>CM060177.1:74516069-75856069 GCA_030549775.1 Tamarix chinensis
AAGAAAAAGAAGAAGAGGATGGAGAAGTAGAAGAAGACGAAGAAAAGGAAGAAGATGCAAAAGAAGAAAGAAATGAGGAGTAGGAGGAGGTGGAGATTAGGAAGAAGATGGCGAGATGAAGTAGAAGTAGGGGAGTATGCAAAAGGAGAAGATGAAGAAGAAGGAGTCGTAGTAGAAAAAGAAGGTGTGGAGGAAGATGAAGAAGAAGGAGGAGGAGGATGAGGAGAAGAAGAAGTAAGAGAATGATAAGAAATAAAATAAGAAGAACTAGAAGAAGATGAAGAAGACGAAGGGGAAAAAGTAAGAGAAGGAGAAGAAGAAGAATTAGGGATAGAAGTTGAAGAAGAATAACAAGAAGAAGGAGAAGAAGGAGGGAAGAAGGAGAAGAAAAGGGAGGGATATGAAGAAGAAGAGTAGGAGGAGGAGGAGGAGGAAGAAGAAGGAGAAGAAGAAGATGCAGAACAAGAAGGAGGATTAGGAGGTGGAGGAGGCAGAGGAGAAGGGAAGAAGATGAAGATAGACAAGGAGGGGACGGAAAAGAAGAAGAAGAAGAAGAAGAAGAAGAAGAAGAAGAAGAAGAAGAAGAAGAAGAAGAAGAAGAAGAAGAAGAGGAGGAGGAGGAAGAAGAAGAAGAAGAAGAAGAAGAAGAAGAAGAAGAAGAAGAAGAAGAAGAAGAAGAAGAAGAAGAAGAGGAAGAGGAGGAGGAGGAGGAGGAGGAGGAGGAAGGAGAAAAAGAAGATGAAGAAGAAGACGAGCTTTCACATAGAAGGCTAAGAAGACGGAAACCTTCTTCCACCAAAAATATCTCTAATAGAAAGCCAAATCTGCTTCCTAATAGGATAGTGCACCAACAAATGAATGATGCTTTCCTCTTGTTGACAGAAACAACATTACAAGTCAATGGAGAAAGAAAATGTAGCCATAAGATCCTTTATGGGGAGCCTAGACTGAGCTGCAAGCCAAAAAATAAACTTGTGTTTTGGTGCAACAGGGTTACACCACACTATCCTCCACTAAGTCACTTTAGGAGCCTGTAACAGCTGAAAACCTAGTAGCAATAGTGACCTTAATGTAAAAATGCTTTGCAAAATCTAGGAGGTATTGCTTGGAAGATTACAAGATGAAACCTCCTACTGCATGATATAATAAGAATGGATCCATTTAATCCATAAGGAATCCCTTTTCATACACACATTCCAGAGATGTTTCCCTATTCTAGCTAAGTTCCATGAATGCCTATTAATAATGCCATGACCCCCTTCCTTCTTAGGTAGACAAACAAATTTCCATGCAAGAAGAGCTCTTTTACTAGGCACATCCTTCCCTGTCCAAAGAAATGATCGACATAGAGCTATAATTGGCACCAAAATTTTTTTAGGTAGGAGGAACATCTGACTCCAAAACATTGTTATGCCAAAAATGATAGACTTCATCAATTGCAACATTCCTGCATAAGATATCAATCTATTAGACCAATGCTACAATCTTCATGTAACCTTCTGAATTAGAGAAAGCATGTCAACAGTTTTAAGTTTAGAAGCATCTAAAGGAACCCCTAGATATTTGAGAAGGAACCTTCCCTCCTAGAAATGCAGATGGGATAAGATCAAATCTTTCAAATCCTATGAAATGCCTCCAAAGAAAACATGACTCTTCTCTGGACTTATATGAAGGCATGATACTGCACTAAAATCCTAGAAAATTTCCTTGATAGCTAGAACAGAATCCAAATCAGCCTTGCAAAATACCAGGAGGTCATCTATAAAGGCTAAATTGATAATTCTCAACCTTTTACACTTAAGATGACCATGAAACTCTACTTTCATCCATAATGACTACAACATCCTACATAAATATTCCATAACTATAAGAAAAAGGTAAGGAGACAAAGGATCTCGTTGCCTTAAGCCTCTCTTTCCCTAGAATGGATCCAACACACCATTGTTGAGAGATAAGAAGTAAGAAACAGTTGAAACACTAGTCATAAGCAGCCTGACCATATGTAGAGGAAAATGCATCCTAAGTAGCATGTTCTCCAACAAACACCAACTGGCAGAATCATAAGCCTTCCTAAGTCCACCTTAAGCATGCATCTTGGAGAAATATTCTTCCTTTTATACAAGTGAATCAGTTCATGAGCCATAAAAAAATTATCTCTAATAAGCCTTCCTTAGACAAACCCAGCCTGAGAAGCATGAATTAATGAGGGCATAATATGTTGCAAACGACCAGCTAGGATCATGGCTAAAACCTTATAGAGAACATTGCAACAAGCAATGGATCTAAAGTCTTTCACACATTGGGCTCGTGTTGATTTTGGAATAAGAGTGGGCTTAGTTTGACCCAAGAAAGCAACAACCACCACTATTTGGAAGATATTCTTCATCAACTGCCATATATCATCTCCCAGCAAAGACCATGCAGCTTTAAAAAACCAAGCACTGAACCTATCTAGTCCAAGAGCTTTATAATGAAAAATAGACTATAGAGCATCCACGACCTCCTGCTTAGAATTAGGCCTCAAAAACATCCGCTGATGTTCCATAAACATATTTGGTCCTATCTACAAAAACATCCTCTAAAATCATGGACTTTTTAATTAGCCAAGGGACCTCCTGCTTAGAATTAGGCCTCAAAAACATCCGCTGTTTTTCCATAAACATATTTGGTCCTATCTACAAAAATTCCTCTAAAATGATGCCTGTAGCAGGGCTAACAATCCCCAAAACTCTTTATAATAAAATACAAAGGTTTGGTGAATCCTCTCTATAGTAGAAATCCAATGGCCATCATTGTCTTTAATCTTGTGTACCATACTCTTCATCTGTGTGGCCTTCATCACTGAGAAGAAAAAACTAAGAATTTGAATCTCCCAGGTTAAGCCACTAAATTCCTGATTTTTGCTTGAAAAAACTCTCCTCACATAATGCATAGTGTTCATACTATTTTAAGCATTTCCTTTCCTCCTTCTATAATTCAGAATTCTAAGGTTGCAAATCAATTTGTGAATGAATCATGCTTAGCCTTCTTTTCATCTCCTACACCCTAGTGGAAATAACACCAAACTTAGACCAATTAAAATGCTTTAATCTAAACTTCAACTCCCTGAGCCTGCTCTTAAACTTGCCAGCAACAACTTGTGTCCATACAGAAGCAACCAGAGGAAGAAACTCTAGATTAAGAGTCCACATATCAAAAAAAAATTAATTGTCTCTTGAACTAGAAAATCCTTGTAGAAACATGCACCAATGCTGGGCTATGATAAAAAAATAGAGGATCTAGAAACTCAACCCTGGAGGATGGAAAAGAAGAGGACTAATAAAAATTCACCAAAACCCTATCTAATTTGGCCATGATTATATTCTCACCCAAAATTTTATTGGACCAAGTAAATTTCAACCCTGAGAACCCCAAATCATGAACCAGCAAAGAATTAAAGCATTCTCTAGCATCATTAACATCATTCAAGTTCACTGCATTGCCTTGAAACTTCTCATTAGCCTGCAAGACAACATTAAAGTCTTCCAAAATAATCTAAGCCTCTCTATCAACCTTATGCTCACACAACAAACTCCATAGCCTTTTCCTATTATCCCCAGCATTAAAAGCATAGATGAAAGTAGCATAAAACTGAATATTAGAATTCACCTCAGTCACTAATACATGTAAAGCATGTTCACACCTTGCAAGAAGATGTATATCCTATGCAGAATTATCCCAAATACACCATATCCTGCCATTAGGATGATGATCATAATTGCTTTGCCTCATCCATTTATGCCCTAACCTACCACAAGCCTTATTAGCCTTATTACTTTTAATCCTAGTTTCAACCAGCCCCATAAAGGACACATTATGTGCTGATAACTAGTGCTTCAATTCATTTTCTTTATAAGGCTTATTCAAACCCTGTACATTCCAAAACCCTATCATAAATATGATCCATTAGGGAATTTAGTATGACAGAGTAATCAATTAGATTCCTTTTGTAGGTTAGTACCAGGATCATCCCCATTCCCATATTCCTACAAGCATTCAAATCTGCTTCCTGTTTATACCATGCACTTCTTCCCTACTGTAGATGATGAAGGATTAACATTTGAGCTATTATTTAGTACTGGATTCTCCTTTTGTACTAAAGCCTGAGATGAATCCCTTTGAACCATTCTCCACTTCTGTGTCACCCCACTAGCCACAAGTTATCCTCATTCTATTTAAGAATAGAAGGTGGCTATTTAAGAAAATCTTTATCCATTATACAGTTCTCTGTTGAATGTCCAGATTCACTACATCTAGAACAGAACACAGAACTCCATTAATAAATAATCTTTTAGCTCAACACCTCTCCATCAGGGTCCATGATCTCAACAAATTCCAGCAGTCTCTTGGACACATCCACCTCTACCAACATACGAGCATAGGATATCTTGTCACCTGCAGAAGTTATTCCATCCAAATATAATGGTCTCCCAATAGCACTACCAATCCTACTTAAAGAACCTATATCCCAATAATTTAGGGGTAGGTTAATTTTCTTTATCCATAAGGGCAAGAACTAAAATTTCCCTTTCAAAAATTGGAATTTTCAATGCTATGCTTTTAAGATGAAAGATCTGTTCATGAAAGACTAATAGGGTTTTGAAAGCACCCAGTCCCTATCCTCCTGATAATCAAATTTGGAAATAATAAAACCTTGATCATGCAACAAAACTTTAGGCTCCTTCACACCTTGCCAATTTCTCTTAACAAAACCAACCATTTGACCTATGGATGGCCGATACCCAATGATATAACCCACAATAGCCCAATGCCAATCAACACTGTTATGTTCCACCTTATCCCTCTGAAGAGTCACACAAAATTTCCCCCCTTAATCGAAGGCAGAATGTAGTGTAGTTGGGATCCCATAGAGGCCAAACGGTTACCAACAACTTTGTCTTTCCGAGAAGGAGAAGCACCAAACAGATGATAATCTACCGATACATTACGTATCAGTTCTTGATCATATCTTTTAACACTATTTACATCAGGATTAACAACTCCTATCCCATCCCCAATTAAGGAAGAAAACTTGGTGACCTCTCTTGCTTTGGTAGGTAAATCGACATCCAACTCTGCATGCACCTTGCATGCGCCATCAATATAGAATCCTTCAAAATGGAAACTTCCACAACCCGAGGATCTAACCTAGATGAAGAATCATCATTAGAAGGCCCTACACAGCCCTTAACTACCTTCTTCTTTGACAAAGATGCTACTCTCCTAGTGCGTGCCATGGAGGAGGAGGGAGGAGAGAGGAGATAGTGGTTTACTGAAGGGTTCTTTTTGTGGGCCCCAACCTATACAATGGACAATGTCCCTTGTAGGTCTATTGGAGGTGCTATTCAAGCTAATATCAGTCAAGAATGTAGGGATTGTTAGGGAATGATTTAAGGGTTTCTCTTTTAACCCTTTTATTTCTTTGTTTAAAAGGATTTTTATTCTTATAACCACTAATAATGGGTTTTACTCTTGTAATAAATTTAATGCACTACTTTGATTTAAATAAAATCTGAATTTTTGTAAATCGTGTTATGATCCTTTTAGCCTTAGTACGTGGTACTGTAATGGTAGGAGAAAACCGGTCCATTACTAAGCATGGTGGTAACATCCCCAAAATTTGAGGTTTTTACTTATATGAATTTATAAATAAAATGATATTTTTTAGTAGTAAATTTTGGGGGGTGTTACACTATGAACCCCCATTCCCATGTTATGCAGCCTATCTTTGGTGAATAACTGATTTTAAATAGTGAACCAAAGACAAAGAGATATTGGGTTCCATATCACCTTATACCAAGGAATTATATTGCTATGAAATTGTAGTAAATTATAGGCTTGGGCAATAGAATAATCTCACCTTCTGTAAAGTATCCCATGTGTGTTGGGGTTAGACATAGCAGGCAATATCTCCCTAAGCTTCATAATTCTTCAACGGCACCATGATCTTATAGAAATGATGGGTTGTAGAAATAGGAGTGTGCCCATCTCACCCATAGCATATCCTTCCTGCTCATTATATTCCATAACAGACATCCCAATGCCGGAATATTCCACCATTCCAAATTGAACAAACCTAAGTCACCTTATTTTTTAGGCTTGCAAATATGATGCCATGCAACAGGGCATTTCTTAGTGGTGTGATGAGTTATAGACCATATAAATGATTGGAAATTGGCATTAATATTTGATAGAATCATCTTTGGAATCAAGTAGATAAGACTCTACTAAGCTTGGATAAAAAAAAAAGCATTGATTTTACCATTTGGAGGCATCTTGCATAGCTAAGGTATCTTGTACTCTAAGATTGTATTCTAGTGGTGAATTTATCAAGCAATTCCTGATATTCTCCTACTTTAAGTGTATTGCCTATAAGAGGAATTCCTAGATAACAAATCAGTAGTGATCTAGATGGAATGGGAAAATCATCAAATAAGATATGTTGAGTGTTTTCCTTAACTGCGCCTCCATAATAGATTGAAATTTTATTGGAATTAAGCTAGAGCCCTTGAAATATCTGAAAAATGAAGCAAGATATTCTATAATATAAGAATAGATTGGATATCACGTAGATAGAAAAAAGAGTAGATCATTTGCAAATGGAAGGCACAATAGCTTGTCTTTCTTGCACTTTGGATGAGGGTGAAAAGAAGGACTGTTCCATAAAGTGTGTAGTAGCCTATTAAGGTACTCCATAATAAATAAAGAAAAAACAGGTAGGGTGATATTGGATCACCGTACATTAACCCGTTATGTGCATTAAATGGTGGGTGAAGCACACCATTAAGTAATAAAAAATAACTAACAATGCTCACACAAATTATGATGACTTTAACAAAATAAAAGTGGAAATGGAGAGCATGAAGAACGTTCTCTACAGATTCCTAGCTTATGGAGTCATAGGCTTTCTTCATATATAGCTTCAGCATACATCATGGAGAGAGGTGTTTATATCCATTTACCAACTCCAAAGCCATAAGTATATTATCTCTAATATCTCTCCTTGATATTAAAGTAGATTTTACATCTCCAACTAACCTTGATAGCCAAGGCTTAATTCTTTGAGTTAAAATTTTAGCAATGAGTTTGTAGAGAGTATTGCAACAAGCAATTGATTTGTAGTCTCCTGGTGTCTCAGTATTTGGAATCATAGGAATGATATTAAGAGTTGCTGTGTTAATATCCCTCGACAATTCCCCAAAGATAAAGAAATATTGAATGGATTGGCACACATCCTATCCAATAATAATCCATGTGGCCTTGAAGAAAAAAAGCATTAATCTTATGTAGCCAAGGGACTTTTTAATTACCCACAACAAGGAGAGCATTCTTCACCTCTTCCATTGTGATAGTTTTTAGAAGACTAAGAGAATATTTCTTAGGTGGTTGAGGACTAAGATTAACTATCTATTTAGAGAAATTTCCTCCAGTGGTCACTCTAGTACCTTACAACTTCATATAATAATCTTAGAAGACATGGGAGATACGTTGTTGTATATTATGGATCACACCCTCTTGTTCACCGATCATACATATATGATTTGAGCATTGTATTCTCTTAATAAAGGAGTGGAAGTACCTTGAGTTGCTATCCCCCAACCTAAGCTAGTTTATTCTTGATTTTTGTGCATAAAAACTCCCCTCGTAGCTACAAAGGAAATGTAGTTTTTGGCAGCACCCTTGTTCACTTTAGATCATTTCTGAATCAAGTGAAGATGTAGCAAGTTTATATTAAATTCTACCAAGGTGTTTTGGGACTATTGTACGTGTTGTGATATGACACCAAAATTCTACATGTTGAGCTATTTTAGGGGCAATTTAAACATTGTAAGTTTATACCATATTTGTTATAGAGGAGAACCTCACACTTGTTTTCCATGTAGTTTCAACTAGTTGCATAAAATCTAAATTTTGGACCCATATATTGTAGAAGTGAAATGTTTTTGGTCCTTGTTTGGGTAAAGGATTAATTACTAAAATCATGGAGGCATGGTCTGATGTCGTTAGAGCATGAAATGTGCAATCGAGCCTTTATATATTTCAAGCTACCTCTAGTTACATAACAATCGATCCAGTTTGCAAGCTATTAAGTGTTGGGTGTTTGTCCATGTAAAAAATACTCAAGTATATTTTAAATCGTCAACATGTATATAGTCTATATAATTTCGGAATTCAAGAGATTCATTCTCTTGCCATATGACCTCAAGTTTCTCTTGAGTAGTTGGAAACAAATTAAAATCACCTAAAATCATCCATGCTGCATGTTAGACTTGATTTACTTGTAACCAACGCCAAAGTTAGTGGCGTTATTACTAGCATAGATGATAACAACATAAAATATCTCATGACTAGTAGGATTCTTAACTTCATAAAGCATAGATTGATCACACAATGCAATTCTCGATACTAACAAATCATTGGGAGACCATCCGCACCACACACACACATTAGGGTGATGTCGAGCATTGTTGTCCCACTTCCAGCATGGAAGAAAAGTTTTTTGAATTTTTTATATATTCTAATTTCTAACTCTAGTCTTCACTAAACTAACCATAGATAGTTTATTCTCCCTAACCCAATTTCTAACTTCGTAGTGTTTATGAGGTTCATTAAGCCCCCTTATATTACAACATCCATTTTCAATCATAAGTGGATGCTGAATTATGGAAGATATCCTTCATCATTTAACCTTTGACCTTGCACAATCTCAATCTTAGTCCAACAAAAACCAATATCTTCAAGTCCATTCAGTACCTTATGATCCAGTAGGTTATCAAAGGGAATCTTATGTATATCACTACTAAGAGGGGAGCTTTGAGTAGGTAGATGATGGGACACATCAAGGTAGAGATCTGCATGGACTAGTTTGATAGAGCTATTATTATTTCTACGATGGATGGTTGTAGGGAATTATTAGAATTTATTCGACCATCCTTCAAAACAACCCATCGGTTCTTTGGTGGTTGCACACATTTGCATTGATGAGTCAAATGGCTCATAGAGTTACAATGTAGACAAAAACTGGGTTTCCATTATTTTAAACCTTTTATTCTACTATTCTCGATGGTGACTTGATCATAATAGAATCAGGGGTGGTACAATGAATGTCAATTTTAATCAGTACTCTAGCATAGGATATTTTGTCCCTCCTAGCTATAAACCCATCCATGCCAAGTCATTTGCTAATGATATTGAAAATTTTACTTAGGGAATTAATAGACTATAGGTGCAATAGTAATCCCAGAAATTGAACCCATGTATGAACAAATTGAGATTCCATAGGATCAAATATAGAATTTTGATTCCATCATTTTAAGAGCAATAGCCGACCAAGGATTATCTAATATGGTTGATGCAGAATGTGTTAGCATTCTTCTTCCGATCTAAATTCAAATAGAAAGTATCCATCTTCCTGATAATGAATTTTTAGTTCTCCCATGGCTAACTAATGGACACAAATGAGATACTGCATTCGCGTGTAACTAGGTCTAGCACCAAAGACATAGGCAACAAAAGTATATTTCCATCATTTGGCCTCTTCCTCTACATCTTTAGCATCAATCTTAGAAAAAAAAACTCCACTTTATATATCAAGGGCTTTAAAGTGGAGTTGAATAAGATAATCAAGGTTTCTATTTTCCATAATTTTGTCTTTCCATGATACACTAGTATATTGAGATTTCTTAGGGTTTGAATGATCTGTCTCATATTTATATAGTCTTACATCTGTATTATTCAAAATTTACATGGGATTTAGTGAGATATTCCTATCCTAAAGTGATTTATGCTTGGGTTGGTATTTCTCCATGATTCACTGCATGGCAATCTTGCAACTTCAGATTAGGGGATTCTATGTTAACCTTCCCCGTATTTTTTTGACATGATCCTAATCGGAGACGTTGTGGATGGTTTTCCCAGTTGTGAGGGTGAACGTTTTTCTGGGTTTTTGCTTCCTTTAAAACCATGATTAACATATGTGGAATCAAAATGGTTAGCCTAGGTATCCTTTTAATGTTCTTATGTGTAATATGTGTCAATGAGCTAAGATTGTTTTATATTCACAAGTTTTCTATCTTGCAACTACCAAGCCATGACACTAACGAGAATGTCATCCACTTAGACAAGATGTTCGATGTATTCATTAAGTTCGTAATGCATCCATCACCACCACATCAATCTATATTATTTCTACAACCTCTTAACTATTAATAGGAGGGCATCAGAGAGGACATATTTAGAGGGTCACTATTTTTCTATAATATCCTAATTTTTCAAAACTGAAAAATTTCATCTAAAACATTATGGAAGCTGAAAATATACCTAGGATAAATAGGGTATTATAGTAGTACCTGAGATAGATTAGACATCTACCGCCTACCCCATATCATATAAAAGGCTAAAACCATCCAATACGCTTAAAAAAACAAAGTGCGGGAATATAAATTACTTAAATACTTGAAATATTGTTTACATCGAAGGACCTTAATATTCCCCAAAAAAATCACTATAAAATATATGTAGATAAAATTAAGGGGCTACATTATAACTAAGTCACGGTATGATAGGGAAGTCTAAACCATGATCATTTATATACCCCTTAAGATATTCGAATGTCCATGCTTTCAAGCCCCAAACCCAAGTTGAGGTAGACCCACTACTGGCCATCATAAAAAAGCTACACATGGTCCTCTACCAGTAGGAAAAAGTAGGTAACCAAGCAAACAAGAACATCAATATGCTATGTATTGAGTAAGCTAATTTTCTCCTTGAATGGAAACATAAGTATGCAAATTCTATTTTACATGGATGTAATGTTTAATGTGCATCATGGTAATGCCATATTTGTAAAGGAAAGAGTACATCAAGATATGTTATCATGCATAACTCAAACAATGAAGAACATATCATGCTTGGTTTCACATTATAACCATATAGCTACTCATATATGTAATAGCATATTAAATCCAAGCAACCACTAGGGACTATTTCTAATGGATCAATCCTTTAGGTTATAACATTTCCTTGTTCACATATGACATAGATCAACATCCATTCAACAACAAATTAGCCACTTAAACCATTAACCAAGTGTACAAATGAGCCTTATCCTTTTTCCAATTCAACCATTTTCTATACTTATCTATTTATTCATATTCTCTTATTCACTATCCAAGTATATATCATCCATATTTTATTATTATCGATGGATGAAATGTACACCCTCTATGGTCTCACATACCATGGAAGACTATCCAAATAAAGGACATAAAGTCTAGGCCGAAGCCAATCACCAAAGCAGATAAGTCTAGGTAACATCTAATCACTAGAATGGAAATAAATCTAGGTTAAAGTCAACTAATATGGACATAAGTCTAGGATGAAGCCAACCACCAAGGTAATCAGACCCTTTAGTATTGATAATCCTTAGTAAATCATTAGTGTTTAAAGTAGGGAAGGCACCTAGACCTCTTAGGATCCTACTTAAAGGCAGAGCCTAAAGGAACAAAAAACTCCAAAAGGCACACTTACCCCTAGTAGCTAATTAAGGATCTAGTAACCCATACCTATACTTAATTCAACTGTCTTTCATTTTATATGATTAATATATTATTCATAAGATTAAGTGATCACAAAAGGCCTATAGAAAGCAAGCAAAGCATTTTCCATATTTATTGCATATCAATCATTTTCCATTTTCCCAACCATATTGAGCAAACCTGTTTTTTATTATTCTTTTCTCTACACCATGATATGTCATAGGTGGAATACCCTTTTAGCCTTTACAATACTTATTAAGTATATCATAAACAACTATCCATTACAATCTTTTATTAAGCCATTAATATGTGATATATTCTTTATTTTATTCCATACATACTCATAGGATAATCTCAAGCATAGCTTTGAAGCATAACCAAATTGAAAGCAAATAAATCACAAACCAATTGATTAGTCTAGCCCAATCAGTCGATCGATTACACCAACAAGTTTATCAATTTGGGTCGACCAATCAAATGGTTTGGACTAGACCATGCATTTTCTCTAATTGGTCGATCAGTTTGGGAAAACTTGCCTATTATTCATAGACCAATTGATTGGTTTTCCTCAACCAGTCAATGAGTTTAAGCAGAGAGTAAGACCAAGGCCTCTAGAGGCTTACTAATCGATGGATTGGGTTGACTAGGAACCTATTATTTGGTTTGGCCTAACTAGTCAATTGATTTTCCCAATAACAACATCAAACCATTAATTTCATCCAAATTCATACTTATAAATTATTCTTAACCACATTATAACATGTATCAATATAGTCCAACACATTTTCAATCGAATTAACTTGTATATCTTAACAATGAACCATCATATTCTATTTTTTTTTATCAATTTTCATGCTTTTTAATCAAATTATATAATCTATCCATCTAATCCCTTATATAGACTATATACATATATGCCAACATACATAATCAACTTAAATGAACTCATAACATGTAGTAATACTCATAAGTTATTTTGAAAGCAAGAATAAATTATTAGATGCATGCAAAATTCCCCTTAAATTAGAAGTTCAACTGTGAAATGATCACCTTTTAAAACTTTAAACCATAAAGTGAAAATTTTAAAAATTTCAACAAAAAGTTATTAATTTTCAAACTCAAAATAGAAGGAAAATACGGAACATATAAACTTAAGGTAAAATAGTAAAATTCTACACTGAACCATTCAATATTTTTCCTAAATGTGTGATTAACAAAGGGTAACTACCGATTCTCTCTCCTCTCTCCTAGGGTTTGAGTGAGCAATTTGGTCATAGTGAAGAAGATAAGATCTTTTCCTGGTTCTCTTATGCAGGGTAAGACAATGGCTATTGATGATAGTGGAGTGGTGTTGACTAATGCTATTTCCAATAAGAATGCAAGCAATTATAGGACCAAGGACCCTTTGAATGCTGAGACTTTTGAACCGACCCTTCCTACTGAGGGAGATTTGATTGACATTATTTTGAACAATGATCGAATAGATAGGATTACTGAATCGATCCTTAATGAATCTTTTACCCCAACAAGGACCTATGTAGTGGGAATTTCTGGACCTAATGGTGTTCCTTTGATCTCTTTTGCTAGGGAATCAGTTTGGGATCGGCTACAACCTGCATCCCCTATCTCATCATCCTGGAGGGATGTGATTATGGGTAATAGAATCCCTAGTCATGGACAGTCTTTGAATTTTCAGAATCCTTCTTATGATAATGGAAAGGTTTTGGTCAAACTAGAAAAGGAGCATGTTGAGTTTGAAGCTCTTCAATGGGCTAACACTTTGATTGGATTTATCTTTGGAGAGACCCCCTCTTACAATCAGATGAGTGGTTTTGTTAAAAGATAATGGTCGAGTATTAAATCTCCCCAAATCATTTTACATACATATGGATTTTATCTATTTAGGTTTAATTGACAAGAGGATGCTGCCTGGGTTATTAGCCAATATTGGATTTTTAACCAACCTTTTGTGTTGAAAAGATGCATAGGCACTTGAAGTTTAACCATGATGAGATGTAGGTATTACCCTTATGGATTCTGTTCCCAAATCTTCCACTAGAATATTGGTCCTCAAGATCTCTCAGTAGAATTGCAATTGCTGTTGGTAATCAAGTGTGTACAGATGCTATTACAACATCTAGGGATAGAGCTTCCTAGCCTCGAGTTCTGGTTGAGGTTGATGTAAAAAAACCTCTTTTGGAATCTTTTGTGGTTCTGGATCCTGAGGAGATGGAAGTGGAGCAAAGAGTGGAATATGATTGGAAGCCTTTGTATTGTCCATTGTGTGATTATTTTGGTCATGATGTGAGGAGATGTAAGTCTTCCCAATAAGTTGTTAATGATGGACAGGATAAAGGAGGAGAGTAGAGACTGGTTAGGGATCTGAGGAGGGGCAAGGCTCCTGTAGCTGCAGATCATCTCCAACCAGGGACTATGACTAATCTTCCTAGGCGTACTTTTGTAGAGGATAAGAATTTTAATGGGACCATTTCTACTTCTGTTGGTAACCCTCACATAGGGGATGTAGCTCATTCTGTGCCTACACTTGGGTAGGAGAATATTTTGATTGAATCTGGCCCTTCACTTCCTGAATCTTTCTCTACAGTAGGGGTAAAAGTTTGGATTGGCTTAGTCTGTTCATAAAACTTCTACTTTTACTAAACCAAGGATGACCAGATATAGGGCTCTCCTGGCTGGATCTGAGGAGGGTGCTATTGGTGAGCATGGTTCAGGGGTGGATGGAGAAGGAGGTGTTCATGGGGGTGGACAAGGTTCTTCATTACTAGATCCTCGGGGATATGCTTAGTGCTTGGAATGTTTGTGGTTTGAATAAGACTTCCAAGCATAAGGAAGTTATGAGGTTTTGTGCTAGACACAAATTATCTTTATTATGTTTACTTGAAACTAGAGTTAAAGAACCCAACTTTGCTGCTATGTTTAATAAGATCCAAAAGGGTTGGTCTGCCATTACTAATTATTCTCAGCATCCAAATGGTAGGATCTGGGTCATCTTGAATCCAAATGTTTGGGTGCTGGGACCTTACTCTCTTTACGATCAGGCTATTTTATGTCATGTTACAAATTTGTAGACTAATGCAAGTTTCTTTGTGGCTTTTTCCTATGCTTATAATATTGGTGCTGAACGAAAGGCCTTATGGTAATGGTTGAAGGTTCATTCACCAAGAAATGTTGCTTGGATTGTGGTAGGGGATTTTAATGTTGTGTTGAATGCTTCTGATAAATTCCAAGGCAGGCTCCCTAATGTCTCAGATGTTCTATACTTCAGGTATTATTGTCAGGAGATGAGTCCTTTTGATCTTCAAAGTCAGGGGTGCCAATTCACTCGGTCCAGTCATAGAGAAGGAGAGGAGGAGGTCTGTTGCAAGCTGGATAGAGCTCTTGTGAATTTAGCATGGCTGGATTCTTTTCCTCAGTCTATGGTAGAATTTCTGAGCCCTTTAATCTTTGACCATTGTCTTGTGGTTATCCATCTTAATATTTCCTTTCTGTCTGGACCTAAACCGTTCAAGTTTTTTTAGTTTTGGACTGAGTCTGAGGAGTTTCTTCCTATATCCAGAGAGTATGGAGGATAAATTTGGGAGGGAATTTTCTGCTTAGAGTTTCAAGGAGATTAGGACTTTTGAAACAAGAGTTCAAGAAAATTTACAAAGAAAAATATGACTCTATCTCTCACAAAGTGTAGACAGCTAGGGAGGAGGTGGCTGCTCTACAAAATTCTTTTTATTCCAAACCTAGTAATTATGATTAGCGGAGGTTACTTCACTTGAAAGAGAGACACTACCATTATTTTCTGTATTATGAAGAACTGTTCTTTAAGTAGAAAGCCTCCATTCAATGGCTCAATTGTGGGGATTCAAATCATAAATTTTTTATGCTAAGGTAAAGAAGAGGCATCAAAGGAAATCAGTGGTCTTGCTATCGGATTATGAAGATAATAAAGTTAGAGGGGCTAACAATATTCAAGCTGCTTTCATTGCTTACTATCAGCATCTCTTGGGATCTATTACTAGTACGGAGGGAGATCTGGATCCTTGTGTTATTGATTCAGTTGTAGATCAGTCTCATCATGCTGGGCTCACTACACCTGTTACAAAAGCTGAACTCGAAGAGTCTATCTTCTCTATGGGTGATACTAAAGCTCCTGGAGTTGATGGATTTTTTGCAGGTTTTTTTCAAGGCTAGCTGGCCTATTATTGCTGATGAGGTATTGTAGGTTGTTCGATAATTTTTTGCCTCTGGTTTCTTGCCTAGGAAGCTAAACATCACAGCTTTAACTCTTATCCCAAAGAAACCAAATGTAAATAGGGTAACTAAGTTTAGACCTATAGCCTGTTGCAATGTGTTGTATAAAATTATCTCTAAAATTTTTGTTCATAGATTGAAGAGTATCATGCCCATCATTATTGATCATTCTCAGAATGCTTTCATCAAGGGGAGAAGCATTGGAGAAAATAAACTTTTGGCTCATGAATTAGTTAGGAAATACTCTAATAAAGGCATCTCACCTAGATGTATGATTAAGATTGATCTTCAAAAAGCATATAACATGGTAAATTGAAATTTTCTGTAGTAGCTCCTTATCTTGTATGGTTTTCCTCCCCACTTTGTAAAGTTGATTATGGTTTGTGTGACCACTATGTCTTACTCTATCACCTTTATTGGGGTCCTTGCTGCTCCTTTTCTTGGGAGAAGAGGTTTAAGGCAAGGAGATCCTCTATCTCCTTATTTATTTGTGCTAGTGATGAATTATTTCAGTAGATGTTTGAAGAAGCTATGGGTAGATCCAATGTTTAATGCTCATCCTAGATGTAAAGGCCTAAAGCTCATCAACCTCAATTTTGCTAATGATTTATTGTTGTTCTACAAGGGTAATCTGTATAGTGTGATGAAATGCCTCAAAAGTTTCTAATTTTAAAAATTATATTTAAATGAGTTTTAATTTTAAAAATGAATTAAATAAAATATTTAATTAAAATAAAAGGTAATTAATTAGGGCAAATTAAGAATAAATTTATAAGTATTTTTATTAGGAGAAAATTTGGGTATTTTAGCTAATTAAGAATTTTATTTTGGAAATTAATTAAATATATTATTTTATTTAAAATAAGAATGAGACAATAGTTTCAAATTAATATTAATTTTATAAATAATTTAATTGGATAAAATTAGGATGTTTTGCTAATTAAAATGGAATTTATGGAAAACCTTTTAAAAATCTTAATTTAGCCTAAAAAGGGATTTAAATATTATTTTATTTAAATATTATTATTTTTAAATATCCTAAATATTCAGATTAATTTAATTGGCCCTAACCTAATTATTTTTTTTTTCTTTTTCGCCTTTTCCTTTTTCTTTCTTTTTCTTTCCTTCCTCCCCTCCCCCGATTTGGGCCTGGTGGGCCCAATTTCCTTCTCTCTTTTTCTTTCCTTGTCGCGACCCACTTCCATTGCTTATTTTCTTCCTCTTTCCATAGTGCCCAAAAATGCATTGTTTTATTTAATGTACCTTTAACCTCATGCCTGACCGGTTTTCCTCCTCTTTTCTTTCTTTCTTTTCTGCCCCAAATTACCCAGTCTAGCCCTCCATCTTCTTCTTCCTTCTTCCCGTTCGATGCCACCGACCTGCAACTCGCCGCCGCTTGCCATGGTTTTTTGCCGCCGGTTACACCTGATTTGACCGGCTAGCTCTCCCCCTCTATTTTCTAGCTGATTGGCCTATCATTTTGACCCAATCAATCCTTTATTATCACATGATTTTCCCTCCCTATTTCCTACACAAACCTTACCTAGAATTGAGTCCCACCGGCCAACTCTACCGCCGGCGAAACCAAAACCCTACTTGCCTAATCCCATGCTGACCCATAGAACCCTAGCCTCACTTCTAACACTATAAATACCCCCATAATGGCCATGTATCGAGCTCTTGATCCCCAACCCAGAAATGCCCGACCTTGCCACCACCGCCACTTCAGATGCCTCTTCCGCCGCCTCCGACCAACTTCACCATCATCTATGGCCACCAAAATCTTCCTTGAACCTCCCTATAGCTAACCAAATCATCCATCCCCCTTGATTCTTCCTGCACAAGCCACCCAAGCTGTGCGAAGTAGCCTTCTCAACCAACCTATTTTTCAACCTCTGCTGCCCTACGAACCACCATTAGCAACCTATTCTACCGTTGCCGCCGCTTCTTTCACCTCCCATTATGTTCTATAGACCAACCTCTACCTTCCCCTACCTTTCTTTTCCTCTCCCTCCCTCTCCTCCTCTCTTTCTCTTCTTCTTCCTCTTTCGGCCACCGCCGCCGCCACCGTGCGCCGCCACCTTTGGCTACTCCATCACTCTTATTTTGTCCCTCTCCTTCTAGGAAATTCTAAATAGCCCAACTACCACCTCCATTCTCCCTATCTTTTTCCCAGCATTCAACCTTTCCCTTTTTCTTATCTTTTTCCAGCCACCGCCGCCGCCGCTGTGCACCACCACCAGTGCCGCCTATCCTCTCCAACCTAAGGTTGAACCCTAGACCCTCTCAACCCTTTTCCCTATTTTTACAAGCCTTAATTTAATTTATTTCGATTATTTGAATATAAATACTATTATTATTATTTATATTTTTAATATGTATTATTATTATTATTATTATTATTATTATTAGTATTAATGTTTTGATTATGATTTCTATTAAGGGTTGAAGCCCTATTGTATTTTTAATTAGATTTTATTATTTCCATTATTACTATTATTAATATTAATATGTTATTATAATTATAATTATAATTATTTTTATTTTTACTATTTTGAATTACTACTATTATTATTCCATTATTAATATTACAACTACTTTACTATTAGTTTTGCTATTATTATTATTTCATCACTATTATTATTACTAAATTTGGTTATTTATTTTACTAATATTATTATTATTATTGTTATTTTAGTAAAGGGGGTGAAACCCTTATTTCACTATGTTTTTGAGTAATGTCCTTTTTATTATTATTGTTACTATTTTTATTATTCTTGTTATTATTAATATTGATATTATTTTTGGTATTCTTGCTATTATTATTTTAATATTTTATCAAAAGCCTAGTCTTATATTAAGTTAGTGATTAATAGTATTTTTGTTAGGAGGGAGTCTAATTTTAGCTTTTTTTTTGTCATAATAGGTAAAACCAGTCAAAGCTCTAAGGTGGCGTAGGAGCGTGCTCTAAGACCGGTGTCGTTTTAGGTAAGGGGTGCTAAGGCCTTTTGTGTTCTTATATGCATTATGTGTTTCGCATGCTATGTATCATATGTTTATCTTTATTAACTATGTCGTATGTGGCATGATGTGGAGTTGAAGTATATTTACGTATAATTGCATGGCATATGTATTATGTATATGTGATGATATGTGTTGTGACCCTAAAAGACATGCATGTGAGGATTTTAATGTAGTTTGTGTGGGAGAAGGGATGAAAAAGGAGGATGGGAAAAGAAGTTGACTAAGGGATGTGAGTTGACCTAAGTACTTTAATAATTCATGAGTGGAATAATAAAATAGGAAATTTATGGTTTTATATGGAAGAATATAATTTATTGTTTCGTGTGGGGGAATCTATTTTATGGTTTTGCATGGTTTTATGTGAGAGGAATTAATTTATGGTATTATATGGGAGAATCTAGCTTATGATGTTATATGGGAGAATCTAAGTTATGATGTTATATGGGAGAATGTAATTTATGATGTTATATGGGAGAATCTATTTTTTGGTTTATATGGGAGATTCTAATTTATGGTTTTATGTGGAAGAATCTAACTTATGGTCTTTTATGGGAGAATCCAATTTGTGGTTATGAACGGGAGAATCTAATCAATTGTATTATATGGATGAATCTTTGGGTTTTATATGGTTTGAATCCAGGGTTTGGTATGGATAGATCTTTAGTTTTGTGTGGATTGAATTTAGGGTTTTGTGTGACGGAATCTTGGGTTTTGTATAGTGGTATTAGGGTTTATATGGTGGTATTAATGGTTGTATGATGGTATTAATTATTGTATAGTGGTATTAGGGTTTGCATGGTGGTATTAGGGTTTACACGGTGGTATTAATAGTTGTATAGTGGTATTAGGGTTTACATGGTGGTATTAGAGTTTGCATGGTGGTATTAATGGTTGCATGATGATATTAATGATTGTATAGTGGTATTAGGGTTTATATGGTGGTATTGGGGTTAGCATGGTGGTATTAGGGTTTGCATGGTGGCATCAATGGTTGTATAGTGGTATGGTGGTATTAGGGTTTGCATGGTAGAGTTAGGGTTTTGTATGGGAGTTAATGATTGCATGGGATTTAAGGTTTGTACAAAATGTTCTAAAGGTTGCATGGGATGTGTAAAGTTTGCATGGGGGTGAAATTTATGTATGAAAGGCTGATTTGGGATGTAAGGAAGGTAATGTAAGTGTTGTTTGGGTGTTTGAACACTTGGGATGAAAAATAGTACGTGGAACAAAATAAGGGTACATAGGAGACCGAGCTAGGGTTTGGTGTGGTTAATTAGGATTTGGTGTGGCTGCTTAGGGTTTTTATTGTATCACGTGTATTTGGTGATTAAAGTGTAATTATGATGTTGGAATTTATGATTTGTGATGTGTGATGATTCATGCATGTCCAGGGTGAAATCTTTTGAATAAGATACTTAAGGCATTAATCACTTAAAGTGAAAGACTATTGAGTTGGGTCACACCGATCCATCGGTTAGAAATAGTGGTTAGGACGCGTAGTCCTATGTGTCTCCGATCCACCGGCTATAATAGTGGTTAGAGTATGTTACTCTATGTGCCTCCGATCCACCAGCTATAATAGTGGCGGATTCTGAGCTCAATAAATCTAATAGTTTGATAAGACTTGGGAAAGATACTAATTATTTACAATGGAACACCATGTGAGCCGGGGCCAACTGATCCATCGGTTAGAAATAGTGGTTAGGATGCGTAGTCCTATGTGTCTCCGATCCACCAGTTATAATAGTGGTTAGGGTATGATACCCTATGTGCCTCCGATCCATTGGCTATAATAGTGAGGCTTCTGTACTCGCATGGATTTGATAAAAGCATGGTGTGAATTGAGTTCTGATCAAAGATTAATTAAGTAATTGAATCGGATTATATATGGGCCTTTGTACTTTTACTTGGATGGTCATATGTATTTATGTTATCATGTTGGTCTTATGCTCTATTATTATTTTGCATTATTTATGTGCTGTTATGTGTTGGCCTTAGTACTTGGTTACCTTACTCAGTATGTAGCGTACTGGTCACTGGTTTCATGGGTGCTGCTCATTCTCACGAGTATTATGCCCTTCTGACTTTGTGCAGGTGCGCGAGAAATCAGTCGGGGCTGAGTGTTGAGTATGTTTGGCTCAAGGTTCGAGAGTAGTGTGGCCAGATCCCTTCTTCTTGTTATCTTATTTATTTCTATTAATTCTTCTTATATCGGATTTATCTTGCACAACAAGAAATATTACTTTGGGCAACAAATTATTTCGTTGCCTAACAAAAAAAATTTGTCGCCCAAACTTTGGGCGACAAAAACATTTCGTCACAATTTTGTCGCCTTAAATCTCTTTTTGTGCAACGAATATTTTTTGTCGCCTTAAAACTCTTTTGTGCGACAGATATGTTTTGTCGCCCTAAACCTCTTTTGTGCAACAAATATTTTTTGTTGCCTAGACCCACTTTTGTGCGATGAAGTTGTTTCATTTGTGGCCCTATTACTTGTTTTGCAACAAAATCAATTCCTAATCTTTCTTCCAAGCTACAAAAAATATTTTGTAGCCCAAAGACTTGTATTATGTATTTATAATAATAGATCATCCTGTAATGCAGTATCATTCATATAGATACTCCACCATATTTCATTACCCTGTAAAATCATATATCATTCAAATCATGCATAGATTACGATATCATTGTCCAAAAACAAATGTCATTCCAATTTCAAAGTATATGATACTGCAACACACAAATTGGCAAAAGTCATGCCTAATGGGTACCATAAAAATCAATTATGCTATCTAGCTTGAAGGACCACCAAAAAATGGATGATGTTATCTATAGTTCTGTATACTTAGCTTCATCAAGTATATTGCAGCGTCACAAAATATGCTTCAAGTTAATCTGCAATTCATGAAATAAAAAAATATAAATTAAGATTATAAAGAGATATGCAATGGTATCTATTTATAATTTTCCAAATCCCTTCAATTAAAAAAAGTTGTAAGCTATATTATAAAAATGAATACAAGAACTAACTTACATTCATAAGTCCAAAAAAGCTCCTTACCTCTAAAAGTCTTTGTCATTTTCTAAGTCCAATTAGAACTCCCAGTTGTAAAAGAGAACAAATAATATAGTTAGAATACCTGATGCAAAAAGTCATCCATCTCAATTTCAAGATAATGAATATCACATGTCTAACATTGACACAAACTACAAATTTTAGTTCCATAATTTGTCCACACTTATAGTGCAGAGTTCTAACATTCAAACCATTAAAAATGGGAAATTTTGAATGGATAAAATATACCTCATGCTAATTTAGTGAGTTGTGAAGATTGTTGTGTTCCTAGAAAGCCTGCAATTTGATCTCTCACAACTTGCATCATTTCGGCCTTCAACTTCTGCGTGGCCTCATCAGCATCTGCTCTAAGTTTCCTTTCTTGTTCCTCCGCTTCTTCTCTTAACTTTCTCTCTCTTTCCTCAAATTGATATTTTTAAAACACGATTAAACAAATTTTAGATGAATCCAAATAATCAATTCAACAAAACAATCTTCCGATTAACCAATTCTAGCCAATCCATTTTCAAAATTAGGGTTTTAAAGCCAACGACACAAACTCAGGTAATTCAAATCAATTAATTCCAATTAAAGGCATTAGAATACAATTAGGATCATTTCAACTACTTCTATAAATTTAATTTTAGAAAAACAACTACACAATTAACCAATTTCATAATCTCACTTGAAATCTAGGGTTTTATGCCCGAAAATACAATTCGGTTGAATTCTATTAATTCAATCAAATTGAATGTTTAGAAATGCAATTAAACACATTTTATAACATATCAAATAATCAATTACTGAAAATCAATAAAAGAAATACACAATTTAGCACGATTAGGGTTTTTGAGCCCGGAACGCAAATCAGATCAATTCTTGCCAAAACATATCAATTGACAGTTCGGAAATGTAATTAAACATATTCTAATGTAACTTATATAGTTAATTGAATAAAATAACCCGATTACACAATCCAATTTAAACCTACAGGAGTTTTGACCTTAACATCCAATTCCGATCAATTACGCACAATTTCCCAAATCAACACTTCCAATATAAAATTAAATACATTTTAAACGATATTATAAAAACAATTGAGTGGAACGACTCAATTATACGACCCAATTTGATCACACATGAATTTTGACCTAGAAATCAAATTCCAATAAATTCTGCATAAATGTCTCAATTTGACGGTTCCAACATGAAATTAGATACATTTTAAAACATATTGTATAATCAATTTCCCCAAAATAGCTAACTCTGATGAATCCGAAAAATTCGGGCATAACCCGGCCAAATATCTAAATTTTCCAAAATTCCAACATAACCATACAATTAACCTATCCAAATCATTCTCGCAGTACATATATACATTATCAAACAATTAATTTAGCTTATCACAAGCTAAATCATACTCAATTAAACGAATTAATATTAGGGTTTTTTTTGAAAATTATACCAATGAAACCGACAAATCGGGACAAAGGAAGGCCGGGGAAGCTTCATCGGGGAACGGGGACAACTCGCCGGTGATTAGCAGGGCCTGCCGTGGCTGGAAGGCGGCGCAACCAGTGCGGCCTGCTGCTGCTGCTGCTACTGCTGCTGTCGCCTGCTGCTGCTGCCTGCTGTTGCTTCTGCACGCTGCTGCTGGTTGCAGTGGCTGGCAGTGGCAGTCAGAGTTGTGGCCGGTAGCGATTGGTGGAGTTGGGGAGAAGAGGTGGTTGGGGTGTGGGGATGCGAACAGGAGCAAGGCGCAGGGGATGGGAGTGTCGGGACAGGGAAAAAGAAGAGAAAGGAGAGAAGAGAGAAAAGGAAAGAAGAGAGGGGGCGACAGGCTGGGGTGCGGGCTTTTTTTATTAACAAAAACACATAAAACAAAATACTAAAGTTTAAAAATTATTATTGGAAGATTTTATTTAAAATTTATTAAACAACAATTATTTCGAAACAATCCGAACACTTAAAATAAATAAATAAATCTTTTTAATTTAAACTTTCCAAAAATATTAACGATTCCTGGAAACGAACAAATTTAAAGTCGGAAATATTTTCCACGGATAGAATTAGTAAAATAAATTTAACTATTTAAACAGAATTTCCATAATTTGAATAATATATTTCGTTAACGAATTATAACTCCAAAATAAAGTCAAAATCACACGACAAAGTTATAATCGAAAACGAATCTAAAATATTAAAAATAAAAATATAAGAAAGAACGGAAATACATATTTTTAACCAAAAATCAAATTCATAAGAATATGATAAAATCATTGTCGTGAATGAATTTATCTAGAATGGTTCGCAACGACAACGATTAATTAAATTCAAATATGAATTCGAATCGTCGATAAATCCATAAAACAAATCGAAATTAAAATAATTATTTTTACATTAAATTACACTAATAAAATCATTAAACTTAATTAATCTAGATTTTAAAAATACAGGGTATTACAGTTAGGGTTTCACGAAATAAAGAGGGAAGTTTGTTCTGTGTTGTTTCTGAAGAATTTTGGCCGAAATAAGAAGTCTGGCGGTAGGGGTAAAAATTTTGGGCGCCAGGGAAAAGAGTACCATGGGCGACGAAATATATAATTGTTGCCCAAACTTATTTTTGTGCAACGAGACTAATTTTGTTGCCCCTGGACCCCTACGGGGGCGCGAAATTGAGCAAAAAAACTAACATATATAATTTAAATAAACACACTTTTCAACATAATCTTGAAATTTTATGTTTTCATTTGAGTATATAATGAGTGCATTTTCCATATTAAATACACCCTAAAGTGCTGATTTTAAAATTTTCTGCAACCATTTGCTAAAGTATGGGCAACAAAAAAATCATATTGTTGCCCAACACCAACTTATGGGCAACAAAAAATTTAAATCGTAGCCCAAAAGTGAAGTATACGCAACAAAAAATTTAAATCGTGGCACAAACTACATTATGTGCAACAAAAAATAATATCATTGCCCAAAGATTTTTCCACTATAACAAAGGGCAATGATTCTAAAAGTTTGTTTCCCTAAAGAAAACAAGGGCAATGATTATAAAAACTTGTCGCCCAAAATAGAACCAAGGGAAACCATATACTTTCGTCGCCCAAAATAGAACCAAGGGCAACAAAATCTATTTTGTCGCCCTATTATCATAGAACTAGTCGCCCAAACTTACTTTTCTTGTTGTGTTGTTTGATTTATTACCTCGTATTAAATATTTCAAATAAATCTTTTATCAATTGTAATGTTATTCCCTCTGAGGAATTTTAATTTTGCACTCTGATTTCTTTTCATGTATGATCTTTCTAGTTCTTTTATGAACTATTGGTTTGAGTTTAATGTTAATAATTTTCTTTAGCCTTTGCACTTGGTACTGAAATGGTTGAAGAGAACCGGTTTGGTACTAAGTGTGGCGGTAACATCCCCAGAATTCACGGGTTTGAATTTAAAAGTTTCTATTTTAATTACTTCCACTTTAAAAAAAATTAGTGGATTTTGGGGTGTTACATGTGATGTGTCTTCAAGAGGTGCTGGCTCAATTCTCTGCACTTTCAGGGCTATCTATTAACCCTCTTAAGTGCAATATGTTTTTTTGGGGGTGTTGATGCCCATTCCTTAGCAGCCATTCTGGATTTTCTCAAGTTTCCTGTAGGTGATTTTCCTATCACTTACTTGGGCCTACCTTTGACCTCAACTCATTTGTCTGCAAATCATCTACAACCATTGTTGGATAAGATTATAGCTAGATTGAGACATTAGAGCAACTTATTTCTGTCTTATGCTGGTCGGCTGCAACTCATTAAATATATCCTATTACTATCCAACTCTACTTCGGTCAAATTATTTTGCTCCCTTGGAAAGTGTTGCACTATTTTATTAGCATGTGTAGGAATTTCCTATGGTTTAGAAAGCTGCATGTAAGGAAGGTTGCCCTTGTTGCTTGGGATAAGCTTTTCTCACCAATCAATGAAGGTGGACTTGGTTTACTCAACCTAAAGCTTTGGAATTGTTGTGCTTTGGGGAAGCTTCTATGGAATATTGCAGCAAAAAAGGATACATTATGGGGCAAATGGGTGAATTCAATATACCTTAAGTAGGGATCTTTGTGGGACTTTACTCCTTCTTCTTATACTTCTTGGATTTTTCTTAGGATTTTGCAAATAAGACCTCTAATCTAGGAATAGATACAAAGTTGTGAGACAAGGAATGTTATTGAGTATAGCATTCAAGAAGCCTATCATTCCATTCGAGTTAAACAAGACAAGCAATCATGGGCAAAACTGGTATGGAGACCTTTATCAACCCCAAGATTAAGATTTACAGCATGGCTTGCATGTAGGAGCAGATTGTTAACTAAAGTAAGGATGAGGGATCTAGGTATGGAGGTGGAACAAAGTTGTGTTTTCCATTAGCAACAGATGGAAACCAAAGAGCACTTGTTTCTGTTTTGACCTAATACCTCCACTATTTGGCAACATATCAGGAAGGATGGCGGTAGAAGTGACCTGATTCTTGGTTGGGAACATGAAGTAAAGGCCTTAACTACAAGATCTCGACAAGCATCAAAGAAAAAACACATTTTAGGAGCTTTGTTTGTTTCTTACCTTGCTACTATTTTGGTATGAAAGGAACCTTAGGCTGTTTTAGAATAGGGCTAGATAGATTCCAATGCTATTAAGAATCATAATTATGAATGTCTCAAGGAGGATAGTGCACCATAGTTTTCATGCTAAGTATGCTAGATGGTTATTGCTTCTTGATTGTATTGAACATTCTGCTACTTTGTAATTTCTATTTTGAAAGTAATAAAATTTCTTACTTATCAAATTTTTTTTTCTAAATCCACTCTTTATTACTTAACAATTAAAATAAGAGAGAGCCCGAGTGTAACATCCCCAAAATTCACTACTGAAAATTTTTGTTTAATAAAATGGTTTAATGGATGTGAAATAACAAAACTGTGAATTCTAGGGATATTACCGCCACACTTAGTACCAGATCGGTTAGCTCTTATCATTCCTGTACCAATTGCTAAGGCTAAAAAGGATTATTGTCAAACTTAAGTCAATAATTAAACTAAGAATTCATAAAAGACCTAGAAAGTTCATAACATGGAAATCAGAGTATGTGTAAAAAGTTTACAATCCAAAGGAGTACATAATTAAAGTTCCCAAAGAAACAGGAAGTACGGTATGATAAAATAAGGCTAAAATAAGGTGATACAAATTAAAATGAATAAAAGATAGAATTCAGCCAAGTCCTTCTCGATCTCTATGCCAAGTCCATGCTTAACACTTAGCCCCACGTGATGCCTCATAAGCATAGACAGAATAAAAAATGGTATCACCGACCTACAAAAAGTTAGATGGGCCTTCTACTTGTGGGAACGATCAACACTGATGAAATGAGTGGCTAGTACACTACGTACTAAGCAAGGTAACCATGAATCTAATGCCAAACATATAAGATATAAAACACAAGCATGATCATATAGGAAACATACAATAATACAGATAATGAGGCTAGATTATATTCTAGATAAACTTGTTCTTTAGTTCTCTTAACAATACACTCATTTTACACATGCTCTTTATTAATCCATGCAAGTGTGGTAACCCCACTATTATAGTTGGTAGACCGGAATATATACAGGGCAAAATGCTTCTCACCACTATTATTTGCCAGTGGACCGGTCTAGCCCAAACTCTCATAGTGTTTCACTATAAGTACTTAATGTATTTCCCATGTCTTATCATAATTATGTTTGGTTTGTTGATCATGGAAGCCTCCACTATTATAGCCAGTGGACCAGAAACATATAGGTCATAATGCGTCTGACCACTATTATTCACCAGTGGATCAGTCTCTAGAATACCCCAACTCCTGGCCACTACTATTCGCCAGTGGACTGGTCTGGGCCTGGCTCAAAAATCTTCCTTTTTAAATGATTGGTGTCTTAATGTGTCTTATTCAACAAGTTTTCACCCTAGACATGCATGACTAACTCCATCTACGCATATCCTCCCAAGAGGGCCCATCCCATATCTTGAGACTTCTACACCTCTTAACTTACCCAACATCCTTTCCTTATTCCACTACTCACACTGGAGGCCTGACTGCTAGGTGTATGGGTCAAGGCCCACTACCTAACACCACTAAGTCCACTCACTTCCTCACTCTAGGGTTTTCTCCAAAAACCCTAATTTGGGCCCATGTGGCCCATCCTTCTCTATCGCACACAACCCAAACTATTTTAACATCCCACACATCATACCCTTTATATTCAACCATAATCATCTCACTTTATTCTCTCCCAAATACACAAGTGCCCACAAAACCCTAATTGGCCACGCCAAACTCTAACATCCTTTTCTCCACACGTCAACCCTCCATTTCTCACCTTCGACTCTTATTTTCTCATAATGCCTATGCTCATCCCTCACCTGATATTCCTCCATCCTCAACTCACACTCCACTCACCCTCATTTATTTTTCCTTTTTCCACCTTTTCAAATTATTTTCCTCTAAACCCTAGCTCGATCTCCTATGTACCGTTATACTATCCCACATATTATTTTTCACCTAAAGCCTCCAATATCCCAAAAAACTCTTCCATTACCTTCCTCACAACCCATGTCAACTTTCCATATGTAAAGTTCAACCCCATGTAGACTCTATCCATCCCATGCAAACTCTCGAAGTTTTTCATGCAAAACCTTAAAACTCCTATGTAAAAGCCTAGATTCTCCCATGCAAAACCACTATATTCTCCCATGCAAAACCCTAGATTCTCCTATGCAGCCCAATATTTTTCCATAAAAAGTTCATCCACTTTATTTTACTTTAAGTCCCCTTTTATTCTTCCTCTCATGGATCATGGGATGTTTAGGTCAATCCCACATCCCTTGGTCAACTTAATTACCTTTGGTAAACTTAATTCCCTATTTTCCTTTTTCATTCCTTTCACCCTATATCCTCACATTACATATCCTAGAATGCATATCCTAAAGGGCCACAACACATCACATCATAATCACATCGCATACATATTATACACATGCCATAAGATAACATATGAGCACACCTCAACTCCAAGCTACGCTACACATAAAATAGATATAACGATAAGCATAAGATACATAACATATCATGATACATAGAAAATAAGGTATATAAGGCACATAGCACACTTAGGGCCTTAGCTACACCTTACCTAGCATATTATTGGTGTTGGAGCATGCTCCTATGCCTCCTTAGGGTTTTGACTTGTTTTACTTATAAGAGGAAAAGACTAAAGACAAGTTTCTCTCCTACCAAAAATACTATTATTTTCTATTTTATTCTAAAATTAGGGTTACTATTTAAAGGAAACTTTATGAGTGAAAAATGGGGTTATTAATAATATTTATGGCCATATTTATATTATTAACTTTAATGTCTTTATTTCCTCTAATAATAGAATTAACACTAGTTATAGCAAAAATAGTGATATTATCATTATTTAAGTGGCGTAAAAAAACCTTAGCTTCTCTCTCCTCTCTCTTCCATGACACGTAATAGGAGAGAAGCCACCATGGCAAAGAAGAAGGTTGTTAAGTGTTGTGTAGGGTCATCCAAAGATGTGGATTCATCAAGGACTGATTCTCAGGTTGAGGATATGGTTGGTGAGGGTGTGGTTGCTTCAGATTCTAATGAGATTGTTCCTTCAAGTGCATGTAAATTGCATGCAGGAGCATATGCTGTTTTGTCTACAAATGCAAGGGAGTTGTCTAATATTTCTTCAAATCCTAGGGAAGGACTAACTATCAATGAACCTAATGTCCTG
Organism: Tamarix chinensis; assembly: GCA_030549775.1. Lineage (NCBI taxonomy): Eukaryota > Viridiplantae > Streptophyta > Magnoliopsida > Caryophyllales > Tamaricaceae > Tamarix > Tamarix chinensis. The sequence continues at coordinate 74,545,822 of CM060177.1, forward strand.
AGGGTTGAGAGAAATGATCAAGTACCGATATGTAACGTATTGGTATATCAACCATTGGACATTCTACTTCTTGGAAAGATAAGGTTATTGGAAATTAGATTGCATATATGGGATCCCAACTACACTACGTTCCTCCTTTGATTGTAGGGGAAAACGTTTATGTGGCTCTTTAGAAGGATACGATGGAGCATTGTAGTGCTAATTAGCGATAGGCTTGGTTATATAATTGGGTATCAACCGTCATTGGGAAAAATGATAGGCTTTGTTAATATAAATTGGTAGAGTGTGAAAGAACCAAAGGTGTTACTACATGATCAAGGATTTGTTGTCTTTAAATTTGATTCTTAGAAGGATCGGGATTGGGTGCTTTCAAAGCCTTATTGGTCATTCATGAATATACCATTCATCCTAAAGGCTTGGCATCAAAAGTTATTGTTTTCAAATGAAAAGTTTTAATTTATGCTCTTTTGGATAAATTTCATTAATCTCCCTCTAGATTACTAGGATATTGATTCCTGAAGCAGGATAGGAAGTGCTATGGGTCAGCCTTTTTATTTGGATGGTATTACTTCTACAGGTGACATGATATCCTTTGCACACATGCTGGTGGAGGTAGATGTATCGAAGAGGCTTGTGGAATGAGTAGAGATTTTGGACCCTAATGGAGAGATTTTGAGTCAAAAGATTGTTTATGAATGGAGACTTGCTTTCTGCTCTACTTGTAATGTGTTTGGACATTCATCAGAGAACTGGTTAAAGGCCAAAGCACTTCATAAACAGACATCTTCCTTCCCAAAACAAAATGATAATGACCCTCTGTCTAGTGGGGTGACACAGAAATAGCAGAGAATGGTTCAAAGGGACTCCTCTCATACATTTGTTCAAAAAGAGAATCCTATTCCAAACAAAAGTCCAATTTTTCAGTCTTCCTCTTCTACTACAGGGAAGGATTGTCTGGTGGAATCAAGGAATAGATTTGAATGTTTGAGAGAATGTGAGGCCTTTGTAGATCATTGTGCTGATCAATAGAGGGTTAAAGGTAAATCTCTTATTGATGATTCTGTGATGCTTAATTTCATAATTGATTATATTCATGATAGGGGTTTGGAATGTACGAGGCTTGAATAAGCCTTATAAATAGTAGGAATTGAAGCACTGGTTATCAGTGCATAATGTTTCCCTTATGGGGTTGGTAGAAACTAGGATGAAATGTAATAATACTGATAAGGCTTGTGGTGGGTTAGGGGATAATTGACAGAGGTTAAGCAATTATGACCAGCATCCTAATGGTAGGATTTGGTGTATATGGGACAAGAATATATGGGATTTGTAGCTTATTGCTAGTTATGAGTAGGTAATGCATTTGTTAGTGATTGGTGTGGATTATGGAGTACATCTTTATGCTACTTTCATCTATACTTTTAATGTTGGAGAAAATAGGAAAAGGCTATGGAGTTGGTTGTGTGAGCATAAGGTGGATAGGGAGGCTTGGATTCTTTTGGGATACTTCCATATTTTGTAGGCTGATGAGAAATTCCAAGGGAATGTAGTAAAATTGAATGATGTTAATGATGCTAGAGAGTGTTTTAATACTCTCTTGATACATTATTGAGGGTTCTCAAGGATGAAGTTCACTTGTTCTAATAGAAGTATCGGTGAGAATATAATCATGGCCAAATTAGATCGGGTTTTGGATAATATGTTTTGGTCTTCCTCTTTTTCATCATCTAAGGCATAATTTTTGGATCCTCTTTTTTCTGACCATACTACTAGCTTGGTTCATGTTAATGCAAGGGTGTTCCAGTTCAAGAAGTAGTTTAAATTTTTTGATATGCGAACTCTTGGCCCAGATTTTCTTCCCTTGGTTTCATCTATCTAAAGTCAACCTGCAGCTGGATCTATAGCTGTAAAATTTAAGAAAAAGTTTATGGAGTTAAATTTTAGATTGTAGCAACTTAACTGGACCAAGTTTGGTGGTATTTCCACACGGGTGTAGGAGATGAAGGGAAGACTAAAATTGATTCATTCACAATTGGATCTTCAACCATGGAACCTTGAGTTACAAGAGCATGAAAAGAAGTGTTGAAAGATGTATGAGCATTATGCTTTATGTGAAGAGAGCTTCTTCAAATATAAGTCTAGTACCAAGTGGCTTAACCTGGGTGATGCTAATTCTCATTTTTTTATAGTTATGAAGGCTAGATAGATGAAGAGATATATTTATAGAATTCAATCCATTGATGGCCATTTGATTTCTTTTGCTGAGGGGATTTAACAAGCTTTCTTATCTTATTTTAAGGATTTTTTTGGATCTAAAAGCCCTACTACTAGCTCCATATCAGAGGATATTTTGCACTTTAGCCTAGTTATATTTGTTAAGCACCAACATTTGTTGCTGAGGCCTTTTTCTAAACAATAAGTCAAGGATGCTCTATGGTCTATAGGTAATTATAAAGCTCCTAAACCTGATGGGTTTACTACTAGGTTTTCTAAAGCTTCATGGTCATTACTGGGGGATGATGTTTGGCAGTTGATGAACAATATATTCTAATCAACTGTGGTTCCTTATTCATTGGGACACACTTTGCTTGCTCTTATTCCAAAATGATTTTTTACTCATTGCTTGCTGTAATGTTCTTTATAAGGTTTTAACAAAGATTCTTACTACTCATTTAAAATCCATCTTACCCTCAATTATTCATGCTTCTCAAGCTGGTTTTATTAAGGGAAGAGTTATTAGAGATAATATTTTGTTGGCTCATGAACTGATTCACATGTATAAAAGGAAGAATATTTCTCCAAGACGCATGCTTATGGTGGACATTAGGAAGGCTTATGATACTATGAGTTGGTGTTTTTTGGAGCAAGTGCTATTAGGGATGTATTTTCCCATGTAGTTAGGCTTCTCATGGCTTGTGTTTCAACAGTTAATTACTTGTTATCTCTTAATAATGGATTTTGGAGCCTTTTTTGGGGAAGAGAGGTTTAAGACAAGGGGATCCTTTGTCTCCCTATATTTTTTTTATTTTTGTGGAATATTTGAGTAAGATGCTGCAGTCATTATGGCTCAAAGAAGAGTTTCATGGTCATCCTAAGTGTAAGAGGTTGAAGATAACTAATTTGGCTTTTGCTGATGATCTTCTGGTTTTTTGCAAGGCTGATTTATCCTCTATTATTTCAATTAAGTAGATTTTTGAGGACTTTAGTGTAGTGTCAGGTCTTTAAATAAGTCTTGATAAGAGCTCTATATTCTTTGGGGGGGTGTTAAACAAGATATGAAAGATTTGATCTTATATTCTTTCATTTCAATGATGGTAGGTTCCCTTTCAAATATTTGGGGGTTCCTTTGGATTCTTCTAAGCTTAATTATGAAGATATGATCCCCTTGATTCACAAGATTACAGGAAGAATGCATCATTGGTCCAATCATTTGCTATCATATGCAGGGAGGCTATAGTTGCTGAAGTCGGTTATATTTGGAATTACTATGTTTTGGAGTGAGGTGTTTCTTCTTTGCAAGAAATTATTGGTGCATATTATAGCTTTCTTTCGATCTTTCCTTTTGACCGGTAAACCTTTACCTAGCAAAAGTGGACTTATAGCATGGAAAACCATTTTTCTACCAAAGAAGGAAGGGGGACTTAGCATTATTAATCTGCAAACCTGGAATATAGCTACAATGGGGAAACATCTCTAGAATATTTTTCTGAAAAAGGATTCCATATGGATTAAATGGATTCATTCATATTACATCAGGCAGCATGAGATTTCTACTTGTTATCTTCCAAGCATTGCTTCCTGGATTATGTAAAGAATTTTTACATTGAGACCTTTGCTTTTATGAGGGTTTCATTTGCTATAGGTTGATCCTATATATAAGATTTTTGAGATTTATGATTTTCAATGGTTTAAGGCTCCTAAAGTGCCATGGAGGAGAGCTGTGTGGTGTAATCCTGTAGCACCAAAACACAATTTTATATTCTGGCTTGCTGCATAGTCTCGACTACCCACAAAAGATCTTATGGCTAAATTTATCCCCTCCATTGATTTGCAATGTTATTTCTATTAGCAAAATGAAATCATTCTATATTTGCTGGTGTTGTGTCCTATTATGAATAAGTTTTAGAACTCAATTAGAGTTACTTTGGGTGGGAAAAGATTTCCTACTACTTAGCCTACAATGTTAAAAGGATTAGCCTATTCTCGAGGTAGAAGAGTTGTCAAGACCTAATTCAAGTGTGCCTTTTATGTAATTACTCTTTATGAGATTTGGAAAGCAAGAAATGCATATATTTTCTCTAATATTAGGTGGAATAGGAAAAAGATTGTCTTTAAAATTTCATATATTTCGTCCTTTATTTGTTATCATTCTAGTGGAAGTCCTAAGTTTGGTGGTTATGTAGGTTACATAGATCATTTCTATAGAATTGGCCGTAATATTTCATAAAGATATAAAATTTCTTAATTTTTTTAATAAAAAAATAAGGATATTAATAATAATAGTAATACTAATACTCCTAGTAATAGAAACCCTAGTATTTTTAAGGCTAAGGCTAACAATAGGGTTAGGGATAACATAATAATGTAATAATAGTAACCCTAACAAAATAATAATATCAATAAGGATAATAATAATAATAATAATAATAATAATAATAATAATAATAATAATAATAATATTTCAAATAATGATAATATAAGGGTTTGAATATTTTTACCATAATAATAGTGATACTACTACTACTACTACTACTAATAATAATAATAATAAAAATAATAATAGTAATAATAATAATAATAATAATAATAATAATAATAATAATAATAATAATAATAATAATTGAAATAGTGGTAAAATTGGGTTTCATCCATTTATAGCAGCAGCAACAACAGTAGTAGTAGTAGTAATAATAATAATAATATAATAATAATAATAAAATTAAAATGAATAAGGCTTGCATAATTAGGGTTTAAGGGTTGAGAGGGTTTAGGGTACCGCCTAGGGTTGGTGGTGACCGGCGACACCAGCTGCGGTGGGAAAATAGGGAGAAAAGGAGGATAGTTAAGTGTTGGGAATAGGAAAGGGGGAATGATGGTGGAATTTGGGGTGATTGAGGTTGCCCAAGTTGAGAGGGTTGGAATGAGGGTTGTGGTGTGACCAAAGGCGGCGGTGCAGGCGCTAGTGCTGTGGTGGAAAGGGAGAAATGGAGGAGGAGAGGGAGGAAAAGGAAAAGGAGGGTAGGGGAGATAGAGGAAGGTCTGAGGGAATTTTGGGAGGTGTAAGAGGTGGTGGTTGCGGTAAGAGTAGTGGCAAACGGTTGTGCAAAGGGCGGCGGGGGTGGAAGTGTGGTTGCTTGGGAAGGAAACTTTAGATGGCCAGGGTGCCTCGTGTAAGGTAAAACGAAGGTGGAGGGTGGCATAGTTTGTTAGAGGGTGATGCAAGAGTAGTACTATAGGTGGCTCGAGTGCAGCGTTGGGCGATGGTGACAGCTAGGGCATCTGATCGGGTGGTGGTGTAAGGGTGAGGATTTTCTTGGTGCCGAAAAGAGTTTGAGTTTAGGGCTGGTTATGGGGTATTTATAGGGCCAAAGGAGGTGGATAAGTGATAAGTGTGACTTTTACATCTTATTCCTAAGGTTTATAAGAGTTTTTACCTTTAATTTCAGTCGGAATTCTCCCTTTTTGTTCTTGTTACTGCCTTTGTGTTGTGAAAATTTGCAGGGTCTCAAGCAACAAAAAAATCATGAAGGATAACCTTAAAGGGAGAAGAAAGGAGAAAAAAGGAGTAAAGAGGAGAAAAAGTTAAAGTGGAAAGAGATTTAGAGCTAAAATGTAAATTCTAGAATAAAATGAAAGAAAGAATGCATATTTAAAGTATATGGGCCTAAAAGAAGTGAAATTTAGACCAAGAAAAGATCTGAATTTGGAGAATCTTTCAACATCAAAGCTTTCCAACGCATCCAAAATTAGCTTAATCGGAGTTATGATGAAAAAGTTATGGTCAAAATACGCATCATTGTCAAAGCTAATACGGGAAGCCCATCTTTACTGAAACCCTAGCGATCAATGAGGCGGTAATATAAAAACTCTCATTCTAATATCTCGAGGAGACTCCACTCCCTCTCTTTTCTCTCTTCTCTATCCTCTTCCCCAATTCATCAAGATCTCTCTTGTAAATTAGAGACAGAGTTTCAAGAAGTTAAATTTTTGCAAGAATTTGTGAACATCAAGGGTATTATCTAATGATATTTTCTTTATCTATGGAATCTCTTATTGTTTTTCATATTCTTGCTATGAATTTGATGGGCTAGATATTGTGCTAAGGTGAAGGGGAATTTTTCCCGATCCTAATGTGTTGAATTATTGCATCCTTTTTTATTCAATTCATAATGTATGTGTTGTGTTATTGATTGATTGACGAATTTTTGAACCACGGCCGGGTTCTGATTTTTGGTGTGGGAAATACCGGTGTGATCGAGAGATAATACAGTGTTAGACCTAATAGCACAAAAGGAGATTAAATTATAGGTCGAGAGACGATCGATTTGACCTCTACAACAATAAAGGAGGAAAATTTATAGACTTTAATGCATTACATTCTATTAGACTCTAAGCTAGAGATAGTTAGGGCCATAGATATGTAATAGGGTGGTTGTGGCTTGAGAAATCACAACACTTTCAATCCTTGTTGGCATGATTGATTATGATTGTTGAATTATTTTGTGATGTGATCTTCAATTACATGTGAGGATCGGGGGCGAGGAACCGGAACCTTAGCTCTTCTATTTATTTGAGTCACTTGAGTGCTATTTTCCTTTCTTTTTAGCTTATTTAGTTATTTTAGCTTACAATTTATCATTTCATATCATCTCATAGTCTAGACATAGTTAAGCTCTATCATTGCCCTAGTGGTCATTCACCAATCCTTGTGGGATCGACCTTGACTATTACTCTGACCCCGTTCACTTGCGGGTAGGAACGTGTCAATAAGGTCAGAGGGAAACAAGAGAATAGGGAGCAGATAGGATAGGGCATACTATTTGGTGATGGTAGGTTGGCGCAGGCCTACCATGGCAGGCTGTGATTGGCCAGGGAGGAGGAACGTCATGCAAGAAGAGAGGAGGGTTAGTTGGGTCAAAAAGGTAGGTGGATCAGTGGGGAAGAGATGGCAGGTCAGTAGTGGCAGTAGACGACGAGAATCACAATGCAGGTTAGGGGGAAGTTGCTGGTCGTGATTGGGGAGGAAGAAGAAGGAATAAGAGGGAGGGGAGTGGACTAGGCAATCTGGGAAAAGAAAAGAAAGAAAAGAAAGGGGGGATCGACTGGCTGAGGAAAAAAAAAGAGGGTGCAGGCTTGGCCGCATGGTATGGAAAAAAGAAAACAAATGGGCCCTAGACTAGGTTGGCCTAATTCGGGGAAGAAGAGAAAGTAAAGGAGAAAGGAGAGAAAGAAAGAAAAGGGGAAAAGAAGGAGAAAAAAGAAAAGAAAAGAAAAGAAAAAGGAAAAATAAGTTGGTTAGGGTATTTGAAATATTTTAGTATTTTGGGATATTAAAAAATAATAATATTTTAATAAAATAATATTTAATTCCTTTTTTAGGCTAATTTGAGAGTTTGAAAGATTTTTTCTAAACTCCATTTTAATTAGCAAAACACCCTAATTTTTCCTAATTAAAATATTTATTATTTTCTTCTTGATTTTCCTTAATTAATTCCCTTTAATTTTAATAAATTTATTTATTTAATTAATTTTTCTAATAAATCCTTAATTAGCTATAATTCTTAAAATTAGGGTTTTGAGATATTTTATAGAGATAGGATGAAAAGGGTGTAAGAAAATTGATTAAAAGGTTCAAAGTATAGAATAGAAGGAAGGTAAATACAAAGAATTGGGGATTTCGGTGGTTAAAAGAAAAGAGTGGAAGGTGGATGATTGGGATTATTTATAGCCAAACAATTGAGAGGAATAACAAAGTGTACAAAAATAAGTAAAAAACCCTAGAAAATTTCATTTCAATGTGAGTTAAAAGGATAGATTCTGTCCAAGATATGCTTACATATTCCCTAAAGCTTATATGGTGTTTCTAGATAATTCAGGTCTATTAGGTTAAAATTAGAATACATGAGATAGGTAATCGATCTATGCTAGTGAGGAGGATATAATCAACATAAAGGGATAGATCTAGGACTATGTATGGATGCAAATAAAGAGCACCTTTTTGTTGGAGTTACTTTTGTGATACTTTTGTACTTGAACTTCAGATGATTATGGAAATAACTTAACTAGTTTGGTTTATTCAAGCTATGATGAGGGTTTCTCAGAGTATATAGAAGAGATATGTAGATTAGAGGTGGTTATTTGAGTTTAGAGAATGTACAACAAGTAAACAAGTAGTTGAGAGGCAGAGTGATGCTCAATTGGAAAAAGAAACCAGTGCAAGTGAGATTTAAGATCCTAAAACAATAGTAGATGGCCCTAAGGTAATCGATTCTATGATAGAGCAAGATGCAATAGACTTATAACCAAGCAAAAACTCAAATAGGGTGGAAGATGACATAGGCAACCTCTAGATGTAAGTATTATAAAGCAAGTAGTAACAACAGGTGTAGAAGTTACAGTTCTAATAGTAAAAAGGTAGTGAGGAGCCCCTGGGTCAGATGGATATAATCCTTTCTTCCTTAAACAAATGTGACCTACTCTTAGTAATGATATAGCTGATACTTTTGATGGTTTCTGGTACTCTAAGAGGCTTCTCAGGTTGTTTAATAATATAACCATCACCCTCATTCCTAACAATAGTGTAGCCTCAATGGTTAAAGATTTCAAACCTATAGCTTACTGTAATGTCTTTTATAATTTTTTTTCCAAAGTCTTGGCTAACAAAACTCAAAAGGTGGTGCATTTTATTGTTAGAGGCTCTTAAGTTGCTTTTGTTAAAGGTCAAAATCTAGGAGATAATGTGCTTATGGCTGCTGAACTAATTAAGCACTATCAACATAAGTCTATTTCTCCTAGGATGATGGTTAAAGTGGATATCTAAAAAGCTTATGATTCTCTAGAATGGTCCTTGCATCATACTCTCCTAGCCTTTGGTTTTCCCTATCATTTATAGATGGAATTTATAGATTATTTTCATGCATAAAAATGTCATTTATCCCTCATTCATTTTATAAGATTTAATCTTTTCTTTGAGTTTTTTTTCCTTTGAATAGATTTTGCAGGAAAAGATAAAATTGAAGAAATTCAAATGAGAAATCAACAAAAAGAAGAAATCATGCAAAGAACAGATCAAGAAACATTGCATCAAGGGGAGAAAAGTTGGAAATGAAGCAAATACACCAAGAGAAGTTGTGCGTAAATTTTAAGGGAAGAATAGTGGACTAGCCAAGAACACGGCACCTCCGTGTTTCCTAAACATGGGCTATGTTAAAGTCTTAGGCTTAAATTCAGAATCCAAATTTTGGCTGTGAAATTGGAAAAAAACATGAAGAAAATCAATTCAGGGTTCGAACATCAGTTTTTTGAATTTAAAACATTTGAATGTACTCTCTTTCTCTATTCCCTCTAGAATATACATGTATTTCACAATTCCAAATTCCTTTATCTTTCTTGTATTCTATTGAACAATTGACGGTCTATAATTCAAGTGATAAGTCCATCTCTATTTCTTTATCAATTGCAAGTTCTATATTTTGATTGAATGCAAGTAAAGTTTCTGTAATTGTGTTTTTATTTATTTTGTTTTTAGAGTGTTATTTCTACTATTAGGTGTTGTTTGTATTAATTATAAATTACTGCATGTAATAGTGTAATTTCTAAGTATGCAGACGTGAGAGTAAATAAAATAGGGTAGGGTGATTTGAGGATGAAATTATGTTTCAAGTATAACAACGTAATTTGAATGTTTGATTCTAGATGAAATTTAATTGAATTAACAGATGGAATTGAATGATTTCATATCATAGGTTAAGAATTTAAACTAATTAGATTGATTACCTATTTAGTTTAGAACTTAATCTCTGCTAAGACAATATAATTAACCCGTAATTGTTAATTAATGTGTCTAGAGTAGCAAGAAGATTAATTGTTAATCTTATCCATTAATTCGTACAATTGTATAATCTGAGCTTATGTGGTTATGATTGTAGTTGACTGATTTCCATTCATAATGCGGCCATTAATTGAATCTAGTGTTCGTAACCTAGTTATTAAATGGTTAGGTAATAAATTGAGAGCTTATTCAATTTATTAGGATTGAGAGAAAGCAAAGAAATGAATTATTATGAGTTTCTAGAGGTCAACATTAAATCATATAGAATTATTCTTCTTCTTTGAGTATTTGATACCTTGATTCCATCATCAATTCGTTCCTACCCTCATTTATCTAGTGAGAAAAGTTTAATATATTTTAGATTTAGTATTAAAATTAATGAAATTGTATAACCGGGGTTATAACATCAATTTCAAAATTAGTGATTAAACACCATTCCTTGTGGGTTCGACTCCTTCTTACCATTTACTACGTAATTGGGAATTAGGATTTATGTATTAAATTTGTTGTTCATATGACAACGCACCAATCATTTCATTGAGTTGGTTATTGCATATATGAATTCTGTTAGAGTTTCTTTTAATGTGAATGGTTCCCTAACCTATCCATTTGACTGCAAGAGAGGACTTAAGTAGGGAGGCTCTTTATCTCCCTATCTCTTTGTTATTACTATGGAATAACTTTTAGGGATTTGCAACAGTTGTGGAATGATAGTAAGTTCTTGGGACACCATGGCTATAGCAAATTCAAGATTATTGACATATATTTTGCTGATGACTTACTAATTTTTACTAGAGGTGATGTATACTCAGCATCTCTTATTAAACAGAAGCTAGAAGACTTTGCTCTTTGTACTGATTTGAAAGTTAATCCCTCTAAGAGCTCAGTTTATATGGAAGGGGTATCTTTATTTGTGAAGACTCGAATTTTGGATATTCTTAAGTGTGATGAAGGGTCTTTCCCTTTCAGATACCTAGGTGTACCTCTTGATTCAGCTCGGTTGGGTATCTCTCATTTTCAACCTCTGATTGATTCTCTCTCTGTTAGAATCCTCCTTTGGACTAACAAACACCTTAGCTATTTTGGTAAAATATATTTAATCAAATCAGTCTTATTTAGCATTCAGAATTTTTGGAGTCAGGTTTTTATTCTCCCCAAAAAGATTATTTCTTATGTTGATAGAATTTGTAGGACCTTCTTATGGTCAAGTCTTAATCCAAAATAAATCCTTGATCGCTTGGCAGCAGGTCTCCCCTTTAAGGAAGGAGGTTTAGGCCTAAGAAATATCTTATACAGGAAAATTGCTGCTATGGGAAATAGGCTATGGCAGGTGGTGTATCATAAGGAAATTCTTTGGAACAAATGGGCGCATGGCTACTACATCAAAGGGGATCATTTGAGCGATCTACAGTGCCACTCTAACTAATCTTGGATTTTCAGAAGAATCATGCTTCTCAGAGATCTTCTTCATTTATTCCAACAGGGTTGTGTATTCACTAATGGGATATATAATACCTACATAGTGTATGATATTATTAGGCTGCAAAGTGATAGTAAACCATGGCACAATCTGGCTTGGAAGCATCCTAGTCCTCCTAGACATAAATTCATCTCTTGGTTGTTATGTAGGAAGGCCATACTTACTAGAGACAGTCTGGGTAAATAGGGTGTCACAAATGAAACTTATCGTGGTATTTGTAATAGGGAGCTTGAAGATTTTAATCATCGTTTTATGCTCTGTCCTTTTGCCTAGGAGCTCTAGAGAATTATGTGTAACTATCTTGCCATTGCTCCTCCTCTTAATTCTTGGGACCAATTCCAAAATTGGAGTACCCAAAGGAGAAAATATGGAAGGGGTGAACAACATATTATGCGTATGATGATTGCTGCTATTATCTATAAGATTTAACAGGCTAGAAACTTAGCTATTTTCCAAGCTAAAATTCCCTTGGTTAAAAAAGTGGCTCATGAGATTATCCTTCGAATATTCATCAAGATTTCTTCTATAAAAAATAAGGCTAAATGGGATGATTTGTTGGATTCATTAGATATTTTTATTTAGTTTCTCTTCGTAAATAGTTTTTCTATCTGTTTGATGTATGTCTCCTTCTTTGGTAATTAATGAAGCTCTTATTACTTACCAAAAAAAATTTAGTGAGGAGAAACTAGCTAATCCAAGTCACTCAACACCTTTAGCATTACCCCATAATAAGAAAGAACCACCATTCCAACTAATTATCTCCAAATCTACACATAAGAGACTAGTTAAGCAACTAAGAGGTAGTAGAGTAGTTAATTCAACCTAGAGAAGGTCAAATACCCTTCATGAACCCCCATGATAGTAATCATTTGGAATATAAGGGGATACAACCTCCCCATTAAACAAAAGAGTTTGTAGAGGGTGGTTAGGAAGTATAAATGTGATATTGTAGGCTTGTTAGAGACCATGTTGGATGATGGAAATGCTACGTACATATTTTCAAAGATGGAAATCCTTGAATAACTATGCCAATTGCCTTAATAGGAGGATAGATGTTATGTTGAATGAGCAATGGGTACATGTGCAACCCTTATAAATTTATCAATAGGTCATTAATGTTTAGGTCTAACCTAAGACTAATAGTAACCAAACCATGCTCGGTGTATGCTATAGGTTTTATACTATTCCTGATAGGAGAGGTTTATTGGCCAATTTGACTGAGTTTGCTAGACTGTATTCGATGCCATAGATTTCAGTAGGAGAATTCAATTATTCTTTGGATAAAGAGGATAGATAGGGTGCTAGGGAAGTGATAGAGTATGAAATAGCTACTTTCAAGAATTGTTACTTGGCTACTAGACTTGTTGATGTGCCCTCGATTAGCTAATTCTATACCTTTGCACATGCTAGGATGAAGAGCAACATTGATAGAGTGATGATGAACTCAGCAATAGGTGATCTTCATGCCAAAATCCTTTCCAAATTCCTTTCCCTAGGAACTCACTTTGACCATTATCTAGCTCTCATCCAACTAGCTAAGTATTCCCACAAGAACTAACCTTTCAAATTATTTACTATGTTGGTGGATCACCCTAAGTTTGCTTCTATTATTGCTGAAACATGGCAGTTTAGAGATTGGGGTACAACTTAGTATAGATTGTGCAAAATGTTAACTAACATGAAAATACCTCTAAATTTTTTGAATGAACTCCACTTTTCTTATATCATTACAAGGCCAGAGGAAGCATATCTAAAACTACAAAATGCCTAAGAAGTTATCTTATAGATGGGGGGGGGTCAAATCTTATTAAAATTGGGGAGTTAAGGAAGAAATCCATACACCTCAACAAATCAATTGTGAATTTCCTATCATAAAAATCTAAGAATTGGTTCCATACTCAAGCTAATAAGCAACTAAGTTCTTTCACATGCTAGTGAAGTATAATTAAAGGAAGAGCTTTATAGCCTAGGTTCCAAAGCAGGATGGATCATTAACTTATAATGAAATAGTTAGAAGAGGCCATCATAGACTATAATAGTCTTTTAGGGATAGCTAAACAACATCAAGAGGTGGATTACACCATTTTTGGGTAAGGAAGGAGGGTGGACCAAGCTGATAATGCCAAACTGACAAAACTAGTTACCCTTCAAGAGGTAAAGGAAGAATTGTGGTCTATAGGGGATGAAAAAGCTCTAGGATGAGATGGATTCTCCTCAAAATTCCTCAAAGCTTCATGGGATATAAGCAAGACTGATGTGATGGTAGTAGTGAAAGAATTATTCATTAACAGAAGAGTGTTGAAGCAACTTAACCACACCCTCCTATCACTTATACTAAATAAGGCACATGCTATAAAGGCCACTAATTATAGGCCTATTTCTTACTGTAATTTAGTGTTTAAAATCATCACAAAGGTCCTTGCCAATAGACTTAGTTCATGTATGACCACTATCATTAGCAACATCAAGGGAGCATTTGTTTAAGAAAGGATAATGACCAAGAATGTTTTTCTAACCTAGGGGATCATGAAAGAATATAATAGGAAGAGAACCTCTAAAAATTTTATGATGAAGGTTGATTTGAGGACAGATTATGACATTGTACATGAGAAGTTCATCAAGTCTCTTATGGTAGGACTGGATTTTCCTCCATAATTCATTTAGTAGACAATGGCTTGTGTAACTACCACCTTATTCTCCTTGGTCATAATTGGTAATGTCTGTGACTTCTTTCATAGGTAACAAGAATTAAGGCAAGGGGACCCAATGTCACCCTACCTATTTGTGTTCTACTTGGAGTTTTTTAGTACACTTCTTAGAAAGAATGCCCACAACTTATGGTTTTCTTATCACTCAAGATGTAAAAACTTGGGAATCATTCACTTAGATTTTACCAATGATTTAATGATTTTTTGTAATAGAGATGCATAATTAGTGCAAGTGTTAATGGATTTAGTAAATGAGTTTAACAACTGTTCTTGTTTGCAAACGAACTATGAGAAATCATAGCTATACTTGGTAATTGTAAAACAAGCTCTCAAAGAGAAATTTATTGAGATCAATAATATGAATCTGGGTCAATTACCTTTTAGATATCTATGGGTCCCTCTTAGCCCCACTAAACTTAAGGTAATTAACCATGATGCTTTTAATTCTACCATTACTAATGCTATGGCAAGATGGAAGAAGAAGACCCTCTCTTATGTAGGAAAAATTAAACTAGTCAGATCAGTGGTGCATGACATAACCTTTTTGTGGCTTAGTATTTTTTATGTTCTTTAGATTGTTATTAGGAAAATCATTAGCCATTGTAGAAGATTTTTTTGGGGTGGAAAATAACCGCTCATTTCCTAGGATGATATGTGCTTACTAAAGCATGAAGGAGAATGTGGTATAAAGCAACTTAAGCCCTAGAATGTTGAACTGATATACAAATACCTTTGTCATATACAGAGCAAGAAAGACTTATTGTGGATGAAATAGATACACCAAGTGTACCTACATACATGTGATGTCTGGTCTTTTGTACTTAGCCATGGTATATCTTCGTTAATGAAGTCAATATGTAAGATTAGGGATAAGCTGAATAGTAAATTAGGTAAAGTGGAAGCTACTATAAATACACTTACTAGTTGCGTATATGCAGGGAAGTTCTCCACTAAAATTATGATGTGTTTAGAAGGAAAAGGGAAAAGATAAACAACAACCCCATCATCTGGAATAATCTTCACATATAAAGGTAGGGGTTTGTCCTCTAGCTTGCAACTAAAGGGAAACTTAAAACCAAAGGTAGGCTTATCTATCTTGACATCTCTCCACTTTGTGAACTTGGTGGGCAGGCTAGTGAAACCCACACTCACCTATTTTTCCAATTTTAAGTCACTCAACCTATATGGACACAAGTCATAACTTGGCTAGGGATTAAAAGAGGCTTGACCACTCTTGAAAGCACCATGAAGGCCATAAGAAAATGTAAGAGAAGGAATCCACACAATAAACAAGCAAGGATGCTAGCCCTTGTTGCAACTATATACCACGATTGGAAGACTAAGAATCTTGCTCATTTTGAAGATATAACTGCTAATATTGATGTATTAGTTATGAGAATTAAAAAGATGTGTATAGGGTTATGAAAAATAAGAAAAAATCAAGCCCTACTAGACTTCTAATGTTAGTATTTTACTTTCTCTTTTTTTCCCCATCTATTTGATGGATGGGCGATAAGGATGCTACCTTTTCTCTATTAGTTCTGTGGGTACCGTTGTTATCTTTGGGTTGTATATATCCCGGATGCACCTAGTTCTCATGTACATACATATAGTTCATAACTTATATTAGATTTTTACCTTTGACCAAAAAAAGAAAATAAAAAAATATTATAGGTGTTGTAGTGTTGGTTTTAAGTTGGGGGAAAATATTTTTTGGATCTCACCCACCAAAGGAGTTCAAATATTTTGTAATAAGGGTAAGATAATGTAGATATTTATTGGTCCTTACTAGATTTTCGATAGATTTAGCAATGATTCTTGCTACTTAGCACTTCCATAAGAGTTAACTAGAGTTAATAATGTCTTCCACAACTTGCAGTTGAGGAAATAAGTTGTAGATCCTTCACACATGATCAAACCTTATAAGATTAAGCTTTGCAATTCATTATTCTACAAGGATTTTTCTTTGCAGATTTAAGACATCATGGTATGTCGGACCCGTACAAGCTCAATTCAACTCATGAAGATTTTGAAGTGCCTTCATTGGGAAGAGTAGGTAACTTAGGAAACAAAGAAGGGAATGTGTAAGATATATCTTGAGCTTTTTAACATAGGTATTAAGTCTTAGGGTTCAATCTCTTTTAAGGGTGTAGTGCCCAATAGTGTAGTGTCAACTCTAGTAAAATATACAACCAAGATCTCCTATCTTTAAATCCTTTTTCTATTCATCCCTACCTTTAACTTGTTAACTTCAGGGACAAAATCTCTTATAAAGGGGTAGTGACATAATACCCCAAATTTTCTCTAAACCTTATCTTGATTAATGAGTATTTTAACCTAATATAAATCATAGGTAATTGATATTTTTTTGTTACCATAATCCCTTGGTTCTAAATATAATCCTAATTAAGTAAGTAATATTTCAACCTAAACCTTACCCTAAATGATTGATAAATTATTTTTTACCATAATTACCTAATAAATTTTTTTTAACCTAACTACAACCCTAACCCTAAATTCTTTACTTCTTTTCCCTTTTTATTTCTCCTTTCTCTCTTCTCCTTTAATTTTATGTTTCTTTCCCTTCTTTATCATCTTGATCTTGAGCCATGCAACCTACTCCATTATATTATCTCTTCTTTTCCTTCCTAAGCTTTACAGTTATCTCCCTACTCTTCCTCATTAACTCCACAACCACATTCTCCATCACCCTCCTTCTTAATCCTTGCTCAAGCTAAACCCATGCCAAACTCTCCCATCCATTAAAGCTCACCATTTCTATATCACAAGCCTCACCCTATTCCCTGTATAAATACACCCTTATTCCTTATGAACTCATTTTCTTTAAACCGACATAACTGCCCTAGATTCCTTCTTTCTCCATTTGACCATTCTATGTTTCATTTATTATCAATATAATATTTTTATCCCTCAAACCTCTGATAAAACCTTATCTCCTCATATTTCAAAGTAGCTATAGTGTAGGAACCTAATGTTTTAGAGCCTTAGCTACTTGAAATACTCACATAATCACTACTATAGTTACCACAACCTCGTGCCCCAAGTACTACAAACATACTACTACCTCAATCTATATAATCTCCCTAATGTTCACCCTTCACTTTTCCTCTATTCACAAGAATAGGAGCTCACATAGCTCCCTAGATGTGTGATTATCTCTAGATACCTTCCCTTTAGTTGTGTTGAATTCTAAATTAGCCAACTTGAGCCTTACGTGACTTGATTTGCTTTAGTTTTACTCCATTTTCCACCCTACTTTACCTAACATTTTCCTTTGTAGTTTTCTTAAGTTATAAATTTGTATTATTATTGATTCCTAGCTAATTTTTGTGAGTTCTTGGAGGAGGAGTCAAAGGTTATACCTACTTCGAGACTAGAGATGTTTATTATAAGGGTATACATGGTAAAAAGGGTTTTAAGTGTAGAATATGTAATTTTATTAAACCTCATTTTTTATATCATTATGTGAATAATGTAATTATGTTAATGTTTTTAAAAGACATGTTGTGTTATTTGTTGAAAAAGTGAGAAAAATGTGAAATCATGTGATTGTCCATTTTGTTTGTTAAGATGGCTTTTGCAAGTAAAGAATGTTAGCATGAATCATTTATCTAAATTGGGCTATGATGTTTGACTCATATATCTATATATATGTATGTATGCATGCATGCATGCATGTATGTATGTATTTATGTATAATCGTGGTTAATTATTTTCATGAGCATATGTGTGGAGGTTTCAAACCATTTATATTACCAGTGATAGTTTTTTTTTGTGTGAAAATATGGGTATTTTGGCTATCTTAAAGAAAAAATTGGTTGACAGAGTTCAAAGGTGGAATCTATGATATTTGAATGTGTTTATTGGGTCAAAATATGCTTGGTATACAATGTGAAATATTTGAAGAAATTATGAACATCTTAAGTCTTATAAAATGGGAAAATAACTTAAAATTAGGAATATTAACCCTAATGGTAGGGTTACTATTACCTGTGTGAAATAGTGGAATTAGACCATGATTTTTAGATATATATTTTCAATATTAGAATTTAAGGTAGGTATATTCAATTTGGTGTTTATATAAGATTTATGAGTAAAGTTATGAGTAATTTGTGAAATTAGGGTTTTATAAGTATTTATCAATAGTAACCTTAGAGGTACACTAATATCGCATGTGTAAGACATTTGATTTAGACATTAATTAATGGATATGATTTTAATCACAATATTTAAAGAATGGGTACTAAATTTTATTATAAAAGAAATACTAGGAAAGAAGTGATGCTTAACTTATGAGATTAGGGTTTTTTAGGAAAAAGATGACGCCTTTCCTTAGGGATTGTCTCGATATATTTGTGATACTGTTTTATGTGTTTTTAGCTAATCATGTTAAGTTGGATTATGTGTCTTCCCATGTTGTCCAAATATGAGCTTTGGCATGGATACCTTTTGGTATTCTTAGTTCAAGTGCAACCCTTTTTTGTACATTAGGTATTGTACCTAGAGTTAACCTAAAAATGCTTGTTTGAATTTTTGAATCCTTATTGTCCTTTTTTTTAACATGTTTCACTTTTTAACTATGTCCGCACGGTAAATAAAAATATGTCTGTAATACCCCAAATTGGGCTGAGTATTAAAGGATTGATTTGCCTACTTATATCAGTATGATATATAATTCCTTTGGTGATTTCATCTTGAGAACTCTATAGTTAAGCATACTGGTCATGGAGTAATTTTTAAGATGGGTGACCCTCTTGGGCAGTATTGTAAATTTTCTAAAAATTTCTTAGAAAGTGCGTGAGTGAGGAAAAAGTATAATGAAAGGACTTGTGTTTATCTGTGGGGTCAGACGATCAATCCGAAAGAGTTCTAGGGTATTCCACAAGTGGTCATATCAACTTAAGGTGTTCAATGACGGTAACACCTATCTATATTTTTAACATGCTTTAGCTAAAAGTAAAAAAATTTAATAGTAAATTTTTGAGTGCTATATGGAGGTAGGAGAAGTAAATGGAACCATATCAAATATCTATAGAAGAATACTAGGTGTCGAAACTCTTTATTATTTTTGAAATAAACAATGGTTTATAACCCCTCTATGCTTCATTGTTCCATAAGGAGTAATAATAGTGAGTACCTTCTTTAACATTCTTTGGGATAGCAAGAGTGAGAATATTACAACTTGGGGTTGTTCCATCTTATGGAAATTTGGAAGCATAGAAATTAGTTTGTATATAAGGGAATATAAGTGGATATAGGTAAAACCATCACAAAAGCCCAAACATTATTCCATGTTGAATCTCCTCAATAAAAGGAAGTTTTTATTAGGGAAAAAGATGATGCATTATCAAGTGACTTGATCATACGTCAAATGAAAGTTTTGGCATAAGCTATTAAGTGTAATGCGGGTAAAAGAACGAAAAATATGGAGATTTGATACAATATAGTTATCAAACAATGCAATAATTGGGTTTTGAGGTGCTAAATTGAATATGAATTTTGTATGACTATCCATTCAAAAACTTTGATATTTAAGTGAAGGATTTTATGCAAACAAAAATATAACACAATAAAATAAAATAAAAATGTAAAATACCTAAGAATGCATGCTAGATTAAGATTGAACATACTAGTCGCAAGGACTAGGTTAACTGATTGATCAAAATTAAAGGTGAGAATGATTTGATTTCCATCTTGTTCTAATTCTTGATTACACTAATTATGAGACTTAAATCTTGTTCGAGTAAGGGAGAGTGAATTATGTCATACCTCAACTAGTATCCACACACATTGATACAAGATCACCAAGGATGCGTTCTAACACCATTGAGAACTCACTCTCAATTTTTTGGAGAACAGAGCATGCATTGCCAAACCAATAGACAAATTTGAAGAAACCCTTGGTTTGACTAATCCAAATCGATTGACTCATTGGCTTAAATTGATCAGTTAGTTAGTAAAATTGATTGACTGGTTAGGCCAAACTAAGTGACTAGTTTGTCCCTATTATGTGATTTTGATCCTTTGGCTTTGATATACTTTGAAAATAATCCTAAGACTACTATATGACTATTTAATTAGTGAAATACACCTATTAACATGGATTAATAACCTAAGGGATGGATTAAATGAAAGATGTTTCGTGGGACACTTAATGGATGATGTAAAGGCCTTAATTGCTAAACCCAAAAAGGTATTTAATGGCTTTAAAGGGGTAATACAACATGGCCTTTAACTTGTAATGGATTAATCCAATTTCTTTGGTTAATGCTGAGTAAAAATTAATGAAAATACCACACATGGTCGCTAATGATAATGGTTAATATGGAATAAGTATGTGAATGTTTCACTTACTTATTGTATGGGCCTTTTGTGATCATATAACCTTGAGAATAACTTACTAATCCATTAGTTGGGTCATGTATGGGTATGAATTACCCAATCCTCAATTATCTTGTGAGATTATTTAGCCTTTTGGCATTTATTCATGCATTCGGGTGGAATCCTAGTAGGTTTTTGTGCCTTTCCTACTCTCAACACTGATAATGTACTTGGGGTGTCAATTCTAAAAGGTCTGGCTAACTAGATGGATTTTAGCTTTGGCCCAAACTTATTTCCATTGGCATTTAATTGGCTTTAACTTGGGATTTATACCCTTTTATTTAGAGAAACGTTCATGATATGTGAGACGATGGGATGATGTACAATCCATATCTCGATAACAATTCGAATGAGTATTTAGATAATAATTGGTATGAGTATTTAGTTAATATTTAGAATAAGTATATAGATAATAATTAGAATTATTATTTGGATAATAATTGGAATGATTATTTGCATTATAATTAGGATAAATATTTAGATAAGAATTTGGAAATAAGAATGTGGTTAAAGTGAAAAAATAAGAGCAAAAGAAAAATAATGATAATAGAGAATAAATTATGTAAACAATTAAGAAAGTGGAAAAATGGCCTATAGTAGAATCATATGCATGGATGAATAAAGCCTTAATGATAGCTAGATAATATACTTAGTAGAATACATGTAATAATCCACCATATCTTGTTATTTTATAAATCAAGATGAGTCATGTAATGTTTGAAATTTCTATACTCGATGAGACCATGATAGAGCATGTATCCTATTTATTTGAAATATGAATTAGATATATTTGTATGACTCCTGTAATATGTTAGAATCTTGTTTTCCTGTAACTTGATTGAGTAGGTAACTTGGCTTCCTTGGTATGAAGCATACTGATGTGCCCATTTTCTTTGTCACTTGCTTATTCCCATGAGTAGAGGGCCATTTGCAAGTTATAGTTTGCCACCTTGTGTGGGGTATGAATTATGAGAGTGTGGAAATTTGGAGACTTATGAGTGGTCCATGATAGACAAAGGGTTTAGTTAATGTTGTACTTTTTTATCTATAATACGAGGCAATGTACTTTGACATAATTTTGTACTATATTTGAGCATGGTGGACCATCAAGGTTCTGTATTTATATAATATGTTTTCTTTTAGAATTTGTATAATATATTTAGCGCACTATACATTGACCTCTCTGAACACAAGAACTTCTATTAAGGAGGTGAGAAGGTTTTTAGAATTAGTCAGTTACTACCATAGGTTTGTTAAGAACTTCTTCAAGATAGCTTGTCCGTTGACTAACTTGATGAAGAAGGCTATACAATTCTAGTGGGATGAAAAGTGTTGTGATGATTTCAAGGATTTGAAGAAGTATTTGATTATAACCCAATGCTCACTTTACCAAGTGAATCAGATGGTTTTTATGTATATAACAATGCTTATAAGCATGGATTAAGTTGTGTGTTGATGTAATATGAGAATGTGGCAGCGAATATTTCTTAATAAATAAAATAGCATGAACATAACTACCTAACATATGACATAGAAATTTCCATAGTAGTGTTTATTCTTTAGATTTGGAGGCATTTCTTTTATAGGGTTTATTGTAAATTCTACACTGACCATAAGAGTCCCAAGTACAACTTCACTCAACAAGAGTTGAATTTGAGATAGAGCCAATGGTTGGATTTTGTTAAGGAAAATGACTTGTAATTGACCTATAATGAGTGTAAGGCTAATGTTGTTGCAAATGCACTTATTTAGAAGATGCCACATTACTTGAACATAATTTTATTGCCAAATCATCAATAATTTGAATTTAAGAAGAGGGAGATTAAGCAAATCATTGCTTGTAGCTTGGAGGCACGAATGAGTACACTCACCATTACTCCTTATATTTTTTTTTTATGAAATCCAAGCTAATCAAGAAGGAGATTTTAAGCTTAAAATGATCAAGTAGGGTATTAAAGAGGAAAGAGCCTAAAGGTTTCAAATCCAAGAGGATGTGAGTGTTAGATACTAGGGTAGGTGTTGTAAATCCTAGAGATGTGTTGAGCTTAATAGGAAAATTCTAGAGGAAGGATATTATACTTTTTATTCAATCCACCCTAGAGGGGAAAAGCCATAGAAGGCTTTGAAGAAGTTATATTGGTGGACCCGTATGAAATGGTGGAAGAGTTTATTGCCTAATTTTTGACTTCTCAGAAGGTCAATATTGAGTAAAAGAAATCGGTAGGGTTAGTACAACAATAGGAAGATCCAAAAGGGAAGTGGGAAAGTATATTGATGGAATTAATGGCGGCTCTTCCAAAGACCCATAATCATTTTGATTATATTTTGGTTGGTATGGATTAGCTAATTAAGTCTGTAGTATTTATACCCATAAAGACATCATGGAGTATATAGTAGCTAGCCAATTCTTATCGGGTGTACATTGTGCAATTGTATAGGTTTCTTAGAGATATTATATCAGACTAAGACTCTATATTCTTATCACAATTTTGGAAAAATCTACAAGATGCCTTTAGGATTTAGTTGAAGAGGAGCACCGCTCTTCACCCATCTAGAGATGGTTAGACAGAGAGGACCATTCAGACTTTCAAGCATGTGTGTTGGATTTTAGGGGTAGTTGGGAGGACTATTTAGACATGATTGAGTTCTCCTATAACTATAATTATCACACTCGCATCAAGATGATACCATTTGAAGCCTTGTACGAGATAAAGTATCATAATCCCTTATGTTTGATTGATATCAGTGAGACAATTATGTTGTGACTAGAGATGATTGAGTAGAAAACATGGTAGATCTGAATGATTTAGGATCACATGAGAGTAGCTCAAGACTAATAGAAGAGCTACATAGACTTGATAAGGCAAACTGAGGGTTATGAGGTGGGTGATAGAGTCTTTTTTAGGGTCTCTCCAACTATGTGAGTCATGAGGTTTAGTAGAAAGGGTAAGCTCAATCCTAAGTACATTAGGTTGTATGAAATTGTAGATTATGTTGGAGAGATCACTTATTATTTGTCCCTACTAATGAAATTATCATGTGTATGCACTATCTTAATTCAGGAAGTACATAGCAAATCATTCACATGTTATCTAGCCAAAGTGGTTAGAGCTTGAAAGGTCTCTAACATAAAAAGAATGATAAGTAAGCATCATACACAATAATATCCATGCTACACACATGAACACTGTTCCTCTAGTAAAGGCCCGTTGGTCACATCATGACACTAAGGAGACCACTTAGGAAGCTGTAACACCCCCAAAATTCACTACTGAAAAATTTTGTTTTATTTGAAAGAGTTAGCAGAAGCAAATTATAAAATCGTGAATTCTGGGGATATTACCGCCACACTTAGTACCAGACCGGTTCATTCCTACCGTTCCAGTACTAAGTGCTAATGCTAAAAGTGTAAAACATAATTTTCAATCCATTTTCAAATTAGAGTAGCGCATCAAATCATTTACAAGAATAAAATCCACCAATGATGGTTACTTTAACAACATTAACATTAAAACCAGGAATTTAAAAGAGAAAGAGAAAAACCCTAACGACCGGATAATTCCTTACTCTCTTTTCCGTTGCCCATTTGAGTAGCACTTGAAAAGACCTGCAAGGGGCACTACCCATTGAATAGCCAGGGGCCCCACGAAGGGAATTCCTTCAGTACTATGGTACTGAGTAACCCTTTAATACCATACTTAAAAACAGGCCCACAATGCAACACATAATGCAAGCTATAAACATATGTAATGAGTGGTGCGTACATAACAATCACATATATAACAAGGCTGCCACATATCAACAAGTTATAAAGTACGATCGATACTTTTGGGCCTTAAGCCATTAGTCCATCATTATTCAATCATCTCTTTGGTTATATCTGAGTGAGTGCGGGAACCCCACTATTATAGCCGGTGGACCGAAATACATATAGGGTAGAACGCTCCTGACCACTATTATTGCCAGTGGATCGGTCTCAAGGGCAGAACGCTCCTAGCCACTATTATTCGCTGGTGGACCGGTCTGGCCCCGACTCACAAGGTGTTTCACTATAAGTAATTAATATCTTTCCATAATTTATTCACATCCAATGCTTGTTTTATTGAGCTCGGTACCCCCACTATTTTAGTCGGTGGATCGGAATACATATAATCATCATCCAGTGCAAAACGCTCATGGGCCACTATTATATCCGATGGATCGGTACTCATAATCACTTGCCAGGGCAACACGCTCCTAGGCCACTATTATATTTGATGGATCGGTACTCATAATCACTTGCCAGGGAAACACGCTCCTGGGCTACTATTATAACCGGTGGATCGGTACTCATTATCATAAGTCAACTAGGCCTGGCTCATTAATCTTTCACTTTCGTAATTAGTGTTTTTCCTTTCTTTAATTAGCACAACAAATAAATTTATTTGCCTCAGATGGGAGATCAAGAACCCGGGACACAAAGGTACACCGGTCGTACCGGTGCATACAAGCTACTCAGTACCCTTCAACGACGAACCCAGGGACGCAAAGGTACCTTGGTCGTACTGGTGCATAAAGCTACTCAGTACTCTACCGACAAGGACACCTAATCCATAAGTATGCATACCCCCTAACTAGGTCCGTAGAGCTAGATAAAGTAAGATATAGGGCCTGGCTGGGGCACAATGACACACTAGCAAATACCAGAATAATCGTTGACTAAAGCACGTCTTTAGGGTAGTAACCCCTAAAGAGTCACCATTCTCGATCTCGAGGTCTTTCACTTTAAGTATTAGTGTCTTAATTAAGGTGATCACAAAAGGTACAATAATCAGATACTTATTCACTTTTAATCGTTCTGATATCATTAATCATTTCTTATTCAGACGGTTATCCAAGATATCACAGAGAAACCATTAAGGCCATCATAGTCTCATCTAATTCCGAATTAGGATTTGTTCTTGTGATACTTACCAATTATCAAATGCTCTTACCTTGCTAATCAACATTATTTGAATCATATTATAAAATTCCAAAATCACAACGACATGTTAGGTACAAATTACTTATTTACCCCCTACTGATATAATTGCTATGTCATTCCTTCCTTACTTGACAAATTATCTTATTACCCTTCAGGTTGTATAATTACCAAATTACCCCTTACTCGGTTTAAGTTACCAAGTTATCTCCTACGTCTTTTTAAATTACCATTCACCCCTCATAATTGCTACACTTATCATATTTTCCATTTGGTTGGTTAGATTACCGAATTGCCCTTCTCCTTTGTTATAATTACTAAATTGGACTTGAGTTGGATAAATTGCCAAATTACCCTCTTCATTATCATTATTACTATTTTGCCCCTTTAGTTGGTTAAATAATTACCAATTTACCCTTTAGTTGGATAAATTACGAGATTGCCCTTCTCTTTTATCATAATTACCGTTTTACCCCTCTCAATTATTATAATTACCATTTTACCCCTTTTCAATTATTATAAGTCCCAAATTACCTTCTTCATAATTACAATTATTAATTTACCCTCCATAATTATAATGACCAATTTATCCTTCTCCTTATTTATAATTATTAATTTACCCTTCTTCATATTTATAATTATTAATTTACCCTTCTCCATTCTTATAAATACTATATTGCCCTTCTCCATTATTAAAATTACCATAATTCCCTTTTATTGGCTAATTTACCAAATTACCCTTCTCTATTATCATAATTATCCAATTACCCCTTTTTACTGCCAATTTATCCTTCGTTGGTATCATTATTACCAAGTTACCCCTTACTCCCAAATTTGCCATAAACATCCTTTTATTTACAAAATTACCCTTCTACCCTTTACTTCCAAATTACCATTATATCCTTTTATATATAAAAATTACCATTTTCCCCTTACATCCAATTTTACCATATTACC
This sequence comes from Tamarix chinensis, assembly GCA_030549775.1. Taxonomy (NCBI): domain Eukaryota; kingdom Viridiplantae; phylum Streptophyta; class Magnoliopsida; order Caryophyllales; family Tamaricaceae; genus Tamarix; species Tamarix chinensis. The sequence continues at coordinate 74,572,380 of CM060177.1, forward strand.
CCTTTTTCTTACAAATTACCATAATACCCTCCTTCATCCAAAATTACTATTTTACCCCTTACTTCCAAAATTACCATTCTTACCACTTACATATAAAATTACTATATTGCCCTTTGACTCCAAAATTACCACTTTACCCTTTTCTCCAAAAATTACCATAATACCCTTTTACTTATAAAATTATCATTTTGCCATTTAATCATAAAATTACCATATTGTTCTTTTGCCTCAAAAATCACCATAATACCCTTCTTTCTCACAACTTACAATTTTATCCTTTTACTTATAAAATTATCATTTCACCCCTTTCTTTTGAAATTACCAAAATACCCTTTTGCTTACAAAATCACCGTTTTACCACTTTCTTTCAAAATTACTAAAATACCCCTTTACTACAAAATTTCTAAAATATCCTTTTCACTTATAAAATTTCCACTTAACCCCTGTATTACACCACCTTTATGAATTTACCACCATTACATAAAATACTAATATTAGCACTTCATTCTTATCATTTAACTCCACCAACTTGTCAATATTCAACATAATACTCATTAGAAACTACATATATTAGATAACATACTTACATAAGCATATTACTAAAATATCCTTAGACAATAATATTAGTCATGCATTAGTAACGTAATACATCATAGACAAGCATTTAACATTTCCATCAAATATCAAACTCATTCCTTAAGTATCATCTCTACACATGGCACAAAAGCTATCATAATTTTCTTTTCTCTTCTCTTTATCAATCAATATAAGCAACCATGTACATATCATACTAGGAAACACAAAACATGCATAAAATCATACTAAAATCCCTAATGTGCTAGCATACGTTTTTCCATGCATTTAAGTGAGGTTTAACGATTACCTTAATCCTACAAAAATCGAACCTTACCGGTATCCTGGTTAAAGATTCAAGCTTTGATTAACAAAGCCAATACCTAAAATAATGTCAAAACTTATCATATTAGAAATAGGAAAACCAAAAGCATAAAACTTTATAAAACTTAATTAATGAAACACGTAACTTAAAATGCTATTATACCTTCAAAATTTTGTACTAAAATACTAAAGCAGGCAGTAGCTCATCTACCCATGCAGCATGAGCTGCATGCACAATAAAAAGGAGGGAGGCTCGAAGAGGGGGGTGAGAGGAGGAAAAATGGCTATTTTCGTGTTGGGGTCTTTAGACTAGGAAATGAGGTAGATGGGGGAGGATTAGAGGCAAGGGAAGGGTGCAGAAGTGAAGAGGGGGTGTAGGTGGAGGTTGGGGATGGTTTCACGACGGCATAGGGCGGAGGAGGCGACGATAGCAAGGCGGCGAAGATGGCTATCGGCCTGGGTGTGGCTGAGAAGGAAGGAAAAGAGGAGGGAAAAATGGAGGGGTGAAGGGGCTGGTTTCAGGAAGGTAATGTAACACCCCCAAATTTCACTCCTGAAATTTTTTTTTGAAAGAGTAAAGCGGAAGCTAGTAGCGAATTTGGAAAATGTTACCGCCACCTCTAACATAAGATACTTTTCAACCATCTATCTCATGTTAGATGCAAGGCTAAAACCTGTCAAACAATTAAATCCGAATTTTAAAAGCATGACATCGTTACGAGAAATTAAAAGTCAATTACAAAACCCTTGGAAATTTAAATACAACACTTGTAACTTCCAAAGATGAATATAGTTGAACAAAACAAATCCCGAATGATCAATATCCGGATTGCCTACTCACTCAGGTCAAGCCTTCCACCCCAACACAGTATCAACCTGCAGAAGAGGTCTGCTCCCCACCATCGGTGGATCATCACATGACCCATTCAACCAAGGTAGTATCAGTACGGGTCCAATACTGAGTAAATCTCACTACCCTATCCTATGGGAGAGACGTAAGGTATAACATCAAGTGCATATTGAATCATGGTGCAATACGTTGATACAATATTATGCATACTCAATATCCACATCATAAGTCCTACCATACATATATAATAACATGCGAAACATATGTAACATCTTAAACCAATAAGAGATTCAGATAAACCAACCAGGCATTTATGGATAATGTTAAACCAACCAATCAGGCATTTTTGGACAATGCCAAACCAAACCAATCACACATTTAGCCCCACGGACATTACTTAGGGACATGTCCAGCCCCAGTCGAGTAGACTCATTCTTTAGATCTTTGGTAAATATAATCGATTCACATCATAGTCTTTATTGATTCATGTGAGTGCGGGAACCCCACTATTATAGCCGGTGGACTGGAAATCATGCAGGGAAAAACGCGCCTGGCCACTCTTATAGCCGGTGGACCGGTCATGCAGGGCAGCACGCTCCTGGCCACTATTATTCGCTGGTTGACCGGTCTGGCCTTGACTCACATGATGTTTCACTGTAATTACTTTGCATCTTTCCCATTTCTTATCGTTATTACGTTCGGTTTTTTGAGCATGGAATCCCCCACTATTATAGCCGGTGGACCAAAAATCATGCAGGGCAAAACGCGCCTGGCCACTATTATAGCCGGTGGACCGGTCATGTAGGGCACCCCGGCCCTAATCACTATTATTCGCCGGTGGACCGGTCTGGGTCCGGCTCAACATCTTCCTCTTTAAGTAATTATTGTCTTAACATATCTTATTTGAAAGTATTTTACCCTTGACATGCATGGCTAACTATATCCACACATATCCTCGCAGGAGGGCCCGTCCCATATCTTGGGACTCTTGCGCCCCTTATCACACCTCGGTATCCATTACCCTTTACAGGGTTAAGGCCCAACACCTCATGACATCAAACTCCACCCGCTATTAGCCTCTAGGGTTTCCCTTGAAACCCTAATTAAACCTATGACCCAACTTCCTCTTACTTCACTACTATTAATTCATTTATCGTCAAACACCTCATCTCATTTAGGCTCAATCCCAAATCATATCACTTTACTCATTGATTTCGTAGATGATCGAAAAACCCTAGTTAACCACTCCAAACCCTAGAACATTTCTTCCCCCACAAGTAATCTCTCTACTTTTCATCTAACATTACTTACTTCCCATGGCGCCCATACTCATCCTTTGTATATTAAATTTCCACTCTTAACCCATCACTCTACTCTTACTTAATTGTTCTTACTTCCACCTTCTCCCCCATTTCATCCTTTCACCACACATCATATTATTAATATTCTAACATGCATGTCCTAGAGGGTCACGTCATAAAATATCACAAACACAATAGAACAATCATTACACACATGCCGTAAGGAATACATATAAGCATACCTCGGCTCCAAGCTGCGCTACAAGTAATTAGTCATTTAAAACATAAGGTACACAACATGGCATAACACATGGTACACAAGGCACATAACACACATGCATAGTTGTTCTTAGTCACATTCTTACGAAAAACCCATAAGTGGAGGTAAGTAGAAACTTACTTGGATCCGAAGCTAGCTAAGCGAGAAAAAAGGGAGAGAGAGATCACTAGTTCGAGGATCCACAATAAAGCTTTCCTAGATCGCCGATAGACATCGAAAACTAAGTTAAAAACTATCCTATCGATCAATAATTTCAACTATTATAATTTAATCGATACAAAGAGACACAAAATATTTTTCTTGGAAAACGTGTCCAAAACTTGGGACTTAAAAGCATAGCTCTATTAAGATGTAAGATTAAATATAAATCAAAACAGATTAATAAAAATACAGTTAGGACATTTCAAATTAATTTGGAAAGCCCAAGAGAGATAATCGATTATAAGTTAATTTATCAAAGATAACTTATTCAGTAGGTTTTACAACTAAATAGGTAAACCAACCATTTGCATAGAACCAAATCCAAACCGATTAGATTAAAACATAACTTAAATTATTTAAAACCCAAAGACAGAAATCGATTAGATAAAAGACGCATAGCAAAAATCAATTTTATAAAACAACCCTCGAAGATTAGGGTTTTTAATACCTAAACCACGAATTGGCCAAATCACTTTGATTACCTCAAATTGATAGTTTTAAAACACAATTAAACCAATTTTAGATAAATCTAGACAATCAATTTCAACAAAACAATATTCCGATTAATCAATTCCAGATGATCAATTTTCAAAATTAGGGTTTTAAAGCCCACGACATAAACTCAGGTAATTCAAATCAATTAATTCTAATGAATGGTATTAGAATACAATTAGGATCATTTCAACTAGTTTTATAAATTTAATTTTAGCAAAACAACTATACAAATAACAAATTTTATAATCTCACTCAAAATCTAGGGTTTTAGGCCCGAAAATACAATTCAGTTGAATTCCATTAATTCACTCAAATTGAATGTTTAGAAATGCAATTAAACATATTTTATAACATATCAAATATTCAATTGCTCAAAACCAATAAAAGAAATACAAAATTTAGCACAATTAGGGTTTTTGAGCCCGGAACGCAAATCCGATCAATTCTTGCCAAAACATATAAATTGATGGTTCGGAAATGTAATTAAACATATTCTAATGTAGTTTATATAGTCAATTGAATAAAATAACTCGATTACACAATCCATTTAAACCCACGGGGTTTTGACCTAAAAATCCAATTCCGATCAATTACGCACAATTTTCCCAAATCAACACTTCCAATAAAAAATTAAATACATTTTAAACGATATTATAAAATCAATTGAGCGGAATGGCTCAATTATATGACCCAATTTCATTACGCCCAAATTTGATCTAGGAATCAAATTTCGATAAAACCTGCATAAATTTCTCAAATTGACGGTTCCAAAATGAAATACATTTTAAAACATATTGTATAATCAATTAACCCAAAATAGCTAAATCGGTCGAATCCAAAAAATTTGGGCATAACCTGACCAAAAATCCAATTTGTCCAAAATTCCAACATAACCATACAATTAACCTATCCAAATTAATCTTACAGCACATATATACATAAACAAGCAATCAATTTAGCTTTTCACAAGCTAAATCACATTCAATTAATCAAATTCATATTAGGGTTTTCAGAAAATTATACCAAATGAAGAACCGACAAATTGGTGCAAAGGAAGGCCGGGAAGCTTCGTTGGGGGACGGGGGTGGCTCGACGGTGGTCGCCCGAGCTCGCCATGGCCGGGCGGCGGCTCGCCGTTGCTGTTGTTGTGCATGGATGCCGGGGTTGGCTGCTTCGGCCGCTGCTGCAGTGGTTGTTGCTGCGGCTGCTGGTGTGCGGCTTCGACTGCTGCTGTTGCGTCGACAGTGGTGGACGGTGGTTGGAGGTCGACTGACGGGGCGAAGCAAGGAAGAGGCAGGAGTTGGGGAGAAGAGGCGGCTAGGGTTTGGGGCTGCGAACAGGGAAATGGGTCGGGGCAGCAGAGGGAAGAGACGAGAAGAGAAGAGAAAGAAGAGAAGAGAAAAAGGAAAAGGGAGAGGGGGGGTCGGTTCGACCGGGTGCGGTTTTTTTTTTACAAATACACATAAAATAAAATACTAAAAATATCAAAATATTATTGGAATATTTTATCTAAAATTTATTTAACGAAAATTTATTTCGAACGAATCCGAAGGCTTAAAATTAATAAAAAGCTATATAAAGAATTTTGAAAACATTTTCGGAAGAATTTACCAACAAACATAAAAATTTATATTATTTACAGAAATATATTATAAGGCCTCGAAAAATTATTGAAAAGCATATAATAAAATATTTAAGTCAAATTCTAATAAATCGAGATTAATTTAAATAATTTCCGAAATCGGTTTTCCGCAAACCAAAAGGCATAAATGAAAGAAAATTAGTTAAAAAAGAAATTCATAAATAAACTCCGAAAATCTTTTTAATTTAAAACTTCCCAAAACATTAAAGATTTTCCAAAACGAATAAATTTAATGTCGAAAATATTTTCTACGGATAAAATCATTAAAATAAATTTAACTATTTAAACAGAAATTCTATAATTTAAATAATATATTTCGTTAACGAAATATAACTCCAAAATAAATTCGTAATCACACGACGAAGTAAAAATCGAAAACAAATCTAAAATATTAAAAATCTAAATACGAGAAAGAACGGGAATATATATTTTTAACCGAAAATCGAATTCATAAGAATATAATAAAATCATTGTCGTGGACGAATTTATCTAGAATGGTTCGCAACGACAACGATTAATTAAATTCAAATATGAATTCGAATCGTCGATAAATCCATAAAACAAATGGAAATTAGAATAATTAATTGTTTACATCGAATTACGTTAATAAAATCATTAAACTTAATAAATCTGGATTTTAAAAATACGGGGTATTATAGGTAAGGTATGGGGGTGGTAGAGGAGGTTGCAGGGTATGGGTTGGTGGTTTGGGTAGCGGTAGAGGTGGCCGGACTGCGGCGAACGGGGCAGTTGTAGGTGGCTTGGCTATAAGGGAGAAAAAGAAGAGGTGGAGAAGGGAGGAACGACAGGGGCTCAAGGGTGGCTTGGGTGGTCTTGTGGTGGTGCAGGGCTGAGGTATAGGGTGGCAGTGGGTGGTACAGGGGCTTGGTTTGGTGGTTGGAGTGGCGGTTGGCGGCGGCGTGCAAAAACTGGGGGAAAATGGGAGGAGGAGAAAATGAGAGAAGGAGCTCGGGGAAGGGAAGCCAAGGCTCAAAAAATGGGGCAAGCAATGCTGGTGGGGAGAAGAAAAAGAAGAGGGAGAGACAGGGGGAGTCAGTGGCCGGTCGGGGCTACAGTATAGTGGCAGGGGTGTCGGTTGGCAAGGGAAAGGGAGGGAAGAAGAAGGGAATTAAGAGGGCATGTGAGATAGGGATGCAGGGGTTAGTTTGGTTCGGATTAGGAAAAAAATGACAGGGGAGAGAGAGGAAGAGAGAGCAGGTGTGGTGGCAGGTGGTGGCAATTGCAGGGCGGCTCGGTGGTGGTAGGCATGGAGTCATCGAGAATGGTCGATCATGAGCAAGGAGAAGAAGAAAAAAAAGGAAGGAGGGCGGAGCAGACCAGTCGATTTAGAGGAGGAAGATCGGTCGGTCTGGTTTGGGCAAAAGAAAAATAAAGGACGTTTGGGATGGGCTCGACGTGCGTGGGAGAAGGAGGAGAGGGGAGGGAAGAAACGGGCCTGTGGCCCAGCGCGCAAGGAAGGGGAGAACAGGCCGATGCGGGCAGCCTAAGGGAGGAGAAAAATGGAAAAGAAAAGAAAGAAGAAAAAGGAGGAAAAGGAGAAGGAAAGGAAAAGGAAAAAAGAAAAGGAAAAATGAGAAAACGGGGGAGAATAATTTAATTTAATTTAAAAAATAATAAAATGTAATACTTTTAATCAATAATTTAATTTAATATTATTTAATATATTGGTTCAAAATTGATACTTTTAGTAAATATTAGTTTGAAAAATTATTTAATTAAGAACACTACGATAAAATAATAAAATATTTATTTTTAACTTATTAAATACTCCTATCCAAAATTTTACACTAAAAAATCCATAAAATAATTAAATTAAATAATCTTAAAAGCTAATTTATTTCAAATAGAAGTTATTTATTAAATTATAGGTTTTCTAAAATTTTGGGGGATTACATCTGAGAAGGAGATTCTACCAAATACCAAGATTTCTTTTTCTAGAGTAATATCGGTGCTATAGTTTTTTTAAGGGCGTAGCACCCTTCGCTTTGTGAAACATACTATGTGTTATATTGTTATATACCATGCCTATACCTTGGTTAGTAAGCTTTGACGACACACCATCTTTTTATGATGTTTGTTGAATGAGAAGTTATTATATATATTAAGATTAGAAATTTTTATATTTTTATTTGGAGCTATAATTAATTTTGAGAAAAATTTGGATTAAAAAAGGCTTTGGAAATGGGAAAAAATGACATTACTGGAAAACTGATCAATTAGTTCCATGAACTAAGCGATTAGTTTTTAATTATATATCTAAAAGGTTTTTCTTGATCGAACCATTCAACTTGCTTGGGAACCAATCAATTAGTTTGTAGAATAATTGACTGGTAGACTAAACCAATCAATTAGTTTGTTGAGCAGAGTATTTTTGAAACTTGATTTTTTTAGGTAAACTTTTTATACAAAAATTGAATGATGATATTTCCATTCCAAGTTTTTCCTGAAAAATTCTTAACCTTTTTTATCATAAATTTTTACGGAGCTTCACCTCAAACTAATTTTAGTGTTCAATTGGAAAAATTGAGGGGGAAGATGACCTTGGCCTTTTCTTTTCCACCCCTCTTTGCTTTGAACTTCTGGAATCATTGCTTTGATTTCATGACCTATTTATTCTTAGCTTGGGGATTCCTTTTAAGTTGATCATTCTTTTCTTCTCTTGTGTTTGACATTTTTGGGCGAATTTACCTGCACTTTTTTAGAAATAACTATTTTCGTCTCTAAAATGGATGCCATTCTATCTTTATCAAAATTTGCCCATTCATCTCAAACTTGAATGGTTGAAACATGGATTTTTTTCATCTACTTATAACCACAATCTTTCTTATACAAATTTATTGACTATAAATAGCATTGATCACCCCTTTGATTCACCTTTCTTTAATCACCAAAATATTCCAACTCTCTTTAACCTTGTATTCCTTCTCTTAAGTTCAAGCTTAGTTTTTATTTCCTTTCCACTCTTATGATCCATTATCTAGCTCTACCTTGTTTATTTGTAAATGAGGGATGGTTAGATGTACGAGGAAGTTGAGTCTCTCTTTCAACACAAATACTCTCTATTTTCACATAGTTCTGGAAAGATGTTTCTATTAATTTGAATTCTAATTGATAAAATTATTTATTGAATTTATGAAAACTTAACTTTCATTTTGAAGGTTTATAGGTTGGAAATCTTTCAGATTAAGTTTTCTAAACCATGAGAATATTTTGCTTGGAACAAGTCATTTTTACCTCTGAAATGTGACCTAATTAATCCTGTGATGTGGTGTAATATTTAAAGTCATGATATTATACGTTGCATGAGGATTCATTTTTAGAATAATGCATATTGATTTACTTATAAAATCAAAGAAAAATAAATGATTTAAAGGAAATTAGGTTGATTTGATTAAATGTAAAGAATGCCTTCTTTTTTGAGCTGAAAAAGTGTTAGTAAGATGCCAGGATATGTTTAGTTTGGATATGTTATGAATTTCAAGCATTATTTTCAAGAAAATGTCTATTCTATAATATTTGAAGGAAACCTAATCAACTATTTAGGTGAAGCCAATTGATTGTTCTTTAGGAAATTTGACTTGTTTGTAGTGTCCTTGGTATGCTCTCAACTTAAACTCATCAACATGTTCAATATAATCGATCGATTGGTGTAAGAAAAGTTGAATGGTTTAGTTAAACTCATTAACCATTTTAAGGGAACCCTAGGTTTAATTGAGCCAATCCAATTAACTAGTTTGCCCAAATCAATTTTCTTGTTGGTAAAACTAATTGACTCATTAGGCTAAATTGATCGAATAATTTTTCCACATTATGTGATTTTTATTTTTTGGCTCGGATATGCTTTGAAACTATGCCTAAAATTTCTATATGACCATTTAAGGAGTGATATACATCTATTTACATGGATTGAAAACCTAATGGATAGATTAAATGGATCATGGCTCATGTCATAATTAATGTATGTTATAGAAGCCTTGATCAATAAACTCAAAAAAGTATTTGATGGCTATTAAAGGGGTAATGCAAGCAAGAATTTTCCTTGAGGTATATTAAAACAATTAATTTGGTTAATATTGAGTAGGAATTAATGGAAATACCATACATGGTTAGGGATGATAATGGTTAATATGGAATAAGTCTGTGAATGTCTATCTTACATAATGTCTTGGCCTTATGTGATCACATAACTTAAAGAATAACGTATCAATCACTTAAAGAGAAAAAACCAATCGAGTGGTTTTTTTATCTTGGTTAGAGGATTTTTGATTAGCTACTAAAGGTTATTCTACCTTCAGGTATTTATTGGTGCCTTTGGGATTTACCTTCTGGCCAGATCTGAGTAGTTCCTCTTGCCTTTCCTAATCCAAACACTTATGATGTATTAGGGGTATCAACACAAATGGTTTTGGTTATATGGGTGGCTTTTACATTAGCTCGGACTCTAATCCATGATTGGTTACTTGGCTTTAACTGAAACTTTCTTTCCTTTGGTTTCTATAGATTTCCGTGGTATGTGAGACCATGGGGTTGTGCACAATCCATCACTTGATAATAATAGGATTGAGTATTAGGATAATATTTGAAATGAGTATTTTGATAATAAAAGGATTGATTATTTTGATAATAGTTTGAATGCATATTTGGATAATAATTAGAATAAGTATTTGGATAATAATTAAGATAATAATTTGGATAAAAATTTGAAAATATAAATGTGGTCAAAGAGAAAAGTAAAATTAAATGAAAAAGAACGGTACTTGAGAAAATGGCTTATATGAAAGACCTAACAGATTAGGAAAGTGGAAAAATGGCATATGGTGGAATCATGTGCTTGGATGAATAATACCTTAATGATATTTATATAATCTACATAGTAAACTACATGCAATAATCTATGATACCATGTTATGTTGCCAAGCAAAGTGAGTTAAGTACGTTATGAACTTTTTATACATAATGAGACCATAATAGATCATGCATCTTGTTTATATGAAATATGCATGAGATATATTATTATGACTCTTATATTATGTTGAAATATTGTGCCCCAATAGCTCTATTGAGGAGGTATCTTGGATTAATCAGTACAAAGTGTACTCATTTTCCCATTTGCTCTGTCGCATGCTCTTTCCCATAAGTAGAGGGTCATATGTAGGTTTTCAAGGATGGTCGATAGTTAGCCAACCTCATGTGGGGCATGGGTTCTAAGAATGTGGATATATGAAGGCTTTTGAGAAGTCCATAATGATCCAAGCTTTAGGGCTATGCCTTACTTTTTTTCTCTATAATTTGAGACCATGTACTTTGACACACTTTCCTTATGTATCTGAACATAGCATACCTTCAAGGTCTTGTATTTTGTATAATATGTTTTCTTTCGGTATTTACATAATATGTTTAGTGCACTCTACAATGATTTTAGTTGGTTTTATTCTCAACCTTGTATCTAACATAGGATGGGCGGGTGGTGCCTTATCTCTGTTAGGTGCGGCGGTAGCATGCCATTTTTCCAAAGTGTTTATTACTTTTTTTCTTTGGTAAGATTTTTAAAATAAAATTTTTTAGTAGCAAAAAGGGGGGAGTTACATTAACACTTAATAACACATATAATAGTATTTAATATAACACAACAACATCCCAAAATTTAATTAAAACAAGTTGGAAAGAATTGAGGAAATAAGGTTGCATGGATAATAATGCAACTCATGAAACAAAGGGAGAAGAAAAGGTGGAATTTACCAAACAAGGAAGGTAAGTAACAATATATTAAGTTGATGCTAGGGGTGACTATCAAGGAACACCGGTGCAAGGGGGAGGCTTTAGTAGAGGAGCATGCTGAAATGTGGAGGGGTTAGACATAAATTACTGAAGGCGAAGGGAGGCAATGGTTGTGCTTAGTAGAAGGGGGTTGGGGTGCTTTTAAGGTTTGGGTGTAGTTTGGGGATGTTCATGGCAATGGTTAATAATGTTGGGGTTTATAGAGCAATGGAAGTTGACATTGCAAGGGGGAGGGAAATAGTGTTGATGGATGTTAGTAAGTAAAGAGGAGAGGTCATGGTGTGAAATGCATATTAAAATACGGTGAAGTGGAAGGAAGACGATGGAGAATGGATATTTTTTCTTGTGCAAGGGATCTTGGGGAAAGAAGGACACTAACTTTGCTTGGGATAATACATGATACAAAAATGGGATCTAGGAGACTTTAGAGGACAGTAGCATGAGGGGAAGAGTCAAGCAAAACATTAGAGAGGGAAACATGGGGAGAGGGGGACATGAAGGAGGTAAGGTGGTTTGGTGTAGATGAAGTCATGCCATGTTGAGGAAGTAGGGTATGGAAATAATATAGCATAGGATAGGGTAATAATATAAGAATATTAACCAGGGTAAAAAAATCTAGTTACCTAAATTAGGGTACCTGATTTTTAGTGGGGTTAAAACTATGATTAAATTACTAACATAAATTCTGCCATATTTTAAACTAATTAAATCTATATCTTATATCATAATAATAAAAATATCAATACAAAACACCCTATAATAATTATTACATTTATTTACGTAATATTACTCGTTTATAGTTGTAGTTTGCAAAAGTGGGGATTGCATTAATATCTTCTTAAAAGAGATGTCTTCTTCGAAGTTGAACATAATAAAACTAACTCGCAAAAACCTTAGGTGATTCTCAAACAAAGGTTCTACAAGTTGGGGGGGTTCATTATCCTCTTAAAAGAACTAAACCCAAAGCATGCCCCATACTAGCACATAGAGATGTAGAGGACTAACATAAATTAGTGGAACACATGTATGCAAAATTTACAACGAACACTGATGACTCGTATCTATGAGCCTGTGCATCACTGATCATATTAATACAATTGACCATTGGAACTCCTTGAGTACCTCTAGTTCCAAAAGTCTTACTTTCACTACTCAGGGTGTAGAATCAACGAGCAAGTCCCTTTCCCTTTGCACTTGCACTCTAGATACTACTAGTAGATATATGAGTAATAGAGGAAGACTATTATTAATAGGTGGCCTCGCCACTAGAATATACTTGATGATGTTGAACTATAACTCCTAAAGAGTAATACTCAAAGCCTCTATGGCCCATCTTACCACACTTCCAACACTCTATTATTCTACGTCCTTATTTGGGTGGTTCACTCTACAAATTTTACAATGATAGTGCCTTGACGTTCGGTCATTCCTCAATAATGATCCTAAACACCATAAAGACTAAGCACTATTTTTTCAACTCTAATAATGTAACACCCCTAAATTTACTACTAAAAAATTTCGTTTAATTAAAAAGGTTTAGCGGAAGCGAAAAGGTAAAACCGTAAACTCGGGGCATTACCGCCACACTTAGTACCAGACCAGTTCACTCCTACCGTTCCAGTACTAAGTGCTAAGGCTAAATAAAGTTAATATTAAACACGAATCATTAATAAAACGCAAGTCATATAGAAATCAGAGTGCGATTTAGGTTTACAAACCAAGGAGTACGTGATTAGAGTTTTAAAACATAAAGCATAGTACAAACACAACTAAAATGATAATACAAGTCAAATGAAGGAAACTAAGTCCGGCCGAGTCGCTCTCGATCCCCAAGTCAGGTTTAGGCTCAACGCTCAGCCCCATCTGATGCCTCGTAAGTGTTGTAGGCATCGAAGACATCATCCCCTACCTGCACAAGCTCAAACGGGTCTTCTGCTCGTGGGAATGAGCAGCACCCATGAAACGCGTGATCAGTACGCTACGTACTGAGTAAGGTAACAGACGCACTAAGGCTCACACACACAAAGATACGTGACATAGCAGACATAGCATAATTACGTAGATAGCATGCAATAACACAGACAAACAATACCGGTTACGAACCAGATAACTTTTTCATTAGATCTCTGATAATTATAATCGATTCACATCATAGTCTTTATCAGTCCATGTGAGTGCGGGAACCCCACTATTATAGCCAGTAGAACGGTCGCGAGGGCCATGCCTTGCCACTATTATAGCTGGTGGACCGGTCATGAGGGTATCATACCCTGCCACTATTATTTGTTGGTGGACCGGTCTGGCCCCGACTCACAAGGTGTTTCATTGTAAATGTTTGTATCTTTCCCATGTCTTATCATTATTCTGATTAGTTTGTTGAGCACGGAATCCCCCACTATTATAGCCGGTGGAACGGTCAGGAGGGCTATGCCCTGCCACTATTATAGTTGGTGGACCAGTCACGAGGGTAACATACCCTGCCACTATTATTTGCTGGTGGACCGGTCTGGGTTCGGCTCAACATCTTTCTCTGTAAGTGGTTAATGTCTTAACATATCTTATTCAATAGGTTTTCACCCTTGATATGCATAAATCATTCTCTTTATACTTTACACATCACGAATAATAACATTCCACATTCATAACTACACTTTAATCAATAAATACACATGATAACACCAAACAACTCTAAACAGCCATAACCAACCCTAATTGTCCACACCAAACCATGGTTAACCACCCTTAACCCTATTTTACCCTAACAACCATACTTAGCCATCCCAAACCTTAATTATCCTCAACAAATCACAATTAGCTACTCCAACCCTACTTAACCACAACGACCCAGAGTTAATCACTCCAAACCCTAATTCTGTCTCCTCCATACCCTTATAATACTCCACATACTATTCCCCATCCAAAACAGTTAACCACCCAAAAAATACTTGCATTACCTTCCTCACACCCCAAATCAACCTTTCATACGTAAATTTTACTCCCACGCAAATGTTACACATCCCATGTAACCTCTCAAACTTTTCACACAAGCCATAAATCCCATATAATCATTAACTCCCATGCAAAACCCTAACTCCACCATGCAAAACCCTAACTCCACCATGCAAACCCTAATACCACCATACCAACATTAATACCACCATACAAACCATAACACCATCATGCAAACCCTAATACCACCATGCAATCATTAATACCACCATACAAACCCTAATAGCACCATGCGAACCCTAATACCACCATACCAACCATAATACCACCATGCAAACCCTAATACCATCATGCAACCATTAATATCATCATGCAACCATTAATACCGCCATAGAAACATTAATACCACCATACAAACCATAATACCACCATGCAAACCCTAATACAACCATGCAAACCCTAATACCATCATGCAGCCATGAATACCACCATGCAACCATTAATACCACCATATAAACATTAATACCACCATACAAACCCTAATACCATCACACAACCATAAATTAAACTCTCCCACGCAAAACCATAAAAATTGTAAATCAGATTCTCCCACACGAACCCTAGAATTCTCATTTTATTCTTCCACTCATGATTCATTAAAATAATTAGATCAACTCACCTCCCTTGGTCAATCTCCTTCCCCATCCTCCTTTTTAATCCGTTCTCCCACACAAAACACATCAACTCCCTCACATGCATGTCTTATAGGATTACAACACATATCATCACATATAGGTAATACACATGCCATGTAAACATACCACACATACTTCATCTCCATGTCATGCACGTACAACATAATTGATAATGATAAACGTAGGGTACGTAGCATGTGAAACACATAATACATATAGACACACAAAAGGCTGTAGTTACGTCCTTACCTAAAGCGATGCCGGGCTTGGAGCACGCTCCTACAACTCCTTAGGGTTTTGGTTAGATTCACCTATAAAAGGGAAAATACTAAGTATTAGTTTCCCTCAAAAGTACCGTCATCCCTTATTTTAGTCTAAGATTAGGATTATTGTTATTAAAGCGAGTATTATATGAAAACTAGGGTTTTTATCTTAAAAATAGTCTACTAAATATTACTAGTCAAAATATTTTTATTTTAATATTTATTGCTATGCTTATATTATTAAACCTATTATTTTTATTATTCTAATAATAGTATTGATACCGATTATAGCTAAATAGTGATAGTAGTAATACTAATAGAAATGCTAACTCTTATAGTGATAGAAACCCTAGCGTTTTTAAGGCTAAGTCTAATAATAGTGTTAGGGTTAAAATAATAATAATACAGAATCACAATACTACAAGTAAAATATTCCTAAGGGTGATAATGATAATAGTTGTATATTCTTGAATACTACAAGGGTTCAAATGCTTTTGGTTACAATAATAAAGTAGTGATAGTAGTAATAATAGTAATAGCTAATAATGTTACCATAGTAATGAGGTTAGGGTGAGAGGCATTAGGGGTATGTTAAGTGGTAGGATAATAAGGTTCAAGCACTCTTCTTAGTTAATAACCCCATGATATTCACTAGCTTGAGTTAAGTAACATGGATAAGAACAAAAGTAGTATTATTATTAGCAAAATGATAAGGGTGTTAAGTATAATAATAATAATAATAATAATAATAATAATAATAATAATAATAATAATAATAATCCTAGTAGTAATAATAATAACAATAATAACAACCACGTAAGGTTAAGCAACAATAATAATAACCATAGTAAGGATAATAGAAATAATAATAATAATAATAATAATAATAATAATAATAATAATAATACTAATAATCATAAAAATAAAACTAAAGTTAAGTATAATAGAAGTTAGGGTTCAAAGGGATGCTAGTATTGGTAAAAATGATAACTTTAATAACAGAGATCATAATATTAGTGATAATAATAATAATAATAGTAATACTAATAATACTAATAAAAGGAATAATAATAATAATGATAATAATAAGTATACTAATATTAATATTAGTTAAACTTAGTAGTAGCTATATAAAAAGAAAGGTTAAGGTTTGGGATGAGTGGAAGACCACCTAGGGTCGGTGGTGGTCCGGCGGCGGCGCGTGGCGGCGACGGCGGCGACGGTGGAGGAGGAGAAGAGAGGGAAAGATGGAGGTGGTGGTTAGATGGGAAGAGAAAAGAAGAAGTTTGAGGTGAGGGAGGAGACAGTAGGGAAAGGGGAGTGGAATGAGGGTGGTGGCATGACAGGGGTAGCGGCGCGCGTTGGTTGACGCGGCGGCCGAAGGTGGAGGAGGGTGGAGGTTGGTGGAGAAGGAGGCAAGAAGTAAGGAGGGTATGGGCAGGTAGGGGAGGACCTACTGGTTGTTTTGGAGGGTGGTAGGGAGGTTGATCACGGCTGAGGTGGCGGCAAAAGATGGCGCGAGGCGGCGGTGATTGTTTTTGGGAAGGGAATTTCGCACGGTTGTGGTGGCACGTGTGAGGCAAGAAAGGGGGCGGCGATGGCTTGGTTGCGTGGAGGGTGGTGCAGGGAAGGCTTTGGTGTGTGGCAGTGGTCGCGGTGGTTGCTGGCGGTAGTGGAAAGTGCGTCTTTTCTCGCGGCGGCGAGGCAGGGTTTCAGCAAGGTCCAAAAGATAGGACTTGCTTTAACCTTTCAAGGGGGTATTTATAGGCAATTGTGGGAGGGGGTAAACGACAAAGGGAGAGGGATGGCACGCGGGGGGCAGGTGCGGTAGGCTGCCGTTCGGTGGTGGAAGCCGGCGCAGGCCTGTAGTTTGGCAAGGTTTGTTTGGCTGGTTGCGGGAAAAGGGAAAGGCAGCAGGACGCGTGAGGGGAAGGACGGGTGTGTTGGGTCGAATTGGAAAGAAAGGGACGGAAATGGAAGGGGAAGGACGACCGGACGGCAGGTACTATCGAAATTTGCAGGCCGGCAATCGCATGTCGCGAGGAAGAAGACGACGTTGCGGCTGGACCAGTGGTCTAGGGAAAAAAGAAAGAAAGGAGGCAGGCCGAATGGTTTGGAAATGGTTATAAAGTTTTTAAACCAAACACGGTGTTTTAGTAATTAGGGGAACAAAACGCGGCGTCGCGTCGCTGGGTGGGCAACGGTCATAAGGGTCATTAACGTGACGCGGCGTTTCGACGGCTTTGAGGGGTGAAACGCAGCGTTGCGGTCATGCCAGCGGACGACGCTGGGCCGTGGAAAGGAGAAGAAGGAAGGGGATTAGGCCAGGCGAGGCCCAATTCTGGCGGGGAAGAAGAAAAAATGAAAAAGAAAGGAAAGGAAAAAGGAAAAGGGAGAAAAAGGGTTTCTTTGGGGTTTTATTTAGAATGTTTTTGGGTTATTATAAATTTATATATATATATATATATATATATATATATTTTCTTGATTATTTAAAAATTATTATAATAATAATTTAATTCCCTTTTTAGATTAATTTTGGCTATTTTGGGTAATTTTCCTCCACTTTCATTTTAATTAGTAAAATGTCCAAAATTTTCTAAATAATTTATTTATTACTTTCTCTTTATTTTTCTCATCTAATTTCCTCTTTATTTAATAAAGTAATTTATTTTCTTAAGTTTCCCTAATAAATCATTATTTTGCCATAATTTCTAAAATAGGATTTTTGGTGTATCACAAATAAACACTTTTTTGAACTCTCTTGTCACTTTTATGACATTAAAAACTATTTTGTAACTTATTAGTGTCACTAAGGGTGTTATTCACCTCTTGAATCATTCTTAGGACACAAGCCCTCTGATAAACCATGAGCACATCAGTTAAGATCTCTCCTCCAAAAATTTTACGAGCGGATAGATCAAAACCATGCATAAAGCTATGAGCAACCATCACCTCAATCCCAGCTATCTCTGGCGCAAAATCAAGAAGATCAAATATTCAGTAAAATTAGTCCTCGACCAACATACAACCCTACTGAAGGGTTAGAAACTCAGCATTCTTTGCATGACACATGTGCAATGGCCTTCCCAAGTGTTTACCTGCATAATAGCTCAAAGTTGGTATCCTTAGAGAACATAATAAATGCCACCTATAAGAAGGCTAAGCATGCCCTATCACTCATAGGCCAAGAATTAACACTAAAATTTATCACAAGGGTTGAAGAACATAATATAAACAAGTTAAAAGAAAGCATTGGCATTTAGAATATATGGCCATAAAAAATTCATGATTACAAACATTGTGACAATAACAACTAGAGACCTAACAAAAAAAGGAAAACCTTATGCTTCCTAGGTTACTCCTACCTCAAGGACAGATCATTAACATACTAAAAATGGCCTACCATCAACCCTAAACTATCATACTCTTTCTATCTATAATATAGTTCTTTCCTTTATTATTCTGTACTATTGCATTAGTATTATGAGCATGCATATTTTTGTTTAGTGTTATGTTTTGCCTTACATTAGCAATGGGCTAGGCGATGATCACACCTCACTCATTATTGATGCGGTGGTAACATTATTTGGTTTTTTTGTTCAAATGCTTTTACATTGTCTTAAGAATGAATTTTTCTAGTTCAAAAATTGGGGATGTTGTATATAAGCTCAATGTAAACAAGTAAATGGCTATTGATATTATCTAATGATTGAAATCTAGATTCAGGTCTTCTTTTTCATCATATCATGTTTATGTTTTTTCTTGATGATTTCACTCTGTGATCTTATGTATTGATACTCCTTCAGGTCTTCTTTCTTATTGGTGTTGTTTGTTCCCATAAATAGGTGGCCTTGATATTTTTATTTAGCTTAATGAGGATCCATTTGATAAGTTTGATGCTTATTATGCTTTATTAGTGGAGGAGTGATTCTTATGTATTAAGGTTGGGCATAGAGTCATGTTTTTTGGTTATTTTCTTTTACTTAGATACCTTTTTAAACTCTTAAGTTCCATATGACCCCTTTTCATATATTTTGATATTAGACTTATAGTTAACCTTGAAACTCTTATCAATGTCAATGTAAGGTTCTCTAATTTTACATCTATCATGTATTATTTTCTAATTATTCTACCTTGTAATTTGGTAAGGATTGCATGTTATGATAGACTTACATTGATTATGGTAGTAACACCCATTTAAGTTGATATTAAGCTCTCACTATAATAGCTTTTTAATTGAAAATTTTTGTGTGTTGCATGTTGGTGTCAAACCTTTGGTTTTGATTACCAAGTTGTTTTTGAAAACATGGCTCTTAAATGATCCCCACCTTATTTTATTATTTTATTTCATAATTTGAAAAATATAATTCTTCTAAAATCTTGATTAACTTGTGAAGAATCGAAATCATGTAGTCTAGCTAGCCTTTTAATATGCTTATGTGTAATATGTGATAGCAATTTTGGAATATTTCTCCTAACATGTTTTACATCTTGTCACTATCCAATATGGCCCTAAATAGTCCATTAACAATTTGGAGGAGATTGTTGTGATGTTCATT
The DNA here is from genome assembly GCA_030549775.1 of Tamarix chinensis. Classification (NCBI taxonomy): domain Eukaryota; kingdom Viridiplantae; phylum Streptophyta; class Magnoliopsida; order Caryophyllales; family Tamaricaceae; genus Tamarix; species Tamarix chinensis. Next base: position 74,592,314 of record CM060177.1, read on the forward strand.
AAGTTTTTTAGGTGTCCACCACTGGCACCTTAGCCTTATCCACCACTCCACCCTTTGCATTACCTATAAAAGGGTATCAAAGAGGATGGGTTTAGAGAGTTACTAGTCATCACCCACTTATCTACATTAGTAAAGAGGATTTGGTCATCCTTAAAGTATGGATTTGAGATAAGGATTGAAGATATAAGGAAGTTAATTTTCCACCTTTCTGGAAGTTAACCATTGTAGCTTACTTCCTTTTGAGATCCAAATAAACCTTATGGGTCAGTCGTTGTGCATAGGAAAAACCACTGATGTCTTTTGAGGACTTCAAAATGGTATTTCACACAAATTTTTATCGATAGAGACTTAAGAAGGATGCTCTTAAGTTTTTCATGTAGGTAACCTAGAGTAGCATGATAATCTAATAGTACCACTCTCTATTCCCATAGTTTTTGATGTTCACTTTGAGTGTAGGAGACAACAAGTCAATGGTGGCATATTATTTTGAGTAGGGGCTTAATTTCAACATATAAAGGATGACGGATGTCATGGATTTCTATAAATTAGCCATGCTATAAGAGTGGGCATGTTTTGCTACTATAGTGGTTTAGGAGTATGATTCCATTATAGCAAAGAGGAATTCAAAGACAAAGGCATATAGAGATTGAATTCAGTTTTAAAGAGGTAGATATCCAAGTTAATAGAAAAAGGATCAGACAAGTTAATAGAGAAGACCTATGAAGCTACCAAGACATTTCTTTTGTCATTTCTGTATTTAGGATCACCTAAGACAAGACTAACAAGGCACATCTATTTAGTGTCAAACTTGTGGTCAGTGGGACACCAATCATTTGCATGTTAGCATAAGCATTTTCACTTCTAGCAGCATGGATAGCTTATACCCTATCAACATGGAAATTAGTAGCAAACCTATCATCTATGGCCTTAGTTACAACAACCACATCAAATGAACGACCTTGCCCTAGCAAGTTTATAACCTCCAAAGGATAAAGGGAAACAAATATTCTAGTGTTATGAAATAATAGGTGGGGGATGTACGTAACTTGAAAGTGTATCAACCAAAGACATTAAGCAAGCGATAAATATCTACTTTCATGCTACCTACATTTGAGAATTCCTCATTGAGGTAACAAGTACCTTTCAATGCCTACCTAGAGAGATTCTCATATATATCCCACTAGCTCTAATCTAAAAAATATTATGACTAACTCATCAATGATACATGAATCCATTTGGGCCAAAGTGTTGCACAATTTTCTTACTCGTTGTGAGGACTTTCCCGTAGTGGTTGGTCTCCTCTTATTGGCATAAGTCTCACAAAAATAAAATAAAACCAACAAATGTATTGCAATTACATCACATCATAGATTATTAAGTGTATACACCTATATGATTCTCAATCCAAATCATCAACATTCACAACTTAATCTAAATGATTCATAAAATTAGTCCTGGAACAACTATACATAGTTGATTGAAAAATTATTCATACCAACACATAAGATCAATTCAAGACAATACAATCACCACATTGGCTTGCTAATTATACTTGTAGACTCATAAAATCTAATGCCTAATTAAATAAGAAATTTAAATTGACCATGGAGGTGCTAACCTTGAATGTGCGCTAATAGGTAAAATTAAGAAAAAAGTAATAGTGCAATAGATAAGCTAAACTCTTACAAGGTCAAGCCATTGAACAATTTTACAATTACTTAAGGTTTAAGGCTCTAATTACAAATTTTGGGTTTCAAATGGTTTAGATAGCAACAAAATGTTTTTGGGAATTTTCTTTGAATCTAAGGATGGAATAGAAGATCTGAGCAATGCAATATATGATAAATAGATTGTAGAACAAATAGGGAGAAAATAGTTGAATATTTGGATGAAAAAAAGAGAATTTTTTTCTATTCAGAAGTCAGCTAAAATGCTATCGAGCTGCGTAAATTTTTTTTAGATTAGTTAGATAAAAAATGGTGCATAGGAGAGTTGGGCTAAATTTTGTTAAAAATATAGGGCAAATTTTTATTGTTTTTCCTTTTTACAATTACATACTGGATGAATAAATTAACATAAAGTAAAATAAATTGCAACAGTGAGGAAAAAAATAATGAAAATGATAACAAAAATAAATTATGTTGGCTTCATAAAAGCACTCTTTTAAAGGTTATTAGCTTTACCATATTAATTTTTATCCTTTATATGTCGGAGTTGTTAGCTTTATAACTTCATGACCCTCCACTATGCATCCTTTATAAGGTGGTTTTGAGTTAATGCCCATTGATTTTCCATGTTTGAGATGCTTTAAAAGTTTTGAGATAATAATGTAATGATGTATTGTAGTATTATGTTCTATTAGAATTCGACTAAGGTTCTCTTCTTGTAAACATGTAAGGTCATTAGCAATGATCACAAAAGGGTTTGATTATCCCTTAATAAGGCATATTTTATATTATTGAGTAAGTGTTTCAACTCCTTTTTTGGAGCCTTTTATAGAGAGGGTAGAGGTTTGTCTTTCATAATAGGGTTTCAACATAATAGGTATGATCACATTTCTCTATTTTCTTATACAATTCAAATTTTCCTTATAATTCCTCTTAAGAGTATATTTCTATTACCTTTTTAAGAGAAATTTTTACTAGATCATTACTTGTTAATTCAAAAATTTATTCAGCTATAGTGTCATTTACATCCACATTAGAAATATATTTACAATTAGCGAGATATCTTATTATGCCATCAATTTTAAAATTGAATTTTTTCACCATAAAATTACATATCAGGAACACCAGTAAACACATCAATTTTAGTTTGAGAGGTTTTTACAAATAGTTTTCTTAATAGAATAAGGGAAGGGTTAGGGGATCCATTATATTGCATGTCTATAACATAAAAATTAGTAGTAAATATATGTTCATTCACTTGAACTAAATCATTGTCTATCACCCCATCGGGATATCTCATAGACCTATAAGCTAATTGGATTAGAACATGGGTCTCTTTAAGGGTCCAAGACATAAGACATTAAAATTTTATAAAGTCTTTGACATTTATAAAAGCTCTTAAATCTATCATGCATTTTTTTCATACCTCATGTTTCCTCTTTTACAAGGACTAGTAAAAGTAGAAAGATCCTTGAACATAGGTGAGAGGTTCCTTTGTAAATTATAGACACATTCTCCCCCACTGTAACTTTTTCATCCCCTCTGCATTTTTTTAAATTAGTACACAAATATTTTAAAATTTTTGGTTAGCTAGGAACTTGTTTTATTGCATCTATCAAGGGAATGTTTACCTCCACCTTAAAAATTTCTAATATCTCCTTTTCATGATCTTACTTTTTACCCATAGCTTTCTTGCAAGGGAAATGATAAATAGGTTTATAAGGGTTAGGAGAATTTATTTTAGTTAACTTCAAATTTTTTTTGATGTCTTCTTCTGTATTTGTTGATTCATTTTCTTTTTGCTCTATTCCTTAGTTATCCTTACATTTCTTTGTATTAACATATTATTTTCTAATCCTAATGTTGATAATACTCACATTTTATTTTGTTTTCCTCTCTATTTTTCTGATTAATTTGATTAACTTTTTACTTGCAATTAACCAATAGAATCTTCCGATCGAATTACCTAATTTTATAAGTTTTTTGCCCATTTCTTGTTCTAATTAAAAAGTGTTAGCAGACAAAGATTTAACTATATCCTTTAATGAAATTCCTCTATATGTTCATGGTACTAGTTGTTAAGGAGGCTGCACAAATGATGTGTTTGGTTGGTTCCAAGGAATATGATAAAATCTAAGGGGTTGGCTATACCCTTGTTGATTTTAGTACAATGGTGATCTTTGATTATTCCTATACCTTAGGTTTGGATGATCCCTCCATCTTGAGTTGTAAATTAGACCATAAGGATCATACTTTGGGTTTCTTTGAGACCCACCTATCGCATTAACATTTTTCACTTCTCATGAAGTGGGGCATGCATCAGTTACATGACATGCATATAAATAAATTCAACATACTTGAGCTGGCACTCCCCCTTTCACCCCAATTTCAACTAAGGATGTCAAATTATTCAACTTTTCATTAAGTTCTATTATAGTTATCTGCTTTATATAATGAGAGGAAGTGGTATTATTTATATTACCAAAGTAGTGGGAATTAGATGTCATATTAGATATTAGCCTCCTAGCACTAGTTGGGGTCTAATATACTAATGCTTCACCACTAGCAGTCTATCATATAATGATCTATGGGTACTAGTCTTTCATATCAATATTTTATTAATAATTGTTTGCTAATTTGATGGTTAGGACAACTATTACATATTTTCTTAAATCTTTCCTAAGATTCACATAGAGACTCTCCCCCAACTTACCTAATAAAACATATATCTTTTTAATATTTGTATCTTAGAAGATGGAAAGTACTTTTCTAGAAATAATTTTAGCATATCAACCTAGGTATTAATAGATCTAGAAAGCAAATCATATAACTACTCCTTTGCAATATTAGTTAAAGTAAAAGGAAAAGATTTTATTTTAAGGTTGTCTATACTTACTCTTATTCGTGTCATATAAGAACAAACAATATGAAATTCCTTGAGAAATTTATTTAGATAAGTAACACAACTTCATCCAAAAGATCTAGTATCTAAAAAAACTATACAAATAGGAAGCACATGTATTAGTCGAGGTCTAATCTCACACCCATCATGTTCATTGTAACACCCCCAAAATTCACTACAGAAAAATTTCATTTTATTAAAAGATTTGCAGAAGCAAAACAATAAACTGTAAATTTCGGGGATATTACAGCCATACTTAGTACCAGACCGGTTCACTCATACCATTCTAGTACCAAGTGCTAAGGGAAAAAAATAAAATATAATTTACAAGAAATTCAACATACTTAAATTAGAGTAGCGTAATAACCTTTTATGAGGATAGAATCCACCAAGGGTGGATACAAATACAAGTTACATTTAAATCAAGGCTAAATGGGGAAAGAGATGAAACCCTACAAACACGAATAATTCCTTACGCTCTTTCCCGTTGCCCACTTGAATAGCACTTGAAAAAGAACCTACAAGGGATGATGCCCATTGAATAGGCAAGGGCCCCACAAACGGAATCCTTTAGTACTATAGTACTGAGTTACCCTTTAATACCATACTTAAAAATAGGCCCGCAATGCAACACATAATGCAAGTTATATACATATGTAATGAGAGGTGCATACATAACATTCACATATATAACAAGTCTGTCACATATCAACAAGGAACAAAGTATGATCGATACTTTTGGGCCTTAAGCCATCAATCCATCATTATTCCATCATCTCTCTGGTTATATCCAATTGAGTGCGGGAACCCCACTATTATACTCGGTGGACCGGAATACATACAGGGCAGAACGCTCCTGACCACTTTTATTTCCGGTGGATCGGTCTCTAGGGCAGAAAGCTCTTAGCCACTATTATTCACCGGTGGACCGGTCTGGCTCCGACTCACAAGGTGTTCCTCTATAAGTGATTAATATCTTTCCATAATCTATTCACATCCAATGCTTGTTTTATTGAGTTCGGGACCCCCACTATTTTAACCGGTGGACCATAATACATCTAATCATCATCCAGGGCAAAACGCTCTAGGGCCACTATTATATCTGGTGGACTGGTACTCAATATCATTTGCAAGGGCAACACGCTCCTGGACCAGTATTATAACCGGTGGATCGGTACTCAATATCATAAGTCAACTGGGCCCGACTCATTAATCTTTCACTTTCATGATTAGTGTTTTTCCTTTCTTTAATCAACACAACAATTCTATTTATTTGCCTCGGATGGGAGATCAAGAACCCGGGACACAAAGGTATACTGGTCGTACTGGTGCATACAAACTACTTAGTACCCTGCAATTATCAACCTAGGGACGCAAAGGTACCCTGGTAGTACTGGTACATAAAGCTGCTCAGTATCCTACCGACAAGGACACCTAATACATAAGTATGTATACCCCTTAAATAGGTCCTAGAGCTAGATAGAGTAAGATACAGGGCCTGGCTGGGGCACAAAGGCACACCAGAAAATACCAGAATAATCGTGGGCTAAACCACGTCTTTAGGGTAGTGACCCTAAAGAGCACAATAATTAAGGTGTTTCACTTTAAGTATTAGTGTCTTAATTAAGGTGATAAAAAAAGCACAATAATCAGATACTTATTCACTTTCAATCGTTCTGATATCATTAGTCATTTCTTATTCAGACAGTTATCCAAGATATCATAGAGAAACCATTAAGGCCATCATAATCTCATCTAATTCCGAATAAAGATTTGTTCTCGTGATACTTACTAATTATCAAATACTCTCACCTTTCTAATCAGCATTATTTGAATCATATTGTGAAATTCCACAATCACAATGACATGTTAGGTACAAATTACTTATTTACCCCTTACTTATATAATTTTTAAGTCATCTCTTCCTTACTTGACAAATTACCGTATTACTCTTCAGGTTGTATAATTATCAAATTACCTTACCCGGTTTAGGTTACCAAGTTATCTCCTATGCTTTCTAGATCACCATTCACCCCTCATAATTGCTACACTTATCATATTTCCCATTTGGTTCGTTAGATTACCGAATTGCCCTTCTCCTTTGTTATATTTACTAAATTGTCCTTAAGTTGGATAAATTATCAAATTATCCTTTTTTATTATCATGATTACCAATTTTCCCCTTTAGTTGGTTAAATAGTTACCAATTTACCCTATAGTCAGTTAAATTACAATATTGCCCTTTCCCATTATCATAATTACCGAATTGTCCCTTTAGTTGGATAAATTACCAAATTACCCTTATCCATTATCAAAATTACCAAATTACCCTCCTATTGGTTAAATTACCAAATCACCCTTCTCCATTATCATAATTACCGATTTAACCTTTTCCATATTTATAATTATTAATTTACACTTCTCCATAATTATAATTACCAATTTCTATTTCTTCATAATTATAATTACCAATTTACCCTTCTCCATTATTATAAATACCAACTTGCCTTTCTCCATTATTACAATTTTCCATTTACCCTTCTCTATGATTATACTTACCAATTTACCCCTCTCCATATTTATAAATATTAATTTATCCTTATCCAGAATTATAATTACCAATTTACACTTCTCCATATTTATAATTATCAATTTACCCCTCTCTTTATTTATAATCATTAATTTACCCTTCTCCATAATTATAATTACCAATTTACACTTCTCCATAATTATAATTACCAATTTACCCCTCTTTGTATTTATAATTATGAATTTACCCTTTTACTTACAAATTACCGTTTTACCCCTTTACTACCAAAATTACCATAATATCCTCTTATTTATAAAACTACCATTTTACCCCCTTACATCCAAATTTACCATATTACCATTTTGCTTGCAAATTACCATAAATCCCTTTTACATCCAAAATTACTATTTTACCCCTTAATTCCAAAATTACCATTTTATGTCTTACTTCCAAAATTACCATTCTTACCCCCTTTACTCCCAAAATTACCACTTTACTCTTTACTCCAAAAATTACCATAATGCCCCTCTACTTATAAATTTACCATTTTTCTATTTAACCATAAAATTACCATATTACCCTTTTTGCCTCCAAAATCACCATAATACCCCTTTTTGTTACAACTTACAAATTTATCCTTTTACTTATAAAATTATCATTTCATCATTTTCTTTTGAAATTACCAAATTACCCTTTTACTTACAAAATTACTATTTTGCCCTTTTCTTCTAGAATTACCAAAATGCCATTTTACTTACAAAAATTACTGTTTTACCCTTTTACTCTAAAATTTCCAAAATACCCTTTGCACTTATAAAATTACCATTTTACACCTTTATTACACCACTTTTATGAATTTACCACTACTACATAAAATACTAATATTAGTACTTCATTCTTATCATCTAACTCCACCAACTTGTCATTATTCAACATAATACTCATTAGCAACTACATATTTTAGATCACATACTTACATAGGCATATTAATAAAATACCCTTAGGCTCACAATAATATTATTCATGCATTAATGAAATAATACATCATAGACAAACATTTAATATTTCCATCAATAATCAAACTCCTTCCTTAAGTATCATCTCTACACATGCACAAAATCTAGCATGCTTTTCTTTTTATCAATCAATATAAGTAACCACATATATCATACTAGGTAACACATAACATGCATAAAATCATACTAAAATCCTTAATGTGCTAGTATACGTTTTTCCATGTGTTTAAGTGGGGTTTAACAATTAACTTAATCCCCCAAAAATAGAACCTTACCGGTATCCCGATTAAAGTTCAAGCTTTAATTAACAAAATCAACACCTAAAAATAATATCAATAATTATTATATTAGAAGTAGGAAATTCAAAGCATAAGACTTTATAACACATAATTAATGAAATACTTAACTTAAATATTATTATACCCTAAAATTATTAACCAAGTAAACTAAGAAATGCAGCAACTCATGCTACTCATGCAGCATGAGCCACATGCAAAACAAGAGGGATTATGGGCTCAAAATGGTGTGAAAAGTGGGAGGAAGTGGTATTTTGGGGTTAGGGTTTTGGGGATAGGAAGAAGGTAGATAGGGGAGGATTTAGGGAAAGGGAAGGGTGTAGGATTGAAGAAGGGGTAGGTGGCTGCTAGGAATGGGTTTTTGGCGGCCAATGGTGGTGGAGGCGACGGTGGCAAGGAGTGAAGTGGGCTGCAGGAGTGGACGTGGCTGAGAAGGAAGGAAAAGGGGGAAAGAAAATGAAGGGGTGATGGAGCTTGTTTCGGCTAAAGGGTGTGTGGGGTTGGTAGAGGAGGTTGCAAGGAGTGGCTCGGTGTCTTGGGTGACTGTATAGGCGGCATGAAGGCGGAAAAAGGGGGTGGCACAAGATAGCTACCGAGAAGGGAGGGAAAAGAAGAGAAAAAGAGGAGGGGAGGAAGAAGGGGCTGTAGGGTGGCTTGAGGGGTGGTGTGGTGGTTTAGGGAGGTAGAAGGTGGTGGTAGAAAGTGTTGTCGATGGTCGGTTAGGCAGAGGAAGCGGCGGAGGAGGTGGTGTTGCAAAAACAGGGGTGGAAGTGGGTGGAGAAGAAAATGAGAGAAGGAGGTCAGGGAAGGAAAAGAAGGCTAAAAAATATAGGGCATGAAGGGCTGGTGAGGTTAAGAAAAAGGAGAGGTAGAGACAGGGGGAGTAGGTGGCCGGTCGTGGCTATAGTAGAGTGGCAGGGGTGGTCGGGTGGCAGGGAGAGGGAAGGGGAGAAGAGGGAAAGGAATAGGGCATGCGAGCTGGGGATGTAGTGGTTACTTTGGTTCGAAATAGGAAAGAAAATGACCGGGGAGAGAGAGGGAGTAGTAGGGAGGTAGGTGGTGGTCAGGCATGGTAATTGCAGGTGCGGCTGGCGTGCTCGAGCATGGCAGAGGGTGGTGGTCGGGCGTGGAAGAAGAAATAAAGAAAGGAGTCGGGGTTGCGAGTGGACCGATGCGGGGAAAATAATATGCCAGGCCAGCCGGTCTAGGGGCGAAAGGAAGAAAAAAAGGTTGGCTTGGGCTGTGACACACGGGTGAGGAGAGGAAGGAATGGGCCGCGCAGGAGAGGAAGGAAGGAAGAGAGAGGGGAGATGGGCCAATGGCCTAGTGCGCAGGGGAGAGGAGGAAGCAGGCCTGGCCTGGCAGGTAGCCCAAAGGAAAACAGGAAGAGAAAAGAAAGGAGAAAGAGGAGAAAAAAGGAGAAGGAAAAGAAAAAGAAAAAAAAAGGAAAATGGGAAAAAAGGGAAGAATAATTTAATTTAATTTAGAAAATAATAAAATGTAATATTTTTGATAAATTATTTAATATAATAATTTAATTCAATATAATTTAATATATTGGTTCAAAATTGATACTTTTAGTAAAATATTAGTTTGAAAAATTATTTAATTAAAAATAATGTGATAAAATAACAAAATATTTATTTTTAATTTATTAAATACTCCTATCCAAATTTATATACTCAAAAATCTATAAAATAATTAAACTAAATAATTTTAAAAGCTAATTTATTTCAAATAAAAGATATTTATTAAATTATTGGTTTTCTAAAATTTTGGGGGATTACATTCATCAATATAATTAACACAAATAAGATCAAGATTAAAATTAATAGTTACAAACTCCTTTGACATTTGGTTTACCATCAGTTCTTCAATAATTTCTTCTCAATTATCTTTTATTTTCTCTTTAGATGATAATGAGTTATCACATAAAGCTAAAGGAATAGTATGAATGTGTTCAAGATACCTTCTAGTTTTTTTCACCATAGGAAATGTAGGATTAGGATCCACCGATTGAATGAGTTGATGATTGTCTTCACTAGAAAATGCTATTAAACGTGCATTCCTATTGTAGATGCCAAGAAGAGAAAATTTAGTTATTGATATAAGAAGATATTAAAAAAATGATGACATAGATAAGAATTAAAGTTCCTAGTCCCTGTCACTAGCAGTAAATTAAACCCGAAACACACACATACACACCAAATTGTCAATCCCACAAATACTATAATTTAATTCATATATTTGTATCACCATATAAATTCCCTTGGAAAAACTCATAACTAATAATGAAAAGAATAAAAAATAGAAATTAACATAATAATTGAATAATAATGATGGAATAATAGGGATGAAAGGACATATTTAGTATAGGGGTTTCAACTAATCATCAAATGAAATTGTTATGTATTATTTCTAATGTTAACCTATAGAAACTTGAGCACGTTTGCTTCCTAGCATCCCATTATGGAAATAAACCAAGGTCTTCTTTTGACTTATTGTCTAAATAATTCATAACCTAGGATAACATATCTAAATTTAATTAGTGGCAGCATTAACGTTTAGGGAGCAACTAAGTAGAACCATAAATATAGTCTACTCTAGTCATGTAACTCTAAAGGTTCATAAGTATAGATTAAATCAATAACCACTTTATTACTTGAAAATGTATATGTTTACAATAATATATTAACTATACTATAAAAAAATCCTAATACCACTCAAATTACCTAGCTACCTAAGCTAAATATTGGGTTAATGATCTTTAAACTCAGTTTATTAATGGAGCTAAAAATATGCAGAAAAATTATTTCTAATTCACATCTCACAAATAAATACCCCATAACATTCAATTATTCTTCTATCTCAAACTAATATAGCCTAAAATGTTGATAAAACCTAAACAATAAAAAATTTGAACTAAAATAAATAAACAAAATAATTGAGATTAAATTAAACAACACATAGTGACAAAGTTAGTTAAATAAATAAGTATTGATAATAACTACAAAAAAAATGATACAAAGGAAAGAAATAACTTAGGAGATTGTAAAAACACAAATAATGTATGATCTCCAATCATTCAATTACGGCTATTAACTATCTAAATCTAACAAAATAACCCTAATGATTTAGAAATAATGAAAGCAAACACATAGTTCTTTTGACGATGCTCTTCAATGGTTCTATTTAACCCAATATATTTATATATATACATATATAGAAGGTCATAAAAACCTAATACATAATATGAAAAAAAAACATAGTCTCTAGTATTAAATATGGGGTGGCCATATTTTTTCTTAATGTTATACATGTGAGATGAATTAATGGAGCATGTGGGAAAAACAAGGAAATATGGGTCATATTTCCATAAATATGGGGAACCTATATGTAATCTATCTTAATTATAGTTTTCCTATTTTTATTTGCATGACTTCTCTTTTAGGGTCTTAAGTGATGGTAAAGCCATATTTCCATGACTCCAAGCTTGATTTTTATAATTTAATTCTTTTCCTTAGTTATCATCTAAATTAACTTAGTTTTATCTTTCCTACAAAACTAGGCCAATAAAGAAAACTCAATGAAAAGGGTTTTAGTATTATAATAAATACAAAACGTTGGGTCAAGATATGTCAAATTGTTTTCAGGAATATGCACCTTTCATTACTCCACAATATATTAGGCCTCAAGAGATCGTAAAGTGGGTAAGTGAGAACACTTATCAAGTAGCTTTGCCTATGGAGTTTTATGATGTGTACACCATATTCCACATTTCCCAAATAAGGAAGTATGCTATTGACCCTTTGCACATTTTCCAACTAGAGATGATAGAACATGATGAATCTTTGACCTATGATGAATACGCTATGAAAATACTTAACAAGAAGACTTAGGATACATTTATTCATATTATTCTGCTATTAAATTTTTTTTGGTAATGGATGGTGCCAAGGAAGGAACTTGAGAGGCTAAGGAGAAGTTTCGGGTCAAGTATCTAGATTTCTTCTCATTGGTGTAATTTTTTTTGTAAGGGGTATTAATTATTTTTATAGTTTTTTTTATTGTTTTAGATATGCCTTAACATGATAGTAAATAAAGTTGGTCAATTTATCAGTTGGATATTTTGATGCACCCCCTTATTAAGGAGATAATTATATAATACCTTATAAATTAGATATATAATTCATGAATATTATCATTCTTGATAATTATTTTATGGTTTTGGACCTTTTTTGAAAATAAATTTATAGTTTGAATTGCACATGATTTGGAAAGTTTGAAAAATAAGCACGAAAATGGTTATTTCTAGTATACTAGTCATTCTCTTTCATGAACCGATCGGTGTGTGCGTCATATTTATATTGGTTTTTGGTTCACCATAACTAATGGATTCATTCTATAAAATTGATAAATAGGTGGAACAAGCCAACGGGTACAAAAAATTGATCGATTGGCACATTTTGACCAAAGAGATCTTCATACTCATTATTAGTAGAGAAATTATTCGAAAAATCATGTATCTTTGTACTCATTATCCAAAATTTTTCTAAGTCATCTTTGTTAATATTTTAGCATTAATTAAAGTTTTTCCCTACTTCAAACAATTTATAATGTTGTAATAGACAAAGGTGGATGAAGAATTCACACCTTTGTCTCATTCTTCCCCTTTTTTGTGCATGTCTTAATGGATTGTTTTCGTGTAAGAAAATCTCGATAATATCTTATGCTTGTTCCTCATGCCTTTTTGTCTTTTTTCCCTTCTTGTTCTTGGATTTTCTAATGAAAATTTGTAACATACCCTTTTTAGGACATACAATTTTTATTTAAAGAGTTAAGCACAAAAGCTACAACCATAAACACGAAGAGTGTTATCATCACACTTGGTACATGTCCGGTTTCTTCTACCATTATTATACTAAGTGATATGGCCAAAAACATTACTCCACTTAAAATTGAATACATAATTACAAGATTTGAGTAGAGGGATCAAATAGATTAAGCATTAATCTAAAGAAATATCGGAAAGACAAAACTCAAAAGAGAGAAAGTATAGGACAACATACGGATCTAAATATAACCAAAATCAAAGATTTCAAAAAAGTGATACTACATAGTTCTACATTGTCAAACCAAACTACCAACTTGTAATTGAACTCATAAGCTAATTTTTAAAGACCATTACCCATTAAATAAGCTGTGGCCTATGAAAGAAAGCCTTAGGTACAGTGGTGCTGAACAACCCATTATACTAAACAAAGGTGAAACCTAGCATGGAATACATATAAGGTATCACAATAATTAATGGTATAAAACATTAAAATTTACATGAACTAATTGAAATATGATAATCATTCATATAACCAAATACCACCAAAGAAAAATATACTAATCATACTCACTTATTTGTAATGAACTAAAACTTACAAATAGAATATCCAAAATATTCTCTTTGAAGTATGATTAGAAACAACATTAACCCAAACCATAATAATAGCAACAACCACATGTCTCATCATCATCTCTAATAAAAACCTATAGCTTCACAAGGAAGACTAATGAAAATCCACAACATTATAGGTTGACATAAAGGTTTCCATCTAAACATATGTAGGCACAAAGGGTGTTACTAAAACATAAATAGGTACAAAGGCTGCTACTGAGCCATGAATAGGCAAGAATGCTACTACCAAGCTATAAGTAGGCACAAAGGTTGTTAGTGACCAATCTAATAAACCAATCTTAAATACATCCATTTTTATATATTCAAAGGGAGATCAAATTAAACTTGAGACATTAAAGTAATCTACTCATACCAGTGCCCAAGGCAACACAACATCCTATTAACTATTAACCCAAGGACGCAAAGGTACCATTGTGGCATAGGTACAAAAAGGTAACATAATATCTTACCAATAATAACACCTAATCCATAATTACAAATGCACCATATTATCTAACAATGGAAAATAAAGTAAGATATAGGCCTTAGATGGGGTACTAAAGGTACACCAGAAAAAATATATAATCAATCATGGGTTAAACCATACATCTAGGGTAGCAACCCCTGAAAAGTTATCATTCTTGATCTTGAGGTATTTCACTCTACATATTAGTATTTTATTAAGGTGATAGCAAAATCGCATACAAATTGCATTAATCTAATTTCCACACTTATTTAATTTACTTGTTTCCCATTTTTCAAGTTTTTCATAAATAATACCATTATTAAGATGAATCATAAAAACATACTAAGATCATCCTATACTGAATTATTCACATTAGGGCTTATCAAGCTGAAATGACCAAAATGCCTTTGAGACAAAAATTACCATATTATTGTCATTTTTAATTATTAATTCCATTTTATTTATATATTTATCATAAAAAGGCTAAAAAAATAATAATTAAGTTATTTATTATGTAATTAAGTTATCAAATAAGCTAAATGACCACTTTACCCTAGCACGCATATCGAATACTTACCCTTTTAAGTAGAATTGGAAACCTCTTTGGTTGAGTGGTATTACTATGTTTGATGCTCTCCTATAACCTCCTCCCCCAATTTCTTAAGAGGATATTCCGCCATAGGATAGTGCCCCGTCATTGGAGGTCTGCTCATATTCTAATCATCATTGGCATTAGTATTAGGATTATGTATGTAACACCCCCAAAAATTCACTACTGAAAAATTTCGTTAATTAAAAGAAATTTAGCGGAAGCGATTTGATAAACCGTGAATTTTGGGAGCATTACCGCCACACTTAGTACCAGACCGGTTCACTCATACCGTTCCAGTACTAAGTGCTAAGGCTAAAGGAGTAAAATAAAATTTCACGAGAACTTAAGCATTTGAATATCAGAGTAGCACAGTAAATACTTTACAAGAGAAAACATTCAACCACGGTGATTACAAAATAACAAATACGTTGAATTTAAATGAGACAATTTAAAATCCTAAAAATTTCCGGACAGTACCTTACGCTCTCCCCAAGGGCCCACTTGAATAGCACCTGAAACACAACCTGCAAGGGGTACTGCCCATTGAATAGGCAGGGGCCCCATGAAGGGAACCCTTCAGTACTACGGTACTGAGTAACCCTTTAAAAACGCACTTAAAATACAGGCACACATATTACACATGATACTACTACATTCAAATATGACCATAGGTAGAAACATGGTATTCAGATCCAATTCTTTGTACATCCAATAACTCAATCATACATTAATGGCGTATACGTAAAATTCACTTTCATATATTCCATAATCAATCAACCAGTATCAAATGGGCCATGATCAGTCATCGAGATATTTTTCGGGCCTTGAGGCCATTAATCAACAGTCTCAAGGACTAGTATTTTTCCATAACTCATTCACATTAAATTTTTATTGAGCTCGGGACCTCCACTATTATTGCCGGTGGACCGGAATATAAAATCATCATCCAGGGCACAACGCTCCTGGCCACTATTGTAACCGGTGGACCGGGATATATAAAGAATCATCACCCAGGGCACAACGCTCCTGGCCACTATTATAACCGGTGGACCGGTACTCAATATCATAAATCGCTGGTCCCGGCTCATTAATATTCCACTTTTAATTACAGTATCTTTCCTTTCTTAAATCAGCACAACAACCATATTTATTTGCCTCGATAGGGAGATCAAGAACCCGGGACAAAAAGGTACACCGGTCCCACTGGTGCATAAAAGCAACTCAGTACCCTTCAACTAGTAACCCAGGGACGCAAAGGTACCCTGGTCGTACTGGTGCATAAAGCTAACTCAGTACCCTACCGACAAGGACACCTAATCCTTAAGTATGCATACCCCCTAACTAGGTCCGTAGAGCTAGATAGAGTAGATATAGGGCCTGGCTGGGGCTCAAAGGCACACCAGCAAATACCAAACCATCGTGGACTAAACCACGTCCTTAGGGTAGCGACCCCTAAGGAGTCACCATTCCCGATCTCGAGGTCTTTCACTTTAAGTATTAATATCTTAATTAATAGTGATCACAAAAACACAACAATACGATAATTATCCTCTTTTAATCGTTTAGATAACATCAAAAATTTCTTATTCAGATGGTCATCCAAAGTAACATAGGAGAATCATTAAGGCCATCCTAAACTCATCTAATTCCGAATTAAAACTCATTCTCGCGATACTTACTAATCATCAAAAATTCTTACCTCGTTAATCAACACTATTAGAGCCATGTTACGAATTCCACAATCATAATGATATACTGGATACAACCTACTTATTTACCCTTTTACATATAAAATCACTACGTCACCCTTTCTTATTTGATAAATTACCATGTTACCCTCCTTGTTACAAAATCACCAAGTGATCCCTTATTCGATTTAGGTTACTAAATTATTTATCATACTTATTAGGACATTAATTCCCCCTTAATAATTATTACACTTAATATACTTTCCATTTAATTGGTTAGATTACCACTTTGCCCCTTTCTCCTTTATTATACTTAATAAATTATCCTTGAGTTGGTCAAATTACCAAATTACCCTCCCTTCTTGTCCAAAATTACCAAATTGCCCTTTGGTTGGTGAAATTACCAAACTACCCTTGCATATAATCATAATTACAAATTTGCCCTTCTCCGTTATTAAATATACCAAGTTACTCTTTAGTTATTTAAGTTACCGAATTGCCCTTCTTAACTGTCATAATTACCAAACTACCCTACTCCATTATCCAAAATTACGAAAATACCCTCCAATCGGTTGAATTACCAACTTACCCCTCACATTTATCATATTTACCGTTTTACCCTTCTCTACTATTAAATTATCGAATTACCCTCTGGTTATTTAAATTATTATTTTACCCTTCTCAATAATCATTATTTCCAATTTACTCCTTTCCAATGTTCACCTTTACCCCTTTGATTTACACAATTACCGTTTTACCCCTCTACCTTCAAATTTACCATTTTACCCCCTTAACTCCCAAAATTATCATATCGCCCTTTTACTTATAACTTTTCCATTTATCCTTAATTATAAAATTGCTATCTTACCTCCTTTAATTTCCAAATTACCATTCCGCCCTTAGATTGTAAAATTATCATTTCGTCCTTTAATCATGAAATTACTATTTTGCCCTTTTATTATAACATTACCAAATTGTCCTTTTATTACAATTCACCAAATTGCCATTCTTTTTAACAAGATTACCAAATTGCCCCTTTTTATTACAAGAATTACTCTTTTCTCCTTTATTCACAAAATTACAATTTTACCCCTACCTCCAAAATTACTATTTTCTCCCTTTATTAACAAATTCACCATTTTACTCTTACACACCCTTATTATTAAATTATTATTAATACTACACGAAGTATTAACCTTGAAGTCTCACCCATGACTCTTATAATTAATGTAATGCTTATTAGCACATATCCATGTATTAGGCCATACTCATATACAATATACCTTCTTTTAAAATCTCCCCCCTAATGCTAACAAAATGTTACACATGTGATAAAAATCACCATAGCATATAACAACATGGATAATAATTTATATTTTCCCTAACCACCAAATTATTACCCTAAATGTTATCCCCATACACATCATCAATCTATCATGCTTCCTTTTCATCAACAACCACATTAACCACATATAATATGCCAAGCAACACATATCAAGCATGATACACACTAACATTGCCTAATGTGATAATATGCGCTAATCCATGTATTTAAGCGGGATTTAACGGTTACCTTAATCTCGCAAAATTATCAAACCTTACCAAGCACAATTAGCAATTCAACACCTAAAAAATAATATCCATCATATACATGTTAGAAATAAAAACCAAGTATCAAACTTTATAAAATTTAATTAGTAAAAATACTTAATATAAAACACCATTATACCTTAGAAATTAGCCAAATCATTTCTTTTTCTTTTCTTTTTTTTTTTCAAAAAGGAGAGCTCACGCTGCATGAGCAGCGTGAGTTTCATGCAGAAGAAGAAAGGGGAAAGGCTCGAAGAGGGGTGAAATGGGAGGGAGGAAGGGTGGCTCGGTTTAGGGACTTTAGGCTAGAAAAAGAGATGGTTGGGGGAGGTTCTAAGGCAAGTGGATGGTGCAGAAGTGAAGAGGGGGTGTAAGAGGTGGTCGGGGATGTGTTGTTGGTGGTTAATGGTGGCGGAGGCGGCGGCAGCAGGGATGCGAAGGTGGCGGCCGAGAAAGGGTCGAGGTGGAGGAGTTGTGAAGGAAGGAAAAGAAGAAGGAAAGATGGAAGGTTTCAAGGGCTGTTTTCGGCCAATTAATGCCTGGCGGTTATAGAGGGGGTTGCAGGGAGGAGATTGGTGGTCTGGGTGGCGGAAGAGGTGGCCGGACGGCGGCGGAAGAGGCGGTTGCAGGTGGCTCGGTGGTAAGGGTGAAAACAGGGAGAAGAAGAGAAGGAGGGGAGAAAGAGGGCTGCGGGATGGATATTGGGGGGTGCAGGGTGGTAGAAGAAGGGTGCAGGAGGTGGTTTAGGGGCTGGGTGCGGCGGTCGGAGCGGCGGAGGGCGGCGGCGCACGAACGAAGGGGAGAAGATGGTGGGGAGAAAAATGGAGGGAAAAGGGAGCTCGGGGAAGGAGGTCCGAAATTATGGGCAAGGAAAGGTGGAGAAAAAGGAGAGGGGGGAGAGAGAGAGAGAGAGAAGGGACAGTGTGGCAGGGTGGCGGTTGTAGGTGGTCGGCAGCAGCAGGCAGGTCGGCGGCTGTCGCCGCCTGGGAAGAAGAAGAAAGAAGGAGGGAGGAAGGCTGCGATGGGCGGCCGGTCGGGGAAAGGGAAGAAGGTAGGCCGGCCGGTCGGGGAAAAAGGGGGAAAAAGCTGGCCGGTCGGCCCAGGGGAAAAGAAAGAAAAAGCAGGGGGGGAAGCTGGCCGGGCTGGGCACGCGGGAGAGGGCTGAGGGGGAGAGGGAGAAGTGGGCCAGTGGCCCAAGGCGCAGGAAGGGGGGTGACGGGCAGGCCGAAGCAGGCCGGCCAACCGGCGGCCCGAGGAGGGAAAAAGAAAAAGAAAGAAAGGGAAGAGAAGGAAAAAGGAAAAAAAAAGGGGAAGGGAAAATTATTTTAATTAAAATAATTTAATTTATAAATAATAAGGTGAAATATTTTTGGGTAATAAATTTATTTTATTTTATTAAATATTTATATCCAAATTTATATACTCAAAATATACAAAATAATTAAATTAAAAGATTTAAAGGCTAATTTATCCAAAATAAAATTTATTTATTAAAATATAAGCTTTTAAAAATTCGGGGCATTACAATGTAGATGAGCAATTTTATAAGTACATGTGTGCCTAGATGGGATGTCAGCACCATAGAGCTAAATGCACTAGATAGAATGGCTAAAGTGGTCATTTTCCACCACCATCCCAGAGAGCCCTAGCATATTCCTCTAATTTATGTATATATGGTCCACGCATTAAGGCCAATGCCTATTCTAAACATAGGGAAGGTGATATATTTATTTTACTAATTTTTTTTGATATTTTTCTTTTTTTAATGCATTATTTTTTTCATTTTTTTATGTATACCTTATATTGATTTTCTTTTCCTCAGTGTGCTTTACATTTTTTTTATTTTTTTAGTTAAATTCTTTTATTTTTATTTGAAATAAAAATGAAGGAATAAAAAATCCTAAAGATGATACCTTGAGAATAGATAATGAAAAAAATCTCTAATTGATAGTCTTCTGGTGCATAAGTAGTTAGGGCTATATTTTTTATATGACATGATTCTAGAAAAGATCAAAATAAAAAGGATTTTTATTATTGTTGTTTCACCTCACTATCAAAGAACTTGAACATGAAAACATGATAGGTATCATAGGAGAAAAAATTATTAGGTCTAATAGAAATAAAATTAGTGAAATTTTGAGGCTTATCGATGGATATCATTTTTATCGAGTATAATTTTCAATATTCCATGCTCTTCTCCAATGGTTTGTGAACTTGAAATTGTCATTATTCTGTTCAAGGCTACATGAAACTAATTTATACATTAATGCTATAGAGGAATAATTTTCTTCTTGTTAACTACTTAAGTAAATAGCCTACTTGTTATAATTTAACCTTGCATAACCATATTGAGCTTTTAATCCTATATTCTTGATATTTAACCTACATACGTGGCCGGTTATCTATATCATATCCTATTATGTAGTTCATGGCTAGTTAATAACAATTAGGTAATGAGATATTTATGTGGTTGAAACTCTAAGAATGGGGGTGCAATAGTTGAGTTTAGTGAGTTGAGAATTGAATTTTTGTAAAAAAACAAATTTAATTTTTTTTTGAAAAATATTAATGTATACATACTTGAGGTATTGATGTGACAAGTAAGGTGATGTATGAGGGTGTAATCTTCAATAATGTGGAACTAATGGTTCAAATGGAGTTTGGATCATATGATGAAGCCTTAGTGATGGTGAGTTAAAAGAATAAAGCTTTGAAAGTGATGCAGATAAGATGATGATGGTTCGAATTATGATAGAAGAGTGATGGTGGTGACTTAGTAATAAGGGTTTAACAATGATGATGGTTCGAATCCAATAAACTAATTGATCTTTGCATTTGATGAAGGATTGATGATTATGCTTAGTGTCAAAAGTTAGGGTTTGGATGTATGTTGGAATCATGGTTTAGGGTTAGGGTTAGGGTTTGGTTTGAAAAGAGGGAATATGGTGGTATTTGGTTGGTATGGATGGTTTAGACTAATTTAGGGTTTGGTTCAACCACAAAATAGGGTAGGATTTTGATGATAATTAGGGCAGGAAAATATGGATTAATTATAATATAAAATATATGATTAATCTCTAATTCACACAAACTAAGAGATTAAAACTTTCTATCCAAAAAATTTACATAAATTCGACTTGCTTGAGCTTGAACTCACACAGAATTCATTCAATGTTGATCTTCAACTTCAATTATTCTTAATACCTGACATATGCTCAACATGCATACATAATATAACCTTTCTACCACTAGCTAAATCATATTTTAAAATATTCCAAGCTAAAAGGTATTAAGCTACCTTTATGCCATATTATGCGGACTTTATGCTAACATTATTCTCCTACTTTATTACTCAATGAATAAAATAGCTAAATCACTTAATAATGCTCAAAAATCCTGCCAAGATTCTCCTCGTGCATGTGGTTACTCCCACCTTGAATGCTATATATGCTATACATATCCAGGTAGATATTTAATTACTTTTTTGTTATATTTTAAGCAAAGTAACCATCCGTTGGTCTTCAAATTTATGGGAGACACTTTTCTCATGAAGAATAATTGGTTCTATAGTTATGAAATCCAATTCTTGAGTGTTTCCTCCTGCATCATTCTCCCCTTTTTATTTAACTTTGCCCTCAAAGTTGTATATCTATAGTAAGGGCTAATAACTCCAACATTGAATATCCTTGATACCCTGCCAAATGAATATGGAAAATTGAGCTTGTAAGCACTTTCTTCAAAATTTTGTAGTACTTTGAAAGGAGCATCTACCCTTTCCATGAGCTTATGTTTCCTAAGATTAAGAAATCTCTCCTTCCTTATGTGTAACCATACCAAATCTCCCAGTTGAAAAACATGTTGACTCCTATGCATGTTTGTGTTTTTCTTGTACACTTCATTCGCCTTCTCAATATAATGCTTGATTAAGAACCCATCTTGAATAAAATAAGCTCCATAACTTCCCTGTTTCTAACAATCTTCAAAGAGCATAGAAAAATCATCATCCATGGTATATTGACTCTTCAATATCTAGAACCCAAAAAGCTTTGCATCCATCATGGTAAGTACTATGGTCCTTCTTGATAATGCATCCGCTATGATATTTTCTATACCATCCACATGCCTTGTAGAGAACACAAATGTATGAAAGAAGCTTATCCACTTACCATGTCTCGAGCTCACCTTGTTCTGACCATGCATATACTTCAAACTCTTGTGATATGAATGAAGTACAAAAGGCTTGGGTCTCAAGTAATCACTCCACGTCTCCGAACAATGAACTATAGCATAGAACTCTTTATTATAGGTCAAATAGTTGAGTCTCGTGCCATTCACATCTTCACTAAAGAAAGCAATTGGGTTCCTTTCTTATGAAAGCACACCTCAAATACCTACACCACTAGCGTCACATATTACTTCAAATAATTTATTCAAATAAGGTAATGATAATACCGATGCATTTGAGAGCTTTGCCTTCAAATCTTCAAAATCCCTTGTTGCTTAATCATTCTAATGGGACTCTCCTTTCTTCATCTATTATGTAATAATTCTGCAATGTTAGAGAAGTGTTTTATGAACCTCCTTTAGAATGAGGCCAAGCCATGGAAACTTCAAACTTCATAGACATTAGTAAAAATATGCCACGATTGTATAGCTTCCACCTTTGATGGATCAACTCGAATACCATGTCCACTCAAAATATAGCTTAAAAAGATCACCCTTTCCACCATGATTCACACTTCTCCATCTTAACATAGAGCTTCAACTCTTTAAGCTTGTTAAATGTCCTCTTCAAGTGTTTTATGTGCTCAAAATCATTCTAACTATATACCAAGATATCATAGAGGTAAATAACAACAAAGACCCCAAGAAATGGTATAAGTACCTCCATCATTATATAGCCCATATGGCATCACCAACCACTAACAAAACCCATACTTAGTCTTGAAATCTATCTTCTATTTATACCCTTCCAGTAACATCATTTGATGGTAACTGCTACTAAGATTAATCTTTGAGAACACCTTTGCACCATGCAACTCATCTAACACATCATCCAATCTTGGAATTAGAAATCTGTACTTGATTGTGATGATGTTGATGGCTATCAAATCAATACTCATCTTCCACATACCATCCTTATTAGGCACTAACAAAACTAGAACACCACATGGACTCATAGTTTCCTGAATATAACCTCTACCTAATAGCTCTTACACTTGTTTCTATAAGCTGGTTTGTTCAGTAATGGGATTCCTAGCATAAGATCAATAATATGATTAATACCTCTTAAAGGGGGTAGCCCACTTGTTTAATCTTCTGAAAAAATATTGGCATACTCTTTCAACACTTGTTGCAATTTTGGGTCCATATTAGCATTCTCCCCTCGTTGGATCTCTTTTACCACTAAGACATAGCATATTTTCTCATCTCTGATGGCTTCATTCATCTCACACTCCTTAAGGATTAACATCTCCATGTCACTCTTCTTTTTTCCCTCCCTACACTCAACATCTTCCTTTTTTCATTCCTCAAAACTAAATCCTCCCCATCTAGATTAGGTTTGAGCCTAAAATTCATTTGGCCCTTACACACCACATGCTCATCAAGGACCCTGTCATGCACAAACTTCCTATCAAGTTGCCATGACCTTCACAAAAAAAATGTTACAAGAATCCATAGGCAAAATATTGCATAAAAAATCATAAAAATAATTTCCAATCTTAAGAGAGATAAGAGTTTGTTTGGTTACCCTTACATCTTTGTCTTTGTTGACCCGTTCAAGTGAATATGGTCTTGGATGATATTTGGTCTCCAAACTGAGCTTGTTTACCATCTTCTCACTAGCAACATTAGTGCATGAGAAACTATCAACGGTGATTTCACACACTTTATCATGAATTATGCATTTGGCCTTAAAAATATTCTCCCATTGAGTAAGTAAAGGTTGTTGCTGTACTTGAAGTACCCTTTGTAACACGCAGCAATCCACTTGGCCTTCTTCCACAACATCCTCTATGCTATCACTTTCTTCTTCTAGGTCTTCAACAAGGGCTTCATTCTCTTTACAAGCCTCTAAATTTTCTATCTCTTTCAAAGTCAACACCATTTGGTTAAGATAATCTAAAGAAAAGTGGCTATAACCTCTACACTAGAAGAATTGCTGGTTCACCTTATCAACCACTTGATCTTTTCCCTTTCCTTCATGAGAGAAATTACTAACATCGTATTGACTTGGGGTTGAGAAATTTGTGGCTTTGACACACCCTTGAAAAATCAAACCATATGGAGCATTGGTTGACTTGGTGGCTTAGTCCTCTTCAACCATTTCTTGAACTTGATAACTAAATTGGCTAGGTCTTCAAACACTTCATATAGGTACACCTTTATCTTCTCCCAAAGATTCATATTTATACCATTGATGAATCATGCATAATCTTTTTCTTATCATTCGTGGACATCACATATAAAAGCTAGCCCTTCAAACTCCAGAATGTATTCTTCAACTCCAAGTAACCCTTGCCTGAACGTAGTCATTTTTATAAAATTTTCTTGCTTGATTCCTGAGACACAAACTTCTTCTTCAAACATTTCTTTAATTTTTTCCATGACCTAATCCTCGATTTTCCTTCTCTTTCCCATCTTTTTATTAAATTATCTTACCACACTCTAGTGAAATTTTTAAATTTTAATATCTTTATCTGGCACCATCAATTTCCTTATACTGAAAATTGACTAAAACATTTGTAAGTATTCAATAAAAGACTTTGGGTTAAGATTACCTTCAAGATTGAGAATATCAAAGTGGATTCCTTGTTCCACATCATCATAAGTTTTCCTCAACATGTCATGTGCATTTACATAATTTCCCACACTCTCTTCTTCTTCTTCCATTAAGTTTTTTGCTCCTCTCACTTTCCCTTCCTCTCCATGTTCCCTTCAGTGTTGTGGCTGCACATGGGACTCTTGAGCTTGGGAACCATCTATTATTCCCACCAAAAATTTGACTTCCTTGATTTCGGCCATCAAGGTCTTGAGGAAAACTCTCAAGTCTTCTCCTTGGTTCTCCTGTAATCCCCCAAAATTATTAAAAACCTATAATTTAATAAATAGCTTTTATTAGGAAAACTTAGCCTTTAAATTTATTTAATTTAATTATTTTATAGATTTTTGAGTATATAAAATTGGATAGGAATATTTAATAAATTAAAATAAATATTTTTTTATTTTATCATACGCTTTTTATTTAAATAATTTTTCCAAACAAATATTTTACTAAAAGTACCCTTTTTAAACCCATATATTTATTTATATTATATTAAATTATTAAATAAATTTAATTCCCACAAATATTACATTCTATTATTTTATAAATTGAATTATTTTAATTTTCCCTATTTTCCCTTTTATTTTCTTTCTCCTTTTTCTTCTTCCTTTCTTTCTTTTTCCTTTTCCCTCTCTTTGTCTCCCCCTTTCCCCTATGCCTGGGCCTTTGGCCCATCTCCCCCTCTTCCTTCCTCTCCTGCACAGCTCGCTCCTTCTTTCCCTTCCTCTCCTCTTTCGCACGTCACATCCCAGCCTCAGCACTTTCTTTCCTTTCCTTTTCCCCAAATCAGGCTGGCCCACTCGCCCTCCTTTCCTACGTCTGACCTGCTTCCTCCCCTCCCTTTATTTATTTCTTCTTTGTCTTCTATTCATTACCTATCTTGACGTCATGATTGCCACTGCCTACAGCCTCTCGCTGCCACCATGTGCCACCATTACACCCCTCCCTCTCTCTTTCTCTCTCCCCAGTCCCTTTTTTCACCATTTTGGACCCAACCAGCCATGCACTCCCCCTCATGCATGGCCTCCCTTTCCCCTTATCCCCTACCCTATCCCTGCCACCCTACACACTTCCATCGACTAGCCACCTATCCCCTCCTCTTCTCCCTCTTCTTTTTCTTCTCCTCACAAGCCTTTTTCCTACCCCATTATTTTTTGAACATTTCCCTTCCTTGATTCCTTTCTCCCCTTTTCATCTCGATTTTGGCTCCGCCGCCTCCCTCTGCCACTTCCTCCACCTCACCAACCACTAAAACCACCTTCTACACCCTTCTACTCCCACCTTGCACCTCCACAACACCATCGAAGCCACCTCACAACTCCTTCTTCCACCCCCATCTTTTTTCTCCCCTTTTTCTCCCTTCTCAACAACAGTCCTACAACCCCTCCGTTTGCTGCCATCCGGCCGCCTCTACCACCACCCAAACCCCAATCCACTCCCTGCAACCTCCTCTACCACCACCACACCCCCTTTTACTGAAACTAGCCCCCTCACCCCTTCATTTTCCTCCTCTCTTTCCCTTCCTTCTCAGCCCTGTCCACTCTTACAACCCACTTCACGGCCTCGCCACCCTCACCCTTGGCCACCAACAACCCATCCCTGATGACCACCTACACTCCCTCTTCATCACTACACCCTTCCCTTGCTCTAAATCCTCCCCCATCTACCTTCTTTCCTAGCCTCAAGACCCCAACCCAAAAATAACCCATCATTCCTTTTCTCTCACCCACCTTCGAGCCTTTCACCTCTTATTTTACATGCATCTTATGTTGCATGAGCAGTATGAGCTACTACATGCCTTGGTTACTTTAGTTCATAAATTTTAAGGTATAATAATATTTAAGGTAGTTATTTTATTAAGTAATTTTTTTAAAGTCTTATGCTTTGATTTTAATTATTTCTAATATAGTAAATATTTCTATTATTGAAATTGCTTGATTCTATAGATTTAGTGGATCTTGATGGTGTTGTTGTGTCTCAGAAGATTATTTATGAATGGCGGCCTAGTTTCTACAATCAATGTCAAGAAGTAGGTCATTCTATGGATAAATGTAAGAAGATTTCGAAAGTGCAGGGAGTTGATTAGGGTGTTGTGGCTGTTCCTAGAGCTGTAGGTCCATTTCAAGGGGAGAAGGGATCTTCTGTTTAGCGTAAGGTTTCTAGCAGGCCTTTTGAATCTCATCAGGTTCAAAAGGAGGATGAGGAGGTCAGATTGCCTGATCATGTGGATTATGTTCAGCGTTTCTCTCCTAACCTTTTTGTTAGAAATGGTTGTCCTAGAAAGGACCACCTGGTTTCTAAAGGGCATTCTTCTAGGGATCAGAATCTCATATCCTCTAATAATGTTTGTTCATGGAATAGATATGATTATCTTTCTATCTCAGATGTTAATCTGCAAGATCATGCAAATCCAGTACACCTATAGGCCAGTTTCCCTAATTCTGATTTGGCTCCTCCATCAGAGTCTAATGATAGGAGCTTGGAATGTTAGAGGAGTTAATAAGTCCCATAAGTAGAAGGAGCTTAAGCACTGGCTTTCAGTGCATAAAGTGTCCTTATTTGGTCTCCTTGAAACTAGAGTAAAGTGTAATAAAGCTAATGGTGTTCTGCATAAATTGGGCTCTCATTGGAGCAGGTTAGATAATTATAATTCCCATCCTAATGGGAGAATTTGGTGCATCTGGGATAGTAGGGTGTGGGATGTTCATCTTCTTTTTAGCAATGAAAAATTTCTGCATGTTTTAGTTTCTGTTACTCATTCTAGCTGCAAGTTCTTTTCTTCTTTTGTTTATGGATTTAATGTAGGCTGTGAAAGGAAATCTCTCTAGCAGGCCTTAGCAGATTTTCAGGTGGATGATGACCCTTGGATTGTCATAGGGGATTTTAATGTGGTTTTCCAAGCTGCTGAGAAATTTCAAGGCAATTCCATTAATTCTGTAGATGTCATTGATGTTGTGGACTGTTGCAATTCTGTTTTGTTGTTTGATCTTGTATTTTCAGGTCTGAGATTCACCTGGTCTAATAGGAGTATGGGAGACAATTTAATTATGGCTAAATTGGATCGAGTTATGGTTAATACTCCATGGTTGACTAAGTTCCCTATGTCTTCTGCTCAGTTTAATGAAACTCTTTTTTCTGATCATAGTTCTTCTTTGGTCAAACTGGATTTACCCCCTCCTTAGTTTAATAGTTCTTTTAAGTTCTATGATATATGGACTATGCATCCTCATTTTCTCTCTTTGGTTGCTGAGTGTTGGAAGAGACTTCCTCATGTAGATATTTTTCAGATGTTTCAAATTAATATGCAGCATGTTAAGACAAGTTGAAAGTTTTCAATAGACAAAATTTTGGTGATCTGTCTTCTAAAGTTCAAAAGGCTAGGGAAAGGTTAAAAAAGTGTCAGGAAGAATTATGTTTGAATCCTGCTAATCTCGACCTGCAACATGAAGAGAAATGCTCCCTAAAACAGTATAAAATCTTAGCCTCTTGTGAGGAAAGTTTTCTTAGGCAGAAGTCAAGGGTCAAATGGTTGCAGCTGGGTGATTCAAGTTCTCACTACTTTTTCTCTGTTATGAAGTCTAGACATCAGCATAATTTTATTAAACAGATTCAGCTTGATTCAGGACAGATCTGTTCAGACAGAGATGGTATTGATCTAACATTTGTGGAGTTTTATAAGAAGTTACTGGGGCAGAAGGGTGATGCTACAGGTTTAATGTCAGAGTAGGTGCTGAAGATGGGCCCTTTGGTTTCTGTCCAACAACAGCATGATCTGCTTAGTCCTGTTACAATGTAGGAGGTCAAAACAGCTCTATGGTCAATAAGAAATCTTAAAGCTCCAGGGCCAGATGGATTTACTTCAGGTTTTTTTAAATCTGCATGGAATGTGGTATGTGAGGACTTATATCAGGTTATACGGAGATGTTTTCAGAAAGCTGTTATTCCTTCCTTTATGGGTATGTCTAAATTGGTTCTTATTCCCAAGCTGGTAAATGTTGTTAAATTAGCTGATTTTAGACCGATTGCATGTTGTAATGTGGTCTACAAGATTTTGGATAAGATTCTGGCAGGAAGATTACAAAGTGTATTGCCTTTTATCATTCATCCTTTACGGTCAGGGTTTGTTAAGGATAGAAGGATTGGAGACAATGTGTTATTGGCTCATGAACTATTGCATATGTATACTAGGAAGAACATTTCTCCTAGATGTATACTGAAGATTGATATGAGGAAAGCATATGATTCTGTGGATTGGATTTTCTTGGAAAAAGTCTTGTTGGGCCTTCATTTTCCCCTGCATTTTGTAAAATTAATCATGGCCTGTGTTTCCTCGGCTTCTTATTCTTTATCTATTAATAATAGATTTCAAGCTCCTTTTAAGGGTATGAAAGGGCTGAGACAAGAGGATCCTTTATCCTCTTTTCTATTTGTTATTACTATGGAATATTTGACTCGAGCTCTCCAATCTTTATGGGGTAAAAGAGGCTTTCAAGGTCATCCTAAATGCAAGAAGTTGAAAATAATTAATTTGAGTTTTGCTGATGACCTGCTTGTTTTTTGTAAAGCTGGGGTCAGTTCTGTCACTGCTATTAAAGAGGTTCTAGATAATTTTTCCTCAAGTTCTGGCCTTCACATCAGTCCTGTAAAGTGTATGGTTTTCTTGGGGGGTATTTCTCAGCATTTGAAGCATGAGATCAAATATGTTTTTCCCTTTTAGGATGGTTCCTTCCCTTTCAAATATTTGGGAGTTCCTATTGATTCTTCTCGACTAATGGTAGCTGATATGATGAATTTGGTTCATAAAATTTTTGGTCGTATGCAACATTGGGCCAATTGACTTCTTTCTTATGCTAGAAGACTTCAGCTTTTGCAATCTGTTATTTCTAGTATTACTAATTTTTGGAGCCAGATTTTTGTCCTTCCCAAGAAAATTATTCATAGAGTGGTGGCCATGTGTAGAGCTTTTCTCTGGTCTGGTAAGAGTGCTTCTTCTAAAAAACCTTTGGTGGCATGGAGGGTGGTTTTTTTGCCTAAAAAAGAAGGGGGCTTAGGCCTTTTGGATTTATCTACATGGAACATAGCCACTGTTGGTAAATTGCTTTGGCACTTGTATCAGGATAAGGAAGCTCTATGGATTAAATGGATGCATGCATATTATATCAAAAGGTAGGGGTTCTTTTCCTGCACTTTACCATCCACTGCTTCAGGCCTTATGCAGAGAATATTTTCTATCAGATCAGTTATTTTTCCTGCTGTTTAGAGTTGGCATAGAGATCATTTGTATTCTATAGCAGAGGTATATAATTCCATAAGAGTCTCTGCACCCAAGGTGCCTTGGAGAAGGTTTGTTTGGTCTAATTTTGCAGCCCCCAAACATAAGTTTATTTTATGGTTGGCAGCACAGTCCAGGCTTCCTACTAAGGATTATATCAGCTCTTTCTTACCTTCTATCACTCAAAAATGCTATTTTTGTGACCAAAATGAATCAGTGCTGCATATTTTTTTTTAATGTGCTGAATTGAAGAAGATTTGGACTGCTATAAGCAGAACAGGTGGTTTCAAACTCATAGTTGGCTCCTTGGAGAGAATGTTTAATTCCATGGATAGAAGTAGACATAGAAAGGATGGATTTGCCCAATTCTATTCAAGTTTTTATGCTGTTGCAGTTTATGAGGTTTGGCAAGCTAGGAATGGCTGTATTTTTTCTAATAGAAATTGGGATTTGAGAGGTGTAGGTTTTAGGATATCCTTGATTATGTCTTCTCTTTGTTTTCATGCTAGTCGTAAGGAAAAGTTTATTAGGTTGATAGGAAGGGTAGATTATTTCTACAATCTTATCTGTACTTTATGATTATGATATAAAATTTTAAGTTTTTTCAAAAAAAAAAATATTGCTATTATTTTTAGGTATTGATTTTGCTAATCAAAGCTTGAATCTTTGATGTGAATACTAGTAAGGTTCAATTTTTTGGGAATTAAGGTAATCCTTAAATTACACTTAAATGCATGGATAAATACATGTTAGCACATTAGGGCTTTTAATATGTTATTATGCTTGATATATATTGTTTAATATAATATATATCTATATATATTCTTATATTGATAGATAAAAAAAAGGAAAGTATGCTAGTTTACATGCCATGTGTGGAAATATTGTTTGAGGGAAGAGTTTGAGTATTAATGAAAATGTTGAGTACTTATCTATGCTATATTATGTTATTCTGACTATTTATGCATGAATAATAGCCCTAGGGGCATTCTAATAATATATCTTGTGCAAGAATGTGGCCCAATATATGTTGGTGATGAGGAGTATGATGTGAAATATAATAGTTGGCAGAATTTGGGTGAGGAGAGTAGAGTATTAATATTAATATTCATGTAATGATGATAAATTAATAAAAGTGGTATAATAAAAAGGGCCAGATGGTAAATTTGTAAGAGAAGGGCATTATGGTAATTTTAGGGGAGAAGGGAAAAATGGTAAATTGCAAGTAAAAAAGTATTATAGTAATTTTGGAAGTAAAGAGAAAAATGGTAAATTGTAAGTAAAAAGTTATTATGGTAATTTTAGAAGTAAAGATGAAAATGGTAATTTTATAAGTAAAGGGGTATTATGGCAATTTTGGGAAGGGCAAAGTGGTAATTTTGGAAGTAAAGGGGGGTAAAATAGTAATTTTGGAAGAGAAGGGCAAAATGGTGATTTTCTAAGAAAAGAGCAAAATAGTAATTTTGGATGTAAAAGGGTAAAATATTAATTTTTAAGTAAAAGGGTATCATGGTAATTTTATTCGTAGAAGGGTAAAACGGTAATTTCAGAAATAAGGGGCAAAAGGGTAAATTGCAAGTAAAAGGGGTATTATGGTAATTTTATAGGTAAAAGGGTATTGCGGTAATTTTAAAAACAAAAGGACATTATGGTAATTTGGAAGTAAAGGGGAAGTAAGGGGTAGAATGATAATTTTGTAAATAAAAAGATATTCTGGTAAATTTTGGAGTAAGGGGCATTTAGATAATTATGATAATAGAGAAGGGTAATTTGATAAATTAACCAACAAAAAGGTATTATGGTAATTTTAATAATGGAGAAGGGTAAATTAGTAATTATAATTATGGGGAAGGGTAAATAGGTATATATAATAATGGAGAAGGGTAAATTGGTAATTATAATTATGGAGAAGGGTAAATTAATAATTATAATAATGGAGAAGGGTAAATTGGTATTTATAATAATGGAGAAGGGTAGATTGGTAATTATAATAATGGAGAAGGGTAGATTGGTATTTGTAATAATGGAGAAGGGTAAATTGGTAACTATAATAATGGAGAAGGGTAAATTGGCAATTGTAATTATGGAGAAGGTTAATTTGGTGTTTATAATAATGGAGAAGGGTAACATGGTAATTATAATAATTAAGAAGGGTAAAATGATAATTATGATAATTATGATAATGGAGAAGGGTAATTTGGTAATTTAACCACCAGAAGGGTAATTTGCTAATTATGATAATGGATAAGGCTCATTTGGTAATTATAATAATGGATAAGGCAAATCTAGCAATTATGAGATTGCAGAAGGGTAAATTAGTAATTATTTAACCAACTATAGGGGCAAATTGGTAATTATGATAATGAAGAAGGGTAATTTGATAATTTACCTAACTTAAGGGCAATTTAGTAATTATAACAAAGGAGAAGGGAAATTCGATAATCTAACCAACCAAATGGGAAATATGATAAGTGTAACAATTATGAAGGGTGAATGGTGTCCTAAAAAGTATAGGAGATAACTTGGTAACCTAAACTGAGTAAGGGGTAATTTGGTAATTATGCAACTTGAAGGGTGATATGGTAAATTGGCAAGTAAGGAAGGAATAGCTTGATAACTATACAAGTAAGGGGTAAATCAGTAATTCATATCCGACACGTTGATGGGATACTAGAGATTCGTAATAAGACTCAAGTAACACTGAATAGTAAAGTAAGAGTATTTGA
Source organism: Tamarix chinensis (assembly GCA_030549775.1). Lineage (NCBI taxonomy): Eukaryota > Viridiplantae > Streptophyta > Magnoliopsida > Caryophyllales > Tamaricaceae > Tamarix > Tamarix chinensis. Next base: position 74,625,331 of record CM060177.1, read on the forward strand.
CGATTAGTAGGTATCATGATGGTTCCCATCTCTCGTTCATTTTGGTCAGCCTAGCATAAATCAGTAATGCAAGTTTTATCCATCCCATGCAAACTCTCGAAGTCCCCATGCAAACCCTAGAATTTCCATGCATGGTTCTCATCTCTCGTTCATTTTGGTTAGCCTCATATCCCTCTTAGCATCTCACTTCCCATTTGTTTCTTTTTGTCCTTTCATTTCCCATATCATAATATCATTTGTCCTAGCATGCATGTCTTAGAGGGCCATATCATATCACACCACAATCTCCACATATACATATCATACTCATGTCATAAGAACACATACAAAACATACCTCAACTCCAAGCTGTGCTACACATATAGACAAGTTAAGGAAAATCTTATGATACATAATATAACATGAAATATAAAGCATCCAAGGCATACAAGTCACATACACAGATGGGCCTTAGCTACAACCTTACCTAAAACAACGCCGGGCTTGGAGCACGCTCCTACGACTCCTTATGATTTTGGTTTGATTCACCTATAAAAGGGAAAATACTAAGTATTAGTTTCCGTCAAAAGTGCCATCACTCCTTATTTTAGTCTAAGATTAGGATTATTATTATTAAAGAGAGTATTATACAAAAACTAGGGTTTTTTATCTTAAAAATAGTCTACTAAATATTACTAGTCAAAATATATTTATTTTAATATTTATTGCTACACTTGTATTATTAAACCTATTAGATTTATTCTTCTAATAATAGTACTGATACTAATTATAGCCAAATAGTGATAATAGTAATACTAATAGTAATGCTAATGCTTATAGTGATAGAAACCCTAGCTTTTTAAGGCTAAGTCTAATAATAGTATTAGAGTTAAAATAATAATATAATAATTGCAATACCAACAAAGTACAAATATTCCTAAAAATAATAATGATAAAATTTATATTTTGCATAATAATAATATAAGGGTTCAAATGTTCTGGTCACAATAATAATAATGATAATAGTAATAGCTAATAATGATACCATAGTAATAATGTTAGAGACAAAGGCATTAGGACTAATATTAATGATATTCTAATATTAAATATTAAAATACTAAGGCTTAGGTATTCTTCTTCTTTAACGACAAAATGATAATATGCCAACTTCAGTTTAAAACATTAATAATAATAAAAGTAGCAACAACAACAACAACAACAACAATAATAATAATAATAATAATAATAATAATAATAATAATAATAATAATAATAATAATAATAATAATAATAATGTTAAGTATAACAATAATAACAATAACAATGATAATAGTAACCAAAAGGATAATAATAATAATATAAGGGTCCAAATGTTTATATTAATAAATAAAAGTAATGATGGAAAAAGTTAGCATTAACAATATTAGTAAGGAAACGATGATAATGATAATGGTAATGGTAATAATAATAGTGATAATAACAATAATAATAAAATAAATTTGGGTTAATTAGTAATAACAATAATAATAATGTCATTAATAATAAAAATAATAATACTAATAGTAATAATAATAAAAAGGATAATAGTAATATAAGGGTTCAAATGTTTGCCATAATAGGAAAGATAATGATAATAAGCCATATCTAGTATTAGTAATAATAGTAGGAATAATAGTGAGATTAGTCATAATAATAGTAGTAAATGAGGAAAAGTCTCAATCATAATAACACGAAGGTTGTAGGTCATCGTTAATGATAATATTATTATTGATTAGGAAAGTCATAAAGTTAGGTTAAGTAGTATTAATAGTAATAGTAGTAATAATAATAATAATAATAATAATAATAATAATAATAATAATAATAATAATAATAATAATAATAATAATAATAATAATGACAATGATGATGATGATGATGATAACAATAATAATAAGGAACCATTTTAATGTTAAAGTTGTAGCCTTTTAGATAGTATAACCTAGTTATAAATATTTTTGAAATTAGGTTAGGGAGTAAGGGTGATACATAATAATATTAATAATGGTAATAATAATAATAATAACAATGATAATACCAACTAATAATAATAAGAATACTAATAATAGTAATATTAAGGGGCGGAATTGGTGGCGGAAGGCGGTGCAAGGGGCGGCGAGGGGCTGGAGGGGGCTGCTCGGGGTGGCGATTTCACACGACCAGGGCAGCTCGTGCAGGGTAAAATAGAGGGTGGTGGTGGTTTGGTTTTGTAGAGGGAAGTGTGGGGATGGCCTTGGTGGGCGGCTTTTGCGGCAGCGGTCGCTAACAGTGGGGAGGCAGGGATCTGTTTGGACGGCAGTGAAAGGCCAAGTTTCTGGGCTTCCGAAAAAGGGAGCTCGTCTATGGCTACCCCGGGGGTGTATTTATAGGCCAATTGAGGGGGAAGACAACAAGAGAAGAAGGAGACACACGGGGCAGATGTGGTAGGACCACCGGCCGGCGGTGGCAGGTGGTGTAGTCCTGCCAATTATAGGTTAGGTTGGGTCGGGAGAAAAAGGAAAGGAGATGGGCACGCGGGGAGGAGAGAGATGGGTCGGTCGGGTTCGAAAAAGAAAAGAAAATGACAGGGAGGGTAGGAGAAGGGAGGTCAAACGGCATTGGTGGCTGTCGGCGGCAGGAGTTGCAGGTTTTAGCCGTTGCAGTTGGGAATGGGGGAAGGAGATGTGCAACATGTTGGACCGGCGGTCTAGGGGGAGAAAAGAAAAAGAGACGGGGTGATTCGGCCAGTGGTTCGAGCGAAGAAGGAGGGATGGGGTAGCTTGGGCCGCACGAAACGGGGAAAGTGACCTGGCCCGACGGGCTGGCCCATTCGGGGGAAAATGGGGGAAAGAAAGAAGAAGGAGAAAGGAGGGAGAGAAAAAAAAAAGGAAAAAAGGAAAAGGAAAAAAGGGAAATTAGGGGGAAATAGATAAAATAGTTTATGGGAAATAGGTTGTAGTATTTTTGGGTAGGTAAACAAATTTTAATAATTTGAATGAATATATTTTAATATATTAGTTTAAAAGGTAAAGTTTAGATAATATTGGTGTGAAACATTATTTAAATAAAATGAGTGTGATAAAATAGCAAATTATTTATTTTAATTTATTACACATTCACATCTAATTTTATATACTTAAAAATTCACAAAATAATTAAATTAAATTAATTTAAAAGGTCAAATCCTCAAAATAATTAAATTAAATAGGTTTAAAAGGTAAGTTATCCCATATAAAATTGATTTATTAAATTATAGACTTTTAAAAATTTTGGGGATTACATCTTGTATCAATATGATCTACTTCATTGTCTCTTAAATCATATCTATTTCCAACAAAATTAACTTACCGATATCACTCTGACATAATAGATTACGACACTTCCCCTCATAAAAGCCTCAAAAGGTGTTATCCTAACACTCATATGGTAACTTTTGTATTAGGTGAAATCGATCAAGTTTAGAATATCCTCCTAACTTCCACTAAAGCTCATGATGCATGATTAACCTCAATGTTCTAAATGGTCATTTGCCTTTTACCATCTCTAGCTAGGTAAAAGTGGTATTCATCTTCAAATAACTCTTGAATGTAGCTTATAACTTCTACCAAAAGTGTGATAGGAACCTTGAGTCCTAATCTGACTTAATGTCATTTAGCACTCAATGTTGTCTCACCACGTGCTCCCTATAAGCATTATTTATCTGATGCATGCTTTAAGTCCACTACATTATTGTAAACAGTGTAGAATTAATCAAATGATCAACAGTATCCAAGATAGAATCAAAGTAGCTACAAGTCCTTAGTGAAACAACCATAAAATCTATGGATATACTATTTCATTTCCACTTTGGAACTATAAGTGGTTGAAAAAATCTTAATAGTCATGTTCACTCGATATTGGCCTTCTAACACATCTAGCACATGGTGATAAACATAGAAAAATCTGACTTCATATCATCCAACAATATACCTTCTTTAGGTTCTTATACTACTTATCCACTTCTAGACGGATGGAATATGGGATATAATGATCCTCATCAATGATCGTTAACTTTATCTCATCACATCCTTGAGGTACACACTACCTTCACAAATATTTAATACTCCCATAATCATATATCTTGAATCATTTAAGTCTTCCCTTGGTCATACCATGTATGATCCTCTTGGTCTTGATATCACTAGGTTGACTAGGTTGAATCTCATCAAAGATGAAAAGCGTGATAGTTAAGACACTCATCCTAGCCTCCAAACTACAAGGTATGAGAAAATAAATCCCTATATACCTAATATCAAAATATAAGGAATCTAACAACACAATAATTCTAAAGGAGCTTGGCATGTTTTGGCTAGAATCATCTACTACAACATTGACCATTACCTCATGGTAGGTTAACTACAAGTTATAATATTTAACTAACTCCAACCATCTTTATTTCCTCAAACTCAATTTATGTTGATTGAACATGTAATTGAGGCTCTTATGATCAAGGTAAAAATTACACAAAAAACTATAGAGATAGTTCCTCTAAATTTCAAAGAAAACACCAATACAACAAGCTCTAAATCATGTGTTACATAGTTGTATAACATCAGCTAAATAAAGCATAAGCCACTACTATACCATTTTACATCAACATATATCCCAAACAATGCTTAGAAGCAACTTTATACACCTAAAAACTATCTGAAGCACTTGGGAAAGTGTGCACTAGAGTTGAATATTACCGCCTCTTCAACTCCTTAAAAGCCTCACTATACTTATTGTACCATTGGAAATGCGTATAATTTTTTAGTAAATTAGTCAAAAGGTAAGTCATCTTAGAGAAATCTTAAACTGATATGTGATAGCAACTCCTAAATCTTAGAAAAGTACCCACCTCCCTAACCTATATCTATGCTAGCCACTTGAAAACTATTCAAATCATTGAAAGATCTACTAAAACACCATCCTTTGATATCATGTGCCCAAGAAAAGCTACTTGACATACCTAAAACTCACTCATTGAGAGTGTCACATTTAACTTGTGTGTGCTCTTAACAATACCTAGGTCTATTTTAGATGTTGCTAATGCTCCATAGAGCTACTATTGTAGATTAGATATTCATTAATGACCACTAAGAGTTGATCCAAGAATTATCTAAGGATCTAAGTCATAAGAGCCATGAATTCTTTAGGATATTAGTGATTCTAAAACACTACAAAGTAATTCACGTTTGCCAATAGAAACTTAGGCATAAATACTTTTTCTGTTGGTAAAAGAAACTAATACCAATAAATAATTTTCTGTAGGTAATAATGTAGTTTTTCCAATAGAATTTTTTTACCTATTGGTATTAATATGTTATGCCCACAGATCTTTTACCCTCTCTTATATCTGTGGTTATTAGTAGCATTATACCAACAGAATTAATACCCACTCTTACATCTGTAGGTATTAGCATTTATGAAATACAATAATAATATTTGTTTTTATATAATTTTAATAATAATTAATTTTATTCTTGTTAATACAATAATACTAATAATAATAATAATTAATCATGAGTCATTATTAGAAATAATAGTTTACATATATTATTATTAATGATTATTTTATTTCTAAATTTTAATATTAATATTTTTCATAATGGTGTCTTTTAATAATTATTATGAAATAATACATATTATATCTACAACAACTTACTATTAAATTAATTTCTTATTGAAGACTACCAGTTATCATTCAAATCTATATTATCTTAATAATAATAAATATTATCAATAATCATTCACATTATTAATAATATATTAGTAATTATTAGATACTATTATTAATTTATTTAAAAAAATGATTCATATTATTCTTATTAATATAATTCTTTATTAGTATTACTAAGCATATTTATTTTAGGATATTATTATTATTATTATTATTATTATTATTATTATTCTCATTATTCTTTTCTAATAAAAAAGTATTATTACTAATTATTGGAAATTATGATTAATATTTATATTATTCATATTTCTATTTATATCTCATTACTAATTATTTTTAAAATTATTCACAATTCTTATATTAATCATCTATTTTATTACTAATTATTAATAATGATTCTTATTTTTTTATTACAAATTATGATTAATATTATCTTAATAATACATTATAAAATATTAATTTTATATTAAATATTTTTAAATAATACTAATTAATATTTAAATTTTTTATTGAATAATATTATTAGATAATAATAATAATATTATTATTAGTAGTAGTAAAGTTAATTATATTATTTGTAAGAAAATAATTATAATAATTACAGTCAATATTATATTATTAATAGAATTATTTTTTAAAGACTTACAGATAGCTTTCTCGAAAGTATGTAAATTGTTTTTGGTCGTTTAAATTGTTATAAGAATATTTCCCTCATGTATTTGAAATATTATCTTTAATGTCATCTATTATAGAACCTTTTAATATCTTTATCCATTTATATTTGAATTTATTTATTTTACAAGGTTGATAAGATCTTAAAAAATATTAAATTAAACATTTTCCAACTTATTTATGTTTTTCTTTGAATTTTTTTTCGTTTTGGCTTATGAATGACTTTTTGAAAATGTGTTATTGTATTATTAGTTGCTCAAATTTTATCAAAATATTTATTTTGATTTATTTTAAACATTATTTTTTTTCATTGTATTTTTTATTTTAATAAGCATTATGAGTTATTTAAAATAAAATTTTTTATTCGGATAAGTCTTTTATTTTTATTTGAAAAACTATTTATAGTTTTTATGAGTGTATTTTTATTATAACTTATCTTAATTGAAAGTTTTCTAATTATCATTTTTTATAAATATGTTATAAAGTTACAAAAAAAGAATATTATTTCGAGGTCTTATAATGTATTTTTGTAAATAATATATATATTTATGTTAGTTGGTAAATGTTTCCGAAAATATTTATGAAATTCTTTATATAGCGCTTATATCGATTTTAGACCTTCGAATCCTTTTGAAATAAATAAATTTTATATTAAAGTGTAACACCTCAAAATTCACTACTTTTTTTTTGAAAAGTGAAAGTAATTAAAAGAGAAACTCTTAAATTAAAACCCGTGAATTCTGGGGATGTTACAGTACCAGACCGGTTCTCTCATATAACATCATAAATTAGATTCTCCCAATTATCATCATAAATTATATTTTCCCATATAACATCATAATTTACATTCTCCCAAATAAAACGATACATTAGATTATTCCTTATAAAACCATAAAATTAGGTCAACTCACTTCCCTTAGTCAACTTATTTCCCCATCCTCCTTTTTCATCCTTTCTCCCACACAAACCACATCGATATCCTCTCATGCATGTCTTATAGGGTCACAACACATATCGTCACATACACATAGTACATATGCCATACAAAAATATACTTCAACTCTATGTCATACCATATACAAAATAATTAATAATACTAAACATAGGATACATAGCATGCGAAGCACATAATGCACATAAGCACATAAAAGGGCTTAGCACCCCTTACCTAAAACGACACCGGTCTCCAAGCATGCCCCTATGCCTCCTTAGGGCTTTGACTGGTTTTACCTATTATGAGAGAAAAGCTAAAATTAGACTCTCTCCTATCAAAATAATATTAAACACTAACTTAATATAAGACTAGGATTTTGATAAAATAATAATAACAGAAATACCAAAAATAATATCAATATTAATATTAACAAGAATAATAAAAATAGTAGCAATAATAATAATAAGGCATTACTCAAAATAAAGTGAAATAAGGGCTTCGAACCCTTTACCAAAATAGTACTAAAAATATTATTTGTAAATTAAATAACCAAATTTAGAAATAATAATAATAATAATAATAATAATAATAATAATAATAATAATATAATAATAATAATATAATAATAATAGCAACATTATTAACAAAAATAATGTTAAAATATTTGTATTAATAATAATTGAATAAGAAAAACGGAAATTTGAAATAGGAAATAATAATAATAATTATACTTATAGAATTTTAATATTAATAATAGTAAATATAGAAATAATAAGAAGAAAAATAATAAAATCAAATTAAAATACAAAAGGCTTCAGCCCTCAACATAAATAATAATAAAAATATTAATACTAATAATAATAATAATGCATATTAAAAATATAAATATTAAAAAAAATAATAATAGTATTTATACGCAAATAATTGAAATAAAATAATTTAGGGGTTATAAAAATAGGGAAAAAGGCTGAGAGGATCTAGGGTTCAACCATAGGTTGGTGGGGATAGGCGGCACCGGTGGTGGCTCACGGCGGCGGTGATGGCCGGAAAAAGAGAAGAAAGAGGGGAAAGTTGCATGCCGGTTATAAGATAGGAAGAATGGAGGTGGAAGTTGGGCTGTTTAAGAATGCCCAAAGGGAGAGGAACAGAAAGAAGGTAGCGGCACAACCAAAGGTGGCAGTGCAAGGCGGCGGTGGTGGTGGCCGAATGGAGGAGAAGGAGAAAGAGAGAGGAGGAGAGGGAGGAAGAGGAAAATAAAGGTATGGGGAGATAGAGGAGGTTCTGCAGAAGAGAATGGGAGGAGAAAGAAGCGGCAGAAGCGGCGGAAGAGGTGGCTAAGGGTGGTTTGAAGGGCGGCGGAGGTGGAAGAAAGGGCTGGTTGGGAAGGGGAATTCGCACAGCTGGGGAGACTTATGCAGGAAGAATCAAGGTACATGGAACATTTGGTTAGCTAGAGGGTGGTGCAAGGAGTGCATAGGTGGCTAGAGAAGGCGGCGTAGTTGGCGGAGGCGATGGGCGAGACGTCTAAATGAGTGGCGGCGACAAGATAGGTTTTTTGGGTTATGAAGTCAAAAACTTGAAACTGGGTGGATGTTGGGGTATTTATAGTGTTAGAGGAGAGGTTAGGGTTATTTGGGTCAGTGAGGAGCTAATGCAGTAGGGTTTGGGCTTATCGGCGGCGAGGGTGGACGGAGAGAGTCAAAATTTGGGTAGGGGAATGCGCAAGAGAGGGAGAGGAAAAATCGCACAAAAAAGGGAGAGTTGATTGGGTTTATGCAGTCGCCGAATCAAGGGGAAGAGAAAGGGAGGAGAATGGCCGGTCAAAACGGCGAGATCGCCGGTAAAAAATCAGGTAATGGCGGCGGTGAGTTTCAGTCGGTGGTGTCAGGCTGGTGCGAAGAAGAAGAAGACAAGACTAGACCGAGTGGTTCAGGGAAGAAAGAAAAGAAAAGGGGGAGAACCGGGCGGTCGGTGCGAGGGGCTGAGGTTCTTAAACCAAACGACGAGTCTCAACGGAAACATAAGCGAAATGCGGCGCGGAGAGGATGGGCGAAGGGTGCGCGGCCAGACTAGGCTGAAGGGAAAGAAGAAGATGAAGACTTGGCCACAGGCAGGCCCAGTCGGGGGGAAAAGGGGAGAAAAAAGAAAAAGAAGAAAAGGAAGAAAAGGAAAGAAAAAAAAGAAGGAAAAAGGGAAAAAGGAAAGAGGGAAAAATAAAAATAGGAGGGTTGGGTTAAATAAATAAATGAAAATATTTTCTATAATTAAAAATAATAATATTTAAATAAAATAATACTTAAATTACTTTTTAGGCTAAATTAGAATTTTTAAAAGATTTTCTATAAATTCTATATTAATTAGTAAAACACCCTAATTTTCTACAATTAAATTTTATAAAATTAATATTAATTTGAAAGTATTTTATACTTCTTATTTTAAATAAAATAATTTATTTAATTAATTTTTAAAATAAAATTCTTAATTAGCTAAAATACCCAAATTCTCTTCTAATAAAAACACTTATAAATTTCTTCTTGATTTGCCCTAATTAATTCAATTTAAAAATAATTTATTTAAATAATTTTTATATTAAATATCATTTAAATGTAGTTTATTAAATTAAAAAATTTTGGGGCATTTCATAAAGTTTCCAACAATATTTTTAGATATTTAATATTTATTTATATATGTGTATTTGTAAAAAAATAAAACACCGAAAGCGACCCCGACCTTCATCCTTTTCCTTTTCTCTCTTCTTCTCTCGCTTCTCTTCTATTCTTTTTCCCATCGGGCTCCCTGCCCTTTGTGCCCAAAACCCCATCTTGCTTCCTTCTCCCCAACTCCTCTATTGTCAACAGCAAACCATCGGCCACCATCAACATTGCAAATCCAGCCACACTTCACCCTCATCCTTGCCATTTCCACCACCGTAGCCAACAGCAGCCATGCATTACAACAGTCACGAGCAGTAGTGCAGGTCGCGCCGCCATCATCAGGCCATGGCGAGCAGTCCTCGACCTCTGGTGCATCTGCTTTGGCCTTCACCCATCCTGATTTGTTAGTTTTGTTTGGTATAAATTTCCGAAAGCCCTAACCCTTGTTTTGATTAATTGAGTATGAATTAGGTTATGATAAGCTAAATTCATTATGTAATTATGTATATATATGTTGTATGATTAATTTAGAGTGGTTAATTGTAGTGCATTTGGTTGATTTGTGAAAATCAGATTTTTGGTCGGGTTGTGCCCGAATTTTTTAGATTCATCCGATTCAGCTATTTTGGATAAATTAATTTTACGTTATGCTTTAAAATATATCTAATTTCATATTAGAACTGTAAATTTTGAGAAATTTATATAGGATTCATCAGAATTGACTTTCTAGGTCAAAATACATGCCTAAATTGGATTGTGTAATCGGGTTGTTATATTCAATTGATTATATAAATTACATTAGAATACATTTAATTACAATTCTGAACCATCAATTTATATACTTCAACAAGAGTTGATCAGATTTATGTTCCGGGCTCAAAAACCTTAATTATGCTAAATTGGGTATTTCTTTTATTGGTGTTGAGCAATTGATTGTATGTTATGTTATAAAATATGTTTAATTGTATTTTGAAACATTCAATTTAAATAACTTAATAGAATTTAACTGAATGGCATTTTTAGGCCTAAAACCTTAGATTTTATTTGAAATTGGTCATTTGTATGGTTATTTTTCTAAAATTGAATATATGGAAAATAGTGGAAATGGTATTAATTGTATCCTAACACATTTAATAGGAATTAATTGATTTGAACTATCCTAGTATGTGTCTTGGGCTTTAAAACCCTAGTTTCAAAATCTGATAGTCTTGAATTCGCTACTCGAAAGATTGTTTTATGTCATGCCCTACTCTGTATATGTTACATTAGCTCACTTAATCTAGAGATATATCATGGTATTATACTCTACCTAAAGTTATTACATTTGAATGTATGTATCTTGACCAACCTAAGGAATGAATATCAACAATCAGCAGGTTGAATCTTGGACGCCTTCTTGCTGGATACATTAATGGCTGATAAAGTTCAGTGCATAGTATATCCTATTATTTTACCTATTTCATTTACAGATTACCATAACAACAACTTTAGGGTTTGATAGCTTCTTGGTCATGCATCATGGAGCTGGTCCTTTCAGTTATGCTCTTGAAGATTCACATATATTATCTCCAAAGATGAGCAAGGTTTCACTACATGATAAAGAAGGAGGGTAAAGATTGGGCTGCTACTTCTGCAATGATGTGGTTGCCCCTATAGATGTAATGGCCATTTTCACCCTTTCATCCTTTTTAACTTTATGTTGGTTTTGATCATTGATGTCCATTTTCTATATTTTCTTTTTATTGCATACTCCACTACCAATCACACCGTGAACAAGCAATGCACCATTACACATCCATGACTTTCTCCCATTACTTCAGCACTTGTAGTTGAACTTTTTGTGGGACTTCGACATCATCCAATGGGGTAAAGAGCGCTCTTTATTTCTCATTCCTTCCATTTTTGTTCTTGTTATGGGGTTTGGGGTTGTATGTCTTCATATTATCTTGAATTTTAAGTATCTAAATGTGTATGTAAAATTAGTATCTGAATTACTTTATGGGAATAATTTTAGTATATATTTTCAAGTTATTATCATCGTTGCTACTACCTACATAATACTAATACTACTAGCTAGTAAGAACAGAATTGATACGAATAGGTGAGTGAATTGTCATTCATCGACTCTAGAGACACAATCATTTAAAAGGCCATCATTCATTCATTCATTACTATTAAAAAACATTTTGATTACTAGTAGTATATATAAATTGAGTACATAAAAGATAGTAACCTATAATAGTAGGTAGTAGCTACTAGTAGTATTTTAATTTCATTTTAGAAAAAATTAATTATTAAGCCACATAATTAAGGTCGAAAAGAATGAACTAATAATCTAATTAATGTAATCAGGTCAAAAATATGTAAGGGTTTCTCAAAAAATTTCACGGATCAAAGTATAATCGAGTGCGGGGTTCGATTCGCCGAGATCAACCTAAGGATTTCTCCAAAGGAAGATCCAAGAACTCAGAGCCTAGTTATTACAACGGCTGCTGAAGTTGAGAAGTAAGAAAGATCAAGAACAGATCGAAGAGAAGAATCAAAAGAATGCGAACGAGGAGATCGTGAGCGAGAGCGAGAGAGAGAGCATAACGGAGAAATTTCCAGACGAAAATTTCATTTGACCAAAAGTGTCGGTGAATACAGTATAGGCCATATTTATATGGCGTACAAATACAACAAGGGAACATACAAATACATATCACAGGCCTATCAAATACATATAGAACTCAGCTCAATATTCCAGCCCAAACAATCAGCCGGAACAAAATAAGGAGTCGACGGCTGGATCAAGCAAAACAACCCAAAAAAATTAGAAGTTTACATGCCTTAAAATACAAGGAAAGAATAATACAATTAATTCCCATCAGCTAAAAATAATTTAGCTAATTATGGTTACTAGGGGATGATTAACCCACAGTCTAACTAACCCATATAATTATGGGTCGGGTGGCGGGTCATACAGCCAACTTAATCCCCATTAGCCAATTTTGCCGGCGAATGCATCACATTGGATTTCCTAAACTTAAAAAAATTTCTACAACAAATCCTCACAGCTACAACAAACTTTAAGTCCATTCTCCATGTGCTGCATGAATTTCCCTAATCAAGCACATAATAAGAAAAACAATTATAAGCACAAAATAATTTATAACAATTAGTAGAATTAATTAAATATAAATTTTGGAGATTCATATCATTCCCCTCTTCTTGGAAAGGTTTCGCCTCTGAAATCTGAGTAATACTAATAGATGGACTAAGATCAGCAACATTAAAAGAATCACTAACATTCCCAAACTTAGCAGGTAAATCAATTTTATAAGCATTATCATTAATTTTCTCTAACACAGTAAAAGGTCAATCTCCCCTAGGGTCTAATTTTGATTTTCTAAGGTTTGGAAATCTTTCCTTCCTAAGATGTACCCAAACTAGATCCCCAGGTTTAAAAACCATTTTTCTTCTCCTTTTATTAGCATTCTCTGCCATTTGTTGTACTTTCTTAGTAATTTTTTGACTTACAAATTCATGCAATTTCTTTATATTATTAGCATGAGATTCAGCATCAAAATTTTGCAATTCAGCATTAAGCAAAGGACTTAGATCTAAAGGAGTCAAAGGATTAAAACCATACACAATTTCAAATGGAGTCTTTTTATTTGTAGAATGCAAGGTCCTGTTATAAGCAAATTCTACCTGAGGTAAAACATATTCCCACTGCTTAAGATTCTTTCCAAGGATAGCTCTTAACATATTACCTAAGGTTCTATTTACTACCTCTGTTTGTCCATCTGTTTGAGGGTGACATGTGGAAAATAACAATTTAGTCCCTAATTTTCCCCACAAAGCTTTCCAAAAATGACTCAGGAATTTAACTTCTCTGTCTGAAACTTTTGTCTTAGGTATGCCATGTAATTTAACTATATGAGAAAAGAATAATTCAGCCACAATCACAACATCAATGGTCTTATTACAAGGTATAAAATGAGCCATTTTACAAAAACCTATCCACTACAACCATTATTGAATCCTTAGCTCTATTAGTTCTAGGTAAGCCTAAAATAAAATCTAAAGAAACATCAGTCCAAGGTTGATTAGGTACAGGCAATGGAGTATATAACCCAAAAGGTTTTGATGTAGATTTAGCCTGTCTACAGGCCACACAATTAACACAATATTTCAACACATCTTTTTTCATATGAGGCTAATAAAAATGATCAGTTAATATGTCTAAGGTCTTTTGAAATCCTAAATGTGCCATTAGTCCACCATTATGAGCTTCTTGAATTAATAATCCTCTATAGGAACGCTCAGGAATACATAACCTATTTTTTGTAAACAAATAACCTTCAGATATATAATATTTTCCCCGTGTAGGAATTTCACATTTCTTATAAATTTCCTTAAAATCAAGATCTTCTTGATATAAAAGCTTAATACAATAAAAACCCAGCAAAGTAGTATCTGCAACATTTAATAAAGCATGTATCCTAGATAATGCATCTGCAACTACATTATTACCTCCTTTTTTATACTTAATTATGTAAGGAAAGCTTTCAATAAAATCCATCTATCCTGTCTCCTATTTTATTTTGATTGACTCTTTAAATATTTAATAGCCTCTTGATCAGTATTTATCACAAATTCTCTAGGCCATAAGTAATGTTGCCAAACTTCTGAAGCTCTTACTAAAGCAAACAATTCTTTTTCATAAGTAGAATAATTTAAAGTACTACCATTTAATTTCTCACTAAAATAAGCTATTGGTTTACCCTCTTGGGAAAGTATAACTCCTATTCCTAACCCTGAAGCATCACAATCTAATTCAAACATCTTTTCAAAGTCAGGAAGGCTTAACACAGGTGCTTGGGTTAATTTATTTTTAAAAGTTTCAAAAGATTTTTGCTGTTCTAAACCCCACTTAAATCCATTTTCCTTTTTTGTTATGGCAGTCAAAGGAGCAGCTATTGTACTAAAATTCCTACCAAATCTTTTATAAAAGGAACACAAACCATGGAAACTTCTTACTTCAGTTACACTCTTAGGTACAGGCCACTCTTTAATAGCTTTAATTTTTTCTTTATCTATAGATATGCCACCTTTACCTACCACAAATCTTAAGAATACCACATTTTCCAGACAAAACCTAGATTTAGCTAAGTTAGCATATAATTGTTCTGTCTTCAACACATCCAAAATAATCCTTAAATGTTTCAAATGTTCTTCTAAAGATCTACTATATATAAGTATGTCATCAAAATAAAAAACCACAAATTTTCCAATAAAATTTCTCAGGACATGGTTCATAAGTTTCATAAAGGTACCGAGTGCATTGGGCAATCCAAAAGGCATTACTAACCATTCATATAACCCAAAGTTAGTTTTAAAAGCTGTTTTCCATTCATCTCCTAGTTTCATCCTAATTTGATGATATCCACTTTTTAAAACTATTTTTGAAAAAGTTATAGCACCATGTAGAAGATCTAACATTTCATCAAGCCTAGGTATAGGGTATCTATACGTAATAGTTATTTTATTTACAGCTTTACTATCTATGCACATTCTCCAACGACCATCCTTCTTAGGCACTAATAATATTGAAACTGCACATGGACTCATTGATTCCTTAATGTATCCTTTACTTAATAATTTAGAAACCTGCCTCTTTAATTCCTTAACCTCTTTAGGATTAGCCCTATAAGTAGGTCTGTTTGGTATAACAGCTCCTGGAACAAAATCTATTTGATGTTCTATTCCCCTTAATGGAGGTAATCCACTAGGTATGTCCTCAGGAAACAACTCACTATACTCTTCCAATAATTGTCTCACAGCAACAGGTACTTCCTCACTTAATCCTAATTGACATTCATAACATTCTTTATAAACCATCAAGTACACATTTGCCTGTATCTTAATAGCCTTACCCAAATCTTTACTCTTAGCATAAAATCTAGGTGTCCCCTTAATTTATTTTGAACTAACCTCAGTCTCTAAACTCTGCTTAGATAGTTCCTTATAATCAGACTTAATTTTTATTTGATCATCAAAATTCTTTTTTGGAGTCATAGGTGCTAAAACAATCTTCCTATCATCCTTATGTAAAGTATATCTGTTCTTATAAGCATCATGTGTCACTCTCCTATCATATTGTCAAGGTCTACCTAACAATAAATGAGCAACATGCATTGGAACTATGTCACACAAAATAGAATCCTCATATTTTCCTAATTTTAAATTTACTAAAACTTGTTGACTTAGCTTTACATCTCCTAACTCATTAAACCACTATAGTCTATATGGTTTTGGGTGCTTAGTGGTTGGTAATCCTAGCTTAGATACTAATAAAGTACTAGCAGCATTGATACAACTACCACTATATATAGCCATATTAAAACATTTATCATCAATCAAACATCTAGTATGAAATATATTTTCTCTTTGTATTGCATTAGAATCAGATAGCTTGTTACTATCTAAAGTCCTACGTACTACAAAAAGGTCTCTACTTATTGGCAGTTCTATTTCTTCCTCTCACTCACTAGTATCCTCTCTAACCAAACTAGTCTCCAAGTCTTCCTCCTCAGATTCAGATTCTATGTCTCCAAATTCTCTAATTAAAATATTCCTCTTATTTGGACACTCAGAAGCTATATGTCCTAATCCTCCATATTTAAAATATTTGATATCCCTAGTTCTGTTTGGACCACCAGCAGGATTAGTTGTTACATTTCTACCCTTTTCAATCTTATTTCCTACCTTGACCTCATTGTTTCTACCTCTAGGCTCAAATCTCCCATTATTCCTCCAATTTCCAGAAGTAGTTCCCCCAAAATTCCTTCTTACTGTACTCTTAATCCCAATCCTAGGGGGTTTACACTGTCTAGTCTTCTTTATCTGACACTCTATTTTAGTAGTTATTTTCACCATCTCACTTAAAGTCCCACAAGGATATAATTCTACTTTATCAGCTATTTCAGAATTTAACCCACTTAAGAATCTAGCCATGGTAGCATCATCATCCTCAACAATTCCTGTTTTAATTATCAAAACTTCTAATTCCTTAAAATATGCATCCACTATCCTAATTCCTTGACTTAATGTTTGTAACCTCTTATGTAATTCCCTATAATAATAACTTGGAACAAATCTTTTCCTCATCAAAATTTTAAATTCATCACATGTTTGTATGGGTGGTTCTCCACACCTACGTCTAGTTAAAACAATGTTATGATACTAAGAAGAAGCATACTCAGTAAACTCCACTACTACTACCTTAATTTTCTTCTCATCCGAGTAATTATGACATTCAAATACTAATTCTATCTTCCTTTCCCACTCAAAATAGTAATCAGGATCATTTCTACCATTGAATCCAGGTATACTAAACTTAAGATTACTTAGGTTCCTATCAACTAAGTCTAAATCCCTTTCTTGTCTATTATTCTGTCTAGGTCTTCTATCACTATTGTTGAATATTTGGTCCTCTAATTCTTCTAAATTAGCTACAGGTGGAATTCTAGTCCTAGGGTCCATAGGAGCCCTTCCTAATATCCCTACATGTTGAGTTTCTACCCTATTATGTTGCAATTCATTAATCCTTACTTTTTGTTCTCCTATTCTTTGTTCTAAGTTAGTAGATAACATAGAAAGTTGAGCAGTCATTTGTTCTTGAAAAGTCCTAAGGGTTTCTAATAAATCATTACTAGAAATTAAAACATATTGATTAACAGATTGGCTGTTGTTAGACATTATTAGGTTTATCATATAATATTCAAATAAGCACAATTAACAGACAATCTAAAATCAATTTACTTTATTAAGAAATCAAATAGACATCAAATTAATCAATCTAATTATAAAGATATCACAGTACCAAATAATATTAAAGATATATCAACAAATATAGGTTACACACTAATTCCAGGTAAGTATTAAATCAAAAGCAAAAGAGAGCTTAAGACAAAAACGATATTACCGCGAGCAATTTAAGCAATTAATCCAATTACTAAATAGGGACCCCTCTTCTTGGAGTCCTTACTCCTTTCTAAAACCAAAAGGTTTGCAGGTCAATCCTCTTGTGCACTTATTAATTGTGAATAGAATGATATCTCATAAAATTTGCAAATTGGTTATCATAGATTGAAGTAAGTAAGAAGATAAGGTTCGAATTTACCAATCAAGGAGTATTCCTCGAGAATCGTCAAGATTCAAGAATCTTAACCAAACCCTAGCTGACAAATCGCCCAAAGATACTTAGGGTTTCCAAGTAGTTTCGAAGCAGAAGACGCAACCCTCTGGTCGCCGGCCTAGATAAGACGGAATCCTTCAATTTCCTTCGTCAATCGCAAACCCTAGTTTTTGCGCTTTAGAAATATGGGTTAGTGAAATAAACAAAGTAATTAAACCAAGAAAACTTAGTAACAAACAATTAAACCATGAGCACTCGAATAATCGAGGCTCTGATACCAAATGATGGAAAACTGTAAGGGTTTCTCAAAAAATTTCACGAATCGAAGTATAATTGAGCGCGGGGTTCGATTCACCGAGATCAGCCTAAGGATTTCTCCGAAGGAGGACCCAAGAACTCAGAGCATAGTTATTACAATGGCTGCTGAAGTTGAGAAGTAAGAAAGATCAAGAACAAATTGAAGAGAAGAATCAGAAGAATGCGAACGAGGAGATCGTGAGAGAGAGCAAGAGAGAGATAGAGTCAAGAGAGAAAGAGAGAGCAGAACGGAGAAATTTCCAGACTAAAATTTCATTTGACCAAAAGTGTCGCTGAATACAGTATAGGCCATATTTATATGGCGTACAAATATAGCAAGGGAACGTACAAATACATATTGTAGGCCTATCAAATACATACACAACTCAATCCAATATTCTAGCCTAAAAAATCAACCGAAACAAAAAAAGGAGTCGACGGCTGGATCAAGCAAAACAACCCAAAAAAATTACAAGTTTACATGCCTTAAAGTACAAGGAAAGAAGAATACAATTAATTCCCATCAGCTAAAAATAATTTAGCTAATCATGGTTACTAAGGGATGATTAACCCACAGTCCAACTAACCCATTTAATTATGGGTCGGGTGGCGGGTCATACAACCAACTTAATCCCCATTAGCCAATTTTTTCGGTGAAGGCATCATATGGGATTTATTAAACTTAAAAAAATTTCTGCAACAAATCCTTAGCTGCTACAGCAAACTTTATGTCCATTCTCCATGTGCTGTATTAATTTCCCTAATCAAGCACACAATAAGAGAAACAATTATAAGCACAAAATGATTTATAACCATTAGCAAAATTAAATAAATATAAATTTTTGAGATTTATATATATTTGTGGGAGATCTATTCTTTTGGAATTACATAGAAGATCTACTCATACACTTCTGTGCATTTGGTGTTGTTATGCTTCTGTACATCTATACAAAATCAGGCTCTAACAAAAACAAATTAGACGTGGAGCTAAACCATAAAATTAGGTTAAAACTTGAAGCTTTTATTTGTGAAGATGCTGAAAAATCTATCTAAAATTATCCCATTTCTCACTCACAAGATAGGCCTCTAAATGTGTTTATAAGGTAAGAACAACCTATTTTCATATCTAAAATTAGGTCTGAGTTTTTCAGAAAAATTAGTCCTAAATATGCATAAATCAACTCCAAAAATGTTCAAGAACTCATCCAAACTATCCTTACCGGATTCTAAACTTTATAAATGGAATTCACTAGTTTACCATAAGTCTATAATTATTTTTTAGAAATTGAAAGTGAGTGGACTTCGGGTCTGAAATCAGATTTGTAGAATAGTGTAAAAAAAATGTAAAAAAACATGGAGAAAAATGCCTCTCCGAACCACCAAAACCTATCAAAACTTAGCTAAATCTATTAGCATATAGTGGACTAAATGTTTCATCATTTTAGAGGTCTATAAATATACATTTAGCTAGTGAAACCATAAAAAATCAAATATGGCAGTAATAGCAAGTAAACATAGGTTAAGCATTCATAATCAATGTATAAATATAACCTAGTTCAACCCTCTTCAATATATACTTTTTATTATTCTTTCCTTCATTATTTAAGCCCCTTTATTGTCTTAGAAGCATACTGAATTTAAGATAAAATAAGAAGGAACCAGCAGTAGAAAAATTAGATTTTTAGAATATGGCTTGTAGCTTTGTAAATTACTATCATAGAATTTAGCTTTAAATCTTAGCTTTAGGTTATCAGAGCATGTCATCTAACACTTATCAAATTTCTACATGTGTCTAATCATATCTAGAACTATAGTAGCTCACATTTGATGACAAATTTATCCAAATCAAATTGAAATTCATAGATAATCAATTTGGACAACAACTACATTTAGTTGAATAGAGTTTTAGCCTTATGCTAATTCTTATTTTAACTCGGTACCTGCTGAATTTTAGAAATTACAAGTGCTGATAAAGTTCATAGACAAATAATTTTATGCCTACAAATAAGCAATTCAAGGAGACCTCAAGTTAAAAATTCAATACAATGTAAGTTTGGATTTTTATTGTTCTACTTTCCATACCTTTCTTGTAGTTGTTTCTACTCCCTCTCTTTAGTCTATAAACTCTTTTCATTTTGTTACATGTCTTCTAGCATTGGGGCATTTAGTAAAGCAAAAGATGGTAATCTCAAAAGGTAAAAGCAATGCAATTGCAAACACTCCCGATGTTTGAAATTATATGTTCATCTTCTTTTCTAGGCTTGTTTGCTATCATTTGCCCTTTTATTTTCTTTATTAGTCATTATCATAGGATAACTTTTAGATCTTAGTGAATTGAGGCATTACTTTGGCTTCTTTCATCTCTTAAAAGACAATAAAATAGTTAAACAATATCCTAGGTGAGTTTATATTAATCTAATTAAGTTAAATGCATATTTTCTGAGGGAATACATCTTGATGATTATAAAAGAAAATATTGAAGACACTGAATTCGTTAGACATGCTAAATAGGATGGGAATGAAGAGGATGGTTTTTGATATGTTAATGAAGATGTCTTGTATGTTAGCATAGGTTACAAGTTATATATATACTATACCGACAAGACTATTATTGTTTTGATAGTTAAACTAAAGAACGACGATTATGTATGTTGTACTACATTTTATATAAGGATAAGTTGTTGTTACAAGTAAATATTTCTATAACAAGTATTATGGACATTATTGTAATTTTACTAACAGATAATATATATATATATATATATATATAATAATTGTAACAACTGATATAATTTTGTGATACTACTTTTAGTCACAAATATCATTTTGTGGTTAATACTTTTAATCACAGATATAATTGTAGGTATAAATTTTACCAACAGATAAATATCTATGGGCATAAGAACCTAATACCAACAGATCATACATATTTGTGGGTAAACCTTTTAAGCATAGAGTTATTACCTATAGTTTTGTCATAGAAAAATTTATGTTGGTAAAAACTTTTGGCAACAAAAAAATGGCTTTTACTAATAGATAAGGCTTGTGGGTATACGTGAATTATTTTGTAGTGAAAGGAATCAATATAAAATCATAATGATTGTACCAAGTTTCAAATTTGTGTTCAAAGTTCATTACACAACAATCCTCATTATTTGATATCTTAATTGAAGATAAATCTTTGGAAACATCATAACCTTATAAGTTTGTCAAATAGATCATTGATACCAATTAGAGGAAATCGATTATTTATTTAACTTGATTTAATCCTCATTAATCATTACAAAACCTAAAACACCCAACCTTCCTTTTAGGAAGAGGATTGATGCTTCCTAGGAGGTACACTTGGTAGAATGTAGTTCATCTTTGGCAACACCTCTAACAGAGCCTTCCACTTCTTCATCTCTATGGATGACATATGGTATGGTGATTTGGATATTAGCTCATTCCCTAGAAACTAGTTTATGTTGAACTCCACATCTTGATATGGATGCATGCTCAGAATAACATTGAGAAGAACATCTAAAAACTTAGAATTACCATAATCTTATCTAAAAATTTCTCATCTACCTTAGTATCTTGAACACTACACAATAGGAGTGGAAACCAGTTTCAAATATATGTATTTAGAGTGATAACTGGCATTACCTTCATGGAGGGGGTATTCCTACATCTCAGATAAGAGACCCTTGCCCTCTTCAGTCTTAAAAGATTCATGTGCTCCTCTATGCAATCTATCAATGCTTAATACTTCCTAATCATGTTCATTTTAATAATCACATTAAAGTCATGCAACTCAAGCTCTATAAGGTCCAAGAGGAAATATGCTCTACTAACTACTAAGGCTACTCCTATATAATGCCTACAATGTATAATCCTATCCCCTAAAGGTAACAAAACAAATGTAGAAATAATTTTGGAGGGAGATAAAATATCTCTAACAAAAAAATGAAGTTAACACAGAAATTAGATGAAATAGAATAAAAAAGCATGTATGCTAACAAGGAAGACCTAGTAAGTTACTAGTCACCACTTTAACCTGATAGTCAACCTTAGACAAACTAATCACACTCTAGCATCCACCTAAATAAACTTCAGCAACATTACTTCATCCTTTACTCAATTGAAAGGCATAGGGTGTTTGTCTCCTTGGCTGACTAGCACAACTTGAAATTAGTTGGTGAAAGAGAAAACTCAAAACCTATTACTGTTGTTGAATTGATTTGTTACTAATAGAAAGAGATTAACCCCTATTAACACTTCCACCATTGATGTGGCACTTGAAAGATCATTTTCACAACAAACAACAACCTGTTAGGTCACTTTTTTCTTGAGCAATCCACCCCTAAATGGTATACGCTACAAATCATTTGATGTCAATATCTCTCCTCAAATGTATTTTAGGGTGACTTCTTTATTAGTGTAATCCCTCAAAATTTTGAAAACCTATAATTAATAAATAAATTTTATTTGGGATAAATTAGCTTTTAAAATTATTTATTTTAATTATTCTATGGATTTTCAAGCATATAAAATACGATAAGAATATTTAATAAATTAAAATAAATATTTTGTTATTTTATCATACTCATATTATTTGAATAAATTCTGAAACCAACATTTTTCTTAAAATTAACCTTTTTAAAACAATATATTAAATTATATTAAATTAAATTATTATATTTATTTATCCACAAAAAATATTACATCTTATTTTTGCATAAATTATTTTATCTATTTTCCCCCTATTTTCACTTTTCCTTTTTCCCTTTTTTCCTTTTCTTTCTCCTTTTTCTCCTTTTCTCCTTTCTTTCTTTTTCCTTTTCCTTCTCTTCGGGCCACCAGGCCTGCCTTTCCCCTCTGCATGCTTGGGCCGTAGGTCCATTCTTCCCCCTTCTCTCCTTCTTCTCCTATCGATCGGCCCAACCCCCTTCTCTTTTCTTTCCTTCTTCCCCATACCTGGGCCAACCCAATCCCTCTTTTTTCCCCTTACAAACCAACTACCCCTCCTCTCCCTTTCTTTCTTCTTCTATCTCCTACCCCAACCTACCCCTCGACGCCATGCCCGACCACCTCTACCATGCCCAACCAGCTGCCCTATATACAACCTACAGCCTCCCTGCCACTCCCTCTCTTTCCCCTGTCCTTTTCTTCCCCATTTTGGACCTAATCGACCCTGCTCGCCCCCAGCACACATGCCTTTTCTTTCCTCTTCTTCCCTTCCCTATCCCTACCACCCAACCACCCTTGCCACCCTACTACCGCCCAGATTGGGCACCTAATCCTCCTTTCTCTCCCTCTCCTTTTTCTTCTCTTCAACAACTCCTACCTTGCTCATTTTCAAGCCTTCTTTCCCCTCATCTGATAGCACCATTGCCCCCTTTGAGGCTTACTCTGCCTCACCAACCGCCCTACACCACCACACAACACCCTTGAGCCACCCTACAACCATCTTATTCCTCCCCTCTTATTTTTCTCCCTTCTTGGCAACCTCCCTACACCCCCTCCTTCTGCCATCATACTACTACCTCTACCACCACTTGAGACACCAAACCACACCCTACAACCTCCTTTACCACCCCCATCTCCTTTGGCCAAAGCCAACACTTGCATCCACTTATTCCCTTTTCCTTCCTTCTTAGCCCTCTCCACCTCGGTAGCCACTTTTTTAGCCTCGTTGCTTCCGCCATTGCCACTGAAAACCGATCGCTGACCACCACCTACGACCCCTCTTCACCCTTGCATCCTTCATTTACCCTAAATCCTACCCCACCTTCCCTCTTTCTTAGCCCCAAAACCCCAACCTAAAAATGGCCATTCCTTTCCTTTCTTCCACCCATTTTTAACCCTCTTGTCCCTTGTTTTACATGTAACTCATGTTGCATGAGTAGTGTGAGTTGTTCCCCTTCCTTTGGTTTTCTTCGTTAATAATTTTAAGGAATAATAATAATAATTAAGTTAGGTATTTCATTAATTAAGTTTTTTTATAAAGTCTTATGTTTTTGGTTTTTTATTTCTAATGTGATAAATATTGATATTATTTAGGTATTGATTTTACTAATTAAAGCTTGAATCTTTAACTGGGTACTAATGGTTCAATTTTTGCGAGAATTAAAGTAATCGTTAAACCCCACTTAAACGCATGGATAAACATATGCTAGCACATTAGGGTTTTATTGTGATATTATGCATGGCATATGTTGTTTAATATGATGTATGTAGTATGCTTATATTCATTGATATAAAGGAGACCATGCTAGTTTATATGCCATGTGTGGACCAATGCTTAAGGAAGGAGTTTTTTTATTAATGGAAATATTAAGTACTTATCGATGATGTATTATGTTATTATGACCATTAATGCATGAGTAATATTATTGTAAGCCCTAGGGGTATTTTAGTAATATGTATTAGGCAAGACTTTGGCCTAATATGTGTGGGTGCTAATGAGTATTATGTTGAAATATAATAGTTGGTGGAGTTGGATAATGAGAATTGAGTATTAATATTACTATTTCATGTAGTGGTGATAATTTAATAAAAGAGGTGTAATAAGGGGGCAAAATGGTAATTTTAAAAGTAAGGGGTAAAATGGTAATTTTGAAAGTAAAGGGTAAAATAGTAATTTTGGAAGTAAAGGGTAAAATGGTAATTTCATAAGTAAGATGGTGATTTTGGAAGTAAAGGGGTAAAATAGTAATTTTTTGAGGAAAGGGTAAAATGGTAATTTTGTAAGTAAAAGGAAAAATGTAATTTTGTAAGTAAAAGGGTATTATGGTAATTTTGGAAGTTAAGGGGATTATGGTTAATTTGGTAATTATGATTATGGAGAAGAGCAATTTGATAATTTAACCAACTAAATGATAAATTGGTAATTATGATAATGGAGAAGGGTAATTTAGTAATTTAACTAACTAAAGGGTACTTTGACAATTATAAGAAAGGGAAAGGGTAATTGGTAATCTAACCAACCAAATAGGAAATACAATACGTGTAACAATTATGAAAGGTGATTGGTAACCTAATACTAGTGGGAGATAACTTAGTAACCTAAACCGAGCAAGGGTTAATTTGGTAAGTATGCAACACGAAGGGTAATATGGTAAATTGGCAAGTAAGGAAGGGATAACTTAATAATTATACAAGCAAGGAGTAAATCGGTAATTTGTATCTAATATGTTGATGGGATAATGGTGTTTCGTAACAAGGCTCAAGTAACACTGAATAGTAAAATAATGGTGTTTGTCAATTAGTAAGTATCATGAGAATGAATCCTAAATCAAAATTGGATGAGATTATGGTGGCCTTAATGATTCATCTGTGTTATCTTGGATAGTAATATGAATAAGAAATATCTAATGATATCAAAACGATTGAAAGTGAATAAGTATTTGATTGTTGTGTTGTTCGTGATCACCTTAATTAACACACTAATACTTAAAGTGAAAGACCTCAAAATCAGGAATGGTGGCTCTTTAGGGGTTACTACCTGAAAGACATGGTTTAGCCCACAATTATTCTGGTATTTGTTGGTGTGTCTTTGTGCACCAACCAGGCCCTACATCTTACTCTATCTAGCTCTACAGACCTATTTAGAGGGTATGAATACTTATGGATTAGGTGTCCTTATCGATAGGGTATTGAGTAGCTGTATGCACCAGTACCACCATGGTACCTTTTCGTCCCTAGGTTAATAATTGAAGGATACTGAGTAGCTTGTATGCACTAGTGCGACCAATGTACCTTTATATTTCGGGCTTTTGATCTCCCCTCGAAGGTAAATAAATGGAATTGTTGTGCTGATTAAAAGGGGAAACACTAAATGTAAAAGTAAAAGATTAATGAGCTAGGCCTTGTTGAATTATGATTATGAGTATCGATCCACCGATTATAATAGTGGCCCAAGAGCATTTTTCCCTGGAAGATGTTTATATGTATTCCAGTCCACTACCTATAATAGTAGAGGATCCTGAACTCAATAAAACCAATCATGGATATGAATAAATTATGGAAAAATACTAATCACTTATAGTAGAACACCATGTGAGTCAAGGCTAAATCGGTCCACTAGCGAATAATAGTAGACAGGAGCATTCTACTCAAGAGACCGATCAACCAGTAAAAATATTGGTCATGAGCATTCTATCCTATATGTATTTTGGTCCACTAGTTATAATAGTGGTGTTCTCGTACTCACATGGATATATAATCTGATGATCGAATAATGATGGATTAATGGCTTATTAATATTTGATGGACTTGTTAAGTATGTGAATGTTACTTATGCACCTCTCATTATATATGTATATAGTTTTGTATCATGTATTGCATTGTGGGCCTACTTTTAAGTGTGTTTTAAAGGGTTACTCAATACTATAGTACTAAAGAGTTCCACTTGTGGGGCCCCTCCCTATTCAGTGGATAGTGTCCCTTGTAGGTCCTTTTCAGGTGCTATTCAAGCGGGCAATGGGAAAGAGTGTAAGGAAGTTATCCAGACTTTTAGGGTTTCATTCTTTCTCTTTTAACCCTTGGTTTAACTATAATATGTATTCTTGTAACCACCACTGGTGGATTTTTTTTTCTTGTAAAGTGTTATTTATGCTACTCTGATTTAAATATGTTTGAGTTTCTTGTAAATTGTATTTTAATCTTTAAGCCTTAGCACTTGGTATTAGAACGGTAGGAGTGAACCAGTCTAGCAATAAGTCTGGCAATAATATCCCATAATTCACAATTTTTTTATTCCACTTTCACTAATTATTTTAATAAAATGAAAATTTTCAGTATTGAATATTGGGAGTGCTGTAATTAGGATAATGACCCTATAAATCTACCATGCCAAGGTGGTACACCACCCCAAAATGTACCTTGTCCCCCCCATCGAGATACTAATAGGCCTTAAATTTTATCTTTCCATTAACTAAGCACTTTGATCCTTAATAACCCTAGAAACCTCTCAGGTCTACGAGTATATATTAACCATTTTAGGTGGGGTATGTCCAACCAATATCTATTCATATTTAATCCCTAAGCCCAACTAGAAATGGTGAAATTACATTACCTTGTTGGCTTCCACCTAAGTAGTAAATTAGACTAACTTGATGAACTTCATAATGTTTTTCTCCATAGTCATACTCCTATGCTGAAGCACCATAAATGAATCATACGTCCTTATATATATATATATATATGAACATGGAAAAATATAGCTCAATGTGCCTTACGGAAGGATTCCCATGCCATAAGCTCTCTATATTGTGCACAAGGTGCTTTAAGCTAATACATATGAATACCATAAGTGATGAAGGTCTTCTCTATATCTCTAATGCACTTATTCATAATGCCATGGCCCCCTACCCTAAAATAAAGGTGGTAGTGATAGTGGAGCCTAAAATAGGCTCTCCACATAAGTGCTAATAATTTAATAAATTCCTTTAAGCACTCAAAACGGTGATAAGGAGCCATAGATCAAATATAGACTAAAACTAATTTGAAGGAATAGGATAATCAAGCACTAACACCCAAAAAATAATAAAACAACAAATGATAATTAAACTATTGTCAACAAATTCCCAAACATAATCTTGCTCACAAACTATTCATTGCTTAAAAAAAAGTTAGGCTTTGAATATTATACTTTAAACTAGTTTAAAAATTGTTAAAATAAAAATTTAAAGTAATATTTGGGCAATTCTAAAATCTAAACACTTTGAACCATTTTGGGGTATTAGCCCAAAATGATTAACAAGTTGAGAAAATTAAAGACAAAGCTTTGATACTAATGTATAAGGCCTCAATTTTTTACGAAAAAAAAATATTTATTTTAAACATTTGTGGAAGCATAAATGTTAAAAGCACTCTTGAGAAAAATAAGGTTTTACCAATGCACCTAAAATTTGATGGATCTCTTACTGTCTGTTCCATGTTAGATGTAATGTTAAGTATCTAAAAAGGCAAATACTAGATATGGAGTGTGCAAGTACATATTATAAAACACTAAAAAGTTGGGGCTTATTAAAATAAGACAATAATAAGTCTAAACAATTAAAATACATGAAAAGAACATTAATAAAGAATAGGGAAAAACTAGGGAATTTAGATCTTTCAAGACTAACACAATTGACCATTGGAACGTCCATGTATGCTTTCCCCTTTCTCAGCATATAAATTGGCCTTTTACTCACCATCCTCAATTCCCTAAACAAGTTCCTCTAATTATGGGATTGAGTAGGTGGTTGTTTTAATGGGCAAGTTAGTATTTTAAGTATTGAGTAAGCTAGGTTACCTAATCATGGGAGTTTATGATGGATATAGTTTTAATAGGTTCACAAGTTATGATGTAACACATTCTCATATTTATGTAGGAACATACCAATTTATTTGTTTCTCTAACATGGAATTCTCATCATTGTACTCTATATATGCATATGGATGTAAATAAAATCATTTTTAATGATAGACATAGAATTCATGGAATTATCATTCT
Source organism: Tamarix chinensis (assembly GCA_030549775.1). Lineage (NCBI taxonomy): Eukaryota > Viridiplantae > Streptophyta > Magnoliopsida > Caryophyllales > Tamaricaceae > Tamarix > Tamarix chinensis. The sequence continues at coordinate 74,654,257 of CM060177.1, forward strand.
TCATGCAAAGTATAGGAAATTTATAGTTAATCATGTATTTCAAAAAATACAAGAATCAATGAGAGCATCATATGATCATGTGAACTGAAAAACTAAGGGTGTGAGTTGCTAGTTAAACTATGAGGTCCATTCTAGTTAACCATTCATGTGATTGGAATCACAATGATATGTAAATGTTACGTTATTTACTTATGTTTATTTTCTTATAGAAATGAGATGAATCATCCCCCCATGATTTTTCAATACCCATGGAATTCTAAAAAATAACTAAAAAAAATAAGTTTAGTTGGAAAAAGAAAATAAGCAAAGGAAATAAAGTATGAAAAAAATAAAATAAACCACCAATGGATATAAAGTCTGGTGGAAGACAAGTAAACTATATCTATACCATATCCTTCAGCATGTTACCCATAATACATAATAGGTATATAGAGAAGGAAAGGTTTTAGGATCAATAAGGATCCTACGAAAAAACAAACATTAAAATTGCTCGAATGCATACTAACCCTTGGTAGAAGATTGAGGATCACATAATTTTGTCTATAATAATGCTCATTGCTCTTGCAATTCAAGTGAGCAAGGTTTTATTTACCAAGCCATATACAAAAATGCGTTACATAGAATTCCATGTCAATAATGACCATATAATTATTTAGACATTAAATTCAACCTTCCTGTCATAATCAATGTGTGTGTGTGTATATATATAGATAGATAGATATGTATATATAATTAGATTCTTGTAAACCAGACCTATATCATTAATTTCTAACATATGAAACAACTAATATAAAACATACACTTGAAATGTAATTTAACTCATCTTATTCATACCAAATAGAGCGTAATTCAATCCTTGAGAAAGAGAAATACTCGCTCATGACATGAATAAATTCAAATAATGAATGTAATTGATATATATGTTTCATGAATTATAAATAACGGAAGAGAAAATTAAAAGATCAAACCACCGATTAAGGATAAAATTAACGATCTATAGAGTGGGAGATCATGTAGAGTACAATAAATTAAAACCTTTGAAATCTTCCTTGAATAATAAAAATTACATATAAATCAAATGTAAATTATAATAGATTGATCTTTTCTTTAGAATAATACAAAGAAACTAGCCTTCCCCCCCTTAAATCATTCATGCATCTCCCTTTTACACTCCTAGTGTATCTATGTATAAAAGAGTGGGAGATCGTGTGAAAGATATGATATGAAATGTTATTAACAATCTGCTACACAACCTTACAAGGCTGCATTAGCTGGCCACGCAGTTTTTTAGCACTCAGCAGAATGGATGTGCAAAGGTGTACAAGGGCATGATGGGTCATGCTAGAAAATTACTGTGTGGACCATTGTTCAATAGTTGCATGGTTGTGTAAAGCTGAATCACTTGGCCACACAACTTTTGTTCTATTCTCATTTAAGAAATTTGGACTTGCATGGGTGTGCAAGGTTTCACTAGTTGGCTTTGTAATACCTGAATCTTCTTCCTCTTGCTTCCCTTTCTCCTCTTTTTAGCTCTTTGACCCTCTTTACTTCTCCAAAGATATGTAAGGTTGCTTTTATTTACTCAAGGCCCCCCATAATTGATTATTCTATTGACTCCATTCATTATTACATTGAATATTTATGTTTGTGCAAAAATTTCCTAAAATCCACTATCAAGGAAGCAATAACACAAACAAGAAGCCAAATAAAATAAAAAAAATGTAAGGAAAGTAAGATAAAAATATAGTAAATTTTCTATTGATCAACTACTCCATGCTTAGACTTTGCTTGTCCTCAAGCAAAACACCAAAAACCAATAGTATAAAGAAATAGAGAAGGAACAGGATTAAAGCTTCAAATTACATAATGTACTACACTGGCAAGACAAACAAAGCTAGATCAACCCATATTACGAGCGTTAATAGTAAGCAAAATGAATATAATGTTATAAACACTCCTTAAATCCCAACTCCCAAATCAGTGTTAATATGAACCTCTAAGAAGTTTTAGGATTGTATAGATGTTCATTCTTACATGACAAGGATTAAAAGAGAAGCAGACTTCCATGTATTAGAGAAGTATAAATTCTCTATGCTCATGTGTATAGATTTCTCTTAATATTCTCTCTACTGATCGTGATTGACCATAAGTTTGCATATACTCTCATTCTCCACCACTCAAAATTGCTAAGTAACACAAAAATCATAAGGTCTTATTAAAGGTGTGATGGGTATAAGATAAAACGTAGAATAAGTTGAGGATTGTAGCTAAAGACCCAAAAATAAATGGAGCAATAGTAAGAATAAAAATATCACAAAATCTGAGATTAGCAATGTATCAAAATACCCTAAAGCAAACTAACCAAGACCTTTGTCATTAATCATCCCTTCCTACTTGAATTATATAATTAAATCGCCTATAACTCAATGCCAACTCTTTTGTTCTTTTCTTCTTCTTCTTCTTCTTTTCCTCTTTCCCTCTCTTATTCACTCTTCTTTCTAAATTCTCTTCTCTTATTTTTTTTAATGAAAATGAGTAGAAAAATGGAAGGGGCTACGTTTCTGGTCATTTTCTAACCACAAAAATCTACCAACTTTTTCTTTTTTACCCTCCCATGCGTATACCTGGCCTTACCACATTCAAATGAATTAATGAGTTATTGCTCCTTAGTTTTTGGACAAGGACTAGGTGATAACTCAGCAATGTAGGTTTTTGACTGAATAATTAGGGTTAATGCTGAAAGAGTTTAAAAAAAAGAATTAAATGCATTTGGAAGTTTTTTAGCTAATGTAGCTAAGAAAAGAAAAGAAAATGTGCCTTAATCATCATAATATATGCATAGATCATATGTGACTTTGAAGAGAATTCAAGAAAGTTCTAGTTTCACAATCAGGGGAGAATACACATAATAAAGAATCAATAAGACCATCAATGTGATGGAAAGTCCATAAGGCTCAATATCTTACTGGTACTTTTGCTACTAACTCTAATTCTTTTACCTCAATGTACATGGGTAAATCAACGAAGAAGAAACTATAAATTGCTAAAGTAATAAATTGTTCAAAAATCTATTAATTAGAGAGTTCATGCTTTAAAACATTTAAAAAAAATTCCTTATATTTTCTCGTAATCTATAGGTCTCACTAGTATATGATTAAGCTATGTAGAAAGTTCTATCAAAGTTCCATCATCAACTTATCATTTTCAAATTTTGTTGTTTGTTTTTCTTTTTCAAAAATAAACACCAAACAAATAGAGAAACAAAACAATAAAAAGAAGATGAGAAAAGAAAGAAAAATAGTAAAAATAAAAACACAACAAGAAAATAGGAAAAGAGAGAAAAGAAATAAAATGGCAAGCGATAAACTAATAAGAACCCCCCCTTATGCTTAAATAATATACTTTCCTCCATATAAGGGTAAAAAGGAAATAGGGAGAGATGTGCACTCAATGCACTCGTTGTAGGGGATGGAAATCGTGCATGAGATGCCATTGATACATTTTTTTAAAAAGAAGTGAAATTTTTATAATCATAGAGAAATATTACATTCAACTCTATAGAATTTATCTATAGACCCTACATACCCACCGAACTTCTCTATCCTGTGTGGATGATTAAAAATAGAGGATAGAGCATGAGAAATGTTAGAAATATTCCTCTTAAAATTCCACTCAAAACTTGAAAATAGATAAGAAAACCTTGATTTCCATATCTCATAAAGACCACCTTTTCTTTTTGAATGGGATAAATCTTTTAGAATGCCACACCAATTGCTAGTAAACCTTCTAACTCCTATAGTCTTCTTGATAGAATTCCAAACATGGCTCATAATAGGGCATTGAACAATCAAGTGAAATTTTTTCTCTTCTTGATTACAAAAGAAGCACTACATATTAAGAGAAGGAGTAAACTTATCCAGGTTATCCTTAGTGGGCACAAAAGAACTAGTTGCAAGCCAAAAAAATAATCTTGTGTTTTGGTGCTGTAGGACTGCACCAAACTGTTCTCCACCATTAAACTTTTGGAGCCTTTAATCTTACAAACTTATATAAATCAACAATCCTGAATTGATAACTAGCCTATTGCAGCTGAATCCATGGTAGAATAGTAGATCTTAGGGAAAACATTCTTTGAATAATCCAAGAAGAAGTGCTAGGAAAATGACATAGAGAAAAAGTGTGTTAGTTAATATAATAAGCATGGACCCATTTAATCCACATAGAATCTTTCTTTTGACTGATATTCCAGATATGCTTTCCCATTACTACAATGTTCTAACATTGGATATCCACAATGCCTACACCCAATTCCTTCTTAGGTAAGCAAATAGATTTCCATGCTATGAGTGACCTTTCACTGGGCAGAGCTTTACCAGTCTAGAGGAAACTTCTGCATAGACTAATAATCTATACTAATAACTTCTTAGAAAGAAGAAAAATTTAACTTTAGTATATAATGATCCCAAAAATAGCTGATTTTAGAAGCTGAATCCTCCTAGCATAAGAAAGCAGCCTAGTAGACCAGTGCTGAATTCTACTAGTGATATTTTGAACCAAAGCAATCATATCAGCAGACTTTAATTTAGAAGAATATAAAGGCACACCCAAATATTAGAAAGGAAACCTTCCTTCATTAAATTACAAACTAGATAAAATGAAAGCTTTCAACTCCTTGTCAATACCACCAAAAAAATGAAACTATTTTCAAAATTGATATATAAACCTAATAATGCTCTAAATTCATTAAATATATGCTTAATTATATGGTGAGAAGTGGAATCAGCCCTTTAGAAAACCAGCATATCATCTACAAAAGCCAAATTTATAATATTTAATCTCTTACTTCTTGAATGACCATGAAAATCATAATTAAGCCATAAAGATTGCATCATTCTACTTAAATATACCCTAACAATGACAAAGAGGTAAAGAGATAAACGGTCACCATGTCTTAACCCTCTACCCCTGGAAAGGATCCATGACACCATTATTCAAAGCTAAGAAATACTTAACAGTGGTGACTAATGACATAATAAGCTTGACAATATAAAGAGCAAAATGCAACCTTAACATCACTTACTCTAAGAAATTCCGGCTTACTGAATCATAAGTCTTCCTAATGTCCACCTTAAACATACATCTTGGTGAAATACTCCTTTCATATATATGAATTAATTCATGAGCAAGCAAAATATTATCACCAATGACTCTTCCCTTGACAAAACCTACTTGAAATCATGTACCAGATAAGGTATTATAACCTGTAAACAAGCATAAAGAATCTTTTCCAAAATATTGTATAGAACCGAGCAACATGCAATAGGTCTAAAATGTGTGACACATTATTCTCCAGCAACTTTGACCAAAGATTGGAAAACACCTTTGACCAAAAGCCAGATATCATCACCAAATATACTCCAAGAAGCTTTGAAAAAACTAGCAGTAAACCCATGTGGACCAGCGGATTTATAGTTACCAATATAGCAAAGAGCCTCCTTTACATCTTGCTTAGATATATGCTTTAACAAAAGATGTAGATAATCAACAAACATAGAAGGACCCAAACCTAAAATAGCCTCTGATATGCATCCAAATGTAGGACTCTAAGAACCTAGGAAAATTTTATAATAATCTAAAAAGGCATGCTTGACACCCTCAACATTGTGAAACCATTACCCACCAATAGACTGAATATTGTGAATCAACCTCTTTAGCTGTCTTACTTTCATAGAGGAAAAAAAGAACTGAGAGTTAGAATCACCAAGATTAAGCCTTTTGATTTTAGATTTCTGTTTGAAAAAGCTCTCTTCATATAAAGATAGATGTTCATAAATTTTTAAACATTGCTTCTCTTCATCCTGCAACCTGTTATTCTTAGGATCAAGACCAATAGTTGCTTAAATTACCTTGAGCTTAGCCCTTTAGTCCTGCACCTTTGAAGAGATACCACCAAACTTAGCCCAATTAAATTGTTTCTGCCTGAATTTTTATTCCCATAAGTTATTCTTTAACTTGGTGACCAGAGAACATGTAGAAGGTCTACACCAGATAGAGGAAACCAAAGGAAGAAATTCTGGATCTAAAGTCTACATATCAAAGAATTTAAACTGCTTCCTAACCCGATAGACCATAGAATTAACATGAACAATTCTTGGGCTGTGATTAGAGAAGAGAGGAGACTGAAATTCAGCTTTAGAATGAGGAAAGGAGGAGATCTAGTGCATATTCACCACGATGCCATTGATATAATTATTGTATCATAGAGTTCATTTTATCTATGAGAACAATAGAGTCCCTAAGATAGGTAATTTGGGCCTCTAGCATAATGAAGCATGCATTGATACAAATAAACTAAGTATCAAAATATGTGCTATAAAAAAGGATGGAATTGGATCCACATCAAAGGACGGGGGTGGAGGAAGAGGAAGTAAGGGAGAAGCAGGTGCTTCACAAGTGGCATCTAGCTTCTCGTCTTGAGGGGAAGAACATGTTGAGCAGGGTGGGGATAAGGTAACACGTTGGCATCTCCATCACCAATTACAGTAGTGAAAGCTCTATTTAGTAATGGATAACATGCCTCCTGGTAATAGTAAAGGCAATACTACAACTCATCTTGCACAATGAGCTTCATGTTTATGCAAGTTATTATGCCTAGATATGTCTTTAGGAGGTCAAATAGGATATGCTCGATGTTCTATCCAAGCCATTGGGCAATATACATCATGATTCCTCCAATAACGATATTGTAACACCCCCAAATTTACTACTAAAAAATTTTGTTTAAAATCAAAAGGTTTAGCGGGAGCAAAGGATAAAATCGTAAACTCGGGGGTATTACCGCCACACTTAGTACCAGACCGGTTCACTCCTACCATTCTAGTACTAAGTGTTAAGGCTATATCCGATCAACCTTTAGTACAAATTATCAAAAACGCAAGACAACATTTAAAATAAATCCTTAACAAGGGGTAAGTCAAACAGAAGTTAGAATACGATTTAGGATTATAACCCCAGAATATGTTTCTCAAAATAGGAATGTAATACAAAATACAGCTAAACAAAAACAAATCCCGAAGGATCAATATCCGGATTGCCTACTCACTCAAGTTAGGCCTTCCACCCCAAAACAATATCCGATCTTAAACATGCACAAGAGGTCTGCTCCCCACCATTGGTGGATCATCACAGGACCCATTCAACCAAGGTAGTATCAGTACGGGTCCAATACTGAGTAAGTCCCACTACCCTATCTTATAGGAGAGATATCATCAAGTGCATATTAAATCATGATACAATACGTTGATACACTATTACGCATTCTCAAAACCCACATCACAAGTCCTACCATACCCATATAGTAACATATGAAACATATGTAACATCGTATTGAAACATATAAGGGTGTTATGACCAGAATGTAAAGTAACTCATTATGCACATAAGCAGCATGGGGTAATACAGATAATAAAAGCCGCCTATGGTCCGGGTAGACTCATTCTTTAGATCTCTGGTAAATATAGTAGATTCACGTCATAATCGTTATGAATCCATAAGGATGCGGGAACCCCACTATTATAGCTGGTGGATCGGTCACTTATAGGGCAGAACGCACCTAACCACTATTATATGCCGGTGGATCGGTCTCTAAGGCAGAACGCTCTTGGCCACTATTATGCCGGTGGATCGGTCTGGTCCCAACTCTCATGGTGTTTCACTGTGATTATAACGTATCTTTCCATTATTTGTTTATAAGTCATTTCACACCATAATCTTTGTTAATCCATGCGAGTACGGGAACCCTACTATTATAGCTGGTGCATCAGTCACTTATAGGGCAGAACGCACCTAACCACTATTATATGCCGGTGGATCGGTCTCCAGGGCACCCCGACACCTGGCCACTATTATGCCGGTGGATCGGTCTGGCCCCGACTCTCATGGTGTTCCGCTGTAAGTATATAGTATCTTTCCTATGATTTAATTACAACGTATTGTTTGGTTTGTTGAGCTCGGGATCCCCCACTATTATAGCCGGTGGATCGGTCACGTATAGGGCAGAACGCACCTAACCACTATTATACGCCGGTGGATCGGTCTCCAGGGCACCCCGGCACCTGGCCACTATTATGCCGGTGGATCGGTCTGGCCTCGACTCTCATGGTGTTCCACTGTAAGTATATAGTATCTTTCCCATGATTTAATTACAACGTACTGTTTGGTTTGTTGAGCTCGGGATCCCCCACTATTATAGCCGGTGGATCGGTCACATATAGGGCAGAATGCACCTAACCACTATTATACGCCGGTGGATCGGTCTCCAGGGCACCCCGGCACCTGGCCACTATTTTGCCGGTGGATCGGTCTGGGCCCGGCTCAACAATCTTACTCTTTAAGTAGTTAATGTCTTATTCATGTATTATTAAATAAGGTTCCACCCTTGACATGCATATCAACTACCCTCTACGTCTATCCTCCCCAAGGGGGGCCCGTCCCATATCTTGAGACTCCTGCGCCCCTTATCACCCCCGACATCCATTCCCTTTACTCCGCCTTTAAATGAAAGAGCCAACCCCTACGGGCGTGGGTTAGGCCCTACACTCATGACATCAACTCCATTCCCCCATCACCCCCTAGGGTTTTCCCTTGAAAACCCTAATTGGACCGATGTGGCTCAACCTTCTCCCACTTACGCTACCTTTACCTCAATTAACGCCCCACATCTTACCTCAATTTGATCCTCTCCCAAAATATATCACTTTACCTTCTGATTCAGCACATAACCAGGAAAACCCTAGTTGATCACCTCAACCTTAGTACTTTTCTTCTCCCACAAGTAACCTCTCTCTTTTCATCCCAAAGTCTCTTCTTCCACATGGGAACCCATACTCACCTTCTATATAAATGAAATCTCACTCTAACCTATACTCCACCCTTCCTTAATCATTCTTACTTTTGTACTTCCCAAATTTCCACTTTCTCCCAAAAACCCTAATTGGGTCCCTTAGACACCCTTACCTCGACCCACGTGAAATTTTGCACCCAAGTCTCTAATGGACCCGTAACTTTGACATTATCTTATCTACTTCTTAAATCAACTTTCCTCACGTAAGATTCATTCCCATGCATAATTTAAACACTCCATGCAAACTCTCCAACCCCCACTCACACCCAAAACCCTAATAAGGTCGCTTATACACCAACTCACGTACTATTTTTCATACCAAGTTCCCAATCGCTCCAAGACTCTCCCAAGCTCTTGCTTATAACACAAATCAACTTTTCACACGTAAGGATCATGCCCATGCAAGGTCTAGTCCCCCCATGCAACCTTCCCAAACGTCCACTTCCCCGTTGTTCTTTTATTATCATTTCATGCTACCCAAAACCCTAGCATGCATGTCCTAGAGGGCCATAACAAGTCACATCATCAACATCAACATTAAACATGGAACATGTCATACACGTATAATATAAGGCACACACAACATACCTCATGATCCACGCTGCGCTACACAAAATAGGTTATTCATAACACATGCATAATACACATCAACATGGCATGCTCATCATCCATCAACACATCACACATAGCACAAGGCCATATCTTCGTCCTTACTAAACACCCATAAGTAGAGGTAAGTAGAGACTTACCTGGATCCGAAGCTAGCTAAGCGAGATAAGAGGGAGAGAGATCACTAGCTCGTGGATCCACCAGAAAGCTTTCCTAGATCCAATAGAAATCGAAAACTAAATTAGAAACTATTCTATCAATCAATAATTCACGTATTCTAATTAAATAAACCCAAACAACACAAATGATCTTTCTTAGAAAACGTGTCCAAAACTTAGAACTTAAAAGCATAGCTTTATTAAGATTCAAGGTTAAAACTAAATCAAAATGGGTTAATACAAATATCACTTGGGACATTTCAACTTAATTTGGAAAGTTCGAGAAAGAATAATCGATCATAAGTTACTTTATCGAAAATAACTTATTTATTAGGTTTTACAACTAAATAGGTAATCTAACCATTTACATAGAACCAAATCCAACCCGATTAGGTTAAAACACAATTTAAATGATTTAGAACCCAAAGATAGAATCCGATTAGATAAAATACACAGAAAAATCAATTTTATAAATCATCCCCGAAAATTAGGGTTTTAAAGCCTATGACACAAACTCAAGTAATTCAATTTAATTAATTCAAATTAAAGGTATTAGAAAGAAATTAATACCATTTCAACTATTTCTATACATTCAATTTTAGAAAAAAAAACAATACGAGTAATCGGTTTCATAATTTCACTTGAAATTTAGGATTTTAGGTCCGAAAATACAATTCGTTAAAATTCTGTAAATTTAATCAAATTGAATGTTTAGAAATGCAATTAAACACATTTTATAACATATCAAATAATCAATTGCTCAAAACTAGTAAAAGAAATACACAATTTAGCACAATTAGGGTTTTTGAGTCCGAAATGCAAATCCGATCAATTCTTGCCAAAACATATCAATTGACGGTTCGAAAATGTAATTAAACATATTCTAATGTAATTTATATAGTCAATTGAATAAAATAACCCGATTACTCAAACCAATTTAAACCCGCGGGAGTTTTGACCTAAAAATCCAATTCCGATCAATTACGCACAATTTTCCCAAATCAACACTTCCAATATAAAATTAAATACATTTTAAACAATATTATAAAATCAATTGAGGGAAACGGCTTAATTATACGACCCAATTTCATTACACCCAAAATTTGACCTAGGAATCAAATTCTGATAAAACCTGCATAAATTTCTCAAATTAACGGTTCCAAAATGAAATTGGATACATTTTAAAACATATAGTATAATCAATTTGTCCGAAATCGCAAAAACGGACGGATCCCAAAAATTCGGGCATAACCCGGCCAAAAATCCAAATTTTCCAAAATCTCAACATAACCATACCATTAACCTATCCAAATCATTCTTACAGCACATACCCAATAAATCAAAACAAGGGTTAGGGTTTTCAGAAATTTATACCAATTAAAAACCGACAAATCGGGGCAAAGGAAGGCTGGGGAGGCTTCGTTGGGGGACGGGGGTGGCTCGACGGTGGTCGCCCGAGCTCGTCGGTGACCGGGCGATGGCGGCATAGCCTAGGTTGCCGCTTGTCGCTGCTGTTGCTGCTCCCGCGGCTGCTGTGCGCGGCTGTTTCGGTCGTTGCTACAGCGGCTGTTGCTGCGGCTAGTGGCTGCTATGGTGGTTGTCAACGGGTGTTGGCGAGTTTGGCCGGAGCGGGGAGGAGGAGATGGGGAGATGGAGAGGGGCGAGGGAGGTCGGCTTTGGTTAGGGTTAGGGTTGCGAGAAAGGGGGGTCGGGGAAAGGGAAGAGAGAAAGAAAAAGAAAGGAGGGGCGCCGGTCGGGGCTGGGGTGCGGGTTTTTTTTTTTTTTTTACAAATACACATTAGATAAAATACTAAAAACATCAAAATATTATTGGAAGATTTTATCTAAAATTTATTTAATCAAAATTTATTTCGAACAGATCCGAAGGCTTAAAATTAGTAAAAAGGCTATATAAAGAATTTCGGAAACATTTTCAGAAGAATTTACCAACGAACGTAAAAACTTATATTATTTACGGAAATACATTATAAGACCCTAAAATAATATTTAAAAACCTATAATAAAATATTTAAGTCAAATTCTAATAAATCGAGACTAATTTTAATAATCTTTAAAATCGGTTTTCCGCAAACTAAAAAGCGTAGAACGGAAGAAAACTAATTTCAAAAAGAAATTCTTAAATAAGTTCCGAAAATATTTTTAATTTAAACTTCCCGAAAATATTACATTCAATTAATTAAAACATCGATAAAATATTACTTCCCGAAAATGATTAATTACATTCAATTATGAATTCAAAATCGTCGATAAATCCATAAAACGAATCAAAATTAAAATAATTAATTGTTTACATCAAATTACGCTAAAAAAATCATTAAACTTAATAACTCTGGATTTTAAAAATACGGGGTATTACAGATATCATCATTAATATTAGTGCTAACATTACTAAGGTAATCTACTAGATAACCCTCCATAGAGGGTAGCATTCTAGGGCATATAACATAGAGCCCATAGCTCAAGCTTTCATACATTCCCTTGGCTTTCACTCCATCTAAAATGTGTTTCAACTAACAACCATTAGATATACCTCAGTGCACAGTTGTAGATAAAAGAGGACTTGGCGTGATATTTGCTGTAAAGTGTAGCAGCACAACCCTAATTTAGCAAGGATATTTGGGCTCGAAATGCCTAAGGATCCTAGAATTGGCTATCCTCCAGAGAAAGTCTAATCCCTATAGTAAAGAAATGAATTAATTTGGACAATTGTGTTAGTGGCATAGCATGAGACTCATTGAAGAGTGTTAAAGGCATATATTCCCCGATACACTCAAAATTAAAGGAGCTAAGGACTCAAGGTGAGTCCCATACTTGTATGTTTGGAATAAGTAAAGAAGTAGGAGAGACCACCTCTAGTAATCAAATACTCAACATCATCTCAAATTCATCACTTCTTGAGACACGTCCAATTGATATATAGATTAGACGTTATGTTTCGGAAAAATATGACCTCATAATGCTCTTTGTGGACTAAGTAGGAAATTACGATGCCATAGGGATTGGATTGTTGAGTATTTGAGGATTTACCTCATCTTTGGGAGTATCATTACAATTGTAGCAAAGATTCTCCTTTTTTTCCCATAGTGGTTCACTCTGTATGCTTTTTTGAGGCCGTTCACAAGAAAAACCTATCAATTTGAAACCAATAGGCTAAAAATCAAAACATATGCAAGAAAAATAGGTATTATAAGTATCAAATCTATAATAAAAATATATAAAACAAGATTTAGGCAAGAAAATAGAGGGGAATCGAAATAAAACTAAAATAAATCTTAATTTACTCAATGCATAGGTGAATGGTGAAGATGGTGCATTGGCGGCGATTGTGGTGCATGGTTGATGTTGTGCACAATTGTGGTGGTGCAAGGGTCTTAAAAGCTTGTACAGATTTGTGAAGGTTATTTGGTGGTGTGGTGGGTGGGTAGTGGTAGTGCAGTGATCTTGTAGGGGGTGCACTAGTTGTAGTTAAGCAACAATGAAGGGACAGTGTGGGAGTATTTAAGCAGTGGTGTGATTAGCGGATAATGGTAGTGTAGCGGTCATATAGGGATGTGGGGATATGGTAGATGGTGGTGTGAATGGTGGTGGATGTGGGGGATGAAATTGGTGAATTTTGATTCGGGTGATTAAGGTTTTTGGAGTGTCAAGTGTAGTGAATCGAAGTCAGAGGAAAGGCTTACGTAGGGGCAGATATGGGCATGCAAATATATATACGCAAATTCACAACGTTGTGTAGCACTACATAGCTAGGCTGAGCATGAATTTTTCTCTTACAAATATTTAAAATGGATGGCACAAGCGTGATGATTAAGCATGGTTAGGCCATGTAAGTTTTCTTGTCTCACAAAACTTTTGGCACAGTAAAATGACCGTGTTGGATTGGCACTACCCAACTATGTACAATTCCTAGTCTCACAAAATTGAAGAACATCTAGTCGTGCCAAGGCCATGAGACATTCAATTATGAGATTTTCCTTCCTAGGGGTTGCACAACCATGCGTCAGGCTATGCCTAGGCCATGCAATGTATATTTTGGCTTAGCCTATTTTGCCATGAAATTGCTTTTCTTCCCTAAATTTCTTCACCTTAACACATAATATTTAAGGTCCTACTGAAAAAATTGCAAACAAAAATTAAGGAAAATTAAAATCAAAGGTAAAAAGAAAGCATCAACAATAAAAGAAAGAAAATGAAAGAAAAGGCACATAAAAACTTGGGTTACCTCCGTAGGAGCCCTTGTTTGAGGTGTTTAGCTTGACCATGTTTTCTTCAAATGGAAGGAGGATTAGGGAAGGCGAGATTGCTCATTTTTTTACTAGAGAAAAGGCAATGTAAGGCTTCAATCTTTGACCATTAACTTTGAAAATACTAGTGGACTTGCTCTAAATATACACAGCTTGAAACGAATATACTTTTCAAACATAGAATGGCCCTGACCATCTACAACAAAGTTTTTTTGTGAAAAGCATGAGGTATGAATTAAAAGGGAGCACATAATCTCCTTAATGAAATTCCCTTCAGATAATAAGCTTATGATGCCACTTCTTGGTTCTCTCCTTGCATATTAGTGCATTATTATAGGCATCCAATCATAGCTCATCAAGCTCATTCAGTTCGAGCTTCTTCCTTTCTCTAACTACTTGCAAATCATAACTGATCCCATTTATTTCCCAAAACACCTTATGCTCAACTTTAATGGGCAGATGAACAGATTTTCCATATACCAACCAAAAGGGTGTCATTATAATTGATGTATTGTAAGATGTTCAGTAAGTCTATAGAGCATAATTCAATGTCACTGCCTAATATTTTCAAGGATCCCCTTTATCCCATAGTTGGTGACTTCCACTTGTCCACTTGTTTGGGGATGGTATGGTGTGGCTATTTTATGAGTAACATCGTATTTCATTAGAAGTGTGATGAGAATTTGTTTCCGTGAAATAGCGGCCACCATCACTAACAAGTGCCCTAGGAACACCAAACCTTAGAAATATCACTTTATAGAAATTTTCGACCACAACCCTACCATCATTGGTGGGAGATGCCACTGCCTTTCTCCATTTTGAGACATAATCCACAACAGCCAGAATAAAATTCTTATTCTATAAGGATAGGGGTCTTATGAAGTCAATTCCCCAAACATCAAATATCTCAACTTCGAAGAAGTTATTGAGAGACATTTCATTTCAATATGTTACTAGTCCTTTGCATCGATCGCATGAAGTAACATATTATCAATACCTTTAAAAAGGTTGGGCTGATAGAAACCTGCATGGAGGACCTATGAAGCCATTTTAGAATTGTTAGCATGACCGCCATATGGAGAAGAATGACAATGAGCAATGGCACTTCCAACTTCCTCTTCAAGAAGGCATCACCTGAATACCTCATTAGTGCATTTCTTGTAAAGATGAGGATCATCCCAATAGTTATGCTTAACATTTGAGAGGAATTTCTTCTTTTGCTTATGGGACTATTCAGGCGACAATACCCCACATGCTTTATAATTAACCAAAATTAGAAAACCATGGGGTTGACAAGCTAGTGATGGCCAAAAGGTTATCATCTAGAAATTGATCATCTAAGGGAGAACCGCCCTCTTTAATTCCATCCACGTCTTGCCTTAGTCAAGAAAGATGATCAACTACTACATTCTTAGTTCCCTTTTTATCCCAAAATTTGAGATCAAACTCTTAGAGAAGAAGGATCCATATTATCAAACATTATTTCCTATCCTTATTGGTTAATGAATACTTAAAGGCCACATGATTTGTGAACACAATAATCTTTAATCCTACCTAGTATGATTGAAAATTTTCCAATGCAAACGCGATATTATTAACTAGGGTATCATCAAGGGTTTGACTAGCAAAGTAAATAACATAAAAATTTCCATCTTTTCTCTACCCAAGGACTGCCCCTATTGTATATTCACTTGCATCACTCATAACCTCGAACAAGATGTTCCAATCAGGAGGCTGCATCACTAGGGCAATTGTCAATTATTGTTTTAACTTGTTAAAAGCATATAGAAAAAATTAGTCGAAGTCAAAAGGCATATCTCTGATGAGTAACTGATATGAAGGTTTAGTAATTTTTGAAAAGTCCCTAAATCACTGATAGAAACTAGAATATCCTAAGAAGCTGCACACACTTCTAATGGAAGTCAAGGTGGCATCTTTTTAATAATATCAATTTTCACCTAAACTAATGTAATGCCATACCTAGATATTAGGGAGCCAAGAATAATCCCTTCTCGTGCCATAAAATGGCACTTCTTCTAGTTAGGAATTAGATTCACTTCCTTGTACCTCTCTAAAACCTTTGAAAGATTTCTCAAACAACTGTTAAAAGTAGTACTGTAGAACGAGAAAATATCCATAAATGCTTCCATTCTATTTTTAATATAATTGAAAAAGATGGACATCATGCATCATTGAAAAGTGATAAGAGCATTACATAAGCCAAAAGGAATCCTTCGATATTTAAAGGTATCATAGGGACATGTTAAAATAGTATTTTCTTGATTGGCCAAGCGAATAGGGATTTGAACAAATCTTGAATACCAATCTAAATAACAAAAATAAGAATGGGGAGCCAACCTTTCTAAAAACTAATCAATAAATGGAAGAGGAAAATGGTCCTTATGAGTGGCCTTGTTTAATTTTCCATAGTCTATGCACATTCACCAACCATTAATGGTTTTTGTTGGGATTAATTCATTTTTCTCATTCTTAAGGACCGCCATTCCTCCCGTTTTAGGTACTACCTCCACCGTGCTTACCCACTCATTATCAGAAATAGGATAGATGACTCTTATATCAAGTAGCTTAAGGACCTCTTTTCTCACTACTCCTTTCATATTAGGGTTCAATATCCATTGATATTCAATGAAGGGATTGCACCCTTCTTCTAAAATAATTTGATGCACAAATGGAAGGATTTCTGCCTTTAAGATCATCTATGGTGTAACCAATGGCTTCTCTATGCATCCTAAGACCTCTAAGATGCTTCTCAATTTCTACCCTACTTAGGTTAGCATTAAAAGTTATAAGGTATTTAGAATTAGAGATAAGAAATTCATACCTTAGAAAAGAAGGGAGGGTTTTTAACTCCACCTTAGGTATTACCTCTGTCATTAGGACAGGAGTGCCTGATCCCACTTTATGAGTTTATGTATTTCTCTTTTCTTGAAGAAAAATGGGGCATTCCTCCAACATCTTGGTAAAAATAGCAATTTTAGAATTTTCATCACTAGGGAACGTGTAATACTCTAATATTTACTGCTAAAAATTTCATTTGTAGAATTAGGCATGGAAGCTAAATAAATAAAAATGAAGTGTGTTACCACCACACTTTGTATAATTCCGATTTCCTCTACCATTCTCATACAAGTGCTAAGGCTGAAATCATTACTCGGCTTAAATTAATAACATGCTCACAGAAATCATAATAGAGAGAAACCTAAGATAATATCATGTTAATTAAGAAAAAAACATTACCAGTTTACAAAACTTAAGAGAGGAATTACAGGAGGCCATAAAGGTCCAAAGACAACTGGAAATAAGATAGAAAAAGAGACATCGAATAGTCCTACGCTTCTAAATCTGAGCTACCAACATTTGACTGAACTCGGAGGCTGACTTGCAAAGTCCATTGCCCATTGAATAAGTAGGGGCCCAAGAGAATGAATCCTTCAGTACTATGGTACTGAGCAACCCTTTGTACCAAACTAATATGATAAAACAATAAGGAACTCATGCAAGGCATAAACCTAACATATTATAAGACCTATACATACACATGCGAGGATTAATATACAATAACCATTTAGATAATCAAATTCCATTAAGGTCACATACTACTCATATTCATTCATATAAACTAAATAAACTCACCAATAAGCATCTTAGAGATACTCTCTGAAATAATAATTTAAAAGCCAACTCTTCACCAAAATTTTAACCTTCAAAGCATAATTTATGTCTCAACATAAATATTAACCAATTACATACATCACAAGTATGTTTATAAGTATAATATACTAAGATCTATATCATCTTAGTATAGTTAGAATTTAATAAATTTCTAATATGACATGTATACTTACAGGTATAGTATAATCATATCCATAGCATCATAGGTATGCTTATAGGTGTAGTATAATGAAATCCATAACATCACATGTATACTTATAGGCACATTATAATAAAATCCATGACATCATAGGTATTCTCACAAACATAATATCAAAATAGGTAGGCATAAAGGCTGCTATCGAAACCACAGGTAGGCACAAAGGCTGCTACCAAATAGTCTAAAAACCCAACAAGAATTATTTCAATCAAATCATATCATTTCCATTTTTATTTACTTTCTCAAGAGGAGATGAATCAACCAAGCGATGTAAAGGTAATCTAGTCATACTGGTACACCACAATAACACTGTATCCTACTGACTATCAACCTAATGATGCAAGGGTACCTTTGTCGCACTGGTATATGAAGGTAATAAAATACCCTACCGATAAAGACACCTAATCCATAAGTATGCATACCCCCTATTAGTCCGTAGAATAGAATAGAGTAAGATGTAGGGCCTGATTACAACACTAAGGCACACCCACAAAAATCTATAATATCAACCATAGGCTAAACCGCATCCTCAGGGTAGCGACCCCTAAGGACCCACCATTCTTGATCTCGAGGTATTTCACTTTAAGTATTAGTATTTTATTAAGGTGACAATGAAATCGCATACAATACACATAAATCTAACTTTTATACTTAACCATTTTTACTTATTTCCAATTATTCAAGACAACTATAATCAAGGTCAATAATGAGGTAAATATTAAAATATACTAAGGTTATCCTAGGTTCAATTATTCACATCTGGACACTTTTAGGCTGAAAATGAGTAAAATACCCCTAAGACCAAAATTCCCAGATTATCATCTATTTAAATATTATTTTTATATATATTAATTTATCATAAAAGGGCTAAAACACCATAATTAAATTATTCATTATGCGAATTAAATTATCAGATATGCAAATGACCATTTTACCCTTATACATAATTCTACAGATAAAATCCTCCTATGCACTTTTGATTCATCCAAAACACATGCTCACATACTTACCAACAAATAATACACATTAAACATATTTTTCAGGATAAAAATCATAACACAATCAAAATGATCAAATTACCCCTAGGGCACTTATTTATAATAATTATTCTAGAATTATGTTCAAGCATGCTCAACTTATTTTTTTATATATATGCATATTATATAAATATTTTTCTGATATCATAATAATTTTATTCACACATTTATACTGAACATATTTTATATCAGATAACATGCTCATTTTTTAGACTTTCATGTTTATAATTAATAATACATAATTATATCATAATGAATCATACTTAACACATTTCATACATAAAAACCTTAATATACTATCACATAGTTTTTATTATTTTAGTAGAATATAACAATTACCTAAATTCCTATAAAAAAAATAATGGTATCCTACGAAAGTTATTGGATTCTACTAATCAACTTTTCATACATAAAAAATTATTAACACCACAATTACTGAATTAATATCTATTAGGTAAAATAATAATTATAATAAGAAAATATTTAGTTTTCAAAAATTATAAAAATACCCTTACATTTTAAATGGTTACCAATATTTTTAAGATAAAATAATTCACTCACGCTACACATGCAGCGTAAGGACTACATGTACCAAGAGGGTTATACATTGATGGAGGATTGCAATTGCGAGGAAGGGAGATGGGTCTAGGGTGGTAGTTGATGGTGTTGGTAGCTAGGAAAAACATGCTGCTGGTCAATGGTGATGGTTGGTGGTGTTGTTGGAGTTGTACTTGTTGGTGTCAGGGCTCGGTGGTGGAAGCTACTAGTTGGAAAAAGGTTGGGAGGTAGATGGTGGAGGGGCTAGATTTAGATAATGGTTCAAAGGTGGAGGATTTAGCAGAGGGTGTGGGATGGTTGGGAGCTGCATAGAACTATGGAAAGTAGAGGTGTAGGAAGAAGAGGAAGAAGGGGAGAAGGGAGGCTAGTCGATGGTGATGTGTAGGCTGCAAGGTGGTGGTTGGTGGTTTAGTGGTGTTATAGAGACTATGGTGGATGGGGCAAAGAAAACCAAAAGGAGCTAAGAGGAGAGAGGGAGTAGGGGGATGGGGAGGGTTGAACAAAATAGAGAGATGAAAGGGGTTATGATCATGGGAAACAAACAGGGTAGGGAAGGGGAGTTGCTTAGAGGTTGGGGGTTGATGGTGATGTGCATGGAGAAGGTGCATGTAGGGAAGAAGGGGGAAGGGAGCTAAGGGAAAATGAAGCTAGGTGACAGGGGACTGTTTTTTTATTTGTGGTTGAAAGTAAAATGCAGCGAGGGATAGGGAGCTATAAGGAGGCTCGAGGGGTAAAGAAAGGAAGAGGGTCGGGGCTATTGGGTGAGTGTCTATAGAATGTGTGTATTATATATAATGTAGAGAGTTAAAAAGGGTTAGGGAGGTGAGGGGATAAGGAGAAGGGCTGAATGATGGCGCCTACAATGGTGTGATGGTTGGTGCTCGAGGAAACTGTTGGTCAACGAAAATAAAAGAACAGGAGGGCAGGATGGATAAGGGCAAGGAGGTGGATGTTGATCTTAGTTCAGGGTGGAAGAAGTGTGTTCGGATTCTGGGAGGTGCATCGAGAAGCCAACAGGGTAGAGAAGGGAGTAGGGGGTTGTTTACGTGCTAGAAGGTTGTTTAAAAGGAAATAAGTAAATGTATATGCAAATGTATATGTATATTAAACGGTGTTTCATGCGTAGCATGTGTATGTATATAAAAATATAAAGGGATGAGGTGATGCTGAGGAATTAAGGGAGACAGGGAGGTGATTAAGGGAGGGAATTGGGCAAGCAATGGGTAAGTTCAGTTAGGTAAAAATGGTACGATAAAATAGGTAAATTTTGGTTTTTTTAGATTTAATTTGGATAGATTAGGGTATAGGGTAAAAATAAGTTAAGGAAAAATTAATCTGATCTATGATACTTAAAAGGGAACAAAAAGAGTAAAATTAATTTAGGATGAAATTTTAGGAAATTATTTTGGGTTATGGGTCAAGGGTTGGTTATTAATAAAATAATTAGGCTAAGATTTATGGGTATAACTAGCATTAAAATTAATATTCAAATTTCTATAAAATTTTTAACCTGACTAAATTTTTATCTAAAACCTCCATAATAATATGAATAATAATAACACTTTTAATATTAAACCTCCTAAAATAATAATTATAACTAATCATATTATTATTAAATTATTTTAAAAATGGGCTATTACACAATCCACTTCTCATCAAACACTCCTTGAGAGGGTCACTTGAGAAGAGTTCAACAAGATCCTCATTCACCACCTTATCGATTGAAGTGATCCTATACAAGAGTCATCAATTAGAGGGAATTTCATAGCATTAGATAAATCAAATTTGACCTTCTCACTCCCATCATTTAAAGAAAGCCTTCCATTTTTAACATCAATGATGGCTTCAATAGTAGGTAGAATGGCCTACCTAGAATTATGGGAATTTGAGAATCTTCTTTAATTTATAAGATAAGAAATTTAACCGATATGAAAACCTTACCATCCCGTATGGGTACATCCTCTAAAATACCTACCAGACATCTTATCAATCGATCCGCCAATAGTAAGGAGATGGTGGTGGGCTTTAAATCTCCTATTTCAACTGATCACATATCGACAATAGCATTAGACCTACATTTGCACTTGCACCCTAATCACATATTGCTCGATTAATGGAAATATTGCAAATGATTCATGGA
The DNA here is from genome assembly GCA_030549775.1 of Tamarix chinensis. Taxonomy (NCBI): domain Eukaryota; kingdom Viridiplantae; phylum Streptophyta; class Magnoliopsida; order Caryophyllales; family Tamaricaceae; genus Tamarix; species Tamarix chinensis. The sequence continues at coordinate 74,675,818 of CM060177.1, forward strand.
ATAAAAGATGAAATAGGGTCTTTAAAATTAGGAGGTAAATTATTTTTTATAATAGCAATGCACTCCTTTGTGAGAGAGATCATTTCATATTCCTATAACTTTCTCTTGTTTGGCAAAATAACCTTTAAAAATTTTGCATATGAGGGCATTTGAGAAATTACTTCAACAAAGGGAATGTTAATATAGTATTTTTTTTAATACTTCAAAAAACTTACCAAAAATATGGAACATATTTTTCAACCTTTTCTCTTTGACTATTAGTTATGTTCTCATCAATTATTGGGTTCTCCACAACATTATCTAAGCTCACATCACTATCCTTCACCCTAAGTCCTTCTACCTCCTTCCTACTCCTTAATGTGATGGCATTCACTTAATTTGTATGGATTGTTTCGAGTTGCCCCATAAATATCCTAGAAGAGGAGCTAGCTTGTTAGGTTATTTGCATGATTTAGTTTTCTATTATATTCTTATGTGTAGCTAGAATTTTAATGGCATCACTTATGGTTCTATTCTAGTGTCTAAACTCATCTATTTATTTCATAAACTCTTCATTCTTTTTAGCTTGCGACATCACAAAGTTCTATATTAATGTTTCTAAGTTACATTTTGGGACAGAGGGGTAGTGAGGCCTTCAATTTTGAAAATCCAAAGGGACATAATTAGATTGAGGCATAGGATTCTAGGGAGGATTCCTGTAGGATATATTTGGATGATTCATCTACTCAAGGTTATACGTGTTAGAAAGTGAATCCTCTTTTTTATTAAATTTTTCCACATAATTATCTAGCATTCTCATTAACACTTAATTCAGGGGATACCGATATTCCAACTTGACACTCTATGGCAATATAATCAGTAAATCCACATAATTCACATAATACCTGGTTAGTAAGAGATAATAAGGCATTAGATAATAAGGCATTGACATTTATGTTTTTGAATCATTGAAACAGAGGGTCTACCTTAGATACAAGATGATCATGTGCATCTACACCATGCCTCCCACTATTTTTGGGTAAAGAGCACTCACTTGACCATTAGATATGATTTTGGGCTATATCTTCAATAAGTTTTCATGCCTCTTCAACATTTTATTCACTAGTGTGCCTCCGGCTATAGCATCAATAGTCATCCTTGTGTGGTAAAGAAGACCATTATAGAATATATGGACAATTAAATAGTCCTTTAGTCCATGATGTGGGCACATCCTCAAGAAATATTTGTACCTCTTGTAAGTTTCATATCGTGATTCCCCTTCTTCCTACATAAAGGATATTATTTGGTTCCTTAATTAAACCATTTTTGATGTGTGTGGGAAGGTGTAATCTTCAATTATATGGAATTCATGGTTCGAATGGATTTTAGATAATATGATAAATGCTTGGTGATGGTTAGTCAAAAGATTAAATCTTTGAAGATGATGTAAATAAGATAGTGGTGGTTTGAATATGGTAGAAGAGTGATGATGATGATGATTCGGTGATGATAGTTTGAATGTAACACACTAACTAATCTATGCATTCGATGATGAATTGATGATGATGCTTAGTGTTGAAATTTAGGATTTTGATGTGGATAGGAATCATGTTTTATGGTTATGGTGAGGGTTTGGTTTGAAAAGAGTGAATAAGGTGGCATTTGGTTCGTATGGAAAATTAGGGTTTTGAATGAATGGTTTAGGACTTTAGTTTTAGTATACCGATTTAAAGTTTGGTTTAGCCACAAAATAAAATTGGATTTGGATGGTAACTAGGGTAGAAAAATATTGACTAAGAATAGTAGAAAATATATGGACTAATGTCTAATTAACACAGATAAAGAAATTCAAACTTTCAAGGCAAACCATCCATATAGATTCGATTTGCTTGAGCTTGAACTCACACATAATTCATTCAATATTGATTATCAAATTCAATTCAATTTTTCATAATCATAATACATCAAGCTCAACATTCATGAATAATATAATATTTCTATCACTAGCTAAAACATATTCCAAAAGATTTCAAACTAAAAGATATTATGCTACCTTTATGCTAACTTTATGCTACTTTATGCTAATTGTATGCTAACTTTCTTCTCCTACTTTACTACGTAATTACTAAATTAGATAAATTACTTAATAATGCTCTAAAATCCTTCCAATTTACTCCTTATGCACATGGTTACTCCCTCCTTGCATGCTATTCACATGCACGTAGACACTTAATTGCTTGTTTGTTACGTTTCAACTAACTATATGTTGGTCTTTAAACTTGTAGGAGAAAATACCAAATAAAGAATAATGTTTTCCACAATTATGAAACCCAATCCTTGAGCAATTTCTTGTGCATCATTATCCCCTTATTGATTTGAATTTGCCTCAAATTTACATTATGATAATAAGGGCTAATATCTCTAACATTGAATATCTTTGATGCTCCCCGTCACATTCTCGTCCCATAGAAATGTTCTTGCAAAAATTCCAAAGTCTTGTGACCAAAAAAATTTCCTACAATTCTTCCTTCATGCACCTCTTTTATTAGCAATTCTCGAACTAAATTCTCCAGCATACATAATTTGTTGTGCTTGAATTAGAACCCATATTAAATAACATAGGAACCAGAACTCCCTTTTTTCTTACACTCTTCAAAGATCATAGCAAAATCATCATCCATGGCATATCAACTCTTCAACATATTTAACCCCAAAAGATTTACATCCATCATCATAAGTATCAAGGTCCTCCTTGATAATGCATCAGCTGTGACATTATTTTTTCCATCCACATGTCTTTTAGAGAACACAAATGTCTACATAAAGCTTATCCACTTAGCATGTCTTGTACTCACCTTCTTCTAACCATGCAAATACGTCAAACTCTCATGTTATGAATGAAGACAAAAGGCTTGGGTCTCAAGTAATCACTCCACATCTCTAAAGAATGTGTTATAGCATAGAACTACTTATCATAGGTCAAATAGTTGAGTCTTGCGCCATTTAACTTTTCACTAAAGAAAGCAATTGGATTCCTTTCTTGTGAAAACACACCCCTAATGTCTACAACACTTGTATCATATGTTTCTTCAAATAATTTATCAAAACAAGGTAATGATAATACCAATGCATTTGAAAGCTTTGGCTTCAAATCTTCAAAAGCCCTTGTCACTTGATCATTCCAATTGGACTCTTCTTTCTTCATCAACTATATAATAGGTGCTTCATTGGTAGAGAAGTCTTTGATGGTGCTGGAGTGGTAGAGAATTCTTTGATGAACCTCCTATAGAATGAGGCTAACCCATTTAAACTTAAAACATTGTGGACATTAATAGGAATAGGCCACGATTGTATAGCTTCCACCTTTGACGGAGCAACATGAATACCATCTCCACTCACAATATAACCTAAAAATATCACCCTTTCCATCATAAAATCACACTTCTCTATCTTATCACAGAGCTTCACCTCTCTAAGCTTGTTAAATATCTTCTTCAAGGGTTGTACGTGCTCAAACTCACTCTTGCTATAAACCAAGATATTATCAAGGTAAACAAAAACTACGATCCCAAAAAATGGTCTAAGTACCTCTGTCATCAACCTCATGAAGGAAGTTGGTGCATTATATAACTTAAATGGCATCACCAACCACTCATACATCTCATAATTAACCTTGAAAGCTGTCTTACACTTGTTTCCTTCCCGTATTCTCATTTGATGGTAACCACTTCTAAGATCAATCTTTAATAACACCTTGGTATGATACAACTCATCTAACATGTCATCCAATCTTGGCATCAAAAATCTGTACTTGATTATGATGTTGTTGATGGATCTCAAATCATTACACATCCTCCGCATACCATCCGTCTTAGCACTAACAAAGCTAGAAGACCGCATAGATTCATACTCTCACGAATATATCCTCGGTCTAGCAACTCTTGCACTTATTTTTTATAGCTCCATAGACTCCTCCAGATTGCATCTATAAGATAGCTTATTTGGTAATGGGACTCCTAGAATAAGATCAATAGCATGCTCAATACCTCTTAAAGGAGGTAGCCCACTTGGTAACACCTCCAGAAACACATTGGCATACTCTTTCAATACTTGTTGCAATTTTGGATCCATATTAGCATTCGCCCCTCGTTGGATCTCTTTTACCACTAATTCATAGTATATCTTCTCATCTTTGTTGGCTTTATTCATTTCACACTCCTTAATAATCAACAACTCCATATTACTCTTCTTTTTTCCTTTCCTATACTCGACATCCTCCTTCTTTTCATTCCTCAAAACCAAATTCTCTCCACCTAGATTAGGTTTGAGCCTAAAATTCTTTTGACCCTTAAAAATCACATATTCATTAAGGACCCCCTCATGCATAATCTTCCTATCAAATTATCATGGTCTCCCCAATAAAATGTGGCAAGCATCCATAGGTAGAATATTGCATAAAACGTCATCAAGATAATTTCCAATCTTAAAAGAGATAAGAGTTTTTTTTGTTACCCTTACACCTTTGTCTTTGTTGAGTTATTGATGTTAATATGGTTTTGGATGACCCTTGGTCTCCAAACCTCGTCATCTTTTTCCACTAGCAACATTAGTGTATGAGCCACTATTAATGATGAATTCACACACTTTATCACTAATTCTGTATTTGGCCTTGAAAATCTTCTCCGGTTGAGTAAGTAATGGTTGTGGTTATACTTGAAGCAACCATGGTAATATGTAGCAATCCACCTAGCCTTCTTCCAAAGTACCCTCTAGGCCATCGCCCTCTTCTTCTAGGTCTTCATCAAGGTCTTCTTTCTCTTCAAAAGCCTCCATATTTTTTATCTCCTTCAAAGTGAACACCTCTTAGTTTGAACAATCCTAAGAAAAGTAGCCATAACCTGTACACATAAAGCATTACTTGTTCACGTTATCAACCACTTGATCATTGCCCTTTACTTCACAAGTGAACTTCCTAGCATGGTCTTGACTTGTGGCTTGAGAATTTGTAGTTTTGACACACCTTTGAAAGTCAAACCATATGGAGCATTGGTTTTACTTGTTTGGTGGCATTGTCCTCTTCAATTATTTCTCAATCTTGATGACTAACTTGGCTAAGTCATCAAGCACTTCATATAGGTACACCTTTACCTTCTCTAGAAGATTCATATTTATACCCCTAATGAATTGTACACAAATTTTTTCTTCTCGTTCTTGGATATCACATATAAAAGCTAGCCTTTTAAACTCCTAAATATATTCTTTAACTCCAAGTAACCCTTGCCATAATATAATCATTTTTATAAAAAAAATTTGCTCGTATTCCCAAGGCACAAACTTCTTCTTCAAATGTTTCTTTAATTTTTTCATGACCTAATCTTTGATTTTCCTTCTCTCTCCCATCACCTTTTTAAATTATCGTACCATACTCTAGCAAATGTTTTAAACTTTAATATCATTATCTAGTATCGTTTCTTATCATCAATTTCCTTATTTGAAAAATCAACTCAACAATTTGCAACCATTCAATAAAAGACTCCATGTCAAGATTACCTTTAAGGTTCGGAAGATCATAGCGGATTCCTTTTTCCACATCATCATAAGTTTTCCTTGAAATGTCATGTGCATTTAAGTAATTTCCCACACTCTCTTCTTCTTCTTCCACTCAATTTTGTTCCCTTCTCATGTGCCTTTCCTCTTCTTGTTCCCTTCAATTTTTTGGCTGCACATGGGACTCATGGGTTTAGGAAGCTTCTATTCTTCCCACCTACCATTTAACCTCCTTAATTTCATTCATCTAGGTCTGGAGAAAATCCCTCAAGTCTTCTCCTTGCTTTTCCATCCTTCTCCGTATCAACCGATTATTATCCTTCCAAATAAGACCTTAAATACTTGGCCCCTTTGTATTTTCTTAATGAATTATTGGATATTCTTAAATATAAGACATTTTATTGATGAATCTTGAAATAAATATTGAATCGTGATTGCAATTATACTAACCTAAGGCTTTGATCCCACTTGCCACAAGGTTAGAGGTTTTGGCTCACACACCCCTGACGTGGCTAGTATCCACTATCCACTACAACAAAGCACCATGTCGAATATGCACAACATCCCACAATAATAACATAAAGAGATGTATAGGAGGGATACCAAGTCATACCTGAGACATAATATCGACATTAGCAACCATCATGAAACAAGGGAGCACGTATATTCGCATCGTTCATTTGCTTAATATTTGGGGTAAGTCACGGACCGTGATAATGTCCCCCAATAAAAATTGCAAATGCCCTCATTTACACCACATAGGTGTCCCAATATCTCTTCCCTACATTTCAATCATTCTCCTCTTGTTAGTCTTTGGACACTCGCCCAATGTTGGGAAAACATTGCACAAATACCATACATTTCTCCACAAGGTTTGTAGTTCAACCAACATCTCATACCCAACATACTTGTTGTGGCATATCCCACCCTTTTGCAGTGACAATCCATGTGTGTCCAAGATCGTCTCATCATGCGGCCCTCAACAACTCATTTCAATAGCCCATAAAACACACCAAACCATGTCCACTAACACTCCTTGTCAATAGACCTGTGCAGCACTCACAACCCCTTGGCTTCAATCCTTCAAAGCTGGTCATCCCCCAATGAGCTACCAATACTCCTTTGAGTTACACCCCATAAAATGGTAAAATGCTTGTTGGCTAGCTCAGCCAATGAGTTGCTTTGATAACAAAATTGATGTGTGTGAGAGGGTGTAATCTTCAATTATATGGAATTAATGGTTCAAATGGAGTTTAAATAATATGATAAAGGCTTAGTGATGGTGAGTTAAAATATTAAAGCTAAAAAGAAGATGTAAATAAGATGATGGTGGTTCCAATATGGTAGAAGAGTGATGCAGATGATTTGGTGATGATGGCTCGAATGTAACATACTAACTAATCTATGCATTTGATGATAGATTGATGAAGATTCTTAGTGAAAAAGTTAGGATTTGGATGCAGGTTGGAATCATGGTTTAGCATCAGGGTTAGGGTTTGGTTCGAAAAGAGTGAATAAGGTGGCATTTGGTTGATATGGAAAATTAGGGTTTCGAATGAATGGTTTAGGGATTTTGTTTTGGTATACCGATTTAGGGTTTGGTTTACCCATGAAATATAGTGGGATTTGGATGGTAATTAGGGCATGAAAATATGGATTAAGAATTGTAGAAAAGATATGGATTAATCTCTAATTCACACAGATAAAGAGATTAAAACATTCAAGCAAAATCATTCACACATATTCAATTTACTTGAGCTTGAACTCACACCAAATTCATTCAATGTTGATCTATAACTTTAATTCAATTCTCCATAATCATAATACATCATAATTAACATTCATGAATAATATAACCTTTCTACCACTAGCTAAAGCATATTCTAAAAGATTCCAAGCTAAAAGATATTATGCTACCTTTGTGCTAAATTTATGCCATCTTTATGCTAACTTTATTCTCCAACTTTAGTACTTAATTAATAATGCTTGAAAATCCTACCAATATACTCCTCATGCACATGGTTAATCCCTCCTTGCATCCCATGCACATGGATTTAGACACTTAATTGCTTGTTTGTTATATTAAGAGAAAATACTTAAACTTTTGAAATGAAGAATAATCGGTTCTGTAATTATAAAAATCAATTATTGATCGTTTGCTACTGTATTAATTTTTATTTGAAGGAAATAGTTGGCAAGGAAAGTTTTTGATAATTGATCACAAGTGGTGATGGGGTCAGGAGGGAGTGACTGTAACCTACCTTGTCCTATAATGAGAAAGGGAATAGCCATAGCTTAATATTATCATCTAAGACTCCATTCATCTTTAATGTATTGCAATATTCTAAAAAGATTAAAATGTGCAAAAGTAGATGATATGTTGGGCTACCACCAAATTGACTTTGCTACACCATATTAAGATGTGCATGCTTCAACTCAAAATTATTGGCAGCAACATGTGGCTTCCTAATACTTGACCGCATTCCATAGACATTGGGAGATGCAAACTCCCTAAGAGAGTGATTTTACTCATCTCCTCCATCGATGTTGGCCATGCCTACAAAACTTATGCTTGCTTTCATCTCACGTACCCAAGTTCTTAATTCACTCAAGGTCACCTCAATTTCAAGATTCAATGCAACTAGATGTCCTTAAAGGAGAGATTGTTGCATGTAAGGCACCTTAAGACGAAAAGAAACAAACGATCATGGTGAAAAGGAAAATCACAGAAACAAGAAAAGTAAGTAAAGAAAAATCTAGTCTAGCCTCATAACAAAGGACTCGATATTAATTCACTAAAGTCTCTGGCAATGGTGCCAAAAACATGATAGATCTATTCCACAAGCACACGGCTGCATTTTAGTATGTAAAGGTCATATACACAAGGACTTCTCAAATTTTGTTATTTTAGCTATCTAAATTTTATCTAAAAGGGAAAAGGGAGGTGAATTGTAAACTAACTAATAAATTATAGATGACGAGACTATAGATGTAAACCTAGGATTGAGTTTCAGTCTCATTTTTGGTATAAACAAATTAATTATTATTATGTCGTAGTATAGTTCATGATTACGATAAATAATTAGTCAATTTTAATTCACTAGCCTCTTTGAAGGCCCATGAATATATCTAATTTAATTCATTGACTATTTTCATAACTAACAAATTAGACTAAACCCATTATACACCACTGATTTAAATAGTCCCTAAGAATCAATTGTCTACTGTAGTGATTAATTGGATTCCCAATCATATATTAATTTTCTAACATTGAATTCAACCTTTCAGTTGAAATCTATATATATATATATATAATCAGATTCTTTCTAACTAGACTTATATCATTAAATTCTAACATATAAAATAGCTAATATGAACCACACATAAGACATATTTTAACTCATCTTATTCTTATCAAATACAGCCTAATTCAATCCTAGAGAAAGACAATTAGTAACTCATGACTTGAACAAAATGAACATAATAAAAGTAATCGATATACATATTATAGGAATAATAAACAACAGAAGAGAAAAATGAAAACATCAAATTGTAGATTGAAGATAAAATTAATGGTCCATAGAGTTGAAATACACCCTTTGAAATCTTAATTGAAGAACATAAATTATATATAAATCAAATGTAGATTACAATAGATTTCTTTTTGTTTGAGAATAATATAAAGAAACTAACCTTCTCCTCCTTAAATCTTTCATGCCTCTCCCTTTTATACTCCTCCTATATATACAAATAAAAGAGTGGGAGATTGTGTAAAAGAAATCTTGTGAAATGCTATTAACCATCTACTGCACAGTCATACAAGGTTGCATCGACTAGCCATACACCTTTTTAACTCTCGGCAGAATGAAAGTGCATAGGTGTGCAAGGGCGTCTTAGGTTGTGAAAGAAATTATTGTGTGGAGCTTTATTCTATAGTTGTATGGCTGTGTAAAGCTACACCACTTGGCCATGCAACTTTTGTAATCACGGCATTTAAGTAATTTAGACATGCACAAGTGCGCAAAGTTGCACTAGTTAGCTTTATAACTTCCAATTCTTCGTCCTTTTGCTTCCTTTTCTCCTTTTTTTTCTCTTTGAGCCTCTTTACTTCTCCAAAGATATGTAAGGTTGGTTTTCTTCACTCAATGCCCTCTATAATTGATTATTCTCTTGACTCCATACATTATTCCATTGAATGATTGTTTTTATGCAAAAATTTCTTAAAATCCACCATCAAGGAAGCAATAACACAAAAAAGAGGCCAAAAAAGGCAACAAAAATGTAGGGAAAGTAGGAAATAAATATGGAAAAATTTATTTTATTGTTTAACCTCCCAATTGAAACATGTACATTGTTTTTCCTTACTAATCAACAAATCTAGAGGAATCTTAATTTATTTAGTAGAATAAGTCGATGGGTTTAAAGTAAGACCAAACTATAGAATACTAAAAATTAAAAATTTATTTGGTGGGTTTATTATTTCACTATTCTAGATATGAGTTGATTAGTTCTACAGAATTAGCCAATCAGTCTATGTCAAATGGTTTACAATTACAATATTATTTTTGAATTACATCTCATAAACCAACATAATGACATTGATATCATTTGACACTTGAAAAAACTAAGATTACTCATGTTCAACTATAAAATCATGTTATATTCCCAAATAATGATCAAGATATGAGCATAAAACTTATATTCTCTAAAATGACTCAACTAATCTCATGATTCCCCACAACACTACTAATGTCATATTACCATCCAAATATCAGAATTCTATACCTACACCAGCATGCATGCTTATTCACTCCACACCATAAGGTAATAATATCTAACCCAGTGAGGAATAGAAAAACTCACATCAAGTAGTAAAAACCCTCTCTAAAAATATCCAAACCTTCAACACCTTAAAGGTATTGATTTAAACTCAATAAAACCTTGTTAAACTTGTATAAAAAAAATAAGTGGATGGTGAAAAAATCAATAAAAAACTCTCCCTAAAGTGAACACAAAGGGAAAAAAATTAAATCATCAATATTTTATAAAAACTAACCCTAAATTGCTTAACATCAAAATAAGAGAGTTCAGGAAGGATTAGAAGATGTGTAAAATGGCACAAGTAGGTAACTCAAAAAAGCGAATATGTGAAACTACAAGAGAAGGGGAAATAGTGACATTTTGTGATGTTAGGGTTTCTAATATACCCATGATATCATGGAAAATGAAGAAAAGAGGTATAAACACCAAAACCTTAATTTTCATTTTAAAATTTGAGCATTTTGGGCTAATGTCTCAATAACTATGGTTGAATTCTCCTATGTCTCAAATGCTAATTGTTGAAATATCTTAGAGCAATAGATCTCAAAAAATTCAAACACAATAAGGAAAAGGGACAAAATGTAATACCCCATATTTTTGTGATATTTATAAAATGGAAAGTTATTTTTTTTAATAAAGTTTGATAAAGTTTGATAATGTTTGATCTCAATTTGGAATTATAATTGGGTTTGCGGTACAAATGCTTTTGGAGAGACTTAGAAAATTAAATAAAATAATTTTTTTGGTGCACCAATAAAAATGTTTTGTATACCAATTAATATATTCATTGCTTCAATTAAGGGTTTTATTCAACCAAATTAATCGGAAAGTTTTCCAAGTTGAGTGCATTCGAAGCTCAATCTTTTGGGTAATTTTTTCCCTCAAAATGGAACTTTCATAATATAACTTCAAGCTATTCTTGAGTTATCTTTAACCCTTTCGATCATTTATTCATATTTATTTGTTTCTTTAAATAGATTTTAGGGCTCGATTTTGACATATGAGGGAGATGATGACCTTACTCTATTATTCTTTCTCCTCTCTCATCTACACACATCTAGAAGTATGCTTCAATTTTTAGACTATTCTGACATATATAGAAGATTTCAATCCTATGCAAAGCTTCTATTTTCCTTTTGTGTTTGATATTTTCTAGATGAGCTCGACTTGCATTCTCTAAAAAAATACCATTTGAGCTCTAAAATGGAATTTAACCAATCCTTTATAAATTTTCCCCTTCAAATCATATATGAATGGTAAACTTAGGGTTTTTGATCTGCATAACCTCACTCCCTCCTTGACTTATTTATTTTTTATTAATGATCCTAATCACCCCTTATTCCCACCTTTCTTTCAAACCCCTAAAATACTCTAGTTTTCAAAAACTAATGTTAATTCTATTCTAATTTGAGGTTTTATTCGAATTCATTTCAATCTTTTGAACCTTTCTCTAGTTCTCTTTTTTTTTATTCTTAAGCAAGAAGTAGTTAGATTTACAAAGAAGATGAGTAGTTTTCAACTAAATCTTTCTTTATTTTCTCTTTAAATTAGTAAGTCCAATTTCTTTCCTAATTTGAGTTCTTCATTTGTAAAAATTATTCAATGATTTATGAGTTTCAAAAAATTTCTTCTTATAAGGCTTTGAAAATTTAAATCTTCTAGTTTTTGTTTTTCATCATTAATGGAAACGTTTGCTAAAATTTAAGTAAGGCATTCTTACCTTTCAAGTAAGCATGTGAGTTAGTGTACTCTATCAAATGTTAATTTTATAATTATGTATGAGAGTTTGGCTTATTAAATGATATATGTTGAATTAATTATGATTTTGGAGAAACGGGTTGGGTTTATGGTTAATTGGTCAAATTGCTCAGAAAAGAAGCATGATTTAGTTCATGAGCAATTTGAATGTTGCTATTATGATATGGCATGTTATATTATAGATGCATTAAGATTTAAGAATGCAAATCGCATTTTAAAATTTATCTTATGTGTTGTTTAAGAGCAAACTAATTGACTAGTTAATCTAAACTAATCAATCGAGAGGTCTATGGTGACATTGGTTGCTCTTCTCTTAAACCTATTTACCATTTTTTCATAACTGATTGACTAGTCTTAAAATAGTTGAGTAGTCTGAATAAATTGATCAACTAGTTTAAGAAAACTCTAGGGTTTGTCTAAGCCAAAAAATCAATCAATTAGCCTAAACTAATATATTGATTTGGCTACAATAAGTTATTTTTTATCTTTTGGACTTGATATGTTTTGAGAGTATGCATAATTATAATATATGATTCTTGAATGATGTAAATACACATTTTGGCAAGAAATAACTAGCCTATTAGATGAATTTAATGGTTTATAATTTATGGCAGTCTTAGTATGTGATTGGGAACTCTTTAGTGTAAATATTGGAATCCTACTGCATGGTTTATTATTTAGTATGTTATAACTTGAAAAGGATAATTGAATATGGATTCGTGTCTTAAATAGACTATCATGATGGATTAAATTAATTCTTTTTAAGCACAAATGGAATCCTGCCACATGGTTCAAAGGTAATAGTGGATAAGATAGAGTGAATCTATGGATGTTCTACTTGTATATTTCATGCGCCTTATGTAATAACATAACCTTGGAAAATAATCACTTAACATGGAATATGATCAAGCAACGCATGGGTCTGGGTTACCTAATTCTCTATTAGCTACTAGGGGTTTGTAACACCCCTAAATTTCACTCCTGAAAAATTTTTCATTTAAAAGAACAATGTAGAAGCTAAAATACAATTTGGGGAATGTTACCGCCACATCTAATATAAGATAAATATCCACCATCTATCTTATGCTAGACACAAGGCTAAAACCTATCCAACAAAAATTCAAACAACATCTATACTATAAGGATAAACTCCCACAAGGACATATCCGCAAGCAGATGGCAAGTGAATAATTTCACTAAATAAAATCATCGCTGAATAAATTAGTAAAACCTATAAAATAGACCTGGATTTTAAAAGCTTATCAGAGTATGAGAAATTAAAATTCAATTACAACCCCTTGAAATTTAAAATACAACATTTGATACTTTCAAAAATAAATACAGACAATGAAGAAAATTCCGAAGGATCAAACTCCGAATTACCTACTCTCTCAAACCAAGTCTTTAAGCCAAAAATAATATCTGATCTCAAACCTAGACAAGAGGTCTGCTCCCCACCATCAGTAGATCATCACAGGATCCATTCAACAAATGTAGTATCAGTACAGGTCCAATACTGAGTAAATCAAGACTACCTAACTCATGGAAGGAAACATGATACACATAAGATATGGAAATCTCTAGCTTATAATGCTAATGTTCAATTGTACCTATGATAAATGCACCGATCCACTCATATAATAATTCATGCTCAATTATACATGTGATACATATGCCGTTCTAATTATATAACAACTTGTGCTCAATTATACAAGTATTATATACAATAAAATATAGGGTCACGTATTCATGCTTATGAGTACTTGACTAGAAATAATGAAACATAGGGTACAAGCGTATAATAAATAATGACCATATGCTAAGTAACACCAATCTAACAATTCATTAATAATTATTATTACATCCAATTTTATTTATTTACAATGAATTTAGGAACCCCACTATTATTAACATGTAGAACAATTTGAAGCACCTCTCTAAAAAAACACACCCAAGCCACTATTATCGTCTGGTGGAATGGACCCTACACCTCTAAGGGAAAAACACTCTTGAGCCACTATTTTTTAACTAGTGGAATGGTTTGAATCACCTCTCAGGGACAACACACCTGAGCTACTATTATCGTCTAGTGAAATGGATCCTACACCTAGTCTTGACTCACGTAATCTTCCACTTTAAATAATTAGTGTCTTATTCATTACTTAACTTATATCATTTTCTTATTCACGTTGAATATAAGACCCCAATATTCTTAATCTGATGGAATGGACAAAAGCACCTCTTAGGGACAACACACCTGAGCTACTATTATCGTTCAATGGAACAGACCCTTAAACACGTCAGCCCAACTCACGTGATCTTTCACTTTAAATTATTAGTATCTTATTCAAGATTTTAACCTATTATAAATCAGGCCCACATAACAGCCCTTAGCTTACTTCCATTATTATATCAATTTCATGTGGTGTTAAAGCCAAGTAGCATTAAAGTTGAATCAATTCAAGTGGCACTAAAGCCGAATAATTCTTTAACATAAAGGTACAACATAAGGTATCATATAATTTCAATCCTTCACCTACTCAAATACATACCATATTCAAGTGTTATACTAACACACATTTTCATTGAGGCTATACATTCAAACATACCTACAATTACCATACAGAATACAACATATGCTTGACATGATTAAATAATCGATTGCATACTTAGGACCTTCCACTTCAAACAGACATACATTCCAGATTCTGCCATAAGTAAAGGTAAGAAGTGACTTACCTTAATATAAATCTAATTAAGCAAATTGAGAAATTGAAAGAGCTATCGAGAACTTCACAATCACTGAGAATTATTTCCATATTAAGAAAATTGAGAAATTGAAAGATCACTGATGGAAATCAGAACTAGGTTAGAAACCATCTTATCGATCATTAATTCACATATTATAATTAAATAAACAAAAGAGATCATTCTTAAAAAATGTGGCCAAAACCTAGGACTCGCGGGCATAACTCTATTAAGATTTAAGACTAAATATTAATCAAAATGAGTTTAACGCGTATCACTTGGAGCATTTTAAATTAATTTGAAAATTCGAGAAAAGAATAATAGATGAAAATTTATTTTATCGAAAAGGATTTATTGGTTTGGTTTTATAATTCAAAAGATAAACCAACCATTTTCATAGAACCAAATCTAACCTGATAAGATAAAAACATAATTCAAATGATTTTATATTAAAGTCAGAAATCGATTAGGTAAGAGATGCGTAGCATAATCAATATTATAAAATCATCTCCCAAAATTAGGATTTTTAATGCCCGAACTAAGAATTAACTAATTAAATTTTATTATCTCAAATTTATAGCTTAATAGTACAATTAAAATAATTTTAAATAAATCTAGATGATTAGCTCCAATGAAATAATCTTTCGAGTAGCCAATTCAAGACAATCGATTTCCAAGATTAGGGTTTCAAAGCCCAAGACACAACACTCGGATATTTCAAATCAATTAATTCAAATTGAAGATTTTAGAATGAAATTAGGATCATTTCAACTATTTCAATAAATTAAATTTTAGAAAAACAACCATACAAATGACCAATTTTATAATTTCAATTGAAATCTAGGTTTTTAGGCTCGAAAAAGTAGTTCGATTGAATTCTATTAATTTAATTTAATTAAATGTTTAGGAAAGTAATTAGACATATTTTATAACATATCATATCATCAATTGATCAAAACCAATAAAAGAAATACATAATTTAGCATAATTAAGGTTTTTTAACGTGGAATGCAAATCTGATCAATTCTTGCTAAAATATAAAAATTGACTGTTCGAAATTGATATTAAATATATTCTAAGGTAAATTATATAATCAATTGAATAAAACAACCCGATTACATAATCTAATTTAGACCCGCAATTGTTTTGACCTAAAAATCAAATACCTGTCAATTTCATACAATTTTCTCAAATCAACACTTCTAAGATAAAATTAAATTCATTTCAAATGATATTATAAAATCTATTCAGTGAAACAACTCAATCATGCAACCCAATTTCATTACATATGGATTTTAACCTAGAAATCCAATTCCAATTAATTCCATATAAATTTCTCCAATTAACGATTCTAATATGAAATTAGGTACATTTTAAAGTGTAACGTGAAATCAATTTACTCAAAATAACTTGATCGGAAAATTTTGAAAAATTCGGGCATAACCCAGCCACGAATTCAATTTTCATAAATCAAAAAAATATACTACAATTAATCACTCTATATCAATCATATAACATATATATGCATAATCAATAAATCAATTAAACTTATCATAAGCAAATTCATACTCAATTAATCAAAATAAGGGTTAGGGTTTTTGGAAATTTATACCAAACAAAACTAACAAATTTTGATGGGTGAAGACCAAGGAAGCTTTGCTCGAGGTTGAGCATTGCTTACGGACAACCAACGAGGCTTGCCATGGCCAGACAATGGCGCAATCTGCGCTCCTCGCCACTACACAAGGCTACTGCGGTTGCTATTGCGTTTGACATTGTGGTTGTTGGCTACGTCGCCGATGGTGGTTGGTCGTGGCAGTTAGAGTGGAGGAGCAGGGAGGAGATCGTAGGTTGGGGTTTGGGGCTAGGGTGCAGGGAAATCGACTGGGTAAAGGAGAAAAGAGAAGAGGGAGAGAAAAAGAGAGAAAAGGAAAAAGGAAGATGGAGGGGTTGGCTAGGGGCTTGTTTTTTTTTTTTGTTAAATACAAGTATATAATAAAATAATAAATATGTAAAATTATTATTGGAAGATTTTATCTAAAATTTGTTTAACAAAAATCATTTCATATGGACATGGACATATAAAATCAATTTAAGAGCCACATAAAGAATTTTGGGAATGTTTTTGGAAAATTTACCAATGAACGTAAAAATTTATACTATTTACGAAAATACATTCTAAGACCTCAAAAAATAATTTAAAAGCATATAAGAAAATATTTATGCCAAATTCTAATAAACCGAGTCTAATTTAAATAATTTCCAAAACAAGTCTTCCGTAACCAAAAAGGGTAAAATGGAAGAAAATTAATTTTGGAAAGAAATTCATAATTAAACTCTGAAAATATTTTTTAATTTAAAACTAAAAAAAAAGAATAAATTCAAAGTCAAAAATATTTTTTTACGAATAAAATCATTGAAATAAATTTAACTATTTTAAACATAAATTTTGTAATTTAAATAATATATTTCGTTAACAAAATATAACCCTAAAATAAATTCGTAATCACACGACAAAGTTTTAATTGAAAATGAATCTAAAATATTAAAACTTAAAATATGATAAAGAACGAAAATACATATTTTTAACCAAAAATTGAAATCATATGAATACAATAAATTATGGTCGTGAACGAATTTATCTAGAATGATTTACAATAACATAGATTAATTAAATCCAAAAATGAAGTCATAATTGTTTATAAATCCATAAAATGAATTGAAATTAAAATAATTAGATATTTACATCAAACTACGCTAATAAAATCATTAAACTTAATAAAATTAGATTTCTAAAATACGGGGTATTATAGGGTTAGTCTACCTTATAGCATTTATTCGTGCCTTTAGCTTAGATCCTAGTAGATCCTGGTGCCTTAATTGCTCTAAACACTGATGATGTACTAAGGGGTATTGATACTAAAGGGAATTGTCACATAGGTAGCTTTTGGCTTCAGCCAGACGTTATGTCTATTGGTGGTTACTTGACGTTGGTCAAACTTTATGTTCTCTTGTTTGGATAAACTTTCATGGTACGTGAGATCATGGTGTGGTAAAAATTATGCTACTCAATATGAATAAGAATAAAGACGTGTAGAGAGAAAAAAGAAATGAAAGGGAAAGAGGAATAATGGCTTGTAAATAGTTAATCTAATGGATCATGTTAATATGAAAATAGACCTAAGGAATAAATTGTTATGAAATCATATGGTCATATCCATGTTATTTTTGTTGTATTAGTATGCATGATGAGACATGATTTTTCCAAGTCCTTTCGTGGCATAAAATCCTAATACTTTATATGATTATGTTAAATATAGGTACACTTATGTGCAACACATAAGCTTGGTACAATGTTTGGTATGAATTTTATTACTCCATGTGGTCTTTTATGCTTGTGGCTCCCATTAAGGAGGTAACTTAGCTTACTCAACACAATCATAGTAATGTGCTTGTATGTTTAGAAACATATTCAATCCTAAATGTAGAAGACTAAGAGTAGGTTTTGAGGATGGTTGGTAATCATCCTACCATATTTTATCTTAGGGTTTGAGAGCATTAGAAATTTAGCATCCAAAGATGGTTTTTTGATCCTTAAAAGACAAAGGTTGGGGATATGACCTACCTTTTTATTTTTTTTCCATCATTGTCCTATACTTAGTTTAATATTCTCTCATGTATTTGAATATTTGTGGGATTCTCAATGTCTTGTTTTTAAAAAAATTTCTTTAATATCTATGTATCATGTTTCTTGTATATTCTTATTTTGATTGGTTTGGTTTCTTAGCCTTATATCTAAATATAGGAGAGGTGGTTGACACCTATCCCCTATTATGCATAGTAGTAATACTCCATTTTTTCTAGATTTTTTTGTCAATTTTCCACTTCCATAATGTTTTAAAACGAAAATCTTTAGTAGTGAATATTGGAAGTGTTACAAAAGTGCTTCACTTTAAAAATACATTTTAACTGATATCATAGGCGACCATTAGTAGTGACATCATGATTTGTTTTAACAATTCCCTAATTAACTTGAGTATTTGACTTAGAGTTCAAGTGTTTTAGAACTTAGAAATGTTTTTGAGTGATAGTGGGTTAGGGATGTGCAATAGATAGATTTGTATTACTCATGTTTTTTGGGCCTTAAAGCTCAATAAGTAATATGTTTATAATTAGTCCTACTTTTTAGGAGCCGATAACCTTCAATTGTCATTACAAGTGCATTTAGGAATCTATTGAGAATGTCAGTGCCTACAAAGAAAGCCAAATTCAAGTATTGTAGCTACTGTTAGTACTAGTACACGTCCTAGTTCTAGAGGAATGACTCAAGATTGTTAAGGATCATCATCCACTAATATTTGAGGATCAAGAAGGCCATGAAATCAGTGAGATATAAATCATGGATATGGAGAAGACCTTCACTACATGTGTGTGTTTGTTGCATAAGAGAGTCGATAAGGTAGTACACTACCTAAGGAGACGAGTAGACTCATGGTAGGAGAGCATCCAATTTAGAGGTAGAGATCCTATAGTTTGAGGACCCTTCCTTGAGGTACTTTGAGCCCAATTTTAACCCACTTATCTCCATATGAAGAAGTATGACAAGTATATGGCCCTTTTAGCAAGGTGGAATGTTTATAGAGGATTACCACAAAATCTTCATGGACTTGGTCTATATTCTTTAAAGGTAGAGGCCAATGAGGTGATTCTAGTTCACTACTTCAAGATTGATCTGGGGATTATATATTAGGAGGCTTCCCGAGTCATCCAAGCTAAACATATAAGAGACACGAACATTATAATAGGGATATTATTAATAACAAAATCCTGGAGTACTTTATCCATGTTAACCTCCACTGTGACCATAAAATAATACAGATTTTCCTTATTTGTTGTCATCCCATCCGTTGAATTTACTTCCCTATCTAGCTTGTAATTTTGCTGATGGAAGAAATATACCACTTATGGAGGGGAATTTTAGGAAGTTAGATCCACATGTGGATAAATTGAAACTCTTGTGGCTTCAATATCAAAATCCTTATGCCATATCTTTCAAATAAGAGGGTGCCTCAGAATGACATGCATCTTCTTCTTCAAACTAAAACATAAAGTATACACCCTCATGAGAAAACAATGGAGTTTAGACACATGACTTTGTTGATTTTCAAGTAGGATTGGTGTAATCCCCTAAAAATTTTGAAAACCTAAATTCTCATAGATAACTTTTATTTGAAATAAAATTTTCTTTTAAAATTATGTATTTTAATTATTTTATAGATTTTAGAGTATGTAAAATTTGGGTAAGAGTATTTAATAAATTAAAAATAAATATTTTTCTATTTATCATATTATTTTATTAAATAATTTTCCTAACTAATATTTTACTAAAATTATCCTTTTTAAGCCCATATATTAAATTATAATAAATTAAAATATTAAATTAAATTATTTATTAAAAGTATTACATTTTATTATTTTCTAAATTAAATTAAATTATCCTCCCCAATTTTCTCATTTCCTTTTCCCTTTCCCTTTTTTTTCTTTTCCTTCTCCTCCATTGGGTCTTCTGCCAGGCCAGGCCTTTCTCCCTTTTCCCCCACGTGATTGGGCCTTTGGCCCGCTTCTGCCCTCCTTTCCTTCTCCCACACTTGACGCACATCCAGCCCGCCTCTCCTTTCCTTTTTTTCCTAGACCAACCGGCTCTCTTCTTTCCTATGCCAGTCCAGCCGCCCGCCAGCCTTCTTCTTCTTTTTTCTCCTCCCACGCCCCGACCTGCTACCGTCTTGCATGCACACCTGACCACCACCTGCAACTGCCGTCGCCTGCCACCATACCTACCACCTGCTACTCCCTCTCTCTACCTCGTCCTTTTCTTTCCTATTTCGAGCCAAACTACCCCCCTGCACCCTCCTTTCCGCCTGAATTCTTTCCTTCTTCTCCCCTCCCTTCCCCTTGCCAACCGACAGCCCTGCCACCATACTGCAACACCGATCGGTCGCCTGCTCCCCCTGCCTCTCCCTCTTCTTTTTCTTACCCTCACCAGCCCTTCATTCCCCATAAATTCGAACCATCATCTCCTCTCCTGAGCCTCTTCTCTCTTTTCTCCTTCTCCCTCCATTTCTTCCCCGGTTTTTTATCACCGCTACCCACCGCCGCTTGCATCACCGCGCCCAGCTCTTGCACCACTTTCTGCCACCACCTACTACCACCCTGTGCCACCATAAGACCCCCCAAGCCCTCGAGCCCCTGCACTTCCTCCCTTCTCCACCTCTTCCTTTTTCTCCCCATTTTTCCCTTTACCGCCGAGCCACCTGCAACCGCCACTTCCGCCGCCATCCAACCCACCGTTTGACACCCTACAACCCCCTATACCCCCACCATGCATTAGTTGGCCGAAAACAGCCCTTGCACCCCTCCATTTTCCCTCCTCTTTTCCTTCCTTCTCAGCCCCTCCACCTCGGCAGCCAACTTCGCCGCCTCGTCGCCGCCGTCTGCGCCACCTTCTGCCACCGTGAAACCATCCCCAGCCACCACCTACACCCCCTCTTCACTCCTGCACCATTCCCTTGCCTTGAAACCTCCCCCAACTACCTTCTTTTCTAGCCTAAAGTCCCTAAACCGAGCCATCTCCTCCCTTCTATCTTACCGCCTCTGAACCCTTTTTTCTCCCCTCATTTTGCATGAGACTCACGCTGTTCATGTAGCGTGAGCTCCCCCTTGTTTTGAAATTCATTTGGTTAAATTTTGAGGTAGATTCATATTTAATTAAAGTGTATTATTATTAAATAAATTTGTTTTACAAATTTTTATCCTTTAATTTCTTACTTCTAACATAATAATGATTAATATTATTTTTAGGTGTTGAGTTTCTAATTAAAGCTTAAATCTTTAACCGGGATACCGGTAAGATTTGATATTTTGTGAGATTAAGGTAACCGTTAATCCTCCCTTAAATACATGGAAAAACGTATGCTTGCACATTAGGGATTTAGTATGATTTTATGTATGGTTTGTGTGCTTAGCATGATATATATATATATATGGTTGCTTATATTGATTGATAAAAAGGAAAAGCATGATAAATTTTGTGCCATATGTAGTTATGTTAATTAAGGGAGGAGTTTGATTATTGATGGAAATGTTAAATGCTTGTCTACGGTGTGTTATGCTGCTAATGAATGAGTATTATTATTGTCTAAGGGTATTTTAGTAATTATGCTTGTGAAGTATGTGATCTAATATATGTAGTTGCTAATGAGTATTATGTTAAATAACGACAAGTTGGTGGACTTAGATGATAAGAATGAAGTACTAATATCATTATTTTTATGTAGTGTTGGTAAATTCATAAAAATGGTAAATAAAGAGGTTGAGTGGAAATTTTATAAGTGAAAAAGGGTATTTGGGTAATTTTATAAGCAAAAAGGGTATTTTTGTAATCTCAAAAGAAAGGGGTGGAAAGATAATTTTATAAGTAAATGGATAAAATTGTAAGTTGTGAGAAAGAAGGGTATTATGGTAATTTTTGAGGTAAAAGAAGGGTATTATAAGTAAAGGGGTATCATGGTAATTTTTGGATAAAAGGGTAAAGTAGTAATTTTGGAGTTAAAGGGGCAATATAGTAATTTTATAAGTGGTAAAAATGGTAATTTTGGAAGTAGGGGTAAAACAGTAATTTTGGATGAAGGAGGGAATTATGGTAATTTTTCAAGTAAATGGGCATTATGGTAAACTTTGGAAGTAGAGGGGCAAAATAGTAATTTCATAAGTAAGTGGCAATATGGTAATTTTGGAAAAGAAGGGCAAAATGATAATTATGTAAGGAAAGATAACGATGGTAATTTTGGATATGAAAGGTTAAAATAGTAATTTGTATAGAAAAAGGAGTGTTATGGTTATTTTATAAATAAAAGGGTATTGTGGTAATTTTGTAAATAAAAGGATATTATGGTAATTTAGAAGTAAGGGGTAAAAGGGTAATTTTGAAGTTAAAAGGATATTCATGGTAAACTTGGAAGTAGGGGTAACTTGGTAATAATGATAACGACGAAGGATAAATTGGTAATTAAATTATGATTATGAAAGGGTAAATTAATAATTATAAATATGGAGAAGGGTAAAATTGGTAATTATAACTATGAAGAAGGGTAAATTAGTAATTGTGATTATGAAGAAGGTAATTTGGATTTATGATATATAAAAAGGGTAAAACGGCAATTAAAATAATTGAGAGAGGTAAAATTGTAATCATGATAAAGGATAAGGGCAATTTAGTAATTTATCCAAGTAAAGGGGTAATTTAGTAAGTTATCCAACTCAAGGGAAATTTAGTAATTATAACAAAGGAGAAGGGCGATGTGGTAATCTAACCAACCAAATGGGAAATATGATAAGTGTAGCAATTATGAGGGGTGAATGGTGATTTAAAAAGTGTAGGGGATAACTTAGTAACCTAAACCGTATAAAGGGTAATTTGGTAATTATGTAACCTAAAGGGTAATATAGTAATTTGGCAAGTAAGGAATGGATACTTAACAATTATATAAGTAAAGGGCAAATGAGTAATTTGTACCTAACATGTCTTTGAGATTGTGGAACATTATAATATGATTCAAATAACACTGATTAGCCAAGTAAGAGTATTTGATAATTAGTATGGCCTTAATGATTTCTCTGTGATATCCTGGATAATCATTTGAATAAGAATGACTAATGATATCAGAACGATTGAAAGTGAATAAGTATCTGATTATCGTGCTTTTCGTGATCACTTTAATTAAGACACTATTGCTTAAAGTGGAAGACCTCGAGATCGAAAATGGTGACTCCTTAGGAGTCGCTACCCTAAGGACGTGGTTTAGTCCATGATTATTCTGGTATTTGCTGGTGTGCCTTTGTGCCCCAGCCAGGCCCTATATCTTACTCTTTCTAGCTCAACGGACCTAGTTAGGGGGTATGCATACTTATGGATTAGGTGTCCTTGTCGGTAGGGTACTGAGTTAGCTTTATGCACCAGTACGACCAGGGTACCTTTGTGTCCTTGGGTTCATGGTTGAAGGGTACTGAGTAGCTGATATGCACCGGTACAACCGGTGTACCTTTGTGTCCCGAGTTATTGATCTCCCGTTCGAGGCAAATAAATATGATTGATGTGCTAATTAAAGAAAGGAAAGATACTATTATTGAAAGTGGAATATTAATGAGCTGGGCCCAGATGATTATGATATTGAGTACCGATCCATCGGTTATAATAGTGGCCAGGAGCGTTGTGCCCTGGATGATGATTCTTTATATATTCCGGTCCACCGGATATAATAGTTGCCAGGAGCGTTGTGCCCTGGATGATGATTTTATATATATTCCGGTCTACCAGCAATAATAGTGGGGGTCCCGAGCTCAATAAAACCATTATTGTATGTGAATAAAGTTATGGAAAAATACTAATCACTTATAGTGGAACACCATGTGAGTCGGGGCCAGACCGGTCCACCGACAAATAATAGTGGTCAGAGGCATTCTGCCCTATGCGTTTACCTTCCGGTCCACCTGCAATAATAGTGGTCAAAGGCGTTCTGCCCTATGCGTTTACCTTCCGGTCCAGCAGCTATAATAGTGGGGTTCTCACACTCACATGGATATAAAATACGAGATTGATTCAATGATGATGGAATAATGGCTTAAGGCCCGAATGTATTGATTTTATGCTATGGCATGGCTTAAGGCCCAAAAGTATCGATCGTGAATCATAACTTTTTTTTTTTGTGTGATTGTTATGTATGCACCCTATTTTCATATGTACATAGCTTGCATTATGTGTTACATCGCGGGCTTGTCTTTAAGTGTGGTATTAAAGGGTTACTCAGTACCGTAGTACTGAAGGGATTCCCTTTTGGGACCCCTGCCTATTCAATGGGTAGTGTCCTTGCAGGTCTTTTCAAGTGCTACTCAAGTTAGCTACGGGGAAAGAGAGTAAGGAATTATCCGGTACCATTAGGCCTTTTCTCCTTCTCATTTAAATTCTTGGTTTTAAATGTATATGTTATTACTGTAACCACCATCGGTGGGTTTTATTCTTGTAAACGATTTGATGCGTTATTCTGATTTATGCATGCTGAATGTCTTTCAAATTGTATTTCATTTTTCTTAGCCTTAGCACTTGGTACTAGAACGGTATGAGTGAACCGGTCTGGTACTAAGTGTGGCGGTAATACTCCCAAAGTTCACGTTTTATTTATTTGCTTCCGCTAATTTCCTTTTTAATTAACGAAATTTTTTAGTAGTGAAATTTGGGGGTGTTACAATTGGACCTATAATAATCTATGTTTTGATCTAAAAACCAATTCAATGAGATAGTATTTATATTATTTTACCTCGTTTTGCAAATAATCCACCATCAATGTTGCCAACATTTTCCCATCTACCATATCTGGGAGATTATGGTGTAATTTAAGCATGGATGTAGGGTTTCAATTATGGAAACATTTATCTTTATATGAAAATTCATTTTGAGGAGTGATTTTGTTTCCTATTATCCTCAACAATCCAAGGATCTTGATTCTTCATTGTGAATCAACTCTCTATAATCCCCAATGGTATGAACTCATCCATCAAATTTTCCACACTTGAAGAATCTATATTATCTATGAGATATTGATTCCCTACTATGTTGTCATCAACCTTTGGCCATATTTAATAATCCATCTAATTCTCTCTCAACAGGGAACTGTAATTTTCATTTATATCCTTTTTCCACAATTGCCACAACTTCTATGTTTGTGGAGTAAGTCCAGGTTCAAATGATGCATATTGTCAGGTAGTGTTTTGTTGCATCTTTGATGGTGACTCAATTTGTGTTTAACCTTTTGCTTTTCAATGAGCCAGGGACAATAATTACTAGGTATCTCTGCATTGAGAGAGTTAAAAATTTTTAGATGGGAGAGTTACGAGTCATTATTAAAAAAAAATCACCTTTGATTTGGATGATAGTCATTGAAGTAGAATATGTTTTGAGTGGATGGAATAGTCATCAATAAATAATTTTTTTAATATACGAATCAAATTAAAAGAGAAATTGAAATGGAATGTTCTATATAATCCTCAAAAACGAACTATAGATTTTTTAAATCCCTTATTCTCTTATGGTTTTATTTAAGAAGTACATAATAATAATAATAATAATAATAATAATAATAATAATAATGACATTGGGGGTAGATTTAATAATTTTTATTACTATAATGAATACTTCTTTGTTTAGTTTATGGTTTAAAAATATGTGGTTTTGTTTGATATCTGTAAAACTGATTTGTCACAGTTTATAAATTATAGTTTATACAACACAAACTATATATATGTATGTATGTATGTATGTATGTATGTATGTATGTATATAATTTTAAATATTTTTATATAATAATATGTAATTTTTAATTAGTAAGTTGTAACCTAGAACCTTATACTTTTTTCAATTTTCTTATACTATTGTACAAATACGCTAATTTCTTCTTTTCACTTCTTTTCCCTAATGTGACATGCTATTGAATGAGATGTTATAATTAGAAGTTTTAATTCATTTTAAAAATATACTATAGAGTTGAAATGCTATAGTAAAATTATAGTTTATTCTTTTGATAAATAATTATTAAAATAAATATTAAATCTCAAATGTTATGAAGTGCAAGTAAAACATAAATGTAAAGTTATGGTGTGGCTTGGTTTGGACTAGGATATTTGGAAAATTATTTAATTCGGTTTGAAAGAAATTAATTGCAAAATTATTGTTTGTTTTATTTGGGGTTAAAAAGAAACCTTGCACACCCTTTAATATTAACATGCATCGATAATGTGTTAGAAATTTTGTTAAGCATCCAAGTGCACCTTTCATGGTAAACCCAATTAAATTGGCTTTGACACATAAACAACAACTAAGATGTGGAAGTCAAAGATGGCATGACATGTTTTATAAGGCAATGTTGTATATATATTTATATATATATATTCTTCTCTTTGTTGATTTTATCCTTCTCTAATAAAATGTATATCTCTCTTTTATTGATGTTTATCCCTCTCCACCTTGATCTGCATCTTCTCTTTTTGATTAATATTTATACCTTTTTTTAGAATCCTTCTAGGTTGATGTCTATTCAACTCCACCTTAGTGTATATCCTTTTCATTGTTGATGTTTGTCATTCATGGGGGGGGGACCTTTGGTTGGATGTTTATTATTATCCAACTTAATATATATCCACCTCTTGGTAGATAATTAACTTTCATTAGTCAAGAGAAATTAGTAGATTTGGTTTCTTCTGTTGCGTATTATCAGGTAGATATTTATCGTTCTCTACTTTTATCTATATCTTCCGCTTGGTAGATATTTAACTTTCCTTGGTATAAAGAAATTAGTTTGATTTCTTTTGAACAAGATTATAATATGAAGGTTTCCCTACGAGATTTGTATTCACAGCCTTTCACACAAAAGCTAATACGCTAACTGCAGTGCTACAACAAGCTTCCTATACAATTATTATATCGCCATTTTGTAACTCTTCTATCATGGTCCACGTCAACACGTTATATCATCCAGATGTACTTGAGTGCATAACATCGGTATCGCATATATGTGGCACACAGAATTTTTTTTTTTTTTCCTCTGTTCCATACATTTACGTGCAGCATGCTTGTTCAATTTGACTTCTTAGGACACTTCCTAGAAATGTATAATAAACATGACCATTAGTATTTGGTTTTACTTTTAAAAAATTATTATAATAAAGTAATTAATAAAAATAATTTTTATAAATAATTAATTAAAAATAAAATTTATCTACTTTTTTAAATTACTTCTGTGCGGTACGGTATCTGCTAAAGAAAAAAGTCGCTTACGTTGTTTCCAGGACTACAACGTCGCAACGTGGGACAACGTCTTTAACTAAGAGTTTTCATCCATCCTTATCTCCAAGCAAAAACTAAACTAGTGCTTTTTTTTTTTTCATTTCCACCCAAGCACTTCGTGCGTGAACGAAAAGAAATCAATCACTCAATTGCCAACACAAAGAAATATATGTATTATTATTTGAAGACATAAACTTTTTCATATATTTATATAAATGTATAAATATTGTTGAATATTTTATAAATAAATAAATATTTAGACTTATTTTTTTTATAAACATAAACATTTTAAAAAATAAAAAAAAATAGATATAAATATTTGGAGTATATTTCTATTAAAATATAAACACTTTGAAATTATTTCTATTAAAATATAAAAAAATATGTCTAAAATTACTTAAGATTTAAAAAAATTAATAGAAGTAAAAAAATTAAAATATTTATATCTTTAAATATACTCTTCTAAAATAAAAAATTCTTATCTGTGATGACTAGTAGTCGTAGTAAATTAGAGGGCAAATGCTGCAGATAAAAATGGGGGAAAAATCTGCCCAGATTTAGAGAGAGAGAGAGAGAGAAGAAGAAAGAGAGGAGAGGAAAGAAGTTCAATTTTTGCCCCAAACAAGGCCCTCGTTATTAGCAAGCATTTGCTAGAATAATAAAGCGTAGACAGGTCTCTCTCTTTGTAATTTTTTAAATAATTTTATAATTTTTATTTTACAATTTTTAGTACTTTATAATATATATATATATATATATATATTATGTCTCATATAATTTTTAATAGTTAATATTACATAATTTATATAATAATTACTAACAAAATATATATATAGAAAGTTAAAAATTGAAGATGGAAAATAAAAAGGTAAATTTATATAAAATAAAAATCAGACACTAATGATGAATAATAAGTAGTTTTTTAATATTAATTATTTGTACAACAAAAGTAAAATAAACATATATCTTACTTACTAAGTACTTTTTAAAAACTAGATTTATAAAATTAATTTTTATCTAAAAATAATTTTAATAATAAGTAATACCAAACGACAAGTAAGTTTATGATCGGAGACCGAACAACATTTGATTTGGGCCCCCCTTCCAAAAGATTCTATAAAATATGCACATCACATTAATTGGTACCCGATACCCACAAATATATTCCGATGAGGTGCTTTGAGAAATGAAAGAATCGAGTTCATCTACATGTATCCACGCAATAACAACACGCTACAATAATTAATATTCTTTTAAGCAGAACCGTTGGTGAAGAATATTTCTCAAAAGCCATAGCTCACATCAGAGTATTGCCATTTTCAAATTGGTGATGTGAGAATCCAATCCCTTTGCAAGTTGGTCCATCATGCTGATCTAGTACGTACGATGCTGACACCTGACAAGGTTTCTATATAAATACGGACGTCTGCACTGGCCACTCGTCAGGAAGTTCGATTATAATCGTGTGTCAATTGCATGTCCTGCTAGTCGATCTTTGCCAGCTGCAGAAACACATTGAGTTGACATGGATTACTCAGAGCATCAGTCCTCGGCAGAGCGCCTAAATCAAAAGCAGCTGAGAGCTATTTTCAAACAACATGATGTCAATGGGGACGGCCATCTAAACAAAAAAGAGCTGATAGCAGCATTTGAGAAACTTGGGGCATATGTACCAGGTTATAGAGCAGATCGAGCCATCTATTATAGTGATATCGACATAGATGGCGTCATAGGCGAACAAGAACTTGACGAGCTTGTATCATATGCGATTGAATGTGGTTACACAGTTGATTAATTACCAAAAATATGTCGTACTGCAGGTAGTAGTTCGCCAAGTGTTTAGCCTTAGCTATACGTTCCTATGATGTTTGCACGAGTGTAACTAATGCTCTCTAAGAACTTTATTCGGCATACCCTTCATATACTGTATATATGAATGTTTTTGGCGGAAAGAAATATCGATTTTATCACTTCTCGAAGCACATTGGAACCTAAAGTTTAAATTATGAACAATTTTGTTTGTCTATCACAGAGACCATACGTTGCATCACCCTCATTTTCTTTAATCTCTCCTTGGTCGAAGTATGCTCTAAACCATAAAATTTATTAAACAATATCGCATCTTAGTTCATCAAGATTGATTAATAGGAAAGCGTAGCAGAAACGATACCGCTAGTGATGATTGAATATCATTGAATTTGTATAAATATTTGTATGGGGTTGTGTTGGTCTTTCGGATGAGGCAAGAGCTCCCCTGTTCTAACAACTGACAGGAATTAATAAGAATAAAGTGTGTGACTCACGGATCATAACCACATTTTTACATATACAACGAACATGTTGTCCACTAGGTTATTTTAGATCAGTCAATTAGATTATTATAAAAATATCTTTAATAACAACAAATAAATAAAGATTAAAGCAAGGACAATATCAAAAGTCTCAAATTGTGTTAGCATGCTTCATAATTTTTTATATATAATAGTTTCATCAAAAACCAGTCATTAAAACTCATGTAATAGGGGTTGACAACAGTTATTCGTAAAATTATTGTTAAAATTTGATGTAAAAAAATAGGAGTTGTGTCACATTTTTACCCACTTCCATCCTTTCTTCCCTCATTCTCATTCCTTTCAACTACACTCACAAACTTGAGCTGCCTAGTCTTCACTTTGTACAAAATTTTCCACCACTGTTAATTCAAAGTTTGCAACTCGATTTGATGAAATTGTGGTTTCAATTTCGGTAATTTCAACTTGGACAAACTTTTTGATATATTTTCTTGTTGGTTTTCTCTTAAATTTTTTATATCTAATTCTTTTAAATCTATTGTCTATTATATGTCCTTCATTTATTATGATATCGATTTTATTTCGTTTGTGGTTCTTATTTGGAGATCTAAAAAGAGGTGAATAGTTCTCTAAGATTCGATTGTTTATAGCTCTAATTGTTTCGATTTGGGAAATTTAAACATTTGTATTGCTTTCTAATCATTTTTTTCTTTGCATCTTTTAGATAAAATTTTTTAGATTTAATTATTTTATATGTATTCTTCATTGATTATGGCATCAATTTTTCACATTTTGTTGTTGTTATTTGCAAATGCATTAAGAAACAAATGATTGTTTTAGATTTGATCGGTTATAGATCAAATAGTTTTGATGGGGACAATTTGACTCCTATCTTGCTCTCTAATATTTTTTTTTTCTTTCACATCTTTTTATTTGATTGTTACATCTATACCTTTTTTGGGTGATTCTGGTGTCAGTTTTGGTGGGATTTGCTAGGATCTAACGATCTCGTTGAAGAAATAAAAGGTTAGCTACTTTAAGCTGAGGTTAGATTTTATCTCTTGATTCTTTTTTGCTTCTAATAAGTTTCCCTTTACTTAGTCTTTTAGTTTTCATATTTTGTTTTCCTAGATACTTCTACTACATACTTAATTAAAATTAGATCTATCAAGTTTTTATGTAAAAAAAATAAATATGCTGTATAGTTTTTGATACAAGAATGATTTCTCATCGTTGATGTGCCACAAATTTTAGTTTGATTTTTTTTTTCTAGATATTAACTAACATGAAGTTAACGGATATAGTTTGACCTAGAACAATGAGGGTTTACATCCTTGATATTGCTTAATAGTTTGATGCAAGAGCTTCCATGGATTCTCATAATAATGAAGATTTGGCATACTTAGTTATGGAGCTTATTACATTATTTGTCTTTGATAATAATATTAATAACTATGGCTAACCTTAATAAGTATACTTTAAGTAATTCTTGTAGGTTTATAACAAATTTTCAAGGAGAAAATTAATGCATGGAAAGATGTGACTATGTCTGGGATTTTGTATATTACAATCTTTTACAAGTCAAAGGAAGCTATTTTCTGTGATGCACAGAAATGACACGTAGGTACCATTTTCTGTCCTGAAAACCTCCTAGAAACTTTTTTTTATTTAGATTGGTATTAAATTTATTTAATTAATTTTTTATTAAAAAAATTATTAATGATTTAAATCAATTAATATAGGCAGTGATTTAAAGAATTTTTATTTTTCCCTCTTAATATTTTAGTATATTTAGTCTATTTTTTAAAAAAAATTATATAATGTGTATATATATAATTCTTTTTCATTTCCTTTCATCCCCACTTATTAAATTTTTAAGAAATGACTTTTCTATATATTTTTTTTTGTCTCAAAGCAACAGTAATTATTATGCATGGAAGTCACACTTAAACATTGGGGAGACCTAGATATCATTTTTATATAAATTACGACTCTTGTTAATTATTTTCATGTAAAAATCAACTACATTTGTTTGTAATAATTTTTTTGTATGATTCATATATTACATAGGTTAGTATTACTTTGTCTATGTTAGTGTACTAATTAGCAAAGTTGTGACAAAGTTGTGACTACCTATATAAGGCATAGTCAACGCCTCTTATGACATATGTTAAGCATTATTGAAATATAATACAATTAATATACTTAGATAATTCTCCCTTTTGTGAGTGAATAATACTAAATATGACTAATTAGAATAAACATAGATAGGATGCTTTGAATGCTTTCTAGGAGATGCATTCAAAGTTAAACTTCTTGTTGAATTCATCCTCAAATCTTACTTGAAGATTCACATCAATATTCTTCATATTCAACCATCACTACCCAAAAAAGTAGTTTTAATAACGATTATTTTACAGTTTTAATAACGGTTTTCAACCGTTATTAAAACGCCCGTTATGAAATCTTTAATAACGGTTCATAACCGTTATCAAAAATATAAAAAAAAACCGCCAATATGAGCATAAAATGCATGTTTAATAACGGTTTTTGAGAAAAACCGTTGTTAAACAAGAGGGTTTTAATAACGGTTTTCATAAGAACCGTTATTAAAACTCAAGTTTTTTTTTTAGTTTTTGCAGTTTTGTTCCTGCCCACATACACAGTTGTATGTTCAAATAATTACCAAATCTACATTGTAAAACAACATCAATTGATAACAAATTTGCAATCACACCATAATTTCATTCAATCCCTTGTTAATACACCGAACATATATACTCAAGAATCAAAATTAGTAGGCATACCACAACTTGGTAGCTCAAAGCAAAATGTTTATAAATCTAGCTTAGAAGACTTAAAGACATAGACAAAATACAAACCTGAGCATGCATGTAGAATATATAGATCTCTACCTAATACCGAATGAATGAGTGCACATGCTTGGCCCATTGCTCTCTCACTTCATCAATTTCTTCAACATTGTATTGTTGGCCTTGTGCATAATCATCGGTGAAAAACTATAAATCCCAAGTTTTGATTAATATACAGTTAGCACTTACGTCAAGTATCAAACATATATGTCATGATTCATTAATGGAAAAATATCGAAAAGAAAACATACATGGCTTGGATCTATATTGACCGATCTATTTTGGACTATCAGATCCATTGCTCTACATACATAGTATCCACAATCTTTGTCATTTTGTTGTTTTGGACACTGTCATATAAATTCAGTTAGCTCTCTAACTATTAGATATTAATTTTAATTAAAATAAAATACGAAATAGTTGTCTTCCTACTTACTATGATAGGCTCGTATTGAACATTCTTTGGGTCTAGGACACCATTCCCACCTCTCCTTTGATATGCTGTCCGTAGTGCCCTAATAAATAGAGTTAGATACACAATATTGTAAGTACGCATATATACCTCAAATAATGAAAGCTAGCTAGGCGAATATATGTATAAATAAGCTAATGAAGTAAGAAGTGAAAATTATACTAACATATCAATAAATTCCTTCCCACCACGACGAGCAACTTCAAAAGGCACGTCATAGGTTCGAAGGGAATCAAACACATAGACTTTATTAAGATCAGGTCGGACGGCGTACAAAACCCAATGTTCAGTTGCGAGGTGAGGAATGAGATAGAGCTTGTTGTGTCCCTCAATCAAAATGTGATCCGCTAAATAGTTTATGTGCTTACCCTCTCTTATTGTACTACCGTCAGCTATGTAGTATGGGCACACAAACACAATAGAGGACATCATTCCCTCCATCGCAGCTCGAGTAGCTACCAACCTATGGACAACAAAAACAATGCATATTTGTTAATAAATAATAACTCATATAAGAGGTCATAAAAATTCCAATTGTATAAGTTAAGAGTACTAAAATCTCAAAATGAAATAATACTTACATGACATAGACGGCGACACTTATGGTTGACATCCATTGTTGATTATAAATGTCGCTTATGTCAGCCGTCGATACCATGTTTGTAATGCTTACCTCAAGAGGAGTAGAAAGAAATGCATCAGCTTCAAAACTATCTCTGACACTATTTACATTAGGTATGTGAAGCTGATCATGGTCAACTGAATCGGATGGCTTATACCCTTGAGATTTAATAAATGACAACTCTTGCTCCATTGTTTCCATCCGTTCAAATGCCACGTTCAATTTTTGGGTGAGGATGGCGACTTGCTCATTAGTGCTACGAGAACCGCGAGACCGACCACATATGCTCGTTCTCGTAACACCCAATCCAATGCCCTTGTGTCTTCTAGGGTGTTCTACAATTCCTGTAGCCTGGGCCACAATGCTATATTGGTCCACCTCCTCACCTTTTGATGTTTCAAGTTCGTCCTGTAAATTTAACTTATAGGAATAAGCATAATATAATAGTTTTCTAAAAGAAAAGTAAGTAGGGTTCTAGATATCTACAAACTTACAATTTTTTTGGCGGCAACATCAACATATTCATTAATATATCCATCTCTTATTGCTCTAGCCTTCTTCCATAATGTACTAATATTGATGGACGAGGTACATGGGTCCAAGTCTTGGGCTACGAGCTACAAATCAAAAAATATTCTTAATTAAGAATATTATTATAAAATTCAACATTTACATGTAAATAGATAAACACAAAATGCATACCAACTCCTCTTCAAGGCTCGCATAACCTTTGCGAGCCATATTATGACGGTATTTATTTTGCTTGGCAATCTCTTTATTTTGGGTACTTTTTTCCTATGTGACAAGCCAAAACATAATGACATGGTTATTTCAATATTAAGCATAATATTGGGATTGATACAAAAAGTTTAATTGTTATCTAACAAGTACCTTAAAATCCACCGTAAGACGATAAGCAATGAATTGGTTCCAACTTTCTTGATCGATGAAACCGTATCGTTTGGGTGGGTTCTGTCGTACAGAACCATCCTTCTTTCTATACATTTTTCTATGAGCTAAATATGACCTAAAGGTTCTTAGACGCTCCCCACAATGTCTAAGAAGCCATTTCTTCCTACTCTCTGGGACATTGAACACTCTCTGCAAAATAAGACATGTAGATGTATACCGATGTTAATGTAATAAAATTAATAACATTTGACATACAAAAATGATTACATAAAATAGCATATTTACCATGATTTCCTGCCAAATATGCTCCTTATGACCCTGTGGAACCTGCTTCCAATTATTATAGGAGATAGGAACACGGTTACGGGTCACAAGTGAAATGTAGGTCAAGAACATATCTACGTAAGGGTCGATGGGAAGATTGTAAGTATTCCATCCCAACTCGACTACTTCTCCTCTATTCCTCATGTCTATGATAATTCTCATAATCGTAGGTCCTCTCTTCCCTTCTTCATCACTGCTATCCCTATCAATGTTTTTTTTGGCCATATCTCTACAAAAAATAAATAAATAAATTATGTTAGAATGTTATGTATTGAGCATAATAATGTACCATTATATTATCGATACGAATCATGCTTAGAAAGAATTAATCTCAAATGTATCATGCTATTCTAGATATATATATATATACGAATCATGCTAACACGTTTCCAAAAAGATATTAATACTAACCCTAACCCTAACCCTAATTAACATAATTAACCATAACAAACGATAAACCCTAACCCTAACCCTAGCTAATTAACCATAATTTATTATAATAAAACCTAACCCTAAACCACAAAAAAAACCTAATCCCTAAACCTAGCTAAATGTAATTAAAGCATAATATATAAATCATATTATTAATTATTATTATTATTATTATCATTATTATCATTATTATCATACACAATTATTTCTCTCTATTTAGTTATTCACTTTTATATATTCCTTATTCTCTATATCTATTTAATCCTCATCAAATAAAAATCATTAACATATGCATATGTAAAATATATTTGCATTTCATTATATGACATTTCCTATATCTTATTGCTAGTCTCCTATACTTATTAATGAAAATGTGTGTGTGTGTGTGTGTGTGTATATATATATATATATAGTTTTTATGAGTGAAAATGTATATAATTCTACACTCACATTCATATTATATATATATATATATGTAAAGGTCTCGGCCAACACATGCATTTGTTAATATATAACAATAACGCAACAAATTCAACAACAAACAACAAAATTTTCCGCCAATACATTCAACAACACATTTTCGAACGACAAACCACAATCTTTCAATAACAAACAAATGAAACCCTGTAGCAACATGCATGCATTTATATATATATACATATATAAGTAGATAAAAAGTTACGAGAGGAAGAACAAACACATACATAAAGTGAGCTAGCTACAAACATGATGGTGAGAATGTTGAGAGAGGAAAGGGCTTCAAACACGATGGAGGATGAAGGTGTAAGTGCTAGCTAGTTTTGGAACAATGACAGCATGCACATGCAGAGCCGGCAATGGCAGAGGCGTGGTGGAGAGTTGGCGGTGCGAGGGTTTCCTTTACTTGAGAGGAGCCGGTGTGGTGGTGCGAGGGTTTGCATGGAGAAGGAGAGCAAGAGAACGAAGGTGCAGAGAGTCTGAAAATTTTGGCACGAAACAGAACTGAGTGAAATATAAGTTTGATTTTGGGGTTTTAATAACGGTTCCTGAGAGAACCGTTATTAAAAGCTTCTGACTTTTGACAACAGTTCTAATATGAACCGTTATTAAATCCTCTTTTAATAACAATTTACCTAAAACCGTTATTAAAACATCCGTCCAAATTATAACGTTGCCCTTTTAATAACGGTTTTTAACTAGAATCATTATCAAAACTCTCCCGCCCATTAATTTTCACGCGTTTGACAATGGTTGTCGAACTACCGTTATTAATGTCCCGTTATT
Organism: Tamarix chinensis; assembly: GCA_030549775.1. NCBI lineage: Eukaryota > Viridiplantae > Streptophyta > Magnoliopsida > Caryophyllales > Tamaricaceae > Tamarix > Tamarix chinensis. The sequence continues at coordinate 74,712,752 of CM060177.1, forward strand.
ATTTCCCGTTTTCCTAGTAGTGCATTTAACCTACATGTCTTCTAATCATCATATCTTTAAAATTTTGAGGAAGAACTCATGCCATTTTGTTATCAAAACCAGGTTATCTTTTCCATCATTGAAATGCTAACCTTTCCCTTAATTCTTCCTCTTCCTTTCTCCAACACATGTAATAAGCAGAAACATAATATTTTTAGTCTCTTTAAACTCTCTTTGAATCTTCAATCTATCAAGTTTTAACAAGTTTGATCCTTTAAGTTTCCCCTCAAGATACATTGAATATCTTATTAAATATTCAATCCTAACGTGATTGCATATTTTTCAAAGTTAAATCTTACACTACAACATTACTGGTGATCTTCTTCGTTTCTTTTTTTTTTTCCGAGCACTCCACCTATATTCTAACTCCATTCCATCTTTTCTTAATCATTTTGATATGATCAAGAAGAATAAACAATTCTTGTAACCTTGATCAAACATTACTTTGATATTTCACCTCTGATACCTATCATAACATATAATCACTCGTAAAGAAAATGATTTGAACCATTATTAGGCTCTAAAGTTAACTCTATTCTTGCATGATATTATCCCATCAAGAAGCCACTCATTTTCCCTCAATAACTGGTGGTAATACATTCAACCATTCCCTTTCCATTACTACTTCACTTCCATGCCCACAAAGATTACAATATTATTGAAAAACCACCAGGATTTCATCAGGAACCAACTTCCAACAATAAACACAAGTTATTGAAACAATTTTAAGTGAGAACAATAGTTATTAGAGAAGAAATGTCCATGAAAGCTATGATCAACTGAAATGCCCCAAAAATTCCTAATTTTATAAATTATATTTAAATGAGGTTTTATTAGAAAAAATTATTTAAATAAATTATTTTTATTAAAATAAAAGGATATTTAATTAGGGAAAATCAAGAAGAGATTTATAAGTATTTTAATTAGGAGGAATTTGGGTATTTTAACTAATTGAGGATTTTATTTGGAAATTAATTAAATAAATTATTTTATTTAAAATAAGAAGGAGAAAATAGTTTCAAATTAATAATAATTTTATAAATAATTTGATTGGATAAAATTAGGGTGTTTTGCTAATTAAAATAGAATTTATGAAAAATCTTTCAAAAATCCTAATTTAGCCTAAAAAGTGATTTAAATATTATTTTATTTAAATATTATTATTTTTAAATATATCAAATAAATACCAAACATTATTATTTTTCATTTTTTTCTCTTCTTCTTTTTTCCTTTTCTTCTTCCTTTGTCTTCCTTTTCTTCTTTTTCTTTTTCCCCGTTTGGGCTGCCCTCTTTCGCGGCCCAAGCCTCCCTCCTTTCTTCTTCAGCACGGCCCAGCCCGCACCCGTTGCCCTTCGCACGTCCCTCGCTACGCCGCATTTTTCTTCATTTCTCACTAAAACTCCGCATGTCATTTTATTAACCTTCACCCAGCCAAACCGCCCGATCTCCCCTCTTTTCTTTTCTTTCTTTTCCTTCTCAAACCGCCCGACCCAGCCCCATCATCTTCTTCCTCCTTCGCACCTGCCAGCCCTGATGCCGGACTGCAACCTACGCAACCGCCATAATTGAGATTTCCACTGCCGATTACGCACTATTGACCGGCCGATTTTCTTCTTTTATCTTCCCCTTGATTCGCCGATCACATAGACCCATCCAACTCCTTTCCTTACCGTGCGATCCTCTCTCTCTCTCTCCTATGCATTCCCCTACCCCGAATTGCTGCCACCGGCCAAACAACACCGCCGGTGACCATAACTTTACTTGCCCAACTCTCTAGCCGATCCATAGAACCCTGGCCTCCCTTATAACCCTATAAATACCCCCATGATAACCTGTATCGAGCCTTTGATTTCATTACCCAGAAATCCGTCCTTGCCGCCGCCACTCCTTTAGACGCCTCTTCCTCCGCCTCCGGCCAACTTTGCTGCCATCCATGGCTATCAAACTCTTCCTTGAACCTTCCTCACCCTTCGATTCTTCCTTCACAAGCCGAACCAGCTGTGCAAAGTTACCTTCCCAAACAACCCTTTCTTCCACCTCTGCCACCCTTTGCGCCGCCCTTAGCCACCTCTTCCACCATTCCTGTCTCTTCTTTCACCCCCAAAATCTTCTTCAGGTCCTTCTCTATCTCCCTATACCTTTATTTTCCTCTTTCTCCCTCTCCTCCTCTCTCTTTCTCCTCCTCCTCCATTCGGCCACCACCATCGCCGCCGTGTGCCGCCACCCTCATTCTGTACCTCTCCCTCTAGGAAACTCAAAACACCCCAGCTCCCATCTTAATTCTCCCTATCTTATTCCCAGCATGCAACTTTCCCCTCTTTCTTTTCTTTTTTCGGCCACCGCCGGTGCCGCCGTGAACCACCGCTGGTGCCGCCTATCCCCACCAGCCTATGGTTGAACCCTAGACCCTCTCAGCTATTTTTCCTATTTTTATAGCCCTTAAATTATTTTATTCAAATTATTTGCATAAAAATACTATTATTATTATTATTATTCTTAATATTTATATTTTTAATATGCATTATTATTATTATTAATGTTTTTATTATTATTTATGTTGACGGCTGAAGCCTATTGTATTTTAATTCAATTTTATTATTATTTTTCCTATTATTTCTACATTAACTATTATTAATATTAAAATATTATAAGTATAATTATTATTATTATCATTTCCTATTTCGAATTTCCATTATTATTAGTACAAATATTTTAACATTAGTGTCGTTAAGAATGTTGTAATTATTATTATTATTATTATTATTATTATTATTATTATTATTTCATCACTATTATTATTACTAAATTTGGTTATTTATTTTACTAATATTATTATTAGTAGTAGTATTTTAGTAAAAGGGATGAAGCCCTTATTTTACTATGTTTTTGAGCGATGTCCTTATTATTATTATTGTTACTATTTTTATTAACCTTATTATTATTAATATTGATATTATTTTTGGTATTTTTGCTATTATTATCTTAATATTTTATCAAAGCCTAGTCTTATATTAAGTTAGTTTTTAATAGTATTTTTGATAGGAGGGAGTCTAATTTCAACTTTTCTTTCATAATAGGTGAGACTAGTCAAAGCCCTAAGGAAGCGTAGGAGCATGTTCCAAGACCGGTGTCATTTTAGGTAAGGGTGTTACTAAGGCCATTGTGTGCTTATGTGCATTTTGTGCTTCGCATGCTATGTTTCCTATATTTATTATTATTAATTAATTTATATGTGGTATGACATGGAGTTGAATTATGTTTTTGTATGGCATGTGTAATATATGTATGTGACGATATGTGTTGTAACCCTATAAGACATGCATGAGAGGATGTCGATGTGGTTTGTGTGGGAGAAAGGATGAAAAAGGAGGATGGGGAAAGGAGTTGACTAAGGGAAGTGAGTTGACCTAATTTTATGGTTTTATAAGGAATAATCTAATGTATGGTTTTATGTGGAAGAATATAATTTATGGTTTTATGCGGAGAATATAATATATGGTTTTATCTTGGAGAATGTAATTTATGATGTTATATGGGAGAATCAAATTTATGGTTTGTTTGGGAGAATCTAATTTATGATGTTATTTGGGAGAATGTAATTTATGATATTATATGGGACAATCTAATTTATGATTTGATTGGGAGAATCTAGTTTATGATTTGTTTGGGGGAATCCAATTTATGGTTTTGCTTGGGAGATTCTAATTTATGATTTTATGTGGGAGAATCTAATCAATTGTAAGGTAAGGATGAATCTTCGGTTTTATGTGATTTGAATTTGGGGTTTGGTAAGGATGAATATTTGGTTGGTATGGATTGAATTTAGGGTTTGATATGGACAAATCTTTGGGTTTTATATGGTTTGAATTTAGGTTTGGTATGGGTGAATCTTTGGTTTTGTGTGGATTGAATTTAGGGTTTTGTATGACGGAATCATGATTTGTATGGTGGTATTTATAGTTGTATGGTGGTATTAGGGTTTACATGGTGGCATTGATGGTTGTATGGTGGTATTAGGGTTTGCATGGTTGAATTTAGGGTTTCACGTGGAATTTTAGGGTTTGCATGAAAAAGTTCGAAAGTTTGCATAGGGAGATTAATGTCTGCATGGGAGTAAAATTTACGTATGAAAAGTTAATTTGGGATGTAAGGAATGTAATGTAAGCGTTGTTTGGGTATTTAAACACTTTGGATGGAAAATAATACGTGGAACATTATCTGGGTACGTAGGAGACGAAGCTAGGGTTTGGAGTGGCCAAGTGTGAATTGTCATGGTTAATTAAGGTTTGGAATGGCTAATTATGGTTCTTATGGTTAAATAAGGTTTGGAGTGGTTAATTATGGTTTGTGGTGGTTGATTAGGGTTTGGTGTGGGTGCTTAAGGTTTTTGTTATATCATGTGTTTTTGGTGATTAAGGTGTAATTATGAGAATGGAACCGATGATTTGTGATGTGTGGAGTGTTAAAATGATTTGGGTGATGTGAGATGGAGTAAGAGGGGATGTTAAGGCCTAAATTAGGGTTTCGGGATAAAAACCCTAGAGTGAGATGTGAAGTAGAATGGAGGATAAGTGTAAAGGGAGCGATTCATGCATGTCTAGGGTTTGGTGGTAGCACATGTGTACTTGGTGAATAAAGTATGATGATGAATATGGAATTTATGAGTTATGATTCGTGCATGTCCATGGTGAAACCCTTTGAATAAAATGATTAAGACACTAATTACTTAAAGTGGAAGATATTAAGACGGGACCAGCCGATCCACCGGTCAGTAATAGTGGTTAGGGTTTTACCCTATGTGCGACCGATCCACCGGTAATAATAGTGGTTAGGACATGATGTCTTATATGTGACCGGCCCACCAGTTATAATAGTGGGGGATCCCAATCTCAATGAAAATAAACTAGAGTTTTGCTAAGGCAAATAAAAGACACTAATTACTTACAGTGGAACACCATGCGAGGAGGAACCGAACCGATCCATTAGTTAGGAATAGTGGTTAGGGTTTTTACCCTATATGTGACTGATTCACCGGTTAAAATAATGGTTAGGGTTTGACCCTATTGTGACCAATCCACCGATAATAATAGTGGTTAGGGCATGATGCTCTATTGTGACCAGCCCACCAGTTATAATAGTGGGGTTTTCCTATGCTCGCATGGATTGATAAAAGGCATGGTGTGAATCGGATTCTGATAAGTGATTAATTAAGTGATTAATCCAGATTATTCATGGGCCTTTGTACTTTTACCTAGTTGATCATATGCATTTGTAATTGTATTCTTCTATTCTTCTGCATGATTTTATGTGCTTATAACTTGGCCTTAGTGCTTGGTTACCTTACTCAGTACGTAGCGTACTGATCACCCTTTTCATGGGTGCTACTCATTCCCATGAGTAGTATGCCCTTCTGACTTTATGCAGGTGGGTGAGATATCCGGTGGGACTGAGTGTTGAGCATGTTTGGCTCACAGTTCAAGAGAGTTGTGGCCATATTTCAGTCTTTATGTAACCTCTATTGCTCCTTGTCATTCCTTTTGTTTTGGATTTTTCAAAATTATATATTAATCTTTGTAGCTATTACTCCTTTTGAGGAATTTTTATTTCACACTTTGATTTCTATCCTATTATTGATTCATGATTCTTTACGCGTACTCTGATTTTTAATGAATGATCTTTTGAGCTCTTTTATGAGCTGTTGGTTTGAATTTAATGCTTGTTTGGAGTTTAGTTTGTCTTAATTTGTAATTGATTGTTAATATTTTCCTTAGCCTTAGCACTTGGTACTGAAACGGTTGGAGAAAACCGGTTTGGTACTAAGTATGGCGGTAACATCCCTAGAATTCACGGGTTTGAATTTAAGAATTTGTATTACTTCCGCTTTTAAAAAAAATTGTGTAAATTTGGGGGTGTTACATCAACACTCTTCAACAAGCTGTAGCAAGTTTTAATGCTACTAACACACAACTTTAGAAACTTCATTCCATTCAAAGCCAACTTCAAAGGTTGGAGATGGGAGTAGCCAACCAAGAGACACTCCAACACATGCACAAGACCATGGATCTCACCAATGACTGAGTATATGGAATGGTGAGGAGGGTTGTAAAAGCATAAGGTGAACAACTCAACAATTGAATGGAGTATGAGTAGAAGGCAAATGAGAATGGCTCTAATGATTTGAGCCACAACTAATGAGGACATGCTAATGATCAAATATTGTATAACCTTTTAGTAGTTAAAGGTTCAAAGCTCAATATCCCTACTTTCTATGGTTAATTAGATGTGAAATTAATTTATGAATGATGTCATGAAATAGCTGCAATGTTTAAGGTTAGAGTGTATGATGATGAATATATGAGAGAAATTGAAAAAAAAAACTAAGGAAGAAATTTTTTCATAAAGAGTATAAACAAGGAATGTATATCAATTTAACTACTCTTAGGAAAGGGTTATTAGTGTAGAAGAATAAACTAGAGAATTTGAAAGACTAGCACCATTATTTTATATGCAAGAGAGAAAAGAATAAAAATGTGCTAGATACTAAAGTGGCTTTAATAACTTGAGTAGAGTTAAAGTTGAAATGTTTTCCTATGATTTTATTGAAAATTTGACTAAATTGGCTTTAAAATGTGAAAGGCAAACTAAATCCACCAAAGTATATGCTAAAGCAAGTGATTTGACTACTACGTCAAGAAAAAGCTATTCAAATGCATCCACATCAAAATTAAGGGAACATGTGCATTTGATTAATGATTAAAAAATAAACCCTAATTGATATGAAAAAGATAAGAATAAGGTGAATGAAATGTCCATTAAAGAATGTTTTAAATATAAAGGACATGGTCATTTTTCTAGAGAATGTCCTAATCAAACCATACGATGATAACGATGACCTAGAAACTAATTCTAATGATGATACCTTAAGTACGTATGAAGAAGATGGTAATCCCTATTTTGTACTTCAATGGTTATTACAAATACAACCTAATAACCCATCTACACAAGAGGATAAAATTTTTACAACTAGGTGTAAAATTGGTGATAAAGTTTATAGGAACATTATTGATAGTGGTTCATATACTAATGTTGCTAGTGAAATGATAAGAAACAAACTAGTGTTAGAGAATACTAATCGTCTTAAATCATATTCACTACAGTGGCTTAATAAGAAAAAATATTCGAAGGTAACTAAAAAAACCCTAATTACTTTTTATATTAGTGAGTATCATGATGAAGTATTGTGTGATGTATTATCTATGGATGCTTGTGATATATTAATAGGAATAATGTGGTAATATGATGAAACCATTATCCATGATGGATTAACTAATTAATATATATGTCCTAAAGAAAAAATAGTTATAGATTGAAACCATCATAATGTGATCATATTCAACTTATTAGGGTTAAAAAGTGTCTATTCTTACATGAAAAAGATATGATTAATTGCACTGAGGTGAAGGCTATGCCTTTATAGTAAAGGAATATCAATTAAGGGAGAAAGTCCCTATGAATTGAAAACATACTAGATTACTTGATTAGTATAACTATGTATATCCTAACGACTTACCTCCTTGACTACTACCTATTCGAGTTATAAATCATGCTGTAGATTAATTCCTTGAATGCCTCTATGTAATGTACCATCTTTTATGTCTAATATAGAAGAAGATAAGGAATTATAATGAAAATACAATCACTATTAGATAAAGATTATGTGAGAGAAAGTATGAGTCCATGTTGTGTACATACTGGAATACCACAAACTCTAATTTAAACAATTATGGCAGATTTAGGGATTTATTAGGGAAATTAATTAAATAAAATATTGTATTAAAATAAGTGGAAGAAATTAAGGTAAAATCAAGAGGAAATTAATAAATAATTTAGTTGGAAAAAATTAGGGTGTTTTGCTAACTAAAATAGAATTTAGACAAAATCTTTCAAAAATCCAAAATTAGCCTAAAAAGAGAATTTAAATATTATTTTATTAAAATATTATTATTTATAAATATCTAAAAATACTAAAATATTTTAAAAACCCCAACCTACCTATTTTTTCTTTTTTTCTTTCCCCCTTTTTCCTATCTCTTTTCTTTTCTTTTTTTCCCCTTCCTCTCCTTTATCTTTTTCTTTCTTTCCTCTTATTCCGCTAATTTGGGCCAGCCCACTGTGCAGCCCAAACCTCCCCTTTCTCCTATGTGGCCCAGGCCTACTGTTCCCTCCCCTCTCCCTTACCAGTAAACCGGCCGGTCCAGCTCCTTTCTTTTTGTACTTTTCTCCCTGGACTGCCCAACCATCCTTTCTTCTTCCTGTCCCCTTCTCCTCCAACCCTTTCTCTCCCCAATGCCCAACCACCCTAATTCCCAGCCCAGGCACACGACCTCTATGTCGCTACACACCGGCCTACTGCCCCTATCTTCTTCCCCATCACTCCCTCTCTCTCTTCTACCCAATCGCATCCTCTCTCTCTCCTCACATATGCCTCTATGCCCTTTCCTTTTCCCCTTCCCAAAATGGAAAACCCTATAATTTATAGACCTATTGTAATATCCCAAAAATCCTAATTTAGGAATTATGGAAAAATAATGATTTATTAGAGAAAATTAAGAAAATATATTACTTCATTAAATAAAGAGGAAATTTATTGAGGAAAATAAGGAGAAAATAATAAATAACTTATTTAGAAAATTTTGGACATTTTACTAATTAAAATGGAATTTAAGGACAATTTATCCAAAATAGCCTAACTAATTTAAAAATGGATTTAATTATTATAATTAAAATAATTATTATTAAAATTAAATATTTAAATTAATTATATAAATAAGTAAAGACCAAATACCCCCAACCCAACCATTTTATCATTTTCCATTTTCCATTTTCCTTTTTCCTTTTTCTCCTTTCTTTTCTTTTTCTTTCTTCCTCCTTTACTTTTTCTTCTCATCCCTCGGTTTGGGCTAGCCCGTCGGCCCAAATCTCCCTTCCTCCCTAGCATGTCTCGCGTGTCAGCCTGCTCCCTTGCCCAGGCCGGCCGATCCTTCTTCTTTTTTTTTCTTTTTCCCCTGGACCGACCAGTCCAGTCGCCCCCCTTCTTCCCCGACCTGCACCTCGACCTGGAACTCGACTTGCAGCCCCGAATCTCGCCTGCAGCCACCAACCCAGCACCGACCGTCCTCCCCTGCCCTTCCCTGTCATTTTCCTTCCTCTTTTCGACCCCGACCAAGTCCCTCTCTCCCGTTCCCGCGTGCCCATCTTTTTCCCTTTTCCTCTCCCCCTCCTCGACCCAACCTGCCGTGGCAGGACCTGCACCGCCTGCCACCTGCACACCTGCCCCGCTTGTCTCCTTCTTCCCTTGTCATTTTCCCCTCCCAATTGCCCATAAATACCCCCCATTGGCAGCCATAAATCAACTCCCTCCTTCGATTTTTCCCCGAAACCCTGCCTCTCCGCCGCCTCAAAAAGACGGGATTTCCGCCGCCACCGGTGACCTCCACCGCCACCTCTTCCCACCTGGATCTTCCCTGCAACTCCCTCGAAAAAACCAATCCACCACCACCCTCCGCCTTGCCCTGCACGTGCCGCCCTAGCCGTGCAAATTTCCCATCCCAAAACCACCACCTCCAGCCTTCGCCGCCTTTGTGCCGCCTTCCACCGCCAACCCGGCCGCCACCAGCGCCTCCTCCAGCCTCCAAAATGTCCAGCAGACCTCCCTCTACCTTCCCATACTGCTATCTTCCCCTCCCTCGCTCTCCTTCTACCTCCCATATCTTCCACCTCTCTCCACCACCTTCGGCCGCCGCGCCGCCACCCCTTGCGACGCCACCACCCTCACTCTACTCCCCTTCACCTGCAGTTTCTTTCCCCACCTCAAACTTCTCTTTTCCTCCTTCCATCCAGCCCCCACCTTGATCTTTTCCTTTCTCTTCCTCCTCCACCGCCGTCGCCGTCGCCGCCACGCGCCGCCGCCGGACCACCACCGACCTTATGTTGTTTCCAACTTACCCAAACCCTAATATTTCCTTTCTATAACTGTTATTAAATTTTAACTACTATTAATGATATTATACTTAATATTATCATTATTATTATTACTTTCAATATTATTATTATTATTACTATTATTATCATTATTATTATTATTATTATTATTATTATTACTGCTAATGATATTATCATTATTATTATTACTAACAACTTAGTGTTAATATAGTTACCTCCTTTGTTATTATTATTATTATCATTACTATTATTACTATTACTCAACCTAACCTTATGATTTTCCTAACCCATAATACTATTATCATCAATAATGGTCTAAGACTTTAGGGTTAATGTGATTAAGACTTCCCTCATTTGCTATTATTGCCACTATTAACCTCACTATTATTTTTACTAATAATACTAAACGCTAGCCATGGTTTATTTTTGTCTTTATCTTTACTATTACTATTATTATTATTCCTATTATTGTGACCAAAAACATTTGAACCCTTATATTATTACTATTCAAAAATATACAACTTTTATCATTATCATCTTTCGGAATATTTTACTTGTTGGTATTGTAAGTAGTATATTATTATTTTGACCCTAACACTATTATTAGACTTAGTCTTAAAAACGCTAGGGTTTCCATCACTATAAACATTAGTGTCACTATTATTAGTTTTATTATTATTATTATCACTATTTTTCTATAGTTAGCATGAACATTACTATTATAAGAATAGGGCTAACGGGTCTAATAATATAGGTGTAACAATAAGTATTAAAAATAAACATATTTTTGACTAGTAATATTTGGTATTTTAATTTTAAGGTAAAAACCCTAACTTTTGTATAATAACCCCTCTAGTAATAAGAACCTTAATCCTAAACTAGAATAAGGGTTGATGGCACTTTTGAGGGAAACTAATACTTAGTATTTTCCCCTTTTATAGGTAATCCTAACCAAAGCCCTAAGGAGTTAGAGGAGCGTGCTCCAAGCCCGGCGTCGCCTTAGGTAAGGACGAAGCTATGGCCTTTGTGTGATGTGTGACCTGTATGTTTTGAATGTTGTATATGCCATGTTATGTCCTGTATTATATGATTGTGGGCAACTTGTCTTATGTAGCGCAGCTTGGAGATTGAGGTATGTTTGTATGTGTTTCCTATGACATGAGCATGACATGTATATGTATGATGTTTATGATGTAATATGATATGGCCCTCTAGGACATGCATGTTAGGATAAATGGTAATATGAGTTGGGAATATAAGGATGACCAGAAATAAATGGGAAGTGAGTTCACTAAGGGGGAATACGAGGTTGACCTAAGTACCTCATGATCCATGAGCGAAGATTTAATAAGGGAGGAAGGACCAAAATAAATGAGAGTTGGGGAACCATGCATGGGAGTCGTAAAAATTTGCATGGTGACTTGGGGTGTTTGCATGGGATGGCTAGACCTTGCATTGGCATGATCCTTACGTGTGGAAAGTTGATTTGGGTTGTAAGTGAGAGTTTGGGGGAGTCTTGGAGTGGTTGGTGACTTGGTCTAAAAAATGGTACGTAAGAGACCTTATTAGGGTTTTGCGTGTAAGTGGATGTTGGGGAGTCTGCATGGTGTATTTGAATTAAGCATGGGGTTGAATCTTACGTGAGGAAATTTGATTTAGGGCGTAAATGAGATAATGTCAAAGTTATGGGTCCATTGGAGACTTTGATGTAAAATAGTACATAGGCGGATGTAAGGGTATCTAAGGGACCCAATTAGGGTTTTGGGGGAAAAATGAGGAATTGGAAAGGTACAATGGTAAAGGCAATTAAGGAAGGATGGAGTATGGGGTTGAGAGTGAGAGTCCACTTGTATAAAGGATGAGTATGGGCTTCTAAATGAGAGAAGAGGTTTTGGGGCAAAGAGGGGAGGTTACTTGGGGAGGAAGTCAAGAGCTAGGGGTTGGTGTGGCCAACTAGGGTTTGGCGGTCACATGCGGAGTTGGGGAATAAAGGGATATATTTTGGGAATGTCTTAGTAGAGACGGGATGCGAGATAAGGAACAGAGTAAAGTTAGGATGAGTAAGAAAGAGTTGGGCCATATAGGCCTAAATTAGGGTTTTCCAAGGAGGAGCCCTAGAGGGGTGAGGACATGCGGGACCAATATCGTTGTGTTAGGGTTATCCCACATTCTCGGAAGAGTGTGCCCTTACTACGTTCCTTATGTATAAGAGTAAGAGGGGATGGACATCGGGCGTGAGAAGGGGAGAACAGTCTCAAGATATGGGACGGGCCTCCTCGAAGGGAAGAAGTAGAGAGTAGTAGATATGCATGTCAAGGGTGGAACCTTATTTAATAATACATGAATAAGACATTAACTACTTAAAGAGTAAGATTGTTGAGCCGGGCCCAGACCGATACACCGGCGTATGATAGTGGTTAGGTGCGTTCTGCCCTATAAGTGACCAATCCACCGGCTATAATAGTAGGGGATCCCAAGCTCAACAAACCAAACAGTATGTTGTAATTAAATCATGGGAAAGATACTATATATTTATAGTGGAACACCATGAGAGTCGGGGCCAGACCGATCCACCGGCATAATAGTGGCTAGGAGCGTTGTGCCCTGGAGACCGATCCACCGACGTATAATAGTGGTTAGGTGCGTTCTGCCCTATAAGTGACCGATCCACCGGCTATAATAGTGGGGTTCCCGTACTCGCATGGATTGACAAAGATTATGGTGTGAAATAACTTACAAATAAATCATGGAAAGATACGTTTTAATCACAGTGAAACACCATGAGAGTTGGGGCCAGACCGATCCACCAGCATAAAATAGTGGTTAGGTGCGTTCTGCCCTATAAGTGACCGATCCATTGGCCATAATAGTGGAGTTTCCGCATTCTCATGGATTCATAACGATTATAATGTGAATCGACTATAGTTATTAGAGTTATGAAAAGAAGAAGTTGGGTTGGACTATAATTGACCTACATCATCCATAATATTACATGTTGCTTATGTGTTTGTGCTGTGCATGTTATGTTGTATGTTGTATAATATTACTCAGTATTAGACCCATACTGATACTACCTTGATTGAATGGGTCCTGTGATAATCCACCGATGGTGGGGAGTAGACTTCTTGTGCAGGTTTATGATTGGGTACTATCTTGGAGTGGAAGGCTTGACTTGAGTGAGTAGGCGATCCAGATATTGGTCCCTTGGGATCCGTTTTATTTAGCTATACTTTATACTACGCTTTTTTTTTGAAACCGTACTCTTAAGTTGTATTCCTAAACGATATTCTAAATGTTGTTGACTCGTGTTTTCGTGAATGACCTATGTTAACTATGAACCTATGTTTTGATGATTCTTACTTAACGATTGTTTAGTTTAGCCTTAGCACTTAGTATTGGAACAATAGGAGTGAACCGGTCTGGTACTAAGTGTGGCGGTAATACCCCCAAGTTTACGGTTTTAATTCTTTTGCTTCCGCTAAAACTTTTGATTAAACAAAATTTTTCAGTAGTAAATTTGGGGGTGTTACACATATGCCGGCCATGCAACATTGGCTGGCAAGCTACATGCATGTTACCAACCTTCTGTCTTCCCCCACTGTTATTCCCCCTCATCCATGGCCTATAAATACCCCTCAACCAACCCCATTCAACTCTTTTTTCTATCAACAAAAAAGCCTACACTCTTATGCACCATTGCCTATTCAACCTCTTGTTGCACCGCTACCGTCTAGCACCACCACCCTCCACCGAGCTACACTCCTCACCATCCTCAATACTCCCTACACAAGCTACCTTCGCTATAAAAAGTTTGCCATTTGACAAACCTTAACCCAACCACCGTAGCTCTTTGTATTGTCGTCCGCCGCCACTCCCACTGCAACCACTACTCCCTCTACCCTCCAAAATAACTACCAAACCTTCCCTTACATTCCCATACCTCCCTCTCCTTCTCCCTTCCTCCCTCTCCACCACTCTCAGCTACCACACTGCTGCCACCTATGCTGCCACCTTTGGCTATGCCACCACCACCACTTCAACCCTCTCCACCTAGGCATCCTCCACCACCTTCAATCCCTCTCTCATTCCACCTCTCTTACCCTAAACACCAAACTTTCAACCTTTTTCCCTCTTTCCCAAATACTACCGCAGCGGCCGTGCATTGCCACCGATCACCACTAACCCTAGGTGGTACCCTAACCCCTCTCAATCCTTAAACCCTAATTATGCAAACATTATTCTTTTTATTTGTATTTATCTTATTTTTACTATTACAATTATTATTGTTATTATTATTATGTTATTATTATTATTATTATTATTATTATTATCATGTTTATTATTATTTAAAGCCTTAGGATATTAATTATATTATTATTATTAAGGTGTTGAAACCCTACTTTTATTATTATTTAGATTATCATTATTTTATTATCATTGTTGTGTTGTTGTTGTTAATTTTGTTGTTGTTGTTGTTAAGGCTAACTTTAGCATATTATCACTTTTATTACTATTATAAATACTCAAACCCTATTATTATTATTATTATTATTATTATTATTATTATTATATTTATTATTATTATTATTATTATTAACTTAACAATTATTATTATTATTATTATTATTATTATTATTATTATTATTATTATTATTATTATTATTATTATTATTATTATTATTATTATTATTATTATTATTATTATATTATGACTATTATTTTTACCATTATTATTACTAAATGTAGCCTCGAGATATTTATCCTATTATTATTTAAATAAGTCAAACCCTATTTTAATAAATATTATGATTATCCTTATTTCATCATTAATACCGTTATTAATTTTATTATTATATTATTATTATTATTATTATTATTATTATTAGTGCTAGCTTTAGTATATTACTATTATTACATTTGTAAAAGAATTCAAAACCTTACCCATATAAATATCATTATTTTGAATATTACTATTATTAGTATTATCTATAGCAATATTATTATTTTGTTAATATTACTATTATATTATTATTTTTATCATTAACCCTATTATTAGCCTTAACCTTAATAATACTAGGGTTTCTATTACTATGATTACTACTACTACTACTACTACTACTACTACTACTATCAGTATTTTTGCTACAACTAGTATTAGTACTATTATAAAAAGAAATAGAAATAAAGCTATTAGATATAATACTATAAATATGGAGATAAATATTTAACATGAACCTATTTTGACTAGTAATACCTTAGTAGGCTAATTTGAGAATAAAAACTCTTTTTTACATGTAAAGTTTATTTTAATCATAGTAACCCTAATATTAGAATAAAGTAGGAAATAATAGTATTTTTAATAATAAGGAAATTAATCCTTAGTTTTTCTCTTTTATAGATGAACCGAATCAAAACCCTATGGAGGCATATGAGTATGCTCCAAGACCGGTGTCATATTAGGTAAGGATATAGCTAAGACCCTATGTATATTGTGTGCCTTGTATGTTATGTACCATCATATGTTATGTATATTATAATTATTATTATAACTATTTTATGTGTACCGTAGCTTAGAGTTGAGGTCTCATGTTTTTTCTTATAACATGTGCATAATATGTATATGTTGTGATTATGATGTGATGTCATGTGACCCTTTAGGAAATACATGCTAGGATATTAATGTAATGATATAGGGTGGAAGGATGAAAAAGGAAAATGGGGAAGTAAGTTGACCAAGGGGAAATGAGTTGACTAAGAGGAAGTGAGTTGACCAAGGGATGTGGGATTGACCTAAATATCTCATGATCCATAAAAGGAAAAATAAGAGAGGACTATGAATAAAATAAAGGAATGGGTGAGCTTTGCATGGGAGATTCTAGGGTTTGCATTAGAAATTTGGAGGTTTGCATGGGGTGGATGGAGTTTGTATGGGCATGAAATTTACATGTGAAAGGTTGCCTTGGGGTTTAAGGAAGGTAAGAGAAGAGTTGTTTGGATGAAAAATAGTACGTAGGTTAGTATAAGTGTGCACAAGAGACTTGGCTAGGGTTTGAGAGGAAAAACCTAATGTGATATAGTGGTGAGAGTAAAAATAATCGAGGGTAGAGGAATGTTATGTGTAGGGTGAGTATGTTTATCAAGGGTAAAAAAAGTGGAAGGTGAGAAATGGAGGGGTGTAGGAGGAAAGAAGGATGCTAGGGTTTGGTGTGGCCACCTAAGATGTCGTGGTCACACATGTATTTGGGGAGTAAAGTGAAATGATGAGGGTTAAATCTAAGGGATATGATGTGTGGGGTGTTAAAATGGCCTGAGTGTGTGAGGTAGAGAAGGATAGGCCATATAGGCCCAATTTAAGGTTTCTGGAGAAAACCCTAGGGTAAGGCAGTGAGTGGACATGAAGGCAAAGGGTAGCAGGCCTTGACCCACAGAATTAGGAGTTGGGCCTCTAGTGTGAGTAAGTGGGATAAAGAAAGGACATGAAGGGAAAGGTGTAGAAGTCTCAAGATATAGGACGAGCCCTCTTTGGAGGTTACGTGTAGATGGATTTTGTCATGCATATCTAGGTTAAAAACTTATCAAATAAGACACGAATAAAATACAAACCATTTAAAGCAGAAGATAGCTAAGCCGAGCCTAGACTAGTCAACTGATGAATAATACTGGCCAAGAGCCAGTGTGGCCTAGAGACCGATCCACCGGCGAATAATAGTAGCTAGGAGCGTTATGCCTTGCATGTTTTCGGTCTACAGGCTATAATAGTGGGGGATTCTGATCTCAACAAACTAAACATAATTATGATAAGGCTTGGGAAAGATACTAAGTATTTATAGTGAAACACCGTGAGAGTTGGGGCTAGACCGATCCACCGGCGAATAATAATAGCCAGTTACATTTTTCCCTAGAGACTGATCCACCAGCTATAATAGTGGTTAGGAGCCTTATGCCCTTTATGTTTTTGGTCCATGGGCTATAATAGTGGGGCTCTCACACTCACATGGAATGATAATAAGCATGGTGTGAAATGAGTAATCATCAAAATTTAAAGAATCAGTTGATCCAGACTATAGCTTGGCCTTTATTTATCTGTAATGATGGTATGTTTTTTGCATGATCATGTTTATCTTATGTGTCTTTGCGTGTTCGCATTAGTTTCATGGTTACCTTACTCAGTACATAGCATACTGACCACCCGTTTCATGGGTGCTACTCATTCCTATGAGTAGAAGGCCCCTCTGAGTTTATGTAGGTTGGTGATATTTTTTTGATGCCTTTGATGCTTATGAGGCATTAGGAGAGGCTAAGATTTGAGCATGGACTTGGCCTGGGGATTGAGAATGCCTTGGCCGAATTTACTTTTTATGTTCTTTTATGTTGTACTGCTTTACTCATACTTTATTTTTATCCTAATGTAACCTTAATTCCTTTTGAATTTTAATTATGTACTCTAGATTGTAAATTCTTTTTCATGTACTCTGATTTTGTATTATGAATTTTTCAATGATTTTATGAATTTTTGATTTAAGTAGTGATTGATGGAAATTTTTCTTTAGCTTTATGGTTAGTATGTGACTGGCCGAGGGATGGGCTTGTACCGATCATGGCGGTAATATCCCCAAAATTTACAAGCTTGTCTACTTGCTTTCGTTGAACCTTTTAATAAAGCAAAATATTTCATTAGTGAATTTTAAGGGTATTACACCTACCTTGTTAGTTCCATAGAAATACTATATCTATTGATGTGCATAGGTTCTAGAGTATTAAATAATATCATTGTCAAATATTAATTTCCTATGCCTTGACTTGATGACATGCTTGATGAACTTTGTGTTGCATGTGTGTTTTCCAAAATTGACTTATGAAGTGGTTATCATCAAATGAGAATTAGGGAAGGATATGAATGGAAAACACCCTTTAAAACTAAATATGGTCTTTATAAATGAATTGTGACACCTTTTGGATTATGTAATACTACTAGTTATTTGATTAGATTAATGAATTAAATTATTAGTCCTTTCCTAGGTAACTTCATTATAGGTTATTTGGATGAGATACTTATATATAGTAAGAATGAACATGATCATCTTGTGCATCTAAGGAAATTATTTGATAAACTAAGGGAAACTAAGATTTATGGAAACTTTGAAAAATGTCTTATGCTTCCAATTTTAGTTTTTCATGGTTATATTGTTTTCAGTTAGGGTGTTAAGTTGATCATACTAAGATAAAAGCTATTAAAGAGTGGTTTATTCCTAAGGATATTCATCAAGTAAGAAGTTTTCATGGGTTTCCTTTCTCTAAGATATTTACTATGGATTTCTCTACTATAGCTGCACCCATTACTCAACTAATGAAAAAAGTATAATTTAATTGGGGAAGTTAAGCCACTAAATACTTTAAAATACTCAAGAATAAATTATACAATACTCTTATATTATCTATTCCTAATTTTGACCTACTCTTTTGGGTAACTTATGATGCTAGTGGATTATGGATTGGATGATTTTTCTCATAGGAAAAAAGTCATATTGCATAATTTAATGAAAAATTAAGTGGTTTTAATTGGAAGTATTCAACATATATGAAGGAAAATGTTTTTCCATTTTACATAGCTTAGAGACATGGAGTCATTATTTGAACCCTAAACCTCTTGTATTACATTCTGATCATAAGAGCTTGAAATGTTGACATCATCAAAAGAAAATTAGTCTTAGATATGCAAGATAGAAAAGAAAATATAGTTCCTAATGCTCTTTCTCGAAGGTATACATTACTTTTCATATTAGATGCTAAATTGCTAGGTTTTGAAACGTTAAATTAATTGTATCCTAAATATGATGATTTTAGTGATGATTATGGAGTAGACAAAGAAAATGGATGTCATGGTATTTATGCATTAAAATATGAATTTTTATTTAGGCTTAATAAACTTTGTGTACCTAGATCAACTATTAAGGATTTACTTATTAAATAGGTACATGAAGAAGATATAGTAGGACAAACAGGTGCCCATAAGACATTAAAAGTATCACAAGAGAATTTCTACTGGCCACTTATGATTAGGGATGTATAACTTAAAGTAAACTGATGTGTTAATTGCAAAAATAGTAAAAGATTTTTTACAAAGGTTTATAGACCCCATTACCTATGTCTAGTTAACCATGGGAAAGCGTTAGTTGGACTTTATCTTTGGGTTTCCTAGAATACAAAGAGGTAAAGATTATAGTATGCTTATGGTAGATAGATTTTTGAAAATGTTTATTTTATTCCATGTAATGACACTGATGGAACTACACATGTTTTTGACTTGTATTATAAGGAAATTATGAAATTACATTGCATACCTAAAAGTATTACTTTAGATAGAGATTTAAAATTTCTTATTTAATGTTGGAAGATGTCATGCTACATGTTAGGCACCATGTTGTTATTTGGTACTTTACATTATTCACAAATTGATGGATAAACTAAATTTATAAATCATACTCTTAGCACTTTGTTGAGAGGATTGGTAGGTAAAAGTACTAAAGATTAGTATATTAAATTAGATCATGCAGAGTTTGGTTATAATCAAATTCCTTCAAGTACTATTCACTCAAGTCCATTTGAGATTATGTATGGGGTGAATCCATACATGCTAGTTAATGTGGTAACTTTAAAGACGTGAGTTTAAAAGCTATAAGGTTAAGGAATTAGTTATGTTTTTTCAAAAGCTTCATCAACAAGTCAAAGGAAACATAGAATGAGATAATGAAAGATACCAAAATTAAGATAAAAAAATTTTGTCTCCAAAGTTATTTTATCTTTGTGATTTAGTTTCGTTAAATTTGCAAAAAGAATGATCTTCTAATAAAAGAAAACATAAAAAATACCAAGAGTAGATACAACATTTAAAATCCTTAAAAGATAGAAATTGAATATGAACTTGAACTTCTAAAATCTTAAGGTTGTGTTTCAAGGACATTTAACATCGGTGATTTGTGCCTTTATTCTAGCGGTGTCAATTTGAGGACAAATTCTTTTTAAGTTGGGGAGAATGATGCATGAGCATCCATAGATCCTTGAGATGATGATGATTTGACATACATGGTTATAGAGCCTATTACATTATTTGTATTTGATAACAATATTAATAATGTGACTAACCTTAGCAAGTATACTTTGAGTAATGATTGTAGGTATGTAACATATATGCAAAGAGAAGAATAAGGCACTTTAAGATGTCAAGATGTCTAATATTTCATATGTTATAAGTTTTTACAAGTCAAAGGATAGTATTATGTATAGAAGTCAAACTTACAAGTTAAGAAGACCTAGTTAATAGTTTTATGTAAAATAAGACTTTTTAGTTATTTTCATGTAAAAATTAGTTACGTTTGTGTGCATTAATGTTTCATACGATTCATGTAATATTTAGGTTAGTGCTATGGTTACTATTAATAACTAGTGTGCTAGTTTGCTATGTCTATATTACTTTAGCTATCTTATATCACTAATCAGCAATATCGTGAAAATGTTCTGAATACCTATGTAAGGCACATTCAACTCCACTTTTATCATACATTGAGCATTATTAAAATCTAATACAAGTAACATACATGGCTAATTCTCTCTTTTGTAAGTGAATAATGCTAAGTAATACTACTTGGAGTAATCTTAGTAAGGATACTTTGAATCCTTTCTTAGGGAAACATTCAAAGTTAAACTTATTGTTGAATTATTCCTTGAATCTTTCTTGAAGATTCACATAATTTAAAGTTAAACATCAAACCTACCTATCATCTAATCACCGAATATTCAAAACATAGAGGAAGAACTCAAGCCAATGTTTTAGTATTTTTAACCAAAAATTATTTCTTGAAGACAATGCAAAAGTGTATGAAAATATAATCGAGAAGTGTTCTTATCATTTCAATAATAAGAGAGGGGTGACCTTCACCTAACCTATGCTTGATGTAATGTAAAATGCGATGACAAACAAAAGAATTTATGATTTAGAAAAACAAAATGAATAACAAGAAGGATGAGAGAAATTTAGAAAATATAGAGATTGCACAGTTTAAATGTAGGAATCAAATCCATGAGTTTAAAAAATAAGAAAGAAAAAAAATACATTTTGTCATAGTGGGCAAAAACAATCTATGTTGCTTTGCCTAACTTTTAAATAAAAGAAAATGTGAATCTCAATTCTCAAGAAAAGGCCAACTACTAGCCCATTTCATCACCTCTAGCATAATCTAGATAAGAATTAAAATCCTACAAAATCATTCTCTATACACCAGAATAAAAACTAGATCCTCACAATCCCAAACAAATGTAGCACATGTACGATGAAGCACTAGTAAAAAAAGCTACTTAAAACAAGGTAAGGGATCATGCTTCACATTGAGGTCATATAGCTACATGGTATAAAACATTAAAAAAAATATAATTCAAATTTAGGATCATGATGTAAAAGGGCATGCTTAAATCTAAATAATGGAAGAAATAATTATAAAAATCATGCATTATATTCATATAAAATAAGCCATATTATTGAACTTTGATTTAGTGATCACATACTATTCAGTTATTAAGATATTTTGTTCAACAACACTTAGTTCTCAACCATGAACTAAATTCATGGTAGCTTACACATACAATCAGATGCCACAAACACCCGATGTGGTTAAAATACATCGACAAAGAATTTCTCTAGGGATACCATACCTTGAGTTCATATTTCATGAGGGCTAACATAGATTAGGACACCACACCTATAACATAAGTTAATATCAAAGGGGTTGGTACTCCAATATCTCACCCACCACAAATTGAATGCATCTTCTAGGAGGGATATACAACATTAGGATACCACATTCACCTAAGTAATATACATACGAAATGCTAGGGGGCTTGTACCGGGATACCTCACCCACCTTACATTGACACCGATGTCATGCCATCTTACTATAGTATTATCCTACCCTCAAAGATACATTCATAGCCCCTAATGACTACACCTGATAGAGAAGGATATAGGTACTCAATGAAAAGATAAAAACATAGGGTGACTTGGCCTTTAACTCTTAGTTGGATATCCCAAGATTTGGAGAAAAATTCTTAAGCTAAATATTAATTCCATTAGTAAGTGATATCGCCAATCACATTTCAATTTCATTAATAATTAATTGGGTGTTTTCAAGTTATAACATAATACATAACACAAGGCATACAAGCCATCAATTAGTTATTTAGAGGTAACACCAAACTTTAACCTCACAAGGCATCCACGATACACCAAAACACTATTCATTTTAATTTCGTTAATTTTGATTAAACATGTTTCAACTTATGATTTACATGTTGCAATTTATTGGAAAAGTTAAGATAAAAGTATTATAGAAATATCAATAAGTAATTAAAGAAGATAGGTAGACTCAAGAAGAACTCATTGACTAGTTTAGTTTTGCCAAATCAAAGATGAAATAAACACATAATAAAACTAGTCGATAGGTACGTCCAACTGATTGATTATTCAAAGAAACTAGTCGATGGGTTTTACTAGACAAGTCAATGTGTTTAAGTCAATACTAAAACAACTATACTCACAAAAATAACCTCTAAGGTTTAGCACACGCATTAACTGGTCGTGGGAATAAAGCAACTAGTTCATCAAACTAATCGACCATTCACATAACTAGTCAAATGAGGCTACCAAATAAGGTGAGTGTTTAGACAACCAATTGATCTATCTAATTGTAATTCCCCAAAATTTTAAAATAATTTTATTATGATAATATTGAAGAAAACAAAACAAAACTAAGGGATGTGACTATAACACTAACGATGATAGAGGTGTGATCATCACCTAATATATGCTTGATAGAAGACAAAACGGAATAACTGACTGACATATTCATGCACTAATAATACAATGATAATAATAACCAAATGAGAATTATACATATGAGAATGGGTTACAAGATCCAAATATAGGAACCAAACCTAATAGAATAAATAATGTGAGGAACAAAAATGTCTTAACCCAATGGGTAGAACACATCTACTCAATTGGCCTAATTTTTAATCAATAAAATATAAAATCTTGATCCCAAGGCAATAACAAATAGTAGCCCACATTATCATTCTCATCATAATCTTACTGAGAATAATATTCCTATAAATCATCTTCATCTCACTAGAATGGAATCTAGATCATTATATTGGCCAAAAAAATGTGGTATCAGTATAGTGAAGTACTGGTAAAACATATTACCTAAAAAATGGAAAGGGTTCATGTTGCATATTGAGGTCACATCATATTATAGTATACAACATGCTTAGAAAGAGGAGCACAAGGAATTTGATTAGAAATACATATATGAAATATCAAGGTATATAGAGTATCCATAAATGAGTACCCAAAACAAGAAACCAAAATGTCATGATGCATGATGAGGAATAGCATAGGAGTACAAATCCACCCGCCACTACACTCTACTACAAGGGATTTTTATATGGGATCTTCAATAATAAAAGAACCTTAGTTCCTAGGTGAGGGGCCATATACTAAATTTGGGTCTGCAAAATTCAAACAAGTTATTTGTAATCAAACCATTATTTATATTCAAGACAAGGATGAACATAAGAATGTAACTCCCACCATAACAATGTTAGTGCCAAGGAGATTTTTTTTTAGGGATGTTCAACATCCGCAACACTTGGGCACCTAGAATAGAGAGCATATGCTCAATTTTGGGTCTAATACACTCACCACAATAATGCAAGTACCAAAGGGAATTTTTCAGGGATCTTCAATATCCACCGCATTTGGGTGCCATGGTTAAAGGGCATAAAAATTAACCAAAGCCTATGTATGCAAACAAGGCCTCTATGAGTCCATTATTTAATTTCAAAGACTAATCCAAATAGATGTTTTGAGTTTTGACATTAAAACTAACTAAGGCATATAAGCCACCAAGTTGCATGTTTTAAGGGAACATGAAACTCAACCAAACTTGGAACTATAATATCCTCATTTTGATACTTATTAAATTATATTTTGGTATGGTTGATGTCATGGTTAAGATGTTATAATTATATGGAAACATTAAGTCAGAATCCCTAAAGAAATATCATCAAATAATCAAGCACGCATAGAGAACATAGGCAATTAAGTCGATCATTCGTAAGAACCACTCAACTAGTCTAGCAGTACCAGGCTTGAGATAAAAATCAAATAACTGAAACTAGTATATAGATCGGTCCCACAAATAAAGTTTTCACAGGACCCCATTGATGGGTTTGGCCAAAGTGGTCGATGAGTCTATCTAGAGTTCAAACAACTCTAGTCACAAAGCAACCACTAAATTGGTTTGGTAAATTGATCAACTATTCATGAGAACTAATAGATAGGTTCATCCCATTAATTGAGTATTCTCATAAACAACCGATTAAGAAATCCAAAGTAAGTGAATGTTCACACAACCAATAGATTGATCCAACAAATTGATTAATTGGTCTAGGCAAAACCACACCCAGATAAAAGACCCACCTATCAAAATTTACCCAACTTTTCCATATCAACCCTTGTATGCTTCTATGTCATAAAAAACATAAAAAAACATATTACACCAATAAAATAACATAAGTACATGGTATAATCAAAGATTAACAAAATTATGCTCAAATCTATTGAAATAATGCATAATATCATAGTACTAAGAACATGACTAAAAATTTATAGGTGAAAAATTTACCATATGCTCAAATTCAAGGACTCAATTAACTTATACATAGAAGAAGGAGGAGAAGAAGAAGAATGATGAGAAGAAGGAGAAAGAGAAGAAGAAGGAGCGGGAGGAAAAGAAGGAGAAAAAGAAGGAGGAGAAGGAGAAAGAGAAGTAGGAGGAGAAGAAGAAGGAGAACAATATGAGAATGAGAACAAGAAGAAGAAGCAAAAGGAGAAGAAGGAGAAGAAGGAGAAAAAGAAGAAGAAGAAGAAGAAGAAGAAGAAGGAGAAGAAGAAGAAGAAAAGGAGGAGGAGGAATAAGACAAGGAAGAAGAAGAAGAAGAAGAAGAAGAAGAAGAAGAAGAAGAAGAAGAAGAAGAAGAAGAAGAAGAAGAAGAAGAAGAAGAAGAAGAAGAAGAAGAAAGAAGAGGAAGAAGAGGAGGAGAAGAAGGAGGAGAAGAACGAGAGGAAGAAGAAGAAGAATGACATAAACTTCCTCTCAAAATAAATTACATGGAGAAGTAATCTAAGAACTTAAACGTTCTCAAAACTTTAATTCTTTCTTGCTTAAAAAAAGTAAGAGATAGTTAAAGATAAGGATAGGACTCAAAATAAATTACAAGGAGAAGGAAGCTAAGATCTTCAACCATTCTCAAAACCTTATTTCTTTCTTGATTAATAGAAATAAGAGATAGTTAATGATAAGGACAGGATAAGAGAGAAGAGGTAAGAATAGAATAAGAAGAGGAGGAAAAAAGAGGCCAGCCTTTGTTTCCTAGTAGAAAATAGAACAAAGAAAAATTGAGAAATGCCCACTTCTTAGGATTTTTTTTTCTTTTTTACATAAGATAAGGGAGAGAATGAGCAATTCTAGATAGTAAGGAATGAATATGTATTAGGAATATGGTGTCTAGAGGTGAGGGAAGAGAGAGAAAATTGACTTAGGTTGTGTTCAAGCAATCAAGTGTAACATAAATACATGATGAGGTGAGGGATATGGGGTTTAACTAGGGAGAGACACGGTAGAGGGTTAGTAAGTGAGGGAAGAGGGTGTAACAATTTAAAACATGCATCCATGTCTATCGTAGGAGAAAGGAAAATGAGGATGAAGAGGAGATGTGTGATTCCAAACAAAAGTTCTTTTAGAGGAGAGTTTAGCTATAAAAAACCATAGATTCATCTAAATAATTTAAATAAAAAATAATAATTAAACCAAAAAAATGTGCTTATTATCATAAATTAATTCTAGTGAGAAGATTTCATTAACATTGGAAAGTGATTCAAAGCCAAAATAAAGAATGATCTGAAATCAAAGGTTGGCTAAACCTATCAAGTAGTTTATCCTAGAAAAAGACTATTAATTCCTAAGTATATCATTTGATTTAGGAAACTAGTCAACCTGTACACTTGAAATTTACATTTTTCAAACATTTTCAGAAACTAAAACTAATTTATATTATACTACATAAATTTAAGTATAATTTGAAGTATTTTAGGATAGGGTATTACACTAATAAACTGGTCAACATGTCTGTGTGAAATAACATCTTGACCTATGAATTACACTCAACTAAATTTCAATTATTTTTCATATAAATCCTAACATGATTCTATGTTGTAAAATATATAAAAACACATACTCCACTTATTAATTACATAAAAATGAATTAACTTTAATGCTTAGCATAATTATGCATAAATTCACAAAACTTACACATGGTATCAAAAATCTTAAACATGCTTCAAAACTTTAGAGATGAAAACATTACAACATGCTCAAATATAGGAACTCATAATGACACATATTCATCATGGATTGAACCAAGTACATGTATTCACAATATATAGCGAAAATCCTTAGTCATATAAGAGATAATAGATCCTTACCTATAAGAAAGTATTCTACCTCAAAAATACTTTTAAATTGATACTTTCTACTGAGAACTTGATTTTTTAAGTGAATCAAGAACCAAAGATATTAAAATTGGTTTTTTAAAAGTCCATGGAAATAAAATCAGAAGAATAAGAAGAAGAAGAAGAAGAAGAAGAAGGGAATAACTCAAAATCAAGGCTAAGTCCTAAAACCTTTCTCTAACCCTTAATCCTTCCTTAGTTATAGGAGAAAAGGAAAAGCAAACAATAAAAGTAGGAGAAAAAAAGGAAAAGAAATTATTGATTGAAGGAAATGCCGTAGATGTAAAATCTCTTCCTTTTTAGTAAGAAAAAAGTGAGAAAAAATAAGAATATCCAACACATAAGAATTTAATCCAACGAAAGGGGAGAAAATGAATAATTAAAGAAGTCAAGGAGTTAAAATGAATTAGAAAATGACTATAAATTAGCGTTAGGGTTAACATATCAATGGGGAAGAGAGAGAGAGAGTGTGTGTGTGTAAGAGAGAGTTGACTTTTGTTGAGTATGCAAAAATGAAGGTGTAAGAGGGTCAATGATGAGAGTGAAGGAAATTAAGTGAAGTCAAATGGAAGGTAGTGTAGGTAAATCAAAGGAGAAGGTGAAGAAAGTATTACATACATCCATGGTACTAAAAGAGAAAGGAAAGTGGGGGAGAGGGAGATAAAGTAAGAAAGTGCCTCTAAAGTATTTTTGCAATTTTTTTAGCTACACAAAAAACATAGAATGATCTAAATAATTTCAAGCAATAAAATATTATTAATAGGAAAAATAAATTCTTGTTAGAAGTATTCATAAACATTAGTAAAAAAAATAAAATCAATAAGAGAAAAAGATGTGAACTCGTAGGATAACTTGTCAATCAATTTAAACAACCAATCTATAGGTTTATCCAAAAAATAAAAGTGTAAGTTTCTAAGAATACTAATTGATCACTTTATGAAACTAGTCAACTGATACACTTGTAATTTACACTTTTAGTAAAACTTTATTCCATTTTCAAAGGTAAAAATAATTTATTATATATCGATAAAATTTTAAGTATATTTAAAGGGTTTTAGGATAGAGTATTACAAAAAAAAGCTATATTATCTAGATCTTTATTTAAAAAATAAGGAATGTTTAGAATCACCAAATCATAACATATTATAAATCAAAAATTATCAACTAATTACAATATTAACATGCTACAATCAATATAAAAAAAGGGATTAGAAAACCCCATAATTTTGACCAAAAACCCTAACCAACAAATCAAAGCATAAATCATCAATTTCATAAAATTGAAACATGCTTATATGAAGTAAAGATATCTTACAATAACCTAAGATAAACATTATAAAAAGAAAGAATGATTGATGGACCAATTCGAATCATTCGTCAAGACTCCCTAAAACCCATGAAAAGCATGAAACTTTTGGTAAAATCAACATAGAAAAACTAAATAAAATCACTAAACAATAAAGAGGAACACGAAAGTAAATTTATCTTCAAGCTTTGAAAGAAAACCAATTTGATACATGGATGAAAAGGATAATAAGGTTTCAAAAATTGAGGGGATAATTTAAATGAGAAAGCCCACGAGAAAGGAGGAGAAGAAAATGAAAGCGTAGTGGAGAAGAAAAAAGATAAAAATGGGTGGTTATGGTGGCCTAAAAGTGTTGCCTTGTTTTGTATAAGGGATTAAGAATAGAGAATATTATGTTGAAGATGACGATGATGAATTGGTGGATTGATAAGTTCAAAGGAAGAGTAGGTTAGATGTTTTAGACTTTACATAGTTAGATGTATGAGGGTAGGAATGTAAATAAAAAACTATGATATTTATGGAGAAAATATCAAGGAGAAATGGATGACACTCAATCTGCCATAAGGAGAAATAGGAGAAGGAAAAAATCATTAGGGAGATGAGGGGAGAAAGAAGGAAGACATCAATGCTAAGTATAAACAGTATGGTTAGTTTAGTAATTTCATAAGGAAGATATTTAGTAACAATATCTAAGGAAATGGGTGGATGTTAAAGTGCCATTTGGAAAGAGTGATAAGCAATCAAAATTAATCCACTAAGAAGGGAAATTAAAAGTGGAGAAGGAAGTATAGATGGGTAGAGGAGAAAGAAAGAAATAAAAATGGTTAAGGGTAAAAAGGTAATTTTGTTAAGGAGTTCAAATTCAATTTGGCTACTACAAGGGAGAGGGAAGACACAAAATTTAAAAGGAAAAAGATTTTTTTAAAACCATATAAATTAATAATGATATGCTAGGATTAATCCTCATAAAATTAGATAAAAAATTGAGGAAGTAAAGTTGCATTTATGGTCTTATTATGTCCAAAACTATATGGATAAATTTAAAAAATATAAAAATAGTTATACAAGATTCTCAAACAATTTTAAGCTCAATACGATTCTAAAATATAGTTATTCACAATGTTTTATACTCTTTAGATAGCTAGAAAGGTCATTTATGGGCTTAAAATGCATTTAGGGTGCACTAGTATAATAAATAGTGTGTTATAGCTAGTCACCTCATTTGACATTTTGAAAGAGTTTAGATGTAATATCCCTAAATTGATTAGAGTATTATAAGGAATAATATGAATACTTTATCCACATATTGAACTTTATAGTTAAGTGTTGGAAAAAAAAAGAATTGGAATGATCTATATGAGTTGTTATAGCTAAAGTTGCTTAAAAGATCTCACATAAACAGATATGTCAGAAAGGATTACCCAATGCAAAAAAAATTTATTCAAAAATAAAAATAGAATTTCTAATTAATAAAGGATATAATAAAATATTTAATATAAAATAAAATTATTTTTTAATACAGAATATCCTAATCAAGATAGGTGTAATACCATATCCTAAAATCTTTTAAATTTTATTTAATATTATGTCATCATGAATTCAATTATTTTTAGTTTTGTAAAGGGATTGAAATTATAATAAATTTGTGAAATTTAGGTGCACTAATCAACTAGTTACTCTAATTGATCACCATTACTCTCAAGACTTGGTAATTTTATTTCCTCATTAACTAGTCGATCGATTTGCTCTAGCTGTTCAACTAGTTGTTCTATGATTTCATATTCTTTTCTAATTTTTATTCAAACATTTTTCCAGTTTTTATGAAAACTTCTAGTTATAATATATTTGTAATAATAAGCACATTTTTTCTTTGGTATTATTTTTGAATATTTAGGTTCTTTTATTATTTTGTTTAGCTAAATTTTTTCCAAAAGTAGGCATTTCTCACTTGCTCTCTCTTTTAGCAGCCATGACTATATGTTTCACTTTCTAAACCTCTTTTCTGATGTACCAACCCACCAACATGCCTCTCCATAGTCACACTCCACATCCCTTACATAAACTTGTGTTTGCTAACATAATGGTTGCCCACACTCAATATAAGTCAAATATCATTAAATTTAGTCAAAGCATTACCATTGAAGATAAAATATGTAAGTGGCTCCAACAATAAGTAGACTAAATCATCAGCTTGAGGATAATATTTGGATGCTCCTTCATCATTCTCCCCAAAATAAAAAGATCTTATCCCCAAATTAACATCACTAAAATAAGGAGACAAATCACCAGCAATAAATGTCTGTGAAACACAACTATATGATTCAGATAGTTCAAGTTCTTAAGTATTATCCCCAAATTATCTTAGGATTTTAAATAATCCATCACTCATAAAATTAGTTTATTTTTCCTTAGGTTTAGAAATCTTTCCTTTCATAAATATAACCAAACCAAATTACCAAGAGAATAAACCTTTTGACAATGATGTTTATTAGCTTATTTTTGATATTTTTCATTGTCTCTTTCTATGTTACCCTTAATTTGTTAATGAAGATTTTGAAAATTTTAAATCACTCCTTAGCATCATAATTCTCAAGTTCACCTTTACTTAAAGATACAATATTGACTAGTATATAATTATTCACCCCATACACAATTTCTAAGTGACTTTCATGTATAGTACTTAATTTGTTAAGAAAATACACCTTTAATTACGTTGTTATTAGCTTATTTTTGATATTTTTCATTGGCTCTTTCTATGTTACCCTTAATTTTTTAATTAAGCTTTTGAAAAAATTTAACTCACTCCTTAGCATTATAATTCTTAAGTTCACCTTTCCTTAAGGGTATCATATCGACTAGTATATAAGGATTCACCCCATACACAATCTCTAATTGACTTGCATGTATAGTAATTGAAGGAATATATTTATAAGTAAACTCGGCATGAGTTAATTTAATATACCAATATCTATTACACTTAATTATTGATCCTTTTAACATTGTACCAAGAATCTAATTAGTGGCTACCGTTTGTCCATGAGTTAGTGAATGATATGAAGTGTCAAATAATAACTTTTTGCCTAATATGTGCCATAATGTTTTTCAAAAATATATAATAAATTTGAAATCCCTATCTAAAATAATACTTCTAGGTAAATAATGAAGTCTTATAATTTCCTTAAAATACAAGTTAGCAACATGTGTTATGCCATCAATCTTATAGCAAGGAATAAAATGAGCCATCTTAAAAAATCTACCCACCACAACAATAATAGAATCCTTAATTCTTTATGTTCTAGGAAACCGTAAGATGAATTCTATGCTAACTCCTTCCAGTTGTTGACTAGGCACATGTAACAGTGTATATAAACCTTTGTGAAAGAAACTCTTACTTTGCTTACAAGTAACAATGGTTCATGACATTATATACACCATTTATAATGCATGGTAAATAGAAGTTCTCTTGTAAAATTTGTAAAGGTTCTTTAGTGCTAAAATTGTCAACAACCTCTCCTTCATATACTTCCTTGATAAGTAAATCTCTTATAATTGATCTTGGTGCACAGAGTTTATTAAGCTTACATATAAAAACATATTATATATTATGATTACTATATATTCCATTTTCTTTACACAATTTATATTCTTCATGAAAGTATTCATCATTAGGATGCATTTCTTTTAACATTTCAAATCCTAATAATTTTGCATCTAGTATGACAAGTGACATACCTCCTTGAAAGAGCATCAGCCACTATATTTTTTTCTACCATCCAAGTGTTTGATAGAGAACATGAAGGATTGTAAAAAGCTAACAAAATTTTCATGTCTAGGACTTACTTTCTTTGGACCATGCAAATATTTCAAACTATCATGGTCATCACATAGTAAAAAAGTTTAAACCTCAGATAATGACTCTATGGCTCTAATATTCATATAATGATAAATAATTTCTTATCATAGGTAGAATAATTTACTATAGGACCATTTATTGTTTCAACAAATTATGATATAGGATTCTTTTATTGATAAAGACCTCCTCCAATATCTCCTACACCACCATCTTAAGTTACCATAAAGAGTAGGTCAAAATTAGGAATAGATAATATAAGAGCATTGCATAACTTATCCTAAAGAGTATCAAAAGTGTTAGTGGCTTCTTTTCCCCAAACAAAATATCCTTTTTTCATGAGTGGAGTAATATGTGTAGTCATAGTAGAGAAATCATGAATAAATCTTCTATAGAAACTAGCTAACCTATGAAGACTTCTTCCTTGATGTATGTCGTTAGGAATAGGCCACTCTTGAATAGCTTATATTTTTATAGGATTAGCTTTTATAGACTCAACATTAATAATATAACTAAGGAAAATTATATTCAAAAGCATAAATACACACTTTTCTAATTTTCCATATAGTTTAGTTTATGTGAGCTTATCATATAATTTTCTTAAATGTAGAAGATGATTATGTTCACTCTTTCTATACAAGTATATCATCTAAATAAAATACAATGCAAACACCTAGGAAAGAATAATGATTTCATTCATTAGCCTAATAAAATAACTAGATGCATTATATAACCTGAAAGGATAAATACCCATTCATAGAGGATATACTTAATTTTAAATGTTGCTTTCCATTCATCTCTTTCCCTAATTCTCATCTGATGGTAACTATGTAAATCTATTTTAGAAAATATTTTTGCACCGCATAACTCATCAAGCATGTCATCCAATATAGGCATAGGAAAAAATATTTGATGGTTATATTATCCACTATTGAGTAATCCAAACACATGTCAAGTACCGTCCTTTTTAGGAAGTAATGAGAGAGGTACATAACAAGGACTCATGCTCTTTCTCATGAAACCCTTATTAACTATCTCTTAAATTTACCTTTGTAATTCCTTATTGTCCTCTATATTACATCCAAAGGCTATTCTATTAGGTAAATTCCTCTTTAGAATCAAATCAATATCAAGCTCAATACCCTTAATTGGTAATAATCCAGGACGTAAATTGATTCGAAATACATCGCTATATTTATCAAGAAGGCTAGTAAGATTTGAATTGTTAGAATTTTCTCACTAAAATGAGATGACTTAGCAACAAAATCATAACAAAAACCATATTCCTCTATACAATGAATCATTTTCCTCCATGTAAAAATAAACTCTTTTTAACCTTAGGTAATGATCCATAATCACATTAGGATGGTTTCAACTTGTATCACTTTTTACCCTTTAATACCATATATTCATTAGTTACACCATCATGAGTTAAATTATGATTATATTGCCATGGTTTACCAAATCAAATGCCGCAAGCATCCATAGGAAAAATATCACACAACATTTCATCATGATAATCACCAATGTGAAAGGAAATGAGTGTTTGTATAATTATTTTATCTCCTTTATCCTTATTAAGCCATTTTAAGAAATATGGTTGAGTATGGATTGTAGTCACTAGTCCTGTTCATTTGACTAATTTTCACTACCAACATTTTTACGAGAAACACTATATGTGATGACTCTACAAAATTTATCACCAACGCAACACTTATTTTTAAAAATTTTATCCCTTTTTGTATATTGATCATTAGGTTGTATTTGTAATTCCTTTTGTAATACAAAATCAAGATTTCCATCTTCTTCATACATAATTCATACATCATAATTATATTTAGTTTCTAATTCATCCTCATCAATACATGGTACCATGGTCTCAACTTCAATCAAGGTCATGATTCTTTGATTAGGATATTCCCAAGCAAAATGACCATACCCGTACATTTGAAGCATTATTTAGTGGAATTTAATAACTTTATTTTTATCTTTATCATCCTTGTAAGGGTTAAATTTTTATCATTTCTTGAATAGTTATGTGTCCTAAACTTTGATGTAGATGCATTAGAATTATTTTCATCGGATGTAGAAGTGGAAGCACTTATCTTTTGATAAGCTATGGTAGATATAGTTTTCTTTTCACACTTTAAAGCTAACTTAATCAAATCTTCAAGAAAATCATATGAAAACATTTCAACTTTTTCCCTAATCAAAATGTTAAGACTACGTAAGTATCTAGCACACTTTTGTTCTTTTCTCTCTTACATATCACATAATAGTGCTAGTATTTCAAATTATATAGTGTATTCATCTACACTAAGAAGCCCTTTCCTAAGAGTATTCTATTTGATATATATATATATTTTCTTTCTCATAAGCTTTAGGTACAATTTTTTTCTTAGTTTTTTCTTTAATCTTTACCGAGACATGATTTTATTTTTATCTCGCCTCTCACAAGTCCTCTTAAAATTGTCATACCAAACCATATCAAACTTTTTGAGTTTAAGAGTTACTAATTTACACATAAGCTCATCATCATACTCCTTAAATTTAAATATTTATTTTATTTCATGTAAATTTTCAAAATTAAATCAACATCAAATTCACCATAAAAATTAGCAAGGTCAAGGTTTAAACCTTTATCTTTGAAATGATTGTACCTTTATTGATCGTTTGCTTAACCTCTTCAATTGTGGCTCTAATCATTTGATCCATTCTCTTGTGCTCTCTCTTTATACTCCATCCTAGAATTTAGATGACCACCTTGATCTTTGACTACCCTCTTGACAGTGCCCTCAACTCGATTATTTATAGCCTCCATGGTATTATGCATATGTTGAAGAGTCTATTGGTCTACCACTCTTGATTCCAATCTTTGTAGTTTGCTTTGAATGGAAATAATTTTCTGCAATTGTGCATTTTTTTCATGGATACCTACTATAAGTTGCTGAAGAGTATCATACATTGTCTTCATGGATACCTCTTTACCTATATTCGAATATTTCTCCAAGTTACACTGAACACAACTCCAAAATTTTGCTAAACTTTATTTCTTAAATACTTCTTTGAAGTTATACCTATGTTATTGAAATAATCTTGCACTCAAAAAGGCAAGATAAACAAAATAGAAATGCTAGAAGATGATGCTAAGAAGTTTTGATGAACTTCAAGACTATCTTGATGAAGAACAAGAATTTTTCTTATTTGAATAAAGAATCCAAAAGAAAACAGAAATGCTAGTTTACATTTGAACACAAGTGAAGTGGAAGAAAGAAAAAATTAATTTTAACACAAAGTTGTCGAATAAAACTTGGAATTCACAAAGAAGGAGAAGGAAAATGCTTGTGTGATATAGCTTCTTAAATACAATCAACACGTAAAATATTTTTAAGATTAAAAAAAAACTAAGAAGTTAGGAAAAAGGCTAAAAGATATAAAGAAATGAAAACAATTTCAAACACTTCAAAGATCTACATATAAGATAGGTAATATTCATCTTAGGTTGAAGATTAAGAAGAATAGATTGAAGATGTGAATCCTTGGTTGAAGAACTACTACACCTTGGTTAAAGATATACTAGAACACTCTCAAGTATCTTCAAACATTGATGTTGAAGATTTGAAGATACATTATTCTACTCATTTATCTTCAAATTTATGGTTGAATATATAATATCCTTTTCGAATACACACTAAAAAGGATCATTGAAGGACAAGAATAGGAGAAAATGTCTTGAAGAAAATAACCATGAAAGAAGAAGAGAAAGTAGGGGGTTTTGAATTGAAAAAAAATTTGGAGAAAACTAAACTTGTGTCAAATGACCAAAGCCAAAACTAAGGCTTTGATACCAAAGATGACATGAATATTCAATGAGGATGAAGATTTGTGTGAATGAGTTGAAGTTTAGGATCATTTTAACTAGGTATTTAAGGAAATAAATAGGATATTCAAGTAAGAACTCAAAAACAATTCCATAAGAATTCAAAAAGAATAAAAGAAATATAATTTAAATATCACTAATATAAGATTATTCTAAATAGTCTTAGAATGGGTATTTAATCACAAAGAGAGAATTAACCAAGTGAATTATTAGTGTTATATTTCAATATAAAAGTCAATCAAAATGTTAAAAGGGTGTCCACACAGATGCCCTATATAAGGGCTTATGACATTGCTAACTAGCATACTTATTTAACCATATAACATACAATTGGCTAACTAGCACATAACTAATACTTTAATGTGTAACACCCCAAAATTCACTAATTTTTTTGCAAGTTGAAGCAATTAAAATAGAAACACTTAAAACCTGTGAATTCTGGGAATGTTACCGCCGCACTTAGTACTAGACCGGTTCTCTCCAACCGTTCCAGTACCAAGTGCTAAGGCTAAGAAAAGATTTATATTAAATTCAAATCAATAGTTCATAAAATAACTCAAAAGATCATACCCTAAAATCAGAGTATGCATAAACGTTTATAAACCATAACAAAATAGAAATCAGAATGTGGAATCAAAGAGGATAAATACTCAATACAAGGTAATAAATCAAAGAGGATAATTGCAATACAAAGGAAATAATAGAAGGAAATAAAATTGCATAAAGACTGAAATACGGCCACAACTTTCTCGAACTTTGAGCCAACCAATCTCAACACACACCCCCGATTGATGTCTCGCCCACCTGCACAAAGTCAAAAGGGCATACTACTTGTGGGAATGAGCATCACCCATGAAAAGGGTGATCATTACGCTACGTACTGAGTAAGGTAACCGAGCACTAAGGCCAACATATAAACACATAAACCATGCATAAGAATAAAAGATCATAATCATGTTAACATAAATGCATATGACCATACAAGTAAAAGTATAAAAGCCCAATTATAGTCTGGATAAAATTTTAAATTAATCTCTAATCGGAACTCATTTCACACCATACTTTTTATCAAGTCCCTACGAGTACGGGAACCCCACTATTTTAGCCGGTGGATCAATCACGAGGGTAACATACCCTGCCACTATTTTAACAGGTGGATCGGTCGCGAGGGTAATATACCCTGCCACTATTATATGCCGGTGGATGGGTCTGGCCCCTTTCTCGTATGGTGTTCCATTGTAAGTAGATAATGTCTTTCCTATATCTTAACAACTGTAGGGATTAATTTTGTTGAGCTCAGGATCCCCCACTATTATACCCGGTGGATCGGTCGCGAGGGTACATGCCCTACCACTATTTTAGCCGGTGGATCAGTCATAAGGAAAATATTCCCTGCCACTATTATGCCGGTGGATCGGTCTACGCCCGACTCAACATTTTTCACTTTACGTGATTAATGTCTTAAGTATCTTATTCAAAGATTTCACATGTAATACCCCGTATTTTGAAAATCCATATTTATTAAGTTTAATGATTTTATTAGCGTAATCTGATGTAAACAATTAATTATTTTAATTTCGATTCGTTTTATGGATTTATCAACGATTTTGAATTCATAATTGAATGTAATTAATCATTTTTGGGAAGTAATATTTTATCGACGTTTTAATTAATTGAATGTAATATTTTTGGGAATTTTAAATTAAAAATATTTTCGAAACTTATTTAAGAATTTCTTTTTGAAATTAATTTTCTTCCGTTCTACGCTTTTTAATTTGCGGAAAACCGATTTCGGAAATTATTAAAATTAGTCTTGATTTATTAGAATTTGACTTAAAAAAATTTTAATATACTTTTAAATAATTTTTCGAGGTCTTATAATACATTTTTGTAAATAATATAAATTTTTACATTCGTTAGTAAATTCTTCCGAAAATGTTTATGAAATTCTTTATATAGCTTTTTATTAATTTTAAACCTTCAGATCCGTTCGAAATAAATTTTAGTTAAATAAATTTTAGATAAAATCTTCCAATAATATTTTGATATTTTTAGTAGTTTATTTTATGTGTATTTTTTTTTTTAAAAAAGAAACCTGCACCCGTCGGAACCCCTCCCCTCTTCTTTTCCTTTTCTCTCTTCTCTTTCCCGGCTCCCAACCCTTGCTCCCTATTCCTGTCTCGAGCCAACAACAGCCCTGCTTTCAGCCTCCCTCACCACCTCTTCTCCCTAGCTCCTTCCTGCTCCAGCCGACCGCCACCGACCCGCACAACAGCCGTAGCCGACCGCCGCAGCAGCTAAAGCCGCGCGACAGTACCCAACACAGCAGCGCAACAGCGGGCGACGACACCAGCAGTAGCAAGCCACGCAGGCTGCACAACCACCGTCCGGCTCCGACGAGCGTCGCTGACTGCCGGCGAGCCAACCCTAGCCTCCGACGAAGCTTCCCCAGCCTTCCTTTGCCTCGATTTGTCGGTTTTTGTTTGGTATAATTTTCGAAAAACCCTAACCCTTGTTTTGATTAATTGGGTATGAATTAGCTTATAAAAAGCTAAATTGATTGGTTGATTGTGTATATATGTGGTGTAAGAATGATTTGGATAGGTTAATTGTATTGTTATGTTGAGATTATGGAAAAATTGGATTTTTGGCCGGGTTATGCCCAAATTTTTTGGATTCGTCCGATTTGGCGATTTCGGGAAAATTGATTATACAATATATTTTAAATTATATCCAATTTCATTTTGGAACTGTCAATTTGAGAAATTTATGCAGGTTTTATCGAAATTTGATTCCTAGGTCAAATTTTGTGTGTAGTGAAATTGTGTCGTATAATTGAGCCGTTCCGCTCAATTGATTTTATAATATTGTTTAAAATGTATTTAATTTTATATTGGAAGTGTTGATTTGGAAAAATTGTGCATAATTGATCGGAATTGGATTTTTAGGTCAAAACTCCCGCGGGTTTAAATTGATTTGGGTAATCGGGTTATTTTATTCAATTGACTATATAAATTACATTAGAATATGTTTAATTACATTTTTGAACCGTCAATTGATATGTTTTGGCAAGAATTGATTGGATTCGCGTTCCGGGCTCAAAAACCCTAATTGTGTTAAATTGCGTTTTTCTTTTATTGGTTTTGAGCAATTGACTATTTGATATGTTATAAAATGTGTTTAATTGCACTTCTAAATATTCAATTTGATTAAATTTATAGAATTTTACCGAATTGCATTTTCGGGCCTAAAACCCTAGATTTTATGTGAGATTATGAGATTGGTTATTTGTATAGTTGTTTCGCTAAAGTCAAATTTATAAAAGTAGTTGAAATGATCCTAATTGTATTCTAATGCCTTTAATTAGAATGAATTGATTTGAATTACCTGAGTTTATGTCATGGGCTTTAAAACCCTAATTTTGAAAATTGATCATCTGGAATTTAATTATCGAAAGATCGTTTTGTTGAAATTGATTGTCTAGATTTATCTAAAATTGGTTTAATTGTGTTTTAAAACTATCAATTTGAGGTAATCAAAGTGATTTGGCCGATTTGTGGTTTAGGCATTTAAAAACCCTAATTTTTGAGGATGATTTTATAAAATTGATTTTTGCTATGTGTATTTTATCTAATCGACTCCTATCTTTGGGTTTTAAATCATTAAAATCCTGTTTTAACCTTATCGGTTTGGATTTGGTTCTATGTAAATGGTTGAGTTACCTATTAAGTTGTAGACCCTAATAAATAAGTTATTTTCGATAAAGTAACTTATGATCGATTATTCTTTCTCGAGGTTTCCAAATTAAGTTGAAATGTCCCAAGTGATATTTGTATTAACCCGTTTTGATATAGTTTTAACCTTAAATCTTAATAAAGCTATGCTTTTAAGTTCTATGTTTTGGACACGTTTTCTAAGAAAGATCATTTGTGTTGTTTGTGTTTATTTAATTAGAATATGTGAATTATTGATTGATAAAATAGTTTCTAATTTAGTTTTTAATTTCTATCGGATCCAGGAAAAATTTCTCGTGGATCCATAAGCTAGTGATCTCTCTCCCTCTTATCTCGCTTAGCTAGCTTCGGATCTAGGTAAGTCTCTACTTACCTCTACTTATGGGTGTTTAGTAAGGACGAAGCTATGGCCTTGTGTTATGTGTGATGTGACGTGTTGATTGTTGTGTATACCATGCTAATGTGTGTTATATGATTTATGGATAACTTCTCTCATGTGAAGCAGCTTGGAATTTGAGGTATGTCGTGTGTGCTTTCTGTGACATGAGCATGACATGTTTATGTATGATATTTATGATGTGTTGATATGGCCCTCTAGGACATGCATGCTAAGGTTTTGGTAACATGAAATGATAATAAAAGAACAATGGGAAAGTGGACGTTTGGGAAGTTTGCATGGGGGGGCTAGATCTTGCATGGGCGTGAACTTGGGAGATAAAGTAATACATTTGGGGAATTTCCTAATAAAAATGAGGTGCGAGATAGAGAACAAAGTAACGTTTGGGTAAGTAAGAAAGAGTTGGGCCACATAGGTCCGATTAGGGTCTCTGAGGAGGAACCCTAGAGGGATGAGGACATGCGGAGTCGATATCATGTGTGTTGGGATGACCTATATTCTTGGAGATTGTGCCTTACTATATGCCACAATGCCTAAGTCTATAGGGGATGGATGTCGGGTGTGAGAAGAGGTACGAGTCTCAAAATACGGAACGGTCCCTCTGGAGGGGAAAGAAGTAAAGTATCAACTACATGCATGTCAAGGGTGTGATGTGATTCAATAAGACACGGATAAGACATTAATTACGTAAAGCGAAAGATGTTGAGCCGAGCCCGTGATCCGGTCCACCGGCTATAATAGTGGATCAGAGACGTTCTGCCCTGTGCCTTTATTTTCCGGTCCACCGGCTATAATAGTGGATCAGAGGCGTTCTGCCCTGTGCGTTTATTTTCTGGTCCACCGGCTATAATAGTGGATCAGAGGCGTTCTGCCCTGTGCGTTTATTTTCTGGTCCACCGGCTATAATAGTGGATCAGAGGCGTTCTGCCCTGTGCATTTATTTTCCAGTCCATCAGCTATAATAGTGGATAAGAGGCGTTTTTCCCTGTGCGTTTATCTTCCAGTCCACCGGCTATAATAGTGGATCAAAGGCGTTCTACCCTGTGCGTTTATTTTCCGGTCCATCGGCTATAATAGTGGATCAGAGGTGTTTTGCCCTGTGCGTTTATCTTCCGGTCCACCGGCTATAATAGTGGGGGATCTCGTGCTCAACAAACGAAACGAATAAGTTAATCCATGGGAAAGATACTAAGTACTTAAAGCGAAACACCATGTGAGTTGGGGCCGTGATCCGGTCCACCGGCTAAAATAGTGGATCAGAGGCGTTCTGCCCTGTGCGTATATCTTCCGGTCCACCGGCTATAATAGTGGGGCTCCCACACTCACAAGGACTATTAAAGAATATGTGTGGAATGAACATATTATTAATGAGAATAAAGAATAAGTCTAATTGGACCATGGCCGACTTTATTATCCGTATTGCTACATGGTGCTTACGTGAGTATGCCACGTATTGAGTTTTAATAATATGGATTATTCCTACCTGAGGCGTATGAGCCACTTTATATTTTGATTATACCCCGCTTATATGTTTAGATAGGATGTTACATATGTTTTATATGTTACTCTAGGTGTATGGTAAGATTCATGTTGTGGGTTGTGAATATGCATGATATTGTATCAACGTGTGGTACCTGGATTTAATATGCACTTGATGATATCTCTCCTATAAGATAGGGCAGCGAGACTTACTCAGTATTGGACCCGTACTGATAATATCTTGGTTGAATGGTTCCTATGATGATCCACCGATGGTGGGGAGCAGACCCCTTGTGCAGGTTGATACTGTGTTGGGGTGGAAGGCGTGACTTGAGTGAGTAGGCAATCCGGATATTTATTCTTCGAGATTTGTTTTGTTTAATTGTATTCATCTTTCGAAGTTACAAGTGTTGTATTTAAATTTCCAAGGATTTTGTAATTGACTTTTAATTTCTCGTAACGCTATTGTGCTTTTAAAATTCGGATTTAATTGTTGACAGGTTTTAGCCTTGCATCTAATATGAGATAGATGGTTGACATTTATCTTATCTTAGATGTGGCAGTAACATTTCCCAAAATTCGCTCCTAGCTTCCGCTTTAATCTTTCAAAATTTTTTTTTCAGGAGTGAAATTTGGGGGTGTTACATTCACCATGGACAAGTACGATTCATTAACTTCATACTTCACATACATTTAAATCACCAAATGAATATGATAATACAAAAATTGTAAGCAACCACAACAACCCTAATTGTCCACACAACCTTAATTCGGTCTCCTACGGACCTTTTTATAACTCCACGTACTATTTTCCATCCAAAATAGTTCAACACCCAAATAAT
Source organism: Tamarix chinensis (assembly GCA_030549775.1). NCBI lineage: Eukaryota > Viridiplantae > Streptophyta > Magnoliopsida > Caryophyllales > Tamaricaceae > Tamarix > Tamarix chinensis. The sequence goes on from CM060177.1 coordinate 74,754,905, forward strand.
ACTTACATTACCTTCCTTACCTCCCAAATCAAATTTCCACACGTAAATTTCATACCCATGCAGACATTAGTCTCCCCATGCAACCTTCGAACCTTTTTCATGCAAACCCTAAAATTCCACTTGAAACCCTAAATTCAACCATGCAAATCCTAATACCGCCATTCAACCATCAATGCCACCATGTAAACCCTAATACCACCATACAACCATAAATACCACCATGCAAACCCTAATACCACCATACAACCATAAATACCGCCATACAAACCATAAATACCACCATGCAAATCCTAATACCACCATACAACCATAAATACCACCATACCATCATGCCAACACTAATACCCCAATACAACCATAAATACCGGCATGCGGACCCTAATACCACCATATCACCAGGTAAAACCCAAGATTTAGTCATATAAAACCCTAAATTCCATCTAACCAAAACCAAAGATTCACTCATACCAAACTCTAAATTCAAACCACATAAAACCCAAAGATTCGTCCATACCAAACCCTAAATTCAATCCATACCAACCCAAATATTCATCCTTACCAAAACCTAGATTCAAATAACATAAAACCAAAGATTCATCCTTACCATACAACTGATTATATTCTCCCATTCATAACCACAAATTAGATTTTCCCATACAAGACCATAAGTTAGATTCTCCAAAAAAAATCATAAATTAGAATCTCCCAAGCAAAAACATAAATTGGATTCCCCCAAACAAATCATAAATTAGATTCTCCCAATCAAATCATAAATTAGATTCTCCCATATAGTATCATAAATTACATTCTCTCAAATAACATCATAAATTAGATTCTCTCAACAAACCATAATTTCGATTCTCCCATATAACATCATAAATTAGATTCTCCCAATTAACATCATAGATTAGATTCTCCCAAACATACCATAAAATCGATTTTCCCATATAACATCATAAATTACATTCTCCTAACTAAAACCATATATTATGTTCTCCGCATAAAACCATAAATTGTATTCTTCCACATAAACCATACATTAGATTATTCCTTATAAAACCATAAAATTAGGTCAACTCACTTCCCTTAGTCAACTTCTTTCCCCATCCTCCTTTTTCATCCTCTCTCCCACACAATCCACATCGACATCCACTCATGCATGTCTTACAGGGTCACAACACATATCGTTACATACACATAGTACACATGCCATACAAAAACATACTTCAACTCCATGTCATACCACATATAAAATAATTAATAATCATAAACATAGAATACATAGCATACGAAGCACATAATGCACATAAGCAAATAAAAGGCCTTAGCACCCCTTACCTAAAACGACACCGGTCTTGGAGCACACTCCTATGCCTCCTTAGGTCTTTGACTGGTCTCACCTATTATGAGAGAAAAGCTAAAATTAGACTCAATCCTATCAAAATAATATTAAACACTAACTTAATATAAGACTAGGATTTTGATAAAATATTAATAACAAAAATACCTAAAATAATATCAATATTAATATTAAAAAGAATAATAAAAATAGTAGCAATAATAATAAAAAGGCATTACTCAGAAATAAAGTGAAATAAGGGTTTCGGACCCTTTACCAAAATAATAATTAAAACATTATTTGTAAATTAAATAACCAAATTTAGAAATAATAATAATCATAATAATAATAATAATGATGATGATGATGATAATGATGATGATGATGATGATGATGATAATAATAATAATAATAATAATAATGAAGATGATGATGATGATGATGATAGCAACATTATTAACAACACTAATATTAAAATATTCGTAAAAATAATAATGGAATAAGAATAATGGAAATTCGAAATAGGAAATAATAATAATAATGTAACACCCCCAAATTTCACTATTGAAAAATTTCGTTTAATTAAAAGAAACTTTGCGGAAGCAATAAATAATCAGTGAACTTTGGGAGTATTCCCGCCACACTTAGTACCAGACCAGTTTACTCATACCGTTCTAGTAGCAAGTGATAAGGCTAAAAGAGTAAAATATCATTTTATGAGAAACTTAAGCACTTAAAAATCAAAGAGGCACAGTAAACACTTTACAAGAGAAAGATTCAACATGGGTGGTTATAAAATAACAAATACATCAAATTTAAAAGAGACAAGTAAAACCCTATAATTTCCGGACAGTACCTTACGCTCTTTCTCGAGAGCCCACTTGAATAGCACCTGAATACAACCTGCAAGGGGTACTGCCCATTGAATAGGCAGGGGCCCCTCGAAGGGAACCCTTTAGTACTACGGTACTAAGTAACCCTTTAAAAACGCACTTAAAATACAGGCATGCCATATTACACATGATACTACTACATTCAGATATAACCATAGATATAAACATGATATTCGGATCCATTTATTTATACATCCAATAATTCAAACATACCTTAATAGCGTATACGTAACATTCACTTTCATATATTCATTAACCAATCAACCAATATCAATAGGGCATGATGAGTAATCGATATATTTTTCGGGCCTTGAAGCCATTAGTCCATCATTAATCAATCGTCTCTGTAACACCCCAAAATTCACTATTTTTTTTTAAAAACAGAAGCAATTAAGATAGAAACACTTAAAACCTATGAATTCTGGGAATGTTACCACCACACTTAGTACCAGACCGGTTCTCTCAAACCGTTCCAGTATCAAGTGCTAAGGCTAAAGAAAAGATTTACGTTAACTTCAAATTAACAATTCATAAAAGGATTCGAAAGATCATACACAAAATCAGAGTACGAGAAATTAAGAGTTAATTACAATACCCTTGAAGTTTCAAATAACACTTGTAACTTCCAAATAGAAATACATTTAAACAAGATAAAACCCGATGGGTCAAATTCCGGATTGCCTACTCACTCAAATCAGGCCTGCCACCCCAAAATAGTCTCTGATCTTAAACCTGCACAAGAGGTCTGCTCCCCACCATTAGTGGATCATCATAGGACCCATCAACCAAGGTAGTATCAGTACGGGTCCAGTATTAAGTAAGGTGACTTGATCACTAAGGCCAACACATAAATATATAAATCATGCAGGACGTAAAAGAGCATATTCATAAATGCATATGATCAACCAGGTAAAAGTACAAAGGCCCAATTGTAGTCCAGATTAATCATTTAATTGATCTCTTATCAAAATTTAATTAACACCATGCATTTTATCAATCCATGTGAGCACAGGAACACCCCACTATTATTGTCGGTGGGCTGGTCACTTGCGGGACAAAGTCCACACCACTATTATTAGCCGGTGGATCGGTCATTTGCGGGACAAAGTCCTCACCACTATTCCTTACCGATGGATCGGCTGGTTCCTGCTCACATGGTGTTCCACTGTAAGTAATTAGTACCTTTTAAATGTTTTGGCAATTATGATTTATTTTTATTGAGCTCGAGTTACCCCACTATTATTTTCGGCGGGCCGGACACTTGCGGGACAAAGTCCTCACCACTATTATTACCGGTGGATCGGTCACACATAGGGTTAAACCCTAACCACTATTCCTAACCGGTGGATCGGCTGGACCCGGATCAATAATCTTCCACTTTAAAAGATTAGTGTCTTAAGTATCTTATTCAAAGGATTTCACCATAGACCTACACAAATCATAAATCACCACACATCACAATTCATAAAATTCCATAATTACACTTTAATTACCAAATACACGTGATAACCCAAAACTCTAAGCAGCCTCAAAATCCATAGTCAACCACTCCAAACCCTAATTCAGTGTCCTCCGTACCCTTAATTTGCTCCACGTGCTATTTTCCATCCCAAGTGCTCAAACACCCAAACAACACTTACATTACCTTCCTTACATCCCAAATTAACTTTCCACACGTAAATTTCATACCCATGCAGACATTAATCCCCCCATGCAAACCTTCGAACCTTTTTCATGCAAACCCTAAAATTCTACGTGAAGCCCTAAATTCAACCATGCAAACCCTAATATCACCATACAACCATCAATATCACCATGTAAATCCTAATACCACCATACAACTATAATTACCACCATACAAACCTTAATATCATCATACAAACCCTACTACCAACATACATCCATTAATACCACCAGGTAAACCCTAGATTCCGTCATACAAAACCATAAATTCAATCCAACCAAAACCAAATATTCACCCATTCCAAACCCTAAATTCAAACCATAAAGATTCTTCCATACCAAACCCTAAATTTAAGCCATAAAGATTCTTCCACATAAAATCATAAATTAGAATCTCCCAAGGAAAACTATAAATTGAATTCCCCCAAGCAAATCATAAATTAGATTCCCCCATATAATATCATAAATTACATTTTCCCAAATAACATCATGAATTAGATTCTCCCAGACAAATTATAAATTAACTCTCCCAATCAAATCATAACTTAAATTCTCCCATATAATATTATAAATTACATTCTCCCAAATAACATCATAAACTAAATTCTCCCAAACAAATTATAAATTAACTCTCCCAATCAAACCATAACTTAAATTCTCCCATATAATATTATAAATTACATTCTCCCAAATAATATCATAAACTAAATTATTCCTTATAAAACCATAAAATTTAGGTCAACTTCTTTCCCCATCCTCCTTTTTCATCCTTCCTCTCACACAAACCACATCGACTTCCTCACATACACAACACATATCATCATACATAATTAATACACATACCATGCACAACATACTTCAACTCCAAGTCATACCACATATAAAATAGTTAATTATAATAAACATTAGATACATAACATGCGAAACACATAATACACATAAGCACATAAAAGGCCTTAGCACTCCTTACCTAAAACGACACCAGTCTTGGAGCACGCTTCTACGCCTCCTCAAGGTTTTGACCAAATAACAACTTGCTAATACAAATAACATTAATAAATTCTAACTTTGCTAAAGATATAGAAATAACAGAAATATTATAAAGGTTGATAATATAGGGTTAAATACTTTACCCTAATAATAATAATGATACTAAAATAATATTAATGAGAATATAAATAAGAATAATAATAGTACTAATAATAATAACAATAAAAAGGACATTATTCAAAAATAATGTGAAATAAATGTTTCGGCCCCTTTTCCCAGATAATACTAATAATAAAATAAATAATCAAATTTAGTAGTAGTAATAATAATAATAATAACAAATTTAGTAGTAGTAGTAGTAGTAGTAGTAATAACAATATATATATATATACTTATAATATAAAAGGAAGTAGTGCTAAAAATGATAATATATTAGTAATAATGTTAAAATGCTAATAATAGTAATAAAAGGAAAAAGCTGCGAGGCTTAATTAAAAATTTAGGTTTCTATGCCTCTTGAAATAATTACACTATTAAATAATTAATTACACTAATAATAATAATAATAATTATATTATTATTAATAATAGTAAACATGTACTAATTCTATTAAATAACTAAAATTCAAGAATAATAGTTTTTATAACTCAAGAATACTCCCAAACCTGTAAAGAAGATTTAACCATTAGATTACAGTTGATAAAAATAATAATGATAATTATAATAATAATAATTAGAATCGAATTAACATTAAAAATTAGAATAAAAGCATAATAATTATCAATAAATTGAAAGTAAGTGTTTAAAAGGTCTAGGGTTTCACCTTGAGTTGGAGGATGAAGGTGGCACCGGCGATGGTTCCCGGAGGTGGCCGGAAAATGGGTCTAAGGGGGCCAAAAATTAGGAAAATGGGTGATGGAGAGGAAGAAAATTAAAATAATTATATGGGGCTGTAGAGGATAATTAGTAGGAGTTAATGGTTGGTTTGGAAGGTGTTAGAAGCGGCGCATGTGGTGGTGGAAGGTGGTTCAATGTCTCGGGGTGAAGTTTTCTGTCGAAGTAACTAACCAACTTTGTTCAATTATGGAGGCTTGTAAAAGATGAATCAAAGGTTGTGGTTAGTTTAGTTAATTAGGGGGTATTGCAGGGAAGACATTGGTAGCAAGAGGAGGTGTTGAAGTTGGCTGGGGAAGGAGATAATGGCGTCTGATGGGGCGGTGGCAGGCAGATCTCTCTTAGGGTTTTCGAGAAGAAGAAGTCTCGAAAACATCCACTATTAGGCTATTTATAGAGTTTAGATGGGTTATTAGGGTTTTGGAGGTCGGCAGGATGGGTTTGGGTGGCCGGCGTCAGAAATCGGCCGGCGACTGCTTGGGTTGGGTCGAAGGTTCGAGAAGTAATAGAGAGGGAACGAGTGAGAGTTGAGGATAATTGATCATGCCAAGCTAATGTGTGGGTCGAGAGGGAGAAAAAGAGATGTGACTCGGCCGGTCAGAGTCCTCGTAGCCGGCGCCGCCATTTTCGGGAGCGGAAGCTACAGGCTGCGTCGACGGAGGAGAGGGGAGGAAGAAGGAAGGAGGAGGGGGCTGGTCCGGTTCGCGGGGAAGAAAGAATGAAAAAGAGAGACCGGGCGATCGGCTGGACGAAGAGGGTGAGTTAAATGAAACACGGAGTTTAGGGAGTAAACATGATCAAACGCATCGCTGAGGAGCAAGGTAGAAGGGAGCTGCTGCGCGGCGCGGGCTGGGCCGCGCCGAAGGAAAAGAAAAGGAGAAGACTGGGCCACCGACTGGCCCAGTTCGGGGAGAAGAAGGAAAAGAAAAAGAAAAGAAAAAGAAAAAGAAAAAGAAAAAGAAAAGGAAAAAGGAAAAAGGGATAAATAAAAATAGTGGGTTGGCTCAATTAAATTAATTAGAATATTTAGGATATTTAAAATGATAATATTTAAATAAAATAATATTTAAATCCTTTTTTTTAGGCTAAATAATGATTTTTAAAAGATTTTCCATAAATTCCTTTTTAATTAGTAAAACACACTAAATTTCTCCAATTAATTTATTTATAAAATTATTATTAATTTAAAACTATTTTCTTATTCTTATTTTAAATAAAATAATTTATTTAATTAATTTTCAAAATAAAATGCTTAATGAGCTAAAATACCCAAATTCTCTTCTAATAAAAATACTTATAAATTTCTTCTTGATTTGCCCTAATTAATTCAATTTAAAAATAATTTATTTAAATAATTATTATAATAAATATCCTTTAAATGTAGTTTATAAAATTAGAAATTTTCGGGGCATTTGAGTCTCAATGACTAGTATTTATCCATAACTCATTCACATCCAAAATAAATTTTATTGAGCTCGGGACCTCCACTATTCTGGCCGGTGTGTCGGAATACATATATATATATATATATATATATATATCATCCAGGGTAAAAACATCCCGGGCTACCATTATATTTGGTGGATCAATACTCATGAACATCAACCAGGGCAAAACATCCTGGGCCACTATTATTTCTGGTGAATTGGTACTCATCATATAAATCAACTAGTCCTAGCTCGTTAATCTTTCACTTTAACAATTAAAATTTTCCCTTTTTATTCAGCACACCAATTCCATTTATTTGCCTCAATAAGGAGATCAAGAACCCGAGACACAAAGGTACACCGGTCGCACTGGTGCATAAAAGCACTCAGTACCCTTCAACTAGTAACCCAGGGACGCAAAGGTACCCTGGTCGTACTGGTGCATAAAGCTAACTCAGTACCCTACCGACAAGGACACCTAATATTTAAGTATGCATACCCCCTAACTAGGTCCGTAGAGCTAGATAGAGTAGATATAGGGCCTGGCTGGGGCACAAAGGCACACCAGCACATACCAAAGAATCGTGGGTTAAACCACGTCTTTAGGGTAGCGACCCCTAAAGAGCCTCCATTCCCGATCTCGAGGTCTTTCACTTTAAGTATTAGTGTCTTAATTAATGGCGATCACAAAAGCACAACAAATAGCTAATTATCCAATTTTAATTGTTCAGATATCATCCGAAATTTCTTATTCAAATGGTTGTCCAAGGGAACACAGAGAAGTCATTAAGGCCGTACTAATCTCATATAATTTCGAATTAGAATTCGATCTCGTGATACTTACCAATCATTAGATACTACTACCTCGTTAATCAACATTATCAGAATCATATAACGAACTCCACAATCACAACAAATACTAGATACAAACTACTCATTTACCCCTTATTTATAAAAATTATTAAGTCATCCCTTCCTTACTTGACTTATTACCATATTACCCTCGTTACAATTTAATGAGTTACCCCTTATTTAATTTAGGTTACCAAGTTATTACTCATACTTATTAGATCATTATTCCCCCTTAATAATTATTACACTTAATATACTTTCCATTTAGTTGTTTAGATTACCACTTTGCCCTTTCTCCTTTATTATAATTAATAAATTATCCTTGAGTTGGTCAAATTACCAAACTACCCTTCCTCAGTGTCAAAATTACCAAATTGCCCTTTGGTTGGTTAAATTACCAAATTACCCTTGTATATGATCATAGTTACAATTTTACCCTTCTCTCTTATTAAATTTACCAAATTACCCTTTAATTATTTAAGCTACCGAATTGCCCTTCTTAATTGTCATAATTACCAAACTACCCTACTCCATTATCCAAAATTACGAAGATACCCTCCAGTCGGTTAAATTACCAACTTACCCCTCACATTTATCATATTTACCATTTTACCCTTCTCTACTATTAAATTATGAAATTACCCTTTAGTTATTTAAATTATTATTTTACCCTTCTCAATAATTATAATTACCAATTTACTCCTTTCCAATTTCCACTTTTACCCCTTTGATTTACAAAATTACCGTTTTACCCCTTTACCTTCAAATTTACCATTTTACCCTATAACTCCTAAAAATTACCACATCGCCCTTTTACTTTTAATATTTCCATTTATCCTTAATTATAAAATTACTATCTTACCTCCTTTAATTTCCAAATTACCATTTTGCCCTTCAATCGCAAAATTACCATTTCGTCCTTGAATCATAAAATTACTATTTTACCCTTTAATTATAAAATTACAATTTTACCCTTTTATTATAACATTACCAAATTGTCCTTTTATTACTATTTACCAAATTGCCCCTTTTTTTACAAGATTACCAAATTGCCCCTTTTATTACAAAATTACTATTTCATCTTTTATTCACAAAATTACAATTTTACCCCCCTTACTTCCAAAATTACCATTTTCTCCTTTGATTAACAAATTTACCATTTTACTCTTAATACACCCTTATTATTAAGTTATTATTAATACTACATGAAATATTAACATTAATGCCTCATCCATGACTCTTATAATTAATATAATGCTTATTAGCACATATATATATGTATTAGGCCATACTCTTATACAATATACATTAATAAAATCTCCTAATGCTCACAAAATATTAAACATGTATTAAATATCACCATAGCATATAACAACATGGATAATAATTAACATTTTCCCTAACCACCAAATTATTACCTTAAATATTATCCCCATACATATCATCAATCTATCATGCTTCCTTTTCATCAATAAACACAATAACCACATATAATATGCTAAGAAACATATATCAAGCATAATACACATTAATAATGCCTAATGTGCTAACATGCGTTAATCCATGCATTTAAGCGGGATTTAACGATTACCTCGGTTTCCGCCAAAAACAAACCTCACCGGTATTCCGGTTTAAGGTTTAAGATTCAATTATCAAAACCTAGACCTTAAAATTATTAAACAATTATATTAAGAAATCCAAAAACTCATGCTGCTAATGCAACATGAGCTGCATGTAAAGAAAGAATAAAAAGAGGGGCTCGAAGGTGGTGGAAGTAGGGAAGAATGGGTATTTTCAGATTGGTGGTTTGGGGCTAAGGAAAGGGAATTGTGGGGAAGGATTTGGGGCAAGGTAATGGTGCAAAAGTGGAGAGGGGGTGTAAGTGGTGGTTGGGGAAGGGTTGATGGTGGATAATGGTGGCGGAGGCTGCGGCAGCAAGGCTACGAAGGTGGCAGTTGAAATGGGGTGTCGAGGTGTAGGCTGGAAAGGAAGGAAAAGAGAGGGGAAAAATGAGGGCTTTTGGAGGATGGTTTTGGCCAAATGAGTATTGGGGATGGTAGAGGGGGTTGCAGGGAGCAATAGGGTGGCTCAAGTGTCGGCGGAAGCGGCGGGAAGGCGGCGGGACGAGGTGTTGTAGGGCTGTTGCTGATAAGGGGGAAAGGAAGAGAAAAAAAGAAGGGAGGAGGAAGAATGGGCTGCGGGGTGGCTTGAGGGAGGATGTGATGGCTCGAGGGTGAGGTATAGGGTGGAAGGAGGTAGCGCAGGTGGTGTTTCAGGCGGCGGGAGCAGCAGAGAGGGGCGGCAAAATTAAAACAGAGAGGGTGAAGGAAGGAGAAGAAAGGAAGGTAAAAGAGAGAGTGGAGTGCATGGAGGGGCTCGGGAAAAATGTCGAATGGGGCAGGAAGGGGAGGAGAAAAAGAATAAGGAGAGATAGGAGGTAATAGGTAGGATTGAGGAGTGGCGGTAGGGTGGCCGAAAAATGATGGTTGCAGGGAGTGGGAGAAGAAATGGTGATGGCAGGGAGTGGGGGAAGGTCTCGGTATGACAGGGAATGGTGAGAGAGAGAGAGAGAGGGTTAGGGAGGTTAATAGGGGAGAGGGAGTTGCAGGTTGGCGGCGATAATCTCGCCGGTGCAAGGAAAAAGAAGAAGAAAGAAAGGTCGGGGCTAAGTAATGGCTGCTGGGTGTTGCGGCAGCAGACCAGCCGAAGGAACAGATCGGCCCGGTTGGGAGAGAAAGAAGAGAAGGGAGGAGGAGCGGCCGACTCGTGCGAAGGCAGGAGAAAAGAGCTGGGCCGGGAAAGGAAAAAGGAAAGGAGGGAGGAGGGGAGAAGTGGGCATTATAAGTAATTATACTTATAACATTTTAATATTAATAATAGTTAATATAGAAATAGTAAGAAAAATAATAATAAAACCGAATTAAAATACAATAGGCTTCAGCCCTCAACATAAATAATAATAAAAATATTAATACTAATGATAATAATAATGCATATTAAAAATATAAATATTAAGAATAATAATAATAATAGTATTTATATGCAAATAATAGAAATAAAATAATTTAAGGGTTATAAAAATAGGGAAAAAGTCTGAGAGGGTCTAGGGTTCAACCTTAGGCTGGTGGGAATAGGGGCACCGACGGTGGTGCACGGCACTGACGGCGTTGTCCGGAAAAAGAGAAGAAAGAGGGGAAAGTTGCATGCGGGGAAAACGATAGGGAGAATTAAGGTGGGATCTGGGGTGTTTTGAGTTTCCCATAAGGAGAGGGACAAAATGAGGGTGGTGGTGCAGCAAAAGGTGGCAGCGCACGGCGGCGGCGGCGGTGGCCAAATGGAGGAGAAGGAGAAAGAGAGAGGCGGAGAGGGAGAAAAAGAGAAATAAAGGTATGGGGAGATAGAGGAGGTCCTGCAGAAGTGAATGGGAGGAGAAAGAAGCGACAGAAGCAGCGGAAGTGGTGGCTAAGGGCGGTTTGAAGGGCGGTGGAGGTGGAAGAAAGGGTTGATCGGGAAGGGATGTTTGCACAGTCGGGGAGACTTGTACAGGAAGAATCGAGGGGTGAGGGAGGTATAGTTAGCTATAGGGAGGTGCAAGGTGTGCACGGGTGTCCGGAGAAGGCGACGTAGTTGGCCGGAGGTGGCGGGCGAGACTTCTAAAGGGAAATATTATGGGTTGGACACCAAAGGCTTGACACAGAGCTCAAACCGGGGGTATTTATAGGCTTTAGAAGGGAGATTAGGGTTCTGTGGGTCGGCTATGGGGTAAGGTAGGTAGGGTTTGGGTCAACGGTGGCGAGGTCGGCCGGTGGGAGTCAAAACAGGTAATGGTGGGTTGGCGGAAAGAGACAGAGAGCATCGTGTGAGAATAGGGGAGTGTTGGTTGGGTGTGTGTGGTCACCAAGTCAAGGGGAAGAGAAAGGGAGGAGAACGACCGGTCAAAACGGGTGAGATCGCCGGCGAAAGTCTTGGACGGGCGGCGTTCGAAGTTGCAGGTCGGTGGTGGCATGAGGTGCAAAGGAAGTAGAATATGGGCAGGGGTGCTAGACCGGGCGGCAGGGAAAGAAAAATAAAGAGAAGAAGAGAGGCAGACCAGGCCGATTTGGCGCGAGGGAGGTGGCATTAAATAAAACGACGAGTTCTAGGGAGAAAACGGGCTAAACGCAATGTACAATCTACCGAAGGAGAAGAACAGAACTAGGCCGCGGCAAGAGAAGAAAAGGAAGAAGGAAATTGGGCCACGTCAGGCCCAAATCGGAGGAGGGGAGGAAGGATAGAAAGAAAAAGAAAAAGGAAGAAAGAAAAAGGAAAAAGGAAAAAGAAAAAAAAAGAAAAAGAAAAATAATTAGGTTAGGGCCAATTAAATTAATCTGAATATTTAAGATATTTAAAAATAATAATATTTAAATAAAATAATATTTAAACCCCTTTTTAGTCTAAATTAGGATTTTTAAAATATTTTCTATAAATTCCTATATCAATTAGTAAAACACCCTAATTTTCTCCAATTAAATTATTTATAAAAATAATATTAATTTGAAACTATTTTCTCCTCATTATTTTAAATAAAATAATTTATTTAATTAATTTTCAAAATAAAATGCTTAATTAGCTAAAATACCCAAATTCTCTTCTAATAAAAATACTTATAAATTTCTTCTTGATTTTTTAATTCAATTTAAAAATAATTTATTCAAATAATGTTTATAATAAATATCATTTAACTGTATTTTATAAAATTAGAAATTTTCAGGGCATTTTATTGTATTTATATCCTATATAATACATGGATCAACAATACTATTACAAACAAATTAAGCTAAGATTACATGAAATAATTTACGATAATCCTAATTAAGATAATGATAATGAATTTAAAAGGTTGGCTAGGTCTTCTTCACTGTGACTTTCATACACAGTATAGCTTCCTTCACAATAGCTTGTAACATGTGGAAATCTTAGGTATATTGACTTCTTATATGTTTCGTACCTACAAGAATGAATTAAATAAATATCATTAAAGTTATTCAAAGCATTATCATCAAAGATAAATAATGTAATTGGCTCCAAAAATAAGTATGATAAATTATCACTTTGAGGATCATCTTTGGATTCTCCTGCATCAATGTGGTGGGTCTAGTATCTTATTGTGTGTGTATGCTAACATGGCTTTTTCCCATGATGGAGAACTAGATGTGGTGGAACAAATTATCTAAATAATTAAAATTTATGTGGTTACTAAATAAATATTTATAATATGTTTTTCATTATGTGGTTCTATTACACAATCTATATTATTATGTTTCCATGACTTTCATGCAAGCATTCCTTTTGATATTATTATTATGGGCTTGAGTGTTATACTATGTTGGCATACAACTATGTGACTTCATTGTATGACATGATCACTATTATATTTTCGTGGTTACTATAATAATTTGGTTTCTAGTCCAGTGATTATAGGATAATTTATAGGATTATAATTCTCTACTAGAGTATGTTAAGTATGATACCATAGGCTTATAGCTAGCCTTGGCTAGGGGTTTGAGATTTATAGTACTATTTATTTAAAATTTAAGCTAACCTGTTTTATTTATTTATTTTTCCCATTGCATAGGGATGTTTTATGTTCTTTCTAGTTACCTAAAAACTTGTTGATCCATGTATTTATATTTTATAAACTATCACACTCCTATATATATTATCATTATTCTCGTCATCATTATTATTAGTATTATTTTATTAATATTGGAGCATATATTTTTTCTTGGTTTTTTCATTTTTCCTTACATCATGCATGGGTAGGTGACGATTAGACCTATTCTATGGTTGATGTAGCAGTGAAATTTTCTAATTTTCCTTTTAAAAATTATTTTACATTGTCATTAAAACAAACTTTTTTGTTCAAAATTTAGAGGTATTATAATATATTTTTGAGTAGTGAAGTAATATAAGTTTTTACCTAATAACATTATTGAAAATCCATATTTTTTCATTACAAAATATTCTAGGAAGGCAGATTTAATGATGATTTTGCAATATTTATTAAAGATTAAATAACACATGATTTGACAACATGTTGAAACCATTTTTCAAACTCTAAGATAACTATTATTAAAGTCGGTCTTCATAGTAGTGTAAACCCCAAATCTCATATTCAAAATTTTCTTATTTTAAAAACATTTTACATTATAGAAATAATAAAAATATATGATGTTACCACCATATCTAAGAATTGGAGAGGCAAAACCTATATACCTAACTCATATTAGATGTACGGCTAAAATTAAACCACATCTAGAAATCATGTGCGGCTAACACATGAATCTAATGATATAACAGAGGAAATAATTTTTAAAGGAATAGCCAGAACATAATTAACTAATAAGATAAAATATTTATTTATACGTCAAAAACTTCAAAATGGATTACAATAGTCTTAGAACAGACAATATAAACCAAAAGTCTAAACTATGCCTTACACCAAAAAACATTTGCCTTTCCATGTCCCCATGCAAACTTCCACTACTAAACATGGGACATAAAAACTAAAGAAAAATTGGAGTATTAGTAAGATAAACATATTAGGTATATACTTATAAAAAAACATATTTAAGTAAAACTAATGTATGAAAAGTGAATACATGCATTATTTAAGGCATGTAAGATCATGCTTTGACTATAGAATACTATAAAACATGTTTATATACAACTCCCAATCAAATTCCTTTGAAATAAATATTCACACTATTTATACTATTCATATTATTTATACTATTCATATCAACCCCTAATATCACTAATGTTAAAGATAATGGATGATTACTCATTCATAATGTAGGACTTTTTATCTTGTTTATTAGGTAGAAATTGACATTTCAAAATGATGCAAATTTCAAATAGGAAATGATAGTATTTGATGGTACCTTCCTATGTTGATGTTGACCTACACCAATATCAACTCAATTTAATAGACAAATCACCTAGTTTTCTCTGAAGAATAATTTATTAACACTAAAAACAAATCTCCATTAAATAGGAAGGAAGGGAGATTCAAAATTTTCTTTTTAATGTTAATTTTTTATTCATTTTTTGGTGTTATGAATGTACAAGGCACCATACAGGACTAGCTTATTCTTTACTAAGTAAGCCCATCTAACAAACTAATTAATAAAAATGAACTAGTGCACACCTATATTACACATATAATGGCTATAATTACAAGTTACAAACATTACAAAGTATATATAAAATAACAAAGCAGCACAAAAACCTAAGTACATAATACATTAAATAATTATATGTGATCAAGCTTTGTGTCTTTAAAAGTTTTCTTTCATGCAACTTTGTAATCCTTGTAATTATAATTTCTTGTACACTAGATATCATTGGTGGATTATATTGAAAATGTATGTTATATATGCAAGAGTTACTTAACAAAATTTTAGAAGTATTAGAATCTTCAGGAACAATTGGTACCATCTCTAAGTATGCTAGTTCTTGATCTTTAATATTATAAAAGTGAGATTGAGATGAACTTACATCATTATCCCTTTGTAAAATGAATTTATTCTCAAATTAGCATTACTATAATCAGAAGATAAATAACCAATATTGAACGTCCTAAAACTCACCTATACTAGTTAGGTAATTCTAATTCATAAGCATTATTTCTAAATTTTATTAATAATTTGAAATATCCATTAACTAATGTCATAAGTTTATTTTTTCTTAATTTTAAAAATAATTCTTTTCTTATGGGTAACCAAACCAAATCTCCTATTGAAAACACTTGTTGAATTCGATTTCTCTTCACTTGAGTTTTGTATTTTGTATTAGATTTCTTAATGTTGTATTTATTTTCCTCATAAAGTTTTTTTAAAGAAGTAGCTATTTCTTTAACATCATAATTCTTAATATCACCATTCTTAAATGATAACATATCAAAAGGTAATTAAGGAATAATGCCATAGACAAATTCAAACGGACTCAAATGAGTTGAACTAGAAGGACTCCTATAATAAGTCAGTTCAATATGGGAAAGTTTTATATCCCAATTTATAGTACCTTTATTACCTAAGATTAATAATCATAGTAAAGTTTCTAGGATTCTATTAGTCACTTTAGTTTGACTATCCTTTTGTGGATGATAAGGTTTATTAAATAAGAACTTATTACCTAACATATGCTAATGCTTCTTCTAAATGTAGCTCAAAATTTTCACATCATTATCCAAAATTACTATTTTGGGAATACCATGTAACCTTAATATCTCTTTGAAATATAAATCTTCAATAGGAGTTGCATCATCTATTTTATAACAAGGTGTGAAATGTGCTATCTTATAAAACCTATCCACTATCAACAAAATAAAATCCATTCCCCTTTCTATCCTTCATAAAACTAAGATAAAGACCATACTAACACTCTCCCATGGTTAACTAGGAATTGGTAAAGGAGTATACAAATCTTTATGGAAGAAACTCTTACTCTTTGGACAAGTCACACATCTCCTGATAATAAATTGTACTAATGTTATGATTCATGGCCGGTAGAAATTTTTGATAATATTTACATAGTTTTATGAACACTAAAATAAGAATATATACTCCTTCATGTACTTCCGTAACAAGTAAATCATGTAAACTAGAATGAGGTATACACAACTTATTATGTTTGAAAATAAATTCATCCTATAGCACATAGTTACCACAATAATGATTCTTTTTACATGAATTTTAAATAAAAAAAAAATCTTCTTATTTTGCATATAATTCCTTCAACGTTTCAAATAATAATGGTTTCTCATCCAACATAACAAGTATCATAGATCTACTAGATAATACATTTGCTATAACATTTTCCTTTTCATTGAAATGTTTGATAGATAACATGAAGGCTTGTAAGAAATTAAACCATTTTGCAAGCCTATAACTAATCTTCTTTTGTCCATGAAAATAGTTTAAAATTTCATGATCTGAATACTAAACAAAAGGTTTAGGTCTTAAATAATGGCTCCATATTTCTAAACTTCTTATGATAGCATATAATTCTTTATCATATGTTGAGTAATTCAATTTGGCCATGTTTATTTTTTCACTAAATAATGCAATGGCCTGTATTTCTTCCAAGACTAAAACTCCTATCCCTATCCTACTAGCATCACATGTAAATTCAAATAATTTATCAAGGTCATGTAAATATAATATTGGTGCATTACATAGCTTGTCTTTTAAAGTCTTGAAGACTTTAGTTGCATCCTACCTCCATTTAAATTCACCTTTCTTCATAAGTTGTGTCATTAGTATGGTAATAATTAATAATTACTTATTGAATCTTCTATAAAACCTTGATAGCCCTTGAAAACGCCCCACCTCATGAATATCTTCCAATATTAGCCAATATTGAATAGCTTGAATCTTTGTGGGATCTACTTTATACCTTCATTACTTAAAATATAACTTAGAAAAATGATACTTGAAAGCATAAAATCAAAAATTTTCATTTTCCCTTATTGTTTAGCTTCCCCTAGCTTATCAAATAACCTCATCAAATGAATTAGATGATCCTTCACGTTTTTACTATACACAAGTATATCATTTAAGTATACCACAAAGAAATTTCTAAGAAAAAGGTCTGATAACTTCATTCATTAGTTTCATAATGAAACAAGGTGCATTACACAAACCAAAAGGCATCATGATCCATTCATAAAGAACATATTTTTTTTAAATGTATTATTCCATGCATCCCCTTCTTTTATTCTCATTTGATGATATCCACTCCTTTAATCAATATTAGAGAATACTTGTACTCCACATAATTCATCTAAAATGTCATCTAATCTAAGCATAGGAAACTTTGAAAGTTAAATTTTTTACACCTTTAGAGTCAATACACATGTGTCACGTACCATATTATTTTGGAACAAGTATCATAGGACCACAACATGGACTCATTCTCTTTATCACATATCCTTAATCTATGATCTCTTATACTTGTTTTTATAAATCCTTAACCACTTTTGGGTCACATCTATATGAAAGTTGATTAGGTAAAGACACACCAAACATTAAATATATAGCATGTTTTATTCCTCTTTTAGATGGTAATCTAAGAGGTAAGTGTGACACCTCAAACTTAATTTTTAAGAATAAAATATAAAGTAATGAGTTATTGAATAAATCAAAAATATATGTACACTTTATAATAAAAATAATAATTCCAATTATAAGAATAAAAATGGCACAAAAATTATTATTTGAAAGCTACTTTAATTAACTAACCTAAAATAAGTTATAGATAAATTTTGGTAATTTTTAAATTAATGTAAATTATTTTAATTAATTAATTTATTACCTATAAATTTCTAAAAAAATAATCCAAAATACCCTACCATCTCTCTCTCTCTCTTTTCTTTCATTCCCCCTTTTTCTTTATTCCTTTATCCTCTATTTCCTTTCCACTCATTTTCTTTCTTTTTTTTTCACCCTTCCTTCCATAATGTTTCTCTCTTCTTTTTCTTCTTCTTTCCCGAGCAATGGCCCAAAAATTCATGCATTTCCCATTCCACTTCTTTCATATTTCTCTCCCTCTCTCTTTTCTTCTCTTCCCTTTCTACCTCATACCTTACCTCGTGCCTACCAAACTCCCTCCCCCATTGCCATTTTTGTAGCTCTCATCCTTCTTTTGCCTTCCTTTTCTAGGCATGCAGTGCATGTAAGCTGGCATGTCCTTGCATTGTTCCCCTGTACACACCCTCTTCCCGCTACCCTACACCTTATTACCTATAGAAATCCCCCAATTGCCCCTGCTTGTACAACATACCTTACCACCGCCAACTGCTAGTTACTTTCCCCTTTATCTTCTTCCTTCCTTTAACCTCATCCTCCAGTACCGTGCCTATAACCCTCCACTCTTTATTTCTCCACTCTTTTCTAAACTGATCTCCCTTACCACTTATTCTCCCACCAAAACTTTAGAATTTATTGCCACCGCTGCCCTAGCTTCATCCCTACACTTCCCTATGCACATTAAACCTCTCACTTCCTAATGTATGTGGGAGGATGGGATTCAAAAGTTGTTGAAAATATGTTTCAATTGTATTGATAATAATTAAAAGAATCTTAAAAAATGAGGTGTGGATGAGAAGACATTCAAATATAATGAGTTAGGAATGAATATGCATTGGACCAAAGTGGTGATGATTTGGTGGTGGTGGATGAGGGGTGATGATGGTTCGAATAGTGTGAACTAATTATGATATGTATTTGAAAGTAACTTGTAGATGATGATGCGCTTTGAATGTTTGGATTTAAATGGAGGATGAGGTTGTGGTTTAGGGTTAGGGTTAGGGTTTAGTTTGAATAGAAGGATTAAGGTGACCTTTGTTTCGGATGTAAGGTGGTAGAGTGTCGAATGGTGATTTAAGGTTTCTAATGTGTAAACAGAATTAGAGATGCATCTATATTCAAATTAGAGTGAGGTTTGGATGAAAATTATGGCTAGAACAATATGGATTATGGAAACAAGAAGCGATATTAATTAATCTCTAATTCAAACAGAGAAATAGATCAAAAAATTCAAGCTAAATCATTCACACTAATTCAATTAACTTGAATTGAAATCAAATAGAATTCAACTTGTATTCAACTTCAATATTGATATTAAATCTTCAATGTCCATAATAATGCATTATATAGTGGCTTATGGCCATTCTATCGCTTAGCTAAAAGCATAATTTAAATTACTTTGAGTTAAAAGATATTATGCTACTTTTATGCTAACTTTGTGCTACATTATGCTAACTGTATGCTTTATCTATTATCCAACTCTACTACTTAATTGATTAATTTACTAAATTCATAATAGTGCTTGACTAATGCTAAAAATAAACTCCCCATCCATGTGGCCATCATTCCATGCATGTCATGCATGCCATGTACATGCACATAGACACTTAGTTGCTTGTTTGGTACCTTTATAGCAACGTAACTTTCTGTTGGTCTTCAAATTTGGGGAGATAATTTCCAAATAAAGAATAATTGGTTCAATAATTATGAAAGCTAATTATTAAGTGTTTTCTCTAGCATCATTCCAATATTGATGTGTGTGAGAATATGGAATTATCAAATTTATAAAACTAATGCTCAATTATGTTGTAATGAAGAAGTAGAAGATTTGAAAGTGATGTATTGATGATGAAGGTATTCAAACAAGGTAACATAATGATGATGATGATGATTGAAATATGGTGATGATGATTTTTTGATTATGAGTGAGTGATTATGGTTATTCAAATTTGATTGATGAATGATGAACATAATGCAACAATGATGAGATGATGATGAGGATGATTCAATGATTAGGGTTTGATGATGGACGTTTACATAGATTAGGGTTAGGGTTAGGGTATAGTTTCAAAATTAGGTTTAGGATTTTGAATTAAGGTTTTGATTTTGGGATGTGTTTGGACAATGGATATGGCTAGAAGGGCATGGGTTATAGACTTTAGAAAAGATAGTACTTAATCTCAAATTCTTACAGACGAAGAAATTAAGGGTTTTAGATTAATTGTTTACAAAAATTTGATTAAACTTGAGATGAAATCATATGAAATTCAATACTTGCAATTTACATTCGACATCAATTCATAACTAGTAATCTATAGTCAATCATGGTTTATATTGATTATTATTGAAAAAGATACCGATTACAAGATACTAGCTTAAATGTAAAATTCTTTAAAAGATACCTAACTAAAAGGTATGAGAATATAGAATATGCTAAAAGATACTAGAATATAGAATATTCTTCATAAAGGTAGATTTATGATACTTTATTCTACCTAATCTCTAACTCTACAAATTAATTAATTAATAAACTAAATCAACTATTATGCACGTTCAAGCTGCATATTATTTCCCCCATACATGTAGCCATGCACTCCATACATTCTATACACATGTACGTATATGCCTAGCAACTTGTATGGTACATTTCATCTATTACTAGCAACATAACCATCCATTAGTCTTCAATTTTGTGGGAGATCCTTTCTACATGAATAAAAATTGGTTTTATAATTACGAATGCTAATTCATGAGTGTTTTCTCTAGCATCATTCTCCCCTTGTTGGCTTAAATTTCCCCTAAAATTTGCATCGCCATAATAAGGGCTAATATCTCCAATATTGAATGTCCCTGATACTTCACCATATGAATATGGAAAATCTAGCCCATAAGCACTTTCCCTAAACTTTTGAAGTAATTTGAAAGAACCATCTGCCTTTGGCATAAGATTGTGTTTCCTTATACTAGGAAATCTATCCTTCCTGAAGTGCAACCATACCAAATATCCCAGTTGAAAAACATGTTGACTCATATGATTGTTTGCTCGTAACTTGTATACTTCATTCACCTTTTCAATATTGTGCTTGATTTGTGGATGAAGTTTTTGAAACAACTCCACTCTCTCATGTGCATCATAACTCTTCATTTCACCTTTCTTCAATGGTAACCTATCAATTGGCATATATGGATTAATACCATATACTATCTCAAATCCCAAGAAATTTTCATCCATTATGGTAGTACCATGGTCCTCCTAAATAATTCATCTATCACAACATTCTCTTTGCCATCCACATGTATTGTAGAGAACAAAAATGTTTGCAATAAGTTTATCCTCTTAACATATCTTGGAATCACCTTCTTTTGACTATGTGGATACTTCAAACTCTCATGATTTGAGTGAAGTACAAAAGTATTAGGTCTCGAATAATGGCTCCATGTCTCCAAGCAACATATAATAGCATAGAACTCTTTATCATAGGTAAAATAATTGAGTCTTGCACCATTAAACTTTTCACTAAAGAAACCAATTGGTTTCCTTTCTTTTGAAAGCACACTTGTAACACCTACACCACTAGCATCACATGTTACTTCAAATAATTTATCAAAATAAGGTAAAGATAATATCGGTATGTTTGAGAGCTTTGACTTCAAATCTTCAAAAGCCTTTATTGGTTGATCATTCTAATGAAACTCTCCTTTATTCATCAGTTGTGTGATTGGTGCTACAATGGAAGAGAAGTCTATGATGAATTGTATATAGAATCAGGCCAACCCATAGAAACTTTGATCTTTTTGGACATTAGTAGGAATAGGCCATGTTTGGATTGCTCCTACCTTTGATGAATCAACTCTAATACCATCTCCACTCACAAGATAACTAAGAAAAACCACCCTCACCATCATAAAATCATATTTCTTCAACTTACCATAGAACTTCACCTCTCTAAGCATGTTAATTGTCCTCTTTAAGTGTTTTATATGTTCAAAATCACTCTTACTATGTACCAAGAAATCATAAAGGTAAACAAAAACAAAGAATCCAAGGAAGGTCTAAGTTCATTGGTCATCAATCTCATGGAGGAACTTAGTGCCTTACATGGCCTAAATGGCTTCACCAACCACTCATACAACCCATACTTAGTCTTGAAGGATTTCTTCCACTCATCCCCTTCCCTTATTCTCATTTGATGATAGTTTCTGCTAGGTTCAATCTTTGAGAATGCCTTTACACCAAACAACTCATCTAACATGTCATCCAATCTTGGCATCAGAAATCTGTACTTGATTGTGATGTTGTTGATTTCTCTCGAATCAATACACATCCTCCATATACTGTCCATCGTAGGCACCAACAAAGCTAGAAATACACATGGACTCATACTCTCCCAAATATAGCCTCAGTACAACGACTCTTAAACTTATCTTTATAACTTATCAAAGGCCCCATTGGTTGGCCTCATTTATAAGAGGTTACTCAATGACTTCTATACCATCATAGCAAATATCACACAATTAATGATGAAAGGAGAGTTCCATTAGAATGATCAAGAAAAAAGGGTTTTGAAGACTTGAAGCCAAAGATCTCAAATGCATCAGTACTATCTTTACCTTAGTTCGATAAATTATTTGAAGTAACATGCGATGCTAGTGGCGTAGGCATTAGGGGTGTGCTTTTACAAGAAAGGAAACCAATTTCTTTCTTTAGTGAGAATTTGAATGGTGTAAGACTCAACTATTCCACCTATAATAAATTTTTCTATGTTATTATGCATTGTTTGGAGACATGGAGTCACTACTTGATACCCAAGCCTTTTGTACTTCATTCGAATCATGATAGTTTGAAGTATGTACATGATTAAAAGTAGGTGAGTCCAAGACATGCTAAGTGTGCAAGATTCTTATAGACATTTATGTTCTCTACAAGACATATGGATGGAAAAAACAAATGTCATTGTGGATGCATTATCTAAGAGGACCATGGTACTTACCATAATGGATGCAAAGCTTTTGGTATTCGAGATGATGAAAACTTAATAAACCATGGATGATGATTTTGTCATGATCTTTGAAGATTGTAAGAAACAAGGAAGTTATGAATCTTATGTTGATCAATATGGGTTCTTATTCAAACACAACAAATTATGTTTGCCGAAGACTTTAGTATAATACTTATTAATCAAAGAAATGCATAAAGGAGCTATTATAGGATATTTTAGAGTTCACAAGACTTTAGAGTTTCTTTAATCACATTTCTATTGACCTAGAGTTCAAAAGGGAGTATCAAGAACAGTCAAGGTTGGAAACATTAGTCATTATTATGATGATAAAAATTTGAGGGCAAATTAAAATAAAAAAGGGGAGAATGGTGCTAGAGAAAATAATCAAGAATTAGATTTTATAATTATGGAACTAATTATTCTTCCTTTGGAAAGTATCTCCAACAAATTTAAAGACCAATGGATGGTTGTATTGCTAGAAAATTACCAAACAAGAGACTAAGTATCTACATACATGTGCATGGCATAGATAGAATGATGACCACGTGCATGGGGAGTTTATTTTCATCCACTATCATCGAATCATCACCACTTTTGTTTGATACATATTTAACCTTAACTCACCATAGTTGAATTTTCTTCTCATCTATACCTCATTGTAGAATCTTCATTTAATTATTCAAAATATAACAAAACCGTATTCTCATCAATTTGAGAATCCTATCCTCCCACACACATCACTTTCCTTTTCTTTCCTCCCCTCGAATGTGCAAAGCAAGCAGCTTGCACCACTAGCGCCATCTCGCACCATGAACACCTCTAGTCATTCCTTCCTCCCTACCCTCCCTTAATACACAAGAAGGTTTCCCCATGTTAGAGACCACCTCCATCACCCTTTTCCCCCCTCCAATTTCTCCCTCTCCTTCCTTTTCTCTTGGGACACCACCGCAAGCACCATCTCCACCGTCGTTGCAAGATCTCCACCTCATCCACTATCCACTTGTCCTAGCACCTCCACCACCCTAAGAAACCCTACCATACTCCCTATTTTAACCACAAAATCCTTCTCATTACATCATTGTCACTGTCACTACCACTTTATGAGCATCGACACACCACCATAACCTTCCCTAGTCTATTATGGTCACATCTCTCCCCGTTCTTAGTTATTTTAATCAATTTATCTTAATATCTACTTTTATTAACATTATTGTTCTTCTTATTATTATTATAAATATTTTAGTTAAGAAAATAGGGAAAGAAGGAATGAGTGTAGAAAATGAGAAAAGTAGCTGAGTTGGGTATTTACATTTTAGGTACCAAACTATTAATCATCTATAAGGAGACTTAGGATCTCATTGCTTTAAGACTGAAGTTAACTAGTTAATGATACATTTTTGTTAGGGTTATACTTATATGTCTTGATTGTGGAAAAATTGTACTTATGTGAAATATGTATATATGTATATGTGATTTAATTTTGTTGTGAAGATTCACTTGTAATGACCTAAGGTAATGATGTGTATGCCCTCACTACTTGTTATATGTGTTTTCAAAGTCTTATCATGTGATGATTAAGGTATTATGTGTTTTGGAAAATGGAATATTTATCCTAAGGTGTCTTAGGTGGGGCTTGATTGGTTAAGGCAAATGAAAAAAGTAATGAGGGATTATAAAGGTAAATTTTAAGAGGGAGTGTTCTAAATATTCCTTGGAATAAGGGAGGGGTTAGGGTAAAACTTTTCATGGGGAGATTTGGCTTTACATAGGGGAAAGATCAACTTGGTGGGACCTTGTTTAGAGGTTAAACATGGGGGGAAAGTGTGTTATAGGTAGTTGGTGGACATGGGTGAGTTTTGGTATGTGGGAAGATGGGAATGTGTATAGGGGAACAAATTAGGGTTTTATGAGTCAACCCTTAGGATAGGGTGTTATCGTGGGGAGAAGCTGAAGGAGTTGGGCTACATGAATTTGGAGTAGGGGTGAGTATGTTGAGATATACTTGAATTGTGGAAGATTAGTTCTAAATAAGAAGAGGGGTAGAGGTTAAAGCCATATAGGCTAAAAAATAGGATTTTGAGGAGAAAACCCTAGAGGTTTATGGTGATTATTAGTGTGGGAAGAGGAGAGTGGGCTATTACCCATGAGTATAAGGCTTCTAAGGGAATTTTTAGGTTAGTGGATAATGTTGGGAACTCTAGGACTCTAGGGATCATTGGGGAGCATAGATATATCAAGTTAGGAAATTAGGGTTTCCGTGAGGTTAGGTTTGGTTGGGGTGGTAGTTGGTTATGAGTCTTCACTTGTTTGTGCATAGTTAGGTGTGTCATATCTAAAAAATAAGACACTTCACTTTCTTATATTCTAGCATTTTCCATATATTGATGTTTCAATTTTTCACATTTTAATTTATTTCTATTGTGGTATTATAATTAAGTTTATTCTTTTAGCCTTATGGATTGTATGATGCTGGCTAAGGGCTAAACTTATACTAAGGATGACAGTAACACCTCCCTTGTGGTGTGTGAATTTAGAAATGAATAAAAAATTTCAATTATGATTTTTGAGAGTGTTATAGTCATTCATCAATAAATACATCAGTATGCTACTTAATAAACACATTTACTTAAGGATTATTTTCATTTTGCTCCCCTTGTAGTGACTATTTGATCATCATAGCACAGCAACTACCTTCTTCTTCAATACATTGTTTGATAGCCTTTTTATGTAAAAATAAACTCTTTTTGTTTCGAGTATGTTCTCATTATCACATAGACGGATTGAGTTTTTAACTTTTCTTATCCATTTCAATGAGATATTCATAAGTAATACCATTAGGAATAGCACATCTATCATATTGCCAATGTCTGCATAATAAGATACCACATGCATCCATAGGAAAAATATCATATATCACATTATCATGATAATTACTAATTTGAAATGAGATTAGGATTTGTTTAGTTACCTCAACTCTTTTTTTCCTTGTAGAGCCATTGAAGAGCATAAGGCTTTAGATGTGTTGTTGTCTCTAATACCATCTCCTTCCCTATCCTTGCATTAGCCGCATTTGTAGAAGATCTACTATCAATGATAACTTAATAAACCATGTGCCCTACTCTTTATTTATTTTTGAAGATCTTCCCTCATTTATTGGGTTGTTCATTAAATTAAACTTAAAGTACTCTTTACATTACAAAAGAAGCATTTCCCTTATCCCCTGACTCATAAAATTTCTTCACTAAGGTGGAACTAAAGGCCTTCATCACAAGTTTCCATAGCTTCAATCTCTTAGATGGAAAACACTCTTTAGTTGGGACATTTGTATGTTATCATACCATATCCTAGAAAAATTCTTAAAATTAATAGTCGCTAGTTTACATTTTTTCTCATCATGATAATCCTTGACCTAATTTATAGCCTCTCTCTCATGTAACTAGTCAAGAAATAAATCAACACCAAGGTTACCATCAAAATGGGGAATATCAAGTTTAATATTTTTATCTTCTCTCTAATATTGCTTCAGTTGATGGTCATAGAACCTTAGATTGTTTCCACTCCTTTAAGACTCTTCATCATGGTATACACATGAATTTAGGTATCTCCCTCTTGCAATATTAGTTGATTTTACTTCAATTCCCAATCATTATCCATAGAATTCCCTTTGCTCTTATATAATTTTATATCTCCCCAATTTTTAGAATTTTTTTTAATACGGAAGCTACCTCAAATGCATGGGTGTTACTGACAAGTTTCATATAAGTCTGACTCCCTTGCCTTTTTTATATGACACACAAGGCTAAAATATTCAAATATAAACCAATAGAAATTCAAAAAATAAGGAGAGAAATATATATATATAGAAATCCAAAAGATATCCAAAAGGGAGAAGAACCATAGAAAAATGGGATATAGAGAGGGGTATCAAAATAAAGGAGAAGAATATCTATATTTGGATAAAAATATAACACTAATAAGGTATACTAGATAACCCTATTCTAACCCGAAACCCTTATGCAAACTCTATTAAAATGTCTCAAAAAATAGCAACAATAATAGAACCAATACAACAACTACATTGAGTAAACTAAATCTACTAATTGTAAATAGCATGCATTCACATAATATATACGTAACATGTTAAAGTGAAACAAATACAAGAAAACATGCTATTACATAATATATGGAATAATTATGAAAATATACAAATCCTTAGTATTCATACTATTCATAACTATTTATACTATTTATCACTATTCATATTATTAATCATTGTTTATTAATGTTCATTATTATTCATCACAAAACCTAACAACACACAAGTGCTAAGAACATGAATTTGAACACTGAAATTATTTAATCTACACACATGTGAGATTCATTAATTATTTTGATCCATATTAGTTTATTACATAATCCACCAAGTCATATCTTATCTAAGAGGGAAAAATACTAATATCAAAGCACTAATTTCTAAGACATCAATCCAAAACACTTCAGTAAAGGAAGTATTCTAAAACCACTAAGGAACACTCCATTTTCAAGGATTAATACCTTCTATAGTACTCATAGATTACCTATAGAATAGAAGAGGCCTCACTACATATTAATGGTATAGAACAACCACATATATAAATAAGGAGTACATCCACTAAAAACCCTACCTTAGATGTCATTATAACGCTACTTGCCTAAATCCCAAACTTAGTCTTACACAGGAATTTTTATAAAATTTTAGATATAATAATGATTACCACCCCCAAACTTATCACACACACCAATTTTATAAAAAGGTACTATTTATCAAACATTATTCATAAATTTAAATACTAATAAATATTACTATTATTAGAATTTACTATTTATGTCAATTCACTATTCCATCAATTTACTATTTTGAGATTCACATCAATGATCAAGGTCAACTATTTACTCTTAAATATCTAATTAAGTCCTTTAGATGCAAAATGGTTTAAACACACTTAATATAATAATTATGAATAAAATAGTAAATTAATTTCTATAATTATTAAATTAAATACTAATAACATTTAATCAATAATTAGCATGTTAGAACACAAAATTTTAAATAAAAAAAACATTTTCAAGTAAAAGACCAAAATACTCCTAAACCTAAAATGGTATAACTTTTATTATATGAGGATTTGACTCCTAAAAATTTTCAAACTATTCATTAAAAACATTATGAGCATATTATGTTAGAAAGAAAAATCAATCTTATATCATAGCTATTAAATGAACAAAATACCCTTTATTCATGCTTAAAAGTTAATTTGATTATAATTTTAAATATATTAAACCAAATCAAGACTTTAAATATATTAAATTGCATTTAAAAATCCTAAATAATCCATTGGAATAAAAAAATTAATAACAACCACAAAAACACAATATTGTGCATAACGCCTAAATTACCCAAATATGGGAAAAATGCCATTAACAACAACCACAACATATTTACCCATTCTAATATATAAAAAATTATATACTCTTAGTATAATTTTTTTACCAAGTACTTAAATCCAATATTGATAAAAAAATCATCCCAAATTTCAACAACTTAAGGACCTTTCACAAAAGTCAATAAAACCCTTCAAAGGACTTCAAAACTATGAAAAA
Organism: Tamarix chinensis; assembly: GCA_030549775.1. Lineage (NCBI taxonomy): Eukaryota > Viridiplantae > Streptophyta > Magnoliopsida > Caryophyllales > Tamaricaceae > Tamarix > Tamarix chinensis. Next base: position 74,783,972 of record CM060177.1, read on the forward strand.
AAAATAAATAAAAGCAATAATAAAGATTTAAATGTCTTACACTTCCTTTAAATGATTTATGAAATTAAGAAAGAGCTTAGGAATATTTTGCTTCAATTTATCAATTTTTAACACTTTCTTTTTTAGAAAAAAAAATTAAGAGCTAAAACTCAAGAATAAAGAAGTAAAAAATCAAAACCAATTCCAAAGATTGGAGGAATAGATTGAGGTTGAAGGGATATATTATAGGGAACTAACGTCACAAAATTATGAAGAAGAAAAGTGGTTGGAAGAAGTTTTGGGTGAAGTTTAGATATTTCACAGCATAAAGAAACTTCATGTTTATAATAATAAAAAATGATAAAAAAAAAGGCAATCAGACCAGGACTAGAATGAAATACTAATGTCATAAAATTTAATTTCAAGCTTTATATGAGATATTTTATGAGTATAGGAATTAGTTTTAGATATTTCGGATAAATTTTGTTCAAAAAAAGTTAACTTTTAGTGGCTAATTATGCCTATAATTGGAATATTTTTATAAATATTTTTTATTTCATATTTAGCTTAAATATTCTAAAATATTTGTATCCCTAAAGTTTTGTAAATTTTTTCTATCAAAAATGCTTTATTTAGGTTTTAAAATGCAAGTAAGGGTTAAGAAAGTGCAGTAACTAGTATTTATTTCCAAAATTCTCCATTTTAAAATTTTAAAAGGTATAGGAGATTTAGAAAAAATAAAGGAATACAAATATGATCAAATTAGAAATTTTTGGAAGAATTTTGATTGCACAAACTAACACAAAAGTCTAAATGGACTTAACCATAAGAAGGGTATATTGATCAAAATGATACATTTTAAAAATTTAACAAGAGTCAAAAGAATGAAAAATGATTACAAATAATTTTTCATCATTATAATAATAAATATATTTTAAAATTTTAGGGTATTATAATTTTAGACTGAGTCTTGCTTGCGAAATTGAGACTCCATTCTTTATAATTGCATTTATGTAACAAGAATTTGTCTAAGTTGATCATTGGTTATATCTAGGTTGGTTGAGAGATTTTGGATTACCTAAAACATAGCTTGAAAGTTTGGATCCCCTCCATTTACTTCAACTTACTAACATAATCAAAAGTTAGAAATCGTTTGCGTTTTAGTTAGGAAACCCGAATCAAATAATTATCATCCCTTGATCTTTGGTTGGTTCTTGTGAGAAATTTTAATTCCAATGAATCAACCATACAACCAACAATCACATATACCACACACACAATGGAACTTTCACATCTTACACTTTTCTTGCTAAGTTCTTGATGTAGAGCTTAGAAACATTTATGGCTAAGTCTCACGATGTAATACCAAAAATCATGCACGTTTTCTATGTTACTTTATGCAATATGATCAAGGTAAAAGTAATACACTAAGATACACATCATATGAAGATAGTTCACAATTAAACTTGATTAAATCATGGATTACACATGATTCCAAAGTTAAGGAATCAAAAAACGCTTGACACACTCCTTTTCAACAATGAAATTGCACTTAGAAAAAAATGAATGATCTATTTCAAGTATTGGTTTCAATCACAAAATATTATTATTTAGCAAAAAGGACTAATCTAATCATGTAAGACATCTTGCAGAATAAATGTTGTTAAAAAAAAAGAACATAAGCAATACAAAAACATGATTGTCTTCATTAAATAGTGTATGCCTTTATTACATATATAATGGATAAAATTACATGTTATAAACATTACTAATATATAAAATAACAAAGCTACATAAAATCCTAAGTATGTAACACATTGAATAATCATATATTATCAATCTTTATGTCTTGTAGCCTTGTCTTCCAAAAAAATTTGTAACCCTTGTAATTTTGTTACCTTGTACACTAGATATATTTTGTATATTATTCATGCAAATTTAATACCTATAATAGTAACTTAACAAAATATTAGAAGTATTAGAATCTTCAAGAATAATTGCTACCATCTCTAAGTATGCTAACTCTTGATCATATATTGAAAGAGTGACATTGAGATGACCCTGCATCCTTATCCCCTTGTATAGAATAATTTTTATTCAAATTAACATAACTAAAATAAGGAAATAAATAACTAATATTTACATTCATAGAAACTCCCCCCATAGTATTCATGTAATTCCATTTCAGAAGCATTATTTGCAAGTTTTTTCTCAAAGGCAAATACATATAAATATACAATACCAATTCTTTTAATAGTAGATGAAATAGTAGATAGGAGAACCATCCCAATTCTTTTCAAAGTGGACACATGCAATGCCCTATATTTTTAGCTAACCCTAATTTCAAGTATTGAATATCATAACGTAATTCTAATCTTAAAAACTTTATTAATCTATTTTACGCTAACTCCCTAATTCTAAATATTAGCCTAACCTTTTTTTTTAATTTTGGATAATTATTATATTTCCTAGCCTAAAACTAATTTTAATTAACTATTTAATTAATTTATTCTAAGAACATAAGCTAAATCATTTTAACCTAAGCTTAAATATAAACCCACACTTGTTCTTTCCCCTTTTTCTTTTTTTTCTTTTTCTTCTCTTTCCCTTATTTTTTTTTCTTTTCTCTTTTTGAGCTAGTCTTCTTCTATGCTTATTCTTGTGTGGACACTTTTTTCCTAAATTATTTTAACCACAACCCTATATTTTCCTAGCCCTTCTAGTTATGGGTTGGGGATAAATTACTTCCCCCCTTTTTCTTTTCTATTTTTTTCCCTCACTCAATCACATCTCTTTCTTCCCCCCACTTGTGCATGCATATATATCTATATCTATATCTATATCTATATCTATATCTATATCTATATATATATATATATATATATATATATATATATATATATATATATATCATGTAGCAATAAATGTCGCAATAACCCCTTATCTCCCACTATTATTTTCTGTAATTTTAGCACCACTTTAGCTCCCAATACCTCCTTCTAGCCATCGCACATTAGCCCAAGGAGCCACCATAGGCAACCGTCTCCCTCAATTTTCTATAGAAACTCCATCACCAATCATAGCACACCCCTATATGACTTTTCTCAACCTTCTTCCTCAACCATATGCCACCGTTCCCCCACTTTTCTCTGTACTCTATTTGGTTCCCCATCACAAAACCTCCCCAACCATTCACCCTACCTTGTCCATGCCCTAGACTCTACATCATCCCCCTCGACACCTCCTTTTTTCTAACAATGCACAACATCCATCCTAGTGTCATTCTAGCTCCATCACTAACCACAACCACACATATAACACCTACCACCCTTATCCTCCTTCATGCCCTCCATTTCATGCATTGCCATCCTCAGCACCATCATCCCTACCAACAACTACCCACACATATATAAGCTTCCCTTTGCTCCCTCTCCCGAATCCATTTGGTTCCTCTCCTAACTGAGCCACTGCTAGCCATTTCTCCCACCCTCCACTATAACCTTCTAGCGATACGTAGCCACCATCTCCACCTACCATCATTGCCCTACCTCACCCTTATCCGTTACCCAAAATAGCTAACCCACTATCCCAACTCAGCCCTTTTGTGTTCATGAGCGAATGTAACATGCACAGTGTGAGGAGAGGTTGTGGGTTTTAAAATTTTTTATACCCATTAAAATTAGTAAGGTCATTTTATTGATTTTAATAAATAAATATTTTAATAATAATAATAATAATATTATTATTATTATTATTATTATTATTATTATTATTTTATCTATTAATTATGAATTTAGTAATTGTGGTTTTTCTAATTGCTCATATGTGAATTACTAAGAGTACAAGATGAGGTTGGATTCTAAAAGCTTTCTTAGGGACCGAAGCCTTTTCTATAAGGATATTGGTTGATGTTTAGGGTTTTATGTAAATGCAGGAATGATTATGTGGATTAGAATGTATTATTTTGATAATTTTAAATCCATGTTCTTAATATGGTTTATATAATAGAAAGGATTAAGATTGGTGAAAGATGTGCTAATACAATTTTTTTATTCTAAGTCATGTTTGGTGGAAGAGTATAACTTATGAAAGAGTTATATGGGCCTAATAAGTTATAATACGTTGGAAATTAGCATATTTGAGAGGTATGATGAAAAATAGAGGATTGGAAAATTAATGATTTTAAAGATATAAGATATTTGTAAATTAAGGGCTATCAATTATAAAGAAATGCAATTTGGTTAATATGGGTTAATAATTTTTTTTAATATTTTAATATGTTAGGGGGATTAAAATATTATAAGAATATCATGAGAAGTATTTAGAGTTATTATTGAAGGTCTTAGATTCCTCAAATTGGGATAATAAATTAAGGAATAGTAACCTTAAAACGGTAATGTTATTATTATTATGATTATGATTATTACTATTATTATTATTATTATTATTATTATTATTATTATATATATATATATATATATATAACCTTAGAGTTAGACCATGAGTTTCAGATATGTTGTTCAAATTGGTATTTAAAGGATGTGTAGGGAAATTGGTAATTATGAGTCTTATAGGAACTTACCTTTGAAATTGTTGTTTGGGAGCTATATGAATAGATGCTTTTGATATAGGTTTATTATCATATGTGTAAGATGTTAGAGCTAGACCTTAAATTTTGGATATATTGGTAATAATAATATTTGAGAAAGATATACTAAATTTGGTTGGTAATTAATTAATATCGGAGAAGTTATGCCCCATTTGTGAAAATGGGTTTCTGAGGGAAAATAAGCATCATAATCTTTAAAGATGGTCTTGATAGCTATATTTTGATGTCTTCGATGCCTTAATTATTTTTTGTACTAATCAAACTAGTTATAAATAATATAATAATCAATTAAAGTGAAAGATCGCTTGAGTTAGGACCGATTGTATCTGTCTAATCCCTTAAACAAGAATAGTGGTTGAGAGTGCTCTATCCTAGGCTTTATATACTGTTAACCATTCCACCTATAGGGAATAGTGGCTAGAAGCTTTCTTTCCTAGGGTCGAATAATTTTTATAACCATTTCACCTATTGAGAATTCTAAGGTCCTTATACTCTAGGTAAATAAAAGAATAAATCATGTTATATTGTAATGACAGAAATCCAAAATCAATCACTACCTTGTATCAATTGTTGTACTTCACATTTTTGTTTCTTTTTGTTGTGAATGCATGTAATAATATGTTCTCCCTATTTTTACTATAATGTTACCTTATACAGCACATAGCATGTTGATCATCCTATTCATGTGTGCTTCTGATTCTCAAGAGCAAATGAGCTGGATGAGGACCAAGCAAATGATTTTGTAGCTTATGATACCTTGTATAGGGTAGAGTGAGTTTATATATTAGGGATTTTGGGTGTACAGTCATGTTTATTCTAATGATGGTTTTATCTAGATACCCTTTTGGTACTCTTAGACCTATAATACCCCTTTTGTCTATATTTTGAATTATTGTACTCAAAGTAAATCCCCAAATTTGTATTTAAGTTTAAAAATATCTCGTAGTTTTCTTTGTATCTGATTTAACATATCAAATTATGTTTCTTTGTGATTGACTTAAGGATCAGTTGGTGAGACAGACTTATGTCAATTATGGTGGCAACACTCGTTTATTTGATTTTATGCTTTCATTATATATAGTTACCAACATATGGAACCCTAATATACCATAGAAACCTAATTATGTTAAAGATAAGAATGCATTACCTTAAAACAATTATTCTAGTACAAAGCTCTTATTGGATGACTTATATAGAAGAACTTCAATTCTTAAGAAAATAAAAAAAACCACTAAAAGTCTTCTTCAAAAAGTTATTAAAACACAAGCAAAATAAGAAGAATAAGAAGAAAAACACATAACACTACCTTTGGCTTAAAAATGTGCCTTGAAAGGTACCATCCTTATGCTTGCATGATGACAATTATTGTAAGAGAACTCTACTAAATCTAGATGATACTCTCAACTGCCCTAAAAATCATGTTTGAATATCCTCTCACGTTTGAATAGTATGCTCAGTTTGACTGTCTGTAGCTCGATAGAAAGTTGTGCTTATCTTCAGTTGTATCCCAAAGGTAGCTTACAACTTTAGCCAGAAGTGCAACAAAAATCTCTATTTGACATAATGTTTTTAGGCACCCTGTGGTACTGAACCACATGTTTCCTATAAGCACTGGCCATCTACTCCACACTCCATGTTGACTTCATCACTATTAACACTATCGACTTCGTCAACCAGTCAAACATTACCCAGATCAAATCTAAACTACTACAGCTCTTAGGTAATCTAACCATGAATTCCATTGACACACTATCCCATTCCCACTCAAGGACCTCTAATGGAATAATTAAACCCCTCGGACACTTGTGTTCCACCTTGACATTTTAGCACGTCAAACACCGAGCTATAAAGTCTTCAATCTCCCGGTTCATACGGGGCCACCAATAGTTCCATCTCAAATCCTTGTACAACTTATTCCCTCCAACATGGATAGAATAAGACATACGATGTCCCTCCTCTAGGATCCTCCTCTTAATTTCCAAATAGCTTTGAGAGTCACACCATCATCATTAGAAACAGATACTACCATCCTAAAAATCTCAAATTTGTACCATCAAATATTGCCATCTTAATGCGCTCAAGCTTGACATCTAATCAAATATGACTAAGGTGATTGAGAGGGCGATCATCCTCATCCCCAAGTCCACAAGCCCAATGATCTCAATGCATAATCCCTAAAGATCTATTTAGATACAATGTGACACTACCAATGACCCTAAGGCATGTAAAGTCTTCCTACAGAGAGCATCTGCCACACTGTTAGCCTTACCCTCGTTGTAGGTCAACTCTAAATCGTAGTCCTTAACACACTACAACCATCTCCTCTCTTTCATGTTCAATTCTCACTATGTGAAGATGTACATGAGGCACTTATTGTCCGTGTACAACTTACATTGTACCCCCATATAGGTAATGTATCATGATCTTTAAGGAGAAAACCACTACAACTAGCTTAAAGTCATGCATAGGATAGTTCTGCTCATGCTCCTTCAATGGAAAAAAGCATAGGACACTAACATCCTATGATGCATCAACACGCACCCTAAAGCAAACTTAGATGAATCACTAAACACCTTGAATCCCTTTCTACCCAACAATGAGGTAACCATCGGAGCCAAATTCAACCTCCTCTAAAGCTCCTCAAAAGCCTCTTAGCACTTATTTTCCCAAACAAAGGGCGTCTTCTTCTTCACCAAGGTTGTCAAAGGACAAATGATCATTCACTATAACATGGTTTAGCCTATGATAATAGATGCAAAGCCTCAACCCACCATCTTGCTTACTCAAGAAAAAGACTAGTGCTCCCTAAGGTGATAGATTTGGTCAAGTGTACCCTTCTCCAGCAACTCCTCCAACTAAGTATACAACTCTGCCATCTCAATCAATGTTAGGTGATAGGGTGCCTTTAAAATATGCTCTAATCATGGTAAAAGGTTAATCATAAATTCTATCTTATGCAGTGGCAGCATCCATGGGATTTCATTAGGAAACATAGCTAGGAACTCTTACACTATAGGAACCTCATCAATTAATGGCTCTTTGGCATCTAAATCTTGAATGCTATACAAGGAAAGTGGGTACCCTTTCTGCACTGTTGTATTGAGCACCATCCCCAACGCCATCCTTATTGTGAGTCTAGCCATGCATCTCCAATGAGAGACCTAGCACCATGTGGTCTCTTAAGAATCACACACTATTTATGCAATGAATCAGCGGTGTTGTGAGCATATCCATCCTAAGGATAACATCAAAGTTTTTAATCTCAAGCTCTATGCTAGAAGCTTGATACCGCTAACATTTAATGATGTGCATACGGTTAGCGTCTCGGGCTTCGGTGTAAGATAAACAATGATTTAGGGTTAGGAAAGGTGGAAGGCTGTTTAGGGTTGATGGAAAGATAGAAGGGTGGTGAAAAAGGTTTGCATGGACGAATAGTGTGACGGTTTGGAGTAGGGTTTTCGGTGGAAAAGATAGAGATGGCGAAGTAAAAAAAAATAGAAGGATAGATTAATATTTAAGCTCCATAGAAATAAAGATTAATGTTTTTTGAAACAAATCCTTCACACAGATTCGACTTGTTACAAGATGAACCCACACAGAATTCAGGTTTAAGTAAGCTTAAGGTTTTTCTTCTGATTCAAAATGTGTTCTTTTTCTCGGTTTCTATGGATTTAAATAGCCAAAAGTTGTCGAGCCTCCCTTCAAAGATTACAATAATCTTGCCACTAATCTTTCCTAGAAATATTGAATTCCCTAAGACTAGCTAGAAGATATTAAATGATCTAGCTACTAATTACAACCTTATTTCACTCAAAATAAAAAAAAAATAATAAAAAATAATAAATGAATTAAGACTAGCTAGAAGATATTAAATGATCTAGCTACTGACCACCTTATTTGAGAAAGAGAAAATATCTAAAGAGTTCGATCAAACAATTAGAGGGAGTTAGACAACTTCAATGGCTGAAAGAAAGGTTAATAGAAGGGGTGATTTTGGATATTTATGGCCAATAAATTGATATAATGACAAGTGTGCTTAGGCATAGATTGAAACCCCTAATTCCTACCATTTGAATTTGAGTTGAACAAGAAGATTTTATCCAAGATAGGCTAACCCCCCTTCAAGAGTTGAAATTGTGATTTTGGAGAGGTGTAATTTAATTGGGCCTCGAAATGCTAACATAAGAGAGGAAATGGAAAATCATCATGGGTGGAATCTCCCACCTAAGCATAACCAGGTTTGGAATCAAAGAAATGATTCTAGAAGTATGTAGAGGAGAAAGGTGGAAGAAGATGAAGGTAAGGTCCCCCTTCATGATATTACCTCATATTTTTATGAAGTTTTTGAATGAGAAATTATGCCATTTTTTTATGTTTGATTCTGATTTAAAACTTTAAATAAGTTTTCAGAAAATTTATACTTGGATAAGCTATAAAAATTTTATAACTTGAGTTTCAAGCAGACCGATCGATCGGTTCCATAAACCATTTGACTGGTTCCCCATTCAAGATTAATGGTTTTGCTCAACTAAACTAATCAACTAGTAAGGGAATTGATAGACCAGTATGTAGAATAGTTGACTGATAGGTAAAGCAAATTAACTAGTTTGTCAAGCTGTGTCCTTTTTTGAAACTCATTTTCTTAGGAAAATTTCTTATACTAAAATGGAACCTTGATAACCCAATTCCAAATTGTTCTTAAAGATTTTTTGACTTTCCTATGATGCATTTAGCCCAAAATCCTAGCACAAATGGGTCTAAGAAGTTTGATTAGGACAAATGAGGGGGGAAGATAACCTAAGCTTTCTCTTCTTCCACCTCTCTCCTTTGCACACTTAAAGAATTATTACTTCAATTCTAGACTTGATTCTACATAGTTGGAATATTCTTCCCATGCTAATTTTTCATTTCTCCTCTCATGTTTGATATTTATGGGATAAATAGATTGGCATCTCTCTAGAATTACCCCATTTTAGCTCTAAAAGAAAGGTCAGATAATCTTAGATAAAATCTACCCATTCAACTCAAATTTAAATGATAAGAATTAAGTTTTTTGATCTATACTTGATGAAACTTGTGATTGTATCAACTTGTTGGCTATAAATAGCCCAAATTATCCCTTACAATTACATTTCTTTCAACCACTAAATTAGTCCAACCTCCTCTGACCGTATGACATGTCCCTTAAATTTGAGGTTTAATTGTGTTCCTTTCACTCTTTGGATCCTTTCTCTTGCTCATTCTTGTTTATCTTTAAGCAAAGGAGGGTTAGATTTAAGAGAAAGTTGAGATACACTTTTTAGCACAAAATCCCCTTTATTTTCTCCTTCTAAGTTGAGCTCTGATTTATGAAATTATGTGTCAAAATTTTAAAGGTATAACTCTATTTTTAAGGTTTTGAGAGTTGAGGATTTTTACCCATTGATTTTCTTATTTGAGGAAAATTTTTCCTATATCAAGTAAGTCATTCTTGCTTCTAAAATGTGACTTCTTCAATCATGTTTGTTATAAAACATGAAAAGTATTAATTCTATATGTTGGTAAGAGAATTTAGTTTTAAAATTTGGTACTATAAGACTAAGATATATAATTTAAGATGAATGCATGATTTCTTGGGAAAAACCAAGTTGTGATGATTAATTGTGAAACATGCAAACTTTGTAAGCTAGAAAGTGTTAATGTGATGTCAAATCATGTTTCAACTTGGTATCATAGAGATTTTAATTATGACCTACATGAAAATGCCTTTATTATGTTGTTTGAGGGTAAACCAATTGATTGGTCAGGTCTAACTAAAATTTTCCTAAGTGTTTATTAACTTTTTTCTTCCCTAAGTTTTTTAAAAAAAAAATTATATAATGGTTGGTATCGGGGCTTGTTTTGAAACTTTGTTTGCTCTTGACATCTCTAGACGACACCAAATGTTGGTATCAAGTAAGTTTTCCAAAATATTTTAAATGATTTTCCTAAATCCTTCAAATATGTAGTTGAAGGCAAAGATTTTTCAAACCTTGCATGTCCACAAGTAAGAGTGGGTTGAGGGAATACACGGTAGATAGCTTTATTGATGATTTGTGATGTTAGTGTTAGTATTATGTGATGAATTAGTTCTAATTGTTCCTAGACTGTAGGAATCAATGGCCACTAATCACCATTATAAGCATATCAAGGCATTCATGGATACTATCCAAGTATACTATAAAGGTTAGATTTAAGCACCCAAACCAATACCAGTGAAAACACCCACACTACTTCCAAAACAATGGCTTAGGAGGGCTAGGCATCATCACCCCCTAATCTTCAACGGTCAAGAGGACCCTGAAATTATGGAGAGATAGGTCAGATTCATGGATAATACCTTCATCTCATTTTATTACAATACAGATAAGAAGGTTGATGTGGTAGTGTACTATTATGGGGGAAGATTAGATGTCTGGTGGAGGAGCATCCAACGTAGAGGCAGGGAGCCTATGGGTTGGGAATCATTCCTTCAGAAACTTCATGCCCATTTATACCCCACTCATCTCCATATGAAGAAGTATTACTAGTTCATGGCCCTTTGATAGGGAGGCATAATAATAGAGGAGTAGTACATGAGATTATTAGACTTGGTATAGTTTACTCCAAAGGGTGAAAGCCAATGAGACAATTAATTGCACTATTTTAATCTTTACTTGGGGATAAAATACCAAGAAATACTAGTGGACGTTACTCTACTATACATGGTAGGAATTTACAAGAAGGCTTTGGAAGCTTCCCTAGTCATCAAAGCTTGGAGTGCCTAGATCAAAGGGAAAAGAAAATTTAAGGGTTTTCAAGGGCTTGGTGTTAGTAAGAAGGCCTATTCTGGGGGAAGCATGCTGCCTAAGTTTGATAGGAGTATGGGGTCAGTGCCTCATGTTTAAGGTCAGTTTAGGGGATATATCAACTAGAGGTATTACCACTGTAAGCATTACAAAGTAGACCACACAAGAGTAGATTGTGGAGGTAACAAGGTGATTTACCATCGTTGTGGCTGAACACCAAGCCTATGAATGTAGCGTCAGGGGAGGTAATTTTTAAAGAGGTTAAACATGAGGTCAAGGCACCAGATTTGTGCAGCAACACCAGTTATAGATTTTGAGGGTTCCTCCATTACCAACTAGTTTCTCCATTCAAGCTATTAATTCTAGATGACAAAAGCCTCGCACCTTTAGCAAAGGCAGGTACCAGTTAGTGCTAAGGGAGTTACTTCAAGAGGATACCTAAATATGATTATCCAGTTAGAGGTAGAGCATCAAGCAAGTGTGGTGATCGATATGCTTATTGTCTCTGCCTTTCTAGCATGCATATTATCTGACCCTGGTACATCACACTATTTCTTCTTATCCACATTCGTAGTTTGAGTTACTTTTTTTCCTTCTAGTAACATTTCCACTTTTGTTGTGTCACACTTGGGTGATAGGATGGCATGCTCTAGATTCTATAAAGGGGTGACCTCAATGGTTGGGGAAGTAGAAGTACCATTGGATATTATGAAGCTCAAACTGCATGACTTTGATGTAATTATTGAAATGGATATGTTGGAGAGGTACCCAGCGCTGATAGAGTACAGATAAGAAATTGTGGTTTTGTAAGGACAAAGGGGTGTTAAAATCTAGTATCGAAATACTGAACCTAACCCCTTTGTAAAGATAATGTTGACAATCATGATGAGAAACCTTGTACTTAAAGGTTATCCACCTTTCTTGTGTAGTATTTAACATAACGATGGGGTTGAGATGCCATTGGAGAATATTATAGTAATCCATGAGTATCCTAATGTATTCCCTAAGAATATTATAGGAATGCCACCTATTTAAGATGTAGAGTTTACCATAGACATTTTTGTAGAGAAAAAATTAGTATCTAAAACCTTATAGCATATGGCACATGCGGAGATGAAAGAGCTTCAGGCCCAATTGGAGTAGCTATTAGGGAAGGGTTAAATTTGACCCAATATAGTACTGTGGGGAGCTCTAGTTCTATTTGTGAAGAAGAAGGATGGGAGCTTGAGGTTTTTTCTTGATTATCATGGGTTGCATTAGGTTATGGTAAATAATCATTTTTTGTTGCCAAGGATTGGTGACCTATTTGACCAGCTAAAGGTAGCTAAGGTATTCTTCAAGATTGATCTTCGGCTAGGCTACCATGAATTAATGATAGTGTAGTAGGGCATTCGTAAGACTTTATTCAAGATAGGATATGACCATTATGAGTTCACCATAATACCCTTTGAACTCACTAATGTTCCAGCAGCATTAAACCAGATATTTTCACCATTCTTGGATCAATTCATTGTAGTGTTCATCAAGTACTTCCTCATCTACTTTATCAATTAAGGGACACATAAGCAACATTTAAGGTAGACTTTGGCATTGTTAAGAGCATACCAATTATATTCCAAACTTTCAAAGTGCGAGTTTTGGCTAGATCACGTGGTTTCTCTTAGAAAAGTAATCTCTAAGGATGGAGTAGTAGTAAATCCTTTCTATATTTAAGCAATGTCTAAACGGCTAGCAACAAATTTTATTAAGGAGGCACATAGCTTTCTAGGATTTATTGGTTATTACTGTAAATTTCTTGCAAACTTTTCCAAGATGGCTTATAAATTGGCTAACCTGCTAAAGATGGCTACATGATTTCAATATGATGAGAAATATAGTAAATCTTTTGAAGAGTTGAAGAAGTTTTGATTACAGCTCTAATACTCACATTACCAAGTGTGTATGTGATGAGTTCATGTTTTGACATATTTTATACCCTTATAATCTTCGTTTTTGGTAGTTTATTTAACTAATATAGGGGAATAATTATTGTTTTATGCTTAAGTGGTAAAAATTGCATAAATATTATTATTTGAGCTAAAATGATATAATTTAAGTAAATTTAGAATAAAATAATATTTATTAATTTTTATTCATTTTATTTTGCAGGTTTTATTTTAAAAAAGAAATAAGACCTTTGGACCAAGGTCGAAGGCCGAAGGCTCAAAGGCCTGGAACAAAATGAAAACCAAACGGAGCACAGGCTCAGCGCACGAAAACAAAAAGAGTCAGCCGTCAGGGCTGATGTGGCGTGGCAGGAACGTTAATAAAAGAGAGAGGCTCGGACGCAAAATGGGCCAGCGAGGAGTAGGGCGACAGAGCCTTCAGGGGCTAGGCGGTTGAGCCGCAGCGAGGCACGAAAGAGGGTGTGCGGCGTTAATTGAAAAAGCCACAAAAGGGTGTGCGACAGAGAGGAATAAGCCGCATGTCACAGGACACGGAAGGCAGAGACGTCACAGGACACGGAAGGTAGAGACGTCACAGGGCACGGAAGGTAGAGACGGGACAGCCGCACGGAGCAGCTATCAGTCGAGTGGTAAAAGAAAAAAAAAATAAAATAATTTTTACACGGAAATTGAGGTGCCGAGAGAGAAGAAAAAAAAATAAGAGGAAATTTATACCGGTACAATTTATTTCAGATAAAATTAATTTTTATCTGAATAAATTCTTGATCTTTTATCCAAAATTAATTCTGGTTATTTCTTTCTCTTATTTTTAATTTATATTTTAGATATATATTTCTGTGTAATTAATTCTTTAATTATGGTTGGCTGAATATTTATTGTTAGGGAATGAATTGAAACCCTAGATTATGATTTGAATTATAATTTTATTTTCTTTTTTTCGTGAGATTGTTTCTTGACTCTATATTAATTGCTATCGTTTATATGTATAATTTTGTCAAGTATAGTTTATTTGGTGCATGCCTTGTTCTGGTACCTCATACGTGACAGTATGTAGGATTATTTGCCTGCTAGGTGGCCATCTAAATATACTAGAGTTTATATGTATAAATTGCAGCTAGGTTAGATAGTAATTCACCTAATCATTTTGTAATTCTAACCGAAGTGGTAAAACGTTTCGATACGTGTGGGTCAAGGAAAGGAAATACAGCTAGACATGCTTTTTGTACTAGTATGGGTACTTAGATTGACAGCCTTCCACTTACACTTAAGTCATTAAATCTAGTTAAATATAGGAGCCGCTTGTTGCTACTATACTGCTAGTATTTAATAGGGTTAATATTGGCGCTTTGTTGTATTAATTAATTAAGGGGAGTAATATAAGGTGTATAGACCTGCTTTTGGTGTGCAACTTGGTCGATCTCTTTCTCATGATTAAATATTGACTTAGAAATAAATATTATATTACGACCTTATCTAATGGTGGATTTTTATTTCCCTAACATGTTTCTCATATGTACAGGTTTCCCATTATTTCCCATTTTTTTTGTTATTAGTTTGTTTTATTTTATCCCTTTTATTATTTTTATTTTTATAAACCCCCATTAGTATTTTTCTTATTTATTTATTTAGTGTTATTTAGGATTTATTTTTATTTTTATTTTTATTTTTAGTTTTAATTATTTTTAAGCTAGTTAGATAGAGGTGAGCCCTCTCAATCCTCGGCTAGAATGATACCCTTATTTACCAATGCTAAAATTGACAACAAGAGGGTTTAAATTGCGTGCCGGCTACGGTCACACCAGTATGATATTTTTATAGTATACAACAATGTTTCCAAGCATGGGTTAGTATCGTGTTGATGTAGCATGGGAAATTGGTAGTGTATGCATCTCAACAACTAAAGTAGTATGAACAAAATTACCCAATGCATGACTTAGAGCTTGTTAGAATAGTGTTCTCTCTTAAGAACTATAGCTAATATCTATATGGGGTTAAGTGAAATTGTTAAAGTAACCTAAGGAGCCTCAAGTACATCTTTACTTAGTGAGGGTTAAATTTAAGATAGTGGTGATGGTTGGAGTTGGTCGAGGATTATGACTTTGAATTGACCTACCATGAAGATAAGGCCAATATGGTGGTTGATGTGCTTATCAAGATGTCACATTCATTGAACACATTGATATAATCAAATCATCTATCTAAGGAGTTCTAGATGATGGAGATTGATTTATCACCATCGGGATTTTAGAGGCAAGGATGAGTGCACTCACTATAACTCCTTCAATCTTTGAGGAAATCTAAGCAAGTTAACTTGGTGATATTAAGCTTGAAAGATTCAAGTAAGGTATTAAGAATGGAAGAGCTGAATAGTTTTAACTCCAAAAGGATGGTAGTGTCAAGTATCATGGTAGGTGGAAGATCTTATAGGAAGGACATTATACTCCTTATTTAATACATCCTAGAGGGGACAAGTTGTAAAAGGATATGAAGAAAGTTTATTGGTGGCCCTGAATGAAGCAAAAGCTGGAAAATTTTGCTACCCAATGTCTGACCTTTTAGAAGATTAGAATTGAGCACAAGAGGCCACAAGGTTGGTACAACCATTAGATGCTCAAAATGAAAATGAGATAGCATATTCATGGACTTAATGGTGGTTATTCCTAGGACCTATAAAGGTTTTTATTCTATCTAGGTTATAGTGGATCAACTAACTAATTCATTGGTGCTCATACCCATGAAGACAACATGGAAAATGGAATAGTTAGCCAACACATAACAAAATTATGTGCTTCGATTGCATAGGGTCCCTAGAGTTTGTGTAATTATAAAAGGGTTGGATGAGAATTGGGCCAATTTTTAACCTTTCATTTTGATTTAATGTTATGATTGTGTTTGAGATAAATTTTGATTTAGAATAAAGTTGAAAAGTGGTTTTTATTGAGATTTTAGGCAACTGATCAACTAGTTTGTTTGTTTTAGCAAAATGAGTTTTCTTGACTAAAGTGATCGACTGATTATAGAATAGTTGACTGTTAAGCCCAAACCAAGCGACTAATTTGTTGAACTGGGCATATTTTTTTGAACTTGATTTTCTAAAAAATTTCTTATACTAAAATAGAACCTTATTGACCCATGCCAAATTATCCCTAAGAGATCTATAACCATTTTCACAATGCATTTAGCAAAAAGTATTACCTTAGATCAATTTGTAGGTTGATTGGGACAATTGAGGGGGAGATATGACCTCAGCCTTATCTTGTTCCACCTCTCTCCTCTGCACATTTTTTAGATTAATGCTTTGATCTCATGCATGATTCTAAGTAGTTGGACGATTCCTTCCACACTAACCTTCCAATACATCTCTCGTGTATTCTAGTTCTAACTTAGTTGACCTCCATTCTCCATAAGAACCATTTGAGCTCTAGAGAATATGTCATCATATCTTGCATGGAATTTTTCCTTTTAGCTTGAAATCAAACATTAATTTCTAGGGTTTTTGAATTATTCATAAACCCTATGTTATTCCTCTCAATTGGTTGACTATAAATAGCCCCAACCACCACCCTGTACACCTTTCTTTCAACCACCAAAATCCCTAAGTCTCTACACTCACCTTTCACCTCTCTACACTTTCAACCTTGCAATCGATTTCTTTGCACTCTTTTAAAGATGTCTCTATCTCTCTCTTATTTTAATTGTTTAGTAAAAAAGAGTTAGATTTCTAGAAAAGATTGAGTAGTTAAGCCGAGCATTTCCTATCTTGCCTTAAGTATGTGTGTTCCTTTTTTCCCTTCAACTTTAAGTTGAAAACTTAATAAGATATTGTGCAAAGTTTTGAGTTAAAGACTTTTTTTTTTAAGGTTTTAAAAGTTGAGATTTTCAGATATTGGAATTTCTAGTATAAGGGGAATTTTACTTACAGCAAGTAAGTGAGTATTGATTCTAAAAGGATTTATGAGTATTCCTACATGATGTGAGTTCCTTTAAGTTGGTTATGTATGTTGGCATGAATGTATATATCTGCATAAAGGAATTGGATGGATAGATTGCATACTATGAGTAAAAAGCATGAAAATTGATAACAATTGGATATGATGATTCAATGTTCTGATATACAAGTTAATTTGAGAGAAAAGGGGTTAGACTACATTGATAAAAGTTTTCATGAGGATGAGGATGAATTATAAGTATGAATCTACAAGAAATTAATGGTTTAATGCTTTTGTAGGGAAGGCCAATCAATTGGTCAGGTCAAACTAATTTACTGGTTCCTAGAACGGTCGACTAATTCACCCAACCTATTAACTAGAAAGCCTGAGGAGACATTTTTCTTTCTCTCTACTTAAACCCCTCAACTGGTTGGGAAAAATCAATTGGCTAGTTTACCCAAACTAATTGATCAGTTTGAGGAAAAGTACAGTCAAGTTGAGTCAAAGTGATCAACTAGTTGACCCAAACCAATTGACTAGTCAGTACAATTGATCAATTTGTTTGGACAGAATGATCTATTAGTTCAACTAGTTTGTATGGTTTGTTTTTCTTTTGTCTGGTTATGCTTTGTGGCTAGGTTTAGGATTGTACGATGATTATTAATGGGATAAAATATTAGTTTTTATCATAGATTAATGACTTATTGAAAGGATTAAATGGATCATAATTTATAACCTACTATATGAGTATTATATAGGCTAAATCCTCTTATGATGGTATTGATAAAAAAGGTAATGAAGCACAACTTGGGCTTGAATAAAATAAAATGATGGGTATGAATAATATTAGATAAGGATAAATCAAATCCCACATGATTGGGACAAGGGAAAAGGATTGAGTATGTGACAAAACAAATGAACACTTTTATAAACTACATATTGAGTAAGCTAAGTTACTTCCTTAATAGGAGTTACATTGATACAAGGCCACATGCAATAATACATCTTATACTGGAACATAGTTGCATACTTACACATAACACTTGGAAGTACATGTATTATCATAATCATATAATACATCATGATTTCACACTATGCAAGGACTTACACAACTCGTGGCTTGTCATGTGCAACAATACAACATAGATATTATAATGTATAATTAATAACAAGTTATTCCACACTTTACAATGATCTTATATTTTCCACCAACAAGAGTATTCTATTAGGTACATGTCTAAATTTACATGATCCACTAGATTAACTATTAGCAAGCCATTATTCCTTTTTTTTTCTTTTTATTTTGAGCGATGGATTGATTAATGCCCCATTATAATACCCCGCATTTTTGCAAGATAGTTGAAAAAGAAATTATGCCAATTTTGGGCCATTAATTTTCATTTAATGTTATGAATTGGTTTAGGATAAAGCTTATTTTGAAATCATGTTGGAAAATGAAGTTTATTGAGTTTTGTAAGTAAACCCATCAACTAGTTCTATGAACAGATTGATTGGTTTGTTATTTCAGCCAATATGGATGTCTCAACTACACACATCAACTAGTTTGGAAAACTAATCAAGTGGTTGTAGAAAAATCGACTAGTAGACCCAAACCCATTGATAGATTTGTTGAGCCAGTCATGTTTCTTGAGCTTCATTTTTTCCAAAAATCCCTTACACTAAAATGGATCCTCACCAACCCATGAAAATATATCCTTAAGAGATTCCTAGTTTTTTTCATGATGTATTTAACCTAAGATATTGCCTCAAATTTATCTGAAGGTCTATTGGAATAATTAATGAGGAGAGATGACCTCGACATTCTCTTCTTCCTTCTCTCTTCGTTACATAATCTTAAAATCAAATACTTCGATCTCAAGCACACTTCATAGCAATTGGAGTATTCCTTCCATGCTGAATTTCTATTATACCATTTGTGAATGCTAATTCTTGTCTAATTAACCTAAATACCCTAGAGATACCATTTGAGCTCTAGAGAAGATGTTAGAAATCCTACACAAAATTTTCCTGTTCTTATCGAATTCAAATGGTTAATGGTAGGGTTTCAAGTTGATTACAAACCCTTAGTGTTTCCTTTATATTTTTTTGGCTATAAATAACCCCAATAATATATTCTATGCACCTTTCTTTAAGCCAACAAATTTTTCTAAGTCTTACTTTCCATATCTTCCTTCCACACTTTAAGCCTTGTCATTTTATTTTTGTGCACTCTTTTGACCTTGTCTTTATCTCTCTCTTATTTCAATTTTTAAGCAACGTAGAGTTATATTATAGAAAAATGTTAGGTATTTTAGTTTAACTCTTTCCGTGTGTTTGGCCTCAAGTTGGTATCTCCTTATTATCGTATGCTTTTAAGTTCAAAACTTTAAAGATTTTGGTATAATGTAAGAGTTTAAGTTTTTCAAAGTTGAGATTTTCCACAATTACAATTTCTATTTCAAGGAGAGTTTGTTTGCATCAAGTGATTCTTACTTCTAAAATATTTAGTTTATACATGTTAGATGTCACCTTTAGTTGGTTTCTTCATGTTGGCATGAAATAATTTTGTTATATATATATGAATTGGATGATTAGATGACATGATTTGAGTAAAAAGAATGAAAATGGGTAAAAATAGGCTATGATGATTCTATGTTGAGAAATGCATGCTAATTTGGTTAGAAATATGTTAGTTGATGTTGATACATATTTTAATATGATTAAGAATTATTTATATGTAAAATCTACTATAAATTTTATGATGTGGTGTTGTGTTAGGGAAAATTAATCAACTGCTTAGGTCAAAATAATTGGTTGGTTCCTAGAGCAGACGATTGGTTGACCCATCCCATCGATTAGTAAGCTTGTAGATTCCTAGGACTTGCTTTCTACTTAAACCCATTGATTGGTTGGGAAAAACCAATCGATTGGTCTATAAATAGTTCACTAGTTTGCCCAAACTATCAACTATTTTAAGGAGAGCATGGTTTGGTTCAGTTAAACTGATCGACCGGTCAACCGAAACAAATTAAATTGTTGCTCCAACTGATCAACTAGTTAGGCTAGACCAATCAACTGGTTTGCATGATTTGTTTTGGTTTGATTAAGTTATGTTTTGGGGCTATGTTTGGGACTATATTATCATTAATAATGAGATATAATACATATGTTATCATGAATTATTAGCCTAATTAAAAGAATAAAATGTATCATATTTCATGGCATAGTATATGAGTAATGTAATGACTAAATGTGTATTTCACTTATGATAAATGATAACATTGAGAAAAGAGTAATGGGAATTAGTATGGGCTGATTTGAACCATATGGTGGATATAAATAATATTAGCTAAGAACAAATGGAAAAACCCACATGGTTGGGAAAATGGAAAGAAAAGGGTTAACATGGATTAACATGGGAAATTAACTTACAAGCTTTTATATGGGCCTTGTATGATCACCCATCCTTATGATTAAAATAATTATGTTGTAAAGTGAAATGAAGTCAAGTTGGGTATGGGTTTAGGTTACCTAATCCTCAATTAGCTACCAAGGGTTAGTTTGCCTTCAGGAGTTGATGTACTATGGAGTATCACTACTAAAGGGTTTGGTTACCTAGGTAATTGACTTTGGCCTAGAGTTATGTCTATATTAGTTATCATAGGCCTGAAATTATGTCCATCCTAGAGATTGGCTTTAGACTATACTTATCTCCACTTGGTGATTGGATTCGGCCTGAACTTTATATCCCTTATTTGGATAGGCTTCCATGGTATATAAGACCATAGGGTGCTGCATAGTCTATCACTCAATGATAATAAAATATGGCTGGTAAATGTTGGTTAAATTTATAAACAATGACCAAGTGAATGGTTACCGATTGGTTACGAAATGGAATTAATGGCATGATTAACTAAAATGAATAAAATTAGTATATACACTTAGCTAATGGTCAGAATGACTAATTAGCTATAAAATGGAATATTAATTGAATGAATGACTTGTCTCATATATGGATAACTAAATGGTATGACCTAAGGAGTTATATTATTAGATATAAACCTAGAGGTTGCTTGGATGCTCTTTGGTATTACTTATGTAAATGCTTATATGAGAAGGTTGTGTATCTAAGCATGATGTTTTATACTTGTTAGATTTGTGCATGATAACATGTCTTTATGCAATTCTACTTTATACATGTCTTATCATGATGCATGTTATATCTTATATTCATGTATGGTAAATTGGTAAACTTGTGTACATTGAGGGATCAACTTAGTTTACTTGGTACATAGCATACTGATGTGCATGTTTACTTGGTCACATGCTCATTCCCAAGAGTAGAGGATCATGTGTAGGTCTTTGGGGATGGTCAATAAAGGGCGTACCTCCATTGGGTTAGGGCTTGATAGTAAGGATATCTAGAAGGTTTTAGTGGGACCCGTAGCAAATAATGGTTTCAATTAGGTGTCATGCCTTAATTTATGTTATTGTAGCCCCATACTTTATTTACAGATACCTTGTAATGATTTAATTGGAACCCATTGAGGTCCTCTAATATAAACACTTTTGGAATTGTTTAATTAAATTATTATTCCACGTACTCTATGTTTTATGTACTTTGATTGGTTTAGCCTTATATCTGATATTAGGTAGGCGACAAACATCTATCCTATGATAAGTACAACATTAACAACCCATTTTTCCCAAGTGTTTACAACTTCTGCAAATTTTATGAGAAATTTTTTTAGTAGTAAAAAATGGGGATATTAAACCCATGGTCTCACATACCATAGAAGCCTATCAAAACTAGATGATGAAAATTGTAGATGAAGCCAAGTAACCAATAATAGACATAAAGTCCAGCCAAAGCCAAGTACCCAACAATGGATAAAAGTCCACACAAAGCTAAAAACTACCTAGGTTACTAGACTCTTTAGTATCGATACCCTCTAGTATATCATTAGTTCCTAGAGTAGCTAAAATATTAGGATCTAGTAGGATCCTACTAGAAGGCACCAATAAATGCTCAAAAACAAACTAAATTTTGAAAGCTAATTGAGGATCAGGTAACCTAGAGCCATGCATAACTTGATCATCTTACAATTTAAGTGATTACTGTGTTATTTTCTAATGTTATGTTATCACATAAGGCCCATACAATATCTAAGTAACACACTCACATAATCATTCCATCTTATCTATGATTACTAATGGTGGAATTTCCATTAGTACTTAATCATGATTAAATCAAACAATCAAGATAATCCATTTAGGCCAAAAATCTAAAATTTATTTTCACTTTATGTAGTCTTATCATATTCATTCCTCTTTTTCCATTAAAACCTTCTAAAGCATTTAATAAGACTACCATAAATCAGGAAACATTTGATCCATCCAATAGGTTAGTTAAATTCATGCTAATATATGTGTTATCATCATTAAATAATCATTTTATAACATTGTATATAGTATAAAAATGCATAAAGTTCAAAAGAAAAAAAACACACTATGGCCTAGCCGATTGATCAGTTTGGGCTAACTAGTCGATTGTTCTACGAACAGTCGATTGGTACGGGTCAACCAATCAGCTTTTCCAAGGATCGATCGATCAATGTGTTTCTATAAAATATATGAAAAACATTTTACATGTGATCAAAGGTCTAAAATCTTACCACATTTTAACCATGACACCGCCATAGCATAAGACCAAGATTTAACATGCTCATATATAATATCATGCTTCATTTATAGGAAAATGACATTATTTCTCATGAATAAAGTCATATTTCTTAAAAATCTTAAATAATCCATCATGCACCATTTACATATCCAAAACCTCATATAGGCATGTAAATATTCAAACTTAATATAGCACACTAACTCACATGCTTGTTCATGTAACAATTCTAAGGTAAGAATGAATTACTTAAATTCTTAGCAAAATTTTCTACCAAATTTGGTAAGAAAACCATAAATTGAATGATTCCCACTTCCAAAACCTTTAAAAGAAGTTTAAAACTTAGAATTTATTAAATGACCTTTACAAATCAATAACCTCAAATTAGGTAAGACTTAGCAATATTAACTTTTTCCCAAATCTGACTCTTTCTTACTTAAGAATAAAACAACAATGAGATATAGAAAGGATCAAAAGAGTGAGATGAATTAGAATGAAAGCTCAAAGTGAAGAATAATTAGCATAAGTTTTTGAGAAACTCAGGTATTTTGAAGGTTGAAAGAAAAGTAAGAAAAAGAGATGATTAGGGTGATATATATTTAATGACTTAGTTAAGGAACAAGTGAGGATATGCAACATAATGAAAACCCTAGTTTTACCATTTAAATCTAAGATGATTGAGAAAATTTATTAAGAATAGGTCGACTTCCATTTTATAATACAAATAGAGATTTTCTAGAGAATGCTGGTGGAGTTCATCCAGAAAAGAGTGAGGTGGATTAGTGTGGGAAAAAAATCTTCTATTGTGCATTAGTAGTCTAGAATCAAATCATACATTATAAATTTCTATAAATGAGAGAGGAAAAATAAGACAAAGAGTGAGGCCATTCTCCCCCTCTTTTGTCTAAATCTAGCCCTTAAATATGTTTAAGACATATATTAAAGCTAGATAAATGATTAAAAAGATTAAGGATTAATTGGGAACATATAGAAGTTGGATTATCAAATTCCCATCTTAAAGAAAGACATTTTATAGAAAATCAAGCATAAAAAATCACTCAGCTTGATGAACAAGTTCATTAGTTTGGTAGACCAATTGAAATTTCTACAAACTAGTCTATTGGTTTCCCTAAACCAGTTGATCAGTTCTATAAAAAAAAAGCTCTAACTAATATGATGGACTAGTCAATTGATTTACCAAGAAACCTCGCTTTATTCAATTTTCCAAACTTTTCCAAATTCCTTATTACATCAAGCTGAAACTATAGGTCCAAACCAAGACAGAAATTATCTAACGGTTATTAAACATAAGAATTTATTATTTTATAAATCTAATAAAATACGAGGTATTACATCAACAGTTGCATGTTAAGTAAAGTAACAATACAATCATAGTAAAAGGGAAAACAACATACATAAGACCACCATGGAAAGATAAATTATGCTTATTAATCATATCATGAGATGATTCAAGAGAGGAACCAAAAAAGTTCCATATTAAATATACTCAAAATCCATTTACTTTATTATATTGATTTTAGAGATCCTACTCTTTATAACAAATGGAATAGTATGAAAGACATATAACCTTAAGGTATAATGCCCTTAGCTACTATTCCCATCTAGTGGAATGGACTAGTACAACCCTAATACATAATGCTATTGGCCACTATTCTTATCTAATTGAATGTGCTAGTACAACCCTAAGGCACAAAACTCTTTGCCACTATTCTCATCTAGTGGAATGGAGTGATATAACATTAAGTAATACACTCCTGGCCACTATTCTTATATGGTGGAACAAACTAATGCAACCCTAGGACAATAAGCTTCTAGATACTATTTTTATATAGTGGAACATATTGGTTCAATGAGTCCTAACTCATGTGATTTTTCACTTTAAAAATTAATTTCGTGAAAGCTTACATTGCCATAAAAAAACTCATATTTAGCGATTAAAAAAGTGGTATATACAACAGTTATAAACCACCGAATAATTATTTAAATTTGGCTCAAAATTATTGGTGCCATATTTTATATGGAATTTAATTAAAAACATAGCCGCAAATATACATAGTGGTTATAAATCAAATGTATCATGTATACTCTAAAAAACTTCTAGTTAGACCATTGAGAGGGAAAATATATGGCGGTTATACTTAAACACCATTATGTATACCACCAGTAAAAATAGAATGCACGATGTTTTGTGTCCCAACCGCTATGTATACCCATGCTATAGAGAATACAAGGTGGTTGGGGCACAGAATTGCCATGTTTTCTATTTTTACTTGTGGTATAGATGAAGGTTTTTAAGTATAACTGTCATGTATTCCTATCTTTATTTTTTAAAAGTATACTAGTATCGTTGCCCAACCACATTTTTTTCTGCAAAAAACCAGCATATGTTTCAATGATGTTTTCTACAAGATCATAAGTATTTGCCTCATTCAAAATAGCTACACATGATTCTACACATAATCATAATAAAAACTCCTAATCAAATCTAACCATTATTTTCTAACTCCATTAATCTTATTATTTTGATTCCACCATCATAATTACACTTTAATTACCACATGCACATGATAACACAAAAACCCTAATCAGCTTCCACAGACCTCAATTAACCACAACAAACTATAGTTAACCACTCCAAACCCTATTTGACCATAACAACCATAATTAGCCACTCCACGCCTAGTTAATCATAACAACCCACAATTATCCACTCCAACCCTAATTAATCACAACAACCTAGAGTTCATTACTCCAAAACCTAATTCAATCTCTTCCATACCCTCATAATGCTCCACGTACTATTTTTCATCCAAAATAGTTCAACACCCAAATAATAATTACATTACCTTCCTTACATCCCAAATTAACTTTCCACATGTAAATTTCACCCATGCAGACATTAATCTCCCCATGCAAACCTTCGCATCTTTTTCATGCAAACCCTATAATTCCATGTGAAACCCTAATTTCAACCATGCAAACCCTAATATCGCTATTTAACCATCAATGCCAGCATATAAACCCTAATACCACCAAACAACTATAATTGCCACCATTCAAACCTTAGTAACATCATACTAACTCTAATACCATCATGCAACCATTAGTACCACAATCCAACCCACGATTCTGCCATATAAAACCCTAAATTCAATCCATAGCAAAACCCAAGATTTGTCCACATAATACAATTGATTAGATTCTCCCCTTTCATAACCACAATTTAGATTCCCCCATACAAGACTATAAGTTAGATTCTCACACATAAAATCATAAATTAGAAACTCCCAAGCAACACCATAACTTGGATTAATTGGATTTCCCCAAACAAGTCAAAAGTTAGATTCTCCCAATCAAATCATAAATTAGGTTCTTCCATATAATATCATAAACTACATTCTCCCAAATAATATCATAAATTAGATTCTCCCAAACAAACCATAAATTCAATTCTCCCATATAACATCATAAATTATATTCTTTCCCACGAAACCCTACATTTCCCATTTTATTCTTCCTCTTATAAATCATTAAAATACTTAGGTCAACTCATATCTCTTGATCAACTTCTTTCTCCATCCTTATTTTTCATCCTTTTCCCCACACAACCACATCAACATCCTCACATGCATGTCTTACAAAATCATAAGACATATCATCATACATAAATAATACATATGCCATGCAAAACATTCCTCAACTCCACGTCATATCATATACGACATAATTAATAATCATAAACATAGAATGTATAGCTTATGAAGCACATAATGTATAGAAGCACACAATGGCCTTAGTAAACCCTTACCTAAAATGTCACCGGTCTTGGAGCATGCTCCTACGCCTCCTTAGGGTTTTGACCAAATAATAACATACTAAAAAAAATAACCTTAACAAAATTCTAACTTTGCTAAAGACATAAAAATAATAGATATATTATAAACCTTGATAATATAGGGTTAAAGACTTTACCCTAATAATAATAATGATACTAATATAATAATATCAAAGATAATAAAACTAATATCAATAAGAATATAAATAATAATAACAATAATAATAATAATAATAACAATAATAATAATAATAAGTATAATAATAATAATCATAATAATCATAATAATAACAATAGTAATAACAATAATAACATTATTAACAATACTAATGGTAAAAAATCTACATTAATAATAATGGAATAAGAATAATAGAAATTCGAAATATAAAATAATAATAATAATAATTATACTTATAAAATATTAATATTAATAATAGTAATAAAAGAAATAATAAGGGGAATAATAATAAAATCGAATTAAAATATAATGAGCTTCAGCCCTCAACATAAATAATGATAAAAAAATAATACAACTAATAAATAATAATAAAACATATTAAGAACATAAATATTAAGAATAATAATAATGGTATTTATGTGGAACTAATTGAAATAATAAATATAATGATAATACTATTATTAATGGTTATAAGAACAATAGAAATAATAATACTAAAATAAATAAGTGTGAATGTTAATACAAAATTAAGGCCTAAGATTTTCCAGAATAAATAATAAAATGTTAATAATAATTATTCTAATAATTATAATATTAATAATAATAATAAGAAGAATGATAATAATCCTATAATAATTCAATTAATAACTTAAATTTGAAACTAACAATAAAATTATTTTATTACCACTCTCCACCCTGCAAGTACAATTCAGCATAAATTTTACATCAAACAATAATAATATTATTAGCAAGGAAATAATTATTATATTCGAATAACTATTGATAAATAAAATAAAAATAGAATAATTTACAATAAATAGTAAATAATGATTAAGAAGGTCTAGGGTTTCAACTTGAGTCGGCGGGAATGGGCGGAACCGGTGGTGGTTCACGACGGTGGCCAGAAAAGAGAAGAAAAGAGGAAAAGATGGATGTTGGGAAAAAGATAGGGAGAATTGAGGTGAGATAAGAGGTTTTTATGGTTTCCCAGGAGGAGAGGAATGAAATGATGGTGGTGGTGCAGCCAAAGGTGGCGGCGCACGACGGCGGACAGTGGTTTAAGGTTTTGGGGTAAAATTCTAGCAAAACGAGCAACAAATTTTGCACAGTTATGGAGGCCCATGCAAGAAGAATCGAAGGTTGAAAATAGTTTAGGATGTTGAGGTGGCGTTGAGGTTGGCTAACAGCGGCGGAATACGCGTCTGAAGTCACGGTGGTGGTGAGCTCTGGCTTAGGGTTTTGGGGGAAGAAAAAATTCTTAAACTCCCATAACTAGGCTATTTATAGATTGTAGATGGTATAATAGGGTTTTGGGGGTCGGCAGGAAGTTATGGGGTGTGAGAATTCTGGCAGCCGGCGGTGGAAGACGGTCGGCCAACGTTTGGGTGGATTCGAAGTTTCGCGAGGCTGGGAGAGGAAACGGGTGAGATTTAACGTCAAATAATTATGCCAATTTATTACTAGAGTTAAGAGGAAGAAAAAGAGGTAAGAAATGGCCAGTATTAATCACTGTAGCCGGAGACGCCATTTTCGGGGGTGGGAGTTGCAACAGCGTCGACGGAGGAGAGGGGAGGAAGAAGGAAGAAGAAAGGGAGGTGGACCGGCGGTTCGGGGAGAAAAGAAAGGAGAGGCAGGCCGGGACGGTCGGGCATGAGGATGTAAGTTCATTAATTAGAACGACGAGTTTTGGTGGAAACGGAAGCAAAATGCGGCGCAGGAAGGGGGACGAAGGGTGATGGGCACGGGCTGGGCCGTGCCGTAGAAGGAAGAAGGAAAGGGAAACTGGACCGCGAGCTGGCCAAGTTTGGCGAGAAGAAGAAACAAAGAAAAAGAAAAGAAGAAGAAAGAAAAGAAAAATAAAAAGAAAAGAAGAAGAAAGAAAAGAAAAAGAAAAAGAAAAGAAGAAGAAAGAAAAAAAAGAAAAAAGGAAGAAGGAAAAGAGAAAAAATAATAATGGTTTGGCTTAATTAAATTAATTAGGATATTTAGGTTATATATAAAAATCATAATATTTAAATAAAATAATATTTAACTCCCTTTTTAGGATAAATTAGGATTTTTAAAAGATTTTCCATAAATTCCATTTTAATTAGCAAAACACCCTAAATTCCTCCAATTAAATTATTTATAAAATTAAATTAAAACTATTTTCTCATTCTTATTTTAAATAATATAATTTATTTAATTAATTTCCAAAATAACATATTTAATTATCCAAAATACCAAAATTTCTCCAATAAAAATACTTGCAAAATTCTTCTTAATTTTTCCTAATGAATTCCTTTTTATTTTAATAAAAGTAATTTATTTAAATAATTTTTTTAATAAAATATCATTTAAATATAATTTATAAACTTAGAAATTTTTGGGACATTTCAATATCGATAGGTATATATGGATTAATACCATATACGATCTCAAAAGGACTAATGCTTGTGGTAGTAGAAGAACTCCAATTGTAGGCAAACTCAGCATTTGCAAGCTTAACATCCCAATCTTTTGTCCTTTTACTAACCAGCGCTTTTAGTAATGTTCTCAACATTTGGTTCGTTACTTCTATCTATGCATTGGTCTGGGGATGGTGTGAAGTAGTGAATAGAAGCTTTGTGCCTAGCATGTACCACAAAGTCTTCCAAAAGTAGCTAAGGAACTTTATGTCCCTATCTGATACTATAGTCTTCGGGACCCCATGCAATTTCATGACCTCCTAGAAGTATAAATCCGCAACATAGGTTGTGTTATTGGTTTTATCACATGGGATAAAATGTGCCATCTTTGAGAACTGATCCACGACTACCATGATAGAAACCTTGCAACGTTGGGTTCTGGGCAACCTTAGTATAAATTCCATACTAACTCCTTCCCATGGTTGAGTGGGCACTGGTAGCGGTACGTATACTCCCTTATGGAAGAAGATTTTACGCTTCTGACACATGGAACACCTTGTGACCATAGCTAGAACTCCCCTTTGCATCCTTGGCCAATAGAAGTGTTCCTGCAGTAATTGTAGAGTCTTGTTGACTCCAAAATGCCTGGCTATTCCGCCTTCGTGTACCTCTTCAATGAGAAATTCTTGAACTAAGGTTTTAGGGACACATAATTTCACTACAAAATAATTCACTTATACCAACAGGAAAATATCTCTTGGTAAAAGCCATTTTTCTGTTGGCAAAAGTTTTACCAACAGATATTTGTCTGTGACAAAACTGTGGGTTAAAACTCTGTACTTAAAAGTTTTACCCACTGATAAATATGATCTGTTAGGAATAATTAATAATACCCACATATATTTATCTATTGGTAAAACTTATACCTACAATTATATCAGTAGGTAAAAGTATTAACAACAAAACGATATCTGTGACTAAAACTATTGTCCACAAAACGATATCTGTGACTAAAACTATTACCCACAAAACGATATCTGTGACTAAAATTATTACCCACAAAACGATATATGCTACTAAAACTATTACCAACAAATATATATATATATATATATATATATATATATATATGTAAAACGATAATGATGTCCATAATACCTGTTGTTGTAATATATATTTACCTGTAATAATAACTTATCCATTTATACAATTAAGTACACCATACATAATCATAAATGCTTAGTTTATTTGTCAAAGTGATCATATAGTCTTATAGGTACAATACTATAAATACAACTTGTAACATACGCTAACATACAAGACATCTTTATTAACACATTAAACACCATCATCTTCATTCTCATCTTGTTCAGCATCTCTAACGACTTCAAAGCCTTCAACATTCTCTTTAATAATCATCAAGATATAATCCATAAGAAAATATGCAAGTAACTTAATTAGATTAATATAAATTCATACCCAAAAGCTAAATAAAGGAAGTTTTAAAATTTTCTCAAAAATAATAAGAGTCCATAATTACCAACAAGTATATCGGCATATTATCACCTGGTTCTCCAACCACAACATGTTTGGCCTGGAATAATCAGGTTCATCATCCAAAGAATGGAGCTCTCATAAAATAAGATATATCGATACCAGGTATTTTATGGTAGTTTAAGTAGCATGATCAAACAAATGAAAGCCATCAGCCACCATAAAAGGAGATCAAGGAATATATAAACAAGAACATTATTAAGGAAAGAAACTAGGGGCTCAAATATATTATAATGAAAGCAATTGAGATGTCAAAGAATAAGTATATTTTCATTATTGACAATGAAAACAAATGAAAGTAACATAAAAGTATTCTGCAACAGCGATTCAAATGACTTTTTATTCGTTTTGTATCTAAAGATAAATGTGAATCCTAAACCTTTGATATTAACCATCTCGGGCACTACTTATTTAAAGGCAGAAAATATCATCAAAATTAATGTGTAAAAGTAAACTTCATTGTATTGTTATTTGCAAGAGACAAAATAAAAGTAGCATACTAGTAATATCTGAACTATCCTTCTCTTATTTTACTAGCAGCCTTCACATTACAAATTCTTCTGAGGTGAAATTCTATAAACTAAACCCCAAATGTCCTACCTTGATTTTACCTTCTTCCAAAGATGGAATGGGATCGACTTCTATGCATGAATCCAAACTCAGAATTCAAGCTAGTTTAATTCCTACCCCTTCTGAAAATTAAGAAGAAACCTCGCACTACATGGCTCAATCCTCTACTCTCACTAGCAGACCTACTTCCACTCAATGCCATTGATAACCTCCTCCTAAATCCACCACTATTAATGTTAAACCAGCCTTGGCCGTCCATTTCGGTAAAAACAGGGGGCAAGTCGGTCCTGGCCACCCTTATTCTTCTACCACCATCAACATCAATCCTCCCAACAGCAAGGCCACCACGAGCTAATCTCAAAATATTCAAGCCCATATTTTCTTCCTCAGAACCCAAAATCAGTGGGTCTCTCTCCCTACCATTCATATCGCCAGGCAACTCAGATCGACAAACAGGACAAGAATTACGCAGCAATAACCAAGGAAGAATACAATCAGAATGGTAAATATGCTTACAAGGTAATTCGCGAGCTTCTATATCAAGCTCGAAAGCCTCCTTACAGACTGCACAATGCGATTGCATATCAATATGGCTAGCAGTAATCTTGACGACAAGCATCGATTCAGCTTTGGATCTTCCAACAGAATCCATCTCTATACTCAAAAACTAGTCTAAAAGCAGGTCGAAGCCTGAAGCCATCAAATAACTTGATATATTCGCCGGTAAACAGCGAAGCTCTCTTCCCTGGCCATCGTTATAATAGAACCGATAATTATTTCTCTAGAATGAGCTCCACTCCCAGCTGCCCCCTCATCTCCGGCACGATTGTCATAAAAGCCAACGCTGTCCACCATAGAACTTCTTAGAACAAATATGGGATTAAAATTAAATATAATTGATATAATAGTTTGTCTAACAATTGCAATTAGACATATTGTATAATCAATTTAAGAAAATAAGCCAATGATAAATCAAATTTTAAAACCGCAAGAGTTTTGACCAAGAGTTTTGACCAAGAATTTTGATTTCTATCGATTCTGGACAAATTTTTCAAATTGACACTTTCAACTTGCAATTAAATACATTTCAAAGCACCTTACAGAATCAATTAGTAAAAATTGCTTAAAATCGGACGAAGTAGAGCTATACCGATAAATCCTGGTTATAAATTTAAATTTCATAAATCAACCATATACAACACAATCAACCCATCCAAATCAATCATCTAACTCATATATACATAATCTTAGAACCATATTAGCTTATCATAAGCTAATTCACAAATCCAGATAAAACCCGCAAGAATTTTGATCTAAGAATCCAATTCCGAATAATTTTACACAAAATTTTTAAATTGATATTTCTAACATGAAATTAGATACCATTTAAAGCATAATGTAAATTTAATTTATCTAAACTAGCTTAATCGGATAAAACCGACAAATCCGGATATAGACGGGTCACAGATCCAATTTTCAGAAACCAACCATAACTAATACAATTAACTATCCCAAATCACTCATACAACACATATATATATATATATAATTAAACAACTAAAGTATCTTATCATAAGCTAAATTATTTAAAATTAATCCAAAAAGAAGTTAGGGTTTAAGTATTTATACCAAGCGAATTGCTGTGAAATTGGAGGGAGTGAGGGGTGCTGGAGCGTCGCCGGTGGTCAAGGAACACTCCTCGGTGACGAGCGGCGCTAGAGGCGGACGGGCGGTGGCACCACGTGGCTGTCCTCGTGCGTTGGTGACGGCTGCTGCTGCTGCTCGCTGCTGCTACAATGGAAGACGAAGAGGAGGAGCCAGAGAAAGTGTGGTGGTGTGCTCGAGCGGGGGTGGCTGCTGTGGTGGTCTGACCTGGGTTGAAGGTGTAGAGCAGGAGGTCGCCAGGGTCGAGGGTCGGGGGTCGGGGCACAGGGGACAGGGGACGGGGCTGGGGAAAATTAGAATGGTATAAGGGCGGGGTAGCAGGCGCATAGGAGCTAAATTTGTTTTTTTTTTAAAGTTTAAGGAATTGAGGGGTTTAAGAATTTTTTTATTATATTTTAGTTTTTGGATTTTAGAGATTTGAAAAAAAAAAACTATTATAAAAATATATATATGTGTGTGTATGTATGGAACTTAAACATTTTTAGCAACTAATAAATTAATAATTAATGATAAAAAATTATATTAGTCGCAATAGATATACTAATAACGATGACTTTAAATAGTAATCGTTAATAATATATCAATAACGATAAAAAAAAATTAGTCGCTAAATTGGTCGTTAATACACTAGTTTATTGCAATGTAAAATAAATAAATTCAAATAAGGAAATATTTGTTACAAATAAATCATTAAAATGATTTTACTACTTTAAAGAGATTTTATAATAAAAAATAATTTATTTTTGCTAATAAAATACAACTCTATAATAAAGTCGTAATCACACAACGGAGTTATAATTGGAAACAAATTTAAAATATTAAAATAAAAAAACACAATGAAAATGGAAATATATTTTAAAGAAAAATCATATAGCTTGTGGGAAAAGAAATAAAATATAAAAATAATAATTAAAAGAAATTGAAAAACATTTGTCTTCCTTTATTTACTAATACCAACAGATATATGAGTGGGTATTAGTTTTGTTGGTATAATGTTACTAATACCCACAGATATAAAAGTAAGCAAAATATCTGTTGGCATAACATACTATTACCAACAGATAAAAATTTTCTGTGGGGAAAACTTTCTTTATTGCCCACAAAAAAATATCTCTTGGTATTAGTAACTTTTGCCAACAGAAAAAAAATCTGTGACTAAATTTTTGTTGGCATAAGTCATAAATTTTGTAGTGTTTATTGTTCTTGAACAAAAACCCATCCTCAAGAGTGTAGGCCCTGTGGCATCCCTATTTCTCGCAATCCCTGAATATCATGGAGAAATCCTCATTCGTGGATTACCGTCTCTTGAGCATCTCGAAGCCTAGTAGCTTTGCTTCCATCACGGTAAGTATCATACTTCTTCGAGATAGGGCATCTGCTACCACATTCTCCTTTCCATCCACATGCCGTGTAGAGAAGAAAAAGGTCAACAATAAGCTAGTCCACTTGGCATGTCTCACACTTACCTTTTTCTGACCATTCAAATACTTCAAACTCTCATGATTAGAGTGAAGTACAAAAGGTTTTGTCCTCGAATAGTGGCTCCACGTCTCCAAACTCCGCATAATAGCATAAAAATCCTTATCATATGTTGAGTAGTTGAGTTTGGCACCATTCAAATTCTCGCTAAAGAATTCTACTAGCCTCCTCTCTTGAGAAAGAACTCCTCCAATACCCTCACCGCTTGTATTGCAAGTCACTTCAAATAACTTGTCAAAGCATGGTAGAGTCAATACAGGTGCGTTGGAGAGTCTTTCCTTCAAATTTTTAAAGGCTTTCGTTGCTTGATCATCCCAATTAAATTCTTCTTTCTTCATCAGTTGTGTCATCAGTGTCACAATCATGGAGAAATCCTTGATGAATATTCGGTAGAAAGAAGCCAACCCGTGAAAACTTCGAACTTTGTGCACATTGGTAAGGATTGACGAGGTCCTGATAGATTCTACCTTGGATGGATCCACTCGAATGCCGTCTCCGCTCACTATGTAGCCAAGAAAGACTACGCTCTGCATCATGAAATTACACTTCTCCATCTTGCCATAGAACTTTACCTCTTTGAGCTTATCAAACAACCACCTCAGATGTTGTCGATGCTCGAACTCTGTCTTGCTATATACTAGGATGTCATCTAGGTACACACTTAAGTATCGATACCCCTTATAGGGCCCATAGGTCACCTAAAAAGTTGGTTTAGGCCATAACTAGGGCACAATGGCACAATAGTGAACCAAAATAAACGAGGGCTAACACCTCACCTCTAGGGTAGCTAATTCTAGAGAGAAAACCATTCCCAACTCGAGGTCTTTCACTATAAGTAATAATATTTTATAAGGTTATCACAAACATTTCATACCATACAATCACTTAACCATTTTCCATTATTTCTAATTATTCAGATAACCCCTAAAGTCATTAGTCTATGTTAATGTCAAATTCAAATTCAACACTAAGGTCAACCTATAAAAAGCCTAAGGCCATCCTATGTCTGGTTATTCACATTAGGTGCATTAGGTCAAAAATGACCAAAATGGCCTTGAAACCCTAATTTCATCATTTTTATCCAATTACATTCCAAACATTATCATTACAAGCAATTTATCATGAAAAGGCTCAAAGATAATTATTCACAATATTTTAGCATGTAGGTAATGTTTACAATTAAGTGATTGATTATATTTTCCAGTTTCCATACATTTATTGAGTTGTGCCCTCAAAACCTTAATCATGCATTCTTTACATGTCACACATTTCATACAGTGAATAAGGTAATTATCATCATGGTACATGTAGGAAAAAATCTCTAACCCTAGAACATACAAATAATAATTATCATATTCTAACCCTAATCATGCGTATATGTTTTTATGCTATTTATATCAACCCTAAATACCATGAATTTATAATCATGGAGTACTCAGCATGGCATTTAAATCCTCACTTGATAAGCATATGACCCTATAAATACCTTATACATGCACATGTAAACCATATAATATATTACTCATGCATACACTTCACTTTCGATAATCATTTGCACCATTTATATAAAATGTTATCATTTTATAATGCAATTCATAATACTTGAAGAATATAAAACCCTTGTATGATTATATATCTAAATAATCCTAGCATGCTCGCATATAAATTCTACCGCCTTATGAGAGATTGGATTTACCTAAAGTGTAAAAATTGCCTTCTCTAAGATCCTCAAAGATTACCTAATTAATTAACACCCGATCACATACATATATTAGAATATAATTTTATAGAATAATAATACAAAATTATTAAAATAATTTAGGGCTATTGACCAGTCAAATAAGTAAGAGGAAAACTAAGAAATTTAGCACCAATGTAGGAAGGATTTTGGTCAAGAAAGTGGAGGGTTGTAATGATGGACTTGATTAGTCCTTGGGAGGGTAGAATAATAGCCAATGGTGCATCAAAGGGAGAATAAAGGCTTCACCATGAAGGTTGAAAGGAGGGGAAGGAGCTTTGATGGAAAAGGGTGCAACACAAGGGGAAGCTTTGACCAAAATGGCCGAAGGTGGGTGTGTTGGGAATCAATGGATGTTGTTGCAGGTTGGGGAGGGGTTGTAGTAGGGAACGAAATTAAATCATAAGTATATAGGCACCAACACATGGAACCCCAGTATATCATAGAAACCTAATTATGTTAGAGATAAGAATGCCTTACCTTAAAGTAATTGATGTAGCACGAAACTCTTATTCGATAGCATATTTAGCATAACTTCAATTCCTAAGAGAATCAAAGTAAAAAAAAAACATTAAAAAACTTCTTCATAACTTTATTAAAACCCAAGGAAAATCAAAGAAGATGAAAAAAAAACACTGCCTTTGAATTTAAAATAGGGTGTCAAAGGGAGAGCTAGAATCTTTAACCTTTCTTAGCCTTAATTATTCCCTACATAAGGAAATAAAGAGAGAACTAAAAATGATATTATAAGAAGAGAGGAACATAATTCTTGCACAATCACTAGAGAAAATCAAAAAGAGCCTATATTTTTCCTCAAAAGAGAGAATAAGAGGGAAATATGGAAAGATGCATAATACTTAGGAAAAATTTCCACAAGAAGAAGGGAGAAATGAGCAAGAACATAAGTGATGAATGAGAATGGATTTGAAATGAGAAGTATAGAGACAAGGTCGGTTGGCATTATCAAGGAAAAGAGGGATGACAATGGTGAGGTTGAGTGTAGGTAAGCCAAAAAGTGAGAATTGATTGGATGGGGTGGTGGGGTTATTAAAGTCAAACATGGGCACAATAGTGGGTTAGCTGGTCATGAAAGGGTGCACAAAGTCAATCTCACATCCCTATCTACCACAAGCGAGAAGGACATATGAAGGAATAGAAAAAGGTGAAGCTTGCCTCCAAAACTGGTTATTAAGAAAATTTTACTAATTAAAATTATTTAATAATACAAATATTGTGAAAATAATCTCAGAGAACTAAAACATGCTTATTAGAATAATTGGACTCTAATAAAAAAATTATAATTATTACAGAGAAATTAGAATGAAAATAAAAAACAAATATGAAAACATAGTTTGTAGTTTGATGAGAACAAGATTTTTAATATCCCTAGTGCACCATTCAATAAGTTATGTAAACTAGTTGATAGGTAAGCTTGAAATTCACATTTTTATTAGAATTTTATGTCTTTTCAAAACCAAAACTCATTTATTTTATATCAACATAATTTTAAATATAGTTTGTAGGATTTTAGGAAGGGGTATTATAGTTTTGACCCCTATTATTGTTGCAGCTACAATCATTAGTCATAAGCCATTTATCTTCTCAAGTCTAGTGGGATGATCATCCTACATCTCCCTTCTTATGCCTCCCTGAGAAATCATCATCTTCCTTGTTGATGTAATTTAGATATATGGCCTTATCATATGATTCCTAAACATTTCAAAAATGAATCCCAACTAAACATCATTGGATTTTTATTTTAAGCCTAGTTTCAAACCTCCTTTCTCTTTCTTCCTTTTTCCCCACTAGGTTAGGGGCAAAGCAAGAAAGTTTAGTGAGCCTGTCAACATATTCCTTAATACACATCATTCCTTATTTAGATTAGAAGAACCCTTAAAACATCTTACCCAAGAAAATCTAGGCTATAACTGGCATCTTGTGTTCATTGTAGACCACCACTTATCAAACTCTTTTTGCAGATAATAAACTTCAATTGTGACCTTACGATCCTTAGGGATCTAGGAGACCTCAAATAGCTTTTGTATTTTAGGATCATATCATTTTAGCGTACATAGGGCCGCAACACTATCATAGGTAGATGGGCATTGTCAATCAATAATGTGAATTAAGGTGTCACCTTCATCACATCACTTATTAGCCTCACCTAAGAACAACACAACCTCTTCCAACTTTTAAAGTCATTTAACATATTTGTGACCCCATTAGACAACATCCATTTTAACCAAATAATAGTTAGGTTCTCTAATATCTAAAATTTAATTCATGAATGACTGCTAGGAAAAAAATATAAACTAACATGAAACAAAATAAAATAAAAAAGACATACAATAAATAAAATCCATCACCCTAATAACTACTCGTCCTCAAAATGATTTATCATCGTCATCATTATCACTATTATCACCATCCTCATTGTTGTTGTTGTTGTATTTTTATTTTTCCTAACATCCATTTTATACTAATAGTTTCAAGAAATTCCATTCACTATAGAATAGTGCCAACTACCTAATTAGTTGTGGATAACTTACTTTGACACTAATTGTATAAATATAAATTTTTTAATTTTAATCTGAAAACATATGTCCAAATATGGTATTAGGAACTATAATTTTTGTTGAAAATACTATGCACTCAACTAATTCCTCAAACATTATTGACATATAACATTTGAAAGGGAATACCCAAATATTTGAAAGGGAAAGAACCTTCCACACAACCTAGCTCCTGGAGGATTAACATCCTTTTGTCATTAAGGATCCCCCCATATATACAAAACTCTTTGAAGGGATGCCCCCATATATACATATTAATATAAATAAATTTAAATTAAAATTTACCAATCTTACTCTGTGTCTGAATAATTTTTACTATTCTTGATTGGTAAAATAGGATTATGGAGTTAGATGCTTAGTTGATGAATAGAGTAGGAATAAGCTTGGCGACTTTAAAAATAAAAGAATAAGGCTTTACTTATGAAATAGGCTAACATATGATTGATTATGTATGTATAGCATATCGCATAAGTATATATATACATATATAGATATAGATATTTGCCTACTAGCTCTTTGGTTCAATTATATTACTATATCAAATGTTGTGCCCCAACATTGTTAACTAACTATACAATTGGGTCTTCTACATCAGGATAATATAAACTCTATAAAGTGTCCCTATGATATATGATAAAAGTAGTTACTAATTAGCTATCAAAGGTTAACCTTTTTTTCTATGAAGATAAATTTGTAGAAGTAAATTTGATTTGTAGCTAGTTAAATAAAATTCATAATATTAAAATTAAACTCTTTAAAATGTGTGGGGTAATATTTATTGCTCCTATTATTACTTCTACCACTATTATTATTTTTATCTTTTAACCTACATAGTTATGACTCAATTTGTATCATTATGGCCTATGATTATGGTCTAAAGTAATACTTATTTTAGAAAATTTTCTTTAATAAAATAAAATTTTAGTTGATAAAAATAACCCTCCTCTAAAGTTTTAAAAAAAATTTGAAAACTTTTTCGAAAGCACATGAATGATTACATAACACACAGAAATGACTTGTATTGATTTGTCGAGCCAAGTAATCAATCTAAAAGCCCTCTAGGATTGTCTGCCACATGAATGGGCTTTGTTGGTCCTAGGACTATTTGGTTGCTACAAAGTGACCCCTATGAGATCATATTAACTCAAGGTATTGCAAATTGCATAGAGGAAAACTGCAATCATGAGCTAAACGTGATAAGCCAATTAGTCGTTTAGTGGAACAGTCCTTGTAATAGATTGGAATGAGACAGTTAGTGGTCGAAGTGCAATGAGGATGTTGTATTCTTGTACTATCGTGAATAATAGCTTATATCAATACATTATACGATCCTATTGGTGATTTCATATTGAAAACTCCACAATTAAGCATGCTTTCTATGGAATAATTTTTAGGGTTGTTGGCCATCCTCAATATTTTGAAAGTTTTCTAAAATATTATTAAAAACTACATGAGTGATGATAAAACACACTTTTACTATTAGTGCTTATATCTTAAACCAACTAATCAATCAAAAAATACTTTAAGATAATCCCTTATAGCCCTTATGGGTTTGAGGGCAATTAGTTGGCTATCAAGTAGCCCTTATGTGATTATATTGACTAAGGGTGTTTTAGATAACACTTTTAAAGTAGCAGAAAAATAAGAGTTACTTGATAGCTTTAGTGATAGATTTGATGCTTGGAGGTCCAAGTTCCTCAACTATGTAGAAAGATAGTAATTAGTGAAGTTTTTCCTCTTTTGAATTTAGTTCTACTAGAGCTTGATGTATTTTATTCCTAAATTTATCCTTGAAAC
Organism: Tamarix chinensis; assembly: GCA_030549775.1. Lineage (NCBI taxonomy): Eukaryota > Viridiplantae > Streptophyta > Magnoliopsida > Caryophyllales > Tamaricaceae > Tamarix > Tamarix chinensis. Next base: position 74,824,718 of record CM060177.1, read on the forward strand.
TCTTAATGCTAAGTGTAGATCTTTCTTATAATTTTTTTGAAAACTAAATCACATTAAAACCCTATTACATGACATCATATATGTAGACCAAAAGAAGTTGGTGGAATAGGTTTGTTTAACCTAGAATGTTGGAACATTATAGCCTTGGGTAGACTACTGTTGAAATTTTGTATAAAGAAAGGCATATTATGGGTAATATGGGTGCACACATAATTTATTAAAGGAAGGAAACTCTAGATATACCTACAATGATGTATGTTTCATTGTGCTTGAGGAGATTGCTCAAAATTAGGGATGTATTTCTACCTATTTTTACTCACTACACATAAGGTTACAAGATTTTTCTTCGTGACTAAACTATGTCAAAGATCAATAATTGGCTAAAAATATAAGGTAGACTGGTAGATTGGTGCATAGTGGTGTAGAACCCAATCTCAATTCCCAGCCATCAACTAAATATTTTTCTTGTAGTCCAAAATATAATTTATACCATGGATAGATTGAATAAAATAGGATTAGAGGTGGATGAAACTTGTAAAATTTTTTATATAGATAAAGAGACAATGGATCATTTATTCTTTACTACTAAATTTTCCAAACAATTCTAGATTCCTTTCAATGAAAAAAATGGGTTTCACCTTTGATGTCACTACTTTTAGTGATGTGTTAAGATGGATGCAAAAGGGTGTTTGTGGCCTAGCATGTAGAAGAGTGTTGAATACCCCCATTGTCAAAAAAATTAACTATAAACCAATAATTATCGATATATATATTAGTTATAATAATTATTGTGTGTCTGTGTATGTGTGTATGTATTATCATTATGATAGATTAGATATAAATCTAACTAGGTTAAAATTTGCTAGAGACTAGGTTATTAAATTTTTACTCTAATTTAGTCTTAATATATATTTGTTATATTTGATAACCTTAATTCTTTTAAACACGTATTTTTACCCCGGTTCTTCACTCTTATAATTATCCTAACCTATGATTTATTTATAGGTCACATCCCACATCCCCTTCGTGACACATTTTACTCTACACTTTTCCTTGCACCAAACCTCCCTCTTGCCCATGTTTTACTCCACATTTTACCATATTTCTCCATCCATATAATCCCTCCATCATCTCTATTTTTATGAAATATAACACCTTATTATCCCCTCTTTCTCCTAAGCTCCATCAAGAAAGAGAATCTCTATTGTTCACCATTATCATCGCTACATCTACACCATCTTAACTCATACCTTTTCCTATATTTTTCCCTTCAAAGTGCACCACCACCACTTCCTTACCCTTAGTACGCACCTTCCACATGGATCCCTCACCCACTAAATGAGTCTCTTTGGCCAAAAACACCTCATAACCAACACATAACCTCACTAAAAACACTCTAACAACCTCACCAAAAACACCCAACGCCCCTACCTAAACTCACTAATCCCTCATCACTACCTTCAACCAAAAGCATCAGTCCTATCTTTTTGTCTTTAACCACTTCCACCCAAGCCTCCCCTCCTTGATACTTCCTTCACCACCAAAGCCCTTCCCCAAGATGCACAAAAAGTCACCAAAAATCCCAACCAACCTATGACCCACCTCAACAAAACCTCCACACATTTTTTTGACAAAAATCACTGAACCCTTCCTCTATGGCTTTGGCCATTTGTGCCGATCATCCTCCCCTTAATAGACCTTTCTCCACTGAAAAAACCTCTTACACTAGCCCTTCCTACCATTCCCGCCCCCTAGAAACACATGACTTCACATTTGCTTCTTCCCCTTTTCTAGGCAACTTCCACTAATTCCTCCTCCATTAGTTTCATGAGTTTCTTTGTTTTGCTGTTGCCTTTTTTTGGCCAATTAATTGGTCTTAAGTTGGTTTAGTTGATTTTGGTTTATATTTGGGTTATATTAAATGCTAATACATGTGTTTTTGTGTGTTAATTTCTCAGGTGACTATCATAAATATTAGAGAAGATGGTTTAAAACTTTTTTGTGTAGCTTAGAGTTAGGTAAATCTAATCATTCATAAAATGGCGGAATTTATATGTGAGAACTCTAGGATTTTTAAACCTGAATTTATGTTATTAATTTATATTTTTTATGTATTATAACATGTATGATGAAATGATAATATGTTAAATAAATGGAACATATAATTGTTGTAAGTTAAGTGATATGCATGTGTAATATGTTATATGATTTATGTATACATGCCTAGGGCTTTGTTACGTTTTTCATTCTTTTTAAGTTATGATATGAATGTAATAATAAATATCTCATGATTACTTATACATAGTAGTTTGGCTTAGTATCATTCACATGGAAGCCTATACACATGATTAGGGCTAACATATGATGTTTTTTTATTAACATGACCTAGTATTAGATACTTTCTTGCTATATTTACTGTGACAATAATTTCCTTTTTTAAATTTCATATTATGTTTTAAATGTGTAGACACATTCTTCATGGAATATGTGACACAATTAAAATTAAAAAATACAATAAATCGCTATATCGCAAAGATTACCAACGTGCTAAAATAATATAAATAATTATATTTTATCCTTTTTGTGATAAATTTCTTATAATAATAATGTTTGATATGAAATGGAAAAAATGAAACAATTAAGATTTCAATTTTATTTTGGTAATTTTTGACCAAATGTATCATTTATTAATAATGGGATATTCTGATGGCCTTATACTTTAAAAGGTTAACTCTAGAGCTGACTTGGCTTGGGCTAGGCTGATGACCTTAGGAATAATGTAATTATTGAAAATAAAAGGGGACATGGTTAAGTATGGAAATGTAAATGGTTTTGTAGTATGTGAAATCTATGATCACCCCTCGAAATATTAATAGTAAAAGTGAAAGACTCAAGTTGGAAATGGTTTTTGTTTAAGATTAGCTACACTAGAGAAAAGGTGTTAGTCTTCGTTTGTTTTGGTTCGCTGGTGTGTTGCTACGACCCTGGAGACCCTAATGCACTCTTTAGGTGACCTACGACCCTAACAGGGGGTATCTCTTCTTAAGGATTAGGTGAAAGAGGTATGAGGATATCATGTTACTTCTGTGAGTTTATAAAATAAAGTATACCATTGTATCCTCAAGTTCAAGAGTAAGGGTATTATGTCCCCTTTCAGTACTGCTATGATCGGGTGTATCTTAGTTTACCTAGGTTGATTATAAACCCCTTAAGTAATTAAAAATGGATCGAACTATTGTGTAAAAGAAGAAAAAATATTTATGTTGGATTTATGGTCTTTGTATTTATCCCAGTTTCTTACGCTTTTGTAGTTGGAAATGCTTTTAATTTTTAGTTTGGTAGTTACCTCATTGCCCTACCTTAGTATTTGGAATTAATTTAGATGGATTGATTTGGTAGTTACCTTAGCGTCCACCCTTGGTATTTGAAATTTATTTAATTAATCAAATGTGCCTATTGTACCTTGATATGATGTGAAGTGAACTAGTATGTTTCATTCTTGATCTTAAGAGTTAATGTTCTATATATTATTCCAAAATTATTACATGTGGTTATGGTAAGTGCTTTGTGCTCCAATATGATTTTATAATTTTGTATTACTACCTACAATGTGAGTATACTGCCTCTTGTGAGATATTGTGATTTACTTAGTATGAGGAAGTCATACCGATTCTACTTTTACAAATAACTACATGAAGGGTATGGAATGACTCTAGGCATACTATTGTGGTAGGAAGGGATTCCTTGGAAAGAGATCCCATTTTTGGAGTGGGCTTTCGGGTATAAGAGTTACAAAAAACTTGTATGGAACATTATAATAATAGTTTTGATGTAATCTCTTTTCATTCAGACTCTTATGTCTCTTAGTGTTTTTGATTTCCATTATTGTATATAATATATTATCCTCAACTTTTATATATGTAATGTTTTGTATTCATACTATCTTTGCTTGTGGTTTGTTTTAGCCTCATCACTTAGCATACAAAAGGTGAGGGAATCAATATTTTGATAATTATGGTGATAACATCTAGAAGTTTAGTAATTAACTCTTCCGAAAAATAAATTTTTATGTGGTAAAAATAGAGAGATTTTATAGGCTGATAATTAGTTTTAAAAAAATATGTAGGCTGATATTCCATTCTTTTCTAAACGATAGCCTTCTTATTTCACTATATTTCTATTCTCCGATGTCTGTATCCCTCCTTCCATTCTCCTCCCTCCCTAGTCTATTTCCTGACCTACATCTTTTCACTCCATGGACCTCTAAAGTAACATATTTTTTACTAATATAGTATATTTTTTTAATCTATAATTGATAAGTGGTATAGTTTTGTAACACCCCAAAAATTCACAACTGAAAATTTTCATTTTATTTAAAAGAGTTAGTGGAAGCAAATTACAAAATCATGAATTCCGGGGATATTACTGCCACACTTAGTACCACACTAGTTCATGTAATCCCCCAAATTTTTAAAACCCTGTATTTTAATAAATAATATTTATTCTAGATAAATTAGCTTTTAAATATTTTTTTCTTAATTATTTTATGAGTTTTTGCGTGTATAAAATTTGGTATAAATATTTTAATCAATTAAAATAAATATTTTATTAATTTATCATACCCTTGTTATTTAAATAATTTTTCCAAGTTATTATTCTACTAAAATTATCCTTCTAAACTCTTATATTTTAATTAAATTGTTAAATAAATTTAATACCCAAAAATATTGTAATTTATTATTTAGAAATTAAACTATTTTAAGTAAAACCAATTTTTTTTCTTTTTCCCTTCTTCCTTCTTTGCCCTTTTCTTTCTTTTTCTTTTTCCTTCCTTGGGCCTTCGGCCTGCCCGTCACCCCCTCCTGCGCCTTGGGTCGTTGTCCCACTTCTCCCCTCCTCCCTCCTTTCCTTTTTCCTTTCCTGGCCCAACTCTTTTCTCCTTCCTTCACACGAGTCAGCCGCCCCTCCTCCCTTCTCATCTGTCTCTCCCAATCGGCCGGTCTGTTGTCGCACGCCCAGCAGCCAATACCCAACCCCCTGACGCCCATCCCTTCTTCTTTCTTCTTCTTCTTTCTTTCACCGGCGAGATTATCGCCGCCAACCTACAACTCTCTCTCCTGTATTGACCTCCCTAACCCTCTCTCTCTTTCTCTCTCCCCCACCATTCCCTGCCATACAAAGACCTTCCCCCCACTCTTTGCCATCACTATTCTTCTCCCTCTCCCTGCAACCATCATTTTGCTGCCACCCCCTCAAGCCTACCTATCCCCTCCTCTCCCTCCTTCTTCTTTTTCTTCTTCTTCCTCTGCTTCATCCTATCAATTTTCGGACCTTATGCTTACCCTCCCCTCTCCTCTTGTTCCTTTTCTTCCCCTCCCCTCTCTTCCCCTATTTTGGTGTCGCCACCCATATTCGCCGCTTCTGCCGCCTCAACCACCACCTGCGCCACCTCTTGACACCCTCTACCACACCCTCAAGCCACCACAACCCCCATCAAGCCACCTTGCAGCACCAGTCTTCCCCCTCCCTCCTTTTTCTCTTCTTACCCTTCCTTATCGGCAACCGCCCTGTGCTGCCGTGTTCCGGCGCCTTATCACCGCTTCTGCCGCTAAATGAGCCACCTTATTTCTCCCTGCAACCTCCTATACCACCCCTAATCCTCATTTGTCCGAATTCATCCTCCAAAGGCCCTCATTTTTCCCCTCACTTTGCCTTCCTCACCAACCCCCACCTCGACACCCCACTTCGACCGCCACCTTCACGACCTCTCTGCTGCCACCGCCGCAACCTTTAGCCACCATCAATCCTTCCCTAACCACCACTTACACTGTAATACCCCGTATTTTTAAAATCCAGATTTATTAAGTTTAATGATTTTATTAGCGTAATTTGATGTAAACAATTAATTATTTTAATTTTGATTCGTTTTATGGATTTATCAACGATTTTGAATTCATAATTGAATGTAATTAATCATTTTCGGGAAGTAATATTTTATCGACGTTTTAATTAATTGAATGTAATATGTTTGGGAAGTTTAAATTAAAAATAGTTTCGAAACTTATTTAAGAATTTCTTTTTGAAATTTATTTTCTTCCGTTCTACGCTTTTTAGTTTGCGGAAATCCGATTACAGAAATTATTAAAATTAGTCTTGATTTATTAGAATTAGACTTAAATATTTTATTATAGGTTTTTAAATATTAGTTCAGGGTCTTATAATGTATTTCCGTAAATAATATAAATTTTTACGTTCGATGGTAAATTCTTCCGAAAATGTTTCCGAAATTCTTTATATAGCTTTTTATTAATTTTAAGCCTTCGAATCCGTTCGAAATAAATTTTTGTTAAATAAATTATATATAAAATCTTCCAATAATATTTTTATATTTTTAGTATTTTATTCTATGTGTATTTGTAAAAAAAAAAAAAAAAAAAAAAAAAAAAAACGTAACGCCGACCGGTGCCCCAACCTCTCTCCCTCTTCCTTTTTCTCTCCTTCTCTTCTTTCTCCCTTATCCCGTCGGCCCACTGTTCCCGCAACCCTAACCCTGGCCGACCTCCCTCGCCTCTCTCCTCCTCCCTGCTCCCTCGCCAGCCGCCGCCGACCAACTAGCTACGACGGACGACGTGACCTCCGGCGGCACAACAGTAGCCACACAACAGCTGAAGCCGCGCAACAGCCAACTCAACCACCGAAAGCAGCGCAGGAGCAGCAGCAGCGGCGAGCCGCCGTCCGGCCATGGCGAGCTCGGGCGACGACCGGCGAGCAACCCTCGTTCCCCGACGTAGCTTCTTCGGCATTTTCTTGTCCCGATTGTGTTGATTTCATTCGGTATAAATTTCCGAAAACCCTAACCCTTGTTTTGATTGATTGAATGTGAATTAGCTTATAAAAAGCTAAATTGATTGTTTGATAATGTATATATGTGCTGTAAGATTGATTTGGATAGGTTAATTGTGTGGTTGTGTTGGAATTTTGGAAAAATTGGATTTTTAGCCAGGTTATGCCCAAATTTTTCGGATCCACCCGTTTTTGCAATTTCAGACAAATTGATTATACAATATGTTTTAAAATGTATCTAATTTCATGTTGGAACCGTCAATTTGAGAAATTTATGCAGAATTTATCGGAATTTGATTCCTAGGTCAAATTTTGGGTGTAATGAAATTGGGTCGTATAATTGAGTCGTGTCACTCAATTGATTTTATTATATTGTTTAAAATGTATTTAATTCTATATTAGAAGTGTTGATTTGAGAAAATTGTGCGTAATTGATCGGAATTGGATTTTTAGGTCAAAACTCCCGCGGGTTTAAATTGGTTTGGGTAATCGGGTTATTTTATTCAATTGACTATGTAAATTACATTATAATATGTCTAATTACACTTTCGAACCGTCAATTGATATGTTTTGACAAGGATTGATCGGATTTGCGTTTCGGGCTCAAAAACCCTAATTGTGCTAAATTGTGTATTTCTTTTATTGGTTTTGAGCAATTGATTATTTGATATGTTATAAAATGTGTTTAATTGCATTTCTAAACATTCAATTTGATTAAGTTTATAGAATTTTAACGAATTGTATTTTTGGGCCTAAAACCCTAAATTTCAAGTGAAATTATGAAATCGATTACTTGTATTGTTGTTTTTCTAAAATTGAATGTATAGAAATAGTTGAAATGGTATTAATTGCTTTCTAATACCTTTAATTTGAATTGATTAAATTGAATTACTTGAGTTCGTGTCGTAGGCTTTAAAACCCTAAATTTCGGGGATGACTTTATAAAATTGATTTTTGCAATGTGTATTTTATCCAATCGAATTCTATCTTTGGGTTTTAAATCAATTAAATTCTGTTTTAACCTAATCGGGTTGGATTTGGTTCTATGTAAATGGTTAGATTACCTATTTAGTTGTAAAACCTAATAAATAAGTTATTTTCGATAAATTAACTTATGATTGATTATTCTTTCTCGGGCTTTCCAAAGTAAGTTGAAATGTCCCAAGTGATATTTGTATTAATCCGTTTTGATTTAGTTTTAATCTTAAATCTTAATAGAGCTATGCTTTTAAGTTCTAAGTTTTAGACACGTTTTCTGAGAAAGATCATTTGTGTCTCTTGTATTTATTTAATTAGAATATGTGAATTATTGATTGATAGAATAGTTTCTAATTTAGTTTTCGATTTCTATCGGATCTAGGAAAGCTTTCTCGTGGATCCACGAGCTAGTGATCTCTCTCCCTCCTATCTCGCTTAGCTAGCTTCGGATCCAGGTAAGTCTCTACTTACCTCTACTTATGGGTATTTAGTAAGGACGAAGCTATGGCCTTGTGCTATGTGTGATGTGATGTGTTGATTGTTGTGTGCACCATGCTAATGTGTGTTATATGATGTATGGATAACTTGTCTCATGTGTAGTGCAGCTTGGGAATTGAGGTATGTCGTGTGTGCTTCCATGATATGAGGATGACATGCTTTATGTGTGATATTTTGTTGTGTTGATAAGGCCCTCTAGGATATGCAGCTAGGGTTTCGGTACTATGAAATGGGACTAAAAGAATAATGAGACGGGGAATGGGAAGTGTGACCATTAAGGGGGATATGGGGTTGACCCAAATGAATAAGAGATAAGAAGTATGTATGGGAATTCTAGAGGTTGCATGGGGACTAGAGAGTTGCATGGAGTGGATAAATTTTGCATGGGGGTGATCCTTACTTGTGAAAAGTTGGTTTAGGGTGTAAATAAGCAAAAAGGAGAGTTGTGGAGCAATCGGAGACTTGTGAGGAAAAATAATACGTAGGTCGGTGTAAGGGTGTGTTCGGGACCCGATTAGGGTTTTGGGAGGAAGTGATAATCTGGGAATTTTGGGAAGTAAAAGTGATTAAGGGAGAGTAGAGTATGGGTTAAGAGTGAGAATTCTATTATACAAAAGATGAGTATGGGTTTCCTTGTGAAAGAAGAGACTTAGGGATGAAAAGAGGGAGGTTACTTGTTGAGGAAGTAAATTGCTAGGGTTTGGCGCGGCCAACTAGGGTTTTGTCGGTCACGCATGAACTTGGGAGATAAAGTAATACATTTGTGGAATTTCCTAATAAAAATGAGGTGCGAGGTAGAGAACAAAGTAACGTTTGGGTAAGTAAGAAAGAGTTGGGCCACATAGGTCCGATTAAGGCCTCCGAGGAGGAACCCTAGAGGGATGAGGACATGCGGAGTCGATATCATATGTGTTGGGATGACCTATAGCCTTGGGGATTGTGTCCTACTATATGCTACTTTACCTAAATCTACGGGGGATAGATGTCGGGTGTGAGAAGAGGTATGAGTCTCAAAATATGGGACAGCCCCTCTGGAGGGGAAGAAGTGGAGTATCAACTGCATGCATGTCAAGGGTGTGATGTGATTCAATAAGACACAAATAAGACATTAATTACGTAAAGCGAAAGACTGATGAGCCCGACCCAGTCCGGTCCACCGGTTAGAATAGTGACCAGAGGCGTTTTGCCCTGGGTGTTTATTTCCGGTCCACTGGCTATAATAGTGGTCAGAGGCGTTCTGCCCTGAGTGTTTATTCCGGTCCACCGGCTATAATAGTGGTCAGAGGCGTTCTGCCCTGAGTGTTTATTCCGGTCCACCGGCTATAATAGTAGGGGATTCGGGCTCGACAGACCGAAATGAATAAGTTAATCCACAGGAAAGATACTAAGTACTTACAGCGAAACACCATGTGAGTCGGGGCCATGATCCGGTCCACCGGCTATAATAGTGGATCAGAGGCGTTTTGCCCTGTGTGTTTATTTTCCGGTCCACCGGCTATAATAGTGGATCAGAGGCGTTCTGCCCTGTGCGTATATCTTCCGGTCCACCGACTATAATAGTGGGGCTCCCGCGCTCACATGGGTTATTGAAGAATATGTGTGGAATGAACATATTATTAATGAGAATAAAGAATAAGTCTAATTGGACCATGACCGGCTTTTATTATCTGTTACTACATGTTGCTTACGTGAGTATTCCACGTATTGAGTTTTAATAATACGGATTATTCCTACCTGAGGCGTATGAGCCACTTTACATCTCGGTTATACCACGCTGATATGTTAAATGAGATGTTACATATGTTTTTATATGTTACTATGGGTGTATGGCAAGATACATGCTGTGGGTTGTGAATATGCATGATATGGTATCAATGTGTTGTACCAAGATTTAATATGCACTTGATGTATAGTTATATCCCTCCTATATGATAGGGTAGCGAGACTTACTCAGTATTGGACTCGTACTGATACTACCTTGGTTGAATAGGTCCTGTGATGATCCACCGATGGTGGGGAGCAGACCTCTTATGTAGGTTTAAGATCGGATATTGTGTTGGGGTGGAAGCCTTGACTTGAGTGAGTAGGCAATCCGGATATTGATCCTTCGGGATTTATTTTTGTTTAGCTATATTTTGTATTTCGTTCTTGTTTCGAGAAACATATTCTGAGGTTGTAATCCCAAATCGTATTCTAACTTCTGTTTGACTTACCTCTTATTAAGGATCTATGTTAAATGTGGTCTTGCGTTTTTTTGATACTTAGTACTAAATGTTGATCGGATTTAGCCTTAGCACTTAGTACTGGAATGGTAGGAGTGAACCAGTCTGGTACTAAGTGTGGCGGTAATACCCCGTAGTTTACGGTTTTATCCTTTGCTTCCGCTAAGCCTTTTGATTTTAAACGAAATTTTTCAGTAGTAAATTTGGGGGTGTTATATACACCCCCTCTCCACCTCTGCATCCTTCCCTTACCTTAAATCCTCCCCTAACCCTCTCCTTTCTTAGCCCCAAACTACCAACCCGAAAATGCCCATTTCTTCCCATATTACTACCTTTGAGCCTTCCCCTTCCAACTTTCCTTGCATGCAGCTCATGCTGCATGAGCAACATGAGCTGCTACTCTTATTAATTTATTTGGGCAAAACTTTTAAGGTATAATTATATTTTTAATTTAATTATTTAATTAATTAAGCATTATAAAGTTTTATGCCTTGATTTTATTATTTTCAATCTAATAAATCTTTATATTATTTTTAGGTAATGGTTTTTATAATCAAGGCTTGGACCTTTAACCGGAGTACCGGTAAGGTTTGTTTTTGCAAAACCGTGGTAACCGTTAAATCCCACTTAAATGCATGGATTAACGTATGTTAGCACATTAGGATTTTTAATGTGTTATTATGCTTAATATATTTGTTTAATGTCATATGTGTGGTTTCTTGTGATGTTTGATAAAAAGAAGTATGTTAAGTTATGTGTTATGTATGGAAATGTTGTTTAAGGAAATAATTTAGTTTTTAAGTAAAATGTAGCTATTATCCATGCTATTTTATGCTATTATGATATTTAATACATGTTTAATATTTTGTGAACCTTATGGGATTTTACTAATGCATCTTGTACAAGAAAATGGCCTAATATATATATATAGGGGTGCTAATAATATTGTATTAACTATAAAAGTTGTGGATGAGGCATTAAGTTAATATTTTATGTTGTATTAATAATAATTTAATATAAAGGGTGTATAATGTGCTAAGGATCAGTTGACTGCTAAGGATTAGGATTGTGGAAATAATGTGGATGGAGTTAAATCTGTGGTGGCTGCAAAAGAAATCTCAGAATTTCCAGAAACCATGGCTGTAGGAGGTAGCGCCCATATCCTCCCTAAGGAAATTGATCTGATCGTTGTTAATTTGAATGTTGATTGTCAGGGAAATATGAGTGAAGGACATACTATTAATCCATCTACTCCAGGACTCTCCCATTTAGATATTTCCAATGCAACAGTAGACACTCTAGCCGATGAAATAGACATTGAAGGGGTTCATCCTGAATCCAATATCAGAGAATCAATGTGGAATAGGCTTCAACCAGCATCACCCCCAAGATCATCATGGAGAGATGTGGTTCTTGGTAACAGAAACCCTAGTCATAGACAACATCTGGACTTTCAACATCCCATATATGAAAGGGGCAGGGTGATTGTAAAATTGGATAGGGAGGAAGTTGACTCTGAAGCAGCTCTCTAGGCTAACACTTTGATTGGGTTTGTTTATGGCCAGAATCCATCTTTCACACAGATGCAAAATTGTATACTAAGGCAATGGAATTCAGTGAAGACTCCTCAAGCTATTTTGCACACTTTTGGTTTCTTTTTATTTAAATTCCAAACTCAGGAGGAGGTTGATTGGGTTCTTAGCCAACATTGGATGTTCTTTAATAGGACTTTTGTCTTAAAAGGATGGCATAGAAGACTGCAATTTAATCTAGATGAGTTGCAGGTGCTTCCCCTTTGGATTAAATTTCCTAATCTGCCTTTGGAATTTTTGTCCAGAAACTCACTTAGTAAATTAAGAAGTGTAGTAGGAAACCCTGTCTGCACTGATTCTATAACTGCTTCTCGAGATAAGGCCTCTTATCCAAGGATATTGGTAGAGGTGGATGTTAAGAAACCATTGCTGGAGTCTTTCATGATTTTGGATCTAGAGGGGATAGAGATTGAACAAAAAGTTGAGTATGAATGGAGGCCTTTTTATTGTCCTCTCTGTGATTGCTATGCTCATGATCAATGGAGAAGCCAGAAACTACAGCATGGAAATAATATAGGCTCTACAACCGAAGGAGAATGGAGAGTAGTTAGAGATAGCAGGAAAGGAAAAGGCCCTAATGATGCTGCTCATGTGCAGAAAATAGCATAGGACAATAATGCATAGGACTTTGGACTTGATAAGAGTGATGGAGCCATTCCATGTAATACCACTGAAGATGGTTTTCTAGAACAGTTACCTTTTGAGTTGGTTGATCACCTCAAAACTCCTGCATGTCCTGCCACTTTTGATGCTGCTGAAGAAGGATTCCTAGAAGGAAGTGTATCAAGAAATAAAAAGGCCCTGTAGAAACAAGTTCATTTTACTGAACCTAGGATTACTAGATTCAGAGCTAATATAGCAGGCTTTCAAGACTGTTTAGATGGTACTCCAGGATCAACTCAACATAAAGAGGGGTTAGATCATAGAGGAATGGTTTCCAATTTTAACCATGCTGGTCATGATTAGTGCCTGGAATATGAGAGGACTGAATAAGACTTCAAAGTATAAGGAATTCAAAAGATTTTGTGCTAGACATAAAGTGGAGTTGGTAGGTTTATTGGAAACTAGAGTAAAAGAATCAAATTCAATTGCAATCATTAATAAAGTTCTTAAGAGCTGGCATTTTCTTACTAATTATTCTCAGCATCCTAATGGCAGAATATGGGTTCTTTGGAACCCTGCATTTTGGGTGATGGGACTTTATAAACTACATGATCAGGTTATTTTGTGTCATGTTACAAATGTTCACTCAAATTCCAGTTTTTGGGTGGCATTTTTGTATGCACTTAATTCTTGGAGGGAAAGGCAATCTTTATGGCAGTGGTTGAAGGAGAATTCACCTGGGCAGGATCCATGGCTGCTCATGGGAGATTTCAATGTGGTTTTACAAGAATCTGAGACGTTTCATGGTAGATCTCTTAATGTCTCTGATGTGGAAGATTTCAGAGATTGTTGTAATGATCTACAGTTATGTGATTTACAAAGTTAGGGTTGTCATTACACATGGTCCAGCCATAGACAGGGAGAAGAGGAGGTCTTGTGTAAATTGGATAGGGCCTTGGTCAACTTACCATGGCTTAATTCTTATCCACATTCTTTGGTAGAGTTCCTAAGTCCCCTTATCTCTGATCATAGTCTAGTTCTTATCCATATTAATATTGCTTGTTTGACTTGTCCAACACCTTTTAAATTTTTTCAATTTTTGATAGAAGCTGAAGATTTCTTACCTATGGTACATAATATATGGAGGATCAAGATGGGAGGAAATTTGCTGCTAAAAATTTCCAAAAGATTGAGCTTGCTTAAGCAAGATCTGAAATCTTTCAATAGGGATAAATATGGCTCCATTTCTCACAGAGTCAAGGTTGCTAGAGAGGAAGTGGCAGCTCTACAGACACATTGTTTATCTCATCCTGGAGAGCAGGATAATAGACTATTATTGCAGGAGAAAGAGAAGAAATACTTTCATTTGCTGCACTGTAAAGAGATTTTTTATAAGAAAAAGGCTACCAATCATTGGATTTCATGTGGTGATACAAACCATAAGTATTTTTATGCAAAGGTCAAAGAGAGACGGCAAAGGAATACAGTAGCTATGCTGATTGATTCTAATAATAATGAGATCAGAGGTGCAACACATATTCATGCAGCATTCAATTTGTACTATCAAGAGCTGTTGGGCACTGAGGTTGCTATGGAGGGAGATATTGCTTTAGCAGAGTCCTGCAAGTCTACTCGTCATTTATTTGCTGGGCTTTCTACACTTGTTTTTGAGCTTGAGGTAAGAAATGCTGTGTTTTCCATGGGGGATACAAAAGCCCCAGGCATTGATGGTTTCTCTACTGGATTCTATAAAGCTTCTTGGCCTATTGTTGCTGAAGAAATTACTTGGGCTGTAAGGGATGTTTTCTCTACTGGTTTTCTTCCCAGAAGATTGAATATTACATCTCTCACTCTCATCCCTAAGCATCCAGCTGCAAATAGGGTTACTGAATTTAGACCTATAGCATACTGTAATGTATTGTACAAGATTATTGCTAAGGTCATGGTTCAGAGGTTACAACCCCTTATGCCTCAACTTATTGATCCCTCAAAAAATGCCTTCATTAAAGGCAGAAACATTGGTGAAAATATTTTGCTAGCCCATGAATTAGTAAGGAGATACTCTTACAAGGGCATATCACCAAGATGCATGATCAAAGTAGATCTGAAGAAGGCTTATGATATGGTAAATTGGGATTTTCTATAGAAATTTCTAAATCTTTATGTCTTTCCTTCTCATTTTATTAAATTGATTATGGCATGTGTTACTTCTCTATCCTATTATGTCTCCTTTAATGGTGTGTTGGATGGCCCTTTCCTTGGGAGAAGAGGATTAAGGAAAGGTGATCCTCTTTCCCCCTATCTCTTTATGATGGTCTTGGATTATTTTAGTAAATCTCTGAAGAAGTTATGAGCTGACCCAAGGTTTCAAGCTCACCCAAGATGTAAAAGACTCCAACTCATAAATTTAAACTTTGTAGATGATCTTCTTTT
This sequence comes from Tamarix chinensis, assembly GCA_030549775.1. Taxonomy (NCBI): domain Eukaryota; kingdom Viridiplantae; phylum Streptophyta; class Magnoliopsida; order Caryophyllales; family Tamaricaceae; genus Tamarix; species Tamarix chinensis. Next base: position 74,839,887 of record CM060177.1, read on the forward strand.
GTTCTGTAAAGGAACTCTGCAAAGTGTGCTCTATCTCAATGAATTATTGAATGATTTTACTGCAGTTTCAGGCCTCATGGTGAACCCTACCAAATGCTCAGTTTTCTTTGGAGGAGTTACAGCAGAGAACCAGTTCAGTATTCTTCATCTTCTTGGATATCCTGCAAGCACTTTTCCAATCAATTATCTGGGCTTGCCTTTATCCTCTACAAGGCTTACAACTACTTAGTTGCAGCCATTGTTGTATAAGATGTCTGCTAGGTTAAGGCATTGGAGTACATTATTTCTTTCTTATGCTGGGAGAGTTCAACTCATTAAATTAGTGTTATGCAGTATACAACTTTACTTTAGTCAAATTATCCTCCTGCCTAAGAAAGTGCTGAATTGTTTTATTAGTCTTTATAGAATTTTCCTTTGATTAGGTAAAGTTCATATCAGGAAATCTGCTTTGGTAGCATGGGAATCTCTTTGTTCTCCAAAACAGGAAGGTGGACTTTGACTATTAAATTTACAGCTGTGGAATTATTGTGCATTGGGCAAGCTGTTGTGGAACATAGCTACAAAAAAGGATATATTATTGGTTAAGTGGGTGCATGTAGTGTACATTAAGCAAGGTACTATCTGGGATTGTTCACCATCATCTTACAATTCATGGTTGTTTCTCAAGATTCTACATAGCAGATCTATTGTGAAGGAGTTTATATTAGATTTTCTAGCAAATCAGAGGGATTACACCATTCAATCAACATATAAGGCCATTAGAACTCCACAGGACAAATGTTTTTGGGCGAAACTGATTTGGAGACCAGTCTCTACTCCCAGGGTACGTTTCCTTGCTTGGCTTGCATGCGAAAATTGACTCTTGACAAAAACAAGGCTCAAGGAGATTGGCATGACTGTGGACACTCTGTGTATTTTCTATAATCAATAGGATGAGACTAGAGATCATCATTTCCTGTTTTGTCTTATTGTTACAATTATTTGAAAGACTATTAGAAGGCTGGCTGGAAGAAGTGATCCTATTTTAGGATGGGATCAAGAGCTTAAGTCTTTGCTTACTAGAACAAGGCAGGCACATAAGAAGAAGTATCTTTTGGGAGCTCTTTTTGTTACTTATATAGCTGTTATTTGGCATGAAAGAAATCTTAGAATTTTTCAAAACAAAATTAGACAGCTAGGAGCTCTTATGAGAAGTAATCTTGTGCATGTTTATAGTTTTTTTAGTAACCCTACCCTTTCTGTTCAGTTTTGTCAGTGGTTAGGTTTGTTGGATGTCATTACATATAATTCGAACTTGTAATCTCCTTTTCGATTAGTAATAAAAATTCTACTTATCGAAAAAAAAATATATAAAGGGTGTATTAAGAGTAAAATGGTGATTCTTGATAAAAGGACAAGTAGGTAATGTTGGAGGTAAGGGTAAAATGGTAAATTTGTTAATAAAAGGATAAAATGGTAAATTTGGATGTAAGGGATAAATTGGTTATTTTGGAAGCAAGGAGGGTAAATTTTATAATTTTGTAATAAAGGGCAATTTGGTGATTTTATAATTAAATGGCAATTTGGTAATTTCGTAATAAAAGGGTAATTTGGTAACTTTGTAGCAAAGGACAATTTCGTAATTTTATAACGGAAGGGCAAATCGGTAATTTTTTAAGAAGGGGGCAAAATGGTAATTTGTAATCATAAAATAGTAATTTTGTGATTAAGGGGCAAAATAGTAATTTTGTCAATGAAGGTTAAAATAGTAATCTTGGTGATTAAATGGTAAATTGGTAATGTTGTAAGTAGAGGGCAAAATGGAAATTTTATAACAAAAGGATAAAATTGTATTTTGAAATTAAAGGGAAAAATATAAATATTGGGATTAAAGGGAAAAATGGAAATTTTGTGATTGAGGGGTAGAATGGTAATTTAAAAATTAAAAGGGGTAAGATAGTAATTTCATAATTAAGGGTAAATGGAGATTTTATAACTAAAAGGGTGAAATGGTAATTTTTTGGAGTTAAGGGGGTAAAATGGTAAATTTAAAGGTAAAGGGGTGAAACGGTAATTTTGTAACTCAAGGGGTAAAAGAGGAAATTAAAAAGGATTAAATGGGTAATTATAATAATTGAGAAGGGTAATATATATAATTTAAATAACTAAGGAGTAATTTGATAATTTAATAATGGAGAAGGGTAAGTTGGTAAATATGATAAATATGAGGAGTAATTTGGTAATTTAACCAACTAGAGGGTATTTTGGTAATTTTGAAAAAATAGAGTAGGGTAATTTGGTAATCATGATAATTAAGAAGGGAAATTTGGTAATTTGAATGACTATGGGGTAATTTGGTAAATTTGATAAAGGAGAAGGGTAGTTTGGTAATTATGATCATATAAAAGGGTAATTTGGTAATTTAACCAACCAGGGATAATTTGGTAGCTTTGATACTGGAGAAGGGTAGTTGGTTATTGATAATAGAGGCGGTAATTGGATAATTAACTAAATAAAGGGGTAATTTGGTAATTAGGATAACGAGAAGAGGTAAGTTGGTAATTTGATCAACTAAAGGGTAACCGGTTAATTATAGTAAAGGAAAAAGGGAAAACTAGTAACCTAATCAACTAAATGGGAAATGTGTTAAGTATGACAATTATAAAGGGGTATTTAGTGACCTAATATATTTATGGAGAAAGCTCAGTAACCTAAACCGAGTAAGGGTATAGCTAAGGCCGAATGTGTGCTATATGTCCTACGTGCCTTAGTTGTCCTATATAACTTATATGTCGTGTTTTACATGCTATTATCTTATTTGTTTCATGGGTGTTGCGTGGATTGGAACCGAGACGTGTATATGTGTCCTCAATTAGTATGTGATAGTACGAATATGTTATAAGTTATGATGTGATGTGATGAGGCATTTTACCATGCATGTCAAAGGTGGAATACCCTCGAATAATATACGTTAAGACACTAATCACTTAAAGAGGAATATGTGAGCCGGACCTAGACCAGTCCACCGGCGAATAATAGTGGTAGGATATTTTACCCTCACGACCGTTCCACCGGCAATAATAGTAGCAGGGCATGTGCCCTTGTGACCGTTCCACCGGCTATAATAATGGGGGATTCCGTGCTCAACAAACCAAATGTAAAATTGATAAGATACGGGAAGATAATAATTACTTATAGTGAAACACCTTGTGAGTCGGGGCCAGATCGGTCCACCAGCAAATAATAGTGGCAGGGTATATTACCCTCGCGACCGTTCCACCAGCTATAATAGTGGGGTTCCCGTACTCACAAGGACTTGTATAATCCGAGATGATTGATTAATGATGGATTAATGGCCTTAAGGCCCGAGAAGTATAGATTGATAATTATGGCCCATTGACATTAGTTGACTTCTGAAATATGAGAATGTACAAAAGTGAATGTTAAGTTTACATTACAAATATCTAATTGACTTGTTGGATGTGTGAATATATACGGGTCTGAATACGCTAGTAATATCTGATTGCATTGTTAGATGGGTGAATATATATGAATCCTATTACCATGTTACACATATTGATATGTACAAATATAATAGTATTTCATGTGTTACATGCGAACCTGTTTTTAAGTGCGTTTTTAAAGGGTTACTCAGTACCGTAGTACTGAAGGGTTTCCCATGTGGGGCCCCTGCCTATTCAATGGGTAGTGCCCCTTACAGGTCGTGTTCAATGCTTTCATGTGGGCCTCGGGAATGAGCGTAAGGAACTATCTGGACTTGTTAAGATGTTAATTTGCCTCTTTAAGATTCATAAATTCAATGTATTTTTTGTTTTGTAACCACCACTGGTGGATTTTACTCTGATAATTTATTTATAGTGCTACTCTAATTTATATATGCTTAAGTTTCTTGTAAAATTGTATTTTATTCTTTTAGCCTTAGCACTTAGTATTGGAACGGTATGAGTAAACCGGTCTGGTACTAAGTGTGGTGATAATACTCCCAAAGTTCACGGTTTATTAAATTGCTTCCGCTAATTTTCTTTTAATTAAATGAAATTTTTCTGTAGTGAATTTTGAGGGTGTTACAATTCACTCCTACCGTTCCAGTACTGAGTGTTGAGGCTAAAAGTGTAAAACACAATTTACAATCCATTTTCAAATCAGAATAGCGCATCAAAACATTTACAAGAATAAAATCCACCAATAATGGTTACTTTAACAAAATTAACATTAAAACTAGGAATTTAAAAGAGAAAGAGAAAGATCCTAATGGTATTGGATAATTCCTTACCCTCTTTTTCGTTGCCCACTTGAGTAGCACCTGAAAAGACCTTCAAGGGGCAATGCCCATTGAATAGGTAGGGGCCCCACGAAGGGAATCCCTTCAATACTATAGTACTGAGTAACTCTTTAATACCACACTTAAAAACAGGCCCGCAATGCAACACATAATGCAAGCTATAGACATATGTAATGAGAGGTGCATACATAACAATCACATATATAACAAGGCTGCCACGTATCAACAAGTTATAAAGTATGATCGATACTTTTGGGCCTTAAGCCATTAGTCCATCATTATTCAATCATCTATCTCATTATATCCAAGTGAGTGGGGGACCGATGGACCGGAATACATATAGGGCAGAACGCTCCTAACTAATATTATTGCCAGTGGATCGGTCTCCAGGGCACAACGCTTCTGGCCACTATTATTCGCTGGTGGACCGGTCTGGCCCCTACTCACAAGGTGTTCCACTATAAGTAATTAATATCTTTCCATAATTTATTCACATCCAATGCTTGTTTTATTGAGCTCGGGACCCCCACTATTTTAGCCGGTGGATCAGAATACATATCATCATCATCCAGGGCAACACGATCCTGGGCCACTATGATATCCGGTGGATCGGAACTCATAATCACTTGCCAGGGCAACACGCTCCTAGGCCACTATTATATCTGGTGGATCGGTACTCATAATAACTTAGAAGGGCAACACGCTCTTGGACCACAATTATCACCGGTGGATCGGTACTCATCATCATAAATCAACTGGGCCCGACTCATTAATATTTCACTTTCATAATTAGTGTTTTTCCTTTCTTTAGTCAGCACAATAATTCTATTTATTTGCCTCGGATGGGATATCAAGAACCCGGGATACAAAGGTACACCGGTCGTACCAGTGCATATAAGCTACTCAGTACCCTTCAACCACGAACCCAGGGACGCAAAGGTACCCTGGTCGTACTGGTGCATAAAGCTACTCAGTACCCTACCGACAAGAACACCTAATCCATAAGTATGCATACCCCCTAACTAGGTCCATAGATCTAGATAGAGTAAGATATAGAGCCTGGCTGGGCCACAAAGGCACACCAGCAAATACTAGAATAATCATGGACTAAACTACGTCTTTAGGGTAGCGACCCCTAAAGAGTCACCATTCCCGATCTCGAGGTCTTTCACTTTAAGTATTAGTGTCTTAATTAAGGTGATCACAAAAGCACAATAATCAGATACGTATTCACTTTTAATCGTTCTAATATCATTAGTCATTTCTTATTCAGACGGTTATCCAAGATATCACAGAAAAACCATTAAGGCATTCATAATCTCATCTAATTCTGGATTAAGATTTACTCTTGTGATACTTACTAATTATCAAATACACTTACCTTGCTAATTAACATTATTTGAATCATATTATGAAATTCCACAATCACAACGACATGTTAGGTACAATTTATTTATTTAGCCCTTACTTATATAATTACTAAGTCATCCCTTCCTTACTTGACAAATTACCAGATTACCCTTTAGGTTACTTATTTACCAAATTTCCCTTTACTCGGTTTAGGTTGCCAAATTATCTCCTAAGCTTTTTAGATCACCATTCACCCCTCATAATTGCTACACTTATCATATTTCCCCCTTTGGTTGGTTAGATTACCGCATTGCCCTTCTCGTTTGTTATAATTACTAAATTGCCCTTAAGTCGGATAAATTACCAAATTACCCTCCTTCATTATCATGATCACCATTTTTCCCCTTTAGTTGGTTAAATAATTACTAATTTACCCTATAGTAGGCTAAATTACCAAATTGCCTCTTTTATTGGATAAATTACCAAATTGCCCTTCTTCTTTATCATAATTACCATTTCACCCCTCTTAATTATTATAATTGCTGTTTTACCCTTTTCAATTATTATAAATCCCAAAATACTCTTCTTCATAATTACAATTATTAATTTTCCCTTCTTCATATTTATAATTACCAATTTACCCTTCTCCATATTTATAATTACCAATTTACCCTTCTCCATATTTATAATTATAAATTTACCCTTCTTCATTCTTATAATTACTATATCGCCCTTCTCCATTATTAAAATTACCATAATGCCTTTTTAATGGTTAATTTACCAAATTACCCTTCTCTATTATCATAATTATCCAATTACCCTTTTTAATCATAATTTAATTACCAATTTGTCCTTTGTCGTTATCATTATTACCAAGTTACCCCTTACTCCCAAATTTGCCATAAACATCCTTTTATTTACAAAATTACCCTTTTACCCCTTACTTCCAAATTGCCATAATATCCTTTTATTTATAAAATTACCTCTTTGCCCCTTACATCCAATTTTACCATATTACCCTTTTGCTTGCAAATTACCATAATACCCTCCGTCATCCAAAATTACTATTTTACCCCTTACTTCCAAAATTACCATTCTTACCACTTACTTATAAAATTACTATATTTCCATTTGACTCCAAAATTACCACTTTACCCTTTTCTCCAAAAATTACCATAAAATTATGAATTTTCCATTTAATCATAAGATTACCCTATTGTTCTTTTGCCTCAAAAATTACCGTAATACTCTTCTTTCTCACAACTTACAAATTTTTCCTTTCACTTATAAAATCATCATTTCACCCCTTTCTTTTGAAATTACCAAAATACACTTTTTCTTACAAAATTACCAAAATACCCCTTTACTACAAAATTTTCAAAATACCCCTTTCGCTTATAAGATTACCACTTAACTCCTTTATGACACCACTTTTATGAATTTACCACCACTACATAAAATAGTAATATTAGCACTTCATTCTTATCATCTAACTCCACCAACTTGTCATTATTCAACATAATCCTCATTAACAACTACATATATTAGGTCACATACTTACATAGGCATATTACTAAAATACCCTTAGGCCCACATTAATATTAGTCATGCATTAGCAACATAATACATCATACACAATCATTTAACATTTCCATCAATAATCAAACTCTTTTCCTTAAGTATCACCTCTACACATGGCACAAAGCTATCATACCTTTCCTTTTTATCAACCAATATAAACCAAGCATATATATATAATACTAGGCACTAAACATGCATAAAATCATACTAAAATCCCTAATGAGCTAGCATACGTTTTCCATGCATTTAAGGGAGCTTTAACTGAAATGCCCCCAACCTTCTAATTTTATAAATTATATTTAAATGATATTTTATTAAAAAAATTATTTAAATAACTTATTTTTATTAAAATAAAAAGGAAATTATTAGGAAAAATTTAGAAGAAATTTAGAAGTATTTTAATTAAGAAAAATTTGGGGATTTTAGCTAATTAAGGATTTTATTTTGGAAATTAATTAAATAAATTATTTAAAATAAGGAGGATAAAACATTTCCAAATTAATATCAATTTTATAAATAATTTAATTGGAGAAAATTAGGGTGTTTTGTTAATTAAAATATAATTTGTGAAAAACCTTTTAAAAATCCTAATTTAGCCTAAAAAGGGATTTAAATATTATTTTATTTAAATATTATAATTTTTAACTATCCTAAATATTTTAATGTATTTATTTAACCTAACCCTCCTATTTTTATTTTTCCCTTTTCATTCTTCCTTTTCTTTCTTTCCTTCTTTTTCTTTTTCCTCTTCTTTTCCCGTTTGGGCTACCATCTCCCGCAGCCCAAACTCCTCCCTTCTTCCTTCTTTGACACAGCCCAGCCCGTGCTGCGCATCTTTCTTCTGCCCTACACCACACTGCGTTTTAACTCCTTTTCAACCAAAACTTGGTGTTTCATTTAAACGCCTTCAACTCGCGCCGACCGCCCAACCTCCTCCCTTTTCTTTCTTTTCTTTTCCTCTAGACTGACCTGTCCAGCCCCCCATCTCCTTCCTTCTTCTTCCCCGACATCGCCAGCCTCCAACTCTACCGCCCAGCCTAGATTTTTGCCTCCAACTTTGCCATTGATCCGGCCAATCTATCTCCTCTCTCCCTCGCCAATTTGACAGCCTCATCAACCCAACCTACTTGTCCCGTATTCTCACACGTTTTACCCTTTCTCCGAGACAGCTACCCTCCTGCCATTTTGATTTCTGTCGGCCAACCTCACCACCGGTGACTGGAACCCTATCTTCCCTATTTTCTAGTCGATCCACAGAAACCTACCCTCTCTTCTAAAGCTTATAAATACCCTCGTAAGCAGCCCTCTATCAAGCTTTTGTCTCCTACCCAGAATTTCCCGTCCTTCTCGCTACCACCCCTTTAGACGCTTCACCCGCCACCTCCAGCCAACTTCGCCTCCATCCCTGGCCACCAAACTCTTCCTTGAACTTACTCTAGCTAACCAAACCTCCCTTACCCTTCGATTCTTCCTTCACAAGCTGACCCAACTATGCAAAATTGCCTTCCCAAATAGCCCTTTATTCCACCTCCGCCACCCTTTGCGCCGCCCTTAGCAACCTCTTCCGCCATTTATGCCTCTTCTTTCACCTCCAAAATATTCTGTAGACCCTCTTCTATCTCCCTATACCATTATTTTCCTCTTTCTCCCTCTCCTCCTCTCTCATTCTCCTTCTCCTCCATTCAACCACCACCATCGCTGTCGTGCACCGCCACCCTCATTCTGTCCCTCTCCTTCTGGGCAACTAGGGTTTGTGTGGATAATTAGGGTTTGTTGGGGTTGCTTGGAATTTTTATATTACCATGTGTGTTGGTGATTAAAGTGTAATTATGATGTTGGAATTTATGATTTGTGATGATTCATGCATGTCCAAGGAAAAATCTTTTGAATAAGATACTTAAGACATTAATCACTTAAAGTGAAACATATTGAGATGGGACCACCCTATCCACCGGTCAGTAATAGTGGTTAGGGTTTATCCTACGTGCGACCAATCCACTGGTAATAATAGTGGTTAGAGTTTTACCCTATTGTGACCAATCCACCGGTAATAGTAGTGGTTAGGATATGATGTCCTATATGTGACCAGCCCACCGGTTATAATAGTGGGGGATCCCGATCTTAATGAAAATAAACCAGAGTTTTGCTAAGGCAAATAAAAGACACTAATTACTTACAGTGGAATGCCATGTAAGGAGGAACCGAACCGATCCACCGGTTAGGAATAGTGGTTAGGGTTTTTACCCTATATGTGACCGATCCACCAGTTAAAATAGTGGTTAGGGCATGATGCTCTATTGTGACCGGCCTAGCGGTTAAAATACTGGGGTGTTCCTATGCTGGCATGGATTGATAAAAGGCATGGTGTGAATCGGATTCTGATAAGAGATTAATTAAGTGATTAATCCAGATTATTCATTGGCCTTTGTACTTTGACCTGGTTGATCATATGCATTTATGATTGTGTTCTTATATTTTTCTACATGATTTATGTGCTTATGTGTAGGCCTTAGTGCTCGGTTACCTTACTCAGTACGTAATTTACTGATCACCCTTTTCATACGTGTTGCTCATTCCCATGAGTAGTGTGCCCTTCTGACTTTATGCACGTGGGTGAGATATCCGGTGGGGCGGAGTGTTGAGCATGTTTGGCTCAAAGTTTGAGAGAGTTGTCGCCATATTTTAGTCTTTATGTAACCTATATTTCTCCTTGTTATACCTTGTTATACTCCTTATGAGGAATTTTGATTTCGCACTCTGATTTCTATCTTATTATTGATTCATGATTCTTTACACGTACTCTGATTTTTAATGAATGATCTTTCGAGTTCTTTTATGAGCTGTTCATTTGAGTTTAATGCTTGTTTGGAGTTTAGTTTGTCTTGATTTGTAATTTATTGTTAATCTTTTCCTTAGCCTTAGCATTTGGTACTGAAACGGTTGGAGAGAAATGATCTGGTACTAAGTGTGGCGGTAACATCCCCAGAATTCATAGGTTTGAATTTATGCGTTTCTATTACTTCCACTTTTGAAAAAAAAAAGTTAGTGAATTTTGGGGTGTTACATTAACGATTACCTTTAATCCTGCAAAAATCAAACCTTACCAGTATCCTGGTTAAAGATTCAAAGCTTAATTAGCAACTCAACACCTAAAAATAATATCAATAAGTATTATATTGGAAGTAGGAAATTAAAAAGGATAAAACTTTATGAAAATTTATTTAATAATAAAACACTTTAATTAATTATTAATATACCTCAAAATTTAGACAAATAAATTCAAAATAAAAGGGGGAGCTCACACTGTATGAACAACGTGAGCCACATGTAGCCTATAAAAGGGGGAAAGGGTCGAAGGGGGTGAGGTAGAAGGGAGGGGGATGGCTCGGTTTAGGGACTTTAGGCTAGAAAAGGAGGTTGATGGGGGAGGATTGGAGGCAAAGGAATGGTGCAAGAGTGAAGAGGGGGTGTAGGTGGAGGCTGGGGATGGTTTCACGGTGGCAGAGGGCGACGGAGACGGTGACGGCAAGGCGGCAAAGATGGCTGTCGGGTTGGGCTTGGATGAGAAGGAAGGAAAATAGAGGGAAAAATGGAGGGGTGCAGAGGCTGTTTTGGGAAAGTAAGGTATAGGACTGGTGGAGGAGGTTACAGGGTGTGGATCTGTGGTTTGAGTGGTGGCAGAGGTGGCCGGATGGCGGAGAACGGGGTGGTTGCAGGTGGCTTGCCGATAAGGGAGAAAAGTGGGGAGAAAAAAGAAGGGGTGGAGAAGGGAGGAATGGCAGGGGCTTGAGGGTGGCTTGGATGGTCTCATGGTGGTGTAGGGCTCAGGTATAGGGTGGCAGAAGGTGGCGTAGGGGTTAGTGTGGTGGTTGGAGGGGCGGGTGGCAACGGCGTGGAAAAAAATAGGAAAAGATGGCAGGAGAAGAAGAAGAGAAGAGGGAGGTCGGGGAAAGGGAGATAATCAAAATATGGGGTAGAAAGGAGACTAGAGAGGTGAAGAAAAAGAAGAGGGAGAAGAGAGGGGGTGGCCGGTCGGTCGGTGGTAGGACGAAGGGTGGTAGGGAGGTATCAATTAGCAGGGAAGAAGAAGGAAAGGAAGAAGAGCATGCGAGCTGCGGTCCCAGAGTTGGTTTGGTTTGAAATAGGAAAGAAAGTGATGAGGAAGGGAAGAGAGGGTAGGTCGGACGACATTGGTGGCTGTCGGCGGCAGGAGTTACAGGTTCCAGCCGTTGAAGTCGGGATCGGGGGAAGGAGATGAGCAACATGTTGGACTGGCGGTCCAGGGTGGAAAAAGAGAAAGAGAGGGGGCGGTTTGGCCAGTAGTTCAGGCGAAGAAGGAGGGATGGGCGGCTTAGGCCGCACAAAATGGGGAAGGGGAAAATGTTCTAGGCCGACGGGCTAGCCCAGTCAGGCGAAAAGGGGGAAAGAAAGAAGAAAGGAAAGGGAGAGAAAAAAAAAAGAAAAAGGAAAAGGGAAAAGGGAAAAATAGATAAAATAAATTTATGGGAAATAGGTTGTAGTATTTTTGGCAGATGGACACATTTTAATAATTTAAATTAATATCTTTTAATATATTAGTTTAAAAGGTAATTTTAGAGAATATTGATTTAAAACATTATTTAAATAGAATGGGTAAGATAAAATAATAATTTATTTATTTTAATTTATTAAATATTCATATCCAATTTTATATATGCAAAAATCCATAAAATAATTAAATTAATTAAATTGAAAGGGTAAAATCCTCAAAAAAAATAATTAAATTAGGTAAGTTTAAAATCTACGTCATCCCAAATAAAAGTAATTTATTAAATCATAGGCTTTTAAATTTTTGGGGATTAAAATTTTATTTTGGTCTACAACATATTTATCTTCGTGACTTGATTGGCATATTTTAAATATTCTAATGCTTTGAGGAACCAAGTTGATAGCCGAGAAAGTTTAGTGTATATCTGTTTGAGTTTTCTTATACTTTGGTTATACTTGTACAATGAATTTTTGGAACAAATAACAATTCTTACTTACCAAAAAATTACCTAATCAAATAATCTTACACATAGATAAATAACCCTTAGGAGCTACTTCTAAGAGTAATTGTATAATAATCCATCTTAAAATATTTCAAAAGGTATTTAAATTATTTTGATGTAAAATAAATTAGTTATGGTTTTGAAAGGGGCTTAATCAATAACAAAAATGTGTATTTGAGGCATACTAGTCGACTTGTTGCCCTAAATAACCAATTGATATGCTCAAAGACAAACGTTTGTATTTCTTATTAAACATTTCAATTGGTTTTCCTAAACTTATGGATTGGTAATCCTGTGATTTTTTATCATTTTCAAATTTTTTGCATTGGGTTTCTTACTAAAGTTTATGAAAACTTATAATGTAATACCCTAAAATCTCGTAACCCTAATTACAACATAATTAAGCTTTTAATCCATCTCAAGAACATATAATATGTTTCTCCAATTCATTCATATAAAAGTTTGAGCCATTCGTCATTCATTCTATTCATATCACAAATTTAAAAAATTTGTGTTTACGCAATTTGTTTGTTTTATGTGTTTTCACTCATTTTTCCTTCATCAAGCATCAAACCAACTTCGATGCCAAATATTTTTATATTTGGGTTCTTAAATTTATTCCAAACCATTTTTTTATATTTTCATAATATTGGGCATCCATTTGCTATTTATTTCATGTAAAAGCCTATTCTTAAGGCTTTCTCTAATTTTTAATCTTAAACTATTCTAACTAACCACTCTAATCATCTATTTGGATAATAAATAATTTATAATAAAACTAAAAATATGATATCATAGGTTGACTTTGGGTTAACCAAATTTCTCACCCAAAGTACACCTTAATCATCATATAGTTGTACTTAAAGCAAATGTACCATTAGCCTCTACTATAACTGAGATTTAAGCAACTTCATTTTAGCTTTTATCACATAATGGTAGATCTAGAATCATGCCATTCAAGCCTATACCTATTGCCAATCCCCATATCTCTTTACTCTTTTACATTACATTATGTTACATAAATTAAACACACACACACTTGTAAACTTTTGAACCTTGCTCCCTTCTTCTCCTTCCCTAATGCTACTGCCAAATTCAGTCATTTTACCCTATTTTTCCATTATTTTTTTCTTCCATTTTTATATGTCATAATTATCCTACTCCAAACTCCTAACAATACCTCATGATACCTTATTTGCTAGGGATGGATTGAGGCATCAAAGTTACATATTTTCTGACCTCTACCTTGCTCTAGTTACTATAGTTTTGTGCTACAGATTTTACCACTTTTTCCTCACTTTTCTCCTCATTTAATTGCTCCAAGTTATCCTACATCATACTTATATATTTTGGCATTCTTTTCCCTTACTTTGGAATTCATTTAGGTGGGGTTTTGCCCTTATTTTTAGAGCTTCCCAAAGCTAGCCGAGAACGCCTGTTATGATTGTTTTGTCTTTCACTCCTCTTCTCTAATTTCCTTTCTATTATTCTCCCTTAGACAATATCATAAAATCCTAACTCTAATTATATTTTGTAATAGGTGATTAAGAGGTGCTAAGTGAAGTAGAAACTTAGGACTTATTTTAGCTACAAGACTTGTTTGCTATTAAGCTATGCTTACTCTCTTAGCCTTGAGATTTATGCATGTTATTATATGGTGTTTTCTTAGCATTCCCTATAGGTTTATTTTTTTAATGTTTTGTTATTCTTATTTTGAGTATGCTAAAATTTGTGGAGCATGATGTGGTATATTTTAGTTCTAAGCATGATATCTTTTATGGCATAAATTTATATCCTAGCATGTTATAGTATTTATTTGGTATTATTATGCCTTAAATTTTGTACCCTTTCTATGTGATTTTTTTAGTAGAAGCATGCTACACCTTAATATGAAATTTATGCATTATTATGTGTGGTGGTTATTGTATATGTTATGATCTAATTATGTTGTGAGATTATGAATCTAACTATGAAAAATGGAGTTCTGAGCATAAAAAACACCCAAGTGTGCCTTGGTCAAAGCCATGTTTGGCTTGTCCTTGGTTGGTTAAAATTCTTCTGATGTTGTTTTAATATTTTCCATAAGTATTTAAAGTGTTAGGATAATTTTGGTAGAATTTTAGGAATTTTGACTTTGTTATCATCCAAAGGAATTTTTGTCTTTCCAGTGAGTACTTGTTAAAAATAACATCACCATTGTGTTCATTAGGTCCTTTATATAGATTGTTTCTATATAAGAAGTGTTAATATTAAGTTATATTACTTGAGATATGCTTAAAATAAGTTTATACACACTTAAGGCAAAGTAAAGGTTAAAATGGAAATGTCGATCACCACTATCATAAGGCCCTATTGGGTTCTGTCTAAGGGTGGTAGGGTCATGTTTGGGAATAATGAGGGTAAATCCATCATTTTATGTACGCGTATATAAGTTCATGTTCTCATTTTTAAGCTAGGTGTCAATAAGATGCTAATTAAGTTATGTTTAAAATTTGAGCTATTAATGAGGTATTTTGATAGGTCAACCTAAACTAATAATTTCAAGGATGTTTAAGGGTAGTTAAGACATTCTAAGTATTTTATGCTTCATCCTTATGTGATAGGGCCTTAAGGTGACTTGACTACTGTTCTAAGCATCATATTGGATTAATATGGTTAATTAAATAATTAGATTAGGGATTGTTTAGAGAATTAACTAGTGATGCAAGATTAACTTAAGTTGTGTGCTGGATGGTCTTACGTGGTAACCTTAGTGACTTAGAACTAATATCCATATCTAACATGTTCCATCTTGTTAAATAATTGGATTAGGAGCTAATAAACCTTATCTTGACCTTATCACTTATCACTTTTTTAATGATGGTTGGTTCTTGAACCCTAGAAATGGAAGTAAGTGTTATGGTATAACACAGGGTTGGAATGAATTCATCTTAGTGCTAAATGTTACCTCTTGTTGATGGGTGTTTACTCTCTTCAAGAATAAGACATTAATTATTAAAGTGAAGGAATCACATGAGTTAAGATTGTGTTCTTTACTATGATTGATCAATTATTTCCCTAGTTCATTTGAAATTATGGTGTCCTTAGTCTACTTTATATGTGTTTGTTCCACTAGCTTATAGGGGTATACATACTTAATGATTAGCGATGTGTAGTGGTGCCCAAGAGCATTATGTACTAGAAGGTCACATTTATGCCTATCTCTATTCCACTATATGTAAATGTGGTTCCCAAGTATGTTGTGCCCTAGAAGCTCGCATTTACGTCAGTTCTATATTTCTATCGCGTACTGAGTGTGATTAATCTGATGTGTTTGATCACTAAAGATAATAACTTGTAGTATTTTAGTATTTTTATTATCTTATGTTATCTATGATCTATAATACTATTACATGTCTATTTTATGCTCACCATGTTTCAACATGTAAATGCTATGCTCGTAGAATAACTTTGCTTACCAATATGTTGCGTATTGATGTGAATTGCATTGATGTAATGATCCGAGTTGATTTGGGAGAGCAGATGCATTTTTGTGTAATGTCCCATAGTGTATGAGACTCTTGATGATGAGATTATTGGTCCTTTTGATTATCTACCTATGGTTAAATGATCTTATTCTATGGGTCAGGAGTAGAGTGACCTTCATCCAGTGATAACGTTTTGGATCCGAATACCCTTTTTGGACTCTTAGGTCTCATATTCCTTTTTTTTATATTTTGAACATATGTATTTGGAGTGTGCCTCCAAACATTGTATTTCGACTAATTATCTTATCATCTCATTCTATCTTTACATCTATTTAAGGTTATTGTATTTCTTAACCTTACACTTAATATGAAAATAGTAACAAATGATTAGTTTATGTATTAGCTTCCATACAAATAAATATTTTTAGTAGTAAATTTTGAGGTGTTAAATATATTTAGATTATATTTATGTAAATAGGCATATGTTGATGATTAGGGGTTATTTTTACATTATTTAGATCATTTTATGATTTGTATATACCTAAAAATTCCCTGAAAGATTTTCTTAGTTATTCTCATCAACTCTTAATTTCCCTCATTGGTTTGGATCAAAAGGAGGGAAGCATTGATCGAAACACTTCTTTGATTCAGCCTCCAGCAGGGTTGAAATTGATGAAGAATAAGGCTTGGCTTAAGAGGGTTTAATCTACGAAATGCATGATCTTTAAATCTATTAATTTGAATGATAGAATAACCTTGAATTTTCAATACACATTCAAGGGTTCTAAAGAGGAAAATACCCCGGGCACTTCCTAGTTAGATTTTTATCTCCAAAAGAGAGAAATGCAAGTGTTAAACTTGTGATTTTATTTCAAATGATCTTCAACATATGTGCATGTACAATGGCATAGGTATATGTAGGAGATAAGCCAGCTTAAGCACATAAACCAACTGGTTTTCCTCCTTAATTCAAGCTAGCTTTAACCCACATTAATTAAGCTTATATATTACCTAATCCAAGTCATATATCATCATTTAGATGATATTAATGAAAAACACTACAAATCCTTACAATCAACTAAGGTACATACATGAAATTACAACAAAACCCTAGCTTACATGAAATATATTTTAGGGTTTACAACAACTTTAATATAACTAATGAGATCACGAACTATATCTTGTTATATTTTCATCCCATGTATGCCATATTTTTGCATGCTTTGAATGCATTTTACACTTTAAGTATCTTCTTGTATGTTGACTTCTTTACCTTGCAAATATATAACGTACCTGCAAGAACATCTTAAAGTATTTTCAATATCAAGGATAGAAATATTATCAATAACATTTAAGATGATTGGCTCCATTTTTAGAAATGTGAATTCTTCATTATCTTGAGAATCACTAGAAGCACTAGATGCACCTGCATCATTCTCCCCAAGTTGAGAAGAATTTGTCCTCAAATTATCATCATTATAATAAGGATACAAATCACCAATATTAAACATTCTTGAAGTTCCCCCATAATAATCTGGAAGTTCAAGTTCATAAGCATTGTCCCCAAATTTTATTAGTATTTTAAAAGATCCGTTAGCTCTTGGCATTAGCTTATTTTTATGCAAATTAGGAAATTGTTCTTTATGTAATTGCAACCAAACTAAATCACGAGGAGAAAACACCTATGGGGTTCTATACTTATTTGCCTGAGCTTTATACGTTGCATTAGCTTTTTCTATATTGGTCTTTATTTTCTTATGAAGCCGTTGAAAGAATTTGACTCTATCCTCGGCTTTATAATTTTGTAATTCTCCTCTCTTTAAAGGAACCATATTGATTGGCATGTGTGGATTCACTACATAAATCACTTCAAATGGACTAACTTGAGTAGTACTTGATGGACTTTTATTATAAGCAAACTCTACATGAGCTAACTTCACATCCCAATCTTTAGTACTTGATTAACCAAACCTCTTAATAATGTACCAAGGGTTCAATTAGTTACCTCTATTTGACCGTCAGTTTGTGGATGATGTGAAGTGCTAAATAAAAATTTAGTATCAAGGATATGCCACAAAGTTTTTTCAAAAATAACTCATAAACTTGGCATCCCGATCTGAGATAATAATTTTTGGCACACCATGAAGTTTAATAATTTCTCAAAAATACAAATCAACAACATGGGTGTCTTCATCAATTTTATTGCATGGAATAAAATGAGCCATTTTATAAAATCTATCTACTACCACTATAATAGAATATTTATCACGTTGTATTCTTGGTAACCATAAGGTAAAGTCCTTACTAACTCCTTCCCAAGGTTTATCAGGAACTAGTAAAGGTGTGTATAAGCCTTTATGAAGTAACTCTTACATTTTTGACATGTATAACATCTACTTATCATAACTTGTACATTTTTAATCATACGTGGTAAGTAGAAAATTTCTTGTAATAATTCCATAGTTTTATGTATTCCAAAATGTCCCGCAATGCTACCTTCATGTACTTATTTTAATAATAGATCTCAAATACTAGATCTAGGGATACAAAGTTTATTTAATCTAAAGAAAAATCCATTTTGTATAACATAATTACCATGGTATCCACTTTCTTTACATGCATTGAATATAACCATAAAATCGTCATCTTTAAGACACAATTCTTTTAACATCTTGAAACCTAAGATTTTAGCATCCATCATGACAAGTAAAGTATATCTATGAGAAAGATCATCAGCTACTACATTTTCTTTTCCATCTAAATGTTTCATAGATAACACAAAGGATTGTAAGAATCTTACCCACTTTGCATGTCTCGGACTAGCTTTCTTTCACCATGCAAGTATTTAAAACTCTCATAATTCGTGTGTAACACAAAGAGTTTTGGCCTCAGATCATAACTCCATGTCTCTAAGCTCTGTATAATGACAAATAATTCCTTGTCATAAGTTGAATAGTTATGTTTGGCTCCATTCAACTTTTTGAAAAGAATGATATAGGTTTCTTTTATTGTGAGAGGACATCTCCTATCCCAACTCAACTAGCATCACAAGTCACTTCAAAAAGTAGGTCAAAGTTGGGTAGAGCTAGGACAGGAGCATTACAAAGTTTAGTTTTGAGGGTTTCAAATGCTTGAGTAGCTTATTGTTCCCAATTAAATTCACCTTTTCTCATGAGTTGTGTAATGAGTGCAGCTATAGTAGAAAAATCCTTAATGAATCATCTACAAAAAGTAGCTAACCCATGGAAAATTCTCATATCATGTACATTTTTTAGGGATAGCCCACTCTTGTATAGCTTTAATCTTATTAAGCCACCTTAATTCCCTCTCCACTAAAAATATAGCCTAGGAAAACTACACTTGGATGCATGAAATCATATTTCTCAAGTTTTCTATAAAGTTTAGGTTCCCTTAGCATATCAACCATTTTTCTCAAATACACTAGGTGATCATATCTATTTTTACTATACACAAGTATATCATTTAAATAGACAACAATAAAGTAACCAAGGAAAGGTCGGAGAACTTCATTCTTAAGTCTCATGAATGAGATAGGTACATTACATAGCCCAAAAGGCATAACCATCCATTCATAGAGACCATATTTAGTCTTGAAAGCAACTTTTTACTCGTCTCCATCCCTAATCCTCAATTGATGATAACCACTTCTTAAATCAATCTTGGAAAATACTTGTGCACCACAAAGTTCATCTAGCATATCATCCAACCTAGGCATAAGAAAATTATATTTGATAGTATTGTTATTTACTGCTCTAGAATCTATACACATACG
This sequence comes from Tamarix chinensis, assembly GCA_030549775.1. Classification (NCBI taxonomy): domain Eukaryota; kingdom Viridiplantae; phylum Streptophyta; class Magnoliopsida; order Caryophyllales; family Tamaricaceae; genus Tamarix; species Tamarix chinensis. The sequence goes on from CM060177.1 coordinate 74,859,390, forward strand.
CTAAGTACCATCTTTCTTAGGAACTATTAAGGTAGGTACACTACAAGAGCTCATACATTCTCTCACAAATTCTTTATCCATAAGCTCTTGTATTTTTTTTTAATTCCTTAGCTTCTTCTGGGTTACATCTATAAGAAGGTTTATTTGGAAGAGGCAATCTAGGAATAAGATCAATAACATGTTTTATACCTCTTTTAGGTGGTAATCAAGGAGGTAAGTCATCAGGAAATACATCATGATACTCACTAAGCAGCTTATTTAGATTAGGATTATTATGTTGTTTCTCTCCAAGAGTAGAATCTTTAGCAACTAAGGCATAAAAAATTCCATCTTATTCTATACATTTTTTCATAGCCTTTTCATGTAGAAATAATCTCTTTTTATCATCACTTAAAGGCATATTATCATATAGAGAAGGTGTTAATTTATATAGTTGCTTGCCATTTTTCACAACATATTCATTAGTCACTCCATCATAAGTTGCTTTTCTATCATATTGCCACGGACATCCTAAAAGTAAACTACAAGCATCCATAGGCAATACATCACACAAAAATTCAACATGGTAGTCTCTAATGAAAAATGATATCAGGGTTCTTTTGTTTACCTTAGCTCCTTTATCATTATTTAACCATTGTAAAGAATAAGGTTTATGATGATTAGTAGTCTCTAAACAAATATTTTTAACCATTTATTCACTAGCAACATTTGTATACCACTATCAATAATGAGTCTACAAATTCTATCACCTATTTTACATTTAGTTTTAAAAATTTTCTCTCTTTGAGTAGGTGTCACATTAGGTTGGATTTGTAACACCCTTTAAATAAAAAAACATGGGTCTCCTTCTTCTTCACCTATGGTTAAAATTTTATTAGGAGATTCTATTTCTTGATCCTCATCTTCACTACATGGTTCCATGTCTTCTATTTCACTTAAAGTCAAAGCTCTTTGGTTAGGACATTCTCCAGCAAAGTGTTAATATCCTTTACATTTGAAACATTGTTTATTAGACATTTCAACCATCTTATTTTTACCTTTTTCATCTTGGTTAATAGTTTTATCAGATGAGGATGTAGATTTAGGCATGAATGTATTCGAATATGGTTTAGATGAAGTTGAAGTATTAGATTTAACATAGGTCTTGGTTGAATTGGGTTGTTTTTCAAATTTCAATGCCAAACTAATCAAGTCATCAAGAGAATCGTATGCAAACATATCAACTTTCTCACGTATCAAATTATTTAATCCACTTAAGTATCTAACACATTTTTGTTCCTTTCTTTCTTGTACATCATATATAAGTGCTAGTTTTTCAAATTCTCTATGTACTCTTCTACGCTAAACAATCCTTTCCTTAGGCTTGTCATCTTTACATACATATCTTATTCATACTCTCTAGGCACTAATTTTCTTCTTAGGTGCCTTTCAAGTTTTTCCCATGACTTAAGAGTAGCAAGCTTACATTTTCTTTCATCATCATACTCTTTAAATTCAAAAATAGCCTTAATCTCATGCAACCATTTAAAGAAAAATTCCACATTCAATTCACCATGAAAAGATCTTGTTTGATACCTTGATCCTCATTATATGTATGCCTTACTTGGATTTGATGTGGTCTCTTATCATTGCTTGAGCCATGAGAACCCATTTCGTCTTCTCCATCCTTGACATAGTTCATTTTTGCATGTTCGCATCCTCCTTTAGCTTGGACTGCATGCCTCATCATCCCCTCCACACTATCTTGCGTGGCTTCCATTTGATTTTGCCATGGTTGAAGCTTATCTTAGTCGGCTAAATTTGCATTCACACTTTGTAATTGTTTTTGGAGTTCTGCATGAGTCTTATGTTGTGTGTCCATGTGAGTGGTAAGGTTCTTGATGGATTCCACCAATGCACGCACATCTTCACTTGCCATAGTGAAGTTGATAAAACAACACTCAAAATTCCACAAAAAAAACAACTAACAATGTCCTAGGAAGGTTTATTTAAAGCTGAATGATGTTGGATAATTCTTGTAAAGGTATAAGCAATTCTTGATGGCTTCTTTAATGTATTGGTCACACAAGGGTTAAGGAGAGGTGGTCGAGTGGTTTTTGATAATTCTTGGGCTGGTGATGAGGGATTTCTTAGTGAAAATTAAACAAAGTCATGTAGACTATAGGGAGAGGATGTCCAATGTTGTCGAAGGTATTAGTATCTTCAAGTTGAAGATTCTATAAAAAAAATTAAAGACTTGAAGAAGAGAAAAAGGAGAGTATGTGTTGAAATGGTGGGAGCTGAAGGATAATGTTCGAAAGCTATAACTATCATTCGAACCAATGGAACTATGGGGGGTTTGAATGTATCATAGAATGAAGATACGTAGGGAGAAAATGAAAGAAGAACTATTGGAAGAATCGAAGGGATAAATGGAAGAGAAATGCTAGAAAGTCAAAGGGAAAAATGGAAGAGAAATGCTGGAAGTGTGGAAAAGAGGAATGGAATAAAGGGTGGCGTTGAAGAAGGAAGATCTTCAAGATAGGTGCAAGAAAAATCTTCAACCAAGATGAAAGAAGAGGATGAAGATACACTATCTCAGTGGTGTCTTGGATGAAGGAAATTATTGCATGCAAGAGCATGAATGGCGATGACACACTAGATGGTTGAAAGAATCAAACAACTTCGAAGCTTTGATTCAAAAAATGGTGTGGATCAAAGACTTCTTTGGTTCGGCCTCCAACAGGGTTGAAGTTGATGAAGAATAAGGCTTGGCTTAAGAGGATTTAATCTACAAAATACAAGTTCTTGAAATCTATTACTTTGAATGATAGAATAAACTTAAATGTTTCATACACATTCAAGGGTTCTAAAGAGGAACATACCCCGACACTTCCTGGTAAGATTTTGATCTCCAAAATAGAGAAATGCAAGTATTAAAGTTGTGATTTTATTTGAAATGATCTTCAATATATGTGCGTGTACAATGGCATAGGTATATATAGGAGATAAGCCAACTTAAGCACATAAACCAGCTGGTTTTCCTCCTTAATTCAAGCTAGCTTTAACCCACATTAATTAAGCTTTTATATTACCTAATCCAAGTCATAATATCATCATTTAGATGATATTAATGAAAAACACTACAAAGCCTTACAATCAACTATGGTACATACATGAAATTACAACAAAACCGTAGCTTAAATGAAATTATTTTAGGGTTTACAACAACTTTAATATAACTAATGAGATCACCAACTATATCTTGTTATATTTTCATCCAATGTATGCCATATTTTTGCATGCTTTGAATGCATTGTACACTTTAAGTATCTTCTTGTATGTTGACTTCTTCACCTTACAAATATATAACGTACCTGCAATAACATCTTGAAGTATTTTCAATATCAAGGATAGAAATATTATCAAGAACATTTAAGATGATTGGCTCCATTTTTAGAAATATGAATTCTTCATTATCATGAGAATCACTAGAAGCACTAGATGCACCTGCATCACTTATTTTTCTCTCTCTTTCAACAATCGTGGTGGATGCAAGTCGAGTTGCATCCTTTCCTCAACTTACTTACTCCCTATAATCCTTTAGATTTTACTCCATATCCCTCACTTTGATCATTCATCCTTTATTATTATACCCCAACACTTAACCTACATTGACTGTCTTCTCTTTCATTCCTCTAATTTGTTAGCATAAGAAAGGTTGAGGAACTTCCCTCCCGATTCATTGACATCAAACACTTAACCTCTTTCTCTCTTTCTCTCTTTCCTCAGATCAAAGTTTCTAAGTGTTGGAATTTCCTCACTTTTTCTCCCTTTTCTTCTCTATTTTGAAAAAAAAAAGTAGGTTCCTCTTTGGTTCCTCCTTCATCAAATCCTTATTTCTTCTATCTTATTCTTATGTCTACCTTAATTCTTTTAAGCAAGGAATCATTATGGTTTTGAAAAAGTTGAAGTTCTTATCACATTTTAAGATAATGTATAAGCATTTGAAAAACAAACTCAGAAAAATATTACCGCATATTAACCATGAGAGAGGTGTGATATTCACCAAACCCATTCCTAATGTAAGGAAAATAAAACAATGAATAAAAAGATGCATGAACATTATATTAATGCGACAGTACAAGATAATAAGGGTAAGAACAATATTATAGATAGATATAATATGATGGTTTACAAATACAAATACAAGAAATCGAGCCAAGAATTTAAATAACCAAAACGACGCAAACTCCCAATTGTTGTGCGGAAAACACCTCTAATCAAATAGGCTAACTCCTAGGCATAAATATAAACTTTAACCCCAAGCAATGGCGTAATACCCCAAAACTTTATTTTAGGATATCAAAATAAAATAAGGACTTATTGGATAAGATTTAATTATATTTACCTTTTCTAATAAAATAATAATATAACAACAATAATAACTATGGCAATAAAAGATGAAAAATGATGTAGGGATATAATTGGTAGCAACTAAATTTATTTACTAACCTAAAATAAATGATAAATGAATCCTAATAATTTCTAAATTAATAAAAATTATTATTATGGCAATAAAAGAAGAAAAATGATGTAGGGACATAATTGGTAGCAACTAAATTTATTTACTAACTTAAAATAAATTATAAATGAATCCTAATAATTTCAAAATTATTAAATATTATTATTATTATTATTATAAAATTTTATTAAAACTAAAACTCTACATAAATCTAAAACAACCTACCATCCTATTTTCTCTTTCTTTTCCACTTTTTCTTCCCTCCTTTTCTTTCTTTTGTTTCTTCTTTTCTTCCTTTTCTTTTTCTTTTCTTCCTTTCCCCTCCTCATGCTAGGTAGGTTGCACCTAGTGCAACCTAGTTCCCCTTTTCCTCTCTTGGTTCATTTCCTCCCTTCCTTAGCTAAGTTTTATTTCTCTTTTCCGCCCCACCCCGTTGAACGGTCGAAGCCCATGTCTAAAACCCTTCATCTTTTCCATTTCTCTCCCTCTATTTTTCTCTTATTTCACCACCTACCCCTCTCTCCTTCTTCTTCCCCGATTTGTGCGTCGTACTCATGGTTGCTTGATAGATCCCTTTCCCCTCTCTCCCTCCTTCTTTCCCCACTTGGCCCTACATGGTATGCAACAAGCATAATCTTGAATGGTCCCCTCTCTCTTGGAAACCCAACAACCCCTCACTTGCTCCCCCTACCCTATGAATCTACTCCTCATCCCTTTTGCTGCACTCCTACTCTAGCCTGCACGCCGATTGGCTACCACCAACCCCCTCCCTTTATCTTCTTCCCTCTCTTGTCCACTTTCCCCAACTTCTATGCCCATGAATACCCCTCCCTACTCCCTCCATTCCTTTCTTTCTCTCTATCGATCCATTCCACAAGCCTTATTCTCACTACCCAAATAACCCTCGCTACAACAACCACAAGGCAACATCACCATTGCCGTACCCTCACTTCCTCTTCTCTAAATCATCCTACACCCAACGAAACACTCCCCTACCCTTTATTTCCCTTTCTCTTCTCTCCCCACCTGTGCAAAGTGGGCAGCTCTAGGTGCACTTTTGCACCTCCCTTCTCTACCTACACGAACCTATACCATCACTATCACAACTACCACCACCCTTCATGCCTCCCTTCTTACCTAGAATAACCTCCCCTACCTTACCACACCATCACTTCACTCTTTCACCCCGCTTCTTTCTTCGCTCTTCTTTTCGCTCTCCCTCATCCACCGATGCTACTACCACTACACTACAGCTATGAGGCCACTACCACCATATGCTACCTTACCCTAGGAACCCTACCACCTATGAAAACCTACCTCCCCTCTCTTTTTCCAACTCTAAAACTCCTCCTTTACATCTCCTCCACCATCACCATCACATTACCACCATTGACACTATCACTTCCTTCCCTCACCTATTATCCTTTATTGTTGTGCATTTCTCCCTCTTACTCACTTAGTATATTTTATTTTAATAATTTATCGTCATCATCATTATCATCATTATTATTATTCATATTTGGTCTAGGAAATAAAGCAAAAGGAAAAAGAAGTATGAAGAAGGTGAAATAACCTAGTGATGCTCTCTTTATAGGTTTTGAGTAAACCCTTTCTTGTGAGGACGCGTAGGATTTATGCTTCAAGCCTGGAGTCTAATTAGGTAAAGATATGGTCAAGGCTTGGATTATGTCATAAATCATATATGTATGAGTGTATTGGTATGCTATGTGTGAATATATGTGAATGTGAACTAAGTATGTATGTAGTGCAACTTGGCATGCAAGATGCTAAGGTATGGTGAGCATGATGTGTATTATGTGAAATGTGTGTGATATAACCTGTTATGGATGACATATTCTTATGTATGGCTGAGATGTTATGACATGTATGCTTAGATGTCTTTGGTGGGTTTTGACTAGTTATGGTGAATTAAAGATAATAAAGAGGGTGGAGTGAGTGATGAGAATTAAGGAGAATGCCCTGAGTGTATTACGGAACATAGTAGAGAAAATAATAAAATCAAAGATTAGGTTAAATTCTTACATGGGGAGTGTGATCCTTCTATGGGGTGTGCGTGCTTTCCATGGTGGAAAAGCTTATGTGGGGAAATCTAGTTTGGGTTGACCATAAGAGGAAAGTGTATTTTGGGTGATTGGTATACTTGGGAATGAGTTAGTATGTGGGATGAGGGAAATTGTAATACCACCAAAAATCACTATGAAAAATTTTTGTTTGGTTTAAAGAAAACTATGAATTTTGGAGATTGTACCACCACACTTAGTATCAGACCGGTTTACTCTTACCGTTATAGTACCAAGTACTAAGGCTAAAAGAAAATAAGCATGATTTATACAAATTTAATTTAAAATAGTGGCGTAATGAAATCATTACAAAAGATATAAGCCCACAATTAGTGGTTATAAGGGTAAAATCATTTACCAAAGAATTAAAAAGAGTGGAAGAAATACCTTAAGGATTTTTCCAAATAATCTTCATTAAATAGGTAGGGGCCCATGGAGAGAACCTTTTAGTACTATGGTACTGAGCAACCCTTTAAACCACATTGAAACACAAGCTCGCAATGTAACACATGATATAAACACTATGTAAATTGATAACATGTGGCTAGTACACAAAGCACATCTCATATAATAAGAAATGTATAATACAAATCTATATACTTAGCAAATTCATCACATGCCTAAGCAAGGACAAGCATTAAAGCCAACTCAAGTCATATCAACAGATCATAATGGGATATCAATATTTTTGGGCATTAAGCCATTAACTATTCATTATTTAATCATAATATTTTGATTTATACCCATATGAGTGTGGCAACCCCACTATTATAACTAGGGGATCAGAAACATACTAGCCAGCATGTACCTAACCACTATTATTTGCTGGTGGATCGGTCTCGCCCCAACTCACAAGGTATTCTAATATAAGTGATTAGGATTTTTCCAAGATTTATTCACATCCAAGATTTGGTTTATTGAGCTCAGGACTCCCACTATTATAGCCAATGGACCAAAATACACATATACATCTTCAAGGGCAAAATGCTCCTAGGCCACTATTATAACCGGTGGATTGGTACACATATACGTCTTCGAGGGTAGAACACTCCTAATCCCCTATTATAATGCTCCTAGGCCACTATTATAACCGGTGGACTAGCAAACATATACATCTTCTAGGGTAGAGCACTCCTAGGCTACTATTATAACTGTTAGATTGGTACGTATAATATAATCAATTTGGGCTGGCTCAATCATCTTTTACTTTATATGATTAGTGTTTTCCCTTTAAATTAGCATAAAAAATCCATTTATTTACCTTGAGGGAGAGATCAAGAACCTGAAGATGCCAAGGTACGCTGGTCATACTCGTGTATACAAGAAACTCAGTACCCTTCAACCATCAACCGAGGGACACAAAGGTACCCTAGTCGTACTGGTGCATACAAGCTACATAGTACTCCAACAACAGGGACACCTAATTCATAAGTATGCATACCCCGTAAATATATCCATAGAGTTAGATAGATTAAGATGTAGGGCCTGGCTAAGGCACTAAGGCACACCAGCAAAGACCAAAATTATTGTGGACTAAACCACTTCTTTAGGGTAGCAACCCCTAAAGAGCCACCATTTCTGATCTCTAGGTCTTTCACTTTAATCATTAGTGTCTTAATTAAGGTAATCACGAGAAGGAAAACAACCATATACTTATTCACTTCCAATTGTTTATGATATTATTAGGTCATCCTTATTCATATAATTATCCATGATAACCTAGAGGAATCACTAAGGCCATCATTATCTCATCTAATTCCAATTTAGGATTCGTTTCCATTTTTTCACATTCCATATGGGTTATCATATCATAATCACATTATAGTTTTAGAGTTTGGTTAATTCACATCAAAGGATCATGACACATATAACCCCAACTTGCCCTTAATCCACACCCAACACAAAATACTATGCATGATTAATGATTAAGACACCTCCTTCATGAATATAAGGATAACACCATACCACAACCTTGCTTATCTATCCAATCTCAGGTCAAGCCATGTTCTTGTGATACTGATTGTCAAATACCCTTACCTTACTATTCAATGTTACTTAAGTCTTATTATGAAACTCCATTAACCCATTGACATGTTAGATACAAGGTGACTAATTTACCCCTATCATCTCTACAAAAATTACTAAAATACCCCTTGCTTGTATAATTATTAAATCATCCCTCTTGACTTACCAACTTACCATCTTACCCTCCATATTGTATAATTACCAAATTACCCCTTGCTTATGTTATATTACAAAATTACCCTCCATAATTATTAAATCACAACTCTACCTCTTAAACTTATTATGTTACCAATTTACCATTCTAGTGGTTTAATTTACCATATTACCCTTTATACTTATCTAAATTACCAAATTACCCTTAGGCTCATTAAATCACTAATCCCTATTCATATTTATTACACTCGTCAGATTTCCATTTTGGTTGGTTAGATTACCAAATCGCCATTTTTTGTTGGTTGAATTACCAAATCACCCTTCTTTATTACAAATTGCCGTTTTAGTTAGTTAAATTACCAAACCACCCTTCTTCATTATTGCAAAAACAATTTTTCCCTTTTATTGGTTAAATTACTAAATTACCCTTTTAGTTGGTTAAATTACGAAATTGTTCTTCTTCATTATTTTAATTACTATTTTACCCCTCTTCATCATTATATTTACCATTTTGAACCTCTGTTTGCAAATTATTAAAATACCTTTCCTTTACACCAATTCACCATTTTCCCTTCTAATTTATTAAATTACCATTTTACCCTTCCTTTATACTATTTTTACCATTTTACCCTTCCACTTTATGAAATTACCATTTTACCCTTCCTTTGTACCAAATTACCATAATACCCTTTATTTATACTAATTTAATAAAATACCCTTCTCCTTTATTAAATTAACATCTTTCTCCTTACTTTACAAGATTTACCAATATACCCTTTACTTTATAAGATTTACCAACATATTAAGTTTTTGTGGGGTGACCAACTATCATTATCACATGTGGGAGTAATAAGACTTAATTATTAAAATACCCAGCGGCCCAAGTCCTCCCTCCCTCCTTCCTTCCTTCAACACGGGTCGTTCCCGTGGCCCAGACTCTCTTTATTTAACGTCGCACCATGTTTTACTCTTTTCTCCATTGAAACGCCGCGTCTCAAATTTTTTTAGGAGTTGTTGCCAACTGTCTGATCTTCTCTTCCTTTTCTTTCTTTTCTTTTCCCGGCCGCCCGGTCCAACCTCCCTTCTTCTTCCTACCCCAACCCTTCGCAGCCTGCCATTTCCGTCGACCATTTCCGTTGCCTTTCTCCCTACATTTTTTCCATCACTTACTCACCGTTGACTATCTGTTTTGTTCCTGCATCTTCCCCTTTTTTTGTCAACCTATTAACCCAAACCACTCCCCCATTCCTCGCACGATCTCCCTCTCCCCTGGCCACTTGCAAACCATTACTAGGAGTGCGCCGGCTATCCTCGTCGGCCGGTGCCCACTTCTTCCTACCACTCCCCCACTTTCCCTTTGACCCTAACTTCCTTTCAAGCCTATAAATACACCCTATAGTAGTGTTGAGTCAAGTTTTTTGCTCGAGTTCAGAAAATGCATTCTCTCGTGCCACCGCCCTTTTAGACGCCTCGTTTGCGGCCTTTGGCCAACTTCGCCACCATATCTAGCCTCCAAACTCTTCCTTGCGCCTCCCTTTAGCTAACCAAATCATCTATTCCCCTCGATTTCTCCTACACAAGCCACCCTAGCTGTGCGAATTAGCCTTCCCGATCAACCTTGTTTTTCTAGCTCCACCACCCTTTGTGCCACCCTTAGCCACCTCTTTCGCCCTTGCCGCCGCTTTTGTCACCTCCCATTCACTTCTACAGACCCTCCTCTACCTTTCTTTACCTTTTTTCCCCTCTCCCTCCCTCTCCTCCTCTTTTTCTCTTCTTCTCTTCCATTCGGCCACCACCACCACTGCCGTGTGCCGCCACCTTTGGCTGCACCACCACCCCCATTATGTCCCTCTCCTTTGGGAAACCATAAACAACCCAACTTCCACCTCCATTATCCCTATATGTTTCTTAGCATTCAATTTTTCCCTTTTTCTTCTCTTTTTTCGGCCACCGCCACCGCCGCTGTGCACCACCGCCATTGCTACTTATCCCCGTCAGCCTAAAGTCGAACCCTAGACCCTCTTGACTCTTTTCCATATTTTTACAAGTCTTAAATTATTTTATTTCATTTATTCTAATATAAATCCTATTATTATTATTATTAATTCTATTTTTAATATGTATTATTATTGTTATTAAAATTAATGTTTTTATTATTATTCTATTGAGGGCTGAAGCCCTATTTTAATTTTTAATTTGATTTTAGCACTATTACCCTTATTATTTGTGTTCTTACTATTATTAATATTAATATGTTATAAGTATATTTCTTATTATTATTTCTTATTTCGAATTTCTATTATGCTTATTCCATTATTATTAATAGAACCATTTTACCATTAGTGTTGTTAATAATGTTATTTTTGTTGATGTTGTTGTTGCTTTTGTTGTTGTTATTATTATTATTATTATTATTATTATTATTATTATTATTATTATTATTATTATTATTATTATTTTCATGTGTTAGTATTATTGTTTTATATAGGGCTGAAACCTTATTGTGCTTATTTTAAATTTTATTTGTAGTATTATAAATATCATGTCTTATTATTATTAGGGTTATTAGTATTTTTATTATTATTAGTATTTATTCTTATTAGTGTTATTATTATTAATTATTAAGTTATTATTACTCAATGTAGGGTGGAAACCCTACTTCTTTTTATCTTCGATCATAATCTTTACTATTATTACCATTATGGTTATTATTATTTTGTAATATTATTATGTCTTTTATCATTATTATTATTACTAAATTTGGTTATTTATTTTAGTATTATTATTATTATTAGTAGTAGTATTTTAGTATTAATCTTATTTATATTATTACTTATGTTATTTTTAGTATCTTTGTTGTTAATATTTTAGTACCATTATTATTATTAGGGTAAAGTCTTTAATCTTATATTATCAACTTTTATAATATTTCTATAGCTTTAGCAAATTTAATAATTTGTTAATGTTATCTTATAAATATATTATCATTTTATTAAAAACCTAGTCTTATAATAAGTTAGTGATTAATAGTATTTTTGATTAGAGGGGGTCTAATTTTAACTTTTCTTTCATAATAGGTAAAACTAGTCAAAGCCCTAAGGAGGCGTACGAGCGTGCTCCAAGACCGGTGTCGTTTTAGGTAAGGAGTGCTAAGGCCTTTTGTGTGCTTATATGCATTATATGCTTCGCATGCTATGTATCATATATTTATCATTATTAATTATATCGTATATGGTATGATGTGGAGTTAAAGTATGTTTTCATGTATTTGCATGGCATGTGTATAATGTATATGTGGTGATTTGTTTGTGACCCTGTAAGACATGTATGTGAGGATGTTGATGTGGTTGTGTGGGGGAAAGGATGAAAAAGGATAATGAGGGAAAGAATTTAACCAAGGGATGTGAGTTGACCTAAGTATTTTAATGATCCGGGAGTGGAGGAATAAAATGGGAATTGATGGGTTTGTGAAGGAGAATCTAATTTAAGTTTTATATGGAAGAATATAATTTATGGTTTTGTATGGTTTTGTGTGGGAGAATATAATTTATGGTTTATATGGGAGAATCTAATTTGTGGTTTTATATGGGAGAATCTAATTTAAGGTTTGGGGGAATCTAATTTATGGTGTTATAGGATAATCTAATTTATAGTTCTGTATATGAGAATCTAATTTATGGTAAAAACATGGGAGATTATAATCTATGGTTATATGGTGGTATTAGAGTTTGCATGGTGGTATTTGGATTTACATGGTGGTATTAGGTGGTGGTACTAAGGTCTTGCATGGTGGTATTAGGGTTTACATGGTGGTATTAATAGTTACATGGTGTTATTAATGGTTGTATGGTGGTATTAGGGTTTGCATGGTGGAGTTAGGGTTTTGCATGGGAGTTAATGATTGCATGCGATTTAGGGTTTGTATGAAAAGTTTGAGAGGTTGCAGAGGACGTGTAAAGTCTACATGGGAGTGAATATTATGTATGAAAAGTTGATTTGGGATGTGAGGATGGTAATGTAAGCATTATTTGGGGGGTTGAACACTTTAGATGCAATATAGTACATGGATCAATATAAGGGTAATGGAGGAGATTGAATAAGGGTTTGGAGTGATTGTTGTGGGTTGTTGTGATTAACTAGGGTTGGAGTGGCCAATTGTGATTTGTTGTGGTTAATTAAGGTTTGAAATGGCTAATTATGGTTGTTATATTTAAATAGGGTTTGGAGTGGTTAACTATGGTTTTTTGTGGTTGATTAGGGTTTGGTGTGGCTACTTAGGGTTTTTGTTGTATCATGTGTAATTGGTGATTAAAGTGTAATTATGATGGTAAAATTTATTATTTGTGATGTGTGATGATTCATGCATGTCCAAGGTGAAAGCTTCTGCATAATATACTTAAGACACTAATCATTTAAAGTAAAAGATTATTGAGCTAGGTCCAACCGATCCACCAGTTAGGCTTAGTGGTTAGGGTTTTTACCCTATAAGTGACTGATCCACCGGTAAAAAATAGTTGTGTGGACTTTGTCCCGCAAGTGACCAACCCACCAGCAATAATAATGGGGTGAATCGATCTTAATAAACACAAACCAGAGTTACTAACATTTAAAAGATACTAATTACTTACAATGAAACACCATATGAGCAGGTACCAGCCAATCCATTAGTAAGGAATAGTGGTGTGGACTATTGTCTCGCAAGTGACCGATCCACCGACGAATAATAGTGGTGTGGACTTTGTCCCGCAAGTAACTAGCCCATTGACAATAATAGTGGGGTGTTCCTATACTTATATGGATTTGATAAAAGGCATAGTGTGTATTGATTTTTGATAAAGGATTAATAAAATAATTAATCTGGTATAAGTATGTACTTTATGTGTGGCTTTGATCATTTATATGTGGTATAATTTCTTTATGACCATATGTACTATATGTGTGGGTTTGTAAGTGTAAGCTGAGTATTGTTTTGTATGATTCTATTTGCCTATGTGTTGGCCTTAGTGCACAGTTACCTTACTCAGTACGTAGCGTATTGATCACCCATTTCATGGGTGCTGCTCATTTCCACTAGTAGTATGCCCTTCTGACTTTGTGCAGGTGGACGAGACATCCGGCGGGGCTAAGTGTTGAGCATGTTTTGGCTCAAAGTTCGAGTGAGAGCTGTGTTCATGTTTCAGTCTTTATGCAATTCTATTTCCTTTTATTATTTATTTTGTATCGGATTTATTCTCTTTGATTTATTACCTTGTATTGAGTATTTATCCTCTTTGATTTTACACTCTAATTTTTATCTTATTATGGTTCATAAACATTTATGTGTACTCTGATTTTTAACGTATGATCTTTTGAGTTCTTTTATGAACTATTGGTTGAATTTAATGTAAATCTTTTCTAAGGCTTAGCACTTGGTACTGAAATAGTCGGAGAGAACTAGTTTAGTACTAAGTGTGGTGGTAACATCCCTAGAATTCATGGGTTATATTCGATTACTTCCACGTTTAAAAAAAATTAGTAAATTTTGGGGTGTTACAAATTACTTAAAGTGGAAGAACATTGATTCAGACTCAGAATTAGGTTGTTTACTGTTGTTCCAACAACTATAATAGTAGCCAAGAGCATCTTTCCCTTGATACTGTTCCATCAGCTATAATAGTCTCAAAACAAGTTTTGCCCTCAAATAGTATTCCCATTCCACAAATTATAATAGTGGAGGTTGCAAATTCAGTATGTTAAACTATTAGATGGTGATAAATTATGAAAAAGACACTAATTACTTACAGCGAAACACCATGTGGATTGGGACCAGACTTAGGATGTATACCATTCTACCGATTATAATAACGACCAGAAGAGTCGTACCTTGGAGTTGTTCATGTATACCATTCCACCAGATATAATAGTGGCTAGGTGTGTTGTGCCTTAGAGTAATCATTTCTATTCCACCGACCATAATAGTGGGAACTCCATACTCACATGGATAAGATTTGAGATATGTGTATAGATGGCACTAATGGCTTAAACTTTAACAGAGGTGATTAATCTAATAGACCAATTGCTTGCATTATCTACATTTTATGTGTTGTACCCTATCTTAGTTGTATAGTTACCTTACTCAGTACCTAGATGAAAAACCCCAAAACCCTAATTTAGAAAATTATATTAAAATAAGGATATATTAGGGAAATTAATTGAATAAATTATTTTATTAAAATAAGGGAATTATTTATGAAAAAATCAAGAGAAAAATAATAAAGAATTTCATTAGGGAAGATTAGGGAATTTTGCTAATTAAAATAAAATTTAGAAAATAAATTACCCAAAATATCCTAAATTAATATAAAATGGAATTTAATTACTATTTTACTAATTTTTATTATTTTGAAATATTTAAAAATACCAAAATAACTTAAATACCCCAACAAACCTATTTTTCCTTTTTTATTTTTCCTTTTTCCCTCATTCCTTCATTTTTCCTTTTTCACTCCTCTTTTCCTCCTTTCTCCTTTTTCTTTTTCTTTCCTTCTCCCCTAGAGTGGGTCTGCACCCCTCGCAACCCAACTTCTCTCCTTTTCTTTTCCTCCTATGTGGCCCAGCCCGCATTCCATCTTTTCCTCCCCGTCAATCGCCCTATTCTCCCCTTCTTTTTCTTTCTTTTCTTTTTCCCAAAACTAGCCGCCCCAACTGTCATCTTCTTCTACCCTTCTCCCGCATCCCCTAGTTATAGGTCAGCCTGTAATTGCCGCTATCCTTCTTCTTCCCAGCATAGACCTCTCTCTCTCCCCCCATCCTTTTCCTTTTCCTTTCCAACCCCAACCTACACCTACTCTATCGCAAGCCCCCTTCCCTTTCCTTTTTCTTTACCTACCTCCCTCTACCTTCCTTTTTCCATGCTTCCCTCTCCTTCACCCTTCTTCCTTCTCCACGACCCTTGGCCACCACAACAACCACCACCTGCATTATCACCCTTGCTGCACTACTACCACCACTCCAACCCTCTCAATCCAGAGAAACCACCACCTTCACAACCACCATCTCACTATCATCTTCAAGCCTAAAAATCCACCTCTTTAATACCCAATTCCTCTACCACTGTCGCCGCTACCGCCTCTTAGTAGTGATAACCACTAGGTTGTGCCCTAAAATTTTTAACCCTTAAATATAATTAGTGTAGTTGTTATTTTATTTTTTTAGTGTTATTATTATCATCATTATTATTATTATTATTATTATTACCATTACCATTATTATTATTATTATTACTATTATTATTATTATTATTGTTATAATTGTTGTTGTTGTTGTTTTTGTTGAAGTTATTATATTTTTTATTGTTAATATTGCTAATAATACCTTAACATGGACCAATATAACTACCTAACCCTATTTTGACTGATAATAGCTTGATTAGCTACTTTAAGAATAGTACCCTTACTTTTACTAATAAAGCTACTATTATTATGAATAACCCTAATACTAGGTTATGATAAAGGTAAAGTAGGAAATGATGATAATGTTGGTCAGAGGGAATTCAACCTAAGTATTTGCCTCATATAAGTGAACTACATCCAAACCTTAAGGTGGTGTAGGAACATGCTCCAACCCCGATGTCATTTTAGGTAAAGATGTAGTTAAGGCCTATTATGTGTGTTATGTACTTTTTATACCATGTGATATGGTATGGTTGTGTACCTTATATGATTAAGAACATTTACTTGTAGTGCAATGTGGCACTAAGGTACATTTATGTGTCCTCCTTATGGCATGTGTAAAATGATATGTATGTTGTGCTTATGGCGCTTATATGATGTAGCCCTTTAGGACATGCATGCTAGGATTCTTTAATGATATAGTGTGGGGGTGAAAGGATGAAAAGGAAAAAGGGAAATGATTTAACTAAGAGGGAAGTAAGAATAACTTATGGATCTCACGACTTATAAGTGGACAAATAAAAGAATAATATGGACAAAATAAGAGAGTGAAGTGAATCTTGCATGGGGAACCTAGTGTTTTCAATGGGATGATTAGTCTTTTAATAGGGATGATCCTTAAGTAGGAAAAGTTGACTTGAGGTTTAAGTAGGTTGACTGAAGAGTTATTAGGGCGATTTGAGTCCATTGATGAAAAATAATATGTAGATTGGTATAAGGGTGTATGGGGAAATTACCTAGGGTTTGGGAGGAAAACCCTAAGTGGAAGAGATTGTGGAATGGAGGAATAATGGAGAGGTTTGGAATACAGGGTAAGAGTGGATGGATGTCATATGGAGGGTGCATATGTGGTATGTGGAAGAGGGGACGGTAAGTGAGAGTGATGGGGGAATAGTATATAAGAAAAGAGAGGTGCTAGGGTTTGAGTTGACCAACTAGGGTTTTGTGGTCATATGTGCAATATGGGAAGTAAAGGAACATGAGTTGTGTGAGATAGAGGAAGGTTGAGCCATATAGGCCAAATTAGGGGTTTTTGGGGAAAAACCTAGAGGGCGATAGTGAGTTGACTTAGAGGTATGGGAAAGTGGGCCTCAACCCATGCACTTAGGAGTTAGGTATTTGTGGTAAGTAAGGAGAAGAGGGAAATGATGTTTGAACGTATTAGGAGGTGTATAAGTGACAAGATATGAGAAGGGCCCCTATCAGGAGAATAGGAGTAGGCGGATTGTGTGACCAGTTAGTTAAAAGAACATGCAGGTCTAGGATAAAAACATATATTGAATAAGACACAGATATGCCACTAATTATTTAAAGTGAAATATTATTGAAGTGGGCCTAGACCGATCCACCCGCATAATAGTGGTTAGGTGTCAGGGTGCCCTGAAGACCGATCTACCAGCAAATAATAGTAATTAGGAGCATTATACCCTTTTTATTTCCAATACACAAGCTATAATAGTGGGAGATCTAGAGCTCAATAAACCAAAACTAAAGTTATGATAAGATATGGGAAAGACAAAAAGTACTTATAGTGGAACACCATGAGAAGTAGGGCTAGATCGATCCACTAGCATAATAGTGGCCAGGAGCACTTTGCCATGGACGTCAATCCGTTGGCAAATAATAGTGTTTAGGAGCATTTTGCCAGGTATGTTTCTGATCCACCAGGTACAATAGTGGGGTTCCTGTACTTGCATTCACTTATGAAGAGCATGGTATGAAATGAGTACATTGACTAGAGATCTAATAACTTAGCTAACCGAACTATAACACGGCCTATGCTACCTGTATATCATGTGTGGTTTATCAGTATGGTTACCTGCTTGTCTTATATATATCTCTTGTGTATGGCCTTAGCTGCATGGTTATCTTATTCAGTATATAGCATACTGACCACCCATTTCATAGATGTTGCTCATTCACATGAGGAGAGGGCCCTACTAAATTTGTACATGGAGAAGATGCCATTGTCAATGCCTATGATACTCATAAGGCATCAGGTAGGGTTAAGAGTTGACTTTCTTGGACTTAGCATGGGGGCCCAAGAGCGATGTGTACTAGACTCTTTCTCATTATTTTTGTTCATTTTTAGTGTATTATATCTTTTATCCCCTTAGGGACTTTAACTATGTACTTTCATTAGGTTATAATAACTTTTTATTGCCCACTCTAATTCTCTTTATAAACATTTCAATTTTCTATGAATTTCTAATTTAAGTGTTTCTAATGTTCTTGTGAAAATTTTCCTTAGCCTTTGTAGTTGGTGCAAGACAGGCTAAGGGTTGGGCTTATACTAATCACGGTCGTAGCACCCCTGTGCTTGTGTTTGTTTTAAATAAAACATAAATTTTATACTGTGATTTTTTGGGGGTATTATAAGTTGCTATCAAAGCATTGGTCCTCGCAACCATGCCTATTTTCAAAGAAAAATGTTATTTACAAAGTTTTTATGGGTTATAAAGTGTTTTAATACCTAACAGAAGCTTTTTATTTCAATAACTCAGAGTCTGGGCCATAATGAGGAATGAAAAGGTAGACTAGGGATTTCTTAGGAACGGGAAATAGTATGAAATAATTTGCATCAAACCCGTAGGTTTGCTTCTAACATCCCTTTTCTTTTGCAGCTGCTTTCCATGATGAATGACCAAGTTGGATGCCTAGAGGAGGCCTTCGAGGCCTTCATGGAGTTTGTCCAGTGCCAGCCCTTAGTGCCGACCCCGCACCCCCACCACTCTAAAGGCATATGTAAGGTCTAGCTTTGAAGGGTCATCATGCATCACCCTCCGACTTACTCTAGTGTGGAGGAGTTGGTGATCTTGGAAGGGTGACTCCAAGACATGGATCATAACTTTAAGGTGGTAGACTGCCCTCCAACCTAGCAACCCAACATTGATGTAGGTGCATCTAATGAATCTAATGATTCTCATATTCCTAATAATTCTCAAGGTAAGGAAGAATTAGCTTTTTTAATAATGGAACCAATCATTTTAAATGTTCTTGATAATATGTCTATGCTAGGTGTTGAAAAGGATTCATGATATTGTTGCAGGTATATTACATATTTCAAGGAGAAGACGTTAACACATACAAAGAGACTTAAAATGTACAAGCATTCAAAGCATGCAAGGTTATGGAATACATGGGATGACTCAAACACAAGATATAGTGATGCTATCATTATTTATATTAAAGTTTTTGTAAACTCTAAGTGTATTTTATGTAAGCCAGGATTTTGTTGTAATTTAATGTATGTACCATAGTTGACTATGTGGCTTTGTAATGTTACTCATTAATATCATTTAGATGATGATATTAAGAGTGAGTTTAGGTATTATATGGGCTTAATTCAAGTGAGTTAATTTGATGTGAATCAAAGGGAAGGGAAATGAACAGGATCTATCATCAATTGCTATTTGCGTTGGTAAGTTGAATTTGCAAGAAAAGAGTCGGTTTAAGAAGGTTAAACTCATTTAAGATTTGCAAGTTTTGAAGGTTGTTGGTTATTCGAAGTTTGAAGGCGCATTTGAAGGTCTAGAATGAAGAGTACCCCGGGTAATTCTTCAAGCTAGATAGGACTCCAAAAAGAGAGGATAAAACACAAGCAAAGCTCGAGATTTTTGTGATTAAAATTTCTATTATTCCATTCATTCCCATGCGTGTACAAGTTGGGCTATATATAGGTATTTGACCAGCATAATGGCCTCAAACCAGCCGATTATGTATCTTAATTCAAGCTACATTAACTCACTTGAACTAAGACCATATAATACCTAAACTTACACATAATATCATCATTTAAATGATATTAATGACTAACATTACAAAGCCACACAATCAACTATGGTACATACATGAAATTACAACAAAACCCTTGCTTACATTAAATACACTTAAGGTTTACAACAAGTTTAATATAACTAATGATAACATTACTATATCTTCTTGTAGAGTCATCCCATGTATGCCATAGCCATTCATGCTTTGAATTCTTGTATATTTTAAATATCTTTGTGTGTGTTAACTTCTTCTCCTTGCAAATATGTAATATACCTGCAAGAATATCTTGAATCATTTTCAACACCAAGCATAGACATATTATCAAGAACATTTAAAATGATTGATTCTATTATTAAGAAAACTAATTCTTCCTTACCTTGAGAATCATTAGATGCACTAGATGCACCTGTATCAAACATAGTATAGCATTCTTCTTAAGAGGCATAGTAGAAGCTTGGTAGGTCGAGTACCATGCCCGAGACAATCCTTTCGTGACTAGGGAGGAATTCAAGATAGCCCTGTGCTCTCAATTTCACCCCAAGAGCCTAAAGAGGGACAAGCTCAAGGAGTTCATACAGCTCACCTAGGGTAAGATGACAGTTCGCCAGCACCATGCTTGCTTCATCAAGCTACTTTGGTTTGCCTTAGTGATCACTGCTAACAAGTCTATGGTGGTGTTTTAGTTCAAGTAGGCCAAAATGTAACACCCCCAAATTTACTACTGAAAAATTTTGTTTACTTTTAAAGGAGTTTAGCGGAAGCAAGCAAATAAAACTGTAAATCCGGGGGTATTACCGCCACACTTAGTACCAGATCGATTCACGCCTACCGACCCGATACTAAGTGCTAAGGCTAAAAAGAATAGAACCAAAACAAATCATTAGTAAAGCATAAGTGTTAAGGAAATCAGAGTGCGAAAGTCTGAAATAGAATTTAAAAGTTCCAAATGTTAGAGGAATTGAAATAACGGAATGATAAAGTACAATAATGCAAAGAAACGAGATAGGAGAAACACTCCAACCACATCACTCTCGGCCCCCAAGCTAGATCCAGACTCAACTCTCAGTCCTGAAAATGCCACAAATATCGTCCCCTACCTGCAAAACTCAAACGGGTCCTCTGCTCATGGGAATGAGCAGCACCCATGAAACGGGTGATCAGTACGCTTCGTACTGAGTAAGGGAACAGACGCACTAAGGTCCACATACACAAAAAAACATGAACAAGCAGACATAGCATGTGAATAATAAACAATAACACAGATGAACAATGCTAGTTACGAATCAGATAACTTTCTCATAAGATCTCAGATAATTATAACGATTCACATTATAGTCTTTATCAATCCATGTGAGTGCGGGAGCCCCACTATTATAGCAGGTGGAACGGTCACGAGGGCCATGCCCTGCCACTATTATAGCCAATGGAACAGTCGCGAGGGTAATATACCCTGCCACTATTATTATCCGGTGGAGCAGTCTGGCCCCGACTCACAAGATATTCCACTGTAAATATTAGTATCTTTCCATGTCTTATCACTTTTACGTTTGGTTTGTTGAGCACGAAATCCCCCACTATTATAGCCGGTGGAATGGTCGCGAGGACACATGCCGGGCCACTATTATAGTAGGTGGAACGGTCGCGAGGGTAAGATACCCTGCCACTATTATAGTCGGTGGACCGGTTTGGGTTCGGCTCAACATCTTTCTTTGTAAGTAATAAGTGTTTTAACGTGTCTTATTCGAAAGAATATCACCTAATTCATGCATGGATGGAGGGCCTCAACACATCACATCAAAACCGATGACATAGTCGTACTATCACATACAAATGAGGGCACATCCACACAACTCGATTCCAAGCCACGCCACACATGAAACAGTTAGAATAATGGCATTTAAGACCACGACACATAAATCATATAGAACATCCACGCCACGTAGGACACATGTCACATATTAAGCCTTAGCTATATCCTTACTCGATTTAAGTTACCGAGCTATCTCTCATCTTATATTAGGCCACTAAACACCCTTTGTGATTATCATACTTAACACGTTTCCCGTATTGGAAACCCAACATCTAGGCGTGTAGGATAGGGCCCACCACCTTATACCTCGAGTCTACTTATATTATCTTAACTCCCCACGTATTATGACTCTCAGACTCAACTCCTCCTCATACTTCGCTCCTTCTCAATTATTCATATTATTTTCTTTTTCTTTTTCCTCCTTCTCCAACTCGGGTTTCCTTTCCAAACCCTAGGTACCATTATATGACCCTACGTACTATTTTTCACCTCGAGCCTCCAGACTCCCAAACAGACCTTCCATTAGCCTCCCCACATCCCAAATTAACGTTTCATACGTAAGATTCGCCCCCATGCGGACCTTAACCTCCCCATGCAAACCCTATCATTTCCACGATGCCAACTCTATCATTCCCATGCAAACCCTAGTTCTCCCATGCAACCTTATTTTCTCCCACTCTTCCATATGCTTCATTCCCCTTTTTCTCATCATTTCATAGATTACAGATTACCTAGGTCGTTTATACCTACGTTAACCAGCGTACTTCCCCTTGGTTATCTTAATTTCTTATTTTTCTCTTTCAAGCCCCCAATCCACAACTCCTCATCAAATAACCTAGCATGCATGTCGTAGGGGTCACATCACATCACACCATATTTCTATGATACCATATTAGCATATACAGACAAGAGAACGAAAACATACCTCGGTTCCACGCTGCGCTACATAATAACACAGATAACATACATATCATACATACAACTGCACAAGGCATCCAAGAGAAGTAAAACATGCAATACACAGAGGTGGCCTTAGTTATGTCCTTACCTAAATCGGCGCCGGGCTTGGAGCACACTCCTACACCTCCTCGAGTTTGACCCGGTTCACCTATAAGGAAGAAATACTAAGGGTGAATCTCCCTCTACCAAAATTATCATAATTTTCCTTTCTTGCCCCTATCCTGGTCTAGTACTATAATTAACATTGATAATAGTTGTTTATAATTAAAAGGTGGGGTTATTATTATTCTCAAGGTAGTTAAGCAAATGACCACTAACCAAGACATGCCTTAGTAAAATCCATAGTTATTAAGGTAAAGACTTTCATTATCACTAATAATGATATTATTATTAAAACCAATAGTAATAGTAAAAATACTAATAATAATAATAAAAATAATAGTAATGATAATAATAATAATAATGATAGCAACAACCATGATCTGATAATAATCATAATAATAGTAGTAAAAGTAAAAATAATAATAATAATAATAATACTAATAATAATACTAACAACAATAATATTGGTGATGATAATGATGATGATAATAGTGCAAATAGCAATAATAATACTAAAATAATAATAATAATAATAAGGCTAACACCGCGATATTAAGGTTGGAACAATAACATAATAATAATAATAATAATAATAATAATAATAATAATAATAATAATAATAATAATTGTAATAAGAATGATAATAATAATAATAATAATAATAATAATAATAACAATGATAGTGAAAATAATGGTGATAGCAATAACGATAATAATAATAATAATAATAATAATAATAATAACAATAAGGATAATGACAATATTAATGATAATAACACAACAACAACACAACCATAATAATAATAATAATAATAATAATAATAATAATGATGATGATAGTAATAATAATAATTATTATAATAGGAATAATAATAACAATAACAGTGATAGCGATAATACTAGTAATAATGCAGATAATGATAATAAGAGTACTAAAAGTAATAGTATTAAATAATAATGATAATAAGGATATTAATGATGGTAATAATAGTTAAAGTAATAAGTGTGGTAAATACAACAATAGTAATGATGATGATGATGATGATGATAATAATAATAATAGTAATAATAATAAAGATCATAATAACAGTAATAATATTAATGCTAAGATTAAGAATAATAATAATAATAATAATAATAATAATAATAATAATGGCAACTACAACCCCCATAACCATATTATTAATAATAATGATAATGATAATAACATTAATAGTGACAATACTAGTATTCGTAAAAATACTAAAATAATAATAATAATAATAATAATAGAGATACTAAAGATGTTAGTCATAGTTAAGCAACATATATGATAATCACAAATAATAATGATAATAATAATAATAATAATAGTAATAGATTAACAAGGCCCTATAGTTAATTAACACCATTACTTAAAGGTCCTTAGGGTAATGTTGAGTCCTAGTAATAATAATAATGGTGGTAGTATTAGTAATGATAATAATATTAGTAATAATAATGATAATGTTAATATTAATCATATTAATACTAATAATAGTAGTTAATAATATTAAATCATTAGTCACTTTTATTTTTTTAAGATTTAGGATCAGGGAGTTGGGCAACCTGGCTGAGAGGTGGTGGAGCCGGCGGTGGCGCGGCGACAGCGGCAGCGGCTGTGGAGGAAGGGAAGAGAGGGAAAAAAATGGAGGTGAAGGGTAGGGAAGGGGAAACTAGGAGAAAGAGGAGGTGTAGGGTGGTAGGGCAGGGTTCCCTGATCGTTTTGAGGGGTGGTGGCGGCGCTGCAAGCGGCGGTATGGCCGGCGACGGTGGCGCGAAGGTGGCGTAGAGCTCGAAGGGTCGTTTTGGGGAAGGAATTTTCTCACAGCCAAGGCGGCACGTGCGGCGTAAGGCAGGGAGGCTACGGGGGTTGGTTGTGTAGAGGGGGGTGTAGGGAAGATCGTGGTGGAAAGGATAGGCAACAGGGGTGGCTGACGGCGAAGCAAAGGTAGGCCGAATGGAGGACGGCGCGTGGCTTTGCTCTGTCAGGGTTCCCAATTTTTCAAACGCGATTAAGGCAGTGGTTGGGGCTATTTATAGGCCAAATTCAACAGAAAACGACAAGCTTCGAGGGGGGTTTAGGGGGGCTTAGGGTTAGGGTAGGTTGTCCGGCGTAGTTGGCCAGTGTACGGTCTGAAATTTACAAACCATAATTGCTTGGGAAATGGGGGATTTTTGTGCGATGGAAGGCTGTACCATTTGGTCACATCCATGGGGAAGTCAACGGGGAGAAGAAGGGCGAAATGATCGGAGCTGGAGCTGTCATTGCAGGCCTTTCTTCTCCAGCAGGGTTTCGTGTTGTAGGCGGTGAATGACGACGACACGGGGAAGAAGAAGAAGAAGAAGAGGCTGGACCGGTGGTCCAGCGGAAAAGAAAGAAAGAAGGAAAGAAAGGCAGCTCGACCGGCCGGGGAGGAAAAAGAGAGGCGCGGGCTAGGCCACGCGAGGGAGAGGAGGAGGGGGATTGGGCCTAGCGCGTCGGCCCAAGCCGGGGAAAAGAAGGGAAAGAAAGGAAAAAAAGAGGGGGAAAAAGGAGAAAAGGAAAAAGGAAAAAGAAGGGAAATTAGTGGTTGGATTAATTAGTATGATTTGGGTAATTTGGGATGTTTAATAAAATATAAATATTAAAATAATAATTAAATTCTATTTTTAGGTTAATTTAGGGATTTTTGAAAGAATTTTCTTAGATTCCATTTTAAATTAACAAAACACTCTAATTTTCTCCACTTAAATTATTTATAAAGTTTATATTAATTTAAAAATATTTTATCCTTCTTAATTTAAACAAAGTAATTTATTTAATTAATTTCCAAAATAAAATCTTTAATTAGCTTAAAATACCACCATTCCTCCCATTTAAAACACTTATAAATTTCTTCTTGATTTATCCTAATTAACTTCCTCTTATTTTAATAAAAGTAAATTATTTGATTAACTTTCAACATAAAAACCTTATTCAATAATAGATAATAGAAATTAGGATTTTTGGGGCATTTCATCACTACCCCCTTAAAAACAGACTTCGTCCCCGAAGTCTCTGAAAGCGCCTAGGCTTAGGGTCGAAAAGCTCTACGGGAATAGGGACACCCTATGAAAAATAATACTTGAAAAAAACTACCCCCTTAAGAATAAACTTAATTAAAATTCTACCCTTCGTTTCTCACCGTGGCCGGAATCAAAACGCTTTAAAAATGAAAAATCTCTTTGGCTTCAAAACGATTTGAAATTAAGGAAAAACTTTGCAATTCAAATTCATTTTGCAAAGGATGCTGCTAGTAGTATCGACTTAAAAGATTAAAATAGAAGGGCGGCAAAACATACTTCAAAATCCAATAAGATTTTGTAAACCAAACTTTATTTCTGAAAGCGAGCGTGGCCAACAAGACCGACCGCTCTGATACCATCTTGTGGTATCAGCTCAAAAGAATAAAAATGGAGGAACGGTCAAACCACGAGTTAGAATCAGATACAAATTTCGAAAATAGAATTTAATTGCAAAAACGAGCATGGCCAAAAGGACCAATTGCTCTGATACCATCTTTTAACACCCCCAAATTAACTACAGAAAAATTTCGTTTAATTTTAAAGGAGTTTAGCGGAAGCAAGCAAATAAAACTGTAAATCCGAGGGTATTACCGCCACACTTAGTACTAGATCGATTCACGTCCATCGACCCGATACTAAGTGCTAAGGCTAAAAAGAATAGAACCAAAACAAATCATTAGTAAAGCATAAGTGTTAAGGAAATCAGAGTACGAAAGTATAGAGTTACATTATGAAATACAATATAAAAGTTCCAAATGTCATAGAAATTGAAATAACGGAATGATAAAGTACGATAATGCAAAGAAACAAGATAGGGGAAACACTCCGGCCACGTCACTCTCGGCCCCCAAGCTAGATCCAGACTCAACTCTCAGTCCTGAAAATGCCACAAATATCGTCCCCTACCTGCAAAACACAAACGGGTCCTCTGCTCGTGCGAATGAACAGCAGCCATAAAACGGGTGATCAGTACGCTACGTACTGAGCAAGGAAACAGACGCACTAAGGCCCACATACACAAAAATACATGAACAAGCAGACATAGCATGTGAATAATAAACAATAACATAGATGAACAATGCTGGTTACAAATCAGATAACTTTTTCATAAGATCTTAGATAATTATAACGATTCACATCATAGTCTTTATCGATCCATGTGAGTGCGGGAGCCCCACTATTATAGCCAATGGAACGGTCATGAGGGCCATGCTCTGCCACTATTATAGGCGGTGGAACGATCGCAAGGGTAATATACCCTGCCACTATTATTTGGCGGTGGACCGGTCTAGCCCCGACTCACAAGGTATTCCACTGTAAATATTAGTATTTCCATGTCTTATCACTTTTCCGTTTGGTTTGTTGAGCACGAAATCCCCCACTATTATAGCCGGTGGAACGGTCGCGAGGACACATGCCCGGCCACTATTATAGCAGGTGGAACGGTCGCTAGGGTAAGATACCCTGCCACTATTATAGCCGGTGGACCGGTCTGGGTTCGGCTCAACATTTTTCTTCGTAAGTAATTAGTGTTTTAACGTGTCTTATTTGAAAGAATATCACCCATGTCATGCATGGCTAGAGGGCCTCAACACATCACATCAAAACCGATGACATAGTCATACTATTTTTCCACCTTCTCCAATTAGGGTTTCCTTTCCAAACCCTAGGTACCATTATATGACCCTACGTAGTAATTTTCACCTCGGGCCTCCAGACTCCCAAACAGACTTCCATTAGCCTCCCCACGTCCCAAAGTAACTTTTCATACGTAAGATTCGCCCCGATGCGGACCTTAACCTCCCCATGCAAAAACTATCATTTCCAACATGCCAACTCTATCATTCCCATGCAAACCCTAGTTTTCCCATGCAACCTTATTTTCTCCCACTCTTCCATTTGTTTAATTCCCCTTTTTCTCATCATTTCACAGATTACAGATTACCTAGGTCGTCCATACCTACGTTAACCAGCGTACTTCCCCTTGGTTATTTTAATTGCTTATTCTTCTCTTTCAAGCCCCCACTCCACAACTCCTCATCAAATAACCTAGCATGCATGTCGTAGGGGTCACATCACATCACACCATAGTTGTATCATACCATATTAGCACATACAGACAAGAGCATGAGAACATACCTCGGTTCCACGTTGTGCTACATAATAACACAGATAACATACAGATCATAGCATACAACCTCACAAGGCATCCAAGACAAGTAAAGCATGCAATACACACAGGTGGCCTTATTTACGTCTTTACCTAAATTAGCGCCGGGCTTGGAGCACACTCCTACACCTCCTGGAGTTTGACCCGGTTCACCTATAAGGAAGAAGTGCTAAGGGTGAATCTCCCTCTACCCGAATTATCATAATTTTCCTATCTTACCCCTATCCTTGTCTAGTACTATATTTAACATTGATAATAGTAGTTTATAATTAAAAGTGGGGTTATTATTATTCTCAAGGTAGTTAAGCAAATGACCACAAACCAAGACACGCCTTAGTAAAATCCATAGTTATTAAGGTAAAGACTTTCATTATCACTAATAATGATATTATTATTAAAACCAATAGTAATAGTAAAAATACTAATAATAATAATAACAATAATAGTAATGATAATAATATTAATAATGATAGCAACAACCATGATCTAATAATAATCATAATAATATTAATAATAGTAATAATAATAATAATAATAATAATAATAATAATAATAACAAAAATAATAAGAAACGGTTGATAATTTGATAATTAGGATGGCCTTAATGGTTTCTCTCTGATATTTTGGATAATCATCTGAATAAGAAACGATTAATGATATCAGAACGATTGAAAGTGAATAAGTATTGGATTGTCGTGCTTTATGTGATCACCTTAATTAAGACACTATTACTTAAAGTGAAAGACCTCGAGATCAGGAATGGTGACTCCTTAGGGTCGCTACCCTAAGGACGTGGTTTAGTCCACGATTATTCTGGTATTTGCTGGTGTGCCTTTGTGCCCCAGCCAGGCCCTATATCATACTCTTCCTAGCTCTACGGACCTAGTTAGGGGGTATGCATACTTATGGATTAGGTGTCCTTGTCGGTAGGGTACTGAGTTAGCTTTATGCACCAGTACGACCAGGGTACCTTTGCGTCCTTGGGTTCATGGGTAAAGGGTACCGAGTAGCTGATATGCACCGGTACGACCGGTGTACCTTTGTGTCCCGGGTTGTCGATCTCCCATTCGAGGCAAATGAATAAGATTGACGTGCTGATTAAAGAAAGGAAAGATACTATTATTGAAAGTGAAATATTAATGAGCCGGGCCCAGATGATTTACGATATTGCGTACCGGTCCACCGGTTATAATAGTGGTCAAGGACCGTGTTGCCCTGGTGTGATTATGAGTACCGGTCCACCGGATATAATAGTGTCCAGGAGCGTTGTGCCCTGGATGATGAGTTATATATATCCCGGTCCACCGGTTATAATAGTGGCCAGGAGCGTTGTGCCCTGGATGATGATTACATATATATTCCGGTCCACCGGCAATAATAGTGGGGGTCCCGAGCTCAATAAAATCGGTTATGTATGTGAGTAAGATTATGGAAAAATACTAATCACTTATAGTGGAACACCATGTGAGTCGGGGCCAGACCGGTCCACCGGCAAATAATAGTGGTCAGGTGCGTTCTGCCCTGTGTGTTTATCTTCCAGTCCACCGGCAATAATAGTGGTCAGAGGCGTTCTGCCCTGTGTGTTGACTTCCGGTCCACCGACTCTAATAGTGGGGTTCTCGTACTCACATGGATATAAAATATGATATTGATGGATTAATGACAGAATAATGGCTTAAGGCCCAAAGTATCGATCGTGACTTATAAAGTATTATGTTTGTCATTGTTATGTATGCATCTCTCATTATTTATATGTGTGTGGCTTGCATTATGTGTCGTATGCGGGCCTATCTTTAAGTGTGGTATTAAAGGGTTACTCAGTACCGTAGTGCTGAAGGGATTCCCTTTATGGGGCCCCTGCCTATTCAATGGGCAGTGCCCTTGCAGGTATTTTCAAGTGTTACTCAAGTGGGTTACGAGAAGGAGAGTAAGGAATTTTCCGGTATCATGGCTTTTTCTCTTTCTCATTTAATTTCTCGGTTTTAAATGTTAACGTTGCTCAAGTAACCACCATTGGTGGATTTTATTCCTGAAATCGATTTGATGCGCTACTCTGATTTAAAAATGTTGAAGTTCTTGCAATTTACTCTGATTTATGCATGTTGAATGTCTTTCGATTTGTATTTTATTTTCTTAGCCTTAGCACTTGGTACTGGAACGGTATGAGTGAACCGGTCTGGTACTAGGTGTGGTGGTAATACTCCCAAAGTTCACGTTTTGTTTATCTGCTTCCGCAATTATCTTTTAAATAAAACGAAATTTTTCAGTAGTGAATTTTGGGGGTGTTACAGTTATCTTGTATTTCATTTCACTCATGTATTAACCTTGAATTTTTCCCACTTTGGTTTTTGAATTTAATGTTGAACTGCTTATGTTTTTAATCATCTCCTAATATTGTTCCTTGCATCTTTTAGCCTTGTAGTTAATATGAGGATGGCCAAGGGTTAGTCTTATACTGACCATGACAGCAGTACCCCTCATTTTAGTGTATGATTTTCTTTCACAAACAATAATTTTCAGTTATAAATTTTTGGGGTATTACAAATAGTCCGAAAAATAGCCCCTTTAATGATCCTTTGCATACTCTAACTAAGAGTCATAGCCCCACAAATCATCTTCTGCTCACAAACTAGAAGTTGGATCATCATAGTGACCACACAAGTATACTATCAATATAGTGAAATACTAGTAAAACATATGCCTATAGTATAGTAAGGCTTGTGCAATACATTGAATGCACATAGCTCCATGATGATGAGCATACCAATACCATTAGCACTTAGTCTCATAGTAGTAATACACAAAACATGTTTGCACAGAGAACATAGAAGGATAAAAATATAATAAATGTGTCACAATCCATACAATAAAAATGTTATAAGAATTCTCCCTTCAGTGACCACACAATTTTCGGTTAATAAGATACTTCATTTGGCCATACCTAGATCTCCACCATGATCACAAGTCATGGCAGCATCGATAATCAAAATGGAATACCACACTCGATATATGGGGTTATGATACATTAAAGGGGCTTTTCTCTAGGGATACCATACCAACAACACATTAAGTGCACCTATAGCGAGGGCTATAAGGTTAGGATACCAAACTCATCACATGGGGTCAAGATACATCGAATAAGCTTTTCTTTAGGGATACTGTAACACCCCCAAAATTCACTACTGAAAAATTTCGTTAATTAAAGGAAGATTAGCGGAAGCAGATAAATAAAACGTGAACTTTGGGAGTATTACCGCCACACTAAGTACCAGACCGGTTCACTCATACCGTTCCAGTACCAAGCACCAAGGCTAAGAAAATGAAATACAATTCGAAAGACATTCAACATGCATAAATCAGAGTAAATTGCAAGCGTCAACATATTTAAATCAGAGTAGCGCATCAAATCGTTTTCAGGAATAAAATCCACCGATGGTGGTTACTTTAACAATGTTAACATTTAAAACTGAGAATTGAAATGAGAAAGAGAAAAATCCATGATACCGGAAAATTCCTTACACTCTTTCCCGTAGCCCACTTGAGTAGCACCTGAAAAACCTGCAAGGGCACTGCCCATTGAATAGGCAGGGGGCCCATAAAGGGAATCCCTTCAGTACTACGGTACTGAGTAACCTTTAATACCACACTTAAAGACAGGCCCGCATACGGCACATAATGCAAGTCACGCACATAAATAATGAGAGGTGCATACATAACAATAACACGTAACACAAGTTATAATTCACGATCGATATCTTTGGGCCTTAAGCCATGTCATAGTGTAAGATCAGTTATAGTATCTTTCCTTTCTTTAATCAGCACATCATTCATATTTATTTGCCTCGAATGGGAGATCGATAACCCGGGACACAAAGGTACACCGGTCGTACCGGTGCATATCAGCTACTCAGTACCCTTTAACCATGAACCCAAGGACGCAAAGGTACCCTGGTCTTACTGGTGCATAAAGCTAACTCAGTACCCTACCGACAAGGACACCTAATCCATAAGTATGCATACCCCCTAACTAGGTCCGTAGAGCTAGGAAGAGTAAGATATAGGGCTTGGCTGGGGCACAAAGGCACACCAGCAAATACCAGAATAATCGTGGACTAAACCACGTCCTTAGGGTAGCGACCCCTAAGGAGTCACCATTCCCGATCTCGAGGTCTTTCACTTTAAGTAATAGTGTCTTAATTAAGGTGATCACGAAAAGCACGATAATCCGATACTTATTCACTTTCAATCGTTCTGATATCATTAATCGTTTCTTATTCAGATGATTATCCAGAATATCACAGAGAAAACCATTAAGGCCATACTAATTATCAAATACTCTTGGCTAATCAGCATTATTTGAATCATATTATAATGTTCCACAATCTCAAAGACATGTTAGGTACAAATTACTCATTTGCCCTTTACTTATATAATTGTTAAGTATCCGTTCCTTACTTGATAAATTACCACATTACCCTTAAGGTTGCATAATTACCAAATTACCCCTTGTCCACTTTAGATTACCAAATTGTCTCCTACACTTTTTAAATCACCATTCACCCCTCATAATTACTACACTTATCATATTTCCCATTTGGTTGGATATATTACCAAGTCGCCCTTCTCCTTTATTAAAATTACAAAATTGCCCTTGAGTTGGATAAATTACTAAATCACCCTCCTTCATTATCATGATTACTATTTTGCCCCTTTAGTTGGTTAAACAATTATCACTTTACCCTTTTATCGGCTAAATTACCAAATTGCCCCTTTACTTGAACAAATTACCAAATTGCCCTTCTCCTTTATCATAATTACCATTTTACCTCTCTCAATTATTTTTAATTGCCATTTACCCTTTTCAATTATCATAAATTCCAAATTAACCTTCCTTATAATTAATTTACCCCTCTTCATAATTACAATTACCAATTTTACCATTCTCCATATTTAAAATTACTATAATGCCCTTTAATTGGTTAATTTATCAAATTACCCTTCTATAGCATCATACTTATCCAATTGCCCTTCTACAATCATAATTTAATTTCTAAATTACCTTTGGTCGTTATCATAATTACCACGTTACCCCTTACTCCCAAGTTTACCATAATATCCTTTTATTTACAAAATTACCATTTTACCCCTTACATCCAATTTTACCATAATATCCTTTTATTTATGAAAATTACCACCATACATCTTTTACTTTAAAAATTACTATTTTACCCTTTCACATCCAAGATTACCATCTTTATCTTTCCTTACATAATTACCATTTTGCCCTTCTTTTCCAAATTACCATATTACCCCTTTACTTATAAATTACCACTTCACCATTCACTTATAAAATTTACCATATTACCCTTTACTTATGAAATTACAATTTTTCCCCTCTACCTCCAAAATTACCATAATTCCCTCCTTCATCCAAAATTACTATTTTACCCTTACTTCTAAAATTACCATTTTACCCTTCTTTCTCACAACTTACAATTTTATCCTTTACTTGTAAATTATCATTTAACCATTTAATCATAAAATTTCCATATTAATATTTTATCTCAAAAATTACCGAAATACCCTTTTCACTTATAAAATTTCCACTCAACCCCTTTATTCACCATTTTTATGAATTTACTAACACTACATAAAATAATGATATTAATACTTCATTTTTATCATCTAAGTCCACCAACTTGTCATTTTTCAACATAATACTCATTAGCAACTACACACATTGATTTATATACCTCATAAGCATAATTACTAAAATACCCTTAAACAATAACATCATTCATGCATTAACAACATGGTACATCATAAACAAGTATTTAACATTTCTATCCATATTCCAACTCCTTCTTCATTTAACATACCTACATATGGCACAAAAGTTATCATGCTTTTTCTTTTTAACAAACAATATAAGAAACCATAAACATATCATGCTAAGCATACAAAACATGCATAAAATCATACTAAACCCTAAATGTGCTAGCATGCATTTTTCCATATATTTAAGGGAGGATTAACGGTTACCTTAATCCCGCAAAATATCAATCTTACCAAGAATAATTAGTAACTCAACACCTAAAAATAATATCCATCATATTTATGTTAGAAATAAGAATCCAAGTATAAAAATTTATAAATTTTAATTAATAAAACACTTAACATAAAATACCCTTATACCTTAAAAATTAGCCAAATAATTTTTAAAATGAAGGGGAGCTCACGCTGCATGAGCAGCATGAGTTTCATGCAGAAAAGAGAAGGGAAAAAGGCTCAAAGAGGGGTGAAGGAAGCAAGATTTATCATTTTCGGGTTAAGGTCTTTAGGCTAGAAAAGAGGGTGGTTAGGGGAGGTTCTAAGGTAGGGGAATGGTGCAGAAGTGTAGAGGGGGTGTAGGTGGAGGCAAAGGGTGGTTTCACGGTGGCATAGGGCGGCGGAGACGGCGGCGGCAAGACAGCGAAGTTGGCTGCCGAGGAGGGTCGAGGGAAAGGGGTTGTGAAGGAAGGAAAAGGAGAGGGAAAAATGGAGGGGTTCAAGGGCTGTTTTCGACCAAATAATGGATGGCGGTTATAGAGGGGGTTGCAGGGTGTCGAACGGTGGGTTGGGTGGCGGTATAGGTTGCTGGACGGCGGCGGAAGCGGCAGTTGCAGGTGGCTCGGCGGTAAGGGGGAAAAGCTGGGAAGAAAAAGGAAAAGGAGGAGAAGGGAGGAAGTGTAGGGATCGAGAGGCGGCGTGGGGTTGCAGGGTGGTTCTAGCGGCGGCGGGCGGCGGTGAGAAGAAAAAATGGGGGATGAATGGGAGAAGGAGAAAAGAGAGAGGATGCTCGGGATGGAGAGGTGAGCCTCGAAAAAAAATGGGGAATGAAGGGCTTGGGAGCTGAAGAAAAAGAAGAGGGAGAAGAGAGGGGGCAAGGTTGGCCGATCAGTGCTGCAGTGGTGGCAGGGGAAGACAGGGAAGAAGGGGGAAAGAAACAGGGGCACGCGGGGTGTGGTCCAGGGCTGGTTTGGCTCGAAAAGGGAAGAAAAACGACGGGGGAAGAGAGAGGGAGAGGGAGCAGGTGGTGGTGGCAGGTGCAGGGTGGCGGTCGGTGCTCGACAATGGAAGAAAGGAGAGTCGGGCGTGGGAGGAGGAAGAAAGGAGAAGGGAAAGGGACTGGCGGCTGGACCGGCGCAGAAAAAGAAGGGAGTCGGCCGATCCTGGGGTAAAAAATAAGGAAGCGTTTGGGCTAGTGTGCTGGGCGGCGCGCGAGGGAGAGGAGGGAGGAAGCCCGCGCGAGATAAGGGAGATGGGCCAGTGGCCCAGTGCGCAGGAGAGGGGAAGGGCTGGTCGGGCGGCCCAAGGAGGAGAAAAAGGAAAAGAGAAGAAAGAAGAAAAGGAGAAAAGGAGAAGGAAAAGAAAAAGGGAAAGGGAAAATGGGAAAATAGGGGAAATAAATTAAATTAATTTATAAAATCATAAAATGTAATATTCTTGATAAATTATTTAATTTAATAATTTAATTTATTATAATCTAATATTTTAGTTTAAAAAGGATAAAGGTGGTAAAATATTAGTTTGGAAAATTATTTAAATAGAATAATATGATAAATAGCAAAATATTTATTTTTAATTTATTAAATACTCTTATCCAAATTTACATACTGTAAAATCTATAAAATAATTAAAATAACTAATTTTACAGGCTAATTTTATTTCAAATAAAGTTATTTATTAAAATATAGATTTTCGAAATTTTTGGGAGATTACAGATACCATACCTATTATAAATCAAATGTACCTACAACAAGGGCTAATACAAATTGGGATACCACACCCACCTAAGCTATGGGTAATATGAAGTGTTAGGGGGCTTATACTTGGATACCTCACCTACCCGCACTAGGCATAGATGTCATGCCATCTTGTCACAATATAATCCTATACCTCAAAGATATATATATATATATATATACACCCTACCGACCAAAACTTGGTGGAGAAGGATATGCACTATGAGAAAGTATCACCATAGGGTGACCTACCCACAAACACTTAGTCAACTACCCCAAGTGTGAGAAGAAAAATGCTCAAATGAAATATTATCCCATTATTATGTATTTTCAAATGATATCACAAATAATAAAAAATAAAATCCAAAAATAGGCAAATGGGTATTTCCAAGTGATAATATAAATGCAATTAAGTTCCATTATTAACAAAATTAGGTTTTTCGAATTCATAACATCAAACAAATTTAAATTCCTATTATTAACCTTCTGTGTTACCAAGTGATAACACCAAAAAAAATTAATTCCAATTATTAACCACATTAGGTATTTTCAAGAGATAATAACAAATACATCACAAAGCACAAAAGCCACCAATTGGGTATTTAGATATCATACCAAAATTAACCAATCCTAGTCCCAAGTATCATCATTTTGATTCTTATTAAATTCATGGCAATCTTAGTTCAAATAACAATTTAAATGTTGTAATTACATTGAGGTATTAACACAAAATTCTTGATAGGATAGTTGTACTTAATAACCAAAACTAGGTACCATTTAACATAACCAATCGATCAGTCCCCGGGACCAATCAACAAGTTTAGTCATACTAGACCTGAACTAAATCCACACTAGAGAACTAGTCGAATGGTTTCTCTTACCAATCAACTATTTATAAGAACCCGTTGATGGATTTGAACCAACTAATCGATGGTTCTTAGTAGAGAAAAAACCATTTTGGTATGCAGAATAACTAGTTGATGGTTCTAACTAAACACCAAATCATTTTAATATAAAGAGTCACCTATTAATGGATTTGACAAACAAATTAATTATCATACATACTAATTGATGGGTTTTGTCTAACAAATCAATGGGTCTAAGAAAAGACCAAACCATATTGGGTTGTAGGGTCACCAATAAATGGGTTTGACAAACTGATCAACTATTCATTAAAAGTAGTCTACTGATTTATCAAACTAATCGACCAATCCCATGACTAGCAAATCTAAATTTCCAAACCATGTCATTTGTCGCACAACAAATTAATGAGTTGATGTACCAATTGACTCATTGAGGTAAAATATTATTCAAACTTGTGATACACACATCAAAATTACCAAACTTTACCATATTAATCCTAGCATTATTCTAAGTCATAAAACATATAAAAATATATTTTGCATGTATGAAATCAAAAGGGCACATGGTAATGTAAAGAGTGGAATGAATCATGACCAAAAGCCATATTTTTGCATAAAATTAGAGAAATCCAAAAATGCTCACTTTAATAAGAATTATACCCGTTAAATAAATTACAGAATATCCAAACACATAGAACCTCAATAAACAACAAAATCCCATTTATATTAAAGAAAAAAAATACCTTACCTTAAAGTAATTCTTCTAGTACAACAACTCTTACTTGATTTCTATTTAGTAGAAACTCGAATCCTAAGAGAATTGAAGTTAAAACCATTAAAAATCACCTTCCTAAAATTCATTAAAATCAAGGAAAAATTAGATTAAGAAGAAGAGGATAAACACAAACTTTTCACAAAAATAGGATCCAAAGGAGAATAACTAAAACCTCTAACCATTCTCAAACCTTAATTCTTCCTTGCTTAAGGAAAATAAGGGAGAACTAAATCCAAGATTAGAAGAAGAAGAAGAAGGAGACTATGATCAACAAAAGAAGGGATAAAATAGAGCAATTATTTATTTTTATCAATAGAGAGGAGAAAGGGAATAATGAAGGAATGTTCAACACTTAGGAAATTTCTCCACCAAGAAATGAGATAAGAGAGCAAGAACAATAGGTGATGAATCAAAATGGATTAGAAATGATGAGTATAGAGGTGAGTCTTTGTGTACATTCAAAGGAGATAAGGAGATGAGACTAGAAATGTTAAGTGTGGGCAATAAAGATGTGAGAGCTAACTTGACGAAGTGATGGGAGGTTAATCATGAAGGAACATGGTAGAGGGTCGGTGAGTCAAAGGATGGTGCGAGAAGCCAACCACCCACTAAGCTACCAGAAGTGAGCGGGATAGGTGAGGGAGAAGAGAGAAGGTGAGGCTTGCCTCAAAAGTGCTTGTAGGGAAGAATATGGCTAATTAAAATGATATAAGGATCTAAGTAATGTGAAAATAATCCTAGAATGCCAAAATATGCTTATTAGCATAAATGAATTCTAATTGGAAGTTTCCATAATCATTAGAAAGAGATTCAAATCAAAAGTAGAAATGGATATGAAATCACAGGATAACTAGTCAATTGGTTTGTTGAGAATAAAAATGTCAATTATTGAGCTCACTAGTCTATTGGCTAGGCAAACCAGTTGATCGGTACACATGAAATTCACATTTTTATAAGAATTTTAAACTTATACGAAAACCAAAATTAATTTATTTTATATCAACATAATTTAAAAAAAATTTGGAAAGATTTTGGCACAGGGTAATATAGTACTATCCCCTTAAAATAGACTTCATCCCCTAATTCCATAAAATAAATGTATTGTTGTAAGCTCAAAACATAAGAAAACCCTAAGCCATTAACCAAAAGAAAATAATAAATAAGGGTTAGTACATAAAAGAAGGGTAATACTCACTCAAAAGAGGCGACATTACTCACCCAATGCATATAAGCAAAAACCTATAGTCCATCATCTTAATCTCCTCCTCAGACTCCTAAGCCGCCTCCTCAGCCCCATGATGTAACCAAAATACTTTCACGAGTGGAATGACCTTCTAACATATCTTCTAAGTCTCATAATCAAGAATCTACAATGGTTTCTCCTTGTAAGTCAATGTCTTATCGAGCTCAATCAACTCCAACTGAATGATGTGTGACAGATCTACAATGTTCCTCAACTAAGAGATGAAGAAAAAGGTATGCAGATGAGAAAGCTTAATAGGTAACAGAAGATAGTAAGAAAACTATCTAACCCAATCCAAAATCTCATATGGCCCAATAAACCGCAGGTTGATCTTAACCTTGCAACTAAAATGCATCACTCCCTTAGTTGGCAAAAATTTCAAAAGGACCTAATCGCCTACCATGAATCCATTTGATATCTCCCTATAGATCTACATAGCTCTTATATCTATCCTAGGCTACCTTCATCTAGGATCTAATCAACCTAATCTACCTAGCACTATCCTCAACATCTCTGGTCCCAACATAACCATCTCACTTAAGTAGCTTTAACATATAGGATTATGGCACTTTCATCCATAGAGTGCGACAAAAGGTATCATCCATATGCTTTCATGATCACTATTATAGTAGAAGAACTATACCAATTCTAGAAGATCCTCCCAACTTCACATAAACTCAAGCATGCAAACCCGAAGCACATCCTCCATGGTCTGAATAGTATGCTCAATCTACCCATTTGTAGTTGGATGGAAATCTATGCACACCTTTACTAATGTCCAAAAATTATCCTACAACTTCTAATGTGAGTATGAAAAGAGCCTAGAATCTCAGTCCTACACAATGTCCTTAGGTACCCAACAGTATCGGGCCACATGCTCCTTACAAGCACTAGTCATCTACTTTATATTCTAAGTCAACTACATCGGTATGAATATTGTTGACTTGGTCAACCGGTCAACTACCACCTAGATCATATTTGAGCCACTATTGGTATTCAATAATCCAACCATGAAATCTATTAACATGCTATCCCATTTCCATTTAAGGACCTCTAATGGCTGAACTAATCTCATCGGACCCTTGTGTTCCATCTTACCTTTTAACATATTAAGCACCTAGCCACAAAATATACAACCTCCCGATTCATACAGGGCCTCCATTAGATTCATCATAAATCCTTATACAACTTATCCCCTCTGAAATGGATGGAATAAGGTGTATAATGAACATCCTCTTGGATCCTCCTCTTAATTTCTCTATAGCTCTACGAAATATACCATCTTCCTTAGAAACGGATACTACGATCTCAAAAATCTAGAGCCCTACTACTTTTCCCTTTGATACACTACAAAATTTGTGACTTGAGTAGACAAAAAATTAGTCACCATTTTTTTGTGTTGGAAAAAGTTACTAATACAAATAGATTTTTTTATGGGCAATAAAGATTGTTTTTCCTATAGAATTTTTTTTCTATTAGTAATACTATGTTATGGCAACAGATATTTTGCTTATTTTTATATCTGTGGGTATCAGTAGCATTGTACCAACAAAAATAATACCCAATCATATATTTGGTGGCATTAGTATATAAGGAAGACACATGTTTCAACTATTGTTATATCTTATGCCACAACAGATTCATTCCTCTTACACAGGAGATACTTCTCTTATTATGATAATTGTTAATTTTTATTTGAAATACTAATAATATAATATATAACCATATTTATAATTATCATTATAATTATTATTAATATCATTATAACATAACTATGATAGTTAAAATAATAATAATTATTCTTCAAATAATAAAAGTTATCATTATAATAATAATAATAATGGTAACTGTCATTATTATATGAATTATAATAATAAATATTATAATAAAGGTAAAATCAGTCAAGTAAGGCTTCGAACAACCAATATAATGGGAGTCTCGCTACTTGATCAATGCGATGAGGGTCTAGGTGGTGGTGTACCCGTGGTTTTTAGTTCTTTTCGGATCTAACATTATTATAGTTATTTATATAATTATTGTAACATCCTATATTTTTTAAATTCAATTTCCTTAAACTTATTGATTTTATTAATGAAATTTGATGAAAATTTTTAATTATTTTATTTGTGATTGGTTTTATAGTTTTATTGATAATTTCAAATTCATATTAGAGTTTATATAATCATTTTTCATTATGGATTATTCAAGAAAAATTCGTTCATAATTATGACTTTTAATAAATTCATATGATCTCAATTTATATTTAAAAATATATTTCCCTTTATGGAAATTATTTAAATTCTTTACAGTTCCACATAATTTGGTTTATACATTTTTCTATTTCTTTTAATTATTATTTTGATACTTTATTTCTTTTTCCACAAGATATATGATTATCATTTAAAATATATCTCCATTTCCATTGTGTGTTTTTATTTCAATATTTTACATTCATTTCCAATTATAACTTCATTGTGTCATTATGAATTTGTTATGGAGTCATATTTTATTAGCAAAAATAAATTATTTTTTTTATAAAACCTCTTTAAAGTAGCAAAATCATTTTAATGATTTATTTGTATAAAATATTTGCTTCATTCAATTTATTTATTTTATATGGTTGATAAGATTTTTTAGATATTTTAAATTGAAGTTTTCTACAATTTAATTATGATTTTCTTTTTGAAATTATTTTTCTTCCATTTTTTCATTTTTCATAATGGATGACGTTTTCAAAATTATGTTGAATTATTTATAGTTGCTCGACTTTTATAAAATTAAATTTCTAATGTATTTTTTAGTTTTATTTTTAAATTTTATTCTATTTTAATTAGTGTTACAATTTATTTTAAATTTATCATTTAATCAAATAATTTTTTTTTTCAAAATCTAGTTATATAATTTTTATGAGAGTATTTTAGTTTAAATATATATATTCTTATAAAATAAAATAGAATTGTTCAAACCCCTCCATATTTCTTTTCCTTCTTCTCTTTCTTTTCCTTTTCCTTCTGCCCTATTCGACCTTTGGCGCCCTACATCCTGACCCCCTATACCCTTGGCTTTGACCTCTATCTTACTGCTACCACCATCGAGCCACTACCCCTGGCACCTCTAAATATTTGGGAGCGATAACAGATGCACCAGTCAGCAACGGAACAATAGCTAACATCCAAGGGCAAATGGTCAACCCTGACCTACTCACTCTTCGTCTTCTCTCCATCCTCCACTACAACCGCCACTACTATAGCACCAATAATGAACCACCACCACAATGCTGAGCCGCTGACCACAAATAGGTAGCACCAATGATTGCAGCAAGGCGACGTACAACAACAATAAACCTGTATCGAGACACCATAGCAGCACATCGCCACTACCAAACCTCCAATCTGACCACCTAAGCACCATCATTGCTCCTCCATGTCTTGGTTGAGCTCCTATTGGCTTATAATGGTAGATTTTGGTCGGTATAATCTTCAAATCCTAATTCTGATTTTTTTGATTGAATTTTTGTGAATTAGCTTATGATAAGCTAAATTGGTTGTTAGATTATGTATATATGAGTTAGATGATTGATTTGGAAATGTTGATTTTGTTGTATATCGTTGATTTATAAAATTTGAATTTTTAACCTGGGTTTGTCGATATAGTTTGGCTTCTTCCGATTGTAATCTATTTTTACCAATTAATTCTATAAGATGCTTTGAAATGTATTTAATTGCAGGTTGAAAGTGTCAATTTGAGAAATTTGTCGAAAATCGATTGAAATCAGTTTTCTTGGTCAAAACTCTTGCGGTTTTGAAATTTGATTGTTCATTTCTTTATTTTCTTAAATTGATTATACAATAGGTTATATAATATGTCTAATTTCATTTCTAAACTTTCAATTTGAACAAATTAATAAGATTTTACCAAATTACGTTTTGGTCCTAAAACCTTAGTTTCAAAAGTAATTTTCTAGAATTGGTAAACATTGTGATTCTTTTTGCTAAAATTGATTGTTTAGATTTGTTTAAAACTAGTTTAATTGTATTTTTGAGCCTTCAATAATGGTTAATTGATTTTAATTGTTGAATTTGTATATTGGGATTAAAAACCCTAAATTTTAGTAATAGTTCATGAAATTGAGTTATGTTAGTCATTTACATCTTCAAATGCCTCTTATATAAATGTGATATTTGCAAAACCTCTAGGTTTTAAAATGTGATGAGCCTAGCATGGTTCAAGTGGAAAGGTTTTTCATGCTAAGTTATATCACTTTATTACTCTCACTTTATATTTGGCCTATTGGCTTTGCAATATCGTGCTCCACAAATATTAGGTTTTAAGTTCCATTATTATTAGTGGATTGAAGTTATATGTTCTACCCTATAGCATTGCTTGTAAAAGAGAAATTCATTGATCTTGATAATAAGTAAATATTTTTCTACTTTTTTAATGTTGTTTTGTGTTTATGCAGGTACCAGTAGATTCTTTACTCTATTTGATTTCATTTTCTAATTCAGTGTCTACCAAGAATTTTTGTTGTTCATTGGTGTTTTGTTCATTGAATGACATAATGTTTAATAGATGGACATGTTAAGACATTTAAAATAGAAAGAACATGGAAATTGAATAATTCCAACTAGTGCATGTATGTACAATTAGTTATCTAATTACATCATTTAGGAAAAAGAAATTAAAGTCTTGACAAGTGCCTAAGGGTAATTGTTAGACAAACTATTATATCAATTATATTTAAGTTTAACTGGAGTACACCTAAAGGGAGGATTCATTCAAAATGTTTCTCTTTTTTAAGTGATATGTAGTTACATTCTTCCTTTCTGAGACTATGTATTTGAAGTAATGAACCTAAAAGAATAAGTTATTCGGTTTGGTTAGATTAATGATTTTATACTTTCAACATTATTTTGTACCTTCATACTTTGTTTGGGTGCAAAACATGGGCTTTCTTATATCAATTCTAGAAACTACTTATCTTGGAATAATATAAATGGGAGCTCTAAGGATTTGAACTTGTAGAATAGATCGACTCTTCCCTGTCAAAAACCAAAATGCTTAAATTAT
This sequence comes from Tamarix chinensis, assembly GCA_030549775.1. Lineage (NCBI taxonomy): Eukaryota > Viridiplantae > Streptophyta > Magnoliopsida > Caryophyllales > Tamaricaceae > Tamarix > Tamarix chinensis. The sequence goes on from CM060177.1 coordinate 74,903,203, forward strand.
AATGCTTGAAGCTATTCATTGTTCCTTACCCTATAAGATATTATTTTTTTATTAATATTTCCAAGACTAAAGTAACACCCAAATATGAGTATTGTCATTGATATAGTCTACATATAGGTCTAGATGTACACACCATCACGACCCTCATATATAATTACAGTAGACTACGTCCAAAAGACCTATGGAATATTGGGTTTTCGAACTTCTAATTTATATTTCCAATAGTATAATTTACAAACATTAAAATTATTTGATGATTGAAATATACATGCCATGTGAACTCTAATTATGTAATCAAGGTTGTAAGTTGCACGAGCTCCTACATTATTACATGCAAATGAAAACGCAAAATCCATTCAATTTTTAGTTTTCCTTTCTATTTTACCATGTTGCGATAAAATTCTAAAACTATTAAGAACGCTTTTTTAAATTAATATAGATTAGAAGCATAAAATTAGAGAATCCCAACAATTCTCATTCTAGGAATAATTATACCACATGCTCAAATTATAGAATATAAATTAAACCATACTCACATAAACATACCAAACACATGGAACCCCCAATAAATAATAGAACCCCCTTTATGATAAAGATAAAAAATGCCTTACCTTGAATTAATTCTTGTAACACTACAACTCCTACTTGATGGTTATCTATCACAACCTTGATTCCTAAGAGAAGAAAAGTTAAAACCATTCAAAATCACCTTTCAAGACTACATTAAAATGATGGAAAAATTAGAAGAAGAAGGCCACAAACACAACATTTCCTTAATAATAGAATGTAAAAGGAAAAGAATTGAAATCTTCAACCTTTCTTAAACCTTAATTCTTCCATTCTTAAGGAAAATAAGGGAGAAACTTAATCCAAGCTTAGAAGAACAAAAAGGAGATAGTGCTCGACTAAAGATGGGAGAAAACCAGAGCAATTATTTATTTTCTCAATAAAGAAGAGAAAGGGAAGAATAAACAAATGGTCAATAATTTATAAAATTTTCCACCAAGAAAATGGAGAAAAGTGTAAGAAAAATAGGTGAGAAATGAAAATGGATTAGAAATGAAGGGTATAGAGGTGAGGCTTAGTCGATATTTATAGGAGAGAGGGAGATGAGATTGGTAATGTTAAGTGTAGGATAAGGTCTGTATGTGTTGCTGGTAAGCCTATTGTTTGGGGATCAGGGGTCCCCTCTATTGGTACTACTGACTCTAGAACTACTGGGGATGGAGCAGCACTTAACAATTGAATTCTTGGTAGCCCAACCTACCATAGTTCAAGAAGATTGCAAGTCTGCCTCCATAATCTCTATCAGAGTAGCTCTTACCACATCATCTACATGAGGACCCCCTTAGTGGTACTTGGCCTCTAATCTAATCCCTCTCCTAGTGTCTCAAAGGTCCTCCTACTCGTTACTAGGTTCTACTCCTAGATCTCTAGCCCTCTAGTTTCATCTCTCCTTGGATAGAGGCCTAATCCTAGATCAAAGTGGTCACTGCTCCCATCATGTAGTAAATGCTAAAGTTCATCCTCTATAAGAACTAGAACACCATCGTGGACCCATTTGCGGTGATCCCTAGAGCAGACTAATGAAGTGAGCATAGTACTACCGGACCATCATGTTGGCCTAGGTGAATTGCATAAACTCTTTGAACTTGTCCCTCTTTAAGCTCTCAGGATAATACTTCGAGCACAGGGTGACCTTAAATGCCTCCCAAGTAATCGAGGGACCATATTGGGTATGGTGCTCCACCCACCAGGCATCTACTATGCCTCTTAGGAAGAATGCTGCAATTTTGGGTTGTCGAGTTGAAGGCCAACCCACAACTGCAAAAGTGTGATCTATATCTTGGATCCACCCTTCGACAATCACCAGGTCCTCCTCGCCGACGTACATTAGAGGATGATGCTCAGTGACCCTTTGGAGCAAATCCTCTCTAATGCCCTTGAACTAATGGGGGTATTGTGTCGGCACAAGGTGTTAGCACTAAACGAACTCCATAAAGGCCTCCTCTAGTCATCGAACCCTTTCTTTCATCATGAACCTTAGCTTCAAGAGAAAACACACTTTAGGAGAGAACCTATTAGTTCAATGCAGTTATCACATATTATTTCCCTTTAGGTAAATTCCTATTCTAATATCCTTATTATGATTTTGAACTCTTAGTTTTTAGAATAGAAATACCTTTTTAGGGCATAATACATTTCAAAATCTAGGAAAAACTTGTTAGTCAATAATTTTCCATGAAAATAAAGCATGGTTATTAAAACTGTAGGCTAAAACAGGGTGTGTTATCGCTATGATCGATATAAGACTGACCCCCAGCTAATCTCATACCAACCACAAGGCTAGAAATTTTTAAAAGACATTAATATGAGTAGAAAATAAAATAATAATTTTTCTAACATTTCATAAATAAAATAGAGTACATAATGTTAGTGTCAATACACAAATAGAAAACGAGTACAATTACAATTCCCCTATGGTGGAGATAAAATGAGCGATATAATGGTGAGAAATCAACATAAAGTAAGTCCAAACAACACTCTCTTGAACCCCAGGATGAGTCCAATAAACCATCACTTAGACCCGCCGAGTGCATTGAAGGCATAAAAATCATCATATGTAATATCTTCTACCTACACGATTTTAGGAGAGGCCACTACATGTGGGAATGAGTAGCACCCATGAAATAGGTGATTAGTACGCTGCGTACTGAACAATGTAACCATGTGACTAAGACCATACAACATAAATGGTAGATAATACATGTAGTGAATTAGTCTGGTTAATCATAAGCATTAGATCTTAGGCTATTAATTTCATTTTCACACAACTCTCAATTTTGATTCATGCGAGTACTGGAACTTCATTATTATAGCTGGTGGATAAAAAAAACTAGGGTAGAATGATATTAGCCACTATTATTTGCTAGTAGATCGGCCTCTAGGGCAAAATACTCCTAGCCACTATTATATCGGTGGATTGGTTTGGCTTCGACTCTTATGGTATTTCACTGTAAGTAAGTAGTATTTTTCTCATGGCTTATTATCATTTAAGGTTTGGTTTATTTAGTTTGGGATTCCCCACTATTATAGCTGGTGGATCAAAAACACTTAGGGCAGCATGCACCTGGCCACTATTATTAGTCGGTAGATTAGTTTCTAGGGCACCCTACACCTAGCCACTATTATTACCAATGGACCATTCTAAACCTGACTCAATAATCTTTCACTTTAAATTTTTTGTGTCTTATTCATGTCTTATTTAATAGGTAGTCTCTTACTAGACATGCATACCCCACTAGATTTCCCATTCTCACCCCTTTCACCCTTTCTCTCGTAAAAAACCTCATCCCATATCTTGGAAAATCTATGCATCCTAGGTCTCCTAAACTTCTTCCACACCTTTTCCTTCATTACCATGAAAAACCTAACCTTCTACGTGCATGGGCTAAGGCTCATTTTCCCATATCTTTGTTTTAACCCACCATCGCCCTTTAGGGTTTCCCTTAGAAACCCTAATCTGGCATATGTGGCCTAACCTCTCCCTATCATACATGGCCCATGCCCCTCTTTTCTTCCAACCCCACTCAACCCACACCCAACATCACAGCTTTAATTCCCATTCTTCACATGTGATCATGGAAATCCTAGTAAGTCATGTCAAACCCTAGTACTTCTCCTTCCTTTTATGTAATCTCATCCTTACACACACTCCACCCACCTTTGCAATTGACTCATTCCCCCCTTCATAAGACACCTCCTAGTCTTAGCCCTCACTCCAACCACTTACCATTAACTATCCCTTCCACACACTTCCCCCACTTAAGGTTTTCCCACAAACCCTAGTTACGTCCCCCATGCACACTTCTACCAACCTATGTACTATTTTTCACTCATAGACTCCAATCACCCAAAATACTCTTCCCTCACCTTTATAAACCTATAAATCACCTTCTTCCACATAAATGTTACCCCCATGCAAAGACTAACCACCCTATGCAAGCCTTACACTTCCCATGCAAGATTTACTCCAACATTTCATCTTACTCCTATTATCCTTTTATTTGTCCACCCATAAGTCATAAAGTACTTAGGCCTTTCTCACTTCTCTCCAATCACACCACTTTCTTTAGTTCTTTTAGCTACCCACAACCTCATAATGCTACCTAAGGACTCTTAGAATTCATGTCATATTAGGGAAACAATACATAGGGGCATAACACAAAATACAAGTCATATCACCATATTACACATGTCTTAACACATATATAACTTACCTTAGCTCCATGCGTAGCAAGCTACACTACCAGAATTTAGTCCATAACCACATATGAAACAAACACATAACCAAAGACACATGAACACATAGCACTGAATTTGGCCTTAACAACATTCTTACCTAGATCGACACCGAGCTTATAACATGACTCCTACACCTCCGTAGGGGAAGCATTTGGTTCACCTATAAGAGTGGTATACTAATGTTAACTTCCCTCTTATTTATTTTATTATACCTTAACTAATTATTAGTAGAAGATTAATATTATTAATGATTATAATAATAGTCTTAATAATAATAAGATTAGTATTATTAACGATACTAATAATACTAATAGTAGTAATAATAACCATAATAAGATTAATAGTAATAATGATGATAATAATAATAATAAGAATAATTATAAAAAATAAATTATACTTAATTAGAAATAAGGGTTAAGGTACAACTAGGGGTGGAGGTGGCAGTTGGGGTAGTGGCAACGAAGGCGCACAACAATGGCTGTGGCGGCAGTGGCACAAAATGTTGGAGGTGGTGGTGATCTAAAATATCTAAAATTTGCAGTTGGAAAAGGGCAATTGAGGTGGAATTTGTGAGATGGTAGGTTTCCTAGACCAAGAGGGTTGTAGTGGCAATGATGGTGTGTTAAGGCAACTACATAGGTGGTGGCAACGTAGGTAGCTGAAGGTGGAGGAGAAGAAAAGAGGAGGAAGGAGGGGAGAAAGAGGTAAGGACGGGTATAGGGAGGTAGGGAAAGGTTTTTTAGGTAGAGAGGGAGGTAGTAGGGGTGGTAGTTATAGGGGAGGAGGTGGCGTAGGGCAGTGAATGGGGCGGCGATAGGGTGCAAAGGGCAGCTCGAGCTTCCCACTTTACACGACTAGGCAGGGTAATGTAGTGGAAGTTAATGGTGGGTAGGGGTCATGTTAGGTAGAGGGTAGTGCAGGGAAGAGGTTGGGTGAAAGTTTGGATGATGACTAGGCACAGCGACGATTGGGGCAACATTTGATGAGGTAGTGGAGGAGAGCTTAGGGGGTTTTCTAGGCAAAGCAAATAGAAGAGGAAGAAGGGTGAGGGCTAGGGTTTCCATAAATATGGGGAGAAGAATAAGACAAAGTTGGATGAGGATAAAGAAGTGGGAGGGGTAGGTGGTTGTCGGCCAACAGTGGCAAGTTAGCGTAATCCTACAGATATGCGGGTTGGCAAGGGGCAGGTTAAGTACGGGTGCAAGGGTTGTAGGGGGGACGACCAATGCCAGATAGTGCCAACTACACGCTTTATAATGTTGGTTAAGAGGAAGATGAGGGGATAGGGAGAGCCATGGTTGTAAAGCAACAATGAGAAGCAATGGTTGGGAAGGGGTCGAGATAGGAGACGAGGGCAGAAAGGGAAAATGGGAAAAAGGCCGGGAGAAAAAGGAGAGAATTGAGCTATGATGGGCTATGCGAGGTGGAAGAGAAAAAAGAGAGGTGGGATGGGCTGCATGAGGGAAAGAAAAAGAGGAGGGAGGGGAGAGGGTTGGGTCACCATGGGCGTGTCCTAGACTGACAGAAAGGAGAAAAGAGGAAGAAAAGGAAAGGAAGAAAAAGAGGAAAAAGAAAATTAAGGTGATTTAGGTATTTAGAATTTTTTTAATTTTATTTAAAATAATAAAATTAGTAAAAAAAAATTATTTAAATTTTCTTCTTATATTAATTTAGAATTTATGGTTAATTTTCTTAAAACCCATTTTAGTTAGCAAATTATGCTAACCTCCACTAATTTAATTCCTACCTTATTTTTCTTCTTTTTTATCTTAATTACTCCCGTAACAATAGCATTATTTTATAAAAAAAATATTATATTTAATTGATCTCACGTATTAATTCCTAATTTATTATTAAATCTTAAGTTTAGGTTTTAGAGATTGATTTCTACCATGTTAAAGTAACTTGATATAAAGAGTATGTCTTTTTATAAGTTTCATGACATAAAAGCATGCTAAGACTAAATAGGAATTGTTTTTTGAATTTTAGTTGAGTGTGGATCATGGATTCGGGTGTTGTTGACTTAGAATAGTTGAAACGTTTGCTATAACCAATCAACTAGCTGTGAAAAAAGTTATGGGTTGGTTAATTTTTTTATGAATCCATTAATTGTTATTTATGATCAATCAATTAATTTACCTCACACATCGACCTATTCTTTGTTGAACAGAGTTGTTTAGCCTTTGGTTAGAAATATTAACATGATTAGCCAAACACTTCGAATTATTTCTTTGAATAGTTAATTAATTAAACCAACCAATATCCTAGTCTCTTTATGTATATTTTTCCTCAAATTTGGTGTGATAAGACTATTCAACTAGTCCTAGTGACATATTTATTAATCCACCTAAGTTTGACATGTTCACTTGTTATTTGTTGCTCTTTATTTGGGCTTCTATATTAAATGAAAATTCAAAAGATAATATTATGTTTCTATTTATTTGGGCTTCTATATTAATTTTTCCATTTAATTAAAACATTTAAATCATGATTTTAGACCATGCTTAACTAGAATTTAATGGAAATTCAAAAGATAATATTATGGTGCCTTGTGTGGTGGTGTACCTCTAAACACCTAATTAGTGGCTTATATGCTTTGTGTTTTATTTGGTGTTATCACTAAAAAACACCTAACTTGTTATTGATGGAATTGCTTGTGATTTATCATATCACTATAATGAAATTAATATTTCATTCGAGTCTTCTTCGCTTAATCTCTTGGTAAATAATAAGAATTTAGTTGGTGGGTCACGTTAAGTTTTTGCCTTCTCACTAAGTAGCTATTTTCTTTTCTATTGGGTTGTGTTTGGTAAGGGAATATAAACATATCATTAAGGGTTGGAAAATATTGTGGAAAAATGGAATGGCATAAATGTCTAGTTAGTATGGATGAGCGATCCCAGTACAAGCCCTCTGGCACCTCATATATCTATTGCTTAGATAGGTGTGGTAACCCAAACTTGTGCAGCCATTGCAATATAAGCACTTAAGGTGTGATGAATGAGGTATCCTAGTACAATACCCCTTGGTGTATTCTAACCACATTTAGTTGTTTTATTATCCTAATCTATAATGGCCCTTGTTATAGGTGCATTCGATGTGTGGTGTGCATGCTATTCCTAGAGAAAGGCCCCTTTGATGTATCCTAATATTGTGTGGTGCATGTAGTAACCTATTATTTGTGTATGACACCATGACTCTTTTTCATGGTGGAGAAATGATTGTGGTTGAACCAAATATCTTAAAAATTAGAGATTACATTGTCACTAAATAAAGATTTATTAAATGGTTTTTGTTATGCAAATCTAATTTATTCTCTTTATTATTACTATTCCACGATTTGTATGCAAGCATGTATTGTTGTATTACAATCATGAGCTTAAGTGTTATGCTCTTTAAGAATCCTTAGTAACATAACCTCAATGTGTTGTATAAGCTCTTACCATGTTTTAGGTATCATATTTTTCAAGTATTTGACTATACTAATACTATGTTTATGTGATCATTATGATGATGTGGCTTCTATTCTAGTGAGAAGAGGACAATCTATAGGGTTACGATTCTTACCTTGAATATGTTAAGTTTAATATCGTGACCAAGTAATGGACCATTTCTTGGGTATTGAGAGTTATATACATGTTTAGTTAAGAACTATACTAATTTTTTTTAAATATATGTTTACCCATTGTATTGGGATGCTTTTATTTCTTTCTAGTTATTTAAACTCTAAGCTTTGTTTTTGTGTTTGGATTTTATAGTATCTATCCTATGTAAAATATTATCATATTCATTACTATTTATGTTGTGTTGAGCATGCATATTATTGATATTTATTCTATTTTGCCTTCCATCAAACTTATGCTTTGGTTTATGCGGTAGTAACATCCCTCGATTTTATATTTAAGAAGATTCCTTCTTTTCTTCAAAGAAAAATATCGTTGTCAAAACTTTATAGGGTGTTACAAGTTGGCATCAGCGCCTATGGTTCTAAATCTTAATATCAATTTGTAAAAATGAATTCCTTTGGCCTTATCCAAGCATGTAGAATCATTTGTAGTATGTGAGCAACTGTTGGTTTGGGTTGAGGATTGGCTTTAAATTTTCATCTTGAACTTCTGCTATTATGTATATTATATTACCTCCACGTGTAATAATTTTTTAGTTGTTGGACAATCGTTTTCTAATGTGGTTTAGTATTTTAGAATTTTTATGGCCACATAACGAGGCTCTAAAGCCTCCGCCACCACCTCATTTCAAAAGAATGGCTTCACAGGGTTTATCATCACCACCTACCAATCTTTGAATGTTAGGAGGACCTAGTCATTTTGGGACCCTAATTGAGGGACATTGAAAAGATCTGTAACACCATCATTTCTCACTACTAAAAAAATTATTTTAAACATTGCAGAAGTAGAAAATATCATATAAAATTTGAAATTTTCATTATAACTACCACACCCAAGACAAGATAGACGTCCACTACCCATCCAATGTTAGATACATGCTAAGAAAACAACCAAAAAAAATATAAGAAAATAGTGTGTGCGAAGGTGTTATATATGAATGCCACAAATAAAGATTCACAAAATAAGACCACAATGAATCTCTAAAATATCTAAAATTTATAGATGAGTGTAAATTAAAAGTAAAAAAATGAAAATTATATAAATAAAAATAAGGCAAAGGAAAAAACCTTCTATTCATTTAGGGCCTAGAAAGGATCTCTGATTGTCCATACTCTCAAACCCCCAAGACTAATAAAATACAGACCAACTATTAACCCTCCTCAAAAAGATGTACATGATTTTCTAATAATAGAATAATAGAATATTTACTCCATGTTCCAATTAAAATCTTTCAAAGTTAATTATTAAGACTACCATGAGTAATGAACTAATAAATTCATCAAATAGGTTAGTAAATTCAAGTAAATATGTATGTTTTCATCATTAAAGAATCAAGTTATAGTGTAATATCCAAATCTTAAACCATATAAAGATCTAAAGAATCAAAGATGGCATTTTTTGGCTAAATATCTTGATTAGTTTGGGAAAACTGGTTGATCTATTGGGGTCAACAAAGCCCTATAGTTTGCTCACAAAACCAATCAATCAGTTCAATTATACCAAAGACAACCCAGAGTTTTCATTTCTAACTTACTAGTTAATGGGTTTAACCAAATTCAAACCCAAAGTTTTCAACCAACAACTAATCAATGGATTGAGCTAAATAGCTTACTATTCTAACAACCATTCAATCAACTAGGCACAATCATTAAATGGCAAAAAATTGACACGTTCCTACCCGCATGTGCACAGGGTTAGAGTAGTAGTCAAGGTCAATCCCACAAGGATTGGTGAATGACTACTAGGACAATGATAGAACTTAACTATGTCTAGACTACGAGATGATATGAAATAATAAATTGTAAGCTAAAATAACTAAATAAGCTAAAAAGAAAGGAAAATAGAACTCCAGTGACTCAAATAAATAGAAGAGCTAAGTTTCTGGTTCATCGCCCCCGATCCTCACATGTAATTGAATATCACATCACAAAATAATTCAAAAATCATAATCAATCATGCCCACAAGGATAGAAAGTGTTGTGCTTTCTCAAGCCACAACCACCCTATTACATAGCTGTGGCCCTAACTATCTCTAGCTTAGAGTCTAATAGAATGTAACGCTTTAAAGTCTATAAAGTTTCCTCCTTTATTGTTGTGGAGGTTAAATCGATTATCGCTCAACCTATAATTTAATCTCTCGTTGTGCTATTTGGTCTAATACTAGATTATCTCTCAATCTCACCGGTATTTCCCACATTGAATATTAGAACCCAGCCGTGGTTCAAAAATCCACCAATCAATTAATAACACAACACATACATTATGAATTGAATAAAAAAGGATGCAATAATTCAACACATTAGGATTGGGGAAAATTCCCTTTCACCTTAGCATAAGATCTAGCCCATCAAATTCATAGCAAGAATATTAAAATCAATAAGAGATTCCATAGATAGAGAAAATATCATTAGATAATACCCTTGATGTTCACAAATTCTTGCAAAAATTTAACTTCTTCAACCTCTGTCTCTAATTTACAAGAGAGATCTTGATGAATTAGGGAACGGGATAGAGAAGAGAGAAAATAGAGGGAGTGGAGGCTGCCTCGAGATATTAGAAAGATATTTTTTATATTACCACCTCGTGGATCGCTAGGGTATTGGTAAAGATGGGCTTCGCGTGTTAGCTTTGATAATGATGTGTATTTTGACCATAACGTTTTCATCATAACTCTGATTAATCTGATTTTGGATGCTTTGAAAAGATATTAAAAGGATATACAACTTTGATGTTGAAATATTCTCCAAATTCATACTTTTTCCTAGTATAAATTTCACTTCTTTCAGGCCCATATACTTTAAATTTGCATTCTTGCTTTCATTTTATTCCAGAATTTACATTTTAGCTCTAAATCTCTTTCCACTTTAACTTTTGCTCCTCTTTGCCCATTTTTTCTCCTTTCTTCTCCCTTTAAGATTATTATTTTTTTCAACCTTCATGATTTTTTTGTTGCTTGAGACCCTGCAAATTTTCACAACACAAAGGTAGTAACAAGAACAAAAAGGGAGAATTCCAAGTGAAATTAAAGGTAAATACTCTTATAAACCTTAGGAATAAGATGTAAAAGTCACACTTATCAACTCCCCCACGGTTAAACATTTTCTTATCCCCAAGAAAAGTAATACAAGGAACCCACCATGAGGAAAAAGAAAAGTAGTAGGATCCCTTTCTCAGAAAAGTGTGCTTAGCCCTTTAATAGCACAAGAGTCAAGTAAGGAGCAATAAGACCCAAAAATATAACAATTAAAAGCTCAAAATCCTTTTTCGAAAGATATTTAGGTTTCCCCCACATTCGAGAAATGTAAACATGCTATCGAGCTCTAGGGACATGCCATGCAACAAAGGACATCCAATAGTGGACAGCAGGCAACCATATACCAACTCACTCATCCCTCAAAGTTTCGAATTAGAATTCTCACTTTAGGTCTTGTGGACACACCTCTCATGTGCTTTATTTTATTTGAAGGTTCCGCTCTAGTCCTCACACTCATTATCAACATCATCCATATTCTTGGAACGGTTTTTGATTCTCCACCACTAGAAAGACTTAGAACACACAAAAATCAAGAGGTCTTATTAGGGTTGTAATGGGGCCATGGGTTAAAAGGTTAGGACAGAATTTTTTTTTGGAAGTGGATTTAAAAGTCTAGTACCAATGAGATATGTTTTTTTTTATTAACATATATTTTACCATCCCAACTTTTCATCACGAAACACAAGCACCCCAAACTTCTTATTGATTCTTCTTCTTCTTCTTCTTTTCTCATAAGAGATATATCGATTTGCTTTTCATCATACACAGCCATTTACTCTTTCACACCTCCCCCATGCTTAGATTACATCATACTCCCAACTTCTTCTTCTTCTTTTCAAACTGTGCAACAACCATTGATTCTAGACTTAGGGAGGGATAAAGGAAATTGGGTTACATGTGTGTTTAGATCAAGAAAAATGGTTATAAGCACAACGGGGTTAGCAAAGGATAAAATGTGAAGGTCAGGCTATTTGACTAATGTAGGTTATGAAAAAAAAACAAGTGCCTCTATCATTTTAATGCACGTCTAAATCATATATGGCTTTGAAGAAAACCATTATAAGTTCTAGTTTCCCATTTCATGGCGGGAGACACACACAATAGAAAAAATAAGAGATTGTAGTGATGTATCAGTCTAAAGGCTCAAAGTCTCACTAGGTCCAAAATTATCTAATTTTAATACCTTTTGGCAAAGAGTAAATTAGCATAAGTCAAACTACAATACCACAAGAATGTTAAGGCATATATAAACCTAAAGTTCTCAAACACAATTACACTTGTCTCATAACAATGCAACCAAAACATTTAAGCACCTAGAAATCCCTTTTCAAAAGATGATTTAAAGGGTCTTATCATGCCAAACTAAACACTCATTCCATTGCAAGACAAAACACACTCTTTAGTATCATCAATCAAGGGTCATTTCCTTTTCTTTTCTTTGTTTGTTTTGCTTTTTTTAGATAAAAATCCAAAAGCAATGACCAAAGAAAAGTATAGCAACACTCATCAAAATAAAATAGGGAAGAACAGAATACTAACCAAATGACAAGGATAGGCCATCTTCTCCCCCATGCTTATGTTTCACATTGTCTTCAATGTAAAATAAGAAGCACAAAAGAAAAGAGGGAGAAAAAATCCATAAGGAAACAAAGAGCAAACAAACAAAGCAAACCAAAATAAGAAAAATAAATAAATTAAATAAAAAAAATTGGGTTGCCTCCCAAGAAGCGCTTGTTTATCTTGACTTTCTCACTTCACTTTGAGGGCTGCAACCTCACCACCTTCATACACCTTCAACCTTTGCCCATTCACTTTGAATGGTTCGTTATTGAGGCTAGAGATTTTGACTGCTCCGAATGGAAAAACTTGTCTTATTGTGAATGGTCCTGACCATCAAGATCTAAGCTTTCCAGGGAACAATCGCAAACGAGAATTAAATAGAAGCACTTGTTGCCCCACTTCAAATTCTCGTTTGGTGATGCATTGATCATGAATCCTTTTTGTGTGCTCCTTGTATAGCCTACCACTCTCATATGCCCTAAGCCAGAATTCATCGAGTTCATTCAATTGAAGGAGCCACTTCTCACATGCAACTTGCATATCAAAGTTAAGGTAACGGGTAGCCCAAAATGATTTATGCTCAAGTTCTACAGGGAGATGACAAGATTTTCCAAAAAACTAGATTATAAGGGGACATTCCAATAGTAGTTTTAAAAGCTGATCGGTAAGCCCATAGAGCATCCTTAAGTTTCAAGGACCAATCCGTTCTAGAAGAGCTAACTGTTTTCTCAAGAATTCTCTTAAGCTCACGCTTTGACACCTCCACTTGACTGCTAGTTTGAGGATGGTATGGAGTAGAAACCTTATGGTTAACTCCATACTTACTCAAAAGAGCATTAAATGCTCTATTACAGAAATGAGAACCCCCATCACTAATGATAGTCTTAGGTGTCCCAAACGTTGAAAAGATATTCATTCAGCATAGACTTAGGAAATGGTCCTATAAAATCGATTCCCCAAACATCAAATAACTCCACTACAAGAATGTTTGTGAGGGACATCTCTTGTTTTCTAGAAATAAGGTAGGCCAATAGAATCCACATTGCAAGACTTTTGCAGCAGTTTTGGTGGGGCCAAAATGGCCATCACACTCTTTACTATGATAATGAGATAGTATAGAATGCATTTCATACTCAGGGATGTATCTTCTAATGACATGATCAGCACAAATCCTATAGAGGTAGGGATCATCCCAAAAGTAATACCTTAGATCACGTAAGAACTTCTTCCTTTGATGAAAGGAAAGATCATTGGGTAAGATTCCACTTACAAGATAGTTCGCAATATCAACATACCAAGGATTATTTGCAATAGCATAGAGTGTCTCATCGGAAAATGCATCTCGAATAGGTGTAGCTTCCTAATTGACCTCGTAGGTAGAGGTAAATGAGAAAGATGATCAGCTACTTGATTCTCACTACCCTTCCTATCCTTGATTTCCAAGTCGAACTCTTGCAACAATAAAATCCACCGAATGATTTTGGGCTTTGCTTCCTGCTTAATAAAAAGATACTTCAAGGCTGCATGGTCAGTATAGACAATGACCTTGTTAAGCAATAGATAAGAATGGAACTTGTCAAAGGAGAAAACCATAGCTAGCAATTCTTTTTCAGTTGTTGCATAATTCATTTGTGTTGAATTCAAAGTCTTGCTAGCATAATAGATAGTATGAAAAAAAATTTCCTTACGCTGCCCTAAGACTGCTCCTATAGCAACATCACTAACATCACACATAATCTAGAAAGGTAAATTCTAGTTAGGAGTAACAATAATTGGAGCATCCACAAGTTTTGCCTTTAAAGTGTTAAAGGCAGCCAAACATGCATAAGAAAAAGTGAAAGGGCACATCTTTAGCCAATAGATCACAAAGAGGCTTTGAAATTTTTGAAAAATCTTTAATGAATTGTCTATAGAAACTTGCATGATTAAGGAAACTATGTATATCTATAACACATGTAGGGGGTGGAAATTTCTCAATGATTTCAATTTTGGCTTTGTCTACCTCTATCCTTTTGCATGAAATCTTATGCCCTAAAAACATTCCTTCTTGAACCATTAAAGGAAACTTTTCCTAATTTAAAATCAAACTTTTATCCTCACAACTCTTAAGAACAAGCTCAAGATTATTTAAGCATGCATCAAATGATGGCCCAAAGACCGAAAAATCATCCGTAAAAATTTCCATAAATTTTTCAATCATATCATGAAATAAAGCCATCATACATCTTTGAAAAGTGGTTGGGCATTACAAAGACCAAATGGCATCCGTCTATATGCAAAGGTTCCATAAGGACGAGTAAAGGTTGTCTTCTCTTGGTCCTTAGGGGAAATAGGTATTTGCATATAACCAGAATACCCATCAAGAAAGCAATAATAGTCATGCCCCGCCAAGTGTTCAAGCATCTAGTCAATGAAGGGAAGGGGAAAGTGGTCTTTTCTAGTGGCATCATTCAACTTTCTAAAATCAATGTAGACACGCCAACCTGTAATAGTTCTAGTAGGAACCAATTCGTTATTATCATTCTTGACTACCGTGATTCCCCCTTTCTTGGGAACCACTTGGACAGGACTGACCCAAGAGCTATCAGATATTGGATAGATCATACCTGCATCTAATAGTTTAATTACCTCCTTCTTCACCACCTCTTGCATTGTTGGGTTCAATTGCCTTTGAGGTTGGATCACTTTCTTGTGGTTGTCTTCCATGAGAATTTTGTGCATGCACATGGAAGGGCTAATCCCTCTAATATCAGCAATGGTCCATTCGAAGGCCTTCTTTCATTCCTTAAGCACTCTCATCAATTTTTCTTCCTCCAAATTATTCAAAGATGAAGAAATAATGATGTGAAGTGTATCATTATGACCAAGAAATGCATATTTCAAATGCTAAGGTAGTGGCTTGAGCTCTAGTGTGGGAGGTTCCTCAATAGATGACTTCAATTTTGGAATTTGGGCCCTCTCTAGCCCTTGTAAGGGGACCATAGTGTGAAAACCATTTGGTGGATGTGCATTCAAGTATTATACAACCTCTTCTTCATTCTCTTCGTTCTCCCACTCTCTTTGTTGAACCAACCACCTTTCCAGGGGATCCTGCAGAACACTTGCTTCAAAACAATCATCAATTACGTTATCTAAGATATCAATACAATGACAAGTGTTATCATCTAAGGGGTATTTCATTCTCTTAAATACATTAAAAGTGACTTCTTCGCCTTGGAAATAAAGAATGAGCTTACCCTCTTGGACATCTATAAAAGTACGTCCTGGTGCTAAGAAAGGCCTACCATTAATTAGGGGGACTTTGTGGTCTTCCTCCATATCTAGCACAACAAAGTCAACAAGGAACATAAATTTGTCCACTTTAACTAAAAAAATCTTCAATAATGCCCCTAGAATATTTGATAGATCGACTAGCCAACTGAAGGGACATATTGGTGGGTTTTGGTTCCCCTAGACCTAGATGCTTGAAAACAGAGAAGGGCATCAAATTAATGCTAGCACTAAGATCACATAATACCTTCTCAAATTTTAAATCCCCAATTACACATGGGATTGTGAAACTTCCTGGATCCTGAAGCTTAGGAGGAAGTTTGTTCTACAAGATTGCAGAGCATTCCTCATTCAAACTTACTATTTCAAAATCATCTAGTTTCCTCTTGTGAGTGATTATGTCCTTTAGAAACTTCCCATAACTGGGCATCTGTCTCATAATGTCATGCAACAGCAATTTAATGTGCACTTTCTTAAGCATATCAAGAAATTTTACAAATTGAGCATCTAACTTGCGTTGTACAATCCTACCTGGAAATGGAGGAGGAGGAACATATGCATTCACCTCTTGAGGTGAAGTATGGATTGTCTCAGGTTGTGATTTAGGAACTTTCTCTTTAGGAGCTTTTTATTTATCTTCCTTGGGTTCTTGAGGGTATGGTTCAGGTAGTGGTTTCCCACTCCTCAAGGCTATTTCATTAATTTTCTCTTTGGGGTTGATGATTGTATCACTAGGCAAAGTGGTAGGTGCTCTCGCTGAAATGGCATTAGCAAGTTGTCTAATCGGTGCCTCTAGGTTCTTGATGGATGCATCCTGATTTTAGAGGCAGGCTTCTTGTTTCTGAAGATGAGCTTGAATTTGAGCATTATGTTTTTGAAGGGTGCTCTCGGTGTGAGTGATGAACTTGGACATCATCTCTTCAAGGGAAGAAGATTGAGGTTGTTGGGGCGGTAAAGAGTTGGAGGTGTTGGTTGTTGTTGTGTAAATCCTGGAGGCTTTGTAGGAACTTCATTTCTCCACAACAAAAAGAATGTAAAAAGGAAAAAAAAATTCTAGATCACAATAAACTCCTTGAGTCCTAATGTCACTCGCTACCAATCCCCGGCAACGGCGCCAAAAACTTGACACGTTCTTACCCGCAAGTGCACGGGGTCAAGGTAGTAGTCAAGGTCGATCCCACAAGGATTGGTGAATGATCACTAGGACAATGATAGAACTTAACTATGTATAGACTACAAGATCATATGAAATAATAAATTGTAAGCTAAAATAACTAAATAAGCTAAAAAGAAGAGCACTCAAGTGACTCAAATAAATAGAAGAGCTAAGGTTCTGGTTCATCGCCCCCGATCCTCACATGTAATCGAATATCAAATCACAAAATAATTCAAAAATCATAATCAATCATGGAAAAAAGGATAGAAAGTGTTGTGCTTTCTCAAGCCACAACCACCCTATTACATATCTATGGTCCTAACTATCTCTAGCTTAGAGTCTAACAGAATGTAATGCATTAAAGTCTATAAAGTTTCCTCCTTTATTGTTGTAGAGATCAAATCGATCATCTCTTGACATACAATTTAATCTTCCATGGTTCTATTTGGTCTAATACTGGATTATCTCTCAATCTCACCAGTATTTCCCACACCGAAAATCAGAACCCAGTCGTGGTTCAAAAATTCGTCAATCAATCAATAGCACAACACATACATTATGAATTGAATAAAAAAAAGATGCAATAATTCAACACACTAGGATTGGGTAAAATTCCCCTTCACCTTAGCAAAAGATCTAGCCCATCAAATTCATAGCAAGAATATTAAAACCAATAAGAGATTCCATAGATAGAGAAAAGATCATTAGATAATACCCTTGATGTTCATAAATTCTTGCAAAAATTTAACTTCTTAAACCTCCGTCTCTAATTTACAAGAGAGATCTTGATGAATTGGGGAAGAGGATAGAGAAGACAGAAAATAAAGGGAGTGGAGGCTGCCTCGAGATATCAGAATGAGAGTTTTTATATTACCGCCTCGTGGATCGCTAGGGTATTGGTAAAGATGGGCTACCCGTGTCAGCTTTGATAATGATGCATATTTTGACCATAACGTTTTCATTATAAATCCGATTAAGTTTATTTTTGATGTGTTGGAACGATATTAAAAGGATCTATAACTTTGATGTTGAATGTTTCTCCAAAAATCAGAGATTTTCTTGGTCTAAATTTCACTTCTTTCAGGCCCATATACTTTAAATATGCATTCTTGCTTTCATTTTGTTCTAGAATTTACATTTTAGCTCTAAATCTCTTTCTACTTTAACTTTTTCTCCTCTTTGCTCCTTTTTTCCCCTTTCTTCTCCCTTTAAGCTGATTCTTTTTTTTTCATCCTCTATGATTTTTTTATTGCTTGAGACCCTACAAATTTTCACAACACAAAGGCAGTAACAAGAATAAAAAGGGAGAATTCCGACTGAAATTAAAGGTAAAAACTCTTATAAACCTTAGGAATAAGATGTAAAAGTCACACTTATCACTAGTCAATGGGTTAAACCAAAGACAAACCAAAGTTTTCAACCTACAACTAATCAATGGATTGAGCTAAATAGCTTACTATTCTAACAACCATTCAATCGATTAGGCACAATCATTTAATGGGTGGAAATAGAGAACAACCAGAGGTGTTTGTAAACATCATAATATTTTTGCTAAATATAACTCTTTCTTGCTTAAGGATAAATAAGAGGGAATAGAGAAAGGTTTAAAAGAGGTATGCAACTCATAGTAAAGGATCAAAACAAGAAGAGTAGACCAGAGGTGTTTGTAAACATCATAATATTTTTGATGGCAGAAAAAGGGCAAAGGGGAAAGAAGAGAAGGGCAGCTTACAACTAGTAAAATGGTAAAGGAATGAAGAAGAGAGGTGAAACATTTTGAAACCCTAATTTTACTATTTAAAATTGATCCATAAAAGGTGGGTTTATAAGGAACAAGAATGAGTTTCTTCTAGGAGCTCAAATGATTATTTCTAGAGAATAAGGGTTGAGGTGTTTTATATAAAAATCAAAAACAAGAAGAGAAATGAGAAAATTCACATGGCAAACAAAAACTTCAGTTATATAGGGATAATATAAAGAGGAATAACCATTATAGAACTATATTTAGGAGAGAGGAAGAAGAAGAAGAATAAGAAGAAGAAGAAGAAGAAGACGAAGAAGAAGAGATGGGATGAGGTCATCATATCCTTTTTCTCCTAAAATCCTACCATATAATTCGTTTGAGGAAAAATAATGTTCGGGATATTTGGTCAAACAGCTTAAGAATTGCATAGGAATAGTTGAGAGTTTGGTTACCAAAGTTCCAAATTATTGTGAGAAGTTTTTCCAAAAAAATTTATACTTCAAAATTTTCTCAGCTTGACAAACCAATCAATTATTTTTGTAACTAGTTAACTATTCGAGGGACCAATCAAAAGTTCTTTAAGCTTAACTAGTAACACCAGTTGGTAACAAAAGAACTATTTGACTTTATGGTTAGTGCTAAATTAATTCATTACTCTTATCTTGATATTAGCTCCTTTGGACACTACCACCTCCCATATGGCACTCATAAGCCTTATGCCCTACCATACTACAACTATGGCGTCTCAAAATTTTTCCCCTAACAACCCACCCTTGGATGATATACTCTAAAACTTTTGTAATGGTATTGAATCTCCAAAAAAATCCCATAAACTATTCTACTAATCAAAGGTGTTGATCCTGCACTCATTCCATATAGGGTTAATATATCAAAGGGCCTTTTCTATGGGGATACTACACCCACCACACATTAAATGCACCTATTATGAGGGATAACACACAATGGGATACAATAACCATAACACATGGTCAAAGTATATAAAGGAGGCTTAAACTAGCATACCTCACCCACCATAAATTGAAAGCCTCCACCGAGATAGAAATAAAGGGTAAACTAGACCTAGACACCAATGTCATATCACCCTAGTGATATGAAAGATAATAGAGGAATTATTCTTTCACAATATAGGACCTTTTTTTGTATTTCTTGAAGTAAAACTAATGTATAAAGTTGAAGTGATACTCGAAATATAAAGTAAAATTCAACAAATATACCAATTATAATTTGATCTTCACCAAGATCTAATCAATTCTAAAGAGAAATCTTAAAGTTTTCTCTAGAGGACAATTTCTAAACACTCAAAATAAACTCATTTGAAGAGGAAGGAGGGGAGATTTAACTTATATCTTAGTAAATTGTCTAACTATTCATTCATAAATCTTTATTACAGAATGTACAAGCACTATCATATACATAAACAAAGATGCAAACCTAGTTTACCCTTTATTAGCCAATCTCAAATAAACTAGACTAAATAATAAATGGCTAAATTATTGTACACCTATATTTTCTTTATAGTGGTTTATAATTACAAATCACAAGACATTAAAAAATTTACATAAAATATCAAAGCTACACAAAACCCAAATTATGTAATGCACTGAATAACCATGTAATCAAGCTTTGTGTCTTATAGCTTTATCTTCTATACGTCTTTTTAACCCTTACATTGTCATTTCCTTGTGCACTAGATATCTTTGTTGAATTATTCTTCTTGCAAGCATATATTATACCTATAAGAATAACTTAATGAATCATTATTCAAATTATTATAATGGTGTTTAAAATTTTCAAGAACAAAAAGTACCATCTCCAAATGTGATAACTCTTGACCTCCATCATAAAAAGAATGAGATGGAGATGCTCTTACCTAATTCTCCCCTTTTAAATGGGAATTTTCCTCAAATTGGCATCATTATAATAAGGAGATAAATCATTAACATTAAAAGCCCTAGAAACTCCCCTCTAAGGTTTAGGTAATTCTAATTCATAAGCATTATTTCTAAATTTTCTTAAGATTTTAAATGGTCCGTCCACTCTTGGAATTAGTTTATCTTTTCTTAAATTTGTAAATAAATCTTTTATTAAGTGTGATAAAATTTAATCTCCTTATGAAAATACTTTTGTAATTCTATTTTTGTTTTATTGTGTTTGTTATTTAGCATTAGAAAAAAAATTAATTTTCTCATGAAGTTTTTTAAAAAATTCAAATATTTTTCTATGTAGTAATTCTTATAATAACCTTTATTTAGTGATAACATAACAATAGGAAAATAAGGATTCACTCCATATATAACTAAAAATGGACTAGATTGAGTTGCACTAGAAGAACCCCTATTATATACAAACTTGGTGTGTGCAAGTTTTATATCCCAATCTTTTGTATTCTTATCAACCGATCAACCACTACCATAATAGAATCCTTTCCCTTTTGTCTTTGGTAACCCTAATATAAATTTCATACTAACCTCATCATATGGATGACTAGGAACAAGTAAAATAGTATACAAACCTTTTTGTAAGAAACACTTACCATTTTGATAAGTCACATATCTCTTAGTAATGGATTGTACTAAATTTATCATTCCTAGCTAATAGAAATGCTCTTGTAGTATTTTCATAGTCTTATGAACACCTAAATGACTAGCTATATCCCCTTATGTACTTCTTTAACAAGTAAATCATACACACTGGAACTAGGTATACACAACTTATTTAGTTTGAAAAGAAATTAATCTTGAACACATAATTACCATGACTATGATATTTATTAGATACATCATAAATTTTAAATAAATCTTCATCTTTTTCATATAACTCTTTCAAAATTTCAAACCTAATAGTTTAGCATCCAACATGACAAGTATTATAAATCTTCTTGATAATGCATATGCTACTACATTTTTTTTAGCATCAAAACATTTGATAGAAAACACAAAGAATTGTAAGAATTGCAAATATTTTAGAACTTTAAGATTGGAATACAAAGCAAATAGTTTAGTTCTAAAATAATGAATCCATGTTCCTAAGATTCTTATGATTACATAGAATTCCTTATCATATGTGGAGTACTTTAATTTAGTGCAATTCAATTTCTCAGTAAAAAAATGTAAGAACCCTTTTTTTCTTATGATATTATAGCTACTACCTCTACCCCACTAGAGTCACATGTAACTTCAAACAATTCATTAAAATTAAGAAAAGATAATAGCAGTGCATTACATAGCCTGTCTCTCAAAGTCTCGAGGACTTTAGTTGGATCCTCTCCCTAATTGAATTTTCATTTCTTCATGACATGTGTGATTAGCATGGCAATAGTTCAGAAGTCCTTAATGAATATTCTACAAAAACCTACTAGTCTATGGAAACTCCTTATCTCATGAATATCTTTGGGTATTAAGCAATCTTGAATAGATTAAATCTTTGTGGCACCCACTTATATACCTTCTCAACTTATAATATAACCAAGTAAAACAATTCTCAAAAGAATAAAGTTTCATTTTTCCATTTCTTCATAAATTTTAGCATCTTGTAGTTTATTAAATAATCTCATCAAATTAATAACATGATCATGCTAATTTTGACTATAAACAAGTATATAATCTAAGTATACCATAATGAATTTTCAAAGAAAAGGTCAAATAACATTATTCATGAGTCTCATAAACGAACTAGGCATGTTACCTAATCCAAATAACTTCATAAAGACTATATTTCATATTAAAAATAACCTTCTTCTTTAATACATTCTATCATAACCTTTACATGTAAAAATAAGGTCTTTTTATTTTTGACTAAGCTATCATTATCACACTTAGAAGGTTCAAGATTATCTTTTTCTTATCTTTCTCAACAAGATATTCCTAAGTAATACACTTATGAATAGTTTATCTATTATTTTTTTCATGGTCTATCTACTAAGATTCCACTTGCATTGATAGCCAGAACATCACAAAACATATCATCATGTTAATTATCGATTTGAAATGAGATTAGGGTTATTTTGGTTACCTTAACTTATTTGTCCTTATTAAGCCATTAAAGAGAGTAAGGTTTCATATGTGGTTTTGGCTCTAATTCTAACTATTTCACTAACCTCTCATTATTTACATTTGTACACAATCCAATAACAATGATAACAAACTATATCTCTTACTCTTCCTCTAGTTTTAAATATATTCTCTTATTGATTAAGTTTCCCATTAGCTTGTATTTTAAGAACTCTTTGCACCATATAACAACATTTTCCTTCATTCTCTGATGCATTCAAAATTACTTCATTTGGCTAGAACTCTAGGTCTTCATCACAAATCTCCTTCACTTTAATCTCTTATATGGACAACACTTTTTGATTAAGACATTCTCTAGCAAAGTGCCCATATCCTCAACAATGAAAATATTTCTTTCTAGAGAACTCATTGAAATTAGTATTAACTTCCTCCTCTCGATTAATTCCTTGCTTCTTATAAACATTTGTAGACCTTGAGGTACCATCTCATTCTTAGTAGTTGTTTATTTGAGTAATATGTAGAAGAAATAATTTGTTTGGTATAATGCTTTGTGGAGTTAATTTAATTTTCAATATCATAGATTTATTAATTATATCATCAAGGGAATCATATAAACTAGTTTCAAATTTATCTCAAATCATGTTAAGGCCACATAGAAATCTAGCACACTTGTGTTCCTTTTCTCATGGAGGTTAGATATAAGTTCTAGTCTCTCGAATCCCTAAAAAATTCTTCAACACTTATAAGTCCTAGTCTAAGAGCAGTCAATCTATTGTAATTCTCTTAATCATACTTAATACGAACCCAACTAACCGGATCGTACTCGATCCGTTAAACAGGGGGTCGAGAACGTACTCGTTTCCCCCTGAACCGGAGTAATCTCTGAGCCAGACGTTGATACTTCAACGGATTTGTGCGCGAATTAACAGGAAATCCCGAGAAATTTCATTCCAAAAACCTTCTCCCTTTACAAGCAAACCCCGCCCGATATATATGACGTGAATCGAACACCCAAAAAAAGGGGGAGAGGGCAAGGGTGAGAAAACAATTGACCTAGGGCCTCAGATTTGGTGTCAGGGACAATATCCGGGGTAGGCAAAGGTGGACGTGCGACGATGGTGACCAACAACGGTCATCAACAGGGCCGAAAAGAGAAACGGGGTCGAGCCACCAAGAGAGGAACAAAAGAAAGGTGATCGGCGCTCCCCGAAGGAGGAAGATGGCTTAAATAGGTGGGTAACTAGGGCACGAAGGGTCACCCGCCGATTGGACCAAAACTTGGGCCTGGGCTCAAGTTTTGGTTCAACCCAACTTAGCTTAAAAGGAGGTTAATGCTATTCTCCTATTTTCATTAGATTCAAGAGGCGATTATAACGGGATAATACCGAACCTGAATCCAATGCAAATAGGGAAACAAGGACTAAGTTACCCATACTCATTTAGGCGCGGGGGTGGCCATTGATAACTAACTCCGCCTACCCGAGACTATCAATGGGATTTCCAAAAATTAGGGTAAAATCATCATCGGCCACTAAACACACACACCCTACAAAAATATTAATGTTCCAACCATGATTACACATGTTACACATTCAAGCTTAATTAATTACAAAAAAACAGTTCAAAAGTGCTTCTGCCCCCGCTCGTTGCCTCCACTCCTCAATCTGGCTTCGGATCCCAACTTACCCTGAAGATGGAAAACATGGAATTATATGAGTGAGGAGCCAACAGGGTACGATTATCAAAAAGTAAAAGGAGAGGAGTAGCTGATGAAGTGCGGTCCGTATCATCCCCCCTTCTTTAGAGGGTTTCGTCCCTGAAACCTACGTTAAGTGATAAAAAGGAGAGAGGTCAGAAACATTAAAAGTTGGGCTAATAGCGCCATACTTATCAGGAAGGTCTATTTTATAGGCATTGTCATTGATCTTTTCCAAGACAGTAAATGGGCCATCCCCCCTTGCATCCAGCTTACCCTTGCGATGGGTAGGGAAGCGATCCTTTCGTAAGTGTATCCAAACTAAATCCCCAAGCTGGAAGACGACCCTTTTTCTATGGTGATTAACTCGGGACGCCACGGCCTCATTTCGTATGTTAATCTATTTAGCCACAGATTCATGTAGTTCTTTGATCATTTTGGCTCATTTGTCAGCCCCCAAGGACACATATTGAGATGGGGGAACCGGAGAGAGGTCGAGGGGAGTTAAAGGATTGATTCCGTAAACAACTTCAAAAGGAGATTTACTAATGGTGGAGTGGGAAGTCCGGTTATAAGCAAATTCAATATGTGGCAGCGCTGACTCCCACTGCCGTGAGTTATTGTCAAGAAAGGCTCGAAGCATGTTGCCAAGCGTGCGGTTAACAACCTTTGTTAGCCCATCGGTTTGAGGATGGCATGAGGTCGAGAAAATAAGTTTGGTGCCTAGTTTCTCCCAAAGGACACGCCAAAAGTGGGATACAAATTTGACATCACAATTTGAAACAATGGTCCTAAGAACCCCATGTAGTCTGACAATATTTGAGAAGAAGTAGTCAGCAATGAGGGAGGCATCATTCGTTTTGTTACATGGAACGAAGTGGGCCATTTTTGAAAACCTATCGACAACTACCATAACCGAATCTTTGTTCTTGTTAGATCTGGGAAGGCCAAGAACAAAGTCCATTGACACGTCTGTCCAAGGTTGGCTAGGCACGGGGAGGGGTGTGTAAAGGCCATACGGATGTGTTGTTGATTTGGCTCGTTTGCACGTCACACAATTGGAGCAAAAACCTTGCACATCTCTTTTCATGTGTGGCCAATAAAAGTGTTCCTTTAGAACGTCTAGGGTTTTGGCATACCCAAAATGTCCCATTAAGCCACCACCATGAGATTCAGATACGAGGAGTTCTCGGAAGGAACATCTAGGGACACACAAGCGACTTTCTCGAAAGAGGTAGCCGTCATGGACGTAAAATTTATCAAGGGCAGTATTTTGACATTAAGAGAATAAATCTCTGAAATCCTCATCATCGGAGTAGAGCAGTTTTAAATGGGAGAATCCTAAGAGCCTAGCAACCACAGTGGCCACAAGGGTGTGCCTTCGACTTAAAGCATCGGCTACCTTATTATCTCCCCCCTTCTTATATTTGACAACATAGGGGAAAGACTCAATAAACTCACTCCACTTGGCTTGGCGACGATTCAGCTTGTTTTGGGTTTTTAGGTATCCTAAGGCTTGATGGTCAGTGTGATTAATAAACTCTTTTGGCCATAAATAATGTTGCCAGTCTCTA
Organism: Tamarix chinensis; assembly: GCA_030549775.1. Classification (NCBI taxonomy): domain Eukaryota; kingdom Viridiplantae; phylum Streptophyta; class Magnoliopsida; order Caryophyllales; family Tamaricaceae; genus Tamarix; species Tamarix chinensis. Next base: position 74,929,199 of record CM060177.1, read on the forward strand.
AAGATCTGACAAGGGCGTATAGCTCCTTCTCATAGGTAGAGTAGTTGAGACAGGCGTCTTTCAATTTTTCGCTAAAGTAAGCAATAGGTCGCTTTTCCTGGGATAGGACAGCACCGATGCCTACTCCCGAAGTGTAAAACCCCGAGTCGATACGACTACACGGGGGCTACCTTGAAGCCCTTTCGGATTGAGCGGCTGGCCCCACAGATCAACACGAGTCCTTTCAGTACGCTTTGTCCTCACTCACGCACTTCTTGAGAAATTTTTAGAAAATTTTCGAAACTTCCCAGGAGGTCACCCATCCTAAAATTGCTCCACAGCCAGCACGCTTAACTATGGAGTTCTTAGGACGGAATCACCAAAAGGATGGTATACCATGTTGATATAAGTAGCCATATCAATCCTTATAGCACTCCGCTCAATTTGGGGTATTACATTCACCCCCACTTAAAGAACGCAACGTCCTCGTTGCGCCTCAACCAATGACTGTCTCAATACAGTTCATCCCAAGAATCGTCCCGCTAGGTGACTGACTGACTCATCCAAGTTCAGCTCACGGTCGCGGTTTCGCTCTGATATCATTTGTAACACCCCGAGTCGATACGACTACACGGGGGCTACCTTGAAGCGCTTTCGGATTGAGCGGCTGGCCCCACAGATCAACACGAGTCCTTTTAGTATGCTTTGTCCTCACTCACGCACTTCTTGAGAAATTTTTAGAAAATTTTCGAAACTTCCCAGGAGGTCACCCATCCTAAAATTGCTCCACAGCCAGCACGCTTAACTATGGAGTTCTTAGGACGGAATCACCAAAAGGATGGTATACCATGTTGATATAAGTAGCCATATCAATCCTTATAGCACTCCGCTCAATTTGGGGTATTACACGAAGCGTCACAATCGACCTCGAAAATGTTTTCAAAGTCAGGTAGAGCTAGAAGTGGTGCCTTAACTAGTTTTTTCTTTTAATTGATCAAACGCCTTTTGCTGGGCTATGCCCCACTTAAATTCTACGGATTTTTTGACAAGATCGTTGAGAGGGGCAGCAATGGTACTGAAGTGGGGAACAAACCTACGATAAAACCCGCACAACCTGTGAAAGCTCCGGACTTGCGACACATTTTGTGGTGTGGGCCAACCTTTAATGGCACTAATCTTTTCCTCATCTACCCTAACACCATCCTTGCTAACCACAAAGCCTGAGAATATAACCTCCTCAAGGCAAAAATTGCTCTTGGAGGGATTAGCAAACAAAAACTCCTCCCGGAGCACACATAACACACTCCTCAAGTGTGATATATGCTCATGATAATTCTTGCTATAAATGAGGATGTCATCAAAGTAGACGACAACAAACTTACCGATGAAATTGCACAACACATGGTTCATTAATCGCATGAAGGTGCTGGGGGCGTTGGATAGTCCAAATGGCATAACAAGCTACTCATATAACCCAAAGTTAGTTTTGAAGGCGGTTTTCCACTCATCGCCGGGTTTCATTCGAATCTGGTGGTAACCACTTTTGAGATCGATTTTAGAAAAACCGATACTCCCATTTAATTGATCAAGCATTTCATCTAGGCGAGGGATGGGATGACGGTATTTGACAGTGATTTTGTTGACCGCACGTGTAATACCCCGTATTTTTAAAATTCAGATTTATTAAGTTTAATGATTTTATTAGCGTAATTTGATGTAAACAATTAATTATTTTAATTTCGATTCGTTATATGGATTTATCAACGATTTCGAATTCATAATTGAATGTAATTAATCATTTTCGGGAAGTAATATTTTATCTATGTTCTAATTAATTGAATGTAATATTTTCGGGAAGTTAGATTAAAAATATTTTCGGAACTTATTTAAGAATTTCTTTTTAAAATTAATTTTCTTCCGTTCTACGCTTTTTAGTTTGCGGAAAACCGATTTCAAAAATTATTAAAATTAGTCTTGATTTATTGGAATTTGACTTAAATATTTTATTATAGGTTTTAAGATATTATTTTAGGGTCTTATAATGTATTTTCGTAAATAAAATAAATTTTTACGTTCGATGGTAAATTCTTCCGAAAATGTTTCCGAAATTCTTTATAAAGCTTTTTATTAATTTTAAGCCTTCGGATCGTTTCGAAATGAAATTTCGTTAAATAAAATTTAGATAAAATCTTCCGATAACAAATTTAAATATTTAGTATTTTATTTTTACTTGTACTAAAAAAAAAAACTATCGGGACCCCGAGCCCCCTCTCTCCCTTTTCTCTCTTCTCTCCCTTCTCCTCTATTTTTCCCGTGACTCCCTGTTCCCCGACTCCCTCTCCCGTAACCCTAACCCTAGCCGACCTCCCTCGCGTCTCTCCTTCTCCCCATCCCCTCCCTCCTTCACCTGCCGAGCTCCGACTGCCACCGACCCGCGAGCAGCGCAGCAGCCCACCGAAGTAGCAGCAGCGGCGGCGGCCGAACCAACAGCAGCAGCGGCAGCACAGCTGCAGCGCGTAGGTCGTGCCGCCGCCGCCGGTCACCGTCGACGCCTACTGACCACCGGCGAGCCACCCCCGACCCCGACGAAGCCTCCCCAGCATTCCCTTGCCCCGATTTATTAGTTTTTGTTTGGTATAATTTCCGAAAAACCCTAACCCTTTTTTTGATTAATTGGGTATGAATTAGCTTATAAAAAGCTAAATTGATTGTTTGATTATGTATATATATGCTGTAAGAATGATTTGGATGGGTTAATTTTATGGTTGTACTGGAATTTCGGAAAATTTGGATTTTTGGCCGGGTTATGTCCGAATTTTTCGGATCCGTCCGTTTTTGCGATTTCGGACAAATTGATTATATAATATATTTTAAAATGTATCCAATTTCATTTTGGAACCGTCAATTTGATAAATTTATGCGGGTTTTATCGGAATTTGATTCCTAGGTCAAATTTTGGGTGTAATGAAATTGGGTCGTATAATTGAGCCATTTCGCTCAATTGATTTTATAATATTGTTTAAAATGTAGTTAATTTTAAATTGGAAGTGTTTATTTGGGAAAATTGTACGTAATTGATCGGAATTGAATGTTTAGGTCAAAACTCCTGCGGGCTTAAATTGGTTTGAGTAATCGGGTTATTTTATTCAATTGACTATATAAATTACATTAGAATATGTTTAAGTACATTTTCAAACCGTCAATTGATATGTTTTGGCAAGAATTGATCGGGTTTGCATTCCGGGCTCAAAAACCCTAATTGTGCTAAATTGCGTATTTCTTTTATTGGTTTTGAGCAATTGATTATTTGATATGTTATAAATTATGTTTAATTGCATTTCTAAACATTCAATTTGATTAAATTTATAGAATTTTACCGAATCGTATTTTCGGGCTAAAAACCCTAGATTTTAAGTGAGATTATGAAATTGGTTATTTGTATAGTTGTTTTGCTAAAATTAAATTTATAAAAGTGGTTGACATGATCCTAATTGTATTCTAATACCTTTAATTAGAATTAATTGATTTGAATTACCTGAGTTTATGCCGTGGGCTTTAAAACCCTAATTTTGAATATTGATCATCTGGGATTGATTAATCGGAAGATTGTTTTGTTGAAATTGATTGTCTAGATTTATCTAAGATTGGTTTAATTATGTTTTAAATCTATCAATTTGAGGTAATCCAAGTGATTTGGCCGATTTGTGGTTTAGGTATTAAAAACCCTAATCTTCGGGGATGATTTTATAAAATTGATTTTTGCTATGTGTACTTTATCTAATCAATTTCTATCTTTGAATTATGTTTTAAACTAATCGGTTTGGATTTGATTCTATGTAAATTGGTTCGGTTACTTATTTAGTTGTATAACCTAATAAATAAGTTATTTTCGATAAATTAACTTATGATCGATATTCTTTCTCGGGCTTTCCAAATTAAGTTGAAATGTCCCAAGTGATATTGTATTAATCCGTTTTGATTTAGTTTTAACCTTAAATCTTAATAAAGCTATGCTTTTAAGTTCTAAGTTTTGGACACGTTTTCTAAGAAAGATCATTTGTGTTGTTTGTGTTTATTTAATTAGAATATGTGAATTATTGATTCATAAAATAGTTCTAACTTAGTTTACAATTTCTATCGGATCTAGGAAAGCTTTCTCGTGGATCCACGAGCTAGTGATCTCTCCCTCTTATCTCGCTTAGCTAGATTCGGATCCAGGTAAGTCTCTACTTACCTCTACTTATGGGTAATTAGTAAGGACGTAACTAAGGTCGCCTGTGTGTGTTACATGTTTTACTTGCCTTGGATGCCTCGTACGGTTTATATATTGTATTCTGTGTATGTTATCTGTTTTACTGTGTAACGCAGCATGGAACCGAGGTACGTTCTCATGCACTTGTCTGTAGGTGCTAATATGGAAATGATGCAAATATGATGTGATGTGATGTGACCTTAGGACATGCATGCTAGGTGTTTTAATGCGGAGTTGTGGAGTGAGGGTTTGAAATAGAAAAGTAAGCAACTAAGATAACCAAAGGGAAGTACGCTGGTTAACGTAGGTATGGGCGACCTAGGTAACCTATAATCTATGAAATGATAAGAAAAAGGGGGAATTAAATAAATAGAAGAGTGGAAGAAAATAAGGTTGCATGGGGGAAACTAGGGTTTGCATGGGAATGATAGAGTTGGCATGGTGGAAATGATAGGGTTTGCATGGGGAGGTTAAGGTCCGCATGGGGGCGAACCTTATGTATGAAAAGTTACTTTGGGATGTGGGGAAAGTAATGGAAGGTCTGTTTGGGAGTCTGGAGGCTCGAGGTGAAAAATAGTACGTAGGGTCATATAAGGGTACCTAGGGTTCGGGGAAGAAACCCTAATTTGAGAAGTTGGTAAAAGAAAAAGAAAATAATAAGAATAAATGAGGAGGAGTGAGGTATAAGGGAGAGTTGAGTCTGAGGGTCATGATTTGGGTTTCCAATGTGAGAAATGTGCTAAGTATGATAATTACAACGGGTGTTTAGTGGCCTAATGTAAGCGTAGGAGATAGCTCAGTAACCTAAACCGAGTAGGGATATAGCTAAGGCTAAATGTGTGACATGTGTCCTACGTGCCATGGATGTTCTATATGATTTATGCGTTGTGGTCTTAAAAGCCATTATTCTAACTGTTTCATGTGTGGCATGGCTTGGAATCGGGTTTTGTGCATGTGCCCTCAGTAGTATGTGATAGTACGCATATACCTTCAGTTTTGATGTGATGTGTTGAGATCTCTGACCATGCATGACAAAGGTGAAATGCCCTCGAATAAGATACATTAAAACACTAACAACTTACAGAGAAAGATGTTGAGCCGAACCCAGACCGGTCCACCGGCTATAATAGTGGCAGGGTATCTTACCCTCGCGACCGTTCCACCGGCTACAATAGTGGCAGGGCATGTGCCCTCGCGACCATTCCACCGGCTATAATAGTGGGGGATTTCGTGCTCAACAAACCAAACGTAAAAGTGATAAGACATGGAAAGATACTAATATTTACAATGGAATACCTTGTGAGTCGGGGCCAGACCGGTCCACCGGCAAATAATAGTGGCAGGGTATATTACCCTCGTGACCGTTCCACCGGCTATAATAGTGACAGGGCATGGCCCTCGCGACCGTTCCACCGGCTATAATAGTGGGATTCCCGCACTCACATGAATTGATAAAGACTATGATGTGAATCGACTGTATTTACCAGAGATCTAAAGAATGAGTCTACTCGATCGGGGCTGAGCATGTCCCTAAGTAATGTCCGGGGCTGGACATGTCCCTAAGTAATGTCCGGGACTGAGCATGTCCCTAATTAATGCTCAGGACTGGACATGTCCCTAAGTAATGTCCGCGAGGCTAAGTGCCCAATTGGTTTGGTTCGGCATTGCCCATAAATGCCCGTTTGATAAATGCCCGATTCGGCTTGGGTTGGTTTGGCGTTGCCCAAAAATGTCTGGTTGGTTGAATTAACATTTTCCATAAATTCCTGGGTTGTTTATCTAAATCTCTTATCGGTTTAAGATATTACATATGTTTCGCATGTTATTATATGTGTATGGTAGGACTTGTGATGTGGGTTTGAGTATGCGTAATATTGTATCAACGTATTGTATCATAATTTAATATGCACTTGATGTTATAGTTTACGTCTCTCCCATAAGATAGGGTAGTGGGATTTACTCAGTATTGGACCCGTACTGATACTACCTTGGTTGAATGGGTCCTGTGATGATCCACTGATAGTGGGAAGCAAACCTCTTGTGCATGTTTAAGATTGGATACTGTTTTGGGGCGGAAGGCCTGAATTGAGTGAGTAGGCAATCCGGTTATTGATCCTTCGGGATTTTTTTTGTTCAACTGTATTCATCTTTGGAAGTTACAAGTGTTGTATTTAAATTTCCAATGGCTTTGTAATTAACTTTTAATTTCTCGTACGCTGATAAGGTTTAAAATTCAGATGTAATTGTTTGACAATTTTTAGCCTTGCATCTAACATGAGATAGATGGTTGACATTTTTCTTGTGTTAGATGTGGCGGTAACATCTCCCGAATTCTCTCCTAGCTTTCGGTTTATTCTTTCAAAAAAAAAATTTCCAGGAGTGAAATTTGGGGGTGTTACAGCACGTGAATCCACACACATGCGCAAACTCCCGTCCTTTTTGGGGACTAACAAAACAGGTACAGCACAAGGGCTCATTCTTTCCCTAACATGACCCTTTTCAAGTAATTCAGTGACCTGTTTTTTTAGTTCCTTAACCTCTTCTTGGTTGGTCCTATAAGTGGGGCGGTTGGGGATGCTGACTCCCGGAATGAAATCAATTTTATGTTCAATGCCTCTAAGAGGAGGGAGGCCTTTCCGAACTTCTTCCGGAAATAAGTTTGAGAACTCAGAGAGAAGATTTTGGACTTCAAGGGGGAGAGAACATGAAGGGTCAGTGGAGGACTCGAGGCAATGTTTGTAGATTAAGATGTAGGCAGGCATGTTTAGAGAGAAGGCATGCCCAACATCCCTTTTTTGAGCAAAAAGGTTAGTATGCGGTCCGTTGTCCAACCCGAGGCGGTTATCACTAGTGGTGGAAGGTGTTTTTCTACGATCAAACTCATCCTTCAACTTGAGTTGGTCTTCCTTAACCTGAGAAGGTGAAAGAGGTGCTAGGGTGTACTTCCTATCCTCCTTATAGACAGTGTATCGATTTTTGAATCCATCGTGTATGACTTTTCTGTCAAATTGCCAAGGACGTCCTAGGAGGGCATGGCTAGCATGCATATGTACAATATCACACAAGACCTCATCCTCATATCTTCCAATTTGGATACTTAAGAGGACTTGTTTGTTAACCTTAACTTCCCCAAGCTCACTTAGCCACTGTAGTTTACAAGGACAAGGATGTTTAATGATTGGGAGGCCTAGTTTGTGGACCAACTCGGTACTGGCCACATTAACGCAACTCCCACTATCGATGATTAGGCTACCTTTAGTCCCATTGATATAGCAACGGGTGTGGAATAAGTTCTCTCGCTGATCGTAGGAGGGATCGGCCCTAACATTGGAGGCAAGGGACCTACGAATGACTAGAGACTCAGAAAGGGGTAGCTCCATGTCGTCGTCGCTTTCATTTCCAAGTTCCCCAAGCGTATTCTCTTTTCTTCCTCAGAATCAGAGACTAGTTCTCCGTCCCTCGTCATCATGACCCTTCGGTTAGGGCATTGTGAGGCAATATTCCCATGGCCCAAGCATTTGAAGCATTGGACATTTCTAGAGGAGTTTGGTCTACTTGGGTTGGCTACGGCTTTTCCTTTCTCACTTGGTAAAGGGAGGGAAGAAGTTGGAGTTTTATGGTCAGATCTCAGATTTGGGGGAGATTTCCAATGGGACGATTCAGTATTCCTAGTGAAGGATCTAGGTTGAGCTTGAGTTCGGGGTTTAGCCCTAGGATTCTCTATTTGTTTCTCAAGTTTTTCAGCTGGGTTCAGAAGTTCATCCATTTCTACATAGGGATAGAGTTCTACAAGGTCGGAAATCTCAGGATTTAAACCTCTAAGGAACCTTGCCATTGTGGCTTCTCGGTCCTCATCAATGTTTAATTTGGCTAGACACATCTCCATTTCCTTATAGTATTCATCGACCGTTTTTGTTCCTTGTCTAAGGAATTGTAGGCGTTGATGCAAATCACGATGGTAGTGGGAAGGGATAAAACGTCGGTGCATTAGGGATTTAAACTCAAGCCATGAGGAAATAGGGGGTTCACCGTAACGTTCTCTTTCCCTAGTAAGCCTACCCCACCAAGAACTAGCATAATCCGTGAATTCAACAATGGCTAGCTTGATTTTTTTATCGTCTGGATAATCATGGCAATCAAAAACTAACTCAATTTTTCTTTCCCAATCAAGATAGGCGTCAGGGTCATTCTTACCATTGAAATGTGGAATTTTTAATTTGATACTCCCTAGGCCCCGATCATGCCCATAATAATTTTGCCTATAAGTGCGATTAGGGCGGGGAGAGTGTGCATAACCTACTGACTCAAGATCGTTTTCTATTTGTTGATTATTATTTCTGGGTTGGTTGATGGTCCTCTCGTTGTTCTGATTATTAGCCATTTCAACCCGAAGTCCACGGACCGTAGCATCCATGGTATGAAGTCGTTCAAGCATTGTCCTAACCATTTCAGTAATAGATTCACCCTCATCCATTATACCCTATAGTCTAGGTGGAGGCCAAAAGATTTGTCTGGATTTTAAGTCCAATTTCCCCTCTTTTTTTTTTCAGGCAGGCAGCAAGAAAAGTAAGAAAAAAAAGCGTCAAGTCATGCTTTCAACGAGAACGAACAGGAATAATGCACAGGAAGCAACCAGGCAGGACGGAAGGAAAGCAGCAAACACCCAAGCAAGATATGAACGAAACGGGGAAGGGATTAGGGCTTACAGACCAGGAATTAAAATTTACAAGGCTTCCCTAATTAAATACAACCATACTAAAATTGAAGACAGAGAGAGGAAAAGAAAAAAAATAAAATAAAATAAAGTAAAATGTATTATAGCGAGGCCTCCACCAAACGCGCCCTGGCTCGGGCGTTGAGTCAACTCGTTGGGTCGAACGAGTTCCCAGCCGAGTTAGCACGGCCTAGTGAGTCCGAGTGGGTTGAACCAATTCCGAAGCGAGTCCGGCCGATTTGGCTCCGATTCACGCGGCCCAAGGTAATTCCACACGGAACGAACCACAAGGTTCGTTTTCGACAGCACAATTCCCACACAAACAAGACAAACGGGACAAGGCGAGAAAGTAACATTCACGACAAGGAAAACAACCAGGGAAGGCATCCAAAAAGCACACATAGATCACAGCACTGAGGATACATCATCGGAAGGATTTCGACTCCGTCCTCAGAGTTAAACCAAGTCAACATAACTTATCAGCTTAGAGATACGAGTTCTGAAACGAGTTTACCCGAGTAATCGATCCAGATGGGGGGGAAGTAACTGAGACTGGCTGTGGTTTCGCGCGGTGGTAGCACTATAGCGCCGCCTAAAGCCGCCGTTGGGCCACCAACTCGGAGTTGTTCCGGCTTCGATCAAGGCGCACCAGTGTCCCTACCATAGACAAACCCAAGGGTAAGTGTAGATCGAAGAACGAAAGAGAGAAACAAAAATATCAAAGAAAGTTCAGACTTAAAAACACCATTTGCGAACGCCGATCGAGCAACTTAAGCTCTGATACCAGATAATATGAACCCGACTAACCGGATCGTACTCGATCCGTTAAACGGGGGTCGGGAACGTACTCGTTTCCCCCTGAACCGGAGTAATCTCTGAGCCAGACGTTGATACTTCAACGGATTTGTGCGCGAATTAACAGGAAATCCCAAGAAATTTCATTCCAAAAACCTTCTCCCTTTACAAGCAAACCCTGCCCGATATATATGACGGGAATCGAACATCCACAAAAAGGGGGAGAGGGCAAGGGTGAGAAAACAGTTGACCTAGGGCCTCAGATTTGGTGTCAGGGACAAGATCCGGGGCAGGCAAAGGTGGACGTGCGTCGATGGTGACCAGCAACGGTCATCAACAAGGCCAAGAAGAGAAACGGGGTCGAGCCACCAAGAGAGGAACAAAAGAAAGGTGATCGGCGCTCCCCAAAGGAGTAAGATGGCTTAAATAGGTGGGTAACTAGGGCACGAAGGGTCACCCGCCGATTGGGCCAAAACTTGGGCCTGGGCTCAAGTTTTGGTTCAACCCAACTTAGCTTAAAAGGAGGTTAACGCTATTCTCCTATTTTCATTAGATTCAAGAGGCGATTATAACGGGATAATACCGAACCTGAATCCAATGCAAATAGGGAAACAAGGACTAAGTTACCCATACTCATTTAGGCTTGGGGGCGGCCATTGATAACCAACTCCGCCTAACCCGAGACTATCAATGGGATATCCAAAAATTAGGGTAAAATCATCATCGGCCACTAAACACACACACCCTACAAAAATATTAATGTTCCAACCATGATTACACATGTTACACATTCAAGCTTAATTAATTACAAAAACACAGTTCAAAAGTGCTTCCCCCCCCCCCCCGCTCGTTGCCTCTACTCCTCAATCTGGCTTCGGATCCCAACTTACCCTGAAGATGGGAAACGTGGAATTATATGAGTGAGGAGCCAACAAGGTACGATTATCAAAAAGTAAAGGGAGAGGAGTAGCTGATGAAGTGCGGTCTGTATCAATACTCTTTAGGTATAAATTTGTTTCTCAAATATTTCTTATGATTACCCAAGATCTAATTTTAGATTTACCTTCTCTTTCCCTAGCCCTTTTTAAATTATTGTACCATATCCTATCAAACTTCTTAAACTTAAGAGGACCTAATTAACACTTTTTTTATAAGTAAAAACAAAATCTATAAATAACCAGCCCGAAGGCTGAGAATACAACCAACTCAGTTCATGACCATCTTGTCAATACATTGGTGCCATCTAACATATGTATTTCTATGATCTAAGGCTAAACACCTAATATTCATAATGAAACTAATATCTTTACGTAGATTACAACTAGTGTGTGCTATACTACGAAAAATTCTTGAGTTTCGTTCATACCATACTAAGGAAATGAAGGTAACAAATGAGGCACGCAACATAGCTTTCTTCTCCTTAGGTTGTCTCGTGGTTCTTACTAAAACCTTTATCTCTTCATCCCAAGAACATACAACATCTCGAAAATTAAAGGCCTTTCAAATTTTGCTCCATATTCCTAGACTAAATGAGCACTCCATGAATAGATGTTGTAGAGATTCATCTTTGTCCTCACAACAAAGCACACATTTAGTCTCATCTAAGAGGCTCAGGTTCTCTATTCTCACCTTGGTAAGTAATCTCTCATGAATATCCAACCACATGATAAAATTATGCTTGGGCCCCTCCTCTTCTTTCTTTTCCTTTGGTATGGCCCAACCCTCGCAGCCATTCTCCTTCTCCTTCCTTCTCCCTCATCACGCTGCGTTTTATCCCTTTTTCCCCCTAAACATTATATTTTACCCCTGTTTTATTGATCGTCACTCAGTCCAGTCTTCTTCTTTCCTTTTTTTCTTTTTCTTAGCTAGCCGGTCTAGCCCATCCTTCTTCTTCTTCTTCCTCCCTTCACATCCATAACCTACATCTCCACCGCCCTAACTCCCTGGTTTTTGCCGCTAGGAATGCCCTTTTAACCGGCCTTTTCCTCCCTTTCTCTTCCTCTTGTTTCAGTGACCACTTAGACCTAACCGACCTCCCTTCCTTTTCGTGCACAACCTTCTATTTCTTGCACATACCCCTACCCTATTTTGAACTCTGACGGCCTCCATTGTTGTCGGTAACCCTAACTGATCAACCCTATTTTCACCGCACACCCTTCTTAATTTGGCCACTTCACTTTCTATATAAATATCCCCATAATCTACCCTATATCGAGCTTTGGTTGTTTATCTAGAAAAATCTTACTTCTTGCGCCGCTGCCCCTTCAGATGCCATTTCTGCCACCTTCGACCAACAACATCGCCCATTCTAGCCATCCAAGTACTCCCTACATAGAGGATTTTGAGGAGCTCTAGAGGAGATGAAATCGTATCTAGTTCTTAACTTATCACTAGGTACGAAGGGATTTGAGGTGTATAGTGATATATCCAAGTATGGCTTAAGGTCTGTTTCAATGCAGCATAGGAAGGTAGTTGCTTATGCTTCTCACTAGTTGAAGGAGCAAGGGAAAAACTATCCTACACATGATATTGACCTAACTACATTGTTTTGTCCTTAAAGATCTAGAGACCTAACTTGTATGTATTGTATTATAAGTTCTTCATAGATAATAAGAAGCTAAAGTACATCTTCACTTAGTGAGAGCTAAATATGAGATAGGAGAGATAGCTAGAGTTGGTTAAGGACTACTTTTTGGTGTTGACATACCATGAGGGTAAGGCCAATGTCATAACATATGCTATAAGTATGGACTCTTCACACTCTTTAAGGTCAATGATTGTTTCTTATTGGATATAGCATGAGCTTCAGGACATAGGTATAGAAATTATTAGGTTCAGAGATTTAGAGATAAGGATGAGCACTGTCATAATCACACCAATAATCTTTACAAAATCTGAGTTAGTTAGCTAAGATATTTTAGCTTAAATGGTTTAAATAGGCTATATAATAGGGTAAATTAGTGAGGTTTTAGATTTTTGTGGATGGTAGTAACCATTTTTGAGGTAGATGATGTGTTCCATAGAGTTATAAGGAGCTTAAGAGGAAGATTCGGGGGAGGGTCATTGTGTGCCTTATTTTGTTCATCTTAGAGGTGATAAGTTGTATAAGGACCTAAAACAAATATGTTGGTGGCCCTATATAAGGATAGAGGTTGTAGACTTTGTAGCAAGTGCTTGATTTGTCAAACGGTCAAAATCAAGCACAAGCGTTCGGTAAGATTGGTTCACCCATTGGAGGTTCCTATTTAGAAGTGGAATAGCATTTCAATGGACTCTATTGTTAGGTTACCGAGGAGTTGTAGTGGATTAAATTTGAACTAGGTGGTAATTCACTAGTTGACTAATTCAGTAGTATTGATACTTGAAATGCCCAGAAAATTTCTAATTTTAAAAAGTATATTTAAATGAAAATTTATTATGATAGTTAATTAAATATAAATTATTTGATTAAAATAAAAAGAAATTAATTAGGAAAAATTAAAAAGAAATTTATTACTATTTTAATTAGGAGAAATTTGGTTATTTTAGAAATTAACTGAATAAATTATTTTATTTAAAATAAGGAGGATAAAATAGTTCCAAATTAATATTAACTTTATAAATAATTTAATGGAAGAAAATTAGGGTGTTTTACTAATTAAAATAGAATTTATGAAAAATATTTTAAAAACCCAAAATTAGCCTAAAAAGGGAATTTAATATTTTTATTAAATAAATATTCTACGTTAAATACCTAGAATTTTCTAATTAATTTATTTAAACCCAAAACCTTAATTTTTTTCCTTTTTTCCTTTCTTCCTTTCCCTTTTCTTTTCTCCTTTTTCTTCTTTTCTTTCTACTTCTTCCGTCGATTGGGCCTGGCGCAGCCCAATCTTCCTTCCTTTTTCTTCTCCCGCAGCCCAACGTTGCTGGCCTCCTTCCTGCGTGTGCGAAGACGCGACGTTTTAGGTGGTTTTATTTCTAGATGCTGCGTCTCGTTAAATGAGGGCGTAACCGGCGCGCGAACAGCTCGGTTCTTCCCCTTTCTTTTCTCTCCCGGTCGACTCGTCCGTCTTCTTCTTTCTTCTTCCTTCTTCCTCCGTCACCCTCCATCGCTGCGATGAAGTTCTTTGACCCTATCAATGGCGTCTCCGGCTACGGTGATTAATACCGGTTGTTTCTTGCGTCATTCTCTTCCCCTTAACTCGAGAAATAAATTGGCATAATTATGGGACGTTAAATCTCGCCCGTTTCTTCTCCCCAGCCTCGCGAAATTTCGAAGTAACCCAAACGGTGGCCGATCAATTACTGCCACCGGCCATCCAAATTCTTGCACTTAATACCTCCCTATCAAGCTTCAACACCCTATTATCCCATCTACCATCTATAAATAGTCTAGTTGTAGGAGTTTTTGGAGTTTTTCTCCCTCAAAAACCCTAAGCAAGGGCTGGCCGCCACCATGACTTCAGACGCTTCCCCTGCTGCTGATAGTCAACCTCCACGCCACCGTAGAATTCCAATTTCTTCCCTGAAATGTTTTCGGCCACCACCGTGAACCACCGTCGGTGCCGCCCATTCTTGCCGACTCAAGGTGAAACCCTAGACCTCCTTAGTCATTATTTACTATTTATTGTAAATTATTCCATTTTTATTTTATTTATTAGTAACTATTCGAGTATAATAATAATTTCCTTGCTATTAATATTATTATTATTTGATATAAAATTTATGTTGAATTGTACTTGCAGGGTGGAGAATGGTAATAAAATAATTTTATTGTTAGTTTCGAATTTTAAGTTATTAACTAAATTATTATATGGTTATTATCATTATTCTCATTATTATTAATATTATAATTATTAGAATAATAATTATTAACATTTTATTAATTATTCTGGAAAATCTTAGGCCCTAATTTTGTATTAACATTCGCACTTATGTATTTTAGTATTATTATTTCTATTGTTCTTATAACCATTAATAATAATATTATCATTATCTTTGTTATTTCAATATTATTATATATGTTATTAATTTTATTATTATTATCAATAAATAGTAGGTCATTAGTTATAAGTAGGTTCGAAACCCCACTTTAAATTTTAAAGCTTATATATTATTGTTATTGTCATTATTATTATTATTCTTGATATTATCTTTATTTATAATATGTATTTATTATTAGAATTATTATTATTATTAGTTTATTTTTATCTTTACCCATATTATTTTGGTGAAGGGAAGAAACCCTTATATCACCTTTTTATTTTGAACTGCATTAGTTTTATTATTAATATTCTACTAGTATTTTGTAGAGTCAATTCTAATATAATAATTTTTAATTAAAATAAGGTCTTGGGATAAGTTAGAAATGATAGCATTCTTAAGAGAAAACCTAATCCTAGTATTTTTCCCATAGTAGGTGAGCCCAACCAAAGCCCTCAAGTGGTATAGGAGCATGCTCCAAGACAGGTGACGTTTTAGGTAAGTGGTGCTAAGGCCATACTTGTATTATGTTTTTTATGCTATTCATGCCATGTGATGTTATTTATAGTGTATTTCGTGTGAATGTTGTATAATTGTTATTAATACAGCATGATTATGGCATTGAAGTATGTTGGTGTGGATAAATGGTGGCATGAGAATCATATGTACATTTATGTTGTTATTGTTGTATAATGTGGTTTCAAGACATGCATAATGTGATTGTAAAATAATGATGGAGTTGTAAATTATTGATGACGTTGCTTGGTGATTAGGGTTTTGCATGAGGATTAGGGTTTGCATAAAAGTAGGGTTTCCATGGAAAATGGGTTGCATGGAGAATAGGGTTTACATGGAAATATGTTTTGTGTGGAGTTAGGGTTTGCATGGAAATATATTTTACGTGGAGTTAGGGTTTGCATGAGAGAATAGGGTTTGGTATAAAATAGTATGGTGTTAGTAGTTTGCATGAAATAGTAGAGTGATAGAGTTTTACACGAAAGGGCATGGTGTTATGGTTTTGTGTGAAATGGTACGGTATTAGAGGCTTGCATGAAATGGTATGATGTTAGGGTTTGCATGGAAGCATGGTCTACGTGGAGTTAGGGTTTTGCATGGAAGTTAGGGTTTTGCATGGGTGCTAGAGTGTGTCATAACTAACTATAGTGGTGATGATTAACTAAGGTTGGATGGGTCGACCTAAGATGAGGAGTAAGCATGGTGGGTGGCTGACGTGCAAGTCTTGATGATTTTTAAATAAGACACATAAAATATTAATTACGTAAAGTGGAAGATGTTGAGCCAGGCCCAGACCAATCCACCGGCATAATAGTGGCAGGGAATGTTTTCCCTCGCGACCGATCCGCCGGCTAAAATAGTGGCAGGGCATGTACCCTCACGACCGATCCACCAGCTATAATAGTGGGGGATCCCAAGCTCAATAAACCAAAATATATATGTTGTTAAGATGTGAGAAGACACTATTTACTTACAGTGGAACACCGTACGACAAAAGGGCCAGACCGATCCATCGGCATATAGTAGTGGCAGGGTATGTTACCCTCACGACCGATCCACCGGCATATAATAGTGGCAGGGCATGTACCCTCGCGACCGATCCACTGGCTAAAATAGTGGGGTTCCCATAATTGTATGGACTTGATAAAGAATATGGTGTGAAAATATTTTGATAAAGGATTAATGAAGTAATTAATTTAAACTATAAGTATTATTTTAGCATTTCCACCTGATCGTTTATTTACCTTTATGTTATTGTTGATGATTTTTCCTTTTATTATTCTGCATGCGTTATGTGTTTATGTGTTGGTCTTAGTGCTCGGTTACCTTACTCAGTACGTAGCGTACTGATCACCCGTTTCATGGGTGTTGTTCATTCCAACGAGTAGAAGGCCCATCTGATTTCCTACAGGTAGGAGATATGTATTATGATGCTATAGATGTCTATGGGACCTCAGGTGGGGAAAAGTGATGATCGGGCTGGATCGATTGTTTGAGTGATGTGGCCGGCTTTCCATTGAATTTATTATTACTATCTTATCTATTTATGAATAGTACTTTCAAAACAACTTTATTATTGTAGTTATTTCTCTTTCCTGAAAAACTACCCTCGTATTTGGAATTGAATAAAGACTTGTGCGTACCTGATTTCCGTATCTTTGAATTCGGACTACCTATTAATGTTTATTGAGTTGTTTTCTTTAGCCTTAGCTCTTATTATTAGAACGGTAGGAGTGAACCAGTCTGATACTAAGTGTGGCAGTAACATTTCCAGAATTTACAGTTTAAGTTATAAGTATTATTTAAAAAACTATGTAAATTTTGGGGTGTTACAATAATAATGAAGTAGACATGGAATATGGAGAAGATGGTTAGTGCTTATAGGAAGTATGGGGTATTGTAACATGGGGTGCCTAAGGACATTATGTGGGAATGTGATTCTAAATTCTTATTGCACATTTGGTAGAAGTTGCAGTATCTTTTAGGATACAACTAAATATGAGAACTACTTTCCATCCAGCTATAGACAGTCAGGCTAACTGCACTATTCATACTTTAGAGGATATGTTGTGGACATGCATACTTGAGTTTCAAGGTAGTTAGGAAGATTACCTAATTTTGCATAATTCTTTTATAACAATAGTCCTTATGTAAACATAGGGATGGTACCTTTTGAAGCACTATATGGATGGAAATGTCATAGTCCCATGTGCTAAAACAACACAAGAAAGACAGTTATCTTGGGACAAGAGATGGTAGAGGACACTATCAGGAAAACTAGACATATCTGAGTTTCGACAAAGGTGGCCCAAAATGCGTAGAAGAGTTATGCAAACCTATAGAGGAGGAAAAATGGGTATCAAGTGGGTAAACAAGTCCTTTTGAAGGTCTCACCCACCAAGGGAGTGATGTGTTTTGTTAAAAGAGAAAGCTTAGTCAAAGATACATTGGACCATATAAGATTTTAGATTGAGTCGGAGAGTTTTCTTAACATCTCACCTTACCTATTGATCTTTCATGCATGCATAATATTTTCCACATATATAAGTTGAGGAGGTAAGTGGAAAATCTGTCACATATTATTCAGCCAAAGTTGATTAAGCTCAACGACGTGTCGACGTATAAGGAGTAAAAATTGATGATTCTTGATACTAAGACTCAAGATACATATTCAAAGGTTGTCCCATGGTGTGACCGTAGCCGGCACGCAATTTAAACCTTCTTATTGTCAATTGTAGCACTGGTAAATAGGGTATCGTTCTAGCCAGGGATTGAGAGGTCTCACCTCTATCTAACTAGCTTAAACTAAAACTAAAACTAAAAATACTAAATAACCTAAAATAAATAAGAAAATAAAATACTGGGGGTTTATCAAAATAATAAAATAATAAAATAATAAAAAGAATAAATAAATAAAAATAAAATAAACTAATAAAAATAATGGAAATAATGGGAAACCGCAGATATGAGGAATATGTTAGGGAAATAAAAATCCACCACTAGACTAGGTTGTAATATAATATTTTTTTCTAAGTCATCTTTTAATCGTGAGAAAGAGATCGACCAAGTTGCACACTAAAAGCAGGTCTATACACCTTATATTACTTCCCTTAATTAATACGACAAAGCGCAAATATTAACCCTATTAAATACTAGCAGTATAGCAGCAACAAGCGGCTCCTATATTTAACAAGATTTAATGCATTAAGTGTAAGTGAAAGGCTATCAATCTAAGTACCCATACTAGTACAAAAAGCACGTCTAGCTGTATTTCCTTTCCTTGACCCACACGTATCGAAACGTTTTACCACTTCGGTTAGAATCACAAAATGATTAGGTGAATTGTTATCTAACCTAGCAGCAATTTATACATATAAATTCTGGTATATTTAGATGGTCACCTAGCAGGCAAATAATCCTACATACTGTCACTTATGAGGAACCAGAACAAGGCATGCACCAAATAAACTATACTTGATAGAATCATACATATAAACGATAGCAATTAATAGAGAGTCAAGAAATAATCTCACGAAACAAAGAAAATAAAATTATGATTCAAATCCTAATCCAGGGTTTCAAATTATTCCCTAACAATAAATATTCAGCCATCCATAATTAAAGAATTAATTACACATAAATATATATCTAAAATATAAATTAAAAATAAGAGAAAGAAATAATCGAATTAATTTTGGATAAAAGATCACAAATTTATTCAGATAAAAATTAATTTGATTTGAAGTAAATTATACCGGTATAATTTTCTCCCTATTTTTCTTCCTTCTCGGCCTTTATTTTCGTGCAATATTCTTTTTCTTTTTCCTTTTTCCGGCTGACGGCTGTCGGCAGATGGAGGCTGCTGCGTCTCGTTTGGCCTCGGTTTCCGTGCGACTTCCCTATGTTCTTCGTCCTTTGCGGCTCTACCGCATGCCCGAGGCTCTATCTTTCTTTCTCCCGAGCCTATATAGGCTCTCGTACCTTGCGTCCTGCCGCTCGCCCCTGAAGCCTGTGAAGGCTCTGCCTTCTACCGTCCCCCAGACGCGCCCTCTCTTCCTGCGTCTCCTCCCCTTTTTATTTATGTGCGGCGCTACCGTCTATCTTTACACGTCAACCCTCGACTAACTTTTCTTCTCTTCCGAGCCTCTGCCTTATTTATTTTCGTTCGTGTGTCGTCTTCCGTTTTTTTTTCTTTCCACGTCAGCCCTGCTAACTCTTTCTTTATTTTTCGTCTCAGAGCCTGTGCGGCTCGTTTGGCTTCGTCTATTTGTTTCGATTTTCCCTGGCCTTTGGGCCTTCGGCCTTTGGCCGTTGGTCCAAAGGTCAAAATCTTTTTTTTTTATTTAAAAAAATAAAACCTGCAAAATAAAAAAATAAAAATTAATAAATATTATTTTGCTCTAAATTTACTTAATTTATATCATTTTCGCTCTAATAATAATATTTATGCAATTTTTACCATTTAAGCATAAAACAATAATTATTCCCCTATATTTGCTAAATAAACTACCAAAAACTAAAATTATAAGGTTATAAATGTGTCAAAATATGAACTCATCACACCCCCACACTTAGCTTCTTGCTTGTCCTCAAGCAAATTATTACTTTAAATAAATAAAATAAATTAACTAGCCACTTTCGTATGTCTCACGATTACACTTAGCATGTGCAACAAGCCCTTTAAACCCCTAGGTCACCCATCAATGACGAGTAAGGTCTCATGAGGGTTTCGCAGATGATATACCCACAAAATCACACACAAATAAAATAAAATAAAAACATATCTAACACCCTTAAAAATTTTTTTTTAGAATCTTTTACTTTCAAACGTCAAGATTAGCAATCGACCAAGATTCATCGTTGGGAAATTTAAAGCATCAATTTCAACATATGGTTCACACATAAACATGACAGGTATGAACAGATCAATATTATGGATGAAAATCTACCACGCTTAGTCACATCAAGATTCATCCTCACTATGGATACCCTCTATCCTTTTTTGCTGTCTTAGATTCATAGCTACAAATGTATAAAAACACTCATGTATGTGAGATAAGATGATAAAGATAACAAATAGCTCACATATATAAACAAAGAAGGCTCATGTTCTTGTGGATAAAACCTTATGCAAGATATCAAATACTTGCCAAATGAACCGAACCATATGCTTAACTCTTGTGACTAATCTCCATCAGATCAAAGGTTGCTCATCTCAAGAATCAAATAGGACTTACTTATTGGTTGTAACGGGGTTTAAGGTAAAGAAGGGTATGGATTGTAGAAGTGTGGTGTTAAAAAGATCAAGGGCTAGTGGAATCTAAGAATTAGATGAAATATAAGCATAACTCTACATCAATGATTAATAATACACCTCTACACCTTCACAATAAAATGTAACATGAATAGAACTTTCTCAACATCATCTCCATAACTCCCTCTCTCCCTTATATCCTTTTTTTTCAAATATTTTTTTTTTCAAAATATTTTTTTTCTCCACCAAACATAACCAATCCCCTTTCTTAGCATAAATACATATATTTCTTTCACATAGACACATACACAACCACTCTTTATATCCATAACGATTTGATTTCCTTCCACTAGCTTTAAGCAAGAGTAAAGATATTAAGGCCCGAAGGTTATTTAATGTGGGTAATGAAAAAAAATGCATGTTCCATGTATAGGCTCAAAAGGGTTTCTATGGAATGTATATTATGGATATACAAATCAGGTTAAGCAATTTGGTCATGTGATGGAAAATTCCTAAGTTGCCTTTATCATTTTCTTAATCAGAGCATGTTTTGACTATACACTTCGAATAGCACAAGAGTAAGTTCTAGTAATCTCTATAGTCCATTACAAGATCTATGGCAAATAATTTGATCAAAACAATTAAACATATATGAGGTTTACAAAGAAAATTTGAAGCCAAGAAATAGTAGATGATTTTGTGTAAATTCGCTCAGAAAAAGAAGGTACATATGGTTCAAACGCTCATTGAGGAATGTGATGAATCTCAACATGCCATGTCGGTGGTTAGAAAATCATACGTGTTCTTTCTCCATTCACATTTAGGCACATAGATATGTGTTCCCTATATCGAAATTAACACAAAAAAATCTCCACTTACTTTATCTCAATTTCATGATCCTCTTTTCGTTAGATTTCAAAGATATACTCCTCATTGACTGATTAAGGGTTCCTACGACTCTAAAAACTCTAAAACTCTAAAAATATTAAACACTCTAAAAAAAATCGAAACAAATTTTTTTTTACATACATAAAACACACACACCCCTAGACTTAAATCACACATTGTCCTCAATGTGTAAACAACTAAGGAAACATATAATTTAAGGTATGGAGAAAACAAACTGAATAAATAAATAACTAAAGGATAGAAAAACTCCCTTATCACATTGGGTTGCCTCCCAAGTAGTGCTTGTTTTTATGTCTTCAGCCTGACATGATCTCGGTTTACTCGTTCAAGGTGGATACGTCCACTTCAGAGCTGCTTCACCAAATCCTTCCTCGTGATGATCATATTTATCCTGCAAGGAAGAAAAAGATAAAATGTTAGATTTAATGAAAGATTTGATCCAGCAAGAACGTAACTTACCTAGCATGTAATTTAAGATCGTGTGTAAAGAGAGAATGTTTTTCCCAATGTCCATGTACGATAATCTCTCTATCGAAGGACCATATTTTCCTATCTTAAAATCTTTAAACACGTCCTTCCAACATAACCTCTCCTTTGGATCATCACTCTTCTTATTAAATGTATCCAAGATGATTTGATTACTCTCTTCACTCTTAGATCCTTACCACCTGCTAAAAGAGGAAAAACAAGGAGTGTGGTTAGCATAAATAAAATCAAAGTGGTTCAAAGGCTTACCTTGTGTCTCATGGTCATCTCCAAGCAAAAGTGGGGAATAAATGTTCAAAGATGGTATATGGTAGGTGAAAGTGATAGTCTTGTCATCCATATACTTCTCTTTGTTCAATTGATCCTCATTTTGATGAGATTCTTCTTCTACTTTTATAAGCTCTTCTTCCACTTGATCTTGCTTTTCAATGTTTTTCATGGAAACCTCCTCAATTAGCTCATCCCCACATTCAGATATGGCATCATCATCCTCATAACTCTAACTTGAATTTGGAATTGAAGTACTAGAGAGCTCTTTTTGTGCTTCTAATTGATTCATCATGTTTACCATAGAACCCATTTTCTCCTCTGTCACTGAAACCCTTTCATTTTGTCTAATCTGACTTTGCATCAGTTGATTTAGGCTTTCTGCCAACTGGTTTTGACCATTTATCAATTCTTCAAGAAGCTTATCCATTTTTTCTGAACTTGAGGGTTCCAAAATTGGAGAAAATTCTTGTTGAGGATATTGATAATATTTTGAAGCTTCATATTCACGCGTGTAAGGGTTTTGATATGGCACTTGATACTGATCATTCATCTCCCATCCAAAGTTGGGTTGATGCCTCATTCCCGAATAGTATGTGCTTGTATAGGGATTTTGTCCTTGGAAACCATTGAAAGATTGAGCACCAGATTGTGTCCATCCTCCTCCTCTCATAGCTTGTTCATGGTAAGCATATGGATTTCTTTGTGTATGACACACTCCACTTGTATTAACAACTACAGTAGCTTTAGCAACCTGCAACACAAGAGCAGTGAGTTTGTTAAGTTTATTAGTTAGACTACTCAGACTTACCTCTTTTACTCTTGCATTAGGATTCATGAAAAGTTGTCCATAATCAAAGGATCCTCTCATACCTACCTGAAAACACTAACACTTCAAAGGAAAAGGTTAATATCAAAAAACACCAAAAATCCTAAGAAAATATAAAACAAAACTAAAAGAAAAAAAAAATATAAAAACACTAAAAATAAAAAACACACTAAAAATACTAGCAAAATAAAGGTGAAGTATCAATCCCCGGTAGCGGAGCCAAAAATTGGTGTGACCGTAGCCGGCACGCAATTTAAACCCTCTTGTTGTCAATTGTAGCATTGGTAAATAGGGTATCGTTCTAGCCAGGGATTGAGAGGGCTCACTTCTATCTAACTAGCTTAAACTAAAACTAAAACTAAAAATACTAAATAACCTAAAATATATAAGAAAATAAAATATTGGGGGTTTATCAAAATAATAAATTAATAAAATAAGAAAAGGAATAAATAAAATAAAATAAAATAAAAAAATAAAAATAATGAAAATAATAGAAATAATGGGAAACCGCAGATATGAGGAATATGTTAGGGAAATAAAAATCCACCACTAGACTAGGTTGTAATATAATATTTTTTTCTAAGTCATCCTTTAATCGTGAGAAAGAGATCGACCAAGTTGCACACCAAAACCAAGTCTATACACCTTATATTACTTTCCTTAATTAACTAATACGACAAAGCGCCAATATTAACCCTATTAAATACTAGCAGTATAGCAGCAACAAGCGGCTCCTATATTTAACTAGATTTAATGCATTAGGTGTAAGTGGAAGGCTGTCAATCTAAGTACCCATACTAGTACAAAAAGCATGTCTAGTTGTATTTCCTTTTCTTGACCCACACGTATCGAAACATTTTACCACTTCGGTTAGAATCACAAAACGATTAGGTGAATTGTTATCTAACCTAGCTACAATTTATACATATAAATTCTGGTATATTTAGATGGCCACCAAGCAGGAAAATAATCCTACATACTATCACTTATGAGGAACCAGAACAAGGCATGCACCAAATAAACTATACTTGACAGAATCATACATATAAACGACAACAATTAATATAGAGTCAAGAAACAATCTCACCAAACAAAGAAAATAAAATTATAATTCAAATCCTAATCCAAGGTTTCAAATTATTCCCTAATAATAAATATTCAGCCAGCCATAATTAAATAATTAATTACACAGAAATATATATCTAAAATATAAATTAAAAATAAGAGAAAGAAATAATCGGAATTAATTTTGGATAAAAGATCAAGAATTTATTCAGATAAAAATAAATTTTATTTGAAGTAAATTCTACCGGTATAATTTTCTCCCTATTTTTCTTCCTTCTCGGCCTTTATTTCCGTGCAATATTCTTTTTCTTTTTCCTTTTTCCGGTTGACGGCTGTCGGCAGATGGAGGCTGATGCGTCTCGTTTGGCCTCGGTTTCCGTGTGACTACCATATGCGCTTCGTCCTTTGCGGCTCTGCCGCACGCCCGAGCCTCTGTATTTCTTTCTCCCGAGCCTATAAAGGCTCTCGTACCTTGCGTCCTACCTCTCGCCCCTGAAGCCTGTGAAGGCTCTGCCTTCTACCGTCCCCCAGACGCGCCCTCTCTTCCTACGTCTCGTCCCCTTTTTATTTCCATGCGGCGCTACCGTCTGTCTTTACACGTCAGCCCTCGGCTGACTTTTCTTCTCTTCTGAGCCGCTGCCTTATTTATTTTCGTTCGTGCGCCGTCTTTTGTTTTTTTTTTCCACGTCAGCCCTGCTGACTCTCCCTTTATTTTTCGTCTCAGAGCCTATGCGGCTCGTTTGGCTTCGTTTGTTTATTTCGATTTTCCCTGGCATTTGGGCCTTCGGCCTTTGGCCGTTGGTCCAAAGGTCAAAATCTTTTTTTTTATTTAAAAAAATAAAACCTGCAAAATAAATAAATAAAAATTAATAAATATTATTTTGCTCTAAATTTACTTAATTTATATCATTTTAGCTCAAATAATAATATTTATGCAATTTTTACCATTTAAGCAAAAAACAATAATTATTCCCCTATATTTGCTAAATAAACTACCAAAAACTAAAATTATAAGGGTATAAAATGTGTCAAAATATGAACTCATCATCCCACCAGTGAAGGTCTTGTGGTCATGCCATAAAGTAGAGAAGGCCACTTAGGAGTCTAAGGAAGAGATCAAGATGAAGTATACAGTGTTCCTCAAGTAAGTACATTATGTGAATAATGTCATCTCTTTTAAGCATCCTTCTCTCATGTTCTAACACTTAGTTATTATTTTTCCTTTTGGTCGATGGCTTAGGGTTTTGTTATGTTTTTAGCTTACAACAACACACTTCTTTTGTGGACTTCAAGGATGAAGTCTCTTTGAAGGGGGTATTGTTGTAATACCCCATCCTAAAATCCACTAAAATTTATTGAAAATTATGTTGGCATAAAAAAAGTAGTTTTTTAAAAGGGCTTGAAAGTATAATCAAAATGTACATTTTAGGCATACCTATCAACTAGTTTTCCTAACTAATTGACTAGTGTGCTTAGAGATTGAAAACTTCATTCTCGATGAATTAGTCCACTAGTTTGCTTAAATCAATTGACTAGTCATCCTATAATTTTATATCCTTCTCTAATTTTGAATTAAATATCTTTATAATGTTTAAAAACACTTTTAATTAGAATCTATTTGTGTTAATGAGCATATTTTGGTGCTTTTGGATTATTTTTATATTAGTTAGATTATTTAGTGATTTTATTTATTTAAAGTTTCCCAAAAAGTATTTTTCAGGCATACCTCTCCTTCTCTCTTCTTCCTCACCTTCCCATCTCTCTTCTAGAAGCTAAGCTATGTGTTTGATTTTGTGTACCCCTTCCCTAACTCCCCAACCTATTTCCATGTCTCATCCTGACTACACTTAACCCCCCTCACCTCATCAAGTGTTTCTCTTATACTTAGTTTCCCGCACTCAACCATACCTATCATATCTCTCTCTCTCTTATAGATGCCGACCAGTCGTCAATTCTATATTGTCTCCTCCTAATTCATTTTCACTTCTTACCTGTTTATCTTGCTCATTTTCTTCATTTTCTTTATGAAATCTTATGTGTTGGTCATTCCTTCATTTTCCCCACTTTACATTTCTACAAGGAAACAAAGGCTTACCTCTTGTTTTTTTCCCTTACATGTTCAAAATGTCCACCCTTCTTTCTTCCTCTGATCTAGTATTTAATTCTCCCTTATTCCTTCTAAGTAAGGAAGGATTAAGGTTTGAGAAAGATCAAAGATTCAGGCTTTTATTTTCCTTTGGACTCTAATTCTAAGAAAAGGTTGAGTTATGTTTTCTTATTCTTCTTCTTCTTATGATTTTCATTTTTATTTTAATGGATTTTTAAGAGGAGTTTTAATGTTTTTAAATTATGATTTTTTTAGGAATCAAAGTCCTACTAGATAGCCATCAATTAGGATTTTTATGCCTGAAGATTTGTTTGAACATAAGGCATTCTTGCATTTAGTATGAATAATGTATTATGATATTTGTTGTGCTTTTGAGTGGTTGGTATGTTCTATGGTAATTATGTAAGATGTTGAGATCTTATTTTTGGTCATATGCCATATTTTAATTTATGAATTGTTGGAGCATGTTTGAATAGTTTTAATATTATGCATGAGTTGGTGAACTTCAAGCATGATCTTGTTGAGTATAGATCTCTACCATGTTTTATGTGAATTCATATAAGGAATATGTCTTTTTATGTATTTTATTATATAAAAGCATGCTAAGATAAATATGGTAAATTTTGGTGAAATTCTACTAAGTGGATCATATGTTTGGTTGTTACCATTCAATTAGGTTGCTAAATTGATCAAATACTTACATGAACAGTCACTCAATTTGGAAATTTTTCATTAATTGGTTCCTATGAGAAGTTGGTTGGTGTGTCAAAACCATTTATCGGTTACCTTGTGACTATAGTGCTCTAGTATTTACTTAGGCCCATTAACCAATTTGGTCAAACCGATCAATTA
The DNA here is from genome assembly GCA_030549775.1 of Tamarix chinensis. Classification (NCBI taxonomy): domain Eukaryota; kingdom Viridiplantae; phylum Streptophyta; class Magnoliopsida; order Caryophyllales; family Tamaricaceae; genus Tamarix; species Tamarix chinensis. Next base: position 74,956,189 of record CM060177.1, read on the forward strand.
GTCTCCCATCAATAGTCGAATAGTAGAACCAACCAATCAATTAATCCATTGGTTCTATTTTCTGTTAAGGTTTGGTACGACCAAAAAGTTGACTAGTACTAAGAACCAATTGAATAGTTTGCCTAATTTGAGCCATGTCTACTTGTTATCTAATGTTCTTCCTTTGGACCTTCTTTATTAATGGTTCTATGTAATTATAGAATTTTAATCATGATTTCAACCATGTTTAACTTGAAATTAATATGGATCAAAATGATAATACTATTGTACCTTGTTTGGTTGAGTTTCGTGTTCCCTTGAAACACATAATTTGGTGGCTCACATGCCTTGGTTAGTGTTTAGTGTCAAACCTTAAAACACTTAATTAGTTTAATATTTGGAATTTAATAATGGAATCTTAAAGGCCTTCTTGATATGCATACTTAGGGCTAGGTTATCTTCTATGTCCCTAGTCTTGGAGACCAAGTGTTATGGATGTGGAAGATTCCTAAGAAAATCCCCTTAGCACTAGCACTAGTGTGGTAGGTGAGGTAGTCCCAAAATTGAATGTATACCCCTTCACCTAGGAGACAACTTGTTGTTGATGTTGAAGATCCCTAAGAAAATTCCCTTAGCACTGAAATGATGTAATGTTGGGAGTTGTAGTCCTATTTTTGTCTCAATCTTGTAATATGGACAATTTTGTGATACCATGGTAATGCAATTTGGGTGAGGTAGGCCTAAAATTTAGCGTATTCCCCATCACCTTGGAGAGCAAGTGTAATGGATGAGAATGATCTTTAGGAAAAGCTCTTTGGAACCAGTCCGATGTGGTGGTAGGAGAGGAGTCTTATACTAGTCCCATCGTGGAGTATTGGCATTATGTGTTATACTTTTATATGGATTGTTATAGAGACTCGTGTATGTGTGAAAAGGTGTATCCTAGGGCCTTGCCATGATATATATATATATGTTACCCATGCACTCATGTACTACCTTTCTAAATATGTTGCATACACTCTTATTGTATGAACTCATTGAGGATCATGAACCTTTACCATATTTTAGTTAGTTTATTTTACCACTACTTCACCATACTTATAATACATTTGTGTGGTCAATATGATGATCTGGATTATAATATCGTGAGTAGAGGAAGATTTATAGGGATATGATTCTCAACTAGAGTATGTTGAGGATGATGTTGTGGATTAGTAGTCAGCCATTACTTGGGGTTTGACAATTACCTTCCTATTTAGATAAGAGTTAGGTTAATTGGTTGAATTTTTGTGTCCACTATGTTGGGATAGTTTTGGTTCTCTCCAATTATTTAAACTCTTGGATTTGGTTCCTGTATTTGGATCTTATATACTTTCTTTTCTATATATTATTATTCTCATTATTGTTATTAGCATTGTTGTATTAATAATAGAGCATGCATTCTTAGTTCTTTATAGCATTTTACCTTTCATCAAGTATACATTAGGTGATTATCATACCTTTCTCATAGTTGATATGATACGGCTTGATCATTGTCATTAAATCAAAATTTTTAAGTTCTAAAATTAGGGGTGCTACAGATACTGTGGGTTAATACCTAGCCATTATTTGGGGATTTTATATTTACTTTCTTATGTTAAGAGTTAGGCTAAACAATTAAATGTACTTTTCCCATTATATTGGGATGTTTTTTTATTTTTTTAAATTATTTAGACTCTTAGCTTTTATCCATATATTGAAATTTTGTAAACTCTCATGCTCCCTTATATCCATATTATTGTTATTATTATCATTATCACTATTAGTGTTGCTAAGCTTGCATTCTTTTATGATTTTTTGTTTTTCCTTGCATCAAGCATGGGATAGGTAATGATTACACTTCTCTCATGGTTGAAACATTCCCCATTTTTTCTTATATGAATGCTTCTGCAGTCTCATCAAAACAAAAATTTCTACTTTAAAATTTAGGAGGGTTATAATTTTGTATTAGAGCCTAAAATTCTAACATTATTTTGTAGGAAAAATGAATTTCTTCATTTTTATTCAAACTTTTAGTATCCAATTTAGTTAGTGAGTGTTGGTTTGGGACGGAGTTGGCCTTAAATTTATAAAATAGTACTAACTTCTACCCTTAAGTGTAATATGCTACCTCTATGTATACTAACTACGTAGCTATCAATTGGTCCTTTTCTAACAGCATCTTAAGCATTTCATTAACGTAGTTAGGGCCTATTTGGAAAGGCAGATTCAACATAAAGAGGCTTCGTAGCCTCCCCTTCCACCTCCTTTTACGATGTTGCACACTAAAGGATTGGCTTTGTAGGGTTGATCTTCATTACCCATCGATCTTTAAGGGCCAATGTAATACCCAAAATTTGTGTAACCTTAATTTTAAATGTTTATCCATTTATCCAAAAATCTAAACCTTATATAATAGCTTAATTATTTTTATTAACCCTTAACTTGCAAACTTAGATAAATTCTTTGATAAAATTATCTTAATTATTTTATCTTTTTTCCTTTTATTTAAAACTGCCTAAACCAATATATTCTATTTGTTTTGCCAAAATAGATACCCTAAATCTAGATAAATTAATGTTATCCTAAATATAAATTTAACCTAATTCTAATTATAACCCTAAATTTATTTTCTTTTTCCTTTTTCTTATTTTCCCTTTCATTTATTTTCTCCTTTTCTATTTCTTATCCTTTCTTTTTTTTTGTACACACTTCCTTGTAGCCAAACCAATCCTACACACTTCCTCCTCACATGCCTTTCCTTGCCTTCCATTCCTGCACCAATTGATAAGAATCTTAAAAATTTATACTTAATTAATTTTGATAATTGTTGTGAATTATTTACTTACAATTGTGTGTCTTATTTGGTGGATAAATAGGAGTGTAATGCAGCATATGGACTCTGTGGATCTTTGGATGCAGCTGCTGGAGTGTGCAGATTATGTATCTGGAGTGTGCAGATTATGTAATTTTTGTTAATTAATTGTATTCCCATATGATGCATTCGTTGGTCGAATTGGCTAATGGAAATTAGGTCGGTTGTATAATCCGCCACCCAGTCCTTAATTATGGACTCGATGGATTGTGGATTAATCAATTCTTAATAGCCATGATTAGCTAAAGTTTTTAGCTGATGGGAATTATATCTCAAACTTACCTTGTATTTGGGGCATTTATTTTGTGTATTATTTGGGCTGGTCGACTAATTTCTGCGGCCCAAAGTAGCAGCCCATTCCATTGTATGGCTGGCTGTGGAGTCTCGTTTGGGCTGTATTGTGTGGGTATTTTGTACGCTTTGTTGTACGGTATGTAATATAGTATAAATAGCCATGTAAGATGTAATACGCACATAATTTTTACAGAATACAATTGCTGAGTTTAATCTCGATTCTTCTCGCCACTTCTCTCTCTCACTCGCTCTTCTTCTCTGAGTCTTCTCTCTCTTGCTTTGATCGATCTTGATCATTCTTTCTTCCATTTCAGTTGCCGTTGTAAAAACTGTGCCTCTGAATCTTTGGGTCTTCCTTTGGAGTTTTTCCTTAGGTTGAACCAGCAAATCGAATGTTGCACTCGATTAATCTTTCGATCCTTTCATGAAACCCTAACAGGTTTCCACCATTTGGTATCGGAGCCTCGATTATTAGAGTGCTCGTAGTTTTTTCTTTCTTACTGATTAAGTTTTTCTTTAATTTTTGAATCGATCTCTGTATTTCGCTAACCCTATTTTGAGGTGTGAAATTTTAGGGTTTGTAACGATGGAGCCTGTTTCGATTTCCGTCATTTTGGAACCGGCGATTGAAGTAATTTGGTCCGCTATTTCAAAGTTCTGAAAAGAAACCCTAATCGACCTAGGGTTTGGTCAAGAATTTTAATCTTGAATGACTATGTGACAAATTGTTGTTAGTAACCTCGATTCGTAAATTTTATTGTTAAATACTACTATCTGCTATACTTAATTTCCAATTTCTTTGCTATATTATTTGTTCGTTAATAAGTATTCAGGTGAAATAAACGGCGAACCTTTGATTTCGGGAAAAGGGTAAGACCTCCAAGAAGAGGGGTCCCCTAAATAAGTGGATTATTTGCTTAAGCAGACGCGGTAATATCGTTCCCTTTTACTTAGTCATTTTTGTCAAATTATTATTGATTTGAATAAGTCTGAGTAAGCTATACTATTGCTATTTCTGTTAATCATTGATATTGTGATACTTCTTGTAATTAGTCTGTGTGTTCTGTTTGCTTGAAGTTATTAAATAAATTGATTCTGTTAATTAATTACTGCTTTGTTAGTTGTTTAAGTCAAAGAATTTCATTATGTCTAACAATGGTCAGTCTGTTAATCAATTTGTTTCCAGTAATGACCTTTTAGAAACTCTTAGGACTTTTCAAGAACAAATGACTGCTCAATTTGCTGTTTTATCTACTAACCTAGAACAAAGACTAGGAGAACAGGAAATAAGAATCAATGAATTGCAACATAACAGAGTTGAAACTAATCAAGCAGAAGTATTAGGAAGGGCTCCTATGGACCCTAGGATTAGAATTCCACCCATAGCTAATTTAGAAGAGTTGGAAGATCAAATATCTAACAATAGTGATAAGATGCCTAGACAGAACAATAGGCAAGATAGGGAATTAGAGTTCATTGATAGGAATTTGAATAATCTTAAGCTTAGTATACCAGGGTTTAATGGCAAGAATGACCCTGATTATTATTTTGAGTGGGAAAGGAAAATAGAACTAATGTTTGAGTGTCATACTTACTCGGAGGAAAAGAAAATTAAGGTGGGTATAGTACAATTTATTGAGTATGCGTCCTCTTGGTATCATAATTTGGTGTTAACTAGACGAAGGTGTGGGGAACCACCTATACAGACTTGGGCAGAATTTAAAACTTTAATGAGAAAGAGGTTTGTGCCAAGTTACTACTATACAGAATTGCATAAGAGATTGCAAACTATTAGTCAAGGAGTGAGGGCAGTGGATGATTATTATAAGGAATTAGAAGTTTTGATTATTAAGACAGGAGTTATTGAGGATGATGATGCTACCATGGCTAGGTTTCTGAGTGGATTAAATTCACAGATAGCTCATAAAGTAGAATTATATCCTTGTGGGACTTTAAATGAGATGGTAAATATAGCTACTAAGATAGAGATTCAATTAAGAAAATTTAGGCAATATAAACCCCTTGGGATTGGATTTAAGACTACAGTAAGGAAAAATTTTGGAGGAACTACTTCTGGAAACTGGAAGAATAATAGTAAGGTTGAATCTAAAGGTAGAAACAATGATGTTAAGGTAGGACAGAAGTTTGAAAAGGGTAAGAATGTGATGACAAACCCTGTGAATGGATCAAATAGAACTAGGGATATTAAATGTTTTAGATGTGGAGGATTAGGACATATAGCTTCCAAATGCCCAAACAAGAGAAACATTTTAATTAGAGAATCTGGAGATATAGAATCTGAATCTGAATAAGAAGATGAAGAGGTTGGTGTAGTTAGAGAAGATGATAGTGATCTAGAGGAAAAAGTAGAATTGCCAGTGAGTAGGGATCTTTTTGTAGTTCGTAGGGCTTTAAACAGTAATAAATGATTCTAATGCTATATAGAGAGAAAATATATTCCATACCAGATGTTTAATTGATGATAAGTGCTTTAACATGGCTATAGATAGTGGTAGTTGTATTAATGCTGCTAGTACTCTATTAGTGTCTAAATTAGGCTTAACAACTACTAAACATAAAAAACCATATAGATTGCAATGGCTTAATGAATTGGGAGATGTTAAAGTTATTCAACAAGTTTTAGTAAATTTAAAATTAGGAAAATATGAAGATTTTGTTTTACGTGATATAGTTCCTATGCATGCTGCTCACTTGTTGTTAGGTAGACCTTGGCAATATTATAGGAGGGTAATACATGATGGTTATAAAAATAGGTATATAGTACAGAAGGATGATAGGAAGATTGTCTTAGCACCTATGACTCCAAAAGAAATATTTGAGGATCAAATTAAAATTAAATCTAATTATAAGGAGTTATCTAAACCTAGTTTGGAGAATGATATTAGTTCAAAGGACATGAAAGGAACTTCTGGGTTTTATGCTAAAGGTAAGGATGTAGGAAAGGCAATGAAAAGAAATGCCAATGTGTACTTGATGATTTATAAGGACTATTATGAGTGTCAGAAAGGAATAAGTGGAGAAATACCTAGTATAGTGAAATAGTTATTGGAAAAATATAGTGAGTTGTTTCCTAAGGACATTCCTAGTGGATTACCTCCATTAAGGGGAATAGAACATCAAATAGATTTTATTCCAAGAGCTGTTATACCAAACAGACCTACTTATAGGGCTAAGCCTGAGGAGGTTAAGGAATTAAAAAGACAGGTCTCTGAACTGTTAAGTAAAGGATACATTAAGGAATCTATGAGTCTTTGTGCAGTACCAGTGTTATTAGTGCCTAAAAAGGATGGTAGTTGGAGGATGTGTCTGGATAGCAGGGCAGTAAATAATATAACTATAAAGTATAGATATCCTATCCCTAGGCTTGATGAAATGTTGAATCAATTGCATGGTGTTGTTATATTATCAAAAATAGATTCAAAAAGTGGGTATCATCAAATTAGGATGAAACCAGGAGATGAGTGGAAGACAACTTTTAAGACTAATTTTGGGTTATATGAATGGTTAGTGATGCCTTTTGGGTTGTCAAATGCTCCTAGTACTTTTATGAGACTTATGAACTATGTTTGAGGGAATTTATTGGAAATTTTGTGGTTGTTTATTTTGATGATATACTTATATATAGTAAATCTTTAGAGGAACACTTCAAACACTTAAGGATTATTTTAAATGTGTTTAAGACAGAACATCTTTATGTTAATTTAACTAAGTCTAGATTTTATCTGGAAAGTGTGGTTTTCTTAGGATTTGTGGTAGGAAAAGATGGTATATCTGTAGATGAAGATAAGTTTAGAGCTATTCAAGAATGGCCTGTGCCAAATAGTGTGACTGTAGTAAGAAGTTTTCATGGGTTGTGTTCTTTTTACAAAATATTTGTGAGGAATTTCAGTACTGTAGCTGCTCCCTTGACTGCCATAACAAAGAAGGATAATGGGTTTAGTTGGTGTTTAGAACAACAAAAATCTTTTGAGACACTTAAGACTAAATTAACCCAAGCACCTATATTGAGTCTTCCTGACTTTGAAAAAAAGTTTGAATTAGATTGTGATGCTTCAGGGTTAGGAATAGGCGCTGTACTTTCACAAGAGGGCAAGCCAATCGCTTATTTTAGTGAGAAATTGAATGGTAGTACTTTGAATTATTCTACTTATGAAAAGGAACTGTATGCTTTAGTAAGAGCTTTAGAAGTGTGGCAACATTACTTGTGGCATAGATAATTTGTAATTAATACTGATCAGGAAGCTATTAAGTATTTAAGAAGTCAATCAAAGTTAAATAGAAGACAAGGTAGATGGATAGAATTTATTGAGAGTTTTCCTTACATAATTAAGTATAAGAAGGGTAGTGATAATATAGTTGCAGATGCTTTATCTAGGAGATATGCTTTATTAAATGTTGTTGATACTACTTTGTTAGATTTTTCCAGTATTAAACTATTATACTTAGAAGATATTGATTTTAAATAAATTTATAAAAAGTGTGAAGTTTCTACACAAGGAAAGTATTTTATTAATGAAGGTTATTTGTTTAGGGAAAATAGGTTGTGTATTCCTGCATGTTCTTACAGAGGTTTATTAATTCAAGAAGCTCATGGTGGTGGGTTAATGGCACATCTAGGATCTCAGAAAACTTTAGATGTTTTAACTGATCATTTCTACTAGCCACACATGAAAAAAGATGTTTTGAAATATTGTGTCAATTGTATTGCTTGTAGGCAGGCAAAAACTACTTCAAAACCATTTGGTTTATATACTCCCTTACCTGTCTCTAACCACCCTTGGGTTGATGTATCTTTGGATTTTATTTTAGGATTACCTAGGACTAATAGAGCTAAGGATTCAATAATGGTTGTAGTAGATAGGTTCAGTAAAATGGCTCATTTTATACCTTGTAATAAAACAAATGATGCTGTGGCTGTGGCTGAATTATTTTTTTCAAATGTGGTTAAATTACATGGCATTCCTAAGACTATAGTTTCAGATAGAGATGTTAAGTTTTTAAGTCATTTCTAGAAAGTTTTGTGGGGAAAATTAGGGACTAAGTTATTGTTTTCTGCAACTTATCACCCTCAAACTAATGGACAAACTGAGGTAGTAAATAGAACATTAGGAAACATGTTAAGGGTCGTCCTTGTAAAGAATCTTAAACAATAGGAATATGTTTTATCTCAAGTGGAATTTGCTTATAATAGGACTTTGCATTCTACAACTAATAAAACTCCATTTGAGATTGTGTATGGTTTTAATCCTTTGACTCCTTTAGATTTGAGTTCTTTGCCTCATGCTGAATTGCAAAATTTTGATACTGAATCTAGAGCTGATAATATGAAAAGGTTACATAAATCTGTAAGTCAACAGATCAATAAAAATGTGCAACAGATGGCTGAACAAGCTAATAAAAGAAGGAGAAGAATGATTTTTAAACCTGGAGACTTAGTTTGGGTACACCTTAGGAAGGAGAGATTTCCAAATTTTAGAAAGTCAAAATTGGATTCTTGAGGAGATGGACCATTTACTGTGTTAGAGAAAATTAATGATATTGCTTATAAAATTGATTTACCTATTAAATTTGGAAATGTGAGCAATACTCTTAATGTGGCTGATCTTAGTCCATTTCTAGGACTTATTCAGGTTTTAGAGGCGAAACCTTTCCAAGAAGAGGGGAATGATATGAATCTTAAAAATTTATACTTAATTAATTTTGATAATTGCTGTGAATTATTTACTTACAATTGTTTGTCTTATTTGGTGGATAAAAAGGAGTGTAATGCAGCATATGGACTCTATGAATCTTTGGATGCAGCTGCTGGAGTGTGCAGATTATGTATCTGGAGTGTGCAGATTATGTAATTTTTGTTAATTAATTGTAATCCCATATGATGCATTTGCAAGTCGAATTGGCTAATGGAAATTAGGTCGGTTGTATAATCCGCCACCCGGTCCTTAATTATGGACTAGATGGATTGTGGATTAATCTATCCTTAATAGCCATGATTAGCTAAAGTTTTTAGTTGATGGGAATTATGTCTCAAACTTACCTTGTATTTGGGGCATTTCTTTTGTGTATTATTTAGGCTGGTTGACTTATTTCTGCGGCCCAAAGTGGCAGCCCATTCCGTTGTATGGCTGGCTGTGGAGTCTCGTCTTGGATGTATTGTGCGGGTATTTTGTACGCTTTGTTATACGGTCTGTAATACAGTATAAATAGCCATGTAAGATGTAATACGCACATAACTTTTGACATAATACAATTGCTAAGTTTATTCTCGATTCTTCTCGCGACTTCTCTCTCTCTCTCGGCGAATCTCTCACTCGCTCTTCTTCTTTGAGTCTACTCTCTCTTACTTTGATCGATCTTGATCATTCTTTCTTCGATTTCAGTTGTCGTTGTAAAAACTGTGCCTCTAAATCTTTGGGTCTTCCTTTAGAGTTTTTCCTTAGGCTGAACCAGCGAATCAAACGTTGCGCTCAATTAATCTTTCGATCCTTTCGTGAAACCCTAACATGTTTCCATCACCAATTCTCTACCCTACCTATATCATCTAACCCTATATTCCCCTCTATTTGGCCATATCTAAAAAACACCCCTTGCATCACCCCCTTTAGTACATCCTTCTTTGTGCCCAAACAACCCCTAAGCAACACGGCGGCACACCCATTTACACCCTACTTATGCACCCTATCTTCCTTTCCTCTTCTAGCCAAACAACCCTACATGTCTCCCTCGTGTACAATTCCTTTCCCCTTCTACACCAGCCTGCATCCATCCCCTATGTTATTATGCCTCTACAACCTACCCAATCAATTGATCCAACAATACATGCCTCGTTTCTTCTTTGTATAAAGCCATTTTCCAAACAACCCTATGTTATTTTTCATTTACAACCAATATTAACCACAACACCACCATCGCACATCCCCAATATCTTCTCCTTCCTCTTCCTCCCTCTCATTTTTCCTTCTCATTTATTGCCTCTATGTTTTCTACCTTGCACTCTACCATCCAACCTAATTCCTCATCACTGCCCCTCCCCTCTATAGCCTTCCAACCCCTTCATGCCAGCAACACCATCATCAACCAGACCACCTAGACCTTACCCCCTTTTCCTCCTTCCTTTCATCTTCTCTTCTTTGCAATTTTCTATCCTACACACCACCAACCACCCTTAACTGCTCCTCCTCTATCATGTCTCCCTATCATCGCCCCATCACCAACAGCCAACTCCACCACCTTAACGCACCTTGACCCCCTCTCCCCAATAGTTGAAGCTAACCACCCTTCCCGTCTCCTTTTTAAGTGAGCTAGCCACGAGCACACCATGGACCACTTTCCTTAGCCTCCCCCACTATAGATGTAATACCCCAAAAATTTTAAAACCTATAATTAAATAAATAACTTTTATTTAGGATAAATTAACTTTTAAAATTTATCTAATTTAAGTACTTTGTGGATTTTTTAGTATATAAAAATGGATATGAATATTTAATAAATTCAAATAAGTATTTTGTTATTTTATCATACTTATTTTATTTAAATAATTTTGTAAACAAATATTTTACTAAAAATATCCTTTTAAAACTAGTATATTAAATTATAATAAATTAAATTATTAAATTAATTTATCTATCAAAAACATTAAATTTCATTTTTCTAAAAATTTATTTTATTTTTTTCCTCACCATTTTTCGTTTTTCTTTCTTTTATTCTTCTTTTTCCTTGTCTTCTTTTTCCCCTTTAGGTTGCTAAGCCGTAACCCCCTTCCCCTCGTGCTGGGCCACCAACCTACATTCCCCCTTCCTCCTTCCTTCTCTCGCATAGCGCCCTAGCCCACCTCCTTTCATTCTTTTCATTCCTTTCCTCGAGATAAGATAGCCAAGTTTTCTTTTCCTTTTCCCCTACTCCTCGCTCACAGGTTGGCCCATTCTTCTTTCTTCTCCCCTCCTGACCGGCCTACTCTCTTTCTTTTCTTCTTCTTTTTCTTTCTCTTCTTCTTTAACATCGACCACCGGATATCATAAATGACCCTCCTATAACCCCACTTGTAACCACCTACCTCCCCTTGTAGTGTTCTCTCTCCCTCTCTCTCCCCTATCATTTTCTTCCCATTTTTAGATCAAACCTGAGCATACACCTTCCCCGCATGCCTTCAATTTTTTATTTTCCCTCTCCCTACAACTTCCACACTATCACTTGCCACCACGGCCACCTAGCCGGTGCCCTGCCTCCCCTCCTCTCCCTCTCATTTTCTCCTTCTCTTATGCTTCATTTTTTCCCTACTAGAGACACACATCTCCCTCTACCCATACCCCCATTCTCCCTTCTTCCCCTCTTCTCCCCCTCCTTTATTTTCACTTCGTTGCTGCTAACTACTACCGTCGCCGCCCAAATAACCACTTGCACCATGTCCTTGCTACCCCCACTACCTTCCTACACCACCAAGCCACCCCTATACGCCCCCTGCAACCACCCTTTTTCTTCTTCTTCTTTTCCCCTTCCCAGCTTCCACCCTACACCACCACTATCCACCACCACTCCTTCTCTTTTACCTCCACTACAGCTACCAACCCACTCCCTAGGACCTCCCCTATAGCCACCTTACCTCCCTTGGCTGAAACCTAGCCCTATAGCCCCTCCCTTTCCTTCTTCTTTTCCCTTCATTCTTCTCCTCCGCCACCCTTATATCCAACTTAATAGCCCTACAACCACCACCTCCATTGCCCTAAGCCGCCAATCATCCACCCTTGACCACCAAATACACCCCCAGTCCACCCCTACACCTAGCATCTACCCTAACTCACCTCCACATGCCCTCCTCCCAACCTCAAAACCCTTACCCAAACTAGCCCCTTCCTTCTTCCATCCCTCTTCGACCCCTTCCTTCCTTGCATCTTTGCATGCAGCTCACGCTGCATGAGCAACATGAATTTGCTGCCACCCCTTAAATTTTTTGGCTAATAATCTTAAGGTACAATGATGTTTAATAATAGTATGTAATCACTTAATTTTTTATAAAGGTTTATTTCTTCAATTTTTCTACTTCTAATATGATAAATATTGATATTATTTTTAACTGGGGTACCTGTAAAGTTTTTTTTTAGAGAAACAGGGTAATTGTTATGCCCTACTAAAATGTATGGATATATGTATGCTAGCACATTAAGTTTTTTAATATGTTTATATGCATGATATATGTTGTTAAGTATAATGTATTTAGTTGCATGTGTTTTTTGATAAAAAGTAAAGCATGTTAATTTATATATCATGTATAGAAATAACGTGTAAGGAAGGAGATTTATTGTTAATAATAATGTTAAGTGCATATGTGTGATATGATATGCTAATATGGCCATTTGGTGCTTAAATAATGTGAATATGAGCCCTAGGAGCATTTCGGTAAATTTGCTTGTGCTAAAGTTGTGGCCTAAGTAAGTGGGTATGGTAGATGCTAATGAGTATTATGATAAATAGTAATAGTAGGCGGAGTTGGATGATTGGTATGGAGCATGAATATTAATATTTTATGTAGTGAGGTTATTTTGGTAAAGTAGCATAATATGGGTAAAATGGTAATTTTGTAAGGGGTAAAATGGTGATTTTGTTGGTAAATGGTTAAGATAGTAATTTTGTATGTAAAGGGGTAAGATAGTAATTTTGTAAGTTAAGGGTAATTTTTTAAGTAAAGGGGTAAGATGGTAATTTTGTAAGTCAAGTGGTAAGATGGTAATTTTGTAAACTAAAGGGGGTAAAATGGTAAATTAATAAAGGAGAAAGGGTATTTTGGTAAATTGCAAGTAAAAGGGGAAAAATGGAAATTATAATCATAAAGAAGGGTAATGCAGTAATTCAACCAACTAAGAGGGTGATTTGATGAATTTAATAAGTATAGAGGATAATTTGGCAATCTGACACATGTAAGAAGCATTTTGGTAATTTTACAACATGGAGGGTAATATGATAATTTGGCGAATAAAAAGGGATGACTTGGTAATTTTACAGACAAGGGGTGTAACACCCCCAAATTTACACAATTTTTTTTTCAAAACAAAACACTACTTATAAATTAAAACCGTAAATTCTGGGGATATTACCGCCACACTTAGTACCAGACCGGTTCACTCCCACCGTTCCGTACCAAGTGCTAAGGCTAAGAAAATAGCTCATATCATTAATAATAATTCAAATTCATAAATATGGGAATTCAGTACGCATAAGTTTTTATTCAATCCAAAATACGAGGGTAGTTTTTCAGGGAAAAGAAATAACTACAATCATAAAATTGTTTACGAAGCGTTCAACATAATTAAAAGAAACTGGGAATAAAATCTCGATGGAAAATTGGTCACGCCACTCCGAAAATGATTCGGCCCAATCATCACTTAGTCCCATCCAATGTCCCATAGACATCAATCGCGTCAAAATAAACATCTCCTACCTGCAGCAAGTCAGATGGGTCTTCTACTCGTGGGAATGAGCAGCACCCATGAAACGGGTGATTAGTACTCTACATACTGAGTAAGGTAACCGAGCACTAAGGTCAACACATAAAATCACATAACCATGTATAAGAATAAAAGAACATAAAGACCAACATGATAACATAATAACGAACAATCATTCAGGTACATACATAAAAGCCCAATCATAGTCCGGGTTAATTGTTTAATTAATCTTTTATCGGGAGTCGATACACACCATGCCTTTTATCAATTCCATGTAAGCACAAGAACACCCCACTATTTTAACAGGTTGGCCGGTCACTTGCGGTACAAATTCCATACCACTATTATTCGCCGGTGGATCGGTCACTTGCGGGACAATAATCCACACCACTATTTTTTACCAGTGGATTAGTTGGTTACTGCTCACATGGTGTTCCACTATAAGTAGTATATTTTAAATACCTTAGAAATTATGGTTTGTGTTTATTGAGCTCGAGTCACCCCACTATTATTTTCGGTGGGTCGGTTACTTGCAGGACGAAGTCCACACCACTATTATTCGCCGGTGGATCGGTCACTTATAGGGTAAAAACCCTAACCACTATTCCTAACCGGTGGATCGGTTGGACCCGACTCAATAATATTTCACTTTAAATGGCTAGTGTCTTAAGTATCTTATTCACAGCTTTCACCTTGGACATACATGACTAACTCCATGCAAACCCTAGCTCTTATGCAAACCCTAGCTCCCATGCAAACCCTAGCTCCACGTAAACTACACTTCTATACAACCCTGACTCCTATGCAAACCCTAGCTCCACGTAAGCCACCCTTCCATGCAAACCTAATACTACCATTGATGCGGGAGCAGAGTCACAGAACATAACACCGAGGAAGACAGTTACGCTACTCAGAATGGGTACATGAATAGGGGGTATGCATGGCTTCATGTAACGTTTGTTAGCTAGCGTAACGTTTATTTTCAAGTACTAGCTATTGTTATTTCCTTTTAGTCAACGTTTTTTAGCTAGCGTAACGTTTCTTTTTAAGTACTAGTTATTGTTATTTACTTTTAGTCAACGTTTGTTATCTAGCGTAACGTTTATTTTTAAATACTAGTTATTGTTATTTACTTTTAGTCAACGTTTGTTAGCTAGCATAACGTTTATGTTTAAGTACTAGTTATTGTTATTTACTTTTAGTCACTTAGTAATTGACTATTAACTAGCTAGTCTTAAGGGAATTAATGCTTTTGGGAGGGAATATGCTTGTAATCTTTTGAGAAGATGCTTGGTTCCTTGGCTATATAAACCATAGGAAATTGAGTAGAAAGACACAACTTGAATAAGAAGAACAACCTTAAGCATTGCTTAAACCTGAATTCTGTGTGGATTCATCTCGTAACAAGTCGAATCTGTGTGAACGATTTGTTTCAAATCATCTCGAAATAAAACCGAATCTGTGTGAACAGTTTTGTTCTCGAAACATTAATCTTTATTTCTGTGTGGTTTAAAGATTAATTTACCCCTCTACCTCGTGTTCCATCATCATCCACCCCTTCGAATCCCCATCGTCAACCTCCATAATCCATACTCATCAAATACTCCATATAAACTCCATCTAAATCTAAAACTCTAACCGTGCACGCATCATTTTGGTATCAGAGCCAGGTTGTGGTTAGAGTGAACAAATTCTTCAAGACCAACCATGGCAAGTCAATAAGAAGAGTTGAGAGATATTCTCAAAGCCTTGGAAGAAGATTTTAAGGATGTCAAGATCCGTATGGGAAGAATCGAAGCTTCCCAAGCACAAGGGTCACATGTGCAACAACCCTACCGAAGAGAGCCAATCGAAGTAGATCATATGAGGAGAACATCGCATCGATTGGAAGGGGAAGAAGAAAGTGTAGGAGACTACGGAAGGGCACATGAGTCCTCTAGGAGGACATATGACGACGTAGAGAAGGGGATTCATTTCGACTTACCCGACTTTGAGGGTAATCTCGACCCGGAGTTGTTCCTTGAATGGTTGCAAAATGTGGAGTCGATCTTTGAGTATAAGGAGATCGATGATGAGAAGAGATGTCGTATAGCAATCTTGAAGTTGAAGAAATTTGCTAGAGTATGGTACGACAATCTGAAACGGAGAAGAGAAAGAGAAGGGAAAACTAAAATCCGATCATGGAAAAAGTTGAAAAAGCATCTAAGGAAGAAGTTCGTTCCGAGAGAATACGAGCAAGAGAACTTCATTAAGATGACCACTCTAAGGCAGGGCCTACTCGGAGTTGAAGAGTACATCCAAGAATTCGAAGGGCTAATACTTGTATGTGACGTGCAAGAACGAGAAGAGCAGCGATGTGCACGGTTCATAGGAGGTTTGAATATGAATATCCGAGAGAAGGTAGAAGTGTATCCATATGTAGTTTTCGAAGATTTGGATAAACTAGCCATCAAGTTCGAAAAACAGTTGAAGCGGGGCAAGGTTCCAAGTAAGTCCATAAGTGTTTCATATGGGTCAAACTTTAAAGGAGGATCTAAGCCAACAATGGTGTAATCCACTAACACCGATGCCGATAGAAGATTCACTCGGGAGGAAAAAGGCAAGGAGCAAGTGGAGGAGAAGGTCCGCAGGCAATGCTTCAATTGTCGGGGATATGGTCACTTTGCTCGGGATTGCTCAAACCAACGAGTGTTATCCCTGAAGGAAATTGCCAATATGGAGACATGTGAGGAAAGTGAAGACCATGAGGAGGATGAAACCGAAGAGCCAAAGGATGCCTTGGAAGAAGGAACCGTAGATTGTTATGTGCTCAGAAGAGTTCTCCAAGTGCAAACCCAACCTCTACCTACTTTGCGGGAAAGACTTTTTAAGGCTAAGTGTCGAGTTGGAGATCGATTATGTGAGATCATCGTTGATAGCGGCTCATGCACCAACGTAGCTAGTGAGAAAATGGTCAACAAGCTCGGATTGGAAACAATGAGTCACCCCAGGCCATACTCACTGCAATGGCTCAATCGCGACAAGGGCATACGGGTAAGAAAACAATCTCTTATCTCATTCAAAGTTGGGAATTATGTAGATACTATTCTATGCGATGTCCTGCCTATGGATGCTTGTCATATTCTGTTGGGGAGACTATGGCAGTATGATAGAAAGGTTACACATGATGGGGTCCTCAACGAATACATCATGTGTAAGGATCATAAGAAGTACAAATTAAAACCAAACGAGGATGAGGAGAGTTTAGTTAGAGAGAAAGAAGAGAATTCGAGCCGGAAGAGTAAAGAATTGCTGATTTTGAAAGAGCATGAAATGTTGGAAGCTCTAAAGGGGGAAGAAAGGTGCTACGCCCTAGTAGCAAGGGAGATCTCAAAAAAAAAGAGGTCGTCAACCAAGATCCAAAGCTGAAAAAAATATTGAAAGAATATGCAGATGTGTTCCTAGATGAGCTACCAATTGGGTTGCCTCCTTTGAGAGGAATTGAGCTTGCTATAGATCTCATGCCAGGAGCCCCATTGCCGAACTGCCCAGCTCATAGATGCAACCTAGAAGAAGCAAAGGAGTTGCAAAGACAGGTACAAGAGTTGCTGGATCAGGGTTTTATACGAAAGAGCATGAGTCCATGCGGGGTTCCAGCCTTATTGGTGCCAAAGAAAGATGGCACATGGAGGATGTGCATCGACTCCAGAGCAGCCAACAACATCACGATCAAGTACAGATTTTCGATGCCGAGGTTGGATGACATGCTAGATGAGTTGCACGAAGCTAAAGTCTTCTCGAAGCTCGATCTCAGAAGTGGTTATCATCATATGAGGATTCGAGAGGGAGATGAATGGAAGACCGCTTTTAAGACCAAGTATGGGCTATATGAGTGGTTGGTAATGCCCTTCAGATTATGTAATGCACCGAGCTCTTTTATGCGGTTGATAACCAGGGTTCTACGACCCTTTCTTGGAGTCTTTGTTGTTGTATATCTGGATGATATCCTGGTGTATAGCAAGACGGAGGTCGAACACCGACAGCATCTGAGACAATTGTTTGATAAGCTCAGAGAGTTGAAGCTCTACGGCAAAAGGGAAAAATGTGACTTAATTATAGCAAGTGTAATCTTTCTTGGTTATATAGTAAGCGGAGATGGTATCCGAGTAGATCCATTTAAGGTGGAATCAATCCAGACATGGCTAACCCCTACTAATGTGCATGAAGTTCGAAGTTTTCATGGACTGGCGTCCTTCTACCGGAGGTTCATCAAGGATTTCTCCACTATTGCGGCACCTATGACACAATTAATGAAAAAGGGGGAATTCCACTGAGATGACTGGGCAACCAAGGCATTTGAAGAATTGAAGGAGAGGCTCTCCAATGCACCGGTGCTAACCATACCGTGTTTCGACAAGTTGTTTGAAGTAACTTGTGACGCAAGCGGTGTGGGTATCGGGGGAGTGCTTTCTCAGGAGAAGAGGCCAGTAGCATTCTTTAGTGAGAAGTTAAATGGGGCTAAACTCAACTACTCGACGTACGACAAGGAGTTCTATGCTATTGTGCGAAGCTTGGAGACATGGAGCCACTATTTGAGACCAAAACCTTTTGTACTTCACTCTGATCATGAGAGTTTGAAATATTTGCATGGCCAGAAGAAGATAAGCACAAGGCATGCCAAATGGACCAGCCTACTTCAGACTTTCGTCTTCTCTACCCGTCATGTGGATGGAAAAGAAAATGTGGTAGCAGATGCCCTACCCGGCGGAGTATGGTGCTCACCGTGATGGAAGCTAAGCTACTAGGGTTTGAGATGCTCAAAGGGCAGTACTCCGCGGATGAGGATTTCTCCATGATAGTCGAGGAGTGTGAGAAACAGGGGGTTCACGAGGCCTATGCTCTTCAAGATGGGTTATTATTCAAGAACAACAAATTGTGTATCCCCAGAACATCAGTTCGGGAATTACTCATCAAGGAGGTACATGAAGGAGGGATAGCCGGACATTTTGGGATCAACAAGACTCTGGAACTACTACAGGAACACTTCTACTGACCAAGGATGAAAAAGGGAGTCCTAGACACGGTCACCAGATGTTCCACGTGTCAAAAGAGCAAAAGTTTCTTTCACAAGGGAGTCTATGTGCCACTGCCCGTACCTACCCAACCATGGGAAGGAGTTAGTATGGATTTTATACTAGGGCTGCCCCGAACCCAACGCGGTAAAGATTCTATCATGGTATTCGTTGATCGGTTCTCCAAGATGGCACATTTTATACCGTGTCATAAAACCAACGATGCAACCTATGTTGCGGATCTGTATTTTCAGGAGGTTGTGAAACTGCATGGGGTTCCGAGGACGATAGTTTCAGATAAGGATGTCAAGTTCCTTAGTTATTTTTGGAAGACTTTGTGGCACAAGATGGGCACAAAACTTCTATTCAGTACTTCACACCACCCCTAGACCGATGGGCAGACAGAAGTCATGAACCGAACATTGGGAACTCTACTGAGGGGACTGGTTAGTAAAAGTACCAGGGATTGGGATGTCAAGCTTGCCCATGCTGAATTTGCTTACAATCGATGTCCTTCTACAACCACAAAGTGTAGCCCTTTTGAGATCGTATATGGCGTCAATCCATATATTCCCATCGACATGGTAGCATTGAAGAAAGGGGAAATGCGGAACCATCATGCAGAAGAAAGGCTAGAATTCTTCCAAAAGCTACACCAACAGGTTAAGGGCAATATCGAAAAGTCCAACGAGAGATATAAGGCCAAGGCAGCCAGGAGACCTCGTATACTTACACCTTCGGAAGGAAAGGTTTCCCAACTTAAGGAAAAATAAGCTTATGCCTCGAGCAGACGGTCCCTTCAAGGTCCTTCGTACATTTGGAGAGAGTGTCTATGAGCTAGAGCTACCTGACTCCTACGGAGGAGTATCGAGAACGTTCAACATTGGAGACATCAGCCCCTATCATGAAGACTCGAATTTGATGACAAATTCAAACCAACCCAGGGAGAATGATGCGGGAGCAGAGTCACAGAACATAAAACCGAGGAAGACAGTTACGCTACTCAGAATGGGTGCATGAATAGGGGTATGCATGGCTTCATGTAACGTTTGTTAGCTAGCGTAACGTTTATTTTCAAGTACTAGTTATTGTTATTTACTTTTAGTCAACGTTTGTTAGCTAGCGTAACGTTTATTTTTAAGTACTAGTTATTGTTATTTACTTTTAGTCAACATTTGTTAGCTAGCGTAACGTTTATGTTTAAGTACTAGTTATTGTTATTTACTTTTAGTTAGTTAGTAACTGACTATTAACTAGCTAGTCTTAAGGGAATTAATGCTTTTGGGAGGGAATATGCTTGTAATCTTTTGAGAAGATGCTTGGTTCCTTGGCTATATAAACCATAGGAAACCGAGTAGAAAGACACAACTTGAATAAGAAGAACAACCTTAAGCATTGCTTAAACCTGAATTCTGTGTGGATTCATCTCGTAACAAGTCGAATATGTGTGAACGATTTGTTTCGAATCATCTCGAAATAAAACCGAATCTGTGTGAATGGTTTTGTTCTCGAAACTTTAATCTTTATTTCTATGTGGTTTAAAGATTAATTTACCCTTCTACCTCGTGTTCCATCCTCATCCACCCCTTCGAATACCCATCATCAACCTCCATAATCCATACTCATCAAATACTCCATATAAACTCCATCTAAATCTAAAACTCTAACCGTGCACCCATCAACCATGTAACTTACCACATTTCCATGCATTACCATGCAATATACCACCTTTCCATGCAACCCTAATATTGCCATGCAACGTACCACACTTCCATGCAACCCTAATATTGCCATGCAACGTACCGCACTTCCATGCAACCCTAATATTGCCATTCAACATTAATATCATCACATGAAACCCTAACACCATGCAATATTAATAACATTGTGCGAATCCTAACATGCATGTCTTAAGGCCACATCGTATATTATCACATACAAATAAAACACATGCCATATAACAACCCAAGATCATACGTGAACTCCACATCATATCATATATAACAAAGTTAATAATGATAACATAATGTACATGGCATATGAAGCACATAATGCATATAAACACACAAACGGCCTTAGCACCCCTTACCTAAAAGGTCACCAGTCTTGGTGCAAGCTCCTATTCCACCTAAGGGGTTTGAATGGGTTCACTGTAACACCCCCAAATTTACTACTGAAAAATTTCGTTTAAATCAAAAGGTTTAGCGGAAGCGAAAGAATTAAAACCGTAAACTTGGGGGTATTACCACCACACTTAGTACCAGACCGGTTCATTCCTACCATTCCGACACTAAGTGCTAAGGCTAAAACCGATCATGAATAAGTACGAAGTATCATAAAATGCAAGACGACATTTAGCATAAATCATTAATAAGATATAAGTCAAACAGAAGTTTGAATACGATTCAGGATTACAACCCCATAATACTTTTTTTTTCTTTAAAAACAGGAAACGTAATACAAAATATAGCTAACAAAACAATCCCCAAAAACAATCAGCATCCGGATCGCCTACTCACTCAAGTCAAGCCTTCCACCGCAAAATAGTAACCGATCAAACCTACATAGGAGGTCTGCTCCCCACCATTGGTGGATCATCACAGGACCCATTCAATCAAGGTAGTATCAGTACGGGTCCAATACTGAGTAAGGGCGCTGGTGCGCTAAGGCCAAGCATACAATCATAACACATAGCACACATTGCACGATCATATAGACAACAAGCGATAACACACAAGATAAGGCTTGAGTACTTTCGGTGACTTATTCTTTATCCTCGTTAATAATATGTCCATTTCACACATATTCTTTAATAATCCATGTAAGTGCGGGAGCCCCACTATTATAGCCGGAGGACCGGAAATCAACACTCAGGGAAGAACGCCTCTGACCACTATTATAGCCGGTGGACCGAAATCAACACCCAGGGCAGATCGCCACTGGCCACTATTCTAACTGGTGGACCGGACTGGCCCCGACTTACATGGTGTTCCGCTGTAAGTACTTAGTATTTTTCCATGGGTTACTTCATTCACATTCATTCAAAGAATTCTTCATTAATCCCTGTGAGCACGGGAGCCCCACTATTATAGTCGGTGGACCGGAAATAAACACACAGGGCAGAACGCCTTTGACCACTATTATAGCCGGTGGACCGAAATCAACACCCAGGGCAGATCGCCACTGGCCACTATTCTAACCGGTGGACCGGACTGGCCCCGACTCACATGGTGTTTCACTGTAAGTACTTAGTATTTTCCCGGCGGATTAACTTATTCATTTGGGTCTGTCGAGCCCGATTCCCCCACTATTATAGCCGGTGGACCGGAAATCAACACTCAGGGCAGAACGCCTCTGACCACTATTATAGCCGGTGGACCGGAAATAAACACCCAGGGCAAAACGCCTCTGGCCACTATTCTAACCGGTGGACCGGACTGGGTCGGGCTCATCAGTCTTTCGATTTACGTAATTAATGTCTTATTCGTGTCTTATTGAATCACACAACACCCCTGACATGCATAAATCATTCTCTTTATACTGTACTCATCACAACTAATAAAATCTCACATACATAACTACCCTTCAATCAATAGATACACATGATAACACCGAACAACTCTAAGCAGCCATAACCAACCCTAGTTGTCCACACCAACCGTGGTTAGCCACTCTTATCCCTATTTTACCATAACCACCGTACTTAGCCTTCCCAAACCTTAATTGTCCTCAATAATCACGATTAGCTACTCCAACCCTACTTAATCACAACACCCCAGAGTTAATCACTCCAAACCCTAATCCCGTACAATCGTTAACTCCCATGCAAAACCCTAACTCCACCACGCAACCCTAAGGCCACCATACCAACATTAATACCACCATGCAAACCATAACACCACCAAGAAAACCCTAATACCACCATAAGCCATTAATACCACTATGCAATCATTAATACCACCATACAAACCATAACACCACCATGCAAACCCTAATACCACCATAAGCCATTAATACCACCATACGAACGTTTATACCACCATACAAACCCTAATACCACCATAAGCCATTAATACCATTATGCAATCATCATACCCCCATACGAACCCTAATACCACCATGCAAACCCTAATACCACCATACAACATTAATACCCCATAAAAATCACAAATACCACCATACAACATTAATACCTCCATAAAATCACAATTACCACCATACAAACCCTAATACCACCATAAGCCATCAATACCACTATGAAATCCTTAATACCACCATACAAACCATAACACCACCATGCAACCCTAATACCACTATGCAATCATTAATACCACCATACGAACATTAATACCGCCATAAAATCACTAATACCACCATACAAACCCTAATACCACCATACAACATTAATACCTCCATAAAATCACAAATACCACCATACAAACCCGAATACCACCATAAGCCATTAATACCACTATGCAATCATTAGTACCACCATACGAACGTTAATACCACCATAAAATCACTAATACCACCATACAAACCCTAATACCACCATACAACATTAATACCTCCATAAAATCACAAATACCACCCTACAAACCCGAATACCACCATAAGTCATTAATACCACTATGCAATCATTAGTACCGCCATACGAACGTTTATGCCACCACACAAACCCTAATCCCACTATACAAACTTTAAGACTCCCATGATGGTTCCCAACTCATATTACCATTTATCTTAACATGCATGTCGTAGTGGGCCATAACATATTACATCATAAACATCATACATATAAAATGTCATGCTCATGTCACGGAAGCACATACAACATACCTCAATCTCTAAGTTGCGCTACACATAAGACAAGTTATACACAAATCATATAATACATGGCATAGCATGACATACATAACATTCAACACATCCATGTCACACATAGCACAAGGCCATTAGCTTCGTCCTTACCTAAGGCGACGCCGGGCTTGGAGCACGCTCCTCTAACACCTTAGGGCCTTGGTCGGGGTTACCTATAAAAGGGGAAAATACTAAGTATTAGTTTCCCTTATAATTACTATCAATCCTCATTCTAGTTTAAGGTTAGGGTTTTTATTACTAAAAAGGGTTTTATACAAAAACTAGGGTTTTTACCTTACAATTAGTATACTAAATATTAGTAGTCAAAATATAGTTATTTGTGATACTTATTGTTACACTTATTTTATTAAGCCCATTGGTTCCATTCTTATAATACTAGTGTTCACTAGTCATAGTGAAATAGTGATAATAATAATAATAATAATAATAATAATAATAATAATAATAATAATAATAATAATAATAAGACTACTAATAGTGATACTTATGTTTCAAGTAATAGAACTCTAGCGTTTTTAAGATTATGTCCAACAATGGTGTTAGGTTTGAAATACTAATATTATAAGGTCACAATATTACAAGTAAACTATTCTTAAGGGTGATAATGATAATGGTAATAATACTAATAATAACGATAATAATAATAATACTCTTAGTAGTAATGGTTATAACAATAATACAACCAAGTAAGGTTAAGTAGTAATAATAATAACCATAGTAAGGATAATAGAGATAATAATAATAAAAATGTTAATACTAATAATTATAAGAATATGACCAAAGTTAAGTATAATACAAGTTAGGGTTTAAAAGGGATGTTAGTATTAGTAAGAAAATAAGACATTAATAATAGAGACAATAATAATGTTAATAATGACAATAATAATAATAATCATAATAATAATAATAGTAATAATAAAAGTAATAACAATAATGATAATAATGATAATAATAATAATAGTAATAATAGTAATAGTAATGAAAGAAATAATCATAATAATAATAATAATAATAATAGTATTAATATTGGTAGAAATTAGTAGTAGTTATATAAAAGGGATAGTAGGGTTTGGATGAGTGGAGAACCACCTAGGGTCGGTGGTGGTCCGGCGGCGGCGCGTGGCAGCGACGGCGGTGGTGGTGGAGGAGGAAGAGAAGGGAAAAGATCAAGGTGGAGGTTATATGGGGGAAAGGAAAGGAAAGCTAAGTGTGGGGGAGGAGACAGCAGGGAGAGGGGAGTGGAATGAGGGTGGTGGCGTGAGAAAGAAGGTGGCGCGCGGTGGTGGACGCGGCGGCCGAAGGTGGAAGAAGGTGGTGGGAGATGGTGGAGGTTGGTGGAGAAGGAGGTAGGGGGTAAGGATGGTATGGGCAGGTAGGGGAGGACCTACCGGTTATTTTGGGAGGTGGCAGGGTGGCTGGTAGCGGCGGAGGAGGCGGCAGAAGGTAGCGCAAGGCGACGACGGGCTGGAAGGGGCTGCTCAGGGTGGCGATTTTGCACGGCTTGGGGTGGCTCGTGCAAGGCAAATCGAGGGTTGAGGAGGACTTGGTTAGGTGGAGGGTGGTGCAAGGTGGGGTTCTGGGCAGCTTTCGACCGGCAGCATTGGGGGACGGCGGTGGTCGACGCGTCTGATGGGGCGGCGGCGAGAGGGAGCAAACCCAGGGTTTCGGGGTTCCAAATCCCGAACCCAGGTGATCAATGGGGGTATTTATAGGTAGGGTGGTTGGGCAAGGCCAGGGGAAGAAGACAAAAGGGTGCAGTCACCAGGCTGGCCGGCAGGCGGCAGCTGCCATGGCAGGTTAGGTCGGGAGGGGGAGAAAGAGGAAAGATGGTGGGCACGCGGGGAGGGAGCTGTAGGGATTGTTGGGGTCGAAAATAGGAAAGAAAATGACAGGGAAGGGCAGGGGAGGACGGTCGGCGCTGAGCTGGTGGCTGCCGGCGAGATTCGGGGCTGCAAGTCAAGTTGTAGGTCGACGTGCAGGTCAGGGAAGAAGACAGGGCGGGGTGGACCGGTCGGTCCAGGGAAAAGAAAGAAAGGAGAGAGAGGGCGGTTCGGCCGGCCGGGCAACGGGCGACGAAGGCTGGCAGGCCTGGCACGCGAGACGGGGGGGAGAAAGGAGATTTGGGCCGACGGGCTGGCCCAAACCGGGGGAAGAAGAAAAAAAAAATAAAGGAGGAAGAAAGAAAAAGAAAAGAAAGGAGAAAAAGGAAAAAGGAAAATGGAAAATGATAAAATGGTTGGGGATATTTGTTCTTTATTTATTTATATAATTAATTTAGATATTTAATTTTAATAATTATTATTTTAATTATAATAATTAAATCCATTTTTAAATTAGTTAGGCTATTTTGGATAAATTTCCTTAACCTCCATGCTAATTAGAAAAATACCCAAATTTTCTTCCAATTAAATTCTTTATTATTTTCCTCTTAATCTATCTCAATTAACTCTCTACATTTTAAGTAAATAAATTTTAATAATCAATTTTCCTAATAATTCCTTATTTGGCCATAATTTCGGAAATTAGGATTTTGGGATATTACATTCACCTATTATATAAAATTATACTAGAATTAGGCTCCCTTATAAAATTTTATTATTCTCTAACTTATTCTAAGATTTAGTTTTTAATTAAAATAATATTACATAATAGTTAACTATACAATATATTACTTAAGAATATAACTAATATACTATTTCCATTCGAAAAGGGGTGGTGATATAAGGGTTTCCACCCTTCACCAAAATAGTAATGATAATAATAATAATAATAATAATAATAATAATAAATTATAATACTATTAATGATACTTTTATTAGTAGAAATTTAATATTAATAATACCAAAATTCTTAAAAATTACAAGGTGGTTTTCAAACCACCCTAATTTAATAATATTACCATTTAAAATTGTAATAATGATATTAAGTTATATATACTTATAATATAAAGTTAGTAAAGATGATAATAATAATAATAATAATAATAATAATAAAATTAAAAAAAATGTTAAAAATGTTAATAATATTAATAAAAAGTAAAAGTGTGAGGCTTAATTAGAATTTTTGGTCTCTGCCCCTCCTGAAATAATTACAACATTAATTAAATAGTTACACTAATGATAATAATATTATTAATATTATTAATAATAATATTAAACATGTAATAATTCCATTAAATGATAAAAAATCGAGAATAATAAGTTATCTTACTCAATATTACTCCCAGACCTGTCAAAAAACTTTAGAAATTAAGATACAGTTGATAACAATAATAATAATAATAATTAAAATTGAATTAATATTAAAAATTAGGATAGAAGCATAATAATTATCAATAAATTAAAAGCAAGTATTTAAAAGGTCTAGGGTTTCACCTTGAGTTGGAGGGTATGGGTGGCACCAGCGGTGGTTTCCGGAGGTGGCCGGAAAGTGGATCTAAGAGAGGTAAAAATGAAGAAAAAGAGGGAAGGGAAAAGAGAAAAATAAAATAAGCTTATGGTTCGGTGGAGGAGACTTAGCAGGAGATATTGGGTGGTTTATAGGGTGGAAGAAGTGGTGTATGTGGCGGCAGACGGTGGTTTAAGGTTTCGGGGTAAAAATTCTAGCGAGATGAGCAGCAAACTTTGCACGGTTATGGAGGCCTGTGCAAGAAGAATCGAAGGTTGAAAATGGTTTAGTTAGCTAGAGGGAATTGCAACGAAGAATTAGGAATGTGGTGGTGGCGTTGAGGTTGGCTATCGGCGTCAGAAAATGCGTCTAAAGTCACGGTGGCAGGCAGTTCTCACTTATGGTTTCGAGAAGGAAGAAGCTTCAAAAACATCCACAACTAGGCTATTTATAGAGTTTAGATGGGCTATTAGGGTTTTGGGGGTCACTTGGATGGTATTTAATGCTAGGGTTTTGGTATCCGGTGGCAGAAATTGGCCAACGATTGTTTGGGTCGGGGTCGAAGTTTCGCAAAGCAAAAGAGAGGGAACGAGCGAGAGTTGAGGATAATCAATCATTCCAAGTCAATGTGCGAGTTAAGAGGGAGAAAAATAGAGGTGAATCAGTCGGTCATAGTCTTCGTAGCCAGCGCCGCCATTTTCAGGGGTGGGAGTTATAGTAGCATCGAAGGAGGAAAGGGGAGGAAGAAGGAAGGAGGAGGGGGAGTGGACCGGTCAGCCAGGAAAGAAAAGAAAAGGGGGAGAACCGGGCCGGTCGCGCGCGGTTAAATTGGTCATTAAATGAGACATAGTGTCTCATCTAGAAACAAGTTAAAACGCAGCGTTGAAATGACGCATGAAGGAGGCACGGCGCTGGGCCGCGGAGAAAGCAGAAGAAGAGGTGGGTTGGGCCGCGCCAGGCCCAACCAGCGGGAGAGAAAAAAAAAGAAAGAAAGAAAGAAGAAAAAGGAAAAAGGGAAAGGAAAATTTAATATTTTGGGTATAATAAATTAATTTGAATAATTTAGGTATCTAAAATAAAACATTTATTTAAAATAATATTAAATTTTCTTTTTAGGCTAATTTGGGGTTTTTAAAATATTTCTCCTAAATTCCTTTTTAATTAACAAAAAGTCTAATTTTTCCTCTAAAAAAATATTTATAAATTCCTATTAATTTGCCTTAAATAAATTCCTCTTATTCCAAATAAAGTAATAAAATAAATTAATTTCCTAATAAATCCTTATTTAGTAATATATCTTAAAATAAATAATTCTAGGGCATTTCAAGGGGTATTTTAGTAATTTTGTAAAGATGATGGAGTAAATCAGTAACTTGTGTTAATATGTCAATGGATTGAATGAGTTTCATAATAAGACACAAGTGGCATTGAAAAATAAGATAAGGGTATTTGATAAGTTAGTAAGTATCACAAGAAAATGGCATAACCTAGGGTTGGATGGATGATTAAAGGGGTGATATGGTGTTATATTATAATTATGCAAGGGGTTCCTGGTTTGTAAGTGTGCATAGAACTATGTGTTGGATATGTTAAAGTATGTGTTAGGGTTATGTGAGCCATAATCCTTCGATGTGAACTAACCAGACTCTAAGCCAGTATTGTGCTTATGATGTGATAAATCCTTGATAGCATATAAACAAATGGAAATGAATTCTGAATTGGAATTAGATGAGAGAATGATGGCCTTAGTGATTTCTTTAGGTTATCATAGATAATTGTATGAATAAGGATTACTTAATGATATTGGAAACAAATGGAAGTGAATAAGTATATGGTTTTTGTAATTCTCGTGGTCACCTTAATTAAGACACTAATAATTAAAGTGGAAGACCTTGATATCGAGAATGGGGGCTCTTTAGGGGTTGCTACCCTAAAGATGTGGTCGCAATTGTTCTAGTATTTGCTGGTGTGCCTTAGTGCCACAGCGAGGCCTTACATTTTACTCTATGTAGCTCTGTGGACCTATTTAGAGGGTATGCATACTTATGAATTAGGTATCAATATTAATAGGGTACTGTGTAGCTTGTATGCACTAGTGTGACCAAAGTACCTTTGTATCCCTAAGTTGATGGTTGAAGGGTATTTAGTTGTTTGTATGTGCTGGTATGACCAGTGTACCTTTGCGTCTCCGGATTCTTGATCTCCCCCTCGAGGTAAATAAATGAAACTATTATGCTAATTAAAAGGGAAACACTAATCATGTAAAGTGAAGGACAATTAATCCAGGCCTAGATGGACTATATTGTGTTTACCAATCCACCAGTTATAATAGTGGCACAAGAGCGCTTTACCCTAGAAGATGTATATGTGTATTCTTATCCATCAACTATAATAATGGGGGTCCCGAGCTCATAAAATAAAATCTTGGATGTGAATAAATCATGAATAAATACTAATTACTTATAGTAGAACACCATGTGAGTCAAGGCCATACCTATCCACTGCCTATAATAGTGCCCAAGAGCCTTCTGCCCTGTAGACTGGTTCACCGGTGAATAATAATGGTTAGGTGTGTGTTACCCTATATGTTTTCTATCCACCAGCTATAATAGTGGGGCTCCCATACTCACATGGATATAATTCAAGAGACAATGACTGAATAATGATTAATTAATGGCTAAAGACCAAAAGTATGGATTTCACATTATGATCTACTGATATGACATGAGTTTGGCTTTAGTGTTTCTCCCTGCTTGGGTATGTGATGGATTTGTTAAGTACATGGATTTTGTGTTATGGATTTCTCATTGTATGAGGTATTGCCTTATGTATAAGTTTGTATGTTATCATCCTATATAGTCTTTGTATTATGTGTTATATGCGGGGTTGCCTTTTAGTTTGGTTTAAAGGGGTCTTCAGTACCATAGTACTGAAGGGTTCCCTTTGTAAGCCCCTACCTATTCAATGGATAGTGTCCCTAATAAGTCCATTGCAGATGCTATTCAAAAGCACCTAGGTACGAGCATAAGGATCATTCGGGGAGACTTTTAGGGTTTTGCTCCTCCACCTTTTATTTCCTTGTTTAAATTAAATCCTTATTTTTGTAATCACCATCCGTGGGTTTTTATCTTTCATAACATTTTTAATGTGATACTATGATTTAAACGATAGTGAATTTGTATGAATTGTATGGTGTTTCCTTATAGCCTTAGCACTTGGTACTAGAATAGTATGAGTAAACTTATTCAGTACTAAGGGTGGCAGTAATATTCTTGAAATTCACCATTATGCTTTCATTTCCTCTACTTTCTTTAAATAAAAAAATTAGTAGTAAATTTTGGGAGTATTATAATTGCCTTCCCTCGCCACCACCGGCTAGCCTCGTCATCACGTCTACCTAACTAACTAGTCTATTCCCCCCCCCCCAAAGCCCATTTCTTCCTTGCCCATCTCACATTGCTCATGTAATGTGTGATCATTTTTAAAAAGATTTACCAATTTTAATCTAAGGTAGAATTTGGTAATTTACTATTTAATTCATATTTTTTTATAAAAATTATTATTTTATTGATTATATATTAATATGATAATTGTTGTACTATTTTTAGGTACAAAATTTTGATTAGTGGGACCTTATAAGTTTAGTAGGTTACCAAATAAAATGTGCTTTTGCTAGAAATTAGGTAACTTTCATGCTCTACTAAAATGTTTAGATATCACAAGATAATACATATAACTTTTAATCATATTAAGTATAATTGTTACATTATAATCCATATACTTTACTAAATTGTTTAGATATTACATGATAGCACTGATGAGTTCATATTTTGACACATTTTATACCCTTATAATCTTAGTTTTTGGTAGTTTATTTAACTAATATAGGGGAATAATTATTATTTTATGCTTAAGTGGTAAAAATTGCATAAAAATTATTATTTGAGCTAAAATGATATAAATTAAGTATATTTAGAATAAAATATTATTTATTAATATTTATTGAATTTTATTTTGCAGGTATTATTATTTTTAAATAATAAAAAAAAGTCGACGTTTGGACCAACAGCCAAAGGCCGAAGGCCCAAACGCCACTAAAACGAAACCAAACGAGCCACAAGGAGCGCAGCGCACGAAACAAAACAAAAAAAAGGGAGAGTCAGCTGTCAGGGCTGACGTGGCGTGAGGCTACAAACGGAGAGGCACAAAACGCAATAAATAGAACAGTGCGGTAGTCAGTACAGAGAGAGGAGACACAGGGCGCGTCTGGGAGTAGGTGACAGTTCCTTCAAAGGCTCGGTCAAACGGGAAAAAGAGAGAAGGCGAGAACCTTCCTTCAACAGGCTCGGCAAAAAGGAGGCGTACGACAGAGCCTTTATAGGCTCGGTCAAACTGGCGAGAGACAACGCAGAAAAGACGATGCACGGACGAAGCTGAGCGCGGCACGGATTTCGAGCAGTGACGCGTCTACCCTGTCAGCCGCCAGCCGGAAAAAGAATAAGAAGAAAGAATATTGCATGGAAATTCAAGACCGAGAAGGAAGAAAATAAGGAAGAAATTTATACCGGTAGAATCTATTTCAGATAAAATTAATTTTTAACTAAATAAATTCTTGATCTTTTATTTAAAATTAATTCTAGTTATTTATTTCTCTTATTTTTAATTTATATTTTAGATATATATTTCTGTGTAATTAATTCTTTAATTATGAGCGACTGATTATTTATTGTTAGGGAATAATTTGAAACCCTGGATTAGGATTTAAATTATAATTTTATTTTCTTTGTTTCGTGAGATTGTTTCTTGACTCTATATTAATTGCTATCGTTTGTATATATAATTCTGTCAAGTATAATTTATTTGGTGCATGCCTTGTTCTGGTTCCTCATAAGTGACAGTATGTAGGATTATTTGCCTGCTAGGTGGCAATCTAAATATACTATAATTTATATGTATAAATTGCAGCTAGGTTAGATAACAATTCACCTAATCGTTTTGTGATTCTAACCGAAGTGGTAAAACGTTTCGATACGTGTGGGTCAAGGATAGGAAATACAGCTAGACATGCGTTTTGTACTAGTCTGGGTACTTAGATTGACAGCCTTCCACTTACACTTAATGCATTAAATCTAGTTAAATATAGGAGCCGCTTGTTGCTGCTATACTCCTAGTATTTAATAGGGTTAATATAGGCACGTGGTCGTATTAAATAATTAAGGGAAGTAATATAAGGTGTATGGACCTGCGTTTGGTGTGCAACTTGGTCGATCTCATTCTCACGATTAAAGAATGACTTAGAGATAAATATTATATTTCGACCTAATCTAGTGGTGGATTTTTATTTCCCTAACATATTTCTCATATCTGCGGTTTCTCATTATTTTCATTATTTTTATTATTAGTTTATTCTTAGGATTTTTGGGTGTGTTTTGTTATTAACCTTTTCCTTTGAAGTATTAGTGTTTTCAGGTAGCTATGAGAGGATCCTTTGGTTATGGACAACTTTGCTCGAATCTTAACGCAAGAGTAAATGAGGTAAGTATGGGTAGTCTTGAAGATAAACTTAACAAACTTACTACTCTTGTTTTATAGGTAGCTGAAGCTACTAGAGTTATTAATACAAGTGGAGTGTGTCACACGCAAGGAAATCCATATGCTTACCATGAACAAGCTATGAGAGGAGGATGATGGACACAATCTGGTGCTCAATCTTTCAATGGTTTTCAAGGACACGATCCCTATACAAGCACATACTATTCGGGAATGAGGCATCAACCCAACTTTGGATGGGAGATGAATGATCAGTATCAAATGCCATATCAAGACCCTTACACACACGAATATGAAGCTTCAAAATATTATCAATATCCTCAAAAAGAATCTTCTCTAGTTTTAGAACCCTCAAGTTCAGAAAAAATGGATAAGTTTCTTGAAGCATTGACAAATGGTCAAAACCAGTTGGTAGACAGCCTAAATCAATTGATGCAAAGTCAGATTAGACAAAATGATAAGGTGTCAGTGCTAGAGGGGAAAATGGGTTATATGGTCAACCTGATGAATCAATTACAAGCACAAGAAGAGCTCTCTAGTATTTCAATTCCAAATTCAAGTGAAAGTTATGAGGGTGATGATGCCATACCTGAATGTAAGGATGAGTTAGTTGAGGAGGTTCCCATGGAGAACATTGAAGAGCAAGATCAAGTGGAAGAAGAGCTTGTAAAATTATTAGAAGAATCTCATCAAAATGAGGATAACAAAGAGAAGTATATAGATGACATGACTATCACTTTCACCTACCATATACCATCTTTGAACATTTATTCCCCACATTTGCTTGGAGATGACCATGAGACACAAGGTAAGCCTTTGGACCACTTTGATTTTATTTATGCTAACCATACTCCTTGTTTTCCCTCTTTTAGCAGGTTATATGGATCCAAGAGTGAAGAGAATAATCAAATCACCTTGGATACATTTAATAAAAAGCGTGATGCTCCAAAGGAGAGGTTATGTTGGAAGGATGTGTTTAAAGATTTTAATATGGGAAAATATGTTCCTTCGATAGAGAGATTACCATACATAGACATTGGGCAAAACATTCTCTCTTTACACACGAGCTTAAACTCCATGCTAGGTAAGTTACGTTCTTACTGGATCAAATTTTTCATTAAATCTAACATCTTGTCTTTTTCTTCCTTGCAGGATAAAGATGATCATCATGAGAAAGGATTTGGTGAAGCAGCTCTCAAGTGGACATATCCACCTTGAACGAGAAAAACCAAGATCATGTCAGGCTGAAGACATAAAAACAAGCGCTACTTGGGAGGCAACCCAATGTCATAAGGGAGTTTTCTATCCTTTAGTTATTTATTTATTTATTTATTTTTCTCCATACATTAAATTTCATGTTTCCTTAGTTGTTTACACATTAAGGACAATGTGTGATTTAAGTGTGGGGGTGCGTGTGTTTTATGTATGAAAAAAAATTGAAAAAAAAAATTATTTCGATTATTTTTAGAGTGTTTAGTTTTTTTAGATTTTTAGAGTGTTTAGTGTTTTTAGAATCGTAGGAGCCTTAACTAGTTAATGAGGAATATATCTTTGAAATTTAACAAAAGATGATCATGAAATTGAGATAAAGTGGAGATTTTTTGTGTTAATTTCGATATAGGGAACACATATCTACGTGCCTAAGTTTGAATGGAGAAAGAATATGTATGATTGTCTAATCACCGACATGACATGTTGAGATTCATCACATTCCTTAGTGAGCTTTTGAACCTTATGTATCTTTCTTTTTTTTTCTGAGCGAATTTACACAAAATCATCTATGTTTCTTGGCTTCAAAATTTTCTTTGTAAACCTCATATACGTTTAATTGTTTTGATCAAATTATTTGCCATAGATCTTTTAATGGACTATAGAGATTACTAGAACTTACTCTTGTGCTAGTCAAAGCTTATAGTCAAAACATGCTCTGATTAAGAAAATGATAAAGGTAGCTTAGGAATTTTCCATCACATGACCAAATAGCTTAACCTTATTTGTGTACACTTGATGTACATCCTATAGAAACCCTTTTGAGCCTATACATGGAATACATTTTCTTCATTACCCACATTGAATAACCGTTGGGCCTTAATGTCCTTACCTTCGCTTAAAGCTAGTGGAAGGAAATCAAATCGTTATGGATATGAAGAGTGGTGGTGTATGTGTGTATGTGAAAGAAATATATGTATTTATGCTAAGAAAGGGTATTGGTTATGTTTGGTGGAGAAAAAAAATTGTCAAAAAAAAATGTTAGGAAATAAGGAAGAGAGGGAGTTATGGAGATGATGTTGAGGAAGTTCTATTCATGTTACATTTTATTGAGAAGGTGGAGAGGTGTATCATTAATATTTGATGTAGAGCTATGCTTATATTTCATCTAATTATTAGATTCCACTAGCTCTTGATTTTTTTAAGCACCACACTCCTAAAACAATCCATACCCTTCTTTACCTTAAACCCCGTTACAACCAATAAGTAAGTCCTATTTGATTCTTGAGATGAGCAGCCTTTGATCTGTTGGAGATTAGTCACAAGAGTTAAGCATATGGTTCGGTCCATTTGGAAAGTATTTGGTATCTTTCATGAGGTTTTATCCACAAGAACATGAGCCTTCTTTGTTTATATATGTGAGTCGTTTGTTATCTTCATCATCTTAGCTCACATACATGAGTGTTTTTATACATTTGTAGCCATGAATCTAAGAGAGAAAAAATAGAGGGTATCCATAGTGAGGATTGATGTGACTAAGGCGTGGTAGATATTCATCCATAATATTGATCTGTTCAAACCTGTCATGTTTATGTATGAACCATATGTTGAAATTGATCCTTTAAATTTCCCAATGCTGAATCTGGATTGATTGCTAATCTTGACGTATGAAAGTAAAAGATTCTAAGACAAATATGGTTAAGGGTGTTAGGTTTGATTTTATTTTATTTGTGTTTGATTTTGTGGGTATATCATCTGCGAAACCCTCACGAGACCTTACTCATCCTCGATGGGTGACCTAGGGGTTTAAAGGGCTTGTTGTAAATGCTAAGTGTAATCGTGAGACCTACGAAAGTGGCAAGTTAATTTAATTTTATTTAGTTAGAGTAATAACTTGCTTGAGGAGAAGCAAGAAGCTAAGTGTGGGGGTGTGATGAGTTCATATTTTGACACATTTTATTCCCTTTTAATCTTAGTTTTTGGTAGTTTATTTAACTAATATAGGGGAATAGTTATTATTTTATCCTTAAGTGGTAAAAATTGCATAAAAATTATTATTTGAGCTAAAATGATATAAATTAAGTATATTTAGAATAAAATATTATTTATTAATATTTATTGAATTTTATTTTGCAGGTATTATTATTTTTAAATAATAAAAAAAAGTCGACGTTTGGACCAACAGCCAAAGGCCGAAGGCCCAAACGCCACTAAAATGAAACCAAACGAGCCACAAGGAGCGCAGCGCACGAAACAAAACAAAAAAAAGGGAGAGTCGGCTATCAGGGCTGACGTGGCGTGAGGCTACAAACGCAGAGGCACAAAACGCAATAAATAGAACAGTGCGGTAGTCAGTACAGAGAGAGGAGACACAGGGCGCGTCTGGGAGTGGGTGACAGTTCCTTCAAAGGCTCGGTCAAACGGGAAAAAGAGAGAAGGCGAGAACCTTCCTTCAACAGGCTCGGCAAAAAGGAGGCGTACGACAGAGCCTTTATAGGCTCGGTCAAACGGGCGAGAGACAACGCAGAAAAGACGATGCACGGACGAAGCTGAGCGCGGCACGGATTTCGAGCAGTGACGCGTCTACCCTGTCAGCCGCCAGCCGGAAAAAGAATAAGAAGAAAGAATATTGCATGGAAATTCAAGACCGAGAAGGAAGAAAATAAGGAAGAAATTTATACCGGTAGAATCTATTTCAGATAAAATTAATTTTTAACTAAATAAATTCTTGATCTTTTATTTAAAATTAATTCTAGTTATTTATTTCTCTTATTTTTAATTTATATTTTAGATATATATTTCTGTGTAATTAATTCTTTAATTATGAGCGACTGATTATTTATTGTTAGGGAATAATTTGAAACCCTGGATTAGGATTTAAATTATAATTTTATTTTCTTTGTTTCGTGAGATTGTTTCTTGACTCTATATTAATTGCTATCGTTTATATATATAATTCTGTCAAGTATAGTTTATTTGGTGCATGCCTTGTTCTGGTTCCTCATAAGTGACAGTATGTAGGATTATTTGCCTGCTAGGTGGCAATCTAAATATACTATAATTTATATGTATAAATTGCAGCTAGGTTAGATAACAATTCACCTAATCGTTTTGTGATTCTAACCGAAGTGGTAAAACGTTTCGATACGTGTGGGTCAAGGATAGGAAATACAGCTAGACATGCGTTTTGTACTAGTCTGGGTACTTAGATTGACAGCCTTCCACTTACACTTAATGCATTAAATCTAGTTAAATATAGGAGCCGCTTGTTGCTGCTATACTCCTAGTATTTAATAGGGTTAATATAGGCACGTGGTCGTATTAAATAATTAAGGGAAGTAATATAAGGTGTATGGACCTGCGTTTGGTGTGCAACTTGGTCGATCTCATTCTCACGATTAAAGAATGACTTAGAGATAAATATTATATTTCGACCTAATCTAGTGGTGGATTTTTATTTCCCTAACATATTTCTCATATCTGCGGTTTCTCATTATTTTCATTATTTTTATTATTAGTTTATTTGTTTTATTTATTCCTTTTATTATTTTATTATTTTGATAAACCCCCATTAGTATTTTTCTTATTTATTTATTCTGTGTTATTTAGGATTTTTATTTTTAGTTTTAGTTTTATTTCCAAGCTAGTTAATTAGAGGTGAGCCCTCTCAATCCCCGGCTAGAACGATACCCTATTTACTAGTGCTACAATTGACAATAAGAGGGTTTAAATTGTGTGCCACCTACGGTCACACTAAATACCTTTGGGTTTTGAAGTATAAATTATGTTAAGTATGTTTGTTACATTATAATCCCTATACATTACTAAAATATTCAGATATCTCATGATAGCACATTTAGGTTTTGATGTATAAACCATGTATTAGGTATATTCATTACATTACGATTATATGTTTAATAATGATAGTATGGGTTTTGGTAAAATAAATTATGCTAACTTATGTAAATTAGTATGACTATGAAATGTATGTTAAAATGGGTTAAATGATGGGAATAAATTATATATGTTAAGTATGTCTAATATGGTATGTTCAACATGCCTAGATGTATTTTTAACATAAATCTTACCATCATGTGACTTGGGGAAAATTTGGTCATTCACGCATGTTCTGATATTTAACCTAATAAGAATGCTTATTATGTCTCAATTAATATATAGTATGGAGATGTATGATTTGATGTTTCAAAATCATGTGTTTTTACATGATTATTAATATTATATGTCCTAAGAGCCTTTTAGCCAATTTTCGTGCATCATGATAATTATTCTTATAAGCATGCCTAATATGTATTGTTTATTATTGGGAATGAGGAAATGTTGTTTGATCTCCTAGAAATGCATATTAGGATTTTATGTGCAAAATAATATCTAAGGACAAAATGGTCATTAGGTAGATCTAGTAATTTATT
Source organism: Tamarix chinensis (assembly GCA_030549775.1). Classification (NCBI taxonomy): domain Eukaryota; kingdom Viridiplantae; phylum Streptophyta; class Magnoliopsida; order Caryophyllales; family Tamaricaceae; genus Tamarix; species Tamarix chinensis. The sequence goes on from CM060177.1 coordinate 74,994,323, forward strand.
TTTATGGTAAATGATTGAATAATTTTATTTTAGTATTTTTCTTGACTATTAAATAAATTGTGAGTTTTAATTAGGTATTTGAAGCACAACTAAACAATGTGTTTGTTTGGGCAAGTGTTAAAGATGTTTAGTGTGGGATGGTGAATTATGTGGGAAACATAGGGGTTTTGTGTTCGTTAACATGCATTATGGTTCTCACTAAATACTCTAATGTATATTTGGGTAAAATTTGAGAGTAAAGAAATAAACATAGGAATCTTGTGTTTCTTAAACACAAATTATATTTTTTATTTTTTTTAAACACACTTTTTTGCTTCGTTGGGGTTTTTTTCATATAAAAGGAGATATGTTGAAACCTTATCCGTTGAGAGTTGTGTATCCTAACTTCTTATTCTTCTCCATAGTATTCTTCATTTAAAGAGAATTATAGATTTGTGTAATTGATTGATTGGTTAGTTTAATCATCTTATAATTACACAAGAGCACAAATAAAGATCTCCACTTTTTCCTCAATTATTTTTTTTGTGATTGAATTCTTAATTGTTCATAATATTGTTAATTCCAATTTAATTTTTGAATCCTTCTCAATTCAATCTATTTTGCGACAATTTGGTATCAAGGATGCATTATTGAAGTGATATATTAATTGGTATGGGGTACAAGATTTGATATTGAGAAGTTAAATCGATTCATTAATTTAGGATTAAAGAAATTGAATATGTGGGTGATTCTAACTCAAAATTGGTTGGAGAAAGCATTATCAATTCATATAAAAAAGCTAGAGTAGATGATAGATGAGAGATTTTAAAAATTATATGTAACACCCCAAAATTCACTAATTTTTTTTTTTGAAATAAGGAAGCAATTAAGATAGAAACACTTAAAACCTGTGAATTCTGGGAATGTTACCACCACACTTAGTACCAGACCGGTTCTCTCCGACCGTTCCAGTACCAAGTGCTAAGGCTAAAGGAAATAGTAATCCATCAATTATAAATCAAGACAACTAAACTCCGAAAGCATTAAACGGTTGTAAAACAAAAGTCAGAGTATGCATAAAGAATTATTATTCAAATTAAAAGGGGAAATAGCTTACAACCGATAAAAGATTAACAAAAATAAATAGAATTACATAGAGACTGAAATATGGCCACAACTCTCTCGAACTTGAGCCAACCACAACTCAACACACAACCCCACCGGATATCTCACCCACCTGCACAAATCAGAAGGGCATACTACTCGTGGGAATGAGCAGCACCCATGAAAAGTGTGATCAGTACACTACGTACTGAGTAAGGTAACCGAGCACTAAGGCCAACACACAAGCACATAATCCATGCAAAATAATAACAGGGCAATCCAACATAACAACATGAAGGTATATGAACAATTCAGGTAAAAGTATAGAGGCCCATATATAATCCAGATTAATCATTTAATTAATCTCTTATCAGAATCCGATTCACACCATGCCTTTTATCAATCCATGCGAGCAGAGGAACACCCCAATATTATAACCGGTGGGCTGGTCACAATAGAGCATCATGCCCTAACCACTATTATTACCGGTGGATCGGTCACAATAGAGCATTATGCCCTAACCACTATTATTACCGGTGGATCAGTCACACATAGGGTACAACTCTAACCACTATTCCTGACCGGTGGATCGGTTTGGTTCCTGCTCGCATGGTGTTCCACTGTAAGTAATTAGTATCTTTTAAGAGCTTTAACGATTCTAGTTTGTGTTTATTGAGCTCTAGTCACCCCACTATTATTACCGGTGGGCCGGTCACATATAGGACCTCATGTCCTAACCACTATTTTAACCGGTGGATCGGTCGCACATAGGACTATGCGTCCTAACCACTATTCCTGACCAGTGGATCGATTTGGACTCGGCTCAATAATCTTCCACTTTAAAAGATTAGTATCTTAAATATTGTATTCAAAGGCTTTCGCCATGGACATGCACGAATAATAAATCATAAATTCCATATTCATCATCATACTTATACTTTAATCACCACATACATATGATACCACAAAAACCCCAATCAGCCACACCAAACCCTAATTAACCACAACAACCCATAGTTAATCATTCCAAACCCTAATTCAGTCTCCTCCTTATCCTTAATTTGCTCCACGTGCTATTTTTCATCCCAAGTTCTCAAACACCCAAACAGCACTTACATTACCTTCCTTACATCCCAAATTAACTTTCCACACGTAAATTTCATGCCCATGCAGACCTTAATCTCCCCATGCAAACCTTCGAACCTTTTTCATGCAAACCCTAAAATTCCACGTGAAACCCTAAATTCAATCCATAGAAAAACCCAAGATTTGTCCACATAATATAATTGATTAGATTCTCCCCTTTCATAACCACAATTTAGATTCCCCCATACAAGGCTATAAGTTAGATTCTCCTACATAAAATCATAATTTAGAATCTCCCAAGCAAAACCATAAATTGAATTCCCCCAAACAAATCATAAATTAGATTCTCCCAATCAAATCATAACTTAAGTTCTCCCATATTATATCATAAATTACATTCTCCCAAATAACATCATAAATTATATTCTCTCCCATGAAACCCTACATTTCCCATTTTATTCTTCCGCTCATAAATCATTAAAATACTTAGGTCTACTCACATCTCTTGGTCAAATTCTTTCTCCATCCTCCATTTTCATCCTTTCCCCCATACTCAAGTCCATACCAACATCCTCACATGCATGTCTTTTAGGGTCACATGCAAACACATATTATTCCATACACATAGTCCACATGCCATATAGCAACACAAAAGCATGCTTGGACTCCATGCCATACCAAATATGCAATAATTACAATAATAACATAGGATGCATAACATATAAGGAACACAATGCACATTAGCACACAAAAGCCTTAGCACCCCTTACCTAAAACAACACAGGTCTTGGAACATGCTCCTATGCCTCCTTAGGGCTTTAACCAAATAATAACATACTAATAAAATAACCTTAACAAAATTCTAACTTTCCTAAAGACATAAAAATAATAGAGATATTATAAAGCTTGTTAATATAGGGTTAAAGACTTTACCCTAATAATAATAATAATGATACTAATATAACAATATCAAAGATAATAAAACTAATATCAATGAGAATATAAATAATAATAGCAATAATAATAATAATCATAAAAATAATAATGATGATAATAACAATAATAACATTACTAACAATAATAATGGTAAAATATTTGCATTAATAATAATGGAATAAGAATAATAGAAATTCGAAATATAAAATAATAATAATAATTATACTTATAACATATTAATATTAATAATAGTAATAAAAGAAATAATAAGGGGAATAATAATAAAATTGAATTAAGATATAATAAGGCTTCAACCCTCAACATAAATAATAATAAAATAATAATACTACTAATAAATAATAATAAAACATATTAAAAACACAAATATTAAGAATAATAATAATGGTAAAATATGCAAATAATTGAAATAAATTAAATCAAGGCTTATAATAATATGGAAAATGGTTGAGAGGGTCTAGGTTTCAACCTTAAGCTGGTGGGGATAGGCGGCACCGGCGGTGGTTCATGGCGGCGGCGGCGGTGCCGGAAAAATAGAAGAAAAGAGGGAAAGATGAATGTTGGGAAAAAGATAGGGAGAATTGAGATGATAAAAGAGGTGTTTATTGTTTCCCAGGAGGAGAGGGACAAAATGATGGTGGTGTTGTAGCCAAAGGTGACGGCGCATGGCGGCGGATGGTGGTTTAAGGCTTCGGGGTAAAAATTCTGGCGAAACGAGAAGCCAACTTTGCACATTTATGGAGGCTCGTGCAAGAAGAATCGAGAGGTTAAAATGGTTTAGTTAACTATAGGACGTTGCAGGGAAGAATTTGGGATGATGTGGTGGCGCTGAGGTTGGCTATCGGCGGAGGACTATGCTTCTTAAGTTGCGGTGATGGCAGCCCTCGCCGAGGGTTTCGGGGAAGAAAAATCTTTCACTACTCCTACAATCAGGCTTTTTATAGATGGTAGATGGTATAATAGGGTTTTGGGGGTATGCAGAAAGTTATTAGCTGCGAAGATTTGGGTGGTCGGCGCTAGAAAATGGCCGACGATTCCTTGGTTTTGGTCGAAGGTTTGCGAGGCTGGGGAGAGGAAACGGGCGAGATTTAACGTCCAATAATTATTTCAATTTATTCCTGGAGTTAAGAGGAAGACAATGAGACAAGAAACGGCCGGTATTATTCACCATAACCGGAGATGCCATTGACGATGCCGGGACTGCACCATCGTCGATGGAGGAGAAGGGAGGAAGAAAGGAAGAAGGAAGGGAGGCGGACCAGTTGGCCGGGAAAAAGAAAAGAAAAAAGGGAGAACCGGGCGGTTCGGCAACGCAGGAGGAGCGTTAAATGAAACGACAAGCTTCAGGCGGAAAAGGATGCAAAACGCAGCGCTGTAGAGTCAGAGGAAGGAGGTCGCACGGGCTGGGCCGAAGAGGAAGAAGAAAAAGAAGACTGGGCCGCAGCTGGCCCAGTTCGGGGAAAAAGAAGAGGAAAAAGAAAAAGAAAGAAAAAGAAAGAAAAAGAAAAGGAAAAAGGAAGAAAGAAAAAGAAAAAGGGAAAAAGGAAAGGAGAAAAAATTAGATTAGGGCCAAATAAATTAATCTAAATATTTAGGATATTTAAAAATAATAATATTTAAATAAAATAATATTTAAATCCCTTTTTAGGCTAAATTAGGATTTTTAAAAGATTTACCATAAATTCTATTTTAATTAGCAAAACACCCTAATTTTCTTCCATTAAATTTTTTATAAAATAATATTAATTTGGAACTATTTTCTCCTTCTTATTTTAAATAAAATAATTTATTCAGTTAATTCCCAAATTAAAATCTTTAATTAGTTAAAATACCCAAATTCTCTCCTAATAAAAATACTTATAAATTTATTCTGGATTTTCCCTAATTAATTTCCTTTTATTTTAAGTAAAATAATTTACTTACTTAAATTTTATAATCAAACCTCATTTAAATATACTATTTAAAATCAGGAATTTTCGGGGTATTTCAGTATACCTGAAGGCCCTCTCTACCATATAAGTGTGCTTATCTAGCTACCTTATGGTTGAAGTTTGAGTCATTCTATATGATAAAATCAATAGAAAATCGACTACCACTGAAGAGGCAGCTTCATAGCGTAAAATTAGGTGAGGTTCAATATTTAAAAAATCACTTGGATGAATTTGACTCTATAGTTATGGATTTGCATAATATATATGTTAAATTAGATGATGAAGTTTTAGCTATTATAGTGTTATATTCTTTGCCTGCAAGTTTTAAACATCTTCGAGAGACTATTTTGATAGGGAAGGACGATTTAGTCTTTAAAGATGTTAAATCTGCCCTACTACAACAAGAGTTGATTGATAGTTAGTTGATTGGAAATGGTACTTTTGAGGACTCACATAATAAGGGATTGGTAGCTAGGAGGAGGACACAAGAGAGAGGATATAGCCAGTGTAAGGAGTCTAGATATAATTTGAAGAGTTAGTAAAAGAATGTGACATATTATGGGTGTCATAAGAATAGGCATGTTAGGAAGTTTTGTCCTAATAGGAAGCCCGGTGCTATGTTCAGTGAGTCATCTAGTATAAAGGATGATGTTGCAATTTCCCATAATGATAATGATGGAGATATGTTGATAGGAACTGATAGATATAACAAGATCAGTGATAGATAGATCTTAAATTCTAGGTGTTATTACTATATATGTTCCAACCGGAGTTAGTTTCAGATATAAAGGCTACATAGGGTGTAGTTACCTAGTTAGGCAACAATGGTGCTTACAAAGTATCTAGGATTGGGACAGTGAAGGTGAGGATGCATGACGGTGTAGTTGAGACATTATCCAATATGAGACATGTCCTAAAGATGACCAAGATCCTCATCTTTTTGAGTTATTGTGATTATACTAGGTACCATTGTGCTATTGAGGATGATACCCTAAGAGATACAAAAAGGGCTCTAGCTATGATAAAGGGGCAATAGGTCAGGATATTATATGAGTTTGTAGGTTCTACTGTTCAAGGGATAGTTGGGGTGACATCATTGAGGTTGTTAGACTCGGATGTTATGAGACTTTGGCACATGAAAATAGGACATATGAGTGTTAAAGGTCTGACTAAGCTTTCTAAGACGGGGTCATTGGGTGGATAAAGTATAAGTAGTATAGACTTCTATGAGTACTATGTGTTTAGCAAGTAAAAGAGGGTTAGTCTTTCAATAGCTAAGCATAGTACAAGAGGGATTCTTGAGTATATCCATTCATATTTATAAGTTCAAGCGAGAGTGCTCGCTAAAGGTGGTTCATAATGCTTATTCACATTTATTTATAACTTCTCTAGAAAGGTATGTTTTTATTTCTTAAAGTATAAGAATGATGTGCATATGTTTTTAATGTAGAAAGACCTTTTTAGAGAAATATACTGGCAAGTAGGTTAAGTGCCTTAGGATAGATAATGGTCTTGAGTTTATTGAGTAGAGTTTCATTAATTTTTGCTACGACCATGGGATAGCAAGACACATCACCTATATTGGAAAACTGCAGTAGAATAAGCTTGCTGAGTGGATGAATAGAACCTTATTAGATAAGGTTAATGCATGATATCATAGAGAGGGTTAGGCAGATAATTTTGGGCTAAGGCAGTTCACATGGCACCATACATGGTGAGTCAGTCACCAAATGAATCCATTGAGTTTGGGACATATAAGGATTTGTTTTATGGTAAGCTAACTAATTACTTTGATTTGTATGTCTTTAGCTACCCTAACTATGCTTATGTAAATGATGGTAAACTTTAGCCTAGAGCTAAGAAGTGTATCTTTATTAGTTTTATGTCCAAAGAGAAGAAGTATAGGTTATAGGCCCAATTACATCTAATTTCATGATTAGTAGAGACATTGCCTTCAATGAGTTTGTGTTTCTGTAAAAGACTGAATCTTGTGATGGTATCTCTAAGAAGGTGAAGTAGGATAGTAATTTAGTCCAAGTGGATTTAGGGTTAAGTTGGATGGTAGAGACCCTTCTAACAGATCCACTATTCCTAATATGGGTGGATCTACACAATAGATGTCGTACAGGGTCATTGCTCTAGGTAGAGCACAGAGGATTGTAAGCCTTTGATCAAGTATAGTTATGAAGAATTTGTTGGGTATGGTTTATTTAGTGTAGAGACTATTGTTTGACATGCATAAGCCACCATAATTCTTAAAGGCTATTAAGAGTATTACATCTATTGAGTGTTGTGCTACTATAGAGAAGGAGATTGAGTCCTTATTAAATAACTAAACATAAGAACTTGTGAAGACACCCATAAAGAAAAAGATTATTATTTTCAAGTGGGTGTAGAATGTCCAAACAGGGAGCTCTCAAAAGACTAAGGTACAAGGCTCATTTAGTTGAACCTAGATTCATTCATATTCTAGATGTGGATGTAACAAGGTATTTTCTCATGTGGATATAGATACTTTTATTTTTATCTTGCTTATACTTGTGGCTATGCATGATTTTGATTTAGAGTAGTTAGATGTTTAAACTACATATTTATATGGTAAGCTCTAGGAGGAGATTTACATGTGACAACCTAATGGGTTTGTGGTTGAGTGGATGCATGATCATGTGTGGTTTTTTAAGAGGACATTGTATGGTCTGTAGATAGGGGTATAAATAAATTGATTAGTTTATTCTTGAGCATGGTTTATCTAGGAGTGAATATGATGGAGGTGGGTACTTGAAGGAGATGGAAGGTGGGTGGCTTTTTTATATATCTTTTGTTGTAGGTTTATGGCATGCTTGTGGTAGTAAAAGATATGTCTAATGTTGCTAATATGAAGGTGATGTTGAAAAGTGAGTTTGAGATGAAGGATCTTGGAGCTGCAAAGAGGATCCTTGGCATGGAGATCGTTAAAAACTATGAGCAGAAGCTTTGTGAATGTCACAAGAGTCCTATGGGAACAAGGTAGTGAATAGGCTTCATATGATGGATGCTAAGATAGTGAGCATTCCATTGGCTTCTCACTTCAAATTATCTGCTTTGGATTATTTCAAATCTAATAAAGAAGAGGATTTCATGGTGAATGTTCCATATTCAAATGTTTTTAGTTATATCATGTACACTATGGTGTATACTCAGCTTGTGTGAGTTGATATATGGTGAATTCAAGAAAGGATCACTAGAAAGAAGTGACGTAGATCCTTAGGTACTTAAAGGGAACATCATCAGCTTGTATTGAGTATGGATGATCACCTAATTTGCTAGTTGGATTCACGAACTCTGATTATGGTGAAGACCTTGATAAAAGGACATCCACTAATGGATATGCTTTCTATCTTAGTGGTTCAGCTATTATCTTAAGGTCTTCCTTGTAGGAGGTGATGGATTTTTTCATTACCAAGGTAGATTATATTGCTATGATAGAGGCTTTTTATGAATCATTGTGGCTTAGAGGTTTAGTACAAGAGTTTTGGTTTGTTATGGTGTTTATATCATGCATGGTGATAGCTAAAGTCCTATCTTTTTAGCAATGAATTAGAATTTTTTACATCATCAAATGAAGCACATTAACATCAAGTATCTGTAACACCCCCAAATTTACTACTAAAAAATTTCATTTAATTTAAAAGAGTTTAGCAGAAATGAATAGATAAAACTATAAATTTGGGGGCATTACCGCCACACTTAGTACCAGATCCATTCACTCCTACCGACCCGATACTAAGTGCTAAGGCTAAATAAGATTGATCGTCAAGTACATATCGTTAATAAAATACTGTTCATTAGCAAAACACAAGTCATATAGATCAGAGTGCGAAAATCAAAAAGTTACTATTTAAAAGTACAGTTATAAAGTACCAAATGTTAAAGGACAAAATATAGCATAATAAAACGACATATGATAATACAGGGAAAAAAATGGAGGATGAACTCCAGCCACGTCACTCTCAACCCCCAAGCTAGATCCAGGCTTAACTCTCAGCCCTACCCGACGCCTCATAAGCATCGTTGGCATCGAAAACATTGCCCCATACCTGCACAAACTCAAACGAGTCTTCTGCTCGTGGGAATGAGCAGCACCCATGAAACGGGTGATCAGTACGCTATGTACTGAGTAAGGTAATAGACGCACTAAGGCCAACATACACAAAGATACATGACATAGCAGACATGGCATACTTACATAGATAGCATGTAATAACACAGATAAACAATATCGGCTATTAACCAGATAACTTTTTCATTAGATTTCTGATAAAAATAATTGATTCACATCATAGTCTTTATCAATCCATGTGAGTGCGGGAACCCCACTATTATAGCTGATGGAATAGTCACGAGGGTCATGCCCTGCCATTATTATAGCCGGTGGACCAGCCACGAGGGTAACATACCCTACCACTATTATTTGCCGGTGGATCGGTCTGACCCCAACTCACAAGGTGTTCCACTGTAAATATTCGTATCTTTCCCATGTCTTATCATTATTATGATTGGTTTGTTGAGCACAGAATCCCACACTATTATAGCTGGTGGAACGGTCACGAGGGCACATGCCCTACCACTATTATTCGCCTGTGGACCGGTCATGTAGGGCACCCCGGCTCGAGCCACTATTATTCGCCGGTGGATCGGTCTGGGTCCAGCTCAACATCTTTCTCTGTAAGTGATTAGTGTCTTAACGTATCTTATTTGAAAGAAAATCACCCTTGACATGCATGTCTAACTATATCCGCCCTTATCCTCCTAGGAGGGCCTGTCCCATATCTTAAGACTTCTGCATCTCCTAACTTGCCTCGACATCCTTCCCTTCCCATTTTCTCACACCAAAAACCCAACTTCTAAGTGTGTGGGTCAGGGCCCACCATCTTATACCCCAAGGTCCACTCACCACCTTACCATAGGGTTTTCACCAGAAACCCTAATCTGGGCCTATGTGGCCCTTCCTTCTCTGCCTCCCACAACCCACACTATTATAACGCCCCGCGTATCATGACCCTCAGACTCAACTCTCCCCTCATACCTCACTCCTCCTCGTTTATTTTTATTATTTTCTTTTTCTTTTCCCTCCTTCTCAAATTAGGGTTTCCTCCCCAAACCCTAGTTGGTCCCTAGGTACCCCTATATTATCCTATGTACTATTTTTCACCTCGAGCCTCCAGACTCCCAAATAGACCTTCCATTACCTTCCCCACGTCCCAAAGTAACTTTCCATATATAAGGTTTGCCCCCATGCGGACCTTAAACTCCCCATGTAAACCCCTTGATCTCCACCATGCCAAACCCTATTATTTCCATGAAAACCCTAGTTCTCCCATGTAACCTTAGTTTCTCCCACTCTTCCATTTTATTTAATTCCCCTTTTTCTCTTCCATTCATGGATCACAGATTACCTAGTTCAGCCTTACCTACGTTAGCCAAATTACTTCCTCTTAGTTATCTTAATTTCTCATTTTTCTCTTTAAATCCCCCATTCCACAACACCTCATCAAATAACCTAGCATGCATGTCCTAAGTGAAATACCCCAGAACTATTTACTTTAAGATATATTATTAAATTGGGAAATTAATTTTTTTTATTTGGAATAAGAGGAACTTATTTAGGGAAAATTAATTGGAACTTATGAATATTTTTATAAAGGAAAATCTAGGCTTTTGTTAATTAAAAAGGAATTTAGGAAAAATATTTTAAAAACCCTAAATTAGCCTAAAAAATTAATATTATTTTAAATAAATTTTTTATTTTATATACCTAAATTATTCAAATTTATTTATTTAAACCCAAAACCTTAAATTTTCCTTTCCCTTTTTTCCTTTTTCTTTTTCTTTTTCTTTCCTCCTTTTTCTTTCTTTTCTTTCTTTCATCTTTATTTTTCCTGCTAGTTAGGCCTAACGCGGCCCAACCCACCTCTCCTTCTCCTTCATCCGTGGCCCAACGTTGTTGCCTCCTTCATGTGGCATCCCAACGCCGCGTTTTGACATGTTTTTGCTGGAGACGTTGTGTCTCATTTAATGATAAAATTAACCAGCGCTAATCGGCTTAGTTGTCTCCCTTTTCTTTTCTTTCCCAGCCGACCGGTTCACCCCCCTCATTCCTTCTTCCTCCCTTCTCCTTTGTTGACATAGCCTACAAATTCCGCCCCTGAAAATGGCGGCGCCAGCCACAAGGACTTTCACCAGCCGATCCACCCCTCCTTTTCTCCCTCTTCACTCGCACATTAGCTTGGCATGATTGATTATCCTCAACTCTCGCTCATTCCCTCTCTTTTGCTTTGCGAAATTTCAACCCCGACCCAAACAATCGTCGGCCAATTTCTGCCACCGGCTACCCAAACCCTAGCATCCAATACCATCCTACCAACCTCCAAAACCCTAGTAACCCATCTAAACTCTATAAATAGCCTAGTTGTGGATGTTTTTGAAATTTCTTCTTTCCCAAAACCCTAAGTCAGAATTGCCCACCACCACGACTTCAGATGCATCTTCTGCCACCGATAGCCTACCTCAGCGCCACCGCCACATCCTAAATTCTTCCTTGCAATTCCCTCTAGCTAACTAAGCCCTCCAAATACCTCGATTATTCTCGCAGGAGCTATCATAACCATGCAAAATCTCCTACCAATCTTGCCAAAATCTGTACCCCGCAACCTTTAAGCCATCGTTTGCCACCACTGCCGCCACTTCTATTGCCCTCTGCACCACCCAAAAACTCCCTCTAATTCTCCTCCACCAAACCATAACTTTATTTTCTCATTTCCCCTTCTCCTTCTCTCTTTTTCTTCATTTTTTTTCCTCTTAGACTCTTTTTCCGGCCACCGCCGTGCACCACCGCCGATGCCGCTCATCCCTACTGACTCAAGGTGAAACCCTAGACCTTCTTAGGTCTTCCTTTATATTTATTTACATTTATTCTATTTTTATTCAAATTTTTATGGTTATTTGATTATTATTATTATTGTTATTATTATTATTATTATTATTATTATTATTATTATTATTATTATTATTATTAGATGGAATATTAATGCTAAATTTTATTTGCAGGGTAGAGAGTAGGAATAAAATAATTAGGGTTATTAGTTTCAAAGTTTGGGTATTATTTGAATTATTATATGTTTTATTACCATTATTATTATTATTATTATTATTATTATTATTATTATTATTATTATTATTATTATTATTATTATTAGTATTAGTAGTAGTAGTAGTAGTAGTATTAGTAGTAGTAGTAGTAGTATTTTTATTATTATCTTTAATTATTCTGGAAGGGCAGAGACCTTAATTATTTTGTTATTATTTGCACCTATGCTTCGTAGTATTATCATTACTATTTTATTAATAATAATAGTAATATTATTATTATCTTTATTATTTTAATATTATTATAAATAATATATGTTATTAATATTATTGAATAGTATTTTATTATTTAGGGTAGGGTCGAAACCCCACCTTGAAATTTTAAGGTCTAGATTATTATTATTATTATTAAGATTTCTATTAATATTACTATTATTAGTAATAATTTTTTTATATGCATTATGTGTTTCTTATGCCATGTATTCTATGTTATCATTATTAAATATGTCGTATATGATATGATGTGGAGTTCACGTATGATCTTAGGTTGTTGTATGGCTTGTGTTTTATTCGTATGTGATGATATGTGATGTGGCCTTAAGACATGCATGCTAGGGTTTGTATGATGTTATTAATATTGCATGGTATTAGGGTTGCATGGAAGTGTGGTACGTTGCATGGTATTAGGGTAGTGTGGAACTGTTGTACGTTGCATGGCATTAGGGTTACGTGGAAGTCTGGTACGTTGCATGGTATTAGGGTTACATGGAAGTGTGGTACGTTGTATGGCAGTATTAGGGTTGCATGGAAGTGTGGTATGTTGCATGGGAATTAGGGTTTGTATGGGAGTGTGGTACGTGGAAATAGCATTTGCATGGGAGCTGGGGTTTGCGTAGGAGTTAGGTTTTACATAGAAGTGTGGTTTACGTGGAACTAAGGTTTGCATGGGAGCTAGGGTTGCATAGAGTTAGTCATGCATGTCTGGGCGAATGTTTGTGAATAAAATATTTAAGACACTAATTACTTAAAGTGGAAGATATTGAGACGGGACCAGCTGATCCACCGGTCAGTAATAGTGGTTAGGGTTTTACCATATGTGCGACCGATCCACCAGTAATAATAGTGGTTAGGGTTTTACCCTACATGTGACCGATCCACCGGTAATAATAGTAGTTAGGACATGATATCCTTTATGTGACCAGCCCACCGGTTATAATAGTGGGGGTTCCCGATCTCAATGAAAATAAACCAGAATTTTGCTAAGGCAAGTAAAAGCTACTAATTACTTACAGTGGAACACTGTGCGAGCAAGAACCAAACTGATCCACCGGTTAGGAATAGTGGTTAGGGTTTTACCCTATATGTGATCGATCCACCGGTTATAATAATGGTTAGGGTTTGACCCTATTTGTGACCGATCCACCGCTAATAATAGTGGGTGGGGCACGATGCTCCATGTGTGACCGGCCCACCGGTTATAATAGTGAGGTGTTCCTGTTCTCGCACGAATTTGATAAGAGGCATGGTTTATATCGTATTCAGATGAAAGAAAGAGTAAACCATTAATCTGGACCTTTTTAGGCCTTATGTGTGGGCTTGATGATTATAAACTGTGTAATGCTCTATAAGCTTTTATGTATCATATGTGTGGGTTTAAATTTGTAAGTTGATTTATTATCTTGCTTGATTTATGTGCTTATATGTTTGTCTTAGTACTCAGTTACCTTACTCAGTACGTAGCGTACTGATCACCCCTTTTATGGGTGCGGCTCATTCCCACGAGTAGAAGGCCCGTCTGACGTGTTTTAGGTAGGTGACGCTTTCTACGATCCCATTGATGTCTATGGGACATCAGGTGGGGCTGAGTGATGATCGGGCTGGATCGATAATTAGAGTGACGTGGCCGGCTTTCCCTTGAGTTTATTATTACGATCTTATTTACTTATGATTAGCACTTCAGAAAAATTTTCATGAGTGTAGTTACTTCTTCTCCCTAAAAAACTAACTCCCATATTTCGATTGTATAAATACTGATGCGCACCTAATTTTGATATTTATGAATTTGAACTATTATTAATATTATGAGTTATTTCTTAACCTTAGCACTTAGTATTGGAACAGTAGGAGTAAATCGGTCAGGTACTAAGTGTGGCGGTAACATCCCTAGAATTTATGGTTCTAAATTATAAGTATGGTTTTTTTTAAAAAAATTGTGTAAATTTGGGGGTGTTACAAGGTGGTATCAAAGCGGTTGATCTTGTTGACCACACTCATTTTTTTTGAGAAATGAAATTGATGTTTTTTGAAAAGAATTTCTGCCCTAATTAAAAACTCTTTCTATTTTAAATTTTGGAGCTCGGCCATGGTGAGGAGTATAAGGGTAGATTAGGGTTTTCCTAAGGAGTAGAAAGTCTTGTGAATAACTTTGAATTAGTGGGTCCTTTTCTAAGAGTTTGTTTTTGTGTAGCTAGATGGCAAACAATGGGAGAAGCGTTTGGAGGAGGCCGTCAGCACCCTCCTAGAGTTCACCCATCGTGCTCAAAACGTTGAGGAAGATTGGCTTGGGAGGGTTACCGGACATCACCCTCTGACGTATTTCGGGGAGGAGAACCCGGTGGTTTTAGAGGGGTGGATTCACGATCTGGATCGCACCTTTGAGGCTGTGAATTCCCACTCAACCGATGGCCTAGCATTGCAGCATTCTTCCTCCGAGGCGTAGTAGACGCCTGGTGAAAGGAGTTTCATGCCAAAGAAGGTCCTCCAGCTACTTAGGAGGCATTTAAGACCGCCCTCCGTACCAGATTCTATCCCGAGAGCCTTAGGAGAGACAAGCTCCGGGAGTTCATGCAGTTGACACAGGGGCCAATGTCAGTTTTTCAGTACCACCCCAAGTTCATTGAGTTGCTCCGGTTTGCCCTAGGGATCGCCGCCAACGAATCCACGGTGGTCTTTCAGTTCAAACAGGGAATAAATTTTAGCATATGCCGCATGATGGGTGCCGTGTCATTCACAGATCTAGCGTCCTTGTATGAGAGTGCTTGCGTGGCCGACACACTGGTCCACGAGCAGGCAGCCATCTTGGGTAAGAGTAAGCCTGAGGGTCAGAGTTCTAGGAGTAGGACCCAGCCTAGAACTGGAGAGCCCAGGATGCCACCACCGAGAGATAATAACGGGAGCCAAGGACCCCCAAGAGGTCCAGTATGTAGGAAGTGTGGTCGGGTCCATCCAAGAAGAAATTGTGTCGGCAAGTTAATAAATTATTTAAACTGTGGGAAGTTGGGTCACAAAGCAGTGGAGTGTTGGAGGCCACCTAAATTCATGAATAATCAGAACTGATCATCTTAGCAGGGAGGAGCTCTTATACCTTCACAACAGGCCTATCAGCAGTACCATTAGAACTCATCCCAACAATACTATCAGAGAGCACCTGCTTTATCCGGTGCTCCAGCTCGAGAGACAGGGGGAAGACCGCAAGGATCTAGGCCTCATCCTCAGAAGGGAAGCCAGTCAGGAGGGTGCCTGAACGTTATTAGTCAGGCTGAGGCAGACCAAAAACTGAATGTCGTTACTGGTATGTTCACCATTTATTCATTACCAGCATGTGTTCTATTTGATTCTAGTGCTACGTTGTCTTTCATTTCCTCTACATTTGCTGCTAAGGCTAGATTGTCACCATCTGCTAGAGTAGAGCTATCTATAATGCTTCCATTGGATGTTGATTTATTATCTTGCTTGATTTATGTGCTTATATGTTGGCCTTAGTGCTCAGTTATCTTACTTAGTACGTAGCGTACTGATCACCCCTTTTATGGGTGCTACTCATTCCCACGAGCAGAAGGCCCGTCTGACATGTTTCAGGTAGGTGATGCTTTCTACGATGCCATTGATGTCTATGGGACATTAGATGGGGCCGAGTGATGATTAGGCTGGATCGATAATCAGAGTGACGTGGCTAGTTTTCCCTTGAGTTTATTATTACTATCTTATTTACTTATGATTAGCACTTCTGAAATAATTTCATGACTGTAGTTACTTCTTCTCCCTAAAAAACTAACTCATGTATTTTGATTGTATAAAGACTGATGCGCACCTAATTTCCGTATTTATGAATTTGAACTATTATTAATATTATGAGTTGTTTCTTAGCCTTAGCACTTAGTATTGGAACGGTAGGAGTAAACCGGTCTGGTACTAAGTGTGGTAGTAACATCCCCAGAATTTACGGTTCTAAATTATAAGTATGGTTTTTTTTTAAATGTGTAAATTTGGGGGTGTTACACTAAGGGTCACATCACATCACATCATATTTGTAGCATATTCATATTAGCACATACCAGACAAGAGCACGAGAACATACCTCGGTTCCATGCTGCGCTACACAATAAAATAGATAACATATAGAATACAGCATGTAAACTGTACAAGGCATCCGAGACAAATAAAACACGTAACACACAAGCGGCCTTAGTTACATCCTTACCTAAAACGAAGCCGGGCTTGGAGCATGCTCCTACGCCTCCTGGGGGTTTTGACCCGGTTCACCTATAAGAGGGAAATACTAAGGGTCAATCTCCCTCTACCAGAATTACCATAATTTTCCTATCTTACCCTTATCATGGCCTAATACTAAGGATAATATTAATAATAGTAGTTTATAATTAAAAGGTAGGGCTATTATTATTCTTAAGGTAGTTAAACAAATGACCACTAATCAAAGTAAGTCTTAGTAAAATCCATAGTATTAAAGTAAGGGTTTTAATATTACTAATAACAATATTATTAATAATACTAATAATAATAAGAATACTACTACTAATAATAATAATGGTTATAATGATAATAGTGATGATAATAATAATAATTGAAATCGTAGTAGTATCAGTGATAATAATAATAATGATAATAATAATAATAATAATAATAATAATAATAAATAATAATAATAATAATAACAACAACAACAATAATAATGATAATAATAATAATAATAATGCAAATAGCAATAAGTGTAACACCCCAAAATTCACTAAATTTTTTTTTCTTAAAAGCGGAAGCAATTAAATTAGAAGCACTAAAAACCTGTGAATTCTGGAAATGTTACCGCCACACTTAGTACCAGACCGGTTCTCTCCGACCGCTCCAATACCAAGTGCTAAGGCTAAGAAAAGGAATAATCAATACAATCCAATTTCCAAATAAGCATTAAACGGTTGTAAAACAAAATCAGAGTACGCATCAAGAAATGTAATTCATTTCCAAAAGAGAATTAAACTTACAACCGATAAAAGATTAACAAAAAGAATTAGAGTCATATAAAGACTATGATATGGCCACAACTCTCTTGAATCTCGAGCCAAACATGCTCAACACTCAGCCCCAACTGATATTCCGCCCACCTGCATAAATTCAGAAGGCAAACTACTCGTGGGAAGGAGCAGCACCCATAAAAAGGGTGATCAGTACGCTACGTACTGAGTAAGGTAACCGAGCACTAAGGCCAACACATAAGCACATAATTCATGCAGATTAATAACAGGGCATAATCCAACATAACATAAAGATATATGAACAATTCAGGTAAAAGTACAAAGGCCCAATCATAGTCTAGATTAATTATTTAATTAATCTCTTATCATAATCCGATTCACACCATGCCTTTTATCAATCCATGCGAGCAGAGGAACACCCCACTATTATAACCGGTGGGCCAGTCACACATAGAGCATCACGCCCTAACCACTATTATTACCGGTGGATCGGTCACAATAGAGCATCATGCCCTAACCACTATTATTACCGGTGGATCGGTCACACATAGGGTAGCAACCCTAACCACTATTCCTAACCGGTGGATCGGTTTGGTTCCTCCTCGCATGGTGTTCCACTGTAAGTAATTAGTATCTTTTAAGCACTTTAACGATACTGGTTTGTGTTTATTGAGCTCGAGTCACCCCACTATTATTACCGGTGGGCCGGTCACATATAGGACCTCATGTCCTAACCACTATTATAACCGGTGGATCGGTCGCACATAGGACTACGCGTCCTAACCACTATTCCTGACCGGTGGATCGGTCTGGACTCGGCTCAATAATCTTCCACTTCATATAATTAGTGTCTTAAGTATCTTATTCAAAAGCTTTCACCATGCACATGCACGAATCATAAAACATAATTTCCATATTCATTATCATAGTTTATTTACCAATTACACACGTGCTACCACCAAACCCTAGAGATGCATAGATCGCTCCCTTCACAATTATCCTCCAATTCTACTTCACATCTCACTCTAGGGTTTTATCCCAAAACCCTAATTTAGTCTCCTTCGTACCCTTAATTTGCTCCACATGCTATTTTTCATCCCAAGTGCTCAAACACCCAAACAACACTTACATTACCTTCCTTACATCCCAAATTAACTTTCCACACATAAATTTCATACCCATGCAGACATTAATCTCCCCATACTAACCTTCGAACATTTTTCATGCAAACCCTAAAATTCCATGTGAAACCCTAATTTCAACCATGCAAACATTAACCATTATGTAAAATCCAAAACCTCATCATACAAAACCCTAAATTCAATCCACATAACCCAAAGATTCATTCATACCAAACCCTAGATTCAAACCATATACATCCCAAAGATTCATTCACACAAAACCCTAAATTCAATCCATACCAACACAAGGATTCAACTCATATAAAACCCAAAGATTTTTCCACATAATACCATTGATTAGATTCTCCCCTTTCATAACCACAAATTATATTCTCCCATACAAGACTATAAGTTAGATTCTCCCACATAAAATCATAAATTAGAATCTCCCAAGCAAAACCATAATTTGGATTAATTGGATTCCCCCAAACAAATCATAAATTAGATTCTCTCAATCAAATCATAAATTAGGTTCTCCCATATAATGTCATAAATTACATTCTCCCCAAATAACGTCTTAAATTAGATTCTCCCTAACAAACCATAAATTCAATTCTCCCATATAACATCATAAATTATATTGTCTCCCACAAAACCATACAAACCATAAATTAAACTTCCCCATATAAAACCATAAATTATATTCTCCATAAAAAAAACCTCAAAAATCATAAATCAGATTCTCACACACGAAACCCTAAAATTGTCCATTTTATTCCTTTACTCATGAATCAATGGAATACTTAGGTCAACTAACATCCCTTAATCAAATTCTGTCTCCATCCTCCTTTTTCATCCTTTCTCCCACATAAAATCATATCAACGTCCTCACATGCATGTCTTACAGGGTCATACACAAATAATACACATGCCATACGAAAACATACTTCAACTCCATGTCATAGCATATACAGCATAATTAATAATCATAAACATAGAATGCATAGCATATGAATCACACAATGCACATTAGCACATAAAAGGCCTTAGCACCCCTTACCTGAAACGACACCGGTCTTGGAGCACATTCCTACGCCTCCTTAGGGCTTAGACCAAATAATAACATATGAATAAAATAACCTTAACAAAATTCTAACTTTGCTAAAGACATAAAAATATTAGAGATATTATAAACCTTGATAATATAGGGTTAAGGACTTTACCCTAATAATAATAATGATACTAATATAATAATAATATCAAAGATAATAAAACTAATATCAATGAGAATAATAATAAATAATAATAATAATAATAATAATAATAATAATAAGCTTTAAAATTTAAAGTGGGGTTTCGACCCTACTTATAACTAATGACTTACCACTTATTTAATATAAATAATAAAATTACTAACATATATAATAATATTAAAATAATAAAGATACTGATAATATTATCATCAATAGTTATAAGAACAATAGAAACAATAATACTAAAATAAATAAGTGCGAATGTTAATACAAAATTAGGGCCTAAGATTTTCCAGAATAAATAATAAAACGATAATAATAATTATTCTAATAATTATAATACTAATTATAATAATAATAAGAATGATAATAATCCTATAATAATTCAATTAATAACTTAAAATTCGAAACTAACAATAATATTGTTTTATTACCACTCTCCACCCTGCAAGTACAATTCAGAATAAAATTTCTCATCAAATAATAATAAAACATATTAAGAATAATAATATATGCAAATAATTGAAATAAATTAAATCAAGGCTTATAATAATATGGAAAATGGTTGAGAGTGTCTAGGGTTAAACCTTAAGCTGGTGGGGATAGGTGGCACCGGTGGTGGTTCACGGCGGCGGCGGCGGTGGCCGGAAAATTAGAAGAACAAAGAGAAAGATGGATGTTGGGAAAAAGATAGGGAGAATTGAGGTGATATAAGAGGTGTTTATTGTTGCCCAAGAGGAGAGGGACAAAATGATGGTGGTGGTGCAGCCAAAGGTGGCGGCGCACGGCGGTGGAAGGCGGTTTAAGGCTTCGGGGTCAAAATTCCGGCGAAACGAGCATCTAACTTTGCATGATTATTTAGGCTCGTACAAGAAGAATCGAGAGGTTAGAATGGTTTAGTTAATTAGACGACGTTGCAGGGAATAATTTGGCATGTGGTGGTGGCGTTGAAGTTGGCTAACGGAGGCGGAAGAGGCGTCTAAAGTCTCGGTGATCGGCAGCTCGGGCTTAGGGTTTCGGGAAAGAAAAATTCTAAAAACTCCTATAACAAGGCTATTTATAGATGTTGGAATGGATAATGAGGAGCTGGAGGTCGACATGGAAGTTTTAATTGCAATAATTTGGGTGGCCGGTGGCGTTAAACGGTCGGTCGACGTTTGGTTGGCTTCGGGGTTTCGAGAGGTTGGGGAGGAGAAACGGCCGAGAGTTAACGTCAAATAATTATATGAAGTTATTTCTGGAGTTAAGAGGAAGACAAAGAGACAAGAAATGGCCGGTATTATTCATCGTAGCCGGAGAAGCCATTAATGAGGTCGAAAGGTGCAGCAGCGTCGACGGAGGAGGAAGGAGGAAGAAGGAAGAAGAGAGGGAGGCGGTCGGGTCGGCCGGGAAAGAAAAGAAAAAGAAAGAACCGGGCCGGTCGGGTGCTGGTCGAAGGATTCATTAATTTGAACGACGCGTTTAGATGGAAAACGAGCCAAAACGCAACGCGGCACGGGGCGGAAGGAGGACGCGCGGCGCGGGCTGGGCCGAGGGAAAGAAAGAAGAAGAAGAAAAAAGGGAACTGGGCCGCGAGCTGGCCCAGTTCGGCGAGAAGAAGAGGAAAAAAAGAAAAAGAAGAAAAAGAAAGAAAAAGGGAGAAAGAAAAGAAAAAGGGAAAAAGGGAAAGAGAAAATAATTAGATTAGGGCCAATTAAATTAATCTGAATATTTATAATATTTAAAATAATAATATTTAAATAAAATAATATTTAAATCCCTTTTTAGGCTAAACTAGGATTTTTAAAAGACTTTCCCTAAATTCCATTTTAATTAGCAAAACACCCTAATTTTCTTCCATTAAATTATTTATAAAAATAATATTAATTTAAAACTATTTTCTCATTCTTATTTTAAATAAAATCATTTATTTAATTAATTCCCGAATTAAAATCTTTAATTAGCTAAAATACCCCAAATTCCTCCTAATTAAAATACTTATAAATTTATTCTTGATTTTCCCTAATTAATTTCCTTTTTATTTTAATTAAAATAATTAATTTAATTAATCTTGATGATAAAACCTCATTTAAATATAATATTTTAGATTAGAGTTTTTCGGGGCATTTCAATAAGAATATTAAAAATAATAATAATAGAGATAATAACAATGATAATAACAGTTAGAATAATAAACATAATAATACTAATACTAATAATAATAATAACGATGATGATGATAGTGATAACGATAGTAGTAGTAGTAGTAGTAATAATAATGACAATAATAATAATAATAATAGTGGCAATACTAATTATAATAAGAATACTAAAAGTAATAATATTAAATAATAATGATAATAAGGATAATAACGCTGGTAATAATAGTTAAAGTAATAAATATAGTAAATATAATGATAATAATAATAATAATAATAATAATAATAAGGGTAAGAACAATAATAATAATAACAACAATAACCACTATAACCATGATAATGATAATAATAACGATAATGATAATAATAATAATAATAGTAATAATACTAATAATAGTAATAACAGTAAAATAATAATAATAATAGAGATAATAATGATGTTAGTCGTAGTTAAAATAATAAACATGATAATAATAATAATAATAATAATAATAATAATAATGTTAATAATAATCATAATAACACTAATAATAATAGTTAATAATATTAAAAATCATTAACACCTTTATTATTCAGGGTTTAAGGTTCAAGGAGTTAGGGGCAACCTGGATGGGTGGTGGTGCTGGCGGCGGCGGCGATGGCGGTGGAGGAAGGAAGAAATGGTAGAGGTGGATGTGGAGGCTAGGGGAGAGGGAAATAGGGGAAACGGAGGTGTAGGGTGGTAGGGCAGGATCCTTGGTTGTTTTGGGGGGTAGGGGCGGCGCTTTAGGCGGCAACCGACGGCGCAAAGGTGGCGCGGGGGTCGAATGGGGCTGTTTAGGGAGGTAGTTTCACATGGCTGGGGTGGCTTGTGCAGGGCAAGGCAAGGAATGCTGGTGGTTGGGTCATGTAGAGGGCGGTGCAGGGAGAATTTTGGTGGCCGGAGCAGGCGGTAAGGGTGGCTGACAGCGGAGGAATGGCTGGCTGAAGTAGAGGTGGCGCACAATTTGGTTTTCTGGGCTCCAAATTCCAAACCCAATTGGGAAGGAAAACAACAAGGAGGCATGGGAGAGTAGGGGGTAGGGTTATGGCTGCTATGTGGGGAGAGTGGTCAGCGCAGTTTGCGTGTGTAGACTGTGTGTTGTCGGGGAGAGAAAGGGATTGCGTGTAGGACAAGGGAGAAATGGTTTGGTCGAAATTGTAGGGTAGTCAACTAGGAAGAGAGGAGAGGAATGGCCAGTGTAGTAGGGGAGAGGAATGACCGAAGGTTGAAGAGGAAGTGGAGGGGGTGGACCAGTGGTCCTAGGGAAAAGAAAAAGAAATAAAAGAAAGGCCGAACCGGCCAAGAGAGGGGGAGAGACGCAGGAGTGCTGGGCCACGCAGGAGGAAGGGCGTTGGGCCAACGGGCTGGCCTAGGACAGGGGGAAAAATAGAAAAAAAAAGAAAGGAAAGGAAAGAAAAGGAAAAAGAGGGGGGAAGAGAAAAAGGAAAAGTAAAAAGAAGGAAAAATGGTGGTTGGCTTAATTAGTATAATTTAGGTAATTTGGGATGTTTAATAAAATATAAATATTAAAATAATAATTAAATTCTCTTTTTAGGTTGATTCAGGTATTTTTGAAAAAAATTTCCTTAAATTCCATTTTAATTAACAAAACACTCTAATTTTCTCCAATTAAATTATTTATAAAGTTTACATTAATTTGAAACTATTTTATCCTTCTTAATTTAAATAAAGTAATTTATTTAATTGATTTCCAAAATAAAATCATTAATTAGCTTAAAATACCATAATCCCTCCTATTTAAAACACTTATAAATTTCTTCTTGATTTACCCTAATTAACTCCCTTTTATTTTAATAAAAGTAAATTATTTGATTAAGTTTCAAAATAAAAACCTTATTTAATAATAAATAATAAAATTAGGATTTTTGGGGCATTTCAGTATCACTTTATCAGGGGTACTATTGCTATAGGAAAAGTTATGTTAGAGAAAGTGGGTACTTTGTATAATCCAGTTGATATACTAATGAAGACACTAACTATGGGTCAATTCAAATGTTTCTTAGAATTGATTGGTGCTTATAGGTCATAAGGCCCTTTGTTGGGACATGATTTTTTGTAGAGGTATTTACATATCATGTATCACAAATACTATATCAAGGTGAAGGATTCTAATTTTTCACTAGGTATTTAAAGCATAGCATAACATTATATTGGTTCCTATAGGTGTTTTTGGTAAAAATGTAATATTATTACCAGAGAGGAAAGAACAACTATGGTTCAACAATACATCATAACCTCAAGACATCTATACATCAATTCCCCCATGTATCTATCATGCTAAGGTATTTTTGGACATTAATGGTTTTGATAGTGCTAAAGCAGACAAAAAGTTCTGCTATCATATTTCTAGTGATTCTAGTTGGGAGGGACTGCTTGTGCTGGAAGATGACAATGTTTCGGCTGGACCAGATTTGGTAAATGGTGGCTGCAAAGGAGGCCCTCCAGATTTTCCCTTTACCTTGACTGTTGCCGGTGATGTTGATCATCCAAGAGAGGTAGCTCTGCCATATAGTGAACCTGTGAGGTAACATGAGCCAATTGAGGGTTGATCTCCAAATAATGTGTGCAATTGGGCAGTGAATTAGGAGATGATTGATGTCCTCTTCTTATTGAAGACAGCTTGAGCATTGAGCATCATTTAGGAAGTTCTAATTGTTCAGCTAGGTTTTGACAGTCAATCTTTCATGGCAAGCCATCCATGTTACAATCTTATGCTTGGGTAAACCAGGGTGTTTCCAGACCAGGTCTGCCCATGGAACATTAGGGGCCTAGTTTCTGATTTTATTGTAAAAGTTGCTAATACGGAAATGGCCTGGAGAGTCACAAGTGTTGAAAAAAGCAGCTCCATATTTCTACATGATTAGGATTTGCTTTAGAGTCCAGGAGGTATCTTGTGGAGGTTTAATCTGCCAAATAGAGCTATCCTTGATATATTTTTCATGGACCCATTTAACCCACAGACTTTCTTTGAGTTCAAAGAGCTTCCAGAAATTTTTTGCAATGCAGGCTAGGTTCCAGGTTTCCAGTCTTTTAATATTGAGACCCCCTTCCTATTTGGGTAAGAAAATGATGGACCATGCAATGGGAGATTTCCTTTTGGAAGAGTCCATATTTGACCAGAAAAATCTTCTGCAAAGGGGTTCAATGTGATGAATGACATTTTTGGGGAGGAGAAAGACCTGCAGCCAATAGTTTGTTATGCCAAAAATTACTGATTCCAAAAGCTACAACCGGCCAGCATAACTAATAAGAGTATTTGTCCAAGAATGTAGTTTAGTTGTGATTCTATCAATGAGGGGATGGTAGAAGGAGATAGATAAAGCTTTGGATCTTAGGGGAACCCCTAGATATTTGAATGGAAAGGTACCTTCTTTAAAACCAAGATGGGACAGAATGGATAATTTTCTTGAAGCATCAAGACCACCAAAAAAGACTTCACTTTTGTGGGGATTGACCATCAATGTAATATCCCAAAATCCTAATTTCCGAAATTGGCCAAATAAGGAATTATTAGGAAAACTAATTATATAAATTCATTTATTAAAATGTAGAGAGTTAATTGAGGTAGATTAAGAGGAAAATAATAAAGAATTTAATTAGGAGAAAATTTGGGTATTTTTCCTAATTAGCATGGAGGTTATGGAGTTTATCTAAAATAGTCTAAAATAAGCAAAAAGGAATTTATTTAACATTTCATAAATATTAATATTTTAAATAACCCACCAATATTCTAAATGAATTATAAAAAAAATCCAAAACCCTAAATGAAATATTTCTCTCTCCTCTTCCCCCTCATTTTCCCCTTTTTCTTCTTTTTCTTTTACCCCCTCGACGGTTGGGCCTCTCCCCCGCGGCCCAGCCTTCTCTTCCTTTCCCTTCTCCCTCCCCCGCGGCCCAGCGTCGTTCGCTGGCCGACGCCTGCGTGCAACGCAGCATTTTCCCGTCAAACCGCCAAAGCGCCACGTCGCGATTATGGAACCTTATGACCGTTGCCAGCCAACGCCACGACGACGCGTTTCGATCGCATAATTATTGAAACGACGCGTCGAGGGTATAAAAATTATAACCGTTGCCGACCGGCCGGTTTCCTCCCTTTTTTCTTTTCTCTCCCCGGACCGCCGGTCCGCCCATGCCCCGTCTTCTTCCTCGCGCAGGCCTGCAACTCCCAGCCTGCCGCCGCTGAAAACCCTGACGTCCGGCCGTCCTTCCTCAGCCATTCCCGTCCCTTTCGTTCCCAAATCGACCCAGCAAAATCGTCCTGGCCCTCACGCGTCTTGATTTTCTTTCCTTTTTCTCACACATCGCCAAACAGGTCTGCCAAGCCACAAACTTGCGACCGGCTGCCACCACCGGACGGCGGCCTATCGTGCCTGCCCCCGCGTGCCATCGCTCTCCCCTTTGTCGTTTTCCCCTCCTTAATTGCCTATAAATACCCCTCCTCGAACAGCCAAGGCAAGTCCTCCCCTCTGGACCTTACCGAAACCCTGCCTCGCCGCCGCCAGATCAGACGCCCTGTTCGCCGCCTATAGCAACCACCGCGACCACCACCACACACCAAAACCTTCCTCGCACCACCCTCCACGCAACCAAACCATCTCAGCCCCCGATCCTACCCCGCACGTGCCGCCACAGCCGTGCGAAATCCCTTGCCCAAAAATCGTCGCCGCCACCTCGCGCCACCTCGCGCCACCTTCTGCCGCCACCTCCACCGTGATCAACCTCCTCTCCACCTTCCAAAGTGACCAGCAGGTCCTCCTCTACCTTCCCATACCATCCTTACTCCCTGCTTCCTTCCCCACCGGTCTCCACCACTTTCCACCACTCTCTCCCCCCTTCGGCCACCGCGTCCGCCACCGCGCGCCGCCGCCCTGCTCACGCCACCACCCTCATTCCACTCCCCTCTCCCTGCTGTCTCCTCCCCCACACTTAACTTTCCTTTCCTTTCCCCCATCTAACCTCCACCTTGATCTTTTCCCTTCTCTTCCTCCTCCACCACCGCCGCCGTCGCCGCCACGCGCCGCCGCCGGACCACCACCGACCCTAGGTGGTTCTCCACTCATCCAAACCCTAATACCCTTTTATATAATTGCTACTATTTCTACTAATATTGATACTAATATACTTATTATTATTATTATTATCATTATTGTTATTACTTTTATTATTACTAAAATTATTATTATGATTATTATTATTGTCATTATTACCATTATTATTGTCTCTATTATTAATGTCTTATTTTCTTACTAATACTAACATCCCTTTTTAAACCCTAACTTGTATTATACTTAACTTTGGTCCTAATATTATAATTATTAGTATTAACATTTTTATTATAATTATCTCTATTATCCTTACTAGGGTTATTATTATTACTACCTAACCTTACTTGGTTGTATTATGGTTATAACCATTACTACTAGGAGTATTATTATTATTATCGTTATTATTAGTATTACTACTATTATCATTATCACCCTTAAGAATAGTTTACTTGTAATATTGTGACCTTATAATATTATTATTCCAAACCTAACACCATTGTTGGACTTAATCTTAAAAACACTAGAGTTCTATTACTTGAAACATAAGTATCATTATTAGTAGTCTTATTATTATTATTATTATTATTATTATTATTATTATTATTATTATTATTATTGTTATTATTATTATTATTATTATTATTATTATTATTACTATCACTATTTTACTATGACTAGTGAACACTAGTATTATAAGAATGGAACTAATGGGCTCAATAAAATAAGGGTAACAATAAGTATCATAAATAACTATATTTTTGACTACTAATATTTAGTATACCAATTCTAAGGTAAAAACCCTAGTTTTTGTATAAAACCCTTTTTAGTAATAAAAACCCTAACCTTAAACTAGAATGAGGATTGATAGTAATTATAAGGGAAACTAATACTTAGCATTTTTCCCCCTTTTATAGGTAACCCCGACCAAAGCCCTAAGGAGTTAGAGGAGCGTGCTCCAAGCCCGGCGTCGCCTTAGGTAAGGACGAAGCTAATGGCCTTGTGCTATGTGTGACATGGATGTGTTGAATGTTATGTATGTCATGCTATGCCATGTATTATATGATTTGTGTATAACTTGTCTTATGTGTAGCGCAGCTTGGAGGTTGAGGTATGTTGTATGTGCTTCCATGACATGAGCATGACATTTATATGTATGATGTTTATGATGTAATATGTTATGGCCCACTAGGTCATGCATGTTAAGATAAATGGTAATATGAGTTGGGAACCATTATGGGAGTCTTGAATGTTGTATGGTGGTATTAGGGTTTGTATGGTGGTATTAGGGTTTGCATGGTGGTACTAATGATTTCATAGTGGTATTAATGGCTTACGGTGGTATTCGGGTTCGTATGGTGGTATTGTGATTTTATGGAGGTATTAATGCTGTATGGTGGTATTAGGGTTTGTATGGTGGTATTAGGGTTTGCATGGTGGTACTAATGATTTCATAGTGGTATTAATGACTTACGGTGGTATTCGGGTTCGTAGGGTGGTATTTGTGATTTTATGGAGGTATTAATGTTGTATGGTGGTATTTGTGATTTCATGGAGGTGATGATGTTGTATGGTGGTATTAAGGTTTGTATGGTGGTATTAGGGTTTGCATGGTGGTATTAGGGCTTGTATGGTAGTATTAATATTCGTATGGCGATATTAATGATTGTATAGTGGTATTAATGACTTACGATGGTGTTAGGGTTTACTTGGTGGTGTTATGGGTTGTATGGTGGTATTAATGTTGGTATGGCGGTATTAGGGTTTTGCATGGGAATTAACGATCGTACGGGATTAGGGTTTGGAGTGATTAACTTTGGGGTGTTGTGATTAAGTAGGGTTGGAGTAACTAATCATGATTATGGAGGACAATTAAGGTTTGGGATGGCTAAGTATGGTGTTCATGGTAAAATAGGGATAAGAGTGGCTAACCACGGTTGGTGTGGACAACTAGGGTTGGTTATGGCTTCTTAGAGTTGTTCGGTGTTATCATGTGTATTTATTGAATGAAGGGTAGTTATGTATGTGAGACTTTATTAATTGTGTTGAGTACAGTATAAAGAGAATGACTTATGCATGTCAAGGGTGATGTGTGATTCAATAAGACACGGATAAGACACTAATAACGTAAAGCGAAAGACTGTTGAGCCGAGCCTTGTGCGTTTCGTTCCGGTCCACCAGCTATAATAGTGGTCAGAGGCATTTTGCCCTGTGCGTTTCGTTCCGGTCCACTGGCTATAATAGTGGTCAGAGGCATTCTGCCCTGTGTGTTTCGTTCCGGTCCACCGGCTATAATAGTGGTCAGAGGCACCTTGCCCTGTACGTTTCGTTCCAGTCCACCGGCTATAATAGTGGTCAGAGGCGTTCAGCCCTGTGCGTTTATTTCCGGACCACCGGCTATAATAGTGGGGGATCTCGGCTCGATAGACCCAAAGTAAATAAGTTAAACCATGGGAAAAATACTAAGTACTTACAGTGGAACACCATGTTGAGGCGGGGCCAGTCCGGTCCACCGGTTAGAATAGTGGTCAGAGGCGTTTTGCCCTGTGTTTTTATTTCTGGTCCACTGGCTATAATAGTGGGGTCCCCGTGCTCACATGGATTATTGAAGAATGCGTGAAATGGACTTATTTCATTAATGAGAATGCAGAATAAGACATCAGAAAGTGATTAGACCTATTCATGCATGTCATCGTATGTTATTTATGTGTTGAATGTGGGTCTTGTGTGCTATGTGTTGGCCTTAGCTCGTCTGTTACCTTACTCAGTACGTAGCGTACTGATCATTCGTTTCATGGGTGCTGCTCATTCCCACGAGCAGAGAGCCCTTCTGACCTTGTGCAGGTAGGAGATCTGGTTTTCGATGCCTACGACACCTACGAGGCATCGGGTGGGGTTGAGTATTGAGTCTACCTTGGTTGGGGCCGAGAGTGAGCCGGCCGGACACCTTGTTATTTCGGTTTTCATCTATCATGTTCTGAGTCGTATTTATATTACGCTCGTATTTTGGAGTGGAACCCTTAAATTGTAATCCTAACGACATTTTAACTATTGTTGGTGCCCTAACCTTCCTGGATGTTTTATGTTGATTCTGTACTTACGATTGGTTGGTTTTACTTCTCGAATTTCTTGATCTAGCCTTAGCATTCGGTATCGGAACGGTGGAAGTGAACCAGTCTGGTACTGAGTGTGGCGGTAATACCCCTAAATTCATGGTTTTGATTTGTACGCTCCCGCTAAACCTTTCGCTTTAAACGAAATTTTTCAGTAGTGAATTTGGGGGTGTTACAATCAGTCCTGAAGTTTTCCCAAAAGAATCCAGGATAGAAGCAAGGCATTAAGCAGAGTCTTTATTTCCTTTGCAAAATAGGAGGAGATCATCAGCAAAGCAAAGGCTGATGATTTTTGAATTCTTGCAGTCAGGATGAGGTTTGAAATCCTTGCAGTCCCAAAGGGTATGAAGCATCCTAGTGAGGTACTCCATAGCAATAACAAAAATATAAGGGGACATTGGATCTCCTTGCCTAATACCTCTTTTTCCTTGGAAAGGATTGGATAGAGAGCCTTGAATGGAAATTGAATATCTAACAGTAGAAATACATTGCATGATGAGATGTTCAATGTGAGAAGGAAAATTTAGGCCTAACAGGATTGATTGGATAAAAGGCCATTCCAGAGTATCAAAAGCTTTTTTAAGGTCAACTTTTAGCATCATCCTTGGACTAATGTTCTTCCTACCATACTTCTTGAGGAGCTCTTGATCAAGCATGATATTGTCTCCAATACCTCTCCCTGTGATAAAAGCTGATTGGTTGTAGGTAATAATTTCACCCAGGACTCCAGTGATTTTGTTGGCTAGCACTTTTGAAAAATTTTTGTATATAACATTGCAGCAAGAGATGGGTCTGTATTTAGTGATATTAGTAGCATTCTTCTTTTTAGGGATGAGGTGGAGAGTGGTATTGTTCATTGTCTTTAGAAGATGCCCAGAGTTCCAGAACTGTTTGACAGCTAAGGTAATATCATTCCCCACCACAGGCCAAGCTTGTTTGAAAAAGTGAGCATTAAAGCCATCCGGTCCTGGGGATTTTAAGTCACCCATACTAAATAAGGCTTTCTTTATCTCCAGGTTAGAAATGAGATGCAGAAGCTTGTTTCTGCCATGCTGAGATAGAAGAGGGCCATTCTGCAGGATCTGAGTATCAACGGCAGAGAGCCCGGGGTTGTCAGTTCCCAGGAGATGATGGTAGAAGTTTTGGATTTCACCTTCAATATCTTTTGAGTTGGTATGTTGAAAGCCCCTTTCATTGTGAAGACGAGAGAGAGGGTTTGAGCTCTGCCTTTCTTTAATCCTGGCATGAAAGTATGAGTTGTTTCCATCACCCAGCTTGATGTAATTGATTTTTGCCTTTTGTTGAAGAAAGTTCTCTTCAATGATCCTTTTGTCCCACCAATGCTGTCTGGATGATTTTTCATTCTGTATAAGGGAGGGGTTCATTGGATCATTGAGGAGGAGAAGGCGACTTTCCTCCCAGCTCTTTTTTTCCTGTTTCACAGCTTCAGCAATGCTCCTAAAATTGTTTTTACTGAAATATTTGCAGACAACTTTAAGCCTCTTCAATTTTTGAACAACCTGGAATTGTTTTGATCTTGGAATATAGACATCCCATGACTCTTTCACCTTTGTAAGGAAATGAGGATGGGTGGAAATGAAATTACAGAATTTAAAAGGCTTCCTACCTTTTATATCTAAGCTTGTGAGGGAGACTTCTAGGCAATTATGGTTAGAGAGGCGGTGAGGAATATTTCTGATATAGCCTTCACTGTATCGGTCAAACTAGTGTTTGTTTCCCAACCCTCTATCAAGAAGGCAATAAACTCTGTGAGGGGGGTCTTGATTGTTGCTCCAGGTAAAAGGAGGGCCTGTAGAGGGGATGGAGCCCAGGACACAGACTTCAATACAGCCTTTGAAGTCTTTCATATCTCCATGGTGCAAGATGCCACCTATTTTTTCCTCAGCACTCAAAATGGCGTTAAAGTCGCCAATAACAATCCAGGGTAAATGGGTGATCAAATTGATTTTGGAAATATCTCTCCAAAGGGAAGTCCTAGCTTGACCTGTGTTGAAAGCATAAACAAAAGTCACGGCTAAAGGCTGCTGTCCAGGGAGAAAAGTTAAGTGGCAATGAAGGAGCTGATCAGTCATCTCAAGCATCTGAAGGTGGATGCAATCAGGCAGCCAAAAAAGAAGAATCCTACCATTGTAATGGTGATCATGGTTGGAAATGCAACTGTAATGGGGGGGCAATCTTTTTATGACAGGAATGAAGATTGTCTTTTTTATTCAAGATTCTAAGAGGCAAAATAAAGGAAATTTCTTAAGGTAGCTGTATTTACAGAAACTCTTTTGTTTCAGAGGAGCATTCATTCACCTGATGTTCCAAACAGCAAAGGAAGTCATGATTGAAGAGAAGATGTTCCACCTCGTGGAGGAGGAAGGCTCACTTCTTAGCCTATGTCAGGATGTTGTGTTGAGAAATTAAAAGGATACAAGGAATGAAGCAGGTTAACAGAAAGACTAGAATGATCATACTCAACAGGTTTTTCTTTTTCTTTGTCTTTGATAATCTGTCCTAGTTCATAAGGTTTAGGTCTCTTATCAGAATAAGAGGCATGGGAAGGCGATTTTGGCTGAACATAACTGCTAGATCCAGTTGTTCCAATTGTTGTTGTTATTTGCTGATCTGGCTGGTCTTTGATGATTTCAGATTTTGGCTTCCAAACTTTATGCTCTTGTAGGTGGGAAGAATGTTTCCTACAGTAAGTAGTGTCATGTCTAAGAGAGTCACATTTTGAGCAAAAATAGGGACGCCAATCATAAGCAACCGGTTGCTTTCTAATGCCTGTAGGAGTTTCAATAGGAATATGATCAACAGGAGGAAGGTTAATGTCCATTTCAACTAAAATTCTTGGATAGGAGATTCTACTCCTGGTAGCAGTCACCATATCAGCACATATAGGGGTGCCTAAGCAACTTCCAATTCTGCTGAGTGAGTCAGCTAACCATTGTGCTAATGGAAGACCAGGAAAAGTTATCCAGAGGGGCATACGTCTCCATTCAGTTTCAGTGAAATGTATGTTTGGATTCCATTGTTTGATCATCAATGGCCGGACACCAAAGGACCAGAAGGGTTTCTCTAATATAGTGAGGCAATCATGTTGATTTTCAAACCGAAAGAGAAAGAATCCTTGTTCATGGGGAAGAACTTGTGGTGCAGCTGAGATACCAGTCTAATGATCACTAATAAATTTTTTGATTTGGCTAATCGAGGGTTTAAATCCTGGCACCATTCCAATGAGCGTATGGGTCCAACGCTTCTCTTCTCTTTCAATTTCCTCCCTCTTGAGTTTCGCTGTAACTTCACCATTGATTATCTTTGGAGGAGTGAAAGAGAGGTTCAATATTGGTTGCTCTCTTCGATTCTGAAGGATAATATCTCTCCAGGAAAGAGAAATATGAGGTAATGGATTAGGACATTGATTGGAAATCAAGGGAGAGTCAAGTGGTTGAGTTGGAGGGATTTTTGGGCATTGCGGGGAATCAAGATCAACATCGATTGCTTCTGTAGAGTTCTGGGGCGATGCTAAGAGAGAATTGCGAATGGAATATTCCAAAGGGTTGGGAGAACGATCGAATTTCTTTGACAAAGGAGGGTATCTAGGAAACAAAAGGTCAAAAGCAACGGGGGCCAGAGAGATTTTCTTCCGGCGATTTCCTCTTGCCATGGCTGGGCCGAGCGAGAAGAACAGGAGTGGCAGTTAGGAGGCGTGTAGGGCGCGTACCAGCATCATTTCGGTCATTCAAAGATTATTCTTATAGGTTTTAGAGAAGTTTATTGTAGGATGGTGAATTATGTGAGAAACAAGGGGGTCCCATGTTTGTTAACATGGACTATGTTTCTCACTAAATACTTTGATGTGTTTTTTTTGGCAAAAGTAAAAAGTATGAAAATTAACATGGAGAACTCATGTTTTTCCTTTCCTTTATTTCTAAAACACATTATTTTGTCCCGTAGGGTTTTATCTTCTATAAAATGAGGCATGATGAAACCCCTACCATCAAGTCGTGCAACCCAACATCTTCTTCTTCTCCATAGAATTCTCTATTGATTAGAGAATTATAAATCTATGTAATTGATTGATTGATTTGTTTAATCATCTTGTAATTACACAATGGCACATATAAATATCTCTACTTTTTCCTCAATTATTATATTTAGTGATTGAATCATCAATTATTCATAATATTGTTAATTCTAGTTTTTTATTTTGATACTTTTTAATCCATGTTATTTTCAACATAAATAAAAGAGAATTAGTATTTAAAATGGATGATAATGTGAATATTTTGGCCTTAATGGCATTTTGGTCATTTTTTTCCAAAAGTCCCTAAGTGTGAATAACTAAGTTTAGGACAACCTTAGTATATTTTTAATAATTAAACTTGGTATGGAAATTGATTATAGTTGTCTTAAATGTTTGGAAATTAGTTTAAATGGTTAAATATAAAATTCTAATCTATGTGATTATGTGGTCACATTAATAAAATACTAATACTTAAAATGAAAGACCTTAAGATCAAGAATGTTGGGTCTTTAGGGGTAGCTAACCTAAAGACATAGTTTAACCAACAATTGATTTTTGTATTTTTGCTAGAGTGCCTTAGTGCCCTAACCAAGCTCTATATCTTACTTTATTTAGCTCTATGGGACTCATAAAGGGTATGCATACTTATATATTAGATGGTAATGCATTGTGCTACTTTTGTGTGCTAGTGCGA
The DNA here is from genome assembly GCA_030549775.1 of Tamarix chinensis. Lineage (NCBI taxonomy): Eukaryota > Viridiplantae > Streptophyta > Magnoliopsida > Caryophyllales > Tamaricaceae > Tamarix > Tamarix chinensis. Next base: position 75,029,206 of record CM060177.1, read on the forward strand.
CCAAGGTATCTTAGTATCCTTGGGTTGATAGTCGGTAGGATCCTGTGTTTCCTTGTTGTGCTAGTATAACCAGATTACCTTAGTGTCTCTAGGTTAGATAAAAAATTTCCTCGAGTAAATAAAAATGGAAATTAATATTATTGGATTAAAATAATTATTATTAGATTGAAATAATTATAAGATTGGTTGGTAGTACCCTTCATGGCTACCTATGCTTTTGTAGTAGCCTTCTTATCTACTAGTGGTTTAGTAGTAGCACTTGTTCCTACTTGTAATTCTATAGTAGTCTTAATCCCTACCCGTGGTTCAGTAATAACCTTTGAGCCACACTTGTGATGTTATGGACTTTATTGGTGTTATGTCTATAAGCTCTACCTATGGTATTATGAGTATTATTGGTTTGATATTGAGACATTAGGTATATTGTGATGGTTATTATCTTGAGATTGATTCTAATCATCATATCCTATAGCATCTATTTTATACTTGGTTGGTAAGTTTTGTTATGTTATACATGAATGAGTATTAGCAATATGTATCTTTGTTGTTATTGTATATATAATATAATTATCATATTTTTATCATTAAATGAATATTTCAATGTTTATACCATGCATTATTGTGATCCCCTTTATGTGTCCCATATAGGCTTTTCATATTAGTTTTGTATAATGCATGACTCACTACCATTATAGTAAAGAGTTTATTTTCATGGGCTCTACTTATTCAATGGGCAATGGCCTTTGTAGGTTAGCATGTAAAATCAGTTGAAAGTTGTTCCATAAATTAAGAGTAGGGTTATATGGTGTTTTACCCTATATCTTTTGATATGGATGATTCCATACTCTCATATTCTTATTGATATGAGTGAATTTGAGCTGATGAAAGGACCCTACAAGTATTATTATTTCATTATTTTTCTCATATGAGGGAGTCATATGGTATGATTCTTAATGATTTTTTTTTTTACCTTTTGAGATCTTGCATGAGTTACATTAGTTTAACTTGAAAATAGCTCTCTTATCCTATGAACTAATAACTTTCCCCACTCTTATGATTGCTCATAGGTTTAATGTGTTTACTCAGCTACTTTTAAGATATGTGTAGCATCGACACCTCCCCAACATCTCAAAGCATCTCCTTACCCTGCTAAGGCTATAATAGTTGTTTCCTAGGTTGCCATCACAAGTCTACATGTCGACAAAAGCACACCCATGAGTTTTCTAGCAACATTCACTAAGGGACCACTGCAAGACACTGCCACCTAACAATAAGATACAGCTGCCTAATGCCTAGGTGATGTCAATCATTGCAATACTATGGTATCTTTATCCTATCTATATGGATGCACTATATAAATACCCTAGGATTGAAGTAGAAGGGAAATCAATAATTGGATGAAGATAGAAGAAGAAAAAAATTTAGAAATCTATAGAGAAAGAAAAATAACAATGATAATAGAAGAGTAGTAGAGTAAGGGAAAAAAGGAGAAGAGTCTTAGTAGAACTCCATTAAGAGAGGAAAAAGAAGAAGTAGTGAATAGGATAGATAAGGGTTGGGATACCATGATCTACCCAGTCCCTTCCCTTTTTTCTCTTGTTTATTTTATGTTAGATGGAAGAAGTTTAGCATTTGCTAGCTTCTGGTAAAAGGAAATGTTGATATCCTTTGTTGTTGTAATCTTAACATTTCTAGTCTTGTTGGACTTAATGATATTTTATTTTGGTAAGTATAAATTGTCTAGGTGTTGATGTTGGTCACATAAGGCACCTGTCCAAATTTTGCATCAATTGAATAGTGTGCAGAACTTATGATGACAAGTGATGATAGGATTGGCAACAAGAGCTGATAAAAACTTGCCATTAATCCTTCAACCCTCACTAATTGACATTTTCAGGTCCCATGCATCATGATGGAGAGGACCTAAAAGCATGTTTCACTACTGAGTGAAACCTAGTGAGACCAGAAGGATTAATATCCATCGAGCTTCACATGCTATGAATTGTCATAGGGTACACATATTTAGCGTTAACAACTCTCCTCTCATAACTCTACCTCCTCATTTCCCTCATATATATCTTGCATTGAGTTTGTTAACTCTTTAAGAACTCAATCATTTCTTATACTCTTAACATAATTATCAGCATTTAGTTACATTAGTAGATTCATAGGATAATCAATTTTAACTAGCATAATTTACTCATATTTATTCCTATGGGATTAACATCTTGTTATATCTTTACTACTTAGGGTAACTGTGTATACTTGCACTATCTATGCTACGTTTACTTTATTATACTTACTTTACTAAACACTTTTGAATTAAAATTTTAATAACACACATCAACATGCACCACTTATGTATTTCTTTTCATTATATTTTTTAATCACTAATAGTTCATTTTATTTGGAATGATGTTAATTTATTTTAATTTCCACTACTTTGATTCTTATCATTTAGTTATTAATTTAAGTAGAATAAAGTTTTTAGCCTTAGCACTTGGTATAAGAATGGTAGAGGAAGCCAAACTTATATCAAGTGTGGTGGTAAATCCCCATATTTTTTAATTTTAGCTTCCATAATTAATTATTTAAACAAAACTTTTAGTTTGTAAATTTAGGTTGTTATAAATAGGAGGACCTAGATGTGTCGGAGTATTGGTTGAGGGATTTTGAGAGGATTTTTGTTGCTAATGGCTACCTAAAATGTAAGCAACTAGACATTAGAGTATTCCACTTGTAGGGTTATGTTGATGAATGATGGAGAGGTTAGCAGCTAAGAGGATCCACTACAGATTAGTGGGAGAATTTTGTTGAGATGCTAATGGAATGATTCTACACTACTCGCCTAAGGATGGCAGCGAAGTACAATAATTTTATGGCATTGCATCAAGGTATATCTATAGTGGAGGAGTACTATAACAATTATTTAGATCTAGTCCATTTTACTCTAGACGTTGATGTGGATGAGAAGATGAAGGTTCACCGATTTCAATTTGGGTTGAGTTTGAGACTTCAAAAGATGTTGGTGGGGACTCACGTGCAGGACTTGTAGACCACACACGACTATTCTTTAGAGGCATCGGTGATTGTGTAGGCCTATAGCGCCTAGTTAGGGGCCAAGTAAAATTTTGAGATTGATTAAGGCAAGGGGAGATTAGAGGTTCTAGGCCAAATGCAACCCTCAGTTAGGGCTGGTACCTCACTATGGAGGGCAGTTGAGTTAGCCAGCTATGATGAGCTTCACATGTCAGTAGTATAATAAGAACCTCCTAGGGATGAATTATGTTAGACTACCAGTTCAGTGTCATGATTGTGGTAGGATGAAGTACTATTAGTTTGAGTGTCATGCTATTGAGGGTAGTGTCCTACAATGACAAGCACATTCGCAGGGTATAATGGCTTGGACACCACCAACTCATAAGGCTTATCTAATAGATAGTGGAGCTAGTAGAACCGCTCTATAGTAGAGATTTAATAAATATTGTACCTTTCATCCAAGGCAAGGTTTAGATATTGTTATAGGACTACCTCTAGGTACTCACCTAAATGTGATCAGTTAGTTAGAGGTTGACAGGCAGGTAGATGTTGCTGTGGGTATGTTTAGGGTTTCTTCCCTTCCTACCTATGTGTTATTCAACTCAAATGCTTTACACTCCTTTATCTACTTTTGTAGCTAGGAAGACTATGATTCATTCTGATAGGATAGAATTTTATTGTCCTCCCATTTGGGGATAGACATCTCTGTACTAGACTATATAGAGATATGGCCTTAGTCATTAGCAGAATTAAGCTTCTATTATACCTCATATAGATTGAACTTTGTAACTACAGCATAATCCTTGAATTGGAATTCTCTTTAGATATTGAGCTATAATTGATTACACACAAGTGTCTTTTATTCTTAAAAGAACAAAGGATACTAGTGTCTCATGTTAGAGATGTAAGCCTAGGGCCTTGGTAATGGTGTTGGTCATGATTGTGCTTGATAGGTTAGTACATAAGAAGTACCCACTCTACATATAATATTTAGGATTTGAGGGATGAGAAGCCATTGATTAAGGGTATCCTAGTGGCACAAGAGTTCCTAGACATATTTCCCAATAACATCCCATTTATTTCACCAATGCATAAGATAGACTTCACGATGTACCTTCTACCAAGGATAAATCCTATGTTAAAGGCACCTTATTGCTTGGAGCCAACTGAGATGGAAGAGTGGTGCACTTATTTGGAGGAGCTATTAGAGAAGGGGTACATTAAATAGAGTGTGTTGCCTTTGGGACTACTAGTCCTTTTTGTAATGAAGAAGGATGGTAGGTTAAAACTCTACATCAATTATCGAGATTTGAACCCAGTCACAATGAAAAACCAGTATCCTTTACCTCTGACCGAGGACCTTTTTTGATCAGTTATAAGGAGTTACAATGTTTTCAAACATTGATCTCAGATTGGGATATCATCAATTGAGGATCGCTGAGAGGGACATAATGAAGATAAATTTTAGGATGAGGTATTTTCATTATGACTATACCATAATGTCTTTTGGACTCATGAATGTGCCATCAATGTTCATGGCCCTCACAACAACATATTCTAACAACACCTCAATCATTTTGTTGTTATCTTCATTGACAATATATTTATTTACTTGAGGACTCATAAAGAACATAAGCAACATTTGATATAGACCATGGAGTGGTTGGGGACCCATCAGTTGTACAGCAAGCTCTCAAATTATGAGTTTTGGCTTAACAAAGTGTATTTCTTTGGTCATGTCATCTTAAAGGAGGCTATGTTAGTGGACACTTCAAAGATTTGAGCCGTATCAGAGTGGTTAGCATTAACAAATGTCAAGGAGATATATAGTTTTCTAGGTCTAGTAGGCAACTACAAACATTTCTAGGATTTTTCTAGAGTTGTTCATCCTTTGATTTCCTTATTAAAGAAGACATCACTTTCTCATTAGGGAAAGATGTAAGATAAGGCTTGCCTGGAGCTCAAGAGGAGGTTGAATTTAGCACCAATTCTTATGTTATCATTGGATATAGAGGGATTTAAGGTGTATAGTGATGCATCAAAACTTATTTTGGGTGCATGTTGATGTAGAATGGAAGGGTGGTGGCATATTCATTTCACCAATTGAAGGAGCATGAGTCTAACTATCCTACTCATGACCTTGATCTAGCTATAGTGGTTTTTCCATAAAGATTTGGAGATATTACTTGTATGGAGTGCAGTTTATGTTCTTAACAAGCCATAAGAGCTTCGAGTACATCTTCACTCAACATGAGCTAAATATGAGACAACAAAGGTGGATGGAATTGGTTAAGTACTACAATGTAAAGTTGATCTACCATGAGAGACAAGCCAACATCATAGAGGATGATCTTAGAAGAATGAATTCACACTCCTGAGGTTTGTTGGTTGTTTCAAACTAGATTTGGCAATAGCTTTAGGAGTAAGGCATTGATATCATTGGGTTTGGGGATCTTAAGATAAGGATAAGTGCTTTCATGATCACATGGACCATTGTTTATAAGATCCAAGCTAGCTAGCTAAGAGATGTCAAGCTCAAGCAGATTAAGTGAGCTATAATAGAGCGTTGAGTAGTGGGATTTTAGAATTTTTTTAGGCTGGTATTTTCTATTTCCTAGATAGATAGTGTGTTTTGTAGAATTGTGGGGAGCTTAGGAGGGAGATTTTGGAGGGGTTCATTGTGTGACTTATTTCATCCATCCTAGAGGGGATAAGTTGTACAATGACTTGAAGCGGATCTATTAGTGGCCCCATATAAAAAGGAATGTTGTAGACTTTATAGCTAGGTATTAACTTGTTAAAAGGTTAATGTCAAGAATAAGCATCTAGTAAGGTTAGTTTAGCCATTAGAAGATCTTAAGTGAAAGTGGGATATTGTGTTAATGTATTAATTGAGGACTCACATTATTTTGGATTTAATTTGGGTTGTAGTTGACCAATTGACCAAATTGGTAATATTCATACAGATAAAGTCAACCAGGGTATAGAGAAGATAGCCAGTGCTTATAGGAAGCATGTGGTATGATACCATAGGGTGCCCAAAGACATCATGTTGGACTAAGATTTTAGATTCTTAATAGACTTCTGGTAGAATTTGGAGGTAAGTTTTGGAACACGACTGAAGTTGAGCACTACTTTTTATCTAGCTATAGAAGGTCTAACTTAGTGCACTATTCAAACTCTAGGAGATATGCTTCAGGCATGTATACTTGAGTTTCAGGGTAGTTGGGAGGATCATTTGGACTTGATAGAATTCTCATACAATAATAGTCATCATGCTAGCATATAGATGACACCTTTTGAAACATTTTATGAACGATAGTTCCATGGTCCCTTTATGCTGGAGTGACGCAAATAAGATAGTTGTGTTGGGAACAAAAATAATAGAGAACATTGGTTGTAGATCAGGTTGATTTGATATCAGATAAAGGCTACTGGGAATGGGTAGAAGAGTTATGTAGATCTACAAGGGAGGACTGTTTGAGGTAGGTGACTAAGTGCTTTTAAGGCTTTTTCCCACCAAAAGTGTGATGCATTTTGGTTAGAAGGGAAAACTTAGCCTAAGGTGGACCATATGAGATTTTAGATTGAATTAGAGAGGTTGCTTACCGACTCACCTTACATATTGAGCTTTCATGCTTTTATAGTGTTTTTCACATCTCTCAATTGAGGAGGTGTGTGGGAGATTCATCACACATCATTCAATCAAAGACTATTGAACTCGATGAAGTTTTATCTTATAAGGAATGACTGACGAGGGCCCTTGACACCAAGATTTGTGAGACACATTTGAAGGTTGTCCCACTAGTGAATATATTATGGTCTTGCCATGGAGTTGAGGAATCCACTTAGGAGTTTGAGGAGGAGACCAAGATGAAGTATCTAGAGTTTTTTGTTTAGATATGTTGCATGGGTAACATTGTCTCATTTATGGGGATAATACACTTCTCTTGTCTACTGACCCTTAGTTGTTATTTTCCTTTTGCTTGATATCTTAGGGGTTTGTTATTTTTTGAACTTACATTAATATTATTTCTAGTCAACTTTAGGGAAGAAGTATCTTTTAATGAGGTAATGGCATAATACCCTTATCCTAAAATCCATCAAATTATATCTAAACCTATGTTGATATAAAATAAATGAATTTTTGTTTTGGAAATGTCTTAATTTTTTTTTATAAAGTTGTGAATTTCATCTGAAATGATCAACTAATATGCCTAACTGATCGGCTAACCCACTTAGAAACTAGCAATTTTATCTCCTGATAAACTAGTCGACTAATTTTTTAAATTGATTAACTGGTTGTCCTATGATTTTAGATTCTTTTTTTCTTGATTTTGATTCGAATCTATTTTCAATGTTTATGAAAACTTCTAATTATAATCTATTTGTACTAATAAGCATATTTTAGTACTTTGGGATTTTTTTTACATTATTTAGATCATTCTATGAATTTTATTTATCTTAATTTCCTTAAAAGTACTTTTAAGTTATATCTCACCTTTTTCTCTTCTCCCTCACTTTTCCCTATCTTTTACTTGCTATGGGTGCATGTTTCTTCCCTCTCTCCCACTTGGGTATGTAACCAAATTTCCCTCTTATACACCCCATTTTTTATTACATTCACTCCTTATCATCTACATTTGCTAATTCTCTTCTTTTTCCTTTGTGAAAATTTCCCAAGTGTTGGGCATTATCCACTTTACTCTTCTTTCCTCTTTATTAGAAAAAAATTAGAAGATTTCCTCTCATTCCCTATTCTTGGTCAAAATTAATTTTCTCTTTCTTCTTCTCCTAATCTTATCTTTAGTGCGACCATGTTTCTCTTAAGGAAAGAATGGTTAAAGTTTTGAGAAAGGTTGAATATGTTGGGTTTTGGTTTTGGGTTTCAATTCTAATAAAATGTTATATTTTGTCATTTTTCTTCTCCTTCCTCTAATTTCATTTCTACTAAGCTTTGAAAATGAGTTTTTATAGTTTTGAGTTTTGATTCTCTTAGAAATTGAGGTCTAGGTAGATAACCATCAAGTTAGGAGTTTGTGCTAGAAAAATTGCTTGATGGTAAGGAATTATTATCTTTAGTATGAATAAGGTCTTTTATAGCCTATTGTGGTTCCTTGTTCTTGATGTTTCTATATTGAGCGTGAGTTATTCTATGCTAGGTATTAAACATGTTATAGAGTTTTCTTCTTGAAATTTAAGTATATTTTAGGTTCCATGATATTATGCATGATTTTAGTAGTTTTGAGCATGATTTGGTTTAGTTCCATTATTACCATGTATCATGGTGATTCTGTGTGTGTACCATGTCTTTTTATGCTTTGATGACATAGAAGCATGCTTGGATTAATATGACAAGTTGGGTGAAACTTTAGTATGTGGATCATAAGTTTAGGTGCTATTTTACCCCCACCAGTCAATCAATTCATTACACTGATCAACTAGTTGTGTGAATAATCGCTTAGTTTAAGGGTTTTGATCAGCTAGTTGGGAGATTAGTTGATTAGTTCGATGAACCAGTCGATTGGTTCCTAATAGCAATCAATAGGTTTGTCAAACCCATTAAATGGTTACCTTGTAACTAGAGTTTGTCTGATCTCTACTTTGACCCATCAACCAGTTTGGTCAAACCAATCAACTAGTTTCTTATGAACAATCAATAAGTGCGACCATTTAGTTGACTAGTTCTCTAGTTTATTTTTCTATGCAAGTCTCGCATGACTAGACCAATCAATTAGTCTTAATAACTTGTTAAATGGTCAGCTTGTTTTTACCAAATTTACTTATTAATTAATATCCTTTCATTTGCCCTTCTATATTAATGTTTTTATGCAATTATAATATTTTAATCATGATTATAACCATGTTTACCCTAAAATTAATATGGATCAAAATGATAATAATTCAACCTTGATTTGGTTAAGTTTGGTGTCACCTTTGCACATCTAATTGGTGGCTTATATGCCTTGTGATATATTTGGTGTTATCACTTGGAAATACCCAATTTGGATAATAATGGAATTAATTTGTGATTTATGATATCACTTGGTAATTAATAATTAATAGATTAATATTTTTTTCGAGCCTTTTTCTCCAACTCTTGAGGTAGCTAGTTGGGAGTTAGTGGGCGTGTCATCCTATGTTTTATATTTTCACTCAATTCATATTTTCTTCTCTATGGGGTGTATGTCAGTAGGGGGTATGCACATATCTTTGAGCTATATGATTATACTATAGTAGGGAGACATGGCATTGGTGTCTAGTTTGAGTGGGTAAGATATCCTAGTATAAGCCCCTACTACTTTGTATTGTCCATTACTTAGGGGGTATGGTATCCTAATTTTTAACCCTTGCGACATAGGCATTCAATGTGTGGAGGTTGAGGTTATTCTAATGCAAGCCCTTTAATGTAATTCGACTACATGTGGTGAGTGTGGTATCTGTGGTGTGTTATCCCTCATGGTAGGTATACTTGATGTATGTTGGGTGTGGTATCCCCTAAGAAAATCCCTTTTGATGTATCCTGACTTTGTTTGGTGCGTGTGGCATTCCATTGTGTACGTATGCTGCCATGACTTTTATTCATGATGGAGAATTGGTACTAAAGGAAGATTTACAATATGGTTTACATTATGTGGTTATGATACATCTACTTTATTATTATTATTCCATGATTTCCGTGTAAGCATGTCGTGTTGTATAACTACCATGAGTTTGAGTGTTATCTTATGTCAATATGCTTATACCATGCTACTATGTGACTTCAATGTGTCACATGAGCCCTTATTATGTTTTATGTAGTTTATTTTACCAAGACTTTACCATATTGATACTATATTTGTGTGGTTACTATGATGATCCAACTTTTGGTCCTATGAGTAGAGTAAAATTTATAGCGTAACTACTCTTAGCTAGAGTATGTTGAGGATGATATCATGGGATAATAGATGGCCATTTCTTAGGGATTGAGAGTCACATTCTCGTGTAGTTAAGAGTTAAGCTAACTGGTTAGATGTACCTTTGCCCACTGTGTTGGGATGTTTTTGCTACTTTCTGCTTATAAGTCTTAGCTTTGATTCCCGTATTTAAATTTTGTAAACTCTCATTATCCCATCTATCTGTATTGTTGTTAATCTCATCATTGTCACTATTAGCATTAATGTATTATTAGTTGAGCATGCATTCTTTCACAATTGTTCCATTTTACCTTACATTTAGTATAATCTAGGTGATGATCACACCTTTATCATGGTTGATGTGGCGATAACATTCCCTAGTTTTGCTTTTACAAACACTTCTACATTGTCTTCAAACCGAAAATTTCTAGTTCAAAATTTTGGGGTGTTACACCATTGGTTACTCTATTCCTTATTTATATTATCACATAATATACTACATTCCATATTTATCATGCTTTAAACTACACTAAAATAATATTTGTTCACATTATAGTTTTTTATATCCCCTGAGCATCAAGCATTTGATATATGAGAACCATTTATTTCCTAAGACTCATGGACATGAGGTAATTTCCAATTCATTATTATCTAAAGGAACAACCTATTACTAGTGCTATAAGGACATCTAGGATGATCCTTGCTATAAGGAAAAATGATCGTATTAAACATAATTTCCTATGCTAGAAAAGCATCAGGTAATTTTCTACTATGCTACAAGTGCATCGGGTAACTTTTGCAAAGCTCATATGGCATATATATATCTCCTATCTAATCTAATCACCGTATCCTTAAGTGTGCACACTCCCTACAACACTCATAAGTTATCTATAAAGTAGTAAGGGGCCTAATAAATTTACAAGACATTAACATTATCTAAAATGAATAATCAAAGGGGTTAAAATATGAGCTTCAAATTAATGAGGCAGATGGAAGAACGCGCCCCACACGCCTAATTCTTCCTACTGGTTTTGCCCTGTGCTCGATTGTGTCTCATGGCGAAGAAGAAAGCTGCCAAGAACAAGGCAACCCTCACTTTAGATAATGCTTCGATTTTGAATGTAGTGTCTCTTATAGGGGGGATTTTGCTGATATTGACAAATAAGGGGAACTTGTGTCATATGTGATCAAGTCTCGAACCCCTTCGCTGGTGCCAAACCCTAATATGATTTCTCCAAATGTGACTACTCCTCTAAAATCATTTGATCCTAATATGGAGGTCTCGTGTGTATCGCATGATCACTATGATCATAATAACATCTGTTTGGATAATCGATCATAGAAAGATATTCTCACCAGTAATAGAAGGTCTGAATAGGGTATGGCATTGAAATTCATTCCTCCTTCAGTTGTTTATGGAACTCAAAAAGCCATGATCTAGGAGAACAAAATTTTGAAGGAGGCTAAAAGATGGGATAATGCCTTCGTTAGGATGGTGGCTAGAATTCAGCTAAGCCATTACTAGGTGTCTCAATTTGTGAAGGAGAGGTGGAATTTTCTTCCTGTTTTACCTGAGGTTTTTACACATGATCAGGATTTCTTCATTTAAAAGTTTGCATCCCAAGAAGACATGTATCAAATCTTGAATCTTCCCTATTGGAGTTTAGGTGTTAGGCCTATGTTGCTAAGAAAGTGGACTCCTAAAGCCTCTATGTCAACAAGAAATGGATTATCATGCCATTATAGGTTATTTTTCCTGGTTTACCTTTGCATTTATGGTCTAATGATAGCTTGAGAAGAATGGCTAATCTCTTGGGACTTCCTATTTGTGCTGATACAGTCACAACTCGGAGATGAAAAATATCTTTCCCTAGGGTATAAATTGAAATAGACATTAGTATGCCTTTGTCTGATCAAATTGCTATTGCTTTACCTAGTAGTAATGAATTGAAATAGAATGTTTCCTATGAGTGGAAGCCTAAATTCTTCTCTCTATGTGATGTAATTGGTTATGATTCATGACAAAGTTGCGGGAAGTTGGGGCAAAGGACCAATAAATCCCAATATTTGAGACCTAAATCAAATCCTTCTCAGGCAGTAAATCATTCCATGGTGCCTAATTCTGAACTAAAAGATATCCAGCCTAAACTTGACTCTGGACTTATTATTAACCAAGACCAATATTTGAATGCGGATTATCCACAAGATGCTACATTGTCTCATACTTTTCATAAGGGTCATATGGCACTACTAAAGGGTAAGGAGCTTTATAGGCTTGATAACTATTCTCCTCACATTGAACTTGCTGAATCTTGCACTCCTTGGTTATGTCCTACTAAGGAAAAATTGATAGCAGGTAATGTGTATAGGGGTGGAAGTTCCTCTTCATCATGACCTTAACCATTTGGAATATTAGAGGGTTTAATAAAACCCTCAAACATAAGGTTGTGAAAAACCTTAATTCATTACACAAAGTTGGTTTTCTAGGCCTTTTAGAAACTAAGGTAAAGCAAGATAAAGATTATTCTATTATTCAGAAACTTGGTTTACAGTGGAATTGGGTGAACAACTATGAACAACATTCTAATGGTAGAATTTTGTTATTTTGGGATCATTCTATCTATAATATTTAGGTAGTTGAAAAGAAAGCTCAGGCTATCCATTGCTTGGCCACCTGTGTCAAATCTTAGCATTGTTTTTCCATCACTATAGTATATGCCTATAACACAGGGGTTCTAAGAAGGAATTTATGGGAATGGATGAGAAAGTTTTCTACACAATCTTTTCCCTAGATTGCCATTGGACACTTTATTGTTGTTGCTTCTTCCTAGGAAAAGATTAGAGGTGATATTGACCCCCGGGATGCTACTGAGTTCTCCCACTGTATGTAAGATTGTGGTCTAGGTGATTTACCTTCTCTTTAGTCTTATTTTACCTAGACTAACAGACAAGAACATACTTCTAGAATTTATAGCAGGCTGGACAAGGGGGTTGGTAATAGTGATTGGCTGGACCTTTTCCCTGATATAGCTATTAATACTTTTCATCACCATGGTTTACTTGTTTCCTTGAAGACTATCCAGATTGGTGTTGCAAACCTTTTAAAATTTTCAATTTCTGGGTTGAAAAGGAGGGCTTCCTTGATTTGGTTAGAGGTGTATAGTAGGTTAAAATGCATGGATCTCAGGCTTTCCCATGTACAAGGAAACTCAGTCTGCTGAAGACTGAACTCAAAAAATTTAATTCCAATAACTGTGGTAATGTTACTCAAAAGGTGGCTCAGGCTTATCAACTATGGAGGGAAACAAATAAAGTCTTATCTCAGCATCCTTTTAATCAATTCTGCATTAATAATGAAAAAAATTTCAGATTGGATTAAGAAAAGAAAGCAAGGGAGGAAGAGAGTTTTCTCCAACAAAAAGCTCATATTCACTTTGTCAAGCTAGGAGATTATAACAATAAGTTTTTCTATGCTAGTATTTAGGGAAGGAGAGCTCAAAATAGGATAACTTATCTCATTAATGATTAGGACCAAGTCCTTATGTAGGATGATGATATAAAGGACGAGATAGTAAATATCTTTAAAAATTTGCTTGGTTCCTCTTCTATTGCACTCAATCCCACTAACCCTACAGATTATCACTAGGGTCTTTTGGTATCTACTAATCAAAGACAATTCCTTCTTTCCAGACCTATAGTTAAAGAAGTAAAGGCTGCCATTTTTTCTATGGGAAACTTGAGTACCCCAGGGCTTGATTGATACAACCTTTCTTTTACAAACAAACCTAGCCTATTATTGGTAATGATATTGTCCCTGTTATTCATGAATTATGGTATTCACGTAGGTTAATAACATAGCTATTACTCTTATTCCTAAGAAGTGTGGTGCCTCATGAATTGAGGATTTCATACCTATAGCCTATTGTAATGTATTTCACAAAAAAATTTCCAAAGTCTTGCCTAACAAACTCCAGAAGATTATGCCATATACTATTGGTGATTCTCAGTATGCCTTTGTCAAAGGAAAAAAATCTTGGAGATAATGTGCTTATGCTTCTGAACTTATTAAGCACTACTAGCATAAGTATGTTTCTCCTAGAATGATGATCAAAGTGGATATCTAAAAAGCTTATAATTCCTGGAATGTACCTTCTTAAAGCATACTCTTTTGGTATTTGGCTTTCCTTATCACTTCACTGAATTGATAATGGAATGTGTTTCCTCTATTAGGGTTTCTTTTAATGTGAATAGATCCGTCACCTATCCTTTCAAGGGCAAAAGAGGACTTAGGCAGGGTGATCCTATATCTACCTATCTCTTTGTTATTGCGATCGAGTACTTCTATAGGGATTTGCATTTACTATGGAATGATAGTAAATTCTTGGGACACCATGGTTGTAGCAAGTTGAAAATCATAGATATGTGATCAACTGATGATTTACTTATTTTTACAAGAGGAGATATTTATTCAGCATCCCTTATTAATAAGAAGTTGGAAGATTTTTCCCTTTGTTCAGGGTTGAAAACAAACCTATCTAAGAGCTCAGTATATATGGTTGGAGTTACTTTGGTAGTGAAGACCCAAATCCTACACATTATAAAGTGTGAGGTAGGATCCTTCCCTTTTAGGTACCTAGGAGTTTCCCTGGATTCTGCTTGATTGAGTATCTCCTAGTTTCAACCCCTAATTGACTCTCTTTTTGCCAGAATATTATCTTGGACTAACAAGCATCTTAGCTATTCTGGTATATTACAGGTTATCAAATTTGTATTATTTGGAATCTAGAACTTATAGTCCCAGGTGTTTGTTCTTCCCAAGAAGGTTATTGCTTGTATTGATAATATGTGCAGAACTTTCCTATGGTCTGGTTTGTCTTCTAGATCAAACAAAGCTCTTGTATCTTGGAAGCAGGTATATCTCCCCTTGGAGGAAGATGGTCCGGGTCTTATAAATTCTTCATAATGGAATATTGGTGCTATGAGAAAGAGGTTATGGTAGATTATGTATAACAAAGAAATTATTTGGATCAAGTGGATACGTAGTTATTACATTAAAGGAGCTTCCTTAAATGATCTGCAGTGTCATTTTAATCAATCATGGATTTTCAGATGTATTATGCAACTCATGGTCCTTCATATTTTCCAACATAATAGAGATTTCACTAATTGAATATACAAGACTCACAGTGTTTATGATATTATTAGATGGAAAGGTGATGGCAAAACATGGCATAGTCAAGTTTGGAAACACCCTAGCCCTCCTTGACACAAATTCATTTGTTGGTTGGTTTGTAGATAGGTCGTACTTACAAGAGAAAATTAGGTAAATAGGGTGTCACAAATGAAACTTATTGTGGTTCTTGTGCAGGTGAGCTTGAAGATTTCAATCACCTCTTTATTGCTACCTATTTTCTCAGGAGTTATGGAGAATTATGTGTAATTGTCTTGATATTACTCCCCCATTGAATTCTTGGAACCAATTTCAAAGCTGGACTATTTATAGGAAACATTTCAGAAAGGTTGAACAGGATATCATGCCTATGATGATTGCAGGGGCTATATATAAGCTTTGGCATACTAGGAATTTAGCTATTTTCCAAGAAAAAATTCCTTTGATTAAAAATGTGGCTCGTGAGATCATTCTTCAAATCTTTATTAGAATATCCTCCTTTGAAAATAAGTCTAAATGGATTACCCTATTGGATTCTATAGATATATTTGTTTAGCTTATGTTTTGTAAATAGTTTTTTTATGTACTTATTCCTCTTTGGTAATTAATAAAAGTTCTTATTACTTACCAAATAAAAAGAATAATCAAAGGCCAAACCTAGTCTAACAATATAGCGTATGCCTCATAGGATATAGTTGTGATCCTCGTTATAAGGGAAAATGATCCCTCCACTACTATAGAATAAGGTTTTAATAATAGCTTATAGATAATGTTTAAAACAAATCCTCTTACAATTAGAAGGGGAATAAGGGAAGAAGTTTAAATAACGGGTTTAAAAAAAAGTCATAAAAGACTAGTTAATTGATGTGGGTAGATCTAGGAAGAGTTTTGGATAATAGTTTCTTAAAGAAACATCTTAAAAAGTGAAGGAACTCGTGATCGGTTTATAGAAAACTATTATCGAAAACTCAAATATCTCAACATGAATGCATCCCAAGCCTTCTCACCTCATTCTTTCCTTTACCATTTCCCTCCACTGTGTTTCCTTCTCCCTTATCCTCCTAATTCAAATTTTCTTATGCTTGAGCATTTTGTTGATTCATTCTTCCAATTTCCCTTAGCTCCTCTCCTTTCATCTAGTTATCTTTCCTTTTGTTCATGTGACGAGTTGTTTTTTTTTTGTTTCTTCAATTTTGGATTGTCCCATATATGGGTTTTGGTGCTTTTTATCTTAGATATGGATTATCTTTTGGATTGTATTTGGTTTTGTCAACATTCATTATTCGTCTTGATGTTTTGTTTTAATATTTTTATTCCAGATCTTTATAGATTGGTCTATTCATTAGTCGTTTGTCCATTTTTTCAATTAGTGGTTTGTTCTAGATCTATATAGATAGGTCAGTTCATTGGTTGTCAATCGATTTGTTTGATTATTGGTTCATTCTAAATTTGTATAAATCAATGGTTCTAGAACTAGGTTGGCTTTTCATGTCTTGTTGTGTTTCATTTTTCATTGTTTCTAGATTTGTGTTGGGTTTGATTAATATTTATGTTTTCCTTTTGTTATTAACCTGGTTATTTAATGAAATATTTTTATTTTGATTTTAATCAGTTGGGGTGCAAGAGGTACTACTACTTTGATGTAGATCTTTGTTTATTTTAATTATTCTAGATTTGTGTTTAATTAATTTATTTTCTTGATTCATTCTATTTTTGTTCTCTTGATGCAAGCTACTATGATTTTTAAATGCTATGAATGAAATCTATCAATTCATGCAAGGCACTATTCCCCCTTCATTTGAAACTATGCATTTGAGTGTATGGTGGTTGTGATTTAAATTATTTGTTGAGTGTGCTCAATTTGGATTGAGGCTCCGATTGAAATTATGATAATTTTATTTTATAAGCATTGATTCTACATGATGCTTCTTGATGGTAGAACTGATATTTAAAATTATTTTTAAAGCTACTTTAGATGTTAATTTTGGCTAAGAAGTGTTATCTAAAGTCCTTTTCTTTGTTATTTAGCCTTTTTGGATATTTAATTATTGTAGCTTCATTGACCATACAACAATTGTTAAAGACAGAAATTAATCATTATCGTAAGTTATTTATGTAGTAGTGCTTCTTGATTGGCTAATTTTGTTGCTGACTGCCTAGCTAAATTCACAGTTAGGTTTTTGACCTCTTTGTTTTGGTAAGAATTTTTTTAGACTTCATTTTTTTTAATTTATTTTCATTCATGTTTTAATATGTCACTATGTGATGAAAAATGCATTTGCATTAAAAAAAAGGAATAAATGTATAATAGTTTAAATATTTAACGAAAATTTATAGGACATACTTTTGAAGTGATAATAAGTAGTAGATAATATATTAAAATAAGATACAAAATAAAAATTTTGAAGTCTATATAAAGTAATAACATATTATATCTAATAACAAAACACTATTATTATTAACAAAAAAACTAATTTACCATAAAAAAATGGGCGTCGAGTAATTTCACGATCATAGTCTTCTATTTTTTTTTGTGAGCGTTCTTCTATATTAGTGTTTTAAATATAAAATAAAAAATTAACATAGTTTAGTGGTTGAAATTGTTTTCATTTAAACAATTTATTAGTATAACTTGATATAATTCCTGTTTAATGGGTTTTTCCGGCTTTAATTTTTTTTTGCTAAAACAACGTTGCATTTGGATGTATCAGGTTAAATCGGTTCGACGGATTTTGTAATAAGAAGATTTTATAATAGACCTTTTCGTACTCGTGGTCTACCCCGTTCAACAGGCCCATGCCCGTTTTTTATTTTTATTTATTTACGCCTCTATATTTGAAAGGAAAAAATAAAAGGAGAAAAAAACAAGAAAAAAGGAAAAGAAAAAGAAAGGGAGCTGAAGTATCCGTCGAGAGAATCGTTCTAAGGACCCTACGGAGCAAGCTCGCTGAGGGCTGAGGCAGTGAGGCCTGAACAGACCGCAGGAAATCGTAGAGGATCAAGTGAGCTAAAAAATGGTCAGACATTCTGTTGTTCGATCGTTGGTCCTGCTGCCACTACTACGCCAACAGCTGGGAGCTTCAATTGCTCGGCGTTCATTTTCAACCCTGATTTCACGGGCGATAAATCCTGCACCATTGCCTTCTGCCACTGCATTTGCTCCTTGTGCGCCGCCATCTGCGTTCACCACCACATCTGCTGCTGTTATCTTTTCATACTATTCTGTTCAATCTCGAAACTTCTGCTCTAGATCAGGTTATTACTGATATTTTCTTTTCATTGAAGTCCATTTTTCTTTAAATGACGCAGCTAGTGTTGCAGTTCTAGCAATGCTTGGTTTTGTAGTATATTCACGACGCCTGTGGTGATTTTTATTGTGTTGTTGGATTATCTGTTATAATGAAATACCGAAACCCCTTTACTGTTGACCTTACTGTTGGACTATTAGGAGGTGATTCATTTGCTTTTAGGGATTGCTTGCTGATTACTAATCATACCGTTTTATCTCTTTTCTCTTAAGTCGCAAGAAATGAATTCTGTCTTCCTGAAAATTTCTAATTTTCAGATTCAGATACATCCAATATTGTTCTCATTAACTCTGAACAAGACTTGAATGCTGCCTTTCGTAGGGCAGAAGGTAACCGTTTTACCTCCTTTTTTGGTTTTTTGGTCTGTTCCTCAGATGATCATGAAGCTACCGGACCTAATATTGACCCTTATTGATATTGATTTGTTTGTCTAGATGAGTCTTTGCCAGCAATCTTCTACTACACAGCCAAGTGGTGTGGTCCTTGTAAGATTATCAGTTCCCATTGATCTGTTCAGAATGTTTTGTTCTTTGGTATTAAATTAAGGTAACCTAGTTACACGTTTGACAGGTCAAATTTTATGGCCTGATGTAGAGAATCTGGCTCGCAGCCTCAAGCATCTCACTGTATTTAAAATTGACATTGATAAGGTAAGAATTCTGAAATTTTATTGATGGTTTTGAAGTGACTCCCCATTGCTATTTCTGTATATTTTTGACCTAGTTACATGTTGGAACTAGTCTTGTCACGTGTCATACCTGCATAACATTCCTGCTGAACTGGATTGAGTAACATTCCTTCAGTAACCTTTCCACGATTTTTTCAGCAATAGCATCAACTCATGGTTGATATTCTATTGTTGATTCTTATAGAAATAGTCCTAATTTTGAGCCATCTAATAATATTATGAAACAATTAGTTAGACTATGATGAGGCCATCTCATAAGGACTGGCATGACATCTCATCTGAAGACCAAACCTCTTACGGCATAATTGTTGGGTAACCTTGGAATACTTACCGTCTAGGCTTTTATGACCATTTGTTCAAGAAACAGTTTTTAATGATTCTTTAGATACGTGCATAGATTTTTTAGGTGAACATATGATTGCTCTATGTGAGTAATCTAGACTTGTTGATGCAGGAGCAGACACTCAAGAATTGACTTTCATAATTATGGAACCAATTATTCTTCATCTGGAAAGTATTTCCCATAAATTTGAAGACCAACGGATGGTTGCATTACTAGAAACATATCAAACAAACAACTAAGTGTCTACGTGCATGTGCATGGCATGCATGGAAATGCTGACCATGTGCATGGATAGTTTATTAGCAGCTTGGTGGAGCATTAATATTAATATTAGCTAATTAATTAATTAAGCAGTAGGATTGTATAATAGGAAAAGCATAAAGTAGCATAAGGTTAGTATAAAGTTAGCATAATGGTAGCATAATATCTTTTAGCTTGGAATCTTTTGAATTATTCTTTTAGCTAATGTTAGAATGGCTATAAGCAGCTATAGAAGGCACGAGTATGATATGGAGAATTGAATTGAAGATTGAAGATCAATATTGAAGTTGAATACAAGTTGAATTTTGTGTGAGTTCAATTCAAGTTAGTCGAATCTATGTGAACTATTTAGCTTAAAAGTTTTAGTCTCTTTATCTATGTGAATTAGTGATTAATTCATATCTTTTCTAATCTCCATAATCCATATTTTTCCAGCCATTATTATCATCCAAACATCACTCTAGTTCGAAGATAATTGAAGCCCTAATTTGGATTCCACATTTGAAACCCTAACCCTTCCATTCGAAGCTAAATCCTAACCCTAACCCACGAAGTCAACCATCCTTAAACCCTAACATTCGAAGCATCATCATCAACACACCATTGTCGAATACATATGTTAATTATCAACACACATTTGAATCATCACCATTGGTTAACCATCATCACTTTTTGCGAAACATATTCATCTTTAGTTCACCCTATTAGAATGTTCTTATCATCTATCCCTCATTGTCGAGCCTTATTGTAATTAGTACCAACACCACCGACCATAATCTCACCAATTTGAGAATCCCATCCTCCCACACACATCACTTGCTATGCAATTGTTTTGTTTAAATGTCAAGTTAGTCCTTTACAAATTATCCTTGATGTCCTTATTTTTTTCTTGTTTGCATTGATTAATGTAACTTGAGCATAAATAATATGATGCAATGATTTTAGCATACACATGATGTTTCTTTGGATATTGAAGTTGATACTTTTTTGAATACTAGAATGCCTTCTATTATAATCGCAGTCTTTTCTTTGTGCTGACATGCTAATAACTTTGTTTCATTGCTTGTTAATGTAAGAGGTTGCTTTTGTGGTTGCAGGAAGACATTGGACGTGCTTTGGAGAAGCTAAATATCTACTCTGTGGTACAAACTGGGTTCTATTATTTTGTTCTGTTATGAACAAGTTTGTGATAAAAGCCATCCTGCATCTCCCCGTTTTTGTTTGTTGTGATTGTCACATTATGCATGGAGTGTAGGACCTTAGTAGGTGGGTTATGACCGGGCACTAATGATTGCCAAGTCTTTCTAGCACCTTCTCTATATGCATTCCTCCAAGAACCATGCCTCCCTTTGAAAAATGCCAAAAAATGTCTGACCGAGAATGAGTTATTATTCTATGTTGCTGGAATATCCTAAGATGTTTCTCTTTGAATATAAGATAAGATTATAAGACCAAAAATCAGACGATAATAAAATAGCCTTAATTGGCCAAAATATCAAGTTTCATCCCTTTCACATATAAAACATCATTATACTAAAACAACCAACACACGTCAACATATCCTAACCTAAAAGGTAAATAAAAGATTGAACATGTCATAAACAACACAGGGTTCTCGACCAACATGATAAGATTACATAAACATGTTCCAACATTCTTATTATGCTTGAAACTATGCTGACAACATATCAACATTTGAAGATAAAACTAAGCTAAAACATGCCATATATGCGTACTCAAAATACTCAAAGTTCATGATACCTGAAGAAACACTTAATGGCAATTTAAGACACTTTAATAATAATAATATACTTAACAAACATAAAAAGAGATAAATATACTTAATGAAACATACTTGGATAAACAAATGTGCGTAGCAAAATATAAACATAAATGAATAAACTTAACAAAGCTTAAATATAAATGAATAACCTAACAAGTTTAAATAAAAGATGTTAATTGTAAATAAGTAACACAATAAGTTTAAATGTAAATAACTTATTAAGCTTAATTGTAAATAAATAACTGAATAAGCTTAAATGCTTAAAATAATATTTGAACATTTTTTTAAGATGAAAATGAAGGTAAATATGATCTTTATAAAATTTTATTTGATTTCATTTCGTGAATATATTTTTTCTCTATTATGAATTCTTTCTCGAGCAGTGTTTTCTTTGGCTAGCTATTTTCTTGTGTTTCAACCCAATTAGGCTTCCACTTAAATCTTCACGTCTTATTCTGTTTTTGACTTTGTTTAATTCCTTAACTGATGTTGCTTGAAACTTTATGATGGGTTTCATGGATTTAGTTTTTCTCTATTATGCATCCTTTCCTATGCTATCTTGTCATAATAGCTGAATTTTTTCTGAAACATAGTGTTTATAGGTGTTTTTTTTTTAATTATTTTTTTTAACTGAGGGGTTCTTAGGTAATTAGAATGATACCAAATGACTAAGGAGTGCCGAGGAAAAATTGAAGGAGAGAGAAGAGAGCAAAAGTGAGAGACGTGTATTATGAATATTGATTCCCCCAAATGGATACAAGATCCCATATATATGTGGGTAGAATGAGGGAAAAGGAAGAGGAAGAATATAGTGCAATCGAGGACAACAAACTGCCCCTATTGTGGATAGATGACCAAACTATGGTATAACTACCAGCTTAGAACCGGTCTAAAGGAGAGATACTAGAAGCTTTTGGGGCGACTCTCTTCCTTTGGGTCAACATTTCAAAGTTTTGTAATATGAGTTTGCAAAAGATCCATATCATCACTCCTGTCAAAATTTAATCTACTGAGTCAACTATTCCACTAGTTTGGACAAGCTAAACTTTAATTATATTGCCTACAACTAGGTGCATCAAATATATATATATATATATTTTGTGTAGATGGACTATGCTTCAATCACATTGCCGATGGTTCAAACCACACAGTTAAAATTTGACCCAAAAAATCAAATAGAAAGAATATCAAATAGTTACAAATAAAGTTAGACAAAAGTCTGTCATTCACTTACAAATAAAAAGTCTATTGTTCACTTATAAAAATAAAAATATTGTTGGACAATATACATATATACACTATCAAGTGTTGGAAAATGAACTCATTTCTGTAAAGTCTGTTGGTATGTCTTGCTGAGGAAAAAAATAAAATTACACCAATTTCATTAGTTTTTGTAAAATTCAAAATTTAAATTTTGATAAAGTATAAAATTGTACCACAATAAGGCTTGCTGATGATATGGATCTTTCCCAAACTAGTATTACAACACCTTGGAATGCCAGCACAAAAGACGAGAGTCTGCCCAGAAGTTTCCAGCATCTCTCATTTAGACTGGTTCCTGGCTAGTCTTCTACACAGAATGGGGAAGCTTGCTGTCCTTGACTGCACCTTATTTTTTCTCTTCCTCATCCCTCATTCTACCCCTATATACATAGAGTCTTGTACCCATTTTGGGGAGTCAATATTCTTAATACATGTCTTTTAACTTTTGCTCTCTCTTCTCTCATTTGAATTTTTCCCTTGGTTGGTATCATTCTAACTACCTTATAACTCCTCGGTTCATAAAACACCAACAACACATATATCTTACCAACAAGAGAGGCTAGTTAACTTGTCAATTGCAGCTCAGATCAGTATATGTCAGTGCAAAAAGATTGAGCCTTAGATATTTAGCCTCATTAGTTTTGAATGTATATGAATTGGCCAGCTTAATTGAGAATCAGAGTTGACACATGTTGAGTTGTACGTAAAATGTTGACTTTTGTTAGCTCATATGAATGCTTTGCTAGTAGTTACTGGCTTTTTCCTACTTCTAAAGTTGAAAAGTATTGTTGGGTAGTACAAAGGATAGTTGTAAAATTGTAAAGCTTCAATAAAACTTGCTTAACATTAATTACCTTTGTTACTTCTTAATGATTCACCTTTGGAGCTTGGGTGATGACTCCAAATATCCATGAAAACTTTGATGATGTGATGTTGGTATGCTCATGCTTCAATTTTCACATTTTGACAACCTCAATTGTTCTATGCTAGAGTAGACAACTTAGCTTTTTCTTGAAAATAATTAACCTACAAGTGTAAAATAAATGTTGATTCACATGAAATTGTTGTTCTTTCCTATTTAATATCTTTATTGTCCTTTTTTTTTTTGCCTAAATCTTACCTCAAAATAATTTAGATCCCTTACCTTTACCAATTTTGCTTTCAAATGTTCTATCAATTTTTTTTTTTAAATTTTTTATAAAAAAAAGAAAGAGTTTAATTGCTTGCAAGTGTTTTGAGCTAGAGAGAATGTAACCATACCCTCACATGATGTAAAAATTTAATATAAGTAAATTAAATCGAATGATACTTCACTACTCTCAGTAGTTTAATATGCTTTATATTTGTATTTTTTGTAAGCTATTATTGACAGAATAATATACAGTGGTTGTAATACAGTGTTGTGGTATCGAGGTATTATGGGGGATTTTTTTTTATATTGCACTTTTTATGATGCGATTTATATATATTTTCTTCACAGCACCTGTTGACAAATGTCATTAAATATTGTAATATCAATAAAAAAATTGGTAAATATTGGCCAAAATGTATGTTATTGACTTATATGCATGTTATTTTATTTCTAAATTGTGTATCAAACATTTCACATATTAACAAGCTAAAAGTCCAACATATATTTAGGATGATACATGTATTTTATTTCATGGTAATATAATTTTATCTTAATGTTTTTTCTACATGCGTTTAGATCGAATATGTTCTTAGAATTTTGTGGCCAATTTATAAACATTCTACATTGTCATGATTATCGGTCAAGCTTGGTGTGGTGACACTTGAGCCTGCAATCACACCATAGTGAAGCAATAATTGTATATAGTGGAAGAAAACATAATTGTATATATTAGTGAAGTAGCAAATACCATTACCATATTGTTTCTATTCTTTCTTCATAAAGATAGGCCAAGGTAAACCCCAAGCTAAGACAGTAATGGAAGTGCTATACTCTTGAGTGTTATATCAAAAGGGGACAAATGATGGAATAGGGTAGGTGTGCGTGCCTATCTCCCCAGCCCCCTTTGTATCTGGTTGACTTGAGCATCCTCCCATAAATCACTGCCTTTGTACCCTTTATTTCATGGGGTGTAGACAATTTGGTAAACTGTGTGGTTTGACACCTTAACCAAACCATGCTTTTGTGTTCATTGCATGCTTAAACTAAACCAAAGCAAATTAAACCCTAGTTTTGCGATTTCATTTGGTTTGGATAACAATTTAATGCTTTTATTAAAAAAAAAATAACATAAATTATTGTTCAAATAAAATATCAAGATGCGAGCTAGTAGTGATCCTGGAAGCTTCTTTGGCATAATATCAATAAAAGATTCACATAACCTACTTAGGTTTATGTTCACAAACATTCACTACTAACAAAAAAACTAGAGGTTAGAAAAACATTCACTTAGGTTTAAACCGGAATTGTCTTGTCAATTGTAATCAAACTGTCTATTTTTTATTTTTTAAAATCTAAGCCATAGTACTTTTAGCCATTAATCAACCTAAATCAAAAACTATGGTTTGGTTTTGTTTGTGATCACTTAGCAACTCTTTACCATCATTCTGCATAAGCGATGCCTTTATGGACATGATCAACCACATCATATGAACCCTGCCATTGGCAAGGATTTGGGGAGGTGCAGGTTTACGCAGCCTTATATCAACAAGTTTGAACATGTAAAATCTATTTTGAAAATTTATTTTTGAATGTTTAAGTGACTAAAACCTTTTTAGTAACATAATTACATTCGTAGTTACTACTACTACTACTGCTACTACTACTAATAATAATAATAATCAAGTAGTGATAATGAAGATATTACAACAAATATATGCCTATCATATTTTAGTGTTGAATAATAATTAAGGATTGCAATTATAAATAAAGAGAGAACTAAGGAATAGGCATGATAAGGGACAAAAATGATAACGAGCACAGACAAACACAAGTGACTAGGGGAAGAACAATGACAACAACATACACATAATACCATCTTTATAAAATCAATATTAGCAAATGCACTAATAGGAAATGCGAGCTATACCTTATCCACGAGCATGGTATGCAAAATCTGTACCTAATGTCAATTATTCTAATAATTTGCGTGACAACTTCCTATCCAGGGACATGCCTTTACATAAGTCTTGTCTGTGAAATCATTGCTGTTTATTCCAATTCTTCCTGGGTCTACCTCTTCATATGTTACAATTCCTAGAAAGATCTCATGGCTCTTCATCGGGACATCAAGATTACATCTTTTGACATGATCAGACCATCTGAGTGTTGACTTCGCATTTTACTTCCATTATATTCTACCCATACTCTGTTCTCGTCACTTTTTTTGGTAATCTCTCTTCTAATAAGACATGACGGTAAGACATTATAATTCTTCGATTTACTATTGATTTTTCTCATTTCCTGCCGCATTAGCCCATTTTTCTTGTTACTGTTGTCCTCTTCATGACATGGGCTTCAGTGTCTGACAAGTAGAAACTAGATTGAAATACACGTCCTTCTGAATCTGATCTTTGTCTTTCATTAGTTCATTCTCTTTTTCTCATTTTTGTTTCCGATTATCACTACTGTTGTATTAATTTTGCAGAAAGTAAGAACTGTCTGCACCCCTGTTTCTAGCTATTGAAGTCTGTCTAAGCCAGGCTCACTAGTTGCTGAAGCTGTAGAGTAAAATCACTGCCTTATCTTCCGTCCAGAAAGTTTCTCCAACTTATTTTCCATTCCATTTGTTGTTATATCGTGGTTACTTTTCCCTTCAAGGGACCTTTTTTAGCCATAGCATCTGGCTAGCTGCACAATAAACCACCAGAGCTCATTGTGTAGCACATGTTGCTATCTTGTCCAGCTCCATAGAAGTTCTATTTTTACTTGTACTATAGTCGTTTCCAAGACAAAGGAAATATAGTAATTGGCTGTGATCTGTCCTCATTTCACAATCATCTTTCTTGAAGAATCGTCATTGCAAGAACCCTCAACAAGGCTTATTTATCCTATTGACTTATTTATTTACAATTTTTGCCGAGGCTGTAATTCCATGGCAGAATTGATAATTCAAGGTCGGTTGGCATTGAGTATTGGTTAATTTTTGTAGGCTTTGGTATATATCTTCTCCATTTTATATATTTTTTTTATCCACACGAGATCTGAAGTTTGGTAGATTTTGTGATAAGAATGGTTTCCGTTAAGCAGCATTTTTTGTTTCTTCAAATTATTCTTGTTGAAACTTAAATGAGACATTACCAGTGTTTGAAAAAGTGGCGCGCCTAAGGCACAAGGCGCAGGGCGATGGGGGGTGCTTTTCTGGTGCTAGGCAAGGCTAGGCAAGTGAAGCGCATATAAGGTGCACCTAAGTCACTGGGCGCAGAGGCGATGAGGCGCACGCCTTAGCATGAAATCAAGTAGGGACTTGGGAGCTCAATAGACACGTAAGGAGTATGGACTCAGGGAAGAGGGGTAAAAAAAAAAACTTTTCAGCAGAAAAAAATTACATGCAGGACTGTAGGGATTTAGGGGAGTTAAATAGTCATTTTTTGGAAAAAGGTAAGCATATTTATAGTCTTGATTGCATTGAAAATATTCTGCAATTAATATGGGAATTGGGGAGAGCAAGAGTTATTTTGGAAAAGGTAAAAACAGGCTGCAGAGACTGTAGAGTCTGCTATCACCAATTTAAAGCAAGAAATAGTTATTTTGGTCCTAACAAGCTGAGACTTGAGAACGAGAGAAAGCAAGTGATCCATGTCCTCAGTCCACCACACCACACTATCTGCCTTTTTCTTTCTCCCTTGCCCGGTTGCCGCTGGTCCCCCCATATATATATATATATTTTTATCTATATTCAGTTATTCTCCCCCTGGTCCCCCCTTGTCCTATATATTTTTTGCAGATAGTTTTTATTCCTAATGCAAAAAAAGGGGAAAAAACAATGTATCATATCACTACATCTGCAAAAAAAAAACAGAGAGAATCAGGGAAAACCAGAAAAATAAAAGTATATCTGCAAAAAAATAAAAACAGATAAGGCATTAGGGAAAAACAAAGGTATCATATCACTACATCTGCAAAAAAAAAACAGAGAGAGAATCAGGGAAAACCAGAAAAATAAAAGTATATCTGCAAAAAAATAAAAACAGATAAGGCATTAGGGAAAAACAAAGGTATATCTGCATATATTTTTTCAGATATAGGGAAAAACAAATAGGCTTGCTAGTATTGGTAATGGGTCAGAATCAGAATCAGATGCATTAGAGGATGAAGATTTACGTATAAAGGACGATGTTTTTTGAGTAGCTTGGTAGTATTGGTAGTATTAAACTCATAGGTAGCTGTTTTTATAAGTATTTTCTTATTATGGTATACTTTTTTTCTGAAATCTTAGTCATTTAATCATTTTTTAGCTTTATTGAGTAATTTTGGCCCCTCACATCACTTAAGTGTGCGCCTTCGCCTAGGCTCTAGGACCCTAGTGCCGAGGTGTGCTTTAAGCCTTTTCAAACACTGGACATTACTTCTTGAAATTGAGTTGCTCTGGCTAGTTTTACACTTTGGTGTTCATGTGCATAGAATATAGTATTCTTGTACGCTCCTCTAGGTATTTTCCCTTGGGAGATACATTCCGGCAATCAGCGTACTTGCTTTCAATGATTGTATGACAAATAATGACAGTATTGCTGCCCGTTCGTATTATTCTCCTATTAACAATGTTCTAATATTAATTTTGCGTATAATGGTATATATATTATCTGATTATTAAATTAATATTTTGGTGTAGAATTGATTTTCCTATCTGCTTATGAGCTTCTGTACTTTGTGCTCTCTCAGCCTACTCTTCACTTCTTCTGCGATGGCAAGAAAGTCACTGAAGTTGTTGGGGCTGATGGAAGGAAAATAAAGAATATTGCTGATGAACTCTACAAATGAGTGCCTCTGACCTCTGGCATGCGCTGTGCTTGTGTTATATGTCTTTTCACATTAGAGGGTTTTCATTGAATTGCAGCAAGTTCATGAGCTGCTTCCTGTAAACAGATTTTGCCTCAATGTAATATAGGTACCCAATTATGAATTTATATGAAGGCCATTGAGTCGGGATGACTTATGTTCGGG
Organism: Tamarix chinensis; assembly: GCA_030549775.1. Taxonomy (NCBI): domain Eukaryota; kingdom Viridiplantae; phylum Streptophyta; class Magnoliopsida; order Caryophyllales; family Tamaricaceae; genus Tamarix; species Tamarix chinensis. The sequence goes on from CM060177.1 coordinate 75,058,090, forward strand.
TACCTTGAGCTTGGCAGATTCAGTATTCTAGTAGCGCAAATCTTTAAAAAATTAGGACGCGTTTGAAGTAATGATTCTCGTTCCAGGGTTGCAAAATTTGGACCCTGAAATGTTTGATCCTAGACAATTTGAAAACTAAGACCGAATATGTGCGACATTATTATTTAGAGCTTCGGGCAGAAACTTACGGAAGGTTTCTTTAGTGTTCTCTCCAAAGCTTCAATAATAGCTTTACCGTCGGAGCCATGCAGAATGTTCGAACGAGTCCGCTTGCTAATAAAATGTGTACCCAGAACTGTGATAAATATGGTTGTTGCCTCTAATTTCTTTGCTAGTTTTTAAAAATAGATTTGATATTTTGAGGATCTGCAAAAATCTTTCCTAAAATTGAGGTACCTATCAAATCGTGCATGAGTAGACTGACCGGAGCCGTTTTTGTTGCATTAATACTACATCATTATCAAATCGTGGTAGTCCTCGTGGTGCATATGAATCGAAGTCCATACATTATATATCGGAGGAAAAAAAATACGCTTCGTGGTCGAGATGTTTCCATCAGACTTGGTGGAACTGTTTCTATCGTGGCATACTAGAGATATTTTTAAATAAAATTGGTTGTTTCGCACACTGTTTAGAGTCTGGTTGGTTTTAAAAAAATGTCTGGGAATTCTTTTTTTTAAAAGAAAATCATTTCAGAGTTGCTTGGTTGATCAGGAAGTTATAAGCAAATAAATAAATAAATAAGAAACTAATAAAGAAAGTTATATTAATCAATTCTCCTCTTATAAACTTAAGGAAAGTTGTATTTTTCTGCGGAAAAAATTATTGGGAGTCCAACCTGACATTTTTTCCTTCTTTTATCATCTTCTTCATTGCAGCCTAAAATATTTTTGCCTCTACTTTATCTCTCTTCATCATTATTTGTGATTATATACCTTATTTTGTGCTTCAAATATGAATTTTGGAGGTTGTTGCCGACAGATTTGGAAGTTTAAAATCTCAAATTTGCTATCCATAAAATGCTTCAAAGATTCTTTTCTCTGAAAGACAACTGTTGATGAGCTCCACGACGGAAATGGAGTTTAATCATGGAATTTGTTGAGGATATGATCAAAGAATTGATCTTTGAAATGACCAAAAGATTAAAACCTATGGAAGGTCAATTATTTAGGGCACAAATCGAAGGAAATGGCTGGCTGAGGTTAGGTTTGTTCGTTTCTTAGCGAGAGAGAGAAAAAAAATTGGATTTTGTTTTCATTCAGAAAAATGATGATTTGATCTTTTTCCGTACATGTTCCTTGGCTTATATATACTAGAACCAACTAACTCTAACCTTGCATATATGGCTCAATGTTGTTTGGCTTAATATATACCAGCTCTATATGACAACACAATTACAATACACACACACACACACACACAAATTACATTATATTACAACATTATATTTCAACGTTAGCTTAACACCATCACACCATCAGCATAATAGCATAATCCAGCATAATATAGCATATCAGCACCATAATCCAAATGAGATCTTCCATACCTATTGAATACCATAGAAAAAGACATTATAAGTGATAGATTTATCAATATCATCTAAAAATACATTCATATAATAATTAACAATAGTTTGGTACACATCATTCCCCTCTTCTTAGAGATGTTTCATCCCAAAAACCTTGTATAAACTCGCAAAAGGATAAAGATTAGCAACATTAAATGAGTTACTAACATTACCAAATTTTGCTGGTAAATTTATTTTATAAGCATTATCATTGATCCTTTCCATCACATTAAAGGTTCCATCGCCTCTTGGGTCTAACTTAGTTTCACAAAGGTTTGAAAAATGATCTTTTCTAATGTGTACACATACTAAATCTCCAAGCTGAAATACAACTTTCTTTCTCTTTTTATTAGCTTGGTCAGTTATCTAATGTACCTTATGACATATTTGTTTAATTACTTCTTTATGCATATGCTCAACTTGATTAGCATGATATTTAGCATCAAAATTGAATAAGTTAGAAATAGGTAAGGGAATTAAATCCAAAGGAGTTAAAGGATTAAACCCATAAACCACCTCAAAAGGATATTTATTAGTAGTAGAATCCTTTGCCCTATTGTATGCAAACTCTACTTGTAATATTGTCTCCCATTGCCTAACATTCTTTTCAAGTATAGATCTAAGCATATTTCCAAGAGTCCTATTGTCTACCTTTGTTTGTCCATTTTTTTGAGGATGTAAGTAGTAGAAAATAGCAATTTAGTTCCCAATTTACCCCATAAAAATTTTAAAAAATGGCTAAGAAATTTGACATCCCTATCATACACTATTGCTCTAGGAATCCTATGCAATCTTACCACATTTGAAAATAATAGATCAGCAATAATAATAGCATTATTAGTTTTATGATAGGGTATGAAATATACCATCTTACTAAATCTATCTACTACAACCATAATAGAGTCATTTCCTCTATTAGTCCTAGGCAATCTTAAGATAAAATCAAGAGAAATATTAGACCATGGTTGAGTAGGAATAGACAATGGTGTATAAAGACCAAAAGGTTGGGAAATAGACTTTGCATGTTTACATACCACATAATTTACACAATGTTTAAGCACATATTTTTTCATGTGAGGCCAATATAAATGATTAGTGAGAATGTCTAAGGTCTTTTAGTACCCAAAATGAGCCATCAACCCTCTACTATGGGCCTCTTGAACCAATAATTCCCTATAAGAACAATTAGGCACACAAAGTCTATTTTCCCTAAACAAATAACCAATAAAGATATAATATTTCCCATATGCAGCAGTACTGCAGCAGGTATACAAGTCCTTAAAATCTAGATAAAAAACATACAAGGTCTTGATATGAGAAAAACCCAACATGTTCACATCAATAGTGTCCAATAAAGCATACCTCCTAGATAATGTATCTGCCATCACATTATCTCCACCCTTTTTATACTTGACCACATATGGGAATGATTCTATAAACTTTATCCACTTAGCTTGCCTTTTATTAAGCTTTGATTGACTCTTAAAATATTTCAAAGCTTCTTAATCATTATGAATAATAAATTCTTGAGGCCACAAATAGCATTGTCAACTCTCTAAAGCCCTCACCAAAGCATATAACTCATTTTCATATGTAGAGTATTTTTGCTCACTATTACCCACATTTTTACTAAAATATTCTATAGGTCTACCTTCTTGAGAAAGGAAAAAACCTAGGCCAACACTTGAAGCATCACAATCTAGTTCAAAAACCTTCTCAAAATCTGGCCAAACTAAGATAGGAGCATGAGTTAATTTGTCCTTCGACATCTCAAACACTTTCTGCTGTTCTATGCCCCATTTAAAACCCACATTATTTTTTATTACAATAGTTAAGGGTGCAGATATCATGATAAAATTATTTAAAGATCTTTTATGAAGAGAACATAACCCATGGAAATACTAACTTTAGAAATAGATCTAGGAGTAGGCTATCCTTGGATGGCATTTATTTTCTCGTTATCCACTGAAGCACTATATTTACTTATCACAAATCCTAAGAAAATAACACTTTCAAGATAGAATCAAGATTTGGACATATTAGCATACGACCGTTCAGCATTAAACACATCTAACACAATTGTCAAATGTCCAATATGCTCACCCATTGACTTATTATATATTAGAATATCATCAAAGTATAAAACTACAAATTTCCTAATAAAATCTCTTAAAACATGGTTCATCAATCGTACAAAAGTTCTTGGAGCATTTGTTAACCCAAAGGGCATTTCCAACCATTCATATAACCCAAAATTTGTTTTTAATTTTTTTCCATTCATCTCTAGGTTTCATCCTTATTTGATGGTAACCACTCTTTAAATCAATTTTAGAAAACACTACAAATCCATATAATTGATCAAGCATTTCATCAAGCCTAGGAATTTGATACCTATACTTGATAGTAATCTTATTTACTACCTTACTATCTATAAAAATTCTCCAACTCCCATCTTTCTTAGGAACTAAAAGATTAGGAACAACACATGGACTCATAGATTCTCCAATGTATCCCTTATTCAAAAGGTCAGTAGCTTGATTTTTTTATCTCCTTAACTTCTTCAAGATTATCCCTATAAGCTAGTTTGTTAGGAATAATTGCTCTAGAAACAAATTCTATTTAATGTTCTATGCCCCTTAATGGGGCCAGTCCCTTGGGATTGTCATCCAGAAACAAATTAGAAAATTTAGCAAGCAATTTTTTCACATTTGTAGGCAAAAGAATCTAGCAAATTAGGTTAGGCTTCATAACACTCTTTATAAGCCATCAAATACACAAGTAGGTTATTCTTCAAGGCCCAATAAACATTACATTTCTTAGCATAAAACCCATAAGACTTCTTAGAGCCCTTACCATTAAATCCACAAGGTAAATCATACCTATTCAACTCCTCATAATAAAATTTCATTTTCACTTGATCCTCATAGATCTCCTCATCTGAATCCTTATAATTAGTTAATAATTTAGAATATTTAATTTCACCCTCATTTTCATAATTAGATTCAATCTCACTAGAATCTGTCATGTAAATTGTATGTCTATTAGGACATTTAGCAGCAATGTGTCCTAATCCTCTACACTTATAACACTTAATATTTATAGATCTAGGTTGTACTACTATACACAACTGCTTTCCTTTTATAATATGTATTCCCAAATTTTGTCTCAGTACTTTTTCCCTTAAAATAAATCTTTGGTTTATCCTTCCAAGTCTCAGAAGTACTACCACCATGATTTTTCCTAGGATTATCCTCAAATTTCTGTTTAGATCTTCTAAGCTATCCTTCTAATTTAATTGCCACATTTACCATTTCCTTAAGTGTATCATAAGGATATAAGTCAACCTTATAAGGTATATCCCTATTTAAACCACTCAAAAATCTAGCCATTATGGCATCCTTTTTGATGCAGGAGTAGAGTCGTATGACACGACACCAACTAAGATGGCTACGCTGCTCTACGTAGATACATAAACATGGAGGAGCATGCATGGGCTGCATGCAACGTTCTTTAGTTAGCGTAACATTTATTATTAAGTCATTTATTTTATTTTTATTTCGAATCAAATAAGGTTTTTATTAGCTAGATCATTTAATATCTTCTAGCTAGTCTTAAGTCATTTATTATTATTTGTATTTCAAGTCAAATAAGGTTGTTACTAGCTAGATCATTTAATATCTTCTAGCTAGTCTTAAGTTATTTATTATTATTTTTACTTCTAGTCAAATAAGGTTGTTAGTAGCTAGATCATTTAATATCAAATAGCTAGTCTTAAGGGAATTAATGCTTTTGGGAGGGAATATGCTTGTAATCTTTTGAGAAGATGCTTGGTTCCTTGGCTATATAAACCATTGGAAACCAAGTAGAAAGACACAAATTGAATAAGAAGAACAACCTTAAGCATTGCTTAAAACCCGAATTCTGTGTGTATTCATCTCGTGACAAGTCGAATCTATGTGAGCGATTTGTTTTGAATCGTTTCGAAACAAAACCGAATATGTGTGAACGGTTTTGTCCTCGAAACCTTAATCTTTATTTCTGTGTGGTTTAAAGATTAATTTATTCTTCTACCTCGTGTTCCATCATCATCCACCCCTTTGAATCCCCATCATCAACCTCCATAATCCATACTCATCAAATACTCCATATAAACTCCATCTAAATCTAAAACTCTAACCGTGCACGCATCACTTTTCCTTAACGATATTAGCCTTAATCAAAGCCATCTCTAGATATTTATAATATTCATCTACTATCCTATTTCCTTGAGTTAATATTTGTAACTTCCTATACAAATTTTGATAGAATAAAGCCCTTCTCATCAAAGAATAAAGCCCTTCTCATCAAAGATTTAAATTCAGCCCAAGTTTGAGTAGGCGCCTCTCCACTTTTATGCTTAGTTGTCACCAAATTATGAAACCATGAAGATGCATAATCAGAAATGTCCACAATAGCAACCATAATTTTCTTTTCATCAAAATAATCCTTATAATCAAACACTAATTCTATTTTTATTTCCCACTCAAAATAATAATCAAGGTCACTTTTACCATTAAAACTAACAATATTAAATTTAATATTTCCTAAATTTATATTAGTTTGATCATTCTCCCTAATGTTCTAATTTTATCTAAATCCTATTTCCTGTTCACTAGTGTTAGAGACTTCATCTTCCATTTCTTCCAACTCTTTTGTCCTTGGACTAGATTCTTTAGGTATCCTACCAGTATTCCTAGCAATAGATCTATTAGAGTCTGTTTCAATGCTGTCAAGCATACTGGTAATAAGAGTAAGACTATTTTATATAGTGCTAATCAAGGTTAACAAATTTTTAGTAGATACACTAATAGTTTGATTATTCCTTTTATTCTAATTAACAAACTCCCCATTACCTATAACACCCTCAAAATTCACTACTGAAAAATTTTATTTTATTAAAAAGAATTAGCAAAAGTAAAATAATAAAACTGTGAATTATAGGGATATTACTGCCACACTTAGTACCAGACTAGTTCACTTATACCGTTCCAATACCAAGTGCTAAGGCTGAAAGAAAAAAATACAACTTACGAGAAACTCAAACCAATGATTAAATTAGAATAGCGCAATTAACATTTTATAAGAGTATAATCCACCGATGGTGGTTACAAAAAACGAATACATTAAAGCTATGAATTTAAAGGAGACAGAGTAAAACCCTAACAGTTCTGGATAGTTCCTTACGCTCTTTCTCGAGGGTCCACTTGAGTAGCGCTTAAAATGACCTGCAAGGGACACTGCCCATTGAATAGATAGGGGCCCCATGAATGGAACCCTTCAGTACTACGGTACTGAATAACCCCTTTAAAAATACACTTAAAAGTAGGCACGCAATTTAACACATGATATACTACTATATCCATATATAACGACAGGTGTAAACATAATATCAGATACATACCTTCACATCATGGACAAGTCAATCAGATATTAATGGTGCATGTATAACATTCACTTTCATACATTTGTATACTTAATAAGTCAATCAAATATTAATAGGTCATAATGAACCATCAATACTTTTAGGGCCTTAAGGACATTAGTCCATCATTAATCAATCATCTCGGATTATAAAGATCCATGTGAGTGCAGGAACCCCACTATTATGGCCGGTGGATAGATCATGCAGGGAAAAATGCTCTTGGCCACTATTATTTGCCGGTGGACCGATTATGCAGGAAAAATGCTCCTGGCCACTATTATTCGCCGGTGGACCGGTCTGGCCCCAACTCACAAGGTGTTCCACTGTAAGTAATTAGTGTCTTCCCTATGTCTTATCGTTTTTACGTTTGGTTTTTTGAGCACGAAATTACCTACTATTATAGCCGGTGGAATGGTCATTTAGGGCAAAATGCTCCTGGCCAGTATTATTCGCCGGTGGACCGGTCATGCAGGGTACCCCGGCTCCTAGCTACTATTATTTGCCAATGGACTGTTTTGGGTCCGACTCAAAAATCTTCCTCTTTAAATGATTAGTGTCTTATCATATCTTATTCGGAATTATTTCACCCTTGACATGCATGGCTAACTATATCCACACTTATCCTCCCAAGAGGGCCTGTCCCATATCTTGAGACTTCTACACCTCCTAACTCACCCTGACATCCTTCCCTTAATCCACCTTCTCACACCGAGAGCCCGACTCCTAAGTGTGGTGGTCAAGCCCACTCACCGCCTTACCTTAGGGTTTCTCCAAAAATCCCTAATCTGGGCCTATATGGCCCATCCTTCTCTGCCTTACACATCCCAAACTATTTCAACACTCCCCACGTCACAACCCTTATATTCATCTCTCACTTCATACCCACTCATTCTTCTTTACTTTTATTATTCTATTTTTATTTTTCCAACTTTTCAAATTAGGGTTTCCTCCCAAACCCTAGTTTCTCCCACTCTTTCATTTTACTTATGTCCCCTTTTTTCTTTCTCACCACTCATGGATCATGGATTATTTAGGCCAATCTTACCTACGTTAGCCAACTTAATTCCCTTTGGTTATCTTATTTTCCTAATTTTCTTTTTCATGCCTTTCACCTGATATCCTGTTATTAAACTTCCTAGCATGTATGTCCTAGGGGTCACATCATATAACATCGTACACATGACACATGTAATCATCATCCATAGGCCATAAAGAAGTTACATGAGCATACATCCACTCCATGTTACGCTACCAACGATTAATCATTAAACATAAAGTACACGATATGGCATAACACATGGCACACAAGGCACGTAACCCACACATAGTTAATTTTAGCCACATCCTTGCTCAGTTTGGGTTATCAAGTTATCTTTCACATTTAATAGGCCACTAAACACCCTTCATAATTGTTATATTTAATATATTTCCCATTTGGTTGGTTAGATTACCAATTTGCACTTTCCTTTATTATAATTAACAAATTGCCCTTTAGTTGGTCAAATTACCAAATTACCCCTATTCATTATCCTAATTACCTAATTACCTCTTTAGTTGGTTAAATTATCAAATTTCCCTTCACATTTATCATATTTACCATTTTACCCTTCTCCATTATTGAATTATCATTTTACCCTTCTCATTTACTAAATTATCATTTTACCCTTTTCAATTATTATAATTACCAAGTTACTCCTTTCCAATTTCCACTCCACCCCCTTTTATTTACAAAATTACCATTTCACCCCTTTACTTTTAAATTTACCATTTTACCCCTTAACTTTCAAAAATTACCAAAACACCCTTTCACTTATAAAATTACTATTTTCCCCCTTTACATCCAAGATTACCATTTGGCCTTTTAATTAAGAAATTACCATACCATTTTGTCCTTTAATTACGAAATTACCATTTTTCCCTTTTATTATAAAATTACCAATTTACCCTTTAATTACTATTTTACCCTTTATTCACAAATTTACCAATTTACCTTTTATTCACAAAATTACTATTTTGCCCCTTTATTTCCAAAATTACCATTTTACCCTTTACTCCCAAAATTACTATTTTATCAATGTTACTTATAAATTACCATTTACCCTTTATTTCTAAAATTACCAATTTACCCTTTTTAACTTACAAATTTCCATTTTCGCCCTTTACATCCAAAATTACCATTTTATCATTTTTAGTTATAAATTACCATTTTACCCTTTACTTCTAAAATTATCAATTTACCCTTTTTGACTTACAAATTTCCATTTTTGCCCTTTACATCCAAAATTACCAATTTACCCCTTACTTAAAAAATTATTTAAATAATAAGAGTGTGATAAATAAAAAAAATATTTATTTTAATTTATTATATATTTATATCCAATTTTATATACTCAAAAATCCATAAAATAATTAAATTAAATAGATTTAAAAGGCTAATTTATCCCAAATAAAAGTTATTTATTAAATTATAGGCTTTTATAAATTTGGGGGATTACATTACCCTCCATGTTTATCAATCTTTACTCCCTTACGAACACTTATGACTCTCAGCAATAATGCACAAAACATGTCCCAAATCAGTATAGAATAACAAATGTCAACTCACATAAATCATATAAACAACACATGTTCAACACATAGTCTTTATGATTTTTCCCTAGATATAACTTATGAATAAATAAATACCAATAAAAAGAAAGAGAAGGAAAAATAAAGGAAGAATTTCACTGGGTTAATTTGCTAGAGGCAAAAATCTAGAACCTCTCTTCTTGGATTTTGCTGCTACTCATGAATGGGAAACCACGTAAGTTGAGAATCAAAGATGCGTTTGTAAAAGAATTGAGTTTTGAATTTCTTAGTGTAGATGGAATTAAGCTATATGATGTAGGGTAAGAAAGAAAAGACAATTAGAAAAATCAAATATATGAAGTAAAGGAATAGAAACAACCATGTAAATGGAATCTCAACCACGTAGTTAGATCTTCTCTTTAGCAGCTTAATCTTGCTCCAATTTGCTATGTCGTTTAGTAGCTAGTAGATCTAGATCAAGAATTTTCTAGTCTGACAATTAAATTCCAAAACCTACAAATTAATGAGCTAGATATGATAAGAACTCTTCAAGAACAACGACATATTTTTTGTGTGTCGAAGAAGTTGTAAGAAATAGGGATGATTTCTTGGAAAATTAGTTCAAGAAAATTCAAACTCATTATACTTTCAAGATCAAAATTCGATAAAGTGGGTTGAAGTTGAAAATGCCAAGCTTGAAGTTAGAAGCATAAGATCTGAATTGAAACTTGAAGTTTAAACTAGTATTACTCGACTTTAGATAGATCTTGATGGGTCTTACTTGGATTTCAACAGATCAAGTGATTGTTGACAAAAAAATCAATGGATCTAATGACTTGTGAGAGAAATCCAAGAGATTAGAACTATAATCAATTGAAATGAGAAGACTACATCAGATTTGTAATGGATCGAGCCACAATGCTCTACTACCACTTGTTGAGTTTCGTAGTGGAAATGGAGTTTAATCATAGAATTTGTTGAGGATATGATCGGAGAATCAATATTTGAAATGGATAAAAGATTAGAACCTATGGAAGGTCAATTACTCAAGGCACAAATATAAGGAAATGGATGGTTGTGGTTAGGTTAGTTCATTTCATCATCGAGATCCCCAACATGCTCTTATCTCCCTTTCTCTTAGAATGGCAAGACAAAAAATTGAGCCTGTTGGTATGTTTTAGGGATTTTACCCTCATTTTTTTCTTTTTTTTTCTATACATACTAATATAAAAAATTAATCATAAATAAAAAATTAATTATAAATAATATTTTTATCAAAAATTTATTTTATATAAATCATTCCTTAAAAGAAAAGAAAATTAAATTTTCTCATTTTTTTCTTTTCTTTCCTTTTTATTTTTTTAAATCAAATGGAGCCTTAATGTGTCAACCTATTATTCTCTATTAGTTAAAATTTAGTCTTACATCAACAAACTAGTTTCTTTTGATAGCATCATTCCTATAAACATAGTGAATCCATAATATGTTTCAATGCTTCAAACTCGTACTGACATATGAAATGATAAAAAAAATACTAAGTACGTATGTTCCAAACTAAAGTGATCCCTCAATCAAATTGATCAATTAAAAAATTCTAGTTTGAAAGAAATCATAAACTTACGAAATAGACTTTAGATACTTGGTGATGCAATAATAAATTGATAGACAAAGATCTTAAATAGTGGAGAGGATGGGTTGCATAGGAAGGTAGATAATAATAACATACAATTTATAATGATGGAAATTAATTTTATCCTATAGAATTTGACAATCTCAGTGAACTTGTATACTCATCAGCTGTTGATTATGTCTGAATTTATAATGGGTTGCATTATCATCTTGAATAGGATTTTAGGTCTGATGTCATACTTGCATTAACTAAAAGACATTAATAATCAACTAAAACCAATAATCATTCACTTGGATTCTATATCTCCTCTAAATGCAACAGATGTGTATAATGGTATTAGAAGGTGTGAATTTTAGGTTTGGTGGTGTATTTTATTTATTAAGATAGAGTATGTATATTTCAATTATAGGGGATGTACATCATTATAATACCATGCCTTTAAGGAATTTTAAATATGTTTAATCATGATTCAGATATGTATTTAAAATTTATTTTAAAGAGGGCTTTGATAAAGGGGTAAAATATGTGAATAGATTTAGTGTCCTAAAAAACCAATCAAATTGTTTTTAGGAACACTTTTTCAAGTGGTGAAATAGGATTTTTAATTCTAAAGAACTAGGTAATAGGTTCTAGCAAATCAATAAGTAGGTGAAGCTAGTTAATATGTTATGTCAAACAATTCAACCTATAATATTTTAAATTTTAGATATTACTAATCCTGATTAACAAATAACTTAACCAAATTTGAATCTCAAAAAATTGTTAATTTTACCTTATCCTAATTACTTAATTCTAAATCATAAATTAACCCTAATATTTATTTCAGGTTATTAATATTTTTAATCTAAAAATAATTTATTGTGAGTTTTGACTGGGTATTTTAGTACAACATAACATTGTGTTGGTTTGTGCATGTGTTGGAGAAGTTTGGTGTAGCATAGAGTTTTATGTAAGAAACATGAGGGTACTATGTTAATAAACATGGTCTATGTTTATTAAAGAAACTTTTGATGCATTTTATGCAAAAGTCAAAAGTAAGAAAATAAACATGGAGTTCCCATGCTTCCTAAACACAAACCATATTTTTTTTAGTTTTCTTAAGCACACTTTTTTTCCCTATAGGGCTTTTTTCTTCTATACAAGGAGATATGTTGAAATCTTATCTGTCGAGTGTTGTTCGTCCTAACGTCTTATACTTCTCCATAGAATTCTCCACTTAAAGAGCATTATATATTTATGTAATTGATTGATTAGTTTAATTACACAAGAACACTAATAAATATCTCTACTTTTTTCTAAATTATTTTTTTATGTCTGAATTCTCAATTGTTCATATTCTTGTTAATTCTTATTTGGTTGGGATCTCTTTAAATCCAAGCTAATTTTGCAACAATTTGGTATCAGAGCTATGTTGTTGAAGAGATTCGATTATCGAGATGGGTACAAGATTCAATATAGATAATTTTAATCAATCTGTTAATTTCGAATTATAAAAATTGAAGATGTGGGTGATTCTAATTCAAAAATTATTGGAAAATGCTTTATCTGGCCATTCAAAGAAGCCATAGTTGATGACCGATATGAGATTTGAAGAATTAGATATAAAGACCCTCTCTACGATACAATCGTGCCTATAAAATGATATCTTGTGGAAGGTGACAAAAGAATCAACAAATGTTATCTTGTGGTTAAAAATGGAGTCATTGTATATGAAAAAATCAGTAGCAAATCGACTACTGTTGAAGATTAGGTTTTATGACCTAAAATTAGGTGAGGGTCAATCCTTAAAAAGTCTCTTGATTGAATTTGAATCTAGTTATGAATTTGCATAATATAGATGTTAAATTAGATGATGAAGATTTGGCTATTATATTGCTATGTTCTTTGCCAACATTTTTTAAATATTTTTGTGAGACCATTTTTATGGGAAGGGTAAGTTAGTCCTTAAGGATGTGAAATCCGTCCTACTGTAATGAGGGTTAATTAATAGTCAATGATGTGTAGCAGAACAAGTGGTTTTAAAATTACCCACTTTTACGTAATTTATAATGATAAACTAAGTGCAAATTTTGAATTGAGGATATGGATGAAGTATCACACAAAGTAATTCTTCAAACTAGCTTTGAAAGCCTCACATAGATAACTCTAAAAGTATCTTTAATTAAGAAACATACAGTAACCTTCACTAGATAACTCTATATAAACCCATACAAGAAAGGTATAGAGGGTATCTAAATTATCACTCACATAGATATGATAATTTAGATACAAATCTATCTTACAAATCACACAGATAACATAACCATATAACAAAGAAACTCACACAGGGTTTTGACGAGAGAAAACTTGATTTAATTACTCAATTCAACTATCCTTCTTAAATATTGAGTTTACATGCAATATTTATAGAATAATATCCACCTTCTCAATAATAGGATAAACTAAATCTAAATAAGGTAAATACTAATAAAATCACTATTCATGTGAAGAGTAATCTACTATGATAACTATAATTAAATCCTAATAAAATCTTAAAAATATAAGATACATCATAAGATAAAATATAAACACTATCTAATTTCTTAATGATTAAGGAAATAAATTAACTCAATAATATCCTAAATTAATTATCAAATAAGTCAATAACAACATAACATAGTCATCTAGTGGATCTTCAGAGACCTACACATAAGAACAAGGGTATCTTACTTGTGGGAATGAGTAAAACCCATAAAAAGGATGGTCAATATGCTATATACTAATCAAGGTAATACTATTATCAAATTAAGGATACAAATAACATATGCAATCACAATTGATGATAAGTACACATTCAAACTAATGAAACATCTCATAAAATAAATGTTGATCCATGCCTATTCATTAAATATAACCATTTTTATTCTTTTATATACGTTGACTTCAGGAACTCCACTATTCTTAAACTAGTGGAATGGTTTGAAAAACATTCTCAAGGAAACCTAAGCTACAATTATCATCCGATGGAATAGATCTAAATACATCACCTTCTTAGGGTAAAATGCTCTTGAGTCACTATTATCCTTTGGTAAAATGGATACAAAAACATCATATTGGTCTTGAATTATGTACTTTTCCACTTGAAGTCATTAGTGTCGTATCCATAGGTTTTACAGTTATATTTTCATTCACGATGACTAAGGTCCCCACTATTCTTAATCTAGTGGAGTAGACTAAAACACCTTCTTGAGGCAAAATACTCTAGAGCTACTATTATACTCTAGTGGAATGGACACAAAAACATTACCTTAGTCCTACGCACATGATCTTTCACTTTAAATGATTAGTATCTCATTCATGATTGATTTATAGGTACCAAACACATTAAGACAAATAAGCACATAACAAAATTCATAAGTACAATATCTAGAGTCAAGATCCTTAATTTCCTCAAACCCTAATATTATACTCTGAACATAATTTTTCTTATATTGATCATTCAATGACCAATTATAGTATATCATTTCCAAATATTATCATTATTATTGTACCCAAAATTCATGGTTTAACGTCCACATCTCACACACACAATAATAACCTTATTTATAAAGCTTGCAAAAACCCTATATATATATATATATATATATATATATATATATATATATATATATATATATATATATATATATATAATTTCAAGATTAGTCATAACTCTTTCCATAAGGCTTGGATGACTACCCAAATTCAATAAACATCCTCAAAATACTAGTATTAACAACATATACAAAATTTGTGGTCTAACTCAATGGTTTTGCATATAGGATAATAATATTACTATTTTAAGGTTATTCTACCCTAATTAAGATATTATTTCATTTTGAGGAAGCCACAAAATTTAGTAATTAATCCAAATACATCCCTTGATATCATTATCATATTTAATACATCTAGCACATAAGAATACTGAGATCTCTAGATTAATCCATAGTACTATCCTATAAGTTATATTTTCCCACAATTATGACATATCATATTAAGATTATATCAACACATCTTTCTTATTCTAACTTTGTTTATATCATATACATCCACATTATCACAACATATCATTAACATCATACATTCCATTATATAATAATAATATTATGATAGTGCATATATCTATTCAAGTATTTAACACAAAAACCTTAAAAAATTGATTAGTATCCTTACTGGCAAGGATACTAAGCTCTAAGCATGTAAATCCTAGACTTTATCCTATGAAATCACCAGAATATCACCTACGAAAAATGATATAGTAGATAGTTAAGCTCAAAGATTATAACTGAGGTTAAAGTTAAGGTAAAAGAGGGTAAAATGAAAATATTATAAGTTAAAGGGAAACTTGAGCTGTGTGAAACTATGGTGGAATGTATGGTGGAGCTATGGTGAAAATATGGTGGTGTTTATATAAGGTTTGGGGGTAAAAAAGAGGGTGTATGGCTGAAATGGTAAGGTAATACAGGTGTGCAATAGGAGGTGCACACCCAAGCCCTAAGCTAGGATTATGCACGGATAGGCTGTGACAAGAGGCATGGCTATGTTTGAGCATTGATAGTGTAGAAAAAAATATAACAGGTGTGAATAGACATGTGATAGGTTGTGTGTAGGCCATGTGAGGGGGCATGGGCAAACTATGCTTGTTTGTGTGGGTGTACAATAATAAAAATTAGGATTTCATGGATTTGTGTGAGGCCATATGCAGGCCGTGCATCTCAAAAAAATGTTATAGATGTGAGGAAAGAAGAAGGAAAAAAGATGGTGGTCAATGGTGATGGCCGACAATGATAAAGGGGAGTGATGGGATGACCTTGGTGGTCGATCCACATGGCTTTGGATAGTTTATGGTGGTGCATGGTTATAATGGAGGTTATTCAGGCATGCAAAATAGAACACGATCGAGGGAGGAGAAGAAGAAGAAAGAAAGAAAGAAACAAAGAAAGAAGAAAAATAGAAGCAGTTGGGGGTACTGGTTTTTGATAGATTTTGGGTAATAAATGGCAAAAAAAAAATGAGGGAGAAGGAAATTGGAGCAGTATATTTATATATATACAAGTATGTGGCATGTGATGGGTAAAAGAAAAAAATGCAGAGGGAGGTAGTTGAGGTATGAGGGATGGTAGAGAAGAAAGGAGAGGAAATTCAAAAAGGGGATGATGGAGTGTTGGGGTGAAGATGACAGGTTCTACAATAAGGGTGATGGTTGTGTGAGATGGAAAATGGTAGGGAAGGGTGTGGAGTTGAGGAAAAAGAAACGTAAGATGGTGAGGGTACAGGATGAAGGTGATGATGGTGGTTGCAGTATAGGTGAGAGTGATGGTGCAAGTTACAAGTCATAAGATTTGAGAATGGTCAAGCCTAACGGTATAATGAGGTAGGAGAAAGGAGAAAATAAAAAGAAAAAAAGAAAAAAAAAGAAAAAAAAAGAAAAAGAGAAAAATGTTTAAGATTATTTGTAGATAAATTTCAGATTAGCCAAAATGGATAAGATTAGTGATAAAATTTACCGGAATTAAGATTGGTTTATAAAATATAATTTATCTAGGTTAAAGATTTGGATTAGGTTAAGATTTTAGGACTAAGAAATTTAGTTAAGGCTAAAAATAATATTTTCTCAAGAGTAGAATCAAATTAGTGTATTAATGATATGGGATTAGGTTAAAAATTTTTTTGGGGGGGGGTATTACAATTGGTTTTAGACATTTGAAGTGACTTAAGGAGGAGAAGTCTTGATGGGTAACAATGCTTCTTGCAAAGTTTCTAGGATTAGGATGGTGAAGGTAAGGATGCATGAACATGTAGTTATTACAATATCTAACATGGGACATGTCCTAGAGATGACCAATAACCTCATATCTTTGAGTTCCTTGTATTCAGGATGGTACCCTGATAGTTATAAAAGGGGATCTAGTGGCGATGAAGGGGAATCGGGTCAGTACATTGTAGAAGTTGGTGGGTTCCATTATTTTAGGGACAACTACTATGACATCGTTAAGGTTTTTATACTTTGGCACATGAGGTTAGGACACATGAGGATAGAGGATTTTCAAGCCTCTAGTCAGGTATGATTATGAAGAATTAGCTATCTATACTTTATCTAGTGTAGAGACTGTTATTGATGTGTATGAGCCATCATTATTCTTAGAGGCTATTGAGAGTGCTGATTTTGTTGAGTGGTGTGCTGCTATGGAGGAAGAGATGGAGTCCATATTAAAGAATCAAAAATAGGAACTTGTGAAGGCACTAAAGAAGAAAAATATTCTTGATTGCAAGTGGGTGTATAAGTTTAAATAGGGAGCTCTAGGGGTCGAGAGACCAAGACACAAGGATCATTTAGTTGCATGTGGATTAAGTTAGATACCTGGTGTGAACTATAATGAGGTACTTTCTCCAATGTTTAGACATATTTCTATTCGTACTTTTCTTGCACTTATGGTTATTCATGATTTTGAGTTGGAGTAGTTCAATGTTAAAACTACATTTTTGCATGGTGAGCTTAAGGAGGAGATTTATATGTGATAGCCCAATGGGTTTGTGGTTGAGGTAATATGTGATCATATATGCCTATAGAAGAGATCACTATATGGTTTGAAGAAATCTCCTAGATAGTGGTATAAATGATTTAATCAGTTTATGCTAGAGCATGGTTTCTTTAGGAGTGAGTGTGATGGATGTGTGTATTAAAAGGAGATGGAAGGTGGATCATTTGTCTATCTTTTACAATATATTGATGACATACTTGTGGAAGCAAAATATATGTTTGATGTTGATAAGGTGAAGGAAATGTTAAAGAGTGAGTTTGAGATGAAAGATCTTGGAGGTACAAAGAGAATCCTTAGGGTGGAGATCATTAGAAACCATGAGTAGAAGATTTTATACTTGTCACAGGAGTCCTATGTGAAAAAGTTGTAGGAGAGATTTCTTATGACGGATGTTAAAATGGTGAGAACTCCATTAGCTACCCGCTTTAGATTTTTGCTTTGGGTTGTTTCAAATACAAAGAGGAAGATGGGTTCATAGTAGTCATTCCATATTCGAATGTTGTTGGTTGTATCATGTATGCTATAGTATGTACCCAACCTAATATTAATCAAGGTCTTAGTGTTGTGAGTTAATATATGATGAATTTAGGAAAGGCTTACTGGGAAGTAGTGAAGTGGATCCTTAGTTACTTTAAGGAATGAAATCAACTTATATTAAGTATAGAAGATCAATTAATTTGCTAGTTGGGTTCATGGACTTTGATTATAGTAGAAACCTTAATAAATGGAGATCAATAAGTGGATATGCTTTCTTTCTTGATGGTTTTTCTATTAGGTGAAGGTCTTCTTTGCAGGATGTGATAGTCTTTTCCACTATTGATGAAAATTATATAGCCATGAAAGAGGCTTATTAGGAACCCTTGTGGCTTAGTGGTTTAGTATGAGAGTTGGTGTTTTTGTCGTATTAATTAATTAAGGAAATTAATATAAGGTGTATGGATCTACTTTTGGTGTGCAACTTGGTTAATCTCATTCTCACGATTAAAAGATGACTTAGAAATAAATATTATATTACGACCTAATCTAGTGGTGGATTTTTATTTCCCTAACATATTTCTCATATCTGCGGGTTTCCCATTATTTTCATTATTTTTATCGTTATTAGGTTACTTTATTTTATTTACTCCTTTTATTATTATTTTGATAAACCCCCATTAGTATTTTTCTTATTCATTTATTTTGTATTATTTAGGATTTTTATTTTTAGTTTTAGTTTTATTTTCAAGCTAGTTAAATAGAAATGAGCCCTGTCAATCCCCGGCCTAGAACGATACCCTTATTTACCAGTGCTATAATTGACAACAAGAAGGTTTAAATGGCATGCCAGATATGGTCACACTTATTTTTGGTGCCGTTGCCGGGGATTGGTAACTTCACCTTTATTTTGCTAGTATTTTTAGTGTGTTTTTATTTTTAGTGTTGTTATATTTTTTCTTTTATTTTTGTTTTAGATTATCTTAGGATTTTGGTGTGTTTTGTTATTAACCTTTTCCTTTGAAGTGTTAGTGTTTTCAGCTGGCTATGAGAGGATCCTTTGGTTATGGACAACTTTGCATGAATCCTAATGCAAGAGTAAATGAGGTAAGTCTGAGTAGTCTAACTGATAAACTTAACAAACTCACTGCTCTTGTTTTGTAGGTTGCGAAAGCTACTGTAGTTGTTAATACAAGTGGAGTGTGTCATACGCAAGGAAATCCATATGCTTACCATGAACAAGCTATGAAAGGAGGAGGATGGAGACAACTTAATGCTCAGTATTTCAATGGTTTTCAAGGACATGATCCCCATACAAGCACATACTATTCAGGAATGAGGCATCAACCCAACTTTGGATGGGAGATGAATGATTAGTATCAAGTGTCATATCAAAACCCTTACACGTGTGAATATGAAGCTTCAAAATATTATCAATATCCTCAACAAGAACTTTCTCCGGTTTCAGAACCCTCAAGGTCAGAAAAAATGGATAAGCTTCTTGAAGAACTGATAAATGGTCAAAACTAGTTGGCAGAAAGCCTAAATCAGCTGATGCAAAGTCAGATTAGACAAAATGAAAGGGTGTTAGTGATAGAGGAGAAAATGGGTGATATGGTCAACATGATGAATCAATTACAAGCACAAGAAGAGATCTCTAGTATTTCAATTCCAGATTCAAGTGAGAGTTATGAGGGTGATGATGCCATATTCGAATGTAAGGATGAGCTAGTTAAGGAGGTTCCCATGGAAAACATTGAAAAGAAAGATCAAGTGGAATAAGAGCTTGTAAAAGTAGAAGAAGAATCTCATCAAAATGAGGATCAAGTGAACAAAGAGAAGTATATGGATGACAAGACTATCACTTTCACCTACCATATACCATCTTTGAACATTTATTCCCTAATTTTGCTTGGAGATAACCATGAGACACAAGGTAAGCCTCTGAACCACTTTGATTTTATTTATGCTAACCACACTCCTTGTTTCCCCTCTTTTAGTAGGTTATATGGATCCAAGAGTGAAGAGAGTAATCAAATCACCTTAGATACATTTAATAAGAAGCGTGATGCTCCAAAGGAGAGGTTATGTTGGAAGGATGTGTTTAAAGATTCTGAGATAGGAAAATATGTTCTTCCTTCGATAGAGAGATTACCGTACATTGACATTGGGCAAAACATTCTCTCTCTACACATGAGCTTAAATTCCATGCTAGGTAAGTTACGTTCTTGCTGGATCAAATCTTTCATTAAATCTAACATTTTATCTTTTTCTTCCATGCAGGATAAAGATGATCAGCACAAGGAAGGATTTGGTGAAGCGGCTCTGAAGTGGACGTATCCACCTTGAACGATAAAAACCGAGATCATGTCAGGCTGAAGACATAAAAACAAGCGCTACTTGGGAGGCAACCCAATGTCATAAGGGAGTTTTCTATCCTCTAGTCATTTATTTATTTAGTTTTTATCTCCATACTTTAAATTACATGTTTCTTTAGTTGTTTACACATTGAGGAAAATGTGTGATTTAAGTGTGGGGGTGCATTTGTTTTATGTATGTGTCAAAAAAAAATTGTTTTGATTTTTTTAGAGTGTTTAGTGTTTTTAGAGTCGTAGTAGCCTTAACTAATCAGTGAGGAATATATCTTTGAAATATAACGAAAAAGAAGATCATGAAAATGAGATAAAGTAAGTGGAGATTTTTTGTGTTGATTTGGATATAGGAAACACATATTTACGTGCCTAAATTTGAATGGAGAAAGATCATGTATGATTTTCTAACCACCAACATGGCATGTTGAGATTCATCATATTCCTTAATGAGCTTTTGAACCATATATATACCTTCTTTTTCTGAGCGAATTTACATAAAATCATCTACTATTTATTAGCTTCAAAAATTTCTTTATAAACCTCATATACGTTAAATTGTTTTGATCAAATTATTTGCCATAGATCTTTTAATAGACTATAGAGATTACTAGAACTTACTCTTGTGCTAGTCGAAGCTTATAGTCAAAACATGTTCTGATGGAGAAAATGATAAAGGCAACTTAGGAATTTTCCATCACATGACCAAATAGCTTAACCTAATTTGTGTATCCATGATATACACCCCATAGAAACCCTTTGAGCCTATACATGGATTATATATTTTTCTTCATTACCCACATTGAATAACCGTTAGGCTTTAATCTCCTTACCTTTGCTTAAAGCTAGTGGTAGGAAATCATATCGTTATGGATATAAAGAGTGGTTGTGTATGTGTGTATGTGTGTATGTGAAAGAAATATATGTATTTATGCTAAAAAAGGGGAGTGGCTATGTTTGGTGGAGAAAAAAATTTGAAAAAAAAATGAAAAAAATGAAAATTGTGAAAAAAAAAATTTGAAAAAAAAGGATGAGAAAAAAATGTTAGGATATAAGGAAGAGAGGGAGTTATGGAGATTATGTTGAGAAAGTTCTATTCATGTTACACTTTATTCTAAAGGTGGAGAGGTGTATCTTTAATCATTGATGTGGAGTTATGCTTATATTTCATATAATTATTAGATTCCACTAGCTCTTGATCTTTTTAGGACCACACTCCTAAAATACTCCATACCCTTCTTTACCTTAAACCCCGCTACAACCAATAAGTAAGTCCTATTTGATTCTTGAGATGAGAAGCCTTTGATCTGATGGAGATTAGTCACAAGAGTTAAGCATATGGTTCAGTCCATTTGGCAAGTATTTGATATCTTTCATGAGGTTTTATCCACAAAAAATGAGCCTTCTTTATTGATATATGTGAGTCGTTTGTTATTTTTATCATCTTAGCTCACATACATGAGTGTTTCTATACATTTGTAGCCATGAATCTAAGAGAGAAAAAAATAGAGGGTATCCATAGTGAGTATAGATCTTGATGTAACTAAGGCGTGGTAGATTTTCATCCATAATATTGATCTGTTCATACCTGTCATGTTTATGTATGAACCATATGATGAAATTGATCCTTTAAATTTTCCAATGCTGAATCTAGATTGATTCCTAATCTTGACATTTGAAAGTAAAAGATTCTGAGACAAATATGGTTAAGGGTGTTAGGTTTGATTTTATTTTATTTGCTTTTGATTTTGTGGGTATATCATCAGCAAAACCCTCACGAGACCATACTCGTCCTCGATGGGTGACCTAGGGGTTTAAAGGGCTTGTTACACATGCTAAGTGTAATCGTGAGACCTACAAAAGTGGCTAGTTAATTTAATTTAATTTTTTTAGAGTAATAACTTGCTTGAGGACAAGCAAGAAGCTAAGTGTGGGGGTGTGATGAGTTCATATTTTGACACATTTTATACCCTTATAATCTTAGTTTTTGGTAGTTTATTTAGCTAATATAGGGAAATAATTATTTTTTTATGCTTAAGTGGTAAAAAATGTATAAATATTATTATTTGAGCTAAAATGATATAAATTAAGTAAATTTAGAATAAAATATTATTTATTAATATTTATTGAATTTTATTTTGTAAGTTTTATTTTTAAATAAAAGAAAAAAAATATTAAGACCTTTGGACCAACGGCCAAAGGCTGAAGGCCTGGAACAAAAGATAACGAAACCAAACGGAGCGTTGCAGGAGAAAGAAGAGTGAGCCGTAGGGCTGACGTCGAGCGACAAAATAGAAAAGAAAAGACGGCCGCACAAACATTAATAAATAGAGGTGTGCGGCACAGAAAGAACAGAGAGGACGTGGAGAGAAGGCAGAGCCTTCTCAGGCTCGGAGTTGAGCGGCAGGCGGTAGAGCCATTATAGGCTTGGGAAAAAGGCAACAGAGAGGCCAAAGGAAGCGAGAGCCTTTAAGGCTCAACGCTGAGGAGAGCAGTAGGCTCAGGCAGGGCGTGCCACGAGTGTGGTCGAGAGCAGTAGACAGGGAGCGGCACGGAGTTTGAGGTAGCGATGCAGCAGCCTCCATCAGCCCTGTTAGCATCGAATAAAGGAAAAAAAGAAAAGAATTGTTGCACAAAATTCAAAGCCAAAAAGGAAGAGAGAATAAGAAGAAATTTTATACCTGTATAATTTATTTCAGATAAAATTAATTTTTATCTGAATAAATTCTTGATCTTTAATTCAAAATTAATTCCAAGTATTTCTTTCTCTTATTTTTAATTTATATTTTAGATATATATTTCTGTGTAATTAATTCTTTAATTATGGCTGGCTAATTATTTATTGTTAGGGAATGAATTGAAACCCTAGATTATGATTTGAATTATAATTTTATTTTCTTTGTTTCGTGAGATTGTTTCTTGACTCTATGTTAATTGCTATCGTTTATATGTATAATTCTGTCAAGTATCGTTTATTTGGTGTATGTAGGATTATTTTCCTGCTAGGTGGCCATCTAAATATACTAGAATTTATATGTATAAATTGCTGCTAGGTTAGATAACAATTCACCTAATCGTTTTGTGATTCTAACTGAAGTGGTAAAACGTTTCGATACATGTGGGTCAAGGAAAGGAAATACAACTAGACATGCTTTTTGTACTAGTATGGGTACTTAGATTGACAACCTTCCACTTACACATAATGCATTAAATCTAGTTAAATATAGGATCCACTTCTTGCTGTTATACTGCTAGTATTTAATAGGGTTAATATCGGCGCTTTGTCGTATTAATTAATTAAGGGAAGTAATATAAGGTGTATGGACCTACTTTTGGTGTGCAACTTGGTCGATCTCGTTCTCACGATTAAAAGATGACTTAGAAATAAATATTATATTACGACCTAATCTAGCGGTGGATTTTTATTTTCCTAACATATTTTTGATATTTGCTGGTTTCCTATTATTTTCATTATTTTTATTGTTATTAGATTACTTTATTTTATTTACTCTTTTTATTATTATTTTGATAAACCCCTATTAGTATTTTTCTTATTCATTTATTTTGTATTATTTAGGATTTTTAGTTTTAGTTTTATTTTCAAGCGAGTTAAATAGAAGTGAGCCCTCTCAATCCCCAGCCTAGAACGATATCCTTATTTACCAGTGCTACAATTGACAACAAGAGGGTTTAAATTACGTGCCGGCTACGATCACACCAAGGCCCATTGTTGGAATAGAGTTTTTTGTAGAGGTGTTTACATGTCATGCATCACAAATACAATATTAAGGTGAAGAATTGTGAGTTTTGACTAGGTATTTAAGTATGACATAACATTGTGTTGGTTTGTGCATGTATTGGAGAATTTTGGTGTAGTATGGAGTTTTATATATGAAACACGGGGGTACCATGTTAATAAATATTTTCCTTGTTATCTAAAATCATAATACAACTCTCTAACGTTTTTTCTCTCCTTTATCTTTAGAAATTTCCCCTCAACAAATACGACCGGTGCTCTCTGCTCTCTCCTAGGTTTGAGTGAGTATTGGTTATGACGAAGAAGAAATGTTTCTAGCCAAAGGATGGTGTTGATGGTTTGTGAGAATCGCCACAGGATGGAACCAAAACAATTTCATGTAATCTTGAGACATCTGAACCGTTGCATGCAGGGAATGGAGAACAAACCTTACTAGAGGAAGGAGTTTTGATCGACGTCCTTTTAATTGCTGATCGAGAGAAAAATGTGAGGGAACCAAATATTAATGTCTCCTCTACCCTAGTGAGGAATCATGCTGGGGTTTTTTCTAGATTTGAGAGAAACCATGCAGGGGGTTTTACTAATGCTGAAGGCCCATCAAATACCTATGCTAAAGAATCTATCTGGACTAGGTTACAACCTACTTCCCCCCCCCAAATTCAACCTAGAAATATGTGGTTCTAGGTAATAGAATTCATAGCCATGGCCAAGCTTTGAATTTTTAGAACTGATCTTATGATAATGGTAGGGTTGTGGTTAAACTTGACAAAGAGGATGTAGATTCTAACACACTCCATTGGGCTAATACATTGATAGGGTTTGTGTATGGATAGGCTCCCTCTTATAATCAGATGAATGCTTTTGTTAAGAGGAAGTGGTCGGTAATTTAATCTCCACATATCATCTTGCATATATCTGGATTTTATTTGTTTAAATTTATATCACAAGAGGATGTTGCATGGGTTCTTAGCTAGCATTGGATGTTTTTCAATCGACCTTCTATTCTGAAGAGATGGCATAGGCATTTACAGTTCAATCCTAATGAGATGCAAATCCTCCCTTTATGGATTAGGTTTCCAAACCTCCCTTTGGAATATTGGTCTGCAAAGTCTCTTAGTAGAATAGCTAGTGCAGTTGGTAAAACCAGTGTGCACTGATTCTATTACTACTTCTAGGGATAGAGCCTCCTATCCAAGAGTTTTAGTTGAGGTTGATGTGAAACAACCTCTATTGGAGTCTTTCTTGATATTGGATCCTGAGGGTTGGAGGTGGAACAGAAAGTAGAATATGATTGGAAACCTTTTTATTGTCTATTATGTGACTGCTTTGGGCATGATCAGAAGAGGTGCAAGGTAACAAAGCAAGATAATATTATTGACCATGAAAAAGGAGGGGAATGGAGAATGGTTAGGGATCTTAGAAAAGGAAAGGTTCTTGTTGATGCTAATCATAATCAGTTAGATTCTATGTAGAATATTTCTATGCAGCCTTTGGAGTAGGATTTCAATGTGATTGGTAATGTTGTTGTGGCAGGTGGTAACCTTCATGTAGGTGATACTCTTCCTCGTACTAAATTAGGCTAGGTGGCCTTATTGTCTGCTCCTTAACATTTCTGATTTGGTAGGCCCTAAACCTTTCAAATTCTTTCAGTTTTGGACTGAATCAGAGGAGTTCTTGCTTTTTGTTCAGAGAATATGGAGAATTAAGATGGGAGGGAACTTTCTCCTAAAAGTTTCCAAGATTTTGGGTCTTCTAAAGCAGGAATTCAAGTATTTCAATAGAGAAAATTATGGTTCTATTTCTCACAAAGTTCAAATAGCTAGAGAGGAAGTGATAGCTTTGTAGCATATCTGTTATACCAATCTAGGCAATGCTGAACAGAGAAATCTCCTGCAAGTAAAAGAGAAGCATTTCCATCATTTGCTTTACCGTGAAGAACTTTTCTATAAGAAAAAAGCTACCAACCAATGGCTTAAATGTGGGGATTCAAATCAAAAATACTTTTATGCCAAGGTAAAGGAGAGGCATAAAAGAAAAGCAGTGGTTTGTCTCTTAGGTTCTAAAATAATGAAGTTAGAGGTGCAAAGCACATTCATGATGCTTTCAACAAATATTATCAGCATCTCTTGGGATTAGGCCCATGTATGGAAGGTGCTCTTGATATTTCTATTTTGAACTCAGGGTGCATCCTACTTACCATGCTGGTCTTTCTGCACCTGTTATAATAGAGGAAGTGAAAGAAGCTATTTTCTCAATGGGGGATACTAAAGCACCTGGAGTAGATGGTTTGTCTACAGGGTTCTTTAAGGCTTGCTGGCCTATTATTGTAGAAGAGGTAGTATGGGCCGTTAGAGAATTTTTGTTCTTCTGGTTTTATGCCTAAAATGATGAACATTATTGCCCTAACTCTTATTCCTAAATAGCCAAATGACAATATGGTTACTAAATTTAGACCTATAGCTTGCTGTAATGTATTATATACAATTATTGCAAAAGTTATTGTTCAGAAATTGCAGCATATTATGCCGAATATTATTGACCTCTCTCAGAAAGCCTTCATTAAGGGAAGAAGCATTGGAGAAAATATTATTTTGGCCCATAAATTAGTCAGGAAGTATTCTCAAAAGGGCATCTCACCTAGATGCATGCTGAATATTGATCTTAAGAAGACGTATGATATGGTTAATTGGAAGTTTCTACAGCAGCTCTTAAGCTTGTATGGTTTTCCTATCCACTTTATTAGTCTGATTATGGCCTGTGTGACCATAGTTTCATATTCTGTCTCCTATAATGGTGTCCTGGCTGCACCTTTCCCTAGGAAAAGAGGCTTAAGGCAAAGAGATGCTCTATCTCCTTATCTCTTTGTGTTTGTTATGGATTTTTTTAGTAGAAGTTTGAAGAAGTTATGGGTTGACCCCAGGTTTAATGCTCATTCAAGATGTAGAGGATTGTAGTTTATCAACTTAAATTTTGCAGATGATTTATTGCTGTTTTGTAAGGGTAATTTGTAGAGTGTTAAATGTCTTCAAGAGGTTTTGGCTCATTTTTCTACAACATCATGACTTGTGGTTAATTCCAACAAGTGATCTGTATTTTTTTGGGGGTGTTGATGTCTCAACACAGGTTGCTATTTTGGATTGCCTTAGGTTCCCTACAGGAAGGTTTCTAATAACTTACCTGGGCCTGCCTTTGACTTCTCTATGTTTATCTGCATCTCATTTGCAGCCTTTGCTTGATAAGCTAACTACAAGGTTAAGACATTAGATTACTTTGTTTTTGTCTTATATAGGGAGACTTTAGCTTATTAAATCAGTGCTTTTCAGTATCCACCTTTATTTCAACCATATTATCTTGCTACCTAGGAAAGTTCTCCACTATTTTATCAGTTTCTGTAGGAACTTCCTATGGTCTGGAAAGTTGCAGGTTAAGAATATTGCACTAGTAGCTTCAGATAAACTTTGTTCCCCAACCAATGAGGGTGGGCTTGGCTTGCTAAATCTTGAGATTTGGAACTTTTGTGCTTTGGGGAAGCTCCTTTGGAACATTGCAGCAAAAAAGGATACTCTATAGGTCAAATGGGTGCATGCAGTTTATATTAAGCAAGGATCTGTGTGGGACTTCACTCCTATATCTTACACTTCTTGGATTTTTCTCAGGATTCTTCATATTAGAAGTGTTCTTTAGAACTATATTATGAATTGTGAGATAAGGCAGACATATTATAGTATCAAAGCAGTTTATCAAGCCATTAGAACACCCCAGGATAAACAGTCCTAGACAAAGTTTTTATGGAGTTCTGTTTCTACACCCTGATTAAAATTTATTTCTTGGCTTGCATGCAAAAATAGATTGTTAACTAAAGTAAGACTGAGGGAGATGAGTATGGCTGTGGATTCAATCTGTGTTTTTGTCATCATCATAATGAGACTAGAGAACATTTATTCCTATTTTTCCCTAATACCTCCATACTTCGAGGACCATTAGGAGAATGGCTGGCAGAAGTGACCCCATTCTGGGATGGGACCAGGAAGTTAAGATCTTAACTTCAAGAACTAGACAAGCAGCAAAGAAGAAACACATTTTAGGTGCTTTATTTGTCTCTTACATTACAATTGTTTGGCATGAAAGGAATCTTAGAGTATTTCAGCATAGTACTAGGCAATTCTGTGTTCTTTTGAGTATCATTATTATGAATGTATCTAGGAGGCTTGTGAGTCATAATTTTTTTGCTAAGTATGCTAAATGGTTAGGGTTGCTTGATGATATTGAGTGTACAGCTACTTTGTAATCTCTATTTCGATTGTAATAAATTCTACTTATCAAAAATAAAACATTTTCCTTGTTTATGAGAGAAACTTTTGATGTGTTTTGGGAAAAAAGTAAAAAGTAATAAAATAAATATTGGGGGTCCCATATTTCCTAAACACAAACCGTGGCTTTTTCCCTAAATCATGTTATTTTTCCCGTTACGATTTTTTCTTCTATAAAAGAAGACATGTTAAAACCCTAGTTGTTGAGAGTTATGCGCCTCAACTTCTCTTTCTTCTCCATAGAATTCTCCATTAAAAGAGCATTATAGATTTTTGTAATTGATAGTTGATTACTTTAATCATCTAGTAATTATAAAAGACTACAAATAAATATCTCTAATTTTTCTTAAATTATTTTATTTTTTTGTTTGAATTCTCAATTATTTATATTCTTGTTACTTCCAATTCAGTTGTGATCTCTTCAAATCCATACTAATTCTATAACATTTATCCTAAATGCCTTCACCTAAATTATTTTAACCTAATTCTAAACCTATATCTAAACTTATTTCTTTTTCCTTTTTCCTTTTTCTCTCTATACTTTATTTTCCTTGTTCTTTCCCCTACCTAGACTTCTTTTCTTTCTTCCTCCCCTTATTCTTGTGTGAGACATTCTTCTATCATTCCCTATACCATGCTTCTAACCCACACCCTTCCCTCATCATCTCATCGTCCCCTCAAACCTTCCTTAAGATATGTTTGCTGAAAATATTTCCCTCGTCGATTGTGCCTCACTCCCCAACTCCTTCTTTGTCAGCATACATATATGTGTATATAAGCCTCCACTCTTGCACATTTAATTCCTCTAACCACCTCTTTTCCTCCCTCCATTTCAGTTGAGGAGTAGTAACAAGTGTATCCTTTCCTTCCCTTCCCTTCCTTCCTCTTGTCATTGGTAAAAAACACCACAACACTTGAGCACTAGCCATCTTTGCCTCTCCTACTTCATTTACACCACCAAAAGCATAGTTCCCTCCTCCTAACCATTGGCCAAAACCACCTAAGTACCCCTATCATTAGCACAAACCATTAAAGCCCTCCTTGTTCCTTTTGGTGAAAATCACCAACACCTTCCAATTTTTCTTCTCCCCTTGAGCACCAGTGATCCAAGTAGAAACCTAACCCCTTGTATAGGCCAAAATTATCATTAAACATTATAACACTCCAAATTTTTGAATAAGAAAATTTTGTTTTAAAGACAATGCATAAGCATTTGTAAAAGTAAATTTGAAGAATGCTACTATCACTTCAATCATGATAGAGGTGTTATCATTACCTGACTCATACTTGATATAAAAGAAAAATAGAACAATCATAAAAGAATGCATGCTAAACTAAAAATAGTACAATTCTACTATAACAATAGCGAGAATGATAATATAGATAGAAGAGAGAGTTTAGAATCCGAATTTAGGAATCAAAGCCAAGACTTTAAATAACTAGAAAGAAATAAAAAGATTTCAATACAATGGGAAAATTTACATCTAATTTGTTAGCCTAACTCTTAACTAAACAGGGATGTAACTATTGAATTTCCAAACAATGGGAAAAATATTGGCCTACAATATCATCGCACCATATTCAAACTAATAATCATATCCCTAGAAATTGTACTTTGCTTACCAGACTAGAAGCTAGATCATCATAGTAACTACAAAAATATAGTATTTGTACGGTAACATACGGGTAAAACAAACTACCAAACATATGGTAAGGGCACATGCTGTATATTGAAGTCACATAGTGATAACCATACTAACATAAAATAACACTTAGGCTCATGATAGTCATATCACGAGGCATATTTGCACGTAGATCATGGAAAAATAATAATAAAAGGAATGAATTAAAATCATATAAGAGAGACCATATGTTGTTGAATTAACATGGATTTATAGAGATCCAAACCAAATCAAAATTAACAAGATTATGCATAGTTAAGAATTCACACATAAAATAGAAGAATTCAAGAAAAAATAGAGATCTTTATTTTTGCTCTTGTGTAATTATAGGTAATTAAACTAATCAATAAATAAATTGTAGAAATCTATAATTTAATGGAGAAGATGAATTTGGGGCACACGACTCTATATAGATAGGGTTTTAAATTGTCCCTTTTATAGAAGAAAAAACCCTATGGGGCAAAACATGGTTTGTATTTAGGAAATATAGAACCCCCATGTTTATTTTCTTACTTTTGACTTTTTTCAAAAAATAAATTAATGATACCATAAAGAAACATGGTCTTTATTTATTAACATGGGATGCCTATGTTTCTCATACAAACCTGCATACTATGCTAAAATTCTCTAACACATGCATGAACTAACATAATATTATGTTGTGTTTAAATACCTAGTCAAAACTCACTCCATATTATAAGTATTCCTTTAGTGACCATGTAATTTCCAAATATTAAGATAATCTATTCAACCACACCTAAATCTCCACTATGAAAAAAAAACTCCATGGTAGTATACACACAAAATGAGATATTACACCAACACACAAGGTTAGGATACATTGAAGGAGATTTTCTTTAGGGATCCTATACCCACCATAAATTGAGTGCACCTACCATGAGGGTTCACACATCATGGAACACCACATCCACTGTATATGATTGAATTATATTAAGGGGACTTGTAATATGATACCTCACCCACCACACCTTGAATGCTTCTACCGCGAGGGCTAAAAATTTGGAGTACTACACTTGCTTAAGCATTTGATAATACAAAGTGCCAATGGGCTTGTACTAGGATACCGCAACCACCAAAACTTGACATTGATGCCATGCCAACCTACCATAGTATAATACTATACCTCAAAGATATGCATGTACCTCCCTACCAATCACAACCTAGTAGAGAAGGGAATAAGTATTGAGTGAAAATATAAAACACAGGGCGACTCACCCACAAACTCATGACTCACTACCCTCATATTTGGAGAAAAAGACATGAACAAAATCCTAATCCATAATTTATTAATTATCAAGATAGCATAAATTAATTCTATTATTATTATTATTATTATCCAACTTTGGTTTTTCAATTGATAACACCAAAAACATCACAAGGCATATAAGCCACCAATTGAGTGTTTAGAGATGACATTAAACTCAACTAATTTAAGGATAAAATATCATCATTTTGGTCCATATTAATTTCAAAGTAATCATGGTTGGAATCATGATCAAAATGTTGTAATTTAATGGAAATATTAATATAAAAAGACTAAAGTAAGAATAATGATTAATAACAAACATGGAAAAATACACACATATTAGTTGATTAGTCCTTGAGATAAGTCGATTGATTTAGTTGTACTAGACTTGGATAGAAAATAAACCTAGTGAACTAGTCAACTACATAGTCCCACCAATTGAGTGTTCATAGAAACCAATTGATGGGTTTGACCGAATCTATAGATGGGTCTAAGCAGATATTAGATCACTCCAATCAGAAGGTGACTAATTGATGGATTTGTTGAATTGATCAACTGCTCTACGAGACTGATCTAATGGTTTATAAAAAGAGTCAACTAATCTTATAACTAGTTGATCAAAATCCCAAATTGAGTGACTATCCATACAATATTCTATTAGTTTAATAAACTAATTAAATAGTCAAGGTAAAAGAGAACCCAAACCTATAGTCTACATACCAATATTTTAGTCAACTTTGCCATATTAATCCTAGCATCTTTTATGTCATAAAATAAACCAAAAGATATGTTGCATACATAAATCACATGGATACATGGTAGCATTGGTATAAATGAAATCATGCTCGAAACTACCAAAATCATGCATAATATTAGGGGACCCAAAGTATGCTTAAATTTAAAAGAATAAATCTACCCTATATGCTTAGATCCTAGAATATAATTAACTCATTCTTAACATAGAAAAATACCAAGAACATGGAACCATAATAAGAAACAAAATACCTTATTCATATCAAATATAAGAATACCATACCTTCAAGAAATTCTTCTAGTATAAAATACTTCTAATTTGATGGTTATATATTAAGACCTCTATTCTTAATAAAATGAATAATCGAAACCATTAAAAATTCTTTTCAAAACTTAATAAAAATGAAATCAGAAGGAGATGGAGAAGAAAAATGACATAACACAACCTTTTCTCAAAATTGAAACCTAAATATAAAAACCCAAGGTCTTCAACATTTCTTAAAACATTAACACTTTCTTACTTAAGAGAAAAAAGGGTAGAGCTAAAGCTAATGTTATGAGAATAATGATGAGACATTTATTTTTCCAAAAGATAGGGAAAATGAGGCAAGCCTCTATTATTTCCAATAGAAAAGAAAAGAGAGTAAGAGTGGAGAATTTCCTGCACTTGGAAAATTTTTATATAGGAAAACAGAAAGAATTAGAAAATGTAGATGACAAGGAGTGAATTAACTCAAGAATGGGGTGGGTAGAAGGAAGTGTTGGTTGACATACCTTAGTGGGAGGGAGAGAAGTGTGAATTATATTGAGTTTTGGTAACCCAAAATGTAAGGAGATCATAAGTTGAGATAATATGTGATCAAGAAGAGACATAAGATAGGTTTGGTAGGTTAAGGGAGGGGTGTAGAAAGTTAAAAAAGTATCCATGTCTATCTAAAGAGAGAGCTAAGTGAGGGAGAAGCGAGAAAAAGTGAGAGATGCCTTTAAAAGTTTTTTTGGGGAATTTTAGCTAAACAAAGTTATAGTGAAATCTAAATAATGTAAAAATAATTCCAAAGCACCAAAATGTGCTTATCAGCACAAATAGATTATAATTAGAACATTTCATAAACAGTGAAAAGAGGTTCAAATAAAAATCAGAAAATGATATGATATTATAGGACAAGTAATTAATCAGTGTGAGAAAAGTAGTCTACTAGATTTTTTAGAAAATAATATTGTTAATTCCTAAGTCGACCGGTTAATAGTTTAAGCAAACCAATCAATAGGTGAGCCTAAAATTCATGACTTTATTAAAATTTTATGCACTTTCTAAAACAAAGCCTCGTTTATTTTATGCCAAAATAATTTTAAATTCTATTTGAAGGATTGGTTATTATAAATAAACCTTAGCAATGACACAAAATGTTACTACTTTCCCCAACCCTTTGACACTTACCACTAAAAAAAACCTGAACCACTCAGCCATCACTAGCGTTCCACCTCCATTTGTTTAAACCCTTTCATCTACTCATTCTTTTTGAGCAACACCCATAGAAGCCATCCTATACCCTTAGCAATTGAATCTTGTGTCATTACCACCCCCTTAGCTTCAAAACTTGTTGTCATTACCCTCCCTTGATTGTATAAGTGTTAATAAAACACTTTCTAGAATTTTCCATTTATTTTTCCGTCTATTCTTTCACTTTTTTTACTTTATTCCTTCCTTGGTTATATCCCTAAGTGAAAATTTAATTTTATAGTTGTTTCTAGGTGATTTTATGGAGTTACCAAGGAGACGAGATACTATATATATTCTTAGAGATTGGTGTCCTTTGTTGTAAGCATACAAGTTCTAATTATGGTTTATATCCTAAATATTATATATGATTGTGTGGTTTATCATATTTTTATGATTATGTTTTTATTTTCATTATTTTTAATATTATGATGTGGTAATGATGTGTGTGAAAGGATGGGATTCTCAATTATGTGAGATTAAGGTTTGGTTAGGTCGAGATTAATAAGATAAAGGTTTGGTTATGTTGAGATTAAGGTTTGAATGTTAGGGTTTGATAGAAGATGAATTTGTGGGTTAAGGTTAGGGTTAGGGTTTAATTCAAATTTAGTGTTAGGGTTATGTTGTGGTTCGAATGGAAGGGTTAGGGTTTTGAATGATGGTGTCGGTTTAGGGTTTTGATTTAGGCTTTAATTTGGGTGACATTTGGATGATAATGATGGCTAGAAAAATGTGGATTATGGAGAGTAGAAAAGATATAACTTAATCTCTAATTCAAACAGACAAATAGATTAAGATTTTCAAGATTAATCGTTCACACCGATTCGATTAACTTGAATTAAACTCATAAAAAATTCAACTTTCCGTTCAACTTGAATACTTGATCATACTTCTCCATAATCATGACTTTCATGGCTTTATATAGAGAATCTATCATTTAGCTAAAAAACATAATTCAAAAAGATACCAAGCTAAAGGAGATTATGCTACTTTATGCTCTAGCTAATATCTAACACTACTACTTAATTAATTAATTAGCTAAATTAATAATTTCATAGGACCATGCTGCACATTTCCTCCGCATGCATGTGGCCATGCATGCCATGTACATGCGTGTAGATGCTTAGTAGCAACATAATAATCTATTTGGCTTGAATTTTGTGGGAGATGCTTTACAAATAAAGAATAATTAATTTCATAATTATGAATGCTAATTCTTGAGTGTTTTCTCCTACGTCATTCTCTCCTTATTAATTTAAATTTTTCATCAAATTTGAATTGCCATAATAAAGGCTAATATCTCCAACATTGAATGCCCTCGATACCCCACTATATGAAAATGGAAAATCTAGCTTATAAGCACTTTCCCCAAATTTTTGAAGTACTTTGAAATGACCATATGCCCTTCGCATAAGCTTGTGTTTCCTTAGATTAGGAAATATCTCCTTCCTCAAGTGTAACCATACCAACTCTCCTTGTGGAAAAGCATGTTGACTACTATGCTTGTTTGATCTTGTCTTGTACAATTCATTCGCCTTCTGAATGTTGTGCTTGATTTATTGATGAAGTTTTTGAAAGAACTCCACTATCTCTTGTGCATAATAAATATTCTTTTCACCTTTCTTTGATGACACCATATTAATTGGCATATATGGATTAATACCATATACTATCTTAAAATGACTAGAGCTTATTGTAATAGAAGGACTTTCATTGTAAGCAAACTTAGCATGTGATAACTTGACATCCCAATCCTTAGCACTCTTACTCACCAATCCCCTTATCAAAGTGCTTAAATTTATATTAGTAACTTTGGTTTGTCCATCCATTTGAGGATGATGTGATGTGCTAAATAGAAGCTTCCTTCCTAGCATGTGCTATAATGTCTTCCAAAAATAACTTAGAAAGTTAACATCTCTATCTTAAACAATACTCCTCAGAATTTCTTACAATCTTACAATCTCCTTGAAAGACAAATCCACAACATGAGTAATATCATTGGTCTTCTTACATGGAATAAAATAAGCCATGTTAGAAAATTAATCCACCACAACCATAATATAATCCTTACCTCATTGTTTCCTATGAAATCCCAAAATCAAATCCATATTAACACTTTTCCATAGTTGAGTAGGCACTAGTAAAGGTACATATGACCATTTGTGGAAGAAACTCTCGCTCCTTTGACACGTAGCACACCTAACAACCATGGTTTGTACTTCTTTTTGCATTGTCAGCTAATAGAACTGTTCTTGCAGCAACACCAAAGTCTTGTGAACTCCAAAGTTCCCTATAATTCCTCCTTCATGCACCTCTTTAATTAGTAAGTCTCGAACTAAGGTCTTTGGTACACACAATTTGTTCTGTTTGAATAAGAACCCGTTTTGAATAACATAAGCTTTATAAATTCCATGTTTCTAGCAATCTTCAAAGATCATAGAAAAATCATCATCCATGGCATATTAACTCTTCAACATCTTGAAACCCAAAAGCTTGGCATCCATGATGGTAAGTATCATGGTCCTCCTAGATAATGCATCTGCCACAACATTCTCTTTTCCATCCACATGTTGGTAGAAAAATACACATTTCTGTAAGAAGCTTACCCACTTAGCATCTCTTGGACTCACCTTCTTTTGACCATGTAGATACTTAAACCTCACATGATCAAAATGAAGTATAAAAGACTTGGGTCTCATCTAATGGATCCATATCTCCAAATAGCACACAATATCATAAAGCTCTTTATCATAAGTCAAATAGTTGAGTCTTGCACCATTGAACTTTTCACTAAAGAAAGAAATTAGTTTCCTTTCTTGTGAAACCACAACCCCAATAACTACACCACTAGCATCATATGTTACTTCAAATAATTTATCGAAATAAGATAAAGATAATACTAGTGCATTTGAGAGTTTTATCTTTAAGTCTTGAAAAACCTTTTTCACTCAATCATTCCAATGAAACTCTCCTTTCTTCATTAATTATGTGACAGGTGCTGTAATGGTAGAGAT
The DNA here is from genome assembly GCA_030549775.1 of Tamarix chinensis. Classification (NCBI taxonomy): domain Eukaryota; kingdom Viridiplantae; phylum Streptophyta; class Magnoliopsida; order Caryophyllales; family Tamaricaceae; genus Tamarix; species Tamarix chinensis. The sequence continues at coordinate 75,095,000 of CM060177.1, forward strand.
TTTGTTGACGAACCTCCGATAGAATGAAGCCAACCCATGAAAACTTCTAACTTCATGGACATTAGTTAGGAATAGCCCACATTTGAATAGCTTCCACCTTTGAAAGATCAACTCTAATACCATCTCCACTCACAACGTAACCAAGAAAAATCCCTCTTTACATCATAAAATCACATTTCTCCATCTTACCATAGAGCTTCACCTCTTTAAGCTTGTCAAATATCCTATTTGAGTGTTGTAGGTGCTCCAAGTCACTCTAGCTATATACCAACATATCATCAAGGTAAACAATAACAAAGACTCAAAGAAAGGGTCTAAGTTCCTTGAGCATCAATCTCATGAAGGAACTTGTTGCGTTATATAACCTAAATCACATCACCAACCACTCATAAAACTTAGTCTTGAAAGATTTCTTCGACTTGTCCCCTTCCCTTATTCTCATTTGATGATAACATCTCCTACAAACAATATTTAAGATCACCTGTACACCATGCAACTCATCTAACATGTTATCCAACCTTGGCTTGCTGATTGCTTTTGAATCAATACACATCCTCCACATACCATCTTTCTTAGGCACCAACAAAGCTAGACCACTGCATGGACTCATAATCTCCTGAATATAGCCTTAGTCTAGCAACTCTTACACTTACATATGTAGCTCTTTAGCCTCCTCCACATTGCACCTATAAGCTTGCTTATTTGGTATTAGAATTCATGGCATAAGTTCAATAGCATGCTCTGTAACACCCCCAAATTTCAATGTTAGGCATGATTCTGAGCAATTAGAATATTCCTTCCACAATGAATTTCCATTACCCTATTTGTGAATGCTAATTCTAGTTTAATTGACTTTTATTCTCTAGAGATACCATCTGAGCTCTAGAGAATAGGTTAGTGAATTCTAGTCAAATATGTCCATTATAATCAAATTTAAATGGTTAATGGTAGGGTTTAAAGTTGATTCCTGAACCCTCAGTATTTTCTTTTGATTTTTTGCTCTATATAACCCCAATCATCCCTTATATTCACCTTCTTTATCCCTACACTTTGAGCCTTGTCAATCTATTTTCGTACACTCTTCTAATCTTGTCTCTTGCTCTCCCTTATTTCAAATGTTAAGTAAGAAAGAGCTAGATACAAGGAAAACATTTAAGTAGTTCAATTGAGCTTCTTCCCTATTTTTCTTCTAGCTGGTATGTTCTTATCCCCTTTTGTTTTTATGTGTAAAATTTCATAAGGTTGTTGTATAAAATCTAATCTTAAGAGTTTTTTTTTTAGCTTTTAAATGAATTTTTTTTTCTATTATTCAAATTAACTATTTTAAGGGGATTTTTCATGTATCAAGTAAGTTATTCTTGCTTCTTAAATGTTTAGTGAGATTCATGCATTTTAGCTATTAACTTTAGTTGATTTCTACATTTTAGCATTTAAGAATATAATTTGTATATGCTATTTAGATGATTAGATGGCATGGTTTGAGTGAAAAACATGAAATTTGATATAAAAAAAAGATATGGTGATTCCATGTTTTGAAATGCATGTTAATTTAGTCAGAAATAAGTTAGAATTTGTTGATACATGTTTTGATGTGCTTTAAGGATGATATATGCAAGAAATTGCATGAAAATTTAGGATTTGGTTTTATGTTCGGGAAAACTCATTGGCTGGTTAGGTCAACTGATTGTTGTCTGCCTAAAATAGGTAGCTACTTGACTTAACCCATTAACTAGAAAGCCTGCATAGACCTTTGTATTGTTCTTTACTTTAACCTATTGACTCATTGGGTAAAATCAATCAAATGGAGGTGGAAGTGGTAACAATGGTGGTGGAAGTGGTAGAAGGCAAAATGGTCTTCAATCAAGGCATCATTATAGTGAAAATAAAGGTATCAAACTTGATCTTCCTAATTTTGATGGTAAATCTGATGTTGAAGCATTTCTTGAATGGTTACATAGGGTAGCGGATATTTTTGAATTCAAGGATTATCATGATGAGGGAAAAAAACATAAATTAGCTACACTTATGTTTATAAAGTTTGTAGGGATATGTTATTATAACTTGAAGAGAACTAGGGAAAGAGAAGGTAAATCTAAAATTAAATCTTGGTATATGTTTACGAAATATCTATGGAGAAATTTATATTTGAAGAGTACGATTTAGAAAATTACATTAGATTAACTATTCTTTGACAAGGACTTTTAAGAGTTGAAGAATATGTTAGGAAATTTTGGAGGTTAGCACTTATATGTAATATCCATTAAAGGAAGGAGTAAACATGTGCTAGGTTTTTAGGTGGCCTTAACATGATCATTACAGATAAGGCTAAAACTTGTCTATATGATTATGTTGATAATATGATTAAGCTATCATTACGAATTGCAAAGTAGACAAAATCTGCCAAGCCTCATGCCAAACAATGTAGTTCTTCTACAAAGCATTATTCAAGTACTTAAGCTACTAAGTATGAGGCAAATATTTCAAGCTCTACAAATGTTGAGAAGAAGCAAATGAATAATAGAGAAGAAAAGGAAAAGAGCAAGGTCCATAAAGTCTCTACAAAATAATTTTTAAGTGCCTTAGATTTGGACACTTTACTTGAGGATGCTCACGCAAAATAGTATTATCTCTACAAGTCATTGAATCTATTCAGACTTGTGATGAAGATCTTTAGTTTGAGTCAAAGAAAGGAATTCAAAGTGAATCAAAGGTTGAAGGAACTACTTGTTATGTGATACAAAGAGTAATTCAAGTATAACCAAAGGAGGAACCTAGTAAAGGAGAGAAGATAATCAAGAGTAAAGGAAGATTGGGTGATGAAGTTTGTCAAGTTATCATTGATAGTGGATTTTGTATAAATGTGGCCAATGAGAGGATGGTAAAGGAATTAAGGTTAGAGCCAACATCAGTTCCGATGCCTTATTCACTTCAATGGCTATTAGGAAAACAAGTCAAGGTAACAAAATAAACCTTAATCTTATTTAGAATTGGATGATGAAGTGCTATGTGATGTTTTGCCTATTGATATATGTGGAATCTTATTAGATAGACCATGGAAATATGATCCATTTGCTATGCATAATGGTATTAGTAATGAATGTCTTGTTGAAAAGGATAGGAAGAAGCATAAACTTAAACCTTCTAAATGTGATAATGACAAGATAATTAAAAATAAAAAAAGATTTTTTTTCATGAGTAGGCCATGATAGAAAATTTCAAGGAAGATGATAGTTATTATGCTATAATTATCAAAGAATCTCTAGAACGAGAGAAAAATGAAAATAATCCTAAAGTAGATGACGTTATTGATGAATATAAAAATGTCTTTTCTAAGAATTACAACTAGGATTACCACATAGAACGGTGATAGAACATGCTATAGATATAATTTATGGTATGTCTTTGCCTAATCTACACACTTATAAATGTATGAGAGAAAGCATGAGTTCATGTTTTGTACCTACATTTATTATTCCTAAACAGGATGGTACGTGGAACATGTGCATTAATTCTAGAGATTTAAACAATATAACTATCAAATATAGATTTCCTATCCTAATATAAGATGACATGTTAGATGAATTATATATAGCACAATTATTCTCTAAAATTGATTTAAGAAGTGGATATTATCAAATGAAAATAATAGAAGGGGATGAATGGAAGACTGCTATTAATACAAAATATAATCTTTATGAGTGGGAAATAATGCCATTTGGTTTGTATAATGCACCATGTCCATATATGAGATTAATGAATGAAGTTGTTCAACCTTTTCTTGAAAAGTTAATTATGGTATACTTAGATGATATACTTGTGTATATTAAAAATGAGCAAGACTATCTTAGTTATTTGAGAAGAATATTCAAAAAGTTAGGGGAAGCTAAACTCTTTGGAAAATTAGAAATTTGTGATTTTATGCTTTTGAGTATTGTTTTCCTTGGATATATTATGATTAGTGAGGGTATACAATTGCATCCTATAATTATTCAAGTTATTCATTATTTTGCATATAACAAGGAATTCTATGCCATCATAAGAAGCTTGGAAACATGAAGTAATTATTTAATACGTAAGACATTTCTTTTTCATTAAGATCATAAGAATTTAAAATATTTTTATGGGTAGAAGGAAATAAGTTTAGGCATGCAAAATAGGTTTTTTTCTTACAAACCTTCTTGTTTTCTATCAAACATTTCAATGGTAAAGAAAATTTCATAGGAAATGTATTACCTAGGACATATTTAATATTTCAAATGCTGGATTCTAAATTATTAGGACTTCAAATGTTGAAAGAATTATATGCTAAAGATGAAGCTTTGTTTGAATTCTATAATAAAAGTAAGAGAAAATTTTGTTATAGTAAATATGTGCTATAGGATGCTTTTTTTTCAAACTTAATAAATTATATATACCTTATTCTAGTGTATGTGATTTATTTATTAAGGAGGTATATGAGGGAGGTATACCTGGTCATATTGATGTTCATAAAACAATGTAAATATTGCAAAGAAATTTCTAATGGCCACAAATGATAAAATTTGTACAAGCAATTATTGGGAGAGGTATGACTTGTCAAAAGAGTAATAGTTTGTTCAGTAAAAGTTTGTATATTCCTTTTCTAGTACCTAGTTAACAATGGTAGATCGTTTGTATGGACTTTATCTTAGTTTTACCAAGGTTAATAAGGGAAAAAAATTCTATTATTGTGGTATTAGGTATAGTTTTTTAAATGGAGCATTTTATACATTATATTAGAACATATGATACAACTCATGTGGCAGATGTATATTTTAAAGAGATAGTAAGGTTACATGGTATTCCCAAAAGTAGGTGACAAATGGAGATGTGAAATTTATAAATTTCTATTCGAAGAAACTTTGGAAAATTTTAGGCACTAAGTTGTTACTTAGTTCATCTCATCATCCAAAAATGGATGGCGAAACAAAAAAGACTAATAGAACCTTGGAAATTTTATTAAGAGGATTAGTTCAAGAAAGTGATATAAATCTCAAAAATTTGTATTTAAATAATTCTATTAATTGGTATAGATTATGTTGTACTTACAATTATTTTTCTTATTGTGTTCTTGATTAGGACATTAATTCAAAACATGGGGAAATGGATCGAAAGGTTGTTGTAGCTGCTGCTAGGAATTGTTGCAAAATTCATGTTATGTTTGTTGTAGAAAATCCCATGTGATGCATTCGCCGGCAAATTTGGCTAATGGGGATTAAACTAGCTGTGTAATCCACCACCCGACCCATAATTATTTGGGTTAGTTGGAATGTGGATTACTCAACCCTTGGTAACCATGATTAGCTAATATAAATTCTAGTTGATGGGAAATATTTGTACAATTCATTACTTGTATTATTATGCCTTGTAAAAATTGTAATTTTGTGTTATTTTTCTTTAGCCAGCCGTCGACCCATTGTGAGTGTCTCGGCTGATTAATTGGGCTGAATTGTATATGGTCAAAGGCCTGCGTTTGTGTATTGTACACTTTCCCTTTTGTATTGTATACGCCATATATATAGGGCATATACCGTCTATAACGAATACTACTTTGGTCGAATACATTTCTTGAGATTTTTCTAGAATTCTTTCTTGCTCTCTCTCTCGACTCTCCCTCTCTCTCGCGTGACCTTATCATTTGCATTCTTCCTACTCTTTCTTCTCGATCTCTTCTTGATCTATTTTGTTCTATAACTTCAGTAGCCATTTATTCAATTGCACTCTAAGTTTTCTGATCTTCCTTTGGAGAAAATCCTTAGGCTAATTGTTCGGTGAGTCGAACGCCGCATTAGATTCTATTCGCGATCCGACGAAATTTTTGTGAAACCCTTTCATGTTTCATCATTTGGTATCAGAGCCTCGATTATTCGAGTGCTCATGGTTTAATTCATCTGTTATTGAACTTTTATTGATTTAATTACTATTCTCAACTTTGCTAACCTATATTTCTGAAGTGTGAATCTAGGGTTTGTGATTGACGAAAAAAATCAAACGATTTTGTCTCGTCTAAGTCGGCGACCAAGAGGGTTGTATTACCTAATTCGGAACTACTTGGGAAACCCTAAGTAACTTTGGTGATTTTTTCCAGCTAGAGTTTGGTTAAGATTCTTAAATCTTGATGATATTCGAGGAATACTCCTCGATTGGTAAATTCAAACCTTACTTTTGCTAATTACTACAACTTGTGATCGTCAATTTAAAATTTTATTACGAATTGGTCATTTCTATTCATAACTGAAAGAGTGCGTAGGAGTGAGTGAACCGGTGAACCCTTTGTTCTAGAAAGGGGTAAGGACTCCAAGAAGAGGGGTCCTATCTTGTAATTGGGTTGATTGCTTAAGTTGCTCTCGCAGTAATATCGTTCCTTTCTTGAGCTTTTTGGTTGTATTCGATTTAATAACTATCTGAAAGTTGTTATGTATTCTGTGTGTTTTGATATATCTTTAATCTTGTATAGTACTAAGATATCTTTATAATTAGTAGTGATCAATTTGCTGTCTACTTGATTTAATAGTAAAGTAAATTTGGTTCTAGACTGTCTATTATCTGTGTCTTATCTTGGACATCATAAAGTAAACCCAATAATGTGTAATAACGGTCAATCTATTAATCAATCTATCTGAGTATCTAGTAATGACTTATTAGAAACTCTTAGGAATTTTCAAGAACAAATGACTGCCCAACTTGCTGTTTTGTCTGCTAATTTAGAACAGAGGATAGGAGAACAGGAAATAAGAATTAATGAATTGCAGAATAATAGGGTAGATACTCAACATGCTGGGGTATTAGGAAGGGCTCCCATGGACCCTAGAACTAGGATTCCACCTGTAACTAGTTTAGAAGAATTCGAAGATCAAATATCCAATAATAGTGATAGGAGGCTTAGATAGAATAATAGACAAGAAAGACACTTAGACTTAATTGATAGGAACCTAAGTAATCTTAAGTTTAACATACGTGGATTCAATGGAAGAAATGAGCCTGATTATTATTTTGAGTTGAAAAGAAAGATAGAATTAGTGTTTGAATGTCATAATTATTCAGATGAGAAGAAAACTAAGGTAGCAGTAGTGGAATTTACAGAATAGGCATATTCTTGGTATCACAATCTTGTCTTAACTAGGAGTAGGAGTGGAGAAGCACCTATAAAAAAATGGGATGAATTTAAGATTCTATTGAGGAAAAGATTTGTTCCAAGTTATTATTATAGAGAATTACATAAGAAGTTACATACACTGAATGAGGGAATTAGGTCTGTGGATGAATACTTTAAGGAACTAGGAGTCTTGGTGATTAAAACATGAATTATTGAGGATGAGGATACTACCATGGATAGATTCTTAAGTGGATTAAAATCTGAGATAGCTGATAAGGTAGAATTATATCCTCGTGGAACTTTAAGTGAAATGGTTAACATAGCTACCAAGATAGAGAGTCAGATAAGGAAAACTAGACAGTATAAACTGTAACACCCCCAAAATTCACTACTGAAAAATTTCATTTAATTAAAAGAAACTTTGCATAAGTAATTAATAATCAGTGAGCTTTGGGGGTATTACCGCTACACTTAGTACCAGACTAGTTCACTCATACCGTCCCAGCACCAAGTGTTAAGGCTGAAAGAGTAAAATATCACTTTACGAGAAACTTAAACACTTAAGAATCAGAGAAGCGCAATAATCACTTTATAAGAGAAAGATTCAACACCGGTGGTTACAAAATAATAAATACATCGAATTCAAAAGAGACAAGTAAACCCTATAATTTCCGGACAATACCTTACGCTCTTTCCTGAGAGCCCACTTGAATAGCACTTGAATACAACCTGCAAGGGGTACTGCCCATTGAATAGGCAGGGGCCCCATGAAGGGAACCCTTCAGTACTACGGTACTGAGTAACCCTTTAAAAATGCACTTAAAATACTGGCACGCCATATTACACATGATACTACTACATTCAGATATAACCATAGGTATAAACATGATATTTGGATCCATTTATTTGTACATCAAATAATTCAAACATACATTAATAGCGTATACGTAACATTCACTTTCATATATTCATTTAACCAGTCAACCAATATCAATAGGTCATAATGAGTAATCAATATAGTTTTTGGGCCTTGAGGCCATTAGTCCATCATTAATCAATCGTCTCAATGACTAGTATTTATCCATAACTCATTCACATCCAAAATAAATTTTATTGAGCTCGGGACCTCCACTATTCTTGCCGGTGGGTCGGAATACATATATATATATATATATCATCTAGGGTAAAAACATCCCGGGCCACCATTATATTTAGTGGATCAATACTCATGAACATCAACCAGGGCAAAACATCCTGGGCCACTATTATTTCCGGTGGATCGGTACTCATCATATAAATCAACTGGTCCCGACTCATTAATCTTTCACTTTAACAATTAGTATTTTCCCTTTTTATTCAACACAACAATTCCATTTATTTTCCTCGATAGGGAGATCAAGAACCCGGGACACAAATGTACACCGGTCGCACTGGTGCATAAAAGCTACTCAGTACCCTTCAACTAGTAACCCAAGGACGCAAAGGTACCTTGGTCGTACTGGTGCATAAAGATAACTCAATACCCTACCGACAAGGAAACTTAATATTTAAGTATGCATACCCCCTAACTACGTCCGTAGAGATAGATAGAGTAGATATAGGGTCTGGCTGGGGCACAAAGGCACACCAGTAAATACCAAATAATCGTGGGCTAAACCACGTCTTTAGCGTAGCGACCCCTAAAGAGCCACCATTCCTATTCTCGAGGTCTTTCACTTTAAGTATTAGTATCTTAATAAATGGTGATCAGAAAAGCACAACGATCAGCTAATTATCCAATTTTAATTGTTTAGATATCATCCAAAATTTCTTATTCAACTGGTTGTCCAAGGGAACACAGATAAGTCAGTAAGGCCATACTAATCTCATATAATTTCAAATTAGAATTCGATCTCGTGATACTTACTAATCATTAAATACTCCTACCTCGTTAATCAACATTATTAGAATCATATTATGAATTCCACAATCACGAAGAGGTATTAGATACAAACTACTCATTTTCCCCTTATATATAAAATTATTAAGTCATCCCTTCCTTACTTGACAAATTACCATATTATCCTCCTTGTTGCAAATTACCAAGTTACCCCTTATTCAATTTAGGTTACCAAGTTATTACTCATACTTATTAGGTGACTAATCCCCTTTAATAATTATTACACTTAATATGCTTTCCATTTAGTTGGTTAGATTAACACTTTGCCTTTTATCCTTTATTATAATTAATAAATTATCCTTGAGTTGATCAAATTACCAAATTTCCCTTTTATATGATCATGGTTATGATTTTACCCTTCTCCGTTATTAAATTTACTAAATTACCCTTTAATTATTTAAGTTACCGAATTTCCCTTCTTAATGGTCATAATTACCAAACTACCCTACTCCATTATCAAAATTATGAAAGTACCCTCTAGTCGGTTAAATTACCAACTTACCCTCACATTTATCATATTTACCATTTTACCCTTCTCTACCATTAAATTATCAAATTACCATTTAGTTATTTAAATTATTATTTTACCCTTCTCAAATATTATAATTTCCAATTTACTCCTTTCCAATTTCCACTTTTACCCCTTTGATTTACAAAATTACCGTTTTACCCCTTTACCTTCAAACTTACCATTTTACCCCTTTAACTCTCAAAATTACCATATCACCCCTTTACTTATAAAATTTCTATTTATCCTTAATTATGAAATTACTCTCTTACCTCTGTTAATTTTCAAACTACCATTCTGCCCTTCAATCACAAAATTACCATTTCGTCCTTTAATAATAAAATTACTCTTTTGCCCTTAATTATAAAATTGCCAATTTTTCCTTTTGTTACAAAATTACCAAATTGCCCCTTTTTATTACCAAATTACTATCTTACCCTTTATTTAGAGAATTATAGCTTTGCCCCCTTCCTTCAAAAATTACCACTTTATCCTTTTATTAACAAATTTATCATATTACCCTTGCCCCCACAATTACCATAATACCCCTTAGCACACCACTTATCAAATTATTATTATTACTGCATAAAATATCAATATTAATGCATCCTCCACAACTTTTAAAGTTAATACAATACTCATTAACACCCATGTATAAATTAGGCCATATTCTTGTACAATGTACGTTAATAAAATCCCCCAATGCTCACAAAATATTAAACATGTATTAAATATCACCATAGCATATAACAACATGGATAATAATGAACATTTTCCCTAGCCACCAAATTATTACCTTAAATATTATCCCCATACATATCAACAATCTATCATGCTTCCTTTTCATCAAAAAACACAATAACCACATATAATATGCTAAGCAACATATATCAAGCATAATACACATTAAAAATGCCTAATGTGCTAACATGCATTAATCCACGCATTTAAGCGGGATTTAATGATTACCTCGGTTTTCGTAAAAATGAATCTTACTGATATTCCGGTTTAAGGTTTAAGATTCAATTATCAAAACCAATACCTAAATTTAATATCAAGGTTTATTATGAAAATTAATAGAATAATTAACTTAAAATATAATTATACCTTAAAATTAATATTCAAATCAATAAAAGAAGGCAGCAGCTCATACTACTGATGCAGCATGAGCTGCATGCAAAGAAAGAATAAAAAGAGGGGCTCGAAGGTGGTGGAGATAGGGAAATTGGGTATTTTTGGGTTGGTGGATTGGGTTTGAGGAAAGGGCATTGTAGGGAAGGATTTGGGGCAAGGTAATGGTGCAGAAGTGGAGAGGGGGTGTAATTGGTGGTCAGGGAAGGGTTGATGGTGGCTAATGGTGGCGGAGGCGGCGGCAGCAAGGCTACGAAGGTCGCGGTCGAAGTGGGGTGTCGAGGTGTAGGTTAGCGAGGAAGGAAAAGAGAGGGGAAAAATGAGGGCTTTCGGAGGATGGTTTTGGCCAAATGAAGATTGGGGGTGGTAGAGGGGGTTGCAGGGAGCAATAGGGTGGCTCAAGTGGTGGCGGAAGCGGCGGGATGAGGCGTTGCAGGGCTGTTGCCGATAAGGGGGAAAAGAAGAGAAAAAAAAGAAGGGAGGAGGAAGAATGGGCTACGGGGTGGCTTGATGGAGGGTGTGTTGGCTTGAGGGTGAGGTAGAGGGTGGAAGGAGGTGGCGTAGGTGGTGGTTGAGGCAGCGGAGAGGACAGAAAAACCAAAACAGGGGGAGAGAGGGGAGGAGAAGAAAGGGAGAAAAAGGAGGGCTCGGTTAAGGCATAAGGCTAAAAAATTCACAGGCTGAAGTAGAGGAAGAAGAAGAAAAGGAAGAAGGAGGGAGAGGAGGGGATAGGTAGGCTTGAGGGGGTGGCGATAGGGTGGCAGCAAAAATGATGGTTGAAGGGAGAGGGAGAAGAAATGATGATGGCAGGGAGTGGAGGAAAGGTCTCGGTATGGCAGGGAATGGTCGGAGAGAGAGAGAGAGAGAGGGTTGGGGAGGTTAATAGGGGAGAGGGAGAGGGAGTTGCAGGTTGGTGACGATAATCTTGCCGGTGCAAGGAAGAAAATGAAGAAAGAAAGGTTGGGGTTAGGTAATGGCTACTGGGCGTTGCAGCAGCAGACCGACCGAAGAAACCAACCAGCCCGGTCAGGAGAGAAAGAAGAGAAGGGAGGAGGGGCGGCCAGCTCGTGGGAAGGCAGGAGAAAAGAGCTAGGCCAGGAAAGGAGAAAGGAAAGGAGGGAGGAGGGGAGAAGTGGACCAGCGGCCCAGGGCGCAGGAAGGAGGGTGACAGGCAGCCGAAGCAGGCCAGCCAACCGGCGGCCCAAGGAAGGAAAAGATAAAAAAAAGAAAGAAAGGGAAAAGAAGGAAAAAGGAAAAAAGGAAAAGGAAAAATTGTTTTAATTTATAAATAATAAGGTGAAATATTTTTGGGTAATAAATTTATTTAATAATTTAATTTAATATACTTAAAATATAAGGGTTTAAAAGAATAATTTAGTAAAATAATGGTTTGGGAAATTATTTAATAAAAAGGGCATGATAATATAATAATATATTTATTTTATTTTATTAAATATTTATATCCAAATTTATATACTCAAAATACACAAAATAATTAAATTAAAAGATTTAAAGGCTAATTTATCTAAAATAAAATTTATTTATTAAAATATAAGCTTTTAAAAATTTGGGTCATTATATAAACCCCCTGGGATTGGGATTAAGAGTACATTAAAAAGGAATTTTAGAGGAACTAATTTTGGAAATTGGAAGAATAATGGGAGGTTTGAACCTAGAGGTAGGCATAATGAATTCAAAGTAGGAAATAGGGTTGAGAAGGGTAGAAATATAACAACTAATCCTACTGGTGGTCCCAACAGAACTAGGGATATCAAATGCTTTAAATGTGGGGGATTAGGGCACATAGCTTCTGAGTGTCTAAACAAGAGGAATATTTTAATTAGAGAATTTGGATATATAGAGTTTGAATCTGAGGAGGAAGAATTGGAGACTAACTTGATTAGGGATGATACTAGGGAATCAGAAGAAGAGATAGATCTTCCGATAAGTAGAGATCTTTTTGTAGTATGTAGGGCCTTAAATAGTAACAAATTACCTGACTCAATTGCAATACAGAGAGAAAATATATTTCATACTTGATTTTTGATTGATGATAAGTGTTTTAACATGGCCATAGATAGTGGAAGTTGTATTAATGCTGCTAGCACTTTATTAGTATCTAAACTAGGATTACCAACCACTAAGCACCCAAAACCCTATAGACTACCGTGGTTAAATGAGTTAGGGGATGTTAAGGTTAGTCGGCAAGTTTTAGTAAACTTAAAGTTATGGAAGTATAAGGATTCTATTCTATGTGATATTGTTCCCATGCATGCTGTCCATTTATTATTAGGTAGACCTTGGCAATATGATAGCAGAGTGACACATGATGGTTATAATAACATATACACTTTACATAAGGATGATAAGAAAATTTTTTTAGAACATATGACTCCAAAATAAATCTTTGATGATCAAATTAAAATAAAATATGATTATATGGAACTATCTAAACAGAGTATAGAGAGTGGGATTAGTTCAAAGGAAGTTAAAGGGACATCTGGGCATTATGCTAAGAGTGGACATGTGGAAAAAGCAATTAAGAGACAAGCAAGTGTATATTTGATGGTTTATAAGGAATGCTATGAATGTCATTTAGAGTTAAATGAGGAAGTACCTATTGATGTGAGGCATTTATTAGAAGAGTATAGTGAATTGTTTCCTGAGGACATACCCTATGGATTACCTCCATTAAGAGGGATAGAACATCAAATAGACTTTGTACCTGGATTTGTTATACCAAACATACCTACTTATAGGGCTAATCTTGAAGAGGTAAAGGAATTAAAGAGGTAGGTTTCTGAATTATTAAGTAAGGGCTATATTAAGGAATCAACGAGTCCATGTGCAGTTCTAGTATTATTAGTGCCTAAGAAAGATGGAAGTTAGAGAATGTGCATAGATAGTAGAGCAGTAAATAAAATAACTATTAAGTATAGATACCATATACCTTGGCTTGATGAGATGTTAGACCTTCTACATGGTGCTGTGATTTTTTCAAAAATAGATTTAAAAAGTGGATACCATCAAATTAAAATGAAACCAGGAGATGAATGGAAGGCAACCTTCAAAACTAACTTTGGGTTATATGAATGGTTAGTAATGCCTTTTGGATTATCCAATGCTCCCAGTACCTTCATGAGAGTCCATGTTCTTAGAAATTTTATTGGAAAATCTATGGTTGTTTATTTTGATGACATACTTATATATAGAGAGTCTTTAGAAGAACATTTGAAACATTTAAGGGTTATTTTGAATGTGTTTAAAGTAGAAAATTTGTATGCTAATTTAGCTAAGTCTAGTTTTTGTTTAGAAAGTGTAGTATTCCTAGGATTTGTTGTAGGTAAAGATGGCATATCTGTAGATAAAGAAAATATTAAAGCTATTCAAGAGTGGCCTGTACCTAAGACTGTGACTGAAGTGAGAATTTTCCATGATTTGTGTTAATTTTATTGAATATTTTTTAGGAACTTTAGTACCATAGCTTCTCCCTTGACTGCAATAACAAAAAAGTATTAACCCTTTCTAACTTTGAAAAAATGTTTGAATTAGACTATGATGCTTTAGGGTTGGGAATAGGGGCTGTATTTTCTCAAGAAGGTAAACCAATAGCTTATTTTAGTGAAACATTAAATGGTAGTACTTTAAATTACTCTACTTATGAAAAGGAATTATTTGCTTTAGTAAGAGCCTTAGAAGTATGGCAACATTACTTATGGCCTAGAGAATTTGTTATAAACACTGATCAAGTAGCTATCAAATATTTAAAAAGGCAGTCAAATTTAAATAGAAGATAGGGTAGGCGGATTGAGTTTATTGAAAGCTTTCCTTACATAATTAAATATAAGAAATGAGGTGATAATGTAGTTGCAGATGCTTTATCTAGGAGGCATGCTTTGTTAAATGTTGTAGATACCACTTTGTTAGGTTTTTCTTGCATCAAGCTTTTATATTTGGAGGATCATGACTTTAAAGAAATTTATAAAAAATGTGAAACTGCTACACAAGGAAAATACTATATATCTAAAGGTTACTTGTTTAGAGAAAATAGGTTATGTATTCCTAAGTGTCCATATAGGGGACTATTAATTCAAGAACCTCATAATGGTGGACTAATGGCACACTTAGGATTTCAAAAGACTTTGGATATACTAATTGATCACTTCTACTAGCCTCATATGAAAAAGGATGTATTGAAATATTGTGTTAATTGTGTAGCTTGTAGATAGGCTAAGTCCACATCAAAACCTTTTGGGTTATATACTCCATTACCTATTCCTAATCAACCCTGGACTGATGTTTCCTTAGATTTAATTTTAGGTTTACCTAGGACAAATAGAGCTAAAGATTCAATAATGGTTGTAGTGGATAGGTTTAGTATGATGGCTCATTTTATACCTTGAAATAAAACAAATGATGTTGTGGATGTGGCTAAGTTGTTCTTTTCTCAAATAGTTAAGTTTCAAGGAATACCTAAGACAATAGTATCAGATAGAGATGTTAAATTTGTGATTCATTTTTGGAAGGTTTCGTGGAGTAAACTGGGAACTAAATTATTATTTTCCACCACATGTCACCCTCAAACAGATGGACAAATAGAGGTAGTAAATAGGACATTAGGTAATATGTTGAGAGGTGTCCTTGGAAAGAATCTTAAATAATGGGAATATGTATTACCTCAGGTAGAATTTGCTTATAATAGGACCTTACATTCTACCACTATAAAGACTCCATTTGAGATTATGTATGGTTTTAATCCTTTGACTCCTCTAGATCTGAGCCCTTTGCCTAATTCTAAATTACATAACTTTGATGCTAAATCTCGTGTTGTTAATATAAAGAAATTGCATGAATCTGTGAGTCAACAAATTACTAAGAGGGTTCAAAAAATTTTGAGAATGCTAATAAAAGAAGAAGAAAAATGGTTTTCCAACCTGGAGATTTAGTTTGGGTACACCTTAGGAAAAAACGTTTTCCAAACCTTTGAAAATCAAAATTAGACCCTAGGGGAGATGGACCTTTTACTACATTAGAAATGATTAATGATAATGCTTAAAGAATTGATTTTACCTGCTAAGTTTGGAAATGTTAGTGATTCTTTTAAAGTTGCTGATCTTAGTCCATTTACTGGCATTAATCAGGTTTCAGAGATGAAACTTTTCCAAGAAGAGGGGAATGGTATAGATCTCCAAAATTTGTATTTAAATAATTCTATTAATTGTTATGGATTATTTTATACTTACAATTATTTTTTTTATTGTGTGCTTGATTAGGAAATTAATTCAAAACATGGGGAAATGGATCGAAAGGTTGCTGTAGGTACTACTGGGAATTGTTGAAGAATTCATGTTATGTTTGTTGTAGAAAATCCCATGTGATGCATTCGTCGGCAAATTTGGCTAATGGGGATTAAGCTGGCTATGTAATCTACCACCCGACCTATAATTATTTAGGTTAGTTGGAATGTGGATTACTCAACCCTTGGCAACCATGATTAGCTAATATAAATTCTAGCTGATGGGAAATATTTGTACAATTCATTACTTATATTATTATGCCTTGTAATAATTGTAATTTTGGGCTATTTTTCTTTAGCGAGCCAGCGACCCATTGTGAGTGTCTCGGCTGATTAATTGGGCTGAATTATATAAGGTCGGAGGCCTGCGTTTGTGTATTGTACACTTTCTATTTTGTATTGTATACACCATATATATAGGGCATATACCGTCTGTAACAGATACTTCTTTAGTCGAATACATTTCTTTAGGTTTTTCTAGAATTATCTCTTGCTCTCTCTCTCGACTCTCCCTCTCTCTCGCGCGACCTTCTCGTTCGCATTCTTCTTGCTCTTTCTTCTCTATCTCTTCTTGATCTTCTTCGTTCTATAACTTCAGTAGCCGTTGATTCAACTATGCTCTGAGTTTTGTGATCTTCCTTTGGAGAAAATCCTTAGGTTGATTGTTTGACGAGTCAAACCCCGCACTCGATTCTGTTTGCGATCCGGTGAAATTTTTGTGAAACCCTTCCAGATTTCATCAGCAAGTGGTAATGATTGGGATATAAAACTCTCAAATTTTGGATTTTCATACATTTGGATTCCTTCTAGTACCTTTTACTTGAGTCCATTTGAGGTTGCCTATGGAATTAATCCATATTAACCTATTGATATGTTGTCATTAAAGAAAATATTAAGTTCTTTAAAATATTTCTTGAAAAAATAGATAATAATATTATATTGAGAAATATAATGTTAAAGACCAAAACCAAGCTCATAAAAAAGAACTATATAAATATTTTCACTTGGAGACTTTATATGGTTGCATTTAAGGAAATAAAGATTTACAAACTTAAGAAAGAATAAACTAATTCCAAGAGAATTTGGACCTTTCAAAATCTTAATAAAATTTTGAAATAATATTTATGAGTTAGAATTTTAAGAATCTTATAGAGGAATTTCTAGGACCTTAAATGTTGGTGTTTTATCTACTTATTATAGTGGTGATATTATTACACACATATTCAATATAAAGAATGAACAACGAAAATTTCCAAGGCCTATTCCCCTATGAACCAACTTAAAGTTTAGAAATCATAATAAGTGGTGTGCATCTTATAAAGATATTAGACATGCTATAGAGGAGTGTTGGTATTAAGAGATATTATAGAAGAGATAGTATATAAAGGCCATTTAAGGTGATGAATCTAACTTTTATGATCTAACATAATCCATCAACCCTTAGGGTAAGAAAGATTTAAAAAAAAATTCATATGATGGCCATGGGGAATTATTAGTAGAGGCTATTTATTCACCCCTAAAGGCATATGTTTGAAGAGATGAGATCTATAAAATGAATAAAAGAGCATGAATGGAATATTGAGGATTTCTTTTTACAAAAAGAAAAGTTAGAGGAAAAAGTACAATATAGGCTCATGGTGATCCCCTTATCATTTAAGTTTAGATTTTCAATTGCATGATGTTCTATTAATTTTATTTTCAATGAGGTTTATAGGAAATTGAATTATAGGAGGAGTGTTTGACAAACAATGATTCTCCTCTAGTTAGATTCACCAATAACACTATGATATCAAATTGAATGGCTGACCTTGATTTGAAAATAGGTTAGACGGGATCTGTTAGGAGCATTAAGATACATTTAATGATTTTTTCTTTCCCTTCAATAGATCATATAATATTGGGATGATCATCCCTAAAAAAAGATTAAAGAAAACGTTTTTATGCCTTAGGTATTAATGACATTCCTAGTCGATGGTAGTTGGAAAGAAGCTAAGGGTGATAAAAGAATAATATGGCATTTTTATGCTATAGAAATAAGAGGAGAATTAGAGTGGTTCTAAGCTAGGAAGGGACAAGAAACTATAGGCCTAAAATATCTAAAAGCTTTTAAGGTGTATCTATGTTGTGGGGAAAAGAGAAGAAATATTATTGGGAGATCCATAACATATTATAATAATGCGTAAAGGTTTTAGTGAGGCTAGCATGGAGGAGTTGCTAAAATTTTTAACAAAAATCAAAGATTTTATTTTCTTAGATATTATTTGATCCATAGGAAATCACTTATAAAACTATCAAACACCACTTAAACATCTTATTAATTAAAAAAAGAGGGTAATACCAATTGAAATCATACATAGGTTATGATTCTACGATCTCCTAAGTTATTTATTTCCTTTGTCTCATTCATTTATTTATTGTTGTTTACTATGTTGTATGAAATTCTCCTTGTTGGCTTAATTAACTTAGTTTGTGATGTTATGTATAATAACTTAATATTTGTTAGTTTTTTATTGATATTAATTAATGTTATGATTTTTATGTGTTTAGGTTTTGTATTTTCTTATTTTATTAATATGGTAGGATAGATTAGTATAGTTTAGGAGGAAAATTGAATTTTATGGGATAATCAATCATGAGATGTGAATTAGGCTTAATTTATTTTTTATATTATTTTTGTTAGATTAATAAAATGAGTTTTTGATCATTGATATGAGATTAAGACTTAATTATCTTTCTTTGTGCCTTGGTTAATTTGAGTGCTAATTGGATGCTAGGAGAGTATATTTAATCCATAATTATTAAGAAATACTTCCACAAGCAGCAAAAAGGTTATTGATTCAATCTATATTTATTGATCATTAGAGCTATATAATTTGAGCTAATAAGTATGGCTCTAGTTAGTTTCTCCCTAATCATTACTGATGACATTAATTAAATCTAGAGATCTTATCCTAGGTGATTAATTGGTTTAATAGTAAATCATACTGAGCAATTATTTTATTTGCATAAAGGGATGTGAAGAACATGACATAAATGAGCTTCTATAGGTTAACATTATAAATAAAACACATCCATTTTATTCAATGATCATTTTTTATTTAGATACTGTGTTAATTGTTATTTTTCAATAATAGTAATTAGTTTTCCTAATGTGACATCCATAAAAATTTATATGATCATAGAAATATACGAATTAGGTTACAGTATTTGTGAGATTGACCCCTTCTAACTACTTACTATTCATGTGTGCTTGTGGATGGTTTAATTTAGCATATTTAGGACAACACATCAACTACCTACATTTATTTTCCTTTACTTTAAGTTTGCATTGAATTTCCATATTTGAGTTGTAAATGTTAAGGTGTAACACTACTTTATTTATACTATTGATATCTTCATTTAAAGAGTTATATCACGCTCAGGTTTATTATTTAGAAAATCTCTTATTAGTCTCATGTTCATTGTTGGTAACAATTTTTCCTTAAGGTATGATGATACTGTTATCCTTAAAGTCATCATAGAGTGTGTATTAGTTGTTCCTTTCTTCATGTTAGATGCAGTGGTGGCCCTTTTGATTTCCTATTCAGCTTCCAAAAATATTTTTCCAAATAAAATTTTTGTTGTTTTAAAATGGAGTTGTTACACCATTTCCCTTTCTTCATCCTCCACCAAGCTCCTTTCCCTCTTATTACCTTCATTCTCTGCTCCTTTTCACTTCCTCAGATCTATTCTCCAAACATCTTTTGCCTTATTTAAACAAACGAGAGGTAGATTTAGGAAGAACTTAAAAGTTGAGCAATTCTCCCTTCATGAAAAAATAATTATCAATAAGGTGATTTTTTATTACTTTTTAAGACATAAACTTTAATACCATATATTTTTGAAAATTGTTTTAATAAGAAATTATGCTATTTTGGGGCCTTTGATTTTGATTTAATGTTACGATTTGCTTTAGGATGAAGTTTGAATCGAAATTGTGTAGAAAAATATAATGTGTATTGAGTTTTGTAGGCATACTAATTGACTGGTTATGTGAACAGATCAACTCTTTATCGTTTCAACAAATTGGGGTTTCTCAACTAGACAAATCAATTGGTTGGGGAGAAACCTATCAACTAGTAGACCCAACCCCATTAAGTGGTTTGTTGAGCTTGTCATGTTTTTTTAGCTTGATTTTCTAAAAAACTTCATGCTCCAAAATTGGAACCTTCCTAACCCATGCTAATTTTTCCCTAAGAGATTCCTAACCATTTCTATGATGCATTTAACCTAAAATATTACCTCAACTTGATTTAAATTTCAATTCAAAAAATTGAAGGGGTGAGATGACCTAAGAATTTTCTTCCTCCTCCTCTTTCATCTGCTTGATTCGAAGACTAAAATATTCAATCTTAGGCACAATGTTGAGAAATTAGAAGATTCCTTCCGCAATAACCTTCCATTACCCTATTTGTGAATGCTAAGTCTAGTTTAATTGACCTACATTCTCTAGAGACACCATTTGATCTCTAGAGAATAGTTAGCAACTCCTGGATAAATTTGTCTATTTTGATCAAATTCAAGCAGTTAAAGGTAGGGTTTCGTGTTAATTCCTAATCCATCAGTATTTCCCTTTTATTGTTTGGCTATTATGTACCTTTCTTTTAGCCATCAAAAATTTTAAGTCTTTTATTCACCTTCCTTCTTCCCACTATTTGAGCCTTGTCAATCTATTTTTGCACACTCTTTTGATCATTTCTCTTGCTCTCTCTTATTTCAATTATTAAGCAAGGAAGACATAGATTGTGGAAAAACATTTATGTAGTTTAGTTGAACTTCTTCCATATTTTGCTTCAAGTTGTTATATTCTTATCCTTTTTTGTTTTTAAGTTTGAAATTTAATAGGGTAGTCATATAAAATTTTAGTTTATGAGTTTCGTTTTTAGGTTTTAAAAGATGAGATTTTCCCACTGTTGGAATTAATTATTTTAAGGGGAATTTTCTCATGTCAAGCAAGTTATTCTTGCTTTTAAAATTTTTAGTAATTATTCTTGCATTTTAGGTGTTACCTTTTGTTGATTTCTACATGTTAGCATATGATAATACAGTTTGTATATGTGACTTTGATGATTAGAAGGCATTATGTAAGTGAAAAGCATGAAATTTGGTAAAAATAAGATATGATGATTCCATGTTGTAAACTACTTTCTAATTTAGCTAGAAATAAGTTAGAATATATTGATACTTGTTTTGATGTGCTTAAGGATGATTTATATGCAATAAATTATATGAAAATTTAGGATTTGGTTTTGTGTTAGGGAAAACTCATTAGGTGGTTAGGTTAAACTAATTGACATGTTCCTAAAATAGTTAACTGGTTTACCTAACCAATTGACTAGCAAGCCTTTTGAGACATTGTCCTTGCTCGTTTCCTAAAACCATTGACTATTTGTGTAAAATTAATCAAGTGGTCTATAAATAGTCAATAGGTTTATTTAAACCGATTAACTGGTTGAGGACAACATGAACTAGTTAGGTCAAATTGATCAACTTTTTGGGAAAACCAATCAATTGGTTTGTATAATTTGATTCTCTCTTGGTTTAGATATGCTTTGAGATTATTCTTGGGACTATTCCATGATTATTAATGAGGTAAAATATAGTTGTTATCATATATTATTAGCCTAATTCAAGGACTAAAGTGGATTATAAATTATGGCATACTCTATGATTAATGTAAAGGCTATATGGGTATTTCACTTATGATAAGTGGTGATATTGATAAAAGAGAAATGATAATTAGTATGACCCTAAATTAAGTAATATGGTGGATAAAAATAATATTGGCCAAGGAAAAATGGAAAACCCACACAGTTAAGAAAATGGAAATAAAAGGATTGGTATGGAGTAACATAGAAAATACCTTGCTTGCTTTATATGGGCATGTGAGAAAACCCATCCTTATGAATAAAATAATAATCATGTATAGAGAAATAAAGTCAAGTTGAGTATGGGTTTGGGTTACTCAATTGTTGATTAGCTACTGGGAGTTAGTCTACCTTCGGGCATTTTTGGGGTCTTCAGTTGGGAACTTAAGAGGTCTTAGTACCTTACCTACTCTACACATTGATGATTTACTAGGCGGTGTTGATACTAAAGGGTCTGGTTACCTAGGTGGTTGGCTTTAGCCTATATTTATGTTTGTATTGGTTGGATTTGGCCTAGACTTATATCCATTGTGGCGATTGGCTTCAGGCTAGACCTATATCCACTTAGTGATTGGCTTTGGAAAGAACCTTATGTTCCTTATCTGGATAGGCTTACATGGTATGTGAGACCATGGAATAGTGCATAGTCGATCACTTTATGATAATAAAAAATGGATGGTAAATATCTAATGATAATTTATTAGTGATAATAAAGTGAAAGGTTAATGATTGGTTAAGAAATGGAAATAATGGCATGATTGACAAAATTAATATAATATAGTTTTTTGCACTTGGCTAATGATAAAAAAGGCTAACTGGTTATGGAATGAAATATTTATTGAATGATTAACCTATCTCATATATGGATAAAGATTGAGTCTCTGTTTACTAAGCATGATTCAGTGTAAAAATTGCAAGAGCAAAAGTAGTTCTTTGTAGATTGAATGGGAAGTGCTGAAATGCTTATCAATCCAACAAGAGTAAGATGTTTTGACTCACTTATCTATTATGAAGAGGAGTTACAACGAAGTGGAAGTGGTAGAAGGAACAATGATCATCAATTAAGGCATCATCATAGTGAAAATAAAGGTATCAAACTTGATTTTCCAAATATTGATGGTAAACTTGGATGTTGAAGCATTTCTTAAATGGTTACAGAGGGTAACAGATATTGTTTAATTAAAGGGTTATCATGATGATAAAAAAAAATCTAAATTAGCTATGCTTATGTTTATGAAGTTTATAGTGATATATTATGATAAGTTGAAGAGAATGAGGGAAAGAGAAGGTAAATCTAAAATTAAATCTTAGGATAAGTTTAAGAAACATCTACAGAGAAAATTTAAACGTGAAGAGTATGATTAAGAAAATTACATTAGATTGACTATTATTAGACAAAGACTTTTAAGTTTTGAAGAATATGTTAGGAAATTTGGGAGGCTAGCCCTTTTATTTGATATCCATAAAAAGGAGCAAACATGTGTTAGATTTCTAAGTGGCCTTAACATGATCATTACAAATAAAGTTGAAACTTGTCTATATGATTTTGTTGAGTATATGGTTAAGCTATCTTTGAGATTTGAAAAGTATATCAAATCTGCCAAACCTCATGCCAAAAAAGGTAATTCTTCTACAAAGCATTTTTCAAGTACGGAAGATACTAAGTACGAGGCAAGTACCTCAAGATCTACAAATGTTGAGAAGAATCAAGTGAATAATTGGGAGGAAATGGGTCTACAAAAAATGTTTTAAGTGCCCTAGATTTGGGCACTTTGCTCAATAATGTTCCAACCAAAGAGTATTATTTATACAAGAGATTGAATCTATGGATACTTGTGATGAAGATCTGCATTTTAAGTCAAAGGAAGAAAATCTAAGTGAATCAAAGGATGAAGGAAGTGCTTGTTGTATGATACAAAGAGTAATTCAAGTACAATCAACTAAGCAACCTACTAAACGAGAGAAGTTAATCAAGGCTAAAGGAAGAGTTGGGGATGTAGTTTGTCTAGTTATCATTGATAGTGTATTTTATACAAATGTGGATAATAATTGTATGGTGAAGGAATTAGGGTTAGAGACAACACCACATCTGAAGCCTTATTTTCTTCAATGGCTACTAGGAAAAAGAGTCAAGGTAAAAAAAAATAAACCCTAATATTATTTAAAATTGGATGATGACATGCTATGTGATGTTTTCATATTGATGCATGTGGAATCTTATTAGGTAGAACATGGAAATATGATCCATTTGCTATTTATAAGGGTATTACTAATGAATACCTTGTTGAAAAGGATAAGACGAAGCATATACTTAAACCTTCTAAATGTGATAATAACAAGATAATTAAAAATAAAAAGAGTTTTTTTCCATGAGAAGGTTATGATAGAATGTTTCAAGGAAGATTATAGTAGGTATGCTATGATTGTCAAAGAATATCCATAATGGGAGAAAAATAAAAATAATCCTAAAGTAGATGAGGTTATTGATGAATATAAAGATGTGTTTTAAAAAAAAACTACTACAAGGATTACCACCTAAAAGGGCAATAGAACATGCTATAGACTTAATTTCTGGTATATCTTTGCCTAATTGACCAAGCTTATAGATCTGTGAGAAAAAGAATTAGTAAGTATTGTGTACGTACATTACTTGTTCTTAAAAAGGATGGTATGTGGAACATGTGTATTGATTCTAGAGCTTTAAACAATATAACTATCAAATACAGATTTCCTATACCTATATTAGATGAAATGTTAGATGAATTATAAGTAGCACAAGTATTCTCTAAAATTGATTTAAGAGGTGGATATCATCAAATGAGAATAATAGAAGGCGATGATTGGAAGACTACTTTAAAAAAAATATATAATCTTTACGAGTGGGCAATTAAACCATTTAGTTTGCATAGTGCATCTTGTTAATTTATGATATTAATGAATGAAGTTGTTTAAGCTTTTCATGAAAAATTTATAATGGTATACTTAGATGACATACTTGTGTGTATTAAAAATGAGCATGGTTATCTTAGTCATTTGAGGAGATTAATTGATAAGCTAAGGGAAGCTAAAGTCTTTGGAAAAATGGAAATGTGTGATTTTATGCTTAGGAGTATTATTTTCCTTCGATATATTGTGATTAGTGAGGGTACAAAAGTGCATCCTAAAAAGATTCAAGTTATTCATGATTGGAAAATTATTAAGGATATTCATAAGGTAAGTAGTTTCACGCATTAGCGAGTTTCTATAGAAGATTCATTAAAGAATTTTCAACTATTGTTGTACCTATTGAACATCTTATGAAGAAAGGTGAATTTTAATGGAGGGAAGATGCCATTAAAGCATTTGAAATTTTAAAGGACAAGCTATGTAATGTATTAGTATTATCTTTACCTAACTTTGATAAATTATTTGAAGTTAAAATTGATACTAGTTGGGTTGGGATAATAAGTATACTCTCACAAGAAAAACGAGCCATTTCATGTTTTTTTAGTGAAAAAATATATTGGTGCTAAAGTTGATTATTTAGCATATAATAAGGAATTATATGCCATCATAAGAAGCTTGGAAATATGGAGTAATTGTTTAGTATGTAAGATATTTTCTTTTCATTCAGATCATTAGAGTTTAAAGTACTTGCATGGGAAAAAGGAAATAAGTCAAGGCATGCAAAATGGGATAGTTTCTTACAATCCTTCTTGTTTTCTATCAAACATTTCAATGGTAAAGAAAATTTCATAGCAAATGTATTATCTAGAAGATCTTTGATACTTGTAATGTTGGTGATGCGGGAGCAGAGTCGCAGGACACATCACCAACTAAGATGGCTACGCTAATCTACGTAGATACATAAACATGGAGGAGTATGCATGGCTTCATGCAACGTTTGTTAGCTAGCGTAACATTTATGTCTAAGTACTAGTTATTGTTATTTACTTTTAGTCAATTAGTAACTAAATCTTAACTAGCTAGTCTTAAGGGAGTTAATGCTTTTGGGAGGGAGTTATTGTTATTTACTTTTAGTCAATTAGTGACTAAATATTAACTAGCTAGTCTTAAGGGAATTAATGCTTTTGGAAGGGAGTTACTGTTATTTACTTTTAGTTAATTAGTGACTAAATATTAACTAGCTAGTCTTAAGGGAATTAATGCTTTTGGGAGGGAATATGCTTGTAATCTTTTGAAAAGATGCTCGGTTCCTTGGCTATATAAATCATAGGAACCCGAGTAGAAAGACACAACTTGAATAAGAAGAACAACTTTAAGCGTTGCTTAAACCCGAATTCTTTGTGGATTCGTCTAAAAAAAAACCGAATCTGTGTGAATGGTTTTGTTCTCAAAACCTTAATCTTTATATCTGTGTGGTTTAAAGATTAATTTATCCTTCTACCCCATGTTCCATCATCATCAACCCCTTCAAATCCCCATCATCAACCTCCATACTCCATCCTCATCGAATACTCCCTATAAACTCCATCCAAGTCTGAAACTCTAACCGTGCATGCATTAGTTGGATAATAAATTATTAGGACTTCAAGTTTTGAATGGATTATATGCTAAAGATGAAGGTTTGTTTGATGTCTATAATGCATGTGAGAAAAAAATGTTATTATAATAAATATGTGCTATAAGATAAATTTCTTTTAAAACTTAATAAATTGTATATATCTTGTTCTAGTGTATGTGATTTACTTATTAAGAAGGTATATGAGGGAGGTATAGCTAGTCATATTGGTGTTAAAAAAACAATGTAAATATTGTAAGATACTTTCTACTTGCCACGAATGATAAAATTTGTACAAGAAATTATTGGGAGACTTTTGACTTGTTAAAAGAGTAATAGTTTCTTCCATAATGGTTTGTACACATCTTTATGTGACTAGTTAACCATGGTTGATTGTTAGCATGGACTCTATGGTTTACCAAAGATGCAAAGGGGAAAGGATTCAATTATTACGGTAGTAGGTATATTTTTTTAAGTAGTTCATTTCATACATTGTAATAGAAAATATGATGCAACTCATGTAGTAGATTTATATTTCAAGGATATAATAAGGTTACATGGTATTCCCAAAAGTAGGTGTCAAATAGATAAATGGATGGTTAAAACAAAGAGATTAATAGAACCTTTGAAACTTTATTAAGAGGATTAGTTAATACATATGATAAGGATTGGGGTATAAAACTCTCACATGTTGGTTTTTCATACAATAGGATTCCTGTTAATACCATTCACTTGAATCCATTTGAGTTTGTCTAGAGAATTAATCCATATCCACCTATTGATATGTTGTTATTGAAAACGTTTTGATATCAAAAATTATGATGATAAAGAATGAATTAAATTCTTTAAAATACTTCTTGAAAAAACAGAGAATAATATTGAGAAATCTAATGCTAATGACCAAAACCAAGCTAACAAAAAAGAACTCTGCAAATATTTTTACTAGGAGACTTGGTATAGTTGCATTTAAGAAAAGAATTATTTACAAACTTAAGAAAGAAAAAATTAATTCCAAGAGAATTTGGACCTTTCAAAATATTAAGAATATTTAGAAATACTAGTTATGAATTAGAATTACCATAATCCTATAGAAGAGTTTCTAGGACTTTGAACGTTCGTGATTTATCTGCTTATTGAGAAAATTTTCTTCTTTATAAGGAGAAAGTGATGCAGGAGCATCTCTATCTCATTATTCTCATGTTGAGGGTCATGCGTTATCATATTTGGAGGTAGTGCTAATTGTTTTAAAAAAACCTTGAACATTTATAATCATGCAAATGATATTTCATTAAATGATTCTTGTAGGTATTTTATATGTTTTCAAAAAGATAACTTAGACAATTATATATAATGTGAAACACAATGACAATGAAAGTATTAAAAAGTTTCATGGGACACAAAGCTACATGATATGAAAGTTGATTATTGATTATTTCATATGTTATCATCATCAGGTTTTATGTAGGTTTGATATTTTATGTTAATATTGTAATAGCTTGTCATTCTAACTATAACTTATTATTTTTACCATATAGCCATATTTTGGTTTAACACTTGTATAATTAGGTTGATTGATTTAGGTTTAATTATGGAGAGTTGAGATAGGTTTCATTAATATATGTGATATATAAGCCTTATAGGTTTTGTTGATACAAAAGAATGAAATCAACCACTTCATGGAACAAGGAGTAAGAGTCAACATCCTCTCTTTCTTCCTTTTATCTTTATCTCAAATATGGAGCGAATGTTACAAATAATTCCCTATATAAATTAGATATATCACTTTAGAAGTGAATTTGATCTTGGAGTATATCAAACACAACTATTTGAGCAAAAATTACAGTCTACATGTTCAAATCCTTCTTTACTCAAGTCAACTTTGATGAATTTTGATCTAATTCTAAAAATCCTACAATGGTGAAGATGGTCATAAATATCTTACACGTCACACCATCAATTTTGAAGCCTATACTAGATAAGCATATGCACATATAATAAAATGACCAAGAGGGTCATAGATTGGTAGCAAACCTTGTTACCCGATGAGCCCCATTTAAAATATATGATAAATACACTCCGTTCATGGTGCTAGTATTACACTCATATTCATTAAAGTGATTGAACAACAAAATTACCCAAGGAGTATTTCCTTATGAACCAACTAAAAGGTTACAAATCCCAATAGGTGGCATGCATCTTATGAAGATATTAGACACACTATAGAGGAGTGTTAGGCATTAAGGGATATTATAGAAGGGATGGTATGCAAAGGACATTTGGGGTTATAAATATTCTCATCCATGTCCACAGAAGGAACTTTTATGGTCTAACATAATCCATCACCCTTTAGGGTAAGACAGAATAAATATGATATTCATATGATGGCCAAGGGGATTCCTTAGTAGAGGCTATTAATTCATCCCTAAAGGCATTTGTTAGAAGAGATGAGATCTATAAAATGAATAAAAGAGCATGGATGGGCTATTAAGAATTCAGTTTTACATAAAAAAAGATGAGGAAAAAGTACAAAGTTCATAACAACCCCCTTATCTTTGAAGTTTAGATTTCCAATTACATGATGAAAAAGGTCAATATTGATACATGATTTTCCATTAATTTTATTTTCAATGAATTTTATAGAAAATTGAATTATAGGATGAGTGTTTGACAATAAGGGTTTGCTTCTACTTAGATTTACCGGTAACACTATAATATCAAATGGAATGATTGACCTTGATTTGAAAATATGTTAGATGGGGTCTCTAAGGAGCATTAAGATATATTTAATGCTCTTTTATTTCCGTTTGACATATAATATAATATTGGCATGATCATCCAGCAACATGATTAAGGAAAACATTTTTATGCCTTTGTTATTAATGAGGTTCCTAGTCAATGGTAGTTGGAGAGAAGTTAGGGTTGATAGAAGAAGAACATGGCAATCTTATGCTATAGAAATAAGAAAACCATTAGGGTGGTTCTAAGCTTAGTAGGGACAAGAAACTATAGTCTTAAAAAATCTAAATGCTTTTATGGGGGTATCCATGTTGTCCGTGAAATAGAGGAAAATTATTAGGAGATCCATAACATATTATAATAATAGGCAAAGATTTTAGTGAGGTGGACAAGGAGGAGTAGCTAAAATTTCTAATAGAAATCAAATATATTATTTTCTTATATATTATTTCACTTATAGGAAATCACTTATGAAATTATAAACACGATTTAGACATATTATTAATTAAAAAAGAGGTTAATATGTATTGATAGCATGATGCCATTCAAGAGGAGGTGTAAAAGTTTCTTAATTCAGGATTCATTAGGGATATGAAATATGTGTGATAGATTGGTATAGTCTTGTTAAAGAAACACAATGGCAAATGATATATGTGAGCCAACTTCATAGATTTGAATGAGGCCAATTCTAAAGACAATTATTAATTCCCTCAAATAAACTAATAATTGAGTCAACAATTGGCTATGAAATATTATGTTTTATGGATGTCTTTTCATAGTACCATTGGATAAAACTCATCTAGGCTAACTAGCATAAAACTACATTCATTATGGTCAATAAGCATTGTAGTTACAAGGTAATGTTGTTTAGTCTAAAGTATTCTACGAAATTTTTTTAAAGGTTTGTAAATAAGATATTCCAAGGACAAAATTGGGGGTTGGATAATGGCTTATGTTGATTATATGATAGTGAAAAGGAAGAAAAAGAATGCCCATATCAAGGAACTCTAGAAAATTTTTTGATACTATCTAAAAATATAAAATTAAACTAAATCCCACAACATGACTATTAGGAGTTGGTATTAGCAAATTTCTAGACTTCATGTCTCTAATAGGATCTTAGTGGTATCAGACATAGAAGTTCTAGTAGAAAAAATAGATATTTTATAATTAACTGGGAAGTTGTTGCACTATAGATTTTTTTAAATTCAAGGCACCATAATATTATCATTTCTATCCATTTTAAATTCAAGTTAATCATGGTTGAAATCATGCCGAAAATGTTGCAATTACATCGAAATATTAATGTAGATGTCCTTGAGAAAGTGAATCAAATTAAGGTAAACATATTAAGCTCTAGACGACTAGTTAATCTATTGTTAAGACCTACAAACTAATTTTATAGAAAAATACTTGAGGAAAAAAATACATCATAAAACCATTCAACTGGTAGGTCTAACAGATTGACTATTCAAAAAACTAGTCAATGGGTTTAGCTATGTAGGTTGATGATTTTAAGAAGAAGCTAAACCACTCTAGACACAAAATAGCTAGTCGATGGGTTTGGAGAATTGATTGATATTTCAAGGCACCCAATTAGTTGGTTCATCAAACCAATCCGTTGTGCTCATAACCAGCTAATTAAGCCTTCCAAATTGAGTGACTATTCACAGAATCAGCTGATTAGTTATAGCAAACTGATCGGCTAGTCAGGGGAAACAATATCTAGACACAAAAATATAAACTTGGTAGAAATTCACCAGAATTTTCCAAATTAATCCTATCATGCATCTATGTTATAGAATACATAAGGAAACATACTCCACACATAAACTCACATTAATAATGGTAAGAATCAATACTTAACAAGGTTATGGTAAAATTTCGCTCACGTCATGTATATTATAAAAGTACTTAATGATGATCTAAAAGATTAGAACCTAAATTATTATGAAATGCTTGAATCCAAAAAATCAACCTAATACATAAACGTCACACAACATGCGCACGTATGAAACCATAGTAAGCTACATAATTCCATGGACACATTAGAGATAACGGTGTCTTACCTCCAAGTAGATCTTCTAGTACATAATTACTACTAACATGATGGCATCTACCATGATCTTGATTTTCTAAGAAAATCAAGAATGAAAACCATTAAAAATCATTTTCAAGATTTAATAAAATGAAATCTGAAGAAGAAGAAAATGCATATGACAATGTTTCTTTCAAAATAGAATTTTAAGGAGAACAAATTAAGATCTTCAACCTAAAAACCATTGTAATACCCCATATTTTAAATATCCAAATTTATTAAGTTTAATGATTTTATTAGCGTAATTTGATGTAAACAATTAATTATTTTAATTTCGATTCATTTTATGCATTTATTGACGATTTCAAATTTATAATTAAATTTAATTAATTGTTGTTGTTGCGAACCATTCTAGATAAATTCGATCACGACAATGATTTTATTATATTATTATGATTTCGATTTTCGGTTAAAAACATATATTCCCGTTCTTTCTCGTATTTTGATTTTTATATTTTAGATTCACTCTTGATTATAACTTTGTCGTGTGATTACGACTTTATTTTAGAGTTATATTTCATTAACGAAATATATTATTTAAATTATGAAATTTGGTTTAAAATAGTTAAAGTTATTTTAATAATTTTATACGTTAAAAATATTTCCGACTTTAAATTTTTTCATTTTCGGAAATCGTTAATATTTTTGGAAAGTTTTAAATTAAACAGGTTTTTCGGAGATTATTTATGAATTTCTTTCCGAAATTAATTTT
Organism: Tamarix chinensis; assembly: GCA_030549775.1. Classification (NCBI taxonomy): domain Eukaryota; kingdom Viridiplantae; phylum Streptophyta; class Magnoliopsida; order Caryophyllales; family Tamaricaceae; genus Tamarix; species Tamarix chinensis. The sequence continues at coordinate 75,126,722 of CM060177.1, forward strand.
CTTCCGTTTTAAGCTATTTGGTTTGCATAAAACCGATTTCGGAAATTATTTAAATTAGTCTCGGTTTATTAGAATTTGACTTAAATATTTTATTATATACTTTGAAATATTATTTTGAGGTCTTATAATATATTTTTGTATATAATACACATTTTTATGTTCGTTGGTAAATTTTTCTGAAAATTTTTCTAAAATTCATTACCTAGGTTTTTATTAATTTTAAGCTTTCAAAACCTTATGAAATTATTTTCGTTTAATAAATTTTAGATAAAATATTCTAATAATAATTTTTAAAATTTTAGAATTTTATTTTATATGTGTATTTGTTAAAAAAAAAAGTGCAGCACCCCCGACTGGTACCGAACCCCCCTCTTATTTTTTCTTTCCCTCTTCTCTTTCCCTGCTCCCAACCCTTTCTCCCTGTTTCTGTCTCAAGCCAACAATAGCCTAAACCCAGCTGCCTCCTTCTCCCCAGCTCCTCCCTCCTCCTTCGTCAACCGTCAGCTGCCACGACGGACCGCCACCAACCTACACAGCAGGTGCAACAACAACCGAAGCCAGCACAGTAGGAGCCGCGAGGAACAGCGACAAGCCGCACCGGTCGTGCTGCTGTTCGGCCACGGCGAGCTGGGTTGATGACCGGCGAGCCACCCTCAGCCTCTGACGAAGCTTCTTCGGCCTTCCTTTACCCCGATTTGTTTTGGTTTCATTTGGTATAAATTTCTGAAAACCCTAATATTGATTTGATTAATTGGGTATGAATTAGCTTATGAAAAGCTAAATTGATTGTTTGATTATATATATATATAAGTTGTAAGAAGGATTTGGATAGGTTAATTGTATGGTTATGTTGAAATTTTGGAAAATTGGATTTTTGGCCGGGTTATGCCCGAATTTTTCGAATTCGTTCGATTTAGCTAATTTTGGATAAATTGATTATACAATATGCTTTTAAATGTATTTAATTTGCTGCTGGAGCCATCAATTTGATAAATTTATGTAGAATTAATTGAAATTAGATTTTTAGGTCAAAACTCTTGCGGGTCCTAATTGGATTGTATAATCGGGTTATTTTATTCAATTGAATATATAATTTATATTAGAATATATGTAATTACATTTGCGAACCATTAATTTATATATTTTAGCAAGAATTGATCAGATTTACGTTGCGGGCTTAAAAACCCTAATTGTCCTAAATTGGGTATTTCTTAAAAACCCTATTGGTTTTGCTCTTGTGTCTTCGGTTTTGGACACATTTTCCAAGAAAAATTGTTTTTGCCTCTTTGTGTCGATTTAACTATAATAATTGAATTATTGGTCGATAGGATAGTTTCTAACATAGTTTTTTATTTCTATCAGCAATCTAGGAGAGCTTTATTGTGGATCCTTGAGCTAGTGATCTCTCTATCCCTCTTATCCCGCTTAGCTAACTTCGGATTTAGGTAAGTCTCTACTTACCTCCACTTATGGGTGTTTCTTAAGAAGGTAACTAAGGCTTCCTGTGTGTTATGTGTTTTACTTACCTTGGATGCCTTGTAAATTTTATATGTTGTGTCTTATATGTCATCTGTTTTTATTGTGTAGCGTAGCTTGGAACTGAGGTATGTTCTCATGCTCTTGTCTGGCATGTGCTAGTATGGGTATGCTGAAGTTATGATGGATGTCGTGTGGCCTTTTAGGACATGCATGTTGAGGGTAAAATTCTTTTGAATAAGACACGTTAAGACACTAATTACTTAAAGAGGAAGATGTTGAGCCGGACCCAGACCGTTCCACCGGTAAATAATAGTGGCAGGGTATGATACCCTCGTGATGGTCCACTAGCTATAATAGTGGCAGGGCATGTGCCCTCGTGACCGTTCCACCGGCTATAATAGTGGGGGATTCCATGCTCAACAAACCAAACATAATAATGATAAGATATGGGAAAGACACAAAGTAATTATAGTAAAACATCATGGGAGTCAGGGCCAAACTAGTCCACCAGCAAATAATAGTGGCAGGGTATGTTACCCTCATGACCGGTCCACCAGCTAAAATAGTGGCAGGGCATGGCCCTCGTGACCGTCCCACCGGATATAATAGTGGGGTTCCCGCACTCATATGAATTGATAAAGAATATGATGTGAATCGACTATATTTACCAGAGATCTAAAGAATGAGTCTACCCGGACCATAGCCGGCTTTCGTTATCTATATTACTACATGTTGCTTATGTGATTGTGGTCATGTAATGAGTTTTAAATAATATGGATTATTCCTACCTGAGGCACAGGAGCTAATTTATATTTTAGTCATACCACACTTGCTTGTTTAAATAGGATGTTACATATGTTTCGCATGATATTATGTGTATGGTAGGACTTATGATGTGGGTATTGAGTATGCACATAAGATAGGGTAGTGGTACTTACTCAGTATTGGACCCGTACTGATACTACCTTGGTTGAATGAGTCCTATGATGATCCACTGATGGTGGGGAGCAGACCTCTTGCGCAGGTTTGAGATCGAATATGGTATTTTGGTTGAAGGCGTGGTTTGAGAGAGTAGGAAATCTGGAACTTGATCTATCAGGTTTTATCTTGTTTAACTGTATTCATCTTTGGAAGTTACAAGTGTTGTATTTAAAATTTCAAGGGTATTCTAACTGACTTTCAATTTCTCGTACTCTAATAAGCTTTTAAAATTCGAATTTATTTTATAGGTTCCGCTGATTCATTCAGCGATGATTTTATTTAGTGAATTGATTCACTTGCTATCTGCCTGTGGATATCTCATTGTGGAAGTTTATCCTCACGGAATAAATGTTTGAAATTTTGTTTGATAGGTTTTAGCCTTACATCTAGCATGAGATAGATGGTGGACATTTATCTTGTATTAGATGTGGCGGTAACATTCCCCGAATTCTATTTTAACTTCCGCTTTATTCTTTTAATTTTTTTTTCAGGAGTGGATTTTGGGGGTGTTACAACCATATTCCTTCCTTCCTTGATAGAACTAATTTAGAATTAAGGATAAGATTAGGAGAAAAAGGAACAGATAAGAACTCACCAAATGATGAGGAAAAAGAGGAAAGCATCTATTTTTCCTTCATAGTAAGGAAAAAGGAGAAAAGCAAATGATATTTTAACACTTAGAAAAAATTTAAGAAAAGCAAAATGAGAAGAGAGAAAATGTAGAAGGTTAAGAATGAAATGAATCATTAATGTGGTGTCTAGAGGAGAGGTGTTTGAAATCCACTAGAGGGAGAGAGAAAAGTCTCGCTTGATTGATTTTTGGAAACTACGTGTAAGAGAAGATCATGATGAGGTGAATGATTTATCGCATAGTTAGGAGCCACATAGTGGAGGGTTCGTTAATCAAAGAGTAAGGTGAAGAATGTAAAACATATACCAATTACTAGTATAAGAGAGAGAAAATGAGGGAGAGAGAGAAAGTGAGAAATACCATATGTTTTCAGGGAAATAAAATCATAGAATGATCTAAATAATGAAAGAAAAATACTCCTATAATATCAAAATATACTTATTAGCTCAAGTAAACTATAATTATATGTTTTTTAAGCATTAAAAACATATTTGAATCGAAATTAGAAAAGGATCCAAAATCCTAGGACTACCAGTTAATTGGTTTGAGCAAACTAGTCAACTAATTTATTGGGGAATAAAAGTTTGAGTTCTTGGGTGTATCTGGCATTCTGTTTGGTAACCAGTTAATGAGTAAGCCTAAAATTCACATTTTTATAAGAACTTCAAGCTCTTCCAAAAACTAAAACTAATTTTTCTTACATCAACATAATATTAAATATATTTTAAATGATTTTAGGATAGGGTATTACAATGCGTGCCTTAAAGCAATAAGGCAAGAGCTTTTGAATGAAGTTAATGAACTAATAGGGGTACTACACCAAACTGTTAGATATATCTCGATAAAAGACTTGTGCTAAGGTTATTAATGAAACACTATGTAACAACATGTAGTAGTAATAGTACACTAATGTAACACTCCAAAATTTTCAACTAGAAAATTTTATTTTTAAGATAATGCAAAAGTATTTGAAAAACAAACAAGGGATTGTTACGACCACAACAACCACATGAAATGTGATCATCACCTAGCTCATGCCTAATGCAAGGTAAAACTAAAAGATGCATGCTCATAATATTAATGAGATAGTATAAGATAATAAGAGTAATAACATTTTTATAGATAGAAAGAGTATGATAGTTTACAAAACTAAATATAGGAAATCAAGCTAAGAGTTTAAATAACAAAAAGAACAAAAACTTCCCAACATAGTGGACAAAACACCTCTAACCAATTAGCCTAAATTTTCAACATAAACATAAATCACCTACCCCAAGAAATGGCCTGATAATGAACTACATAATCACCCTTAGCCTCTAACAAGGAGTCATAACCGTACAAATCATCCTCTATTACTTACAACATATGGAAGATCATCAGACTGATCACATAAGTGCAATATTAGCTGATTGAAGCCACATAATAGCATGGGGATAAGCATATCAATACAATTTAATGCTTAGTTTCTTAGTTGTAATATAATAAGGCATGCTTATATGGAAGTCATAGAAGGATAAAAATACATTAAATGCATCATAATCCATACAATATAAACAATATTAGAATTCTTCATTTGGTGTCCACATAATTTCTAGCTAATAAGATAGTTAGCTTGACCACAACTAGCTCTCCATCATGGAAAAAAGTTATGATAACACAAATACTCATAATGGGGCACCACACCCACCACACGGGGTCAAAGTACACCTTGAATGCCTCTGCCGTGAGGGCTAAAAAATGGTTGGAAAACCAAACCCACTTAAGCAAAGGACTATATATAGTGTTAGGGGATTATACTAGGATACCTCACTCACCAGTACTGGATATTGATGCCATGCCCAACTACTACCATATAATCCTATACCACTAAGATATGCACGTACCCCTCTATTTACCATAACCAAGTAGAGAAGGAAATAGGTATCAAGTGAAATATATTAACAATAGAGTGAACCAAACGCTAACTCATTGTTAGTTACCCTAAGAGTTAGATAAAAAGGCTTAAACATAACCTTATCCCATTATTATATATTTTTAAGTGATATCACAAATTGTAAATAAAGTTCATAAATAACCAAATGGATGTTCCTAAGTGATAACACCACACCAAATGTGTTTTGGTTGTAGGGTTACTACTCTATGGGTTTAACTAAATGATCAATTGGTTATTGAAACTAGTCAATTAGGCTATCAAACCAATTGACCAATCTGACGACAAATTGATCCAAATTTCCAAACCATGCAACTTCTTGGATAAGAAATTGATGGGTTCAATGAAGTAATCGATTGGTCTAGATAAAACATTACCCAGGCTTGGGATACATACACCCAAACTTTACCAAACTTTACTATATTAATTCTAACATGCTTCTATGTTAGAAAACACATAAAAATATATGATACACTCATCAACTAGTCTAGGTAAAACATTACCCAAGCTGGTGATATACACTCCCAAAATTTAGCAAACTTTACCATTTGAATGCTAACATGCTTCTACGTCATAAAGTAAATAAAAATATATTCTACACACATAAAATCACATAGATACATTACGATGTAAATATTTGAAAGATTTATGCTCAAGTGGCCAAATTATGAATAAAATTAAAGAGACCCAACAACACTTATTTTAGGAAGAAACTCTATCACATGCTCAAATTCTAGAACAAAAAATTGACCATACTCACATAAGCACTCCAAACACATAGAACCTCAATAATTAACATAACGCCATTTATGTTAAAGATAAGAATACATTACCTTGATGTAATTCTTCTAATATAAAATTACTTTTTCAAAACTTCATTAAAAATAATGAAAAATTAGACAAATAAAAAGAACATTCAACACAACCTTTTCCCCAAAATATGATGCTAAATGAAAGAACTAAAATCTTCAACCTTTCTCAAACTCTAATTCTTCCTTATATAAGGAAAATAAGGGATAAATAAAGCTAAGATTAGAAGAAGAAAAAGGATACAATGCTTGACTAAAGAAGGGAGAAAACTAGAGCAAGTATTTATTTTTCTTAGAAGAGAAGAGAAAAGGGAAGAATGGAGGGATGCTCAACACTTAGAAGTTTTCTACCAAGAAAAGTGAGAAGAAAGCAAGAATAATAGGTGATGAATGAAAGTAGATTAAGAATGAATGGTAAAGAGGTGAGTCTTGATCCACAATCATTGAAAAGAGGGAGATGAGACTTGTAAGGTTATGTGTGGGAAACTAAGAAGTGAGAGCTAACTTGATAAAGTGATGGGGGGTTTCTTTCAATGGTGTTTTGGCTACACCTTTGCCTAGGAAAAGACGCTTAAGGCAAGAAGATCCTCTTTCTCCTTACCTGTTTGTGTTGGTTATGGATTATTTTAGTAGGTGCTTGAAGAAATTGTGGATTGATCCCAGGTTCATGCTCATCCAAGATGTAGAGGTCTGCAGGTTATCAATTTGAATTTTATGGATGACCTTTTGTTGTTTTGTAAGGGTAATTTGCAGAGTGTTTATTGTCTTAAGAAGGTTATGGACCATTTCTCTACAACTTCAAGCCTTATGGTTAATCCCAACAAATTTTTTGTGTTTTTTGGGGGTGTGGATGGGGCAACACAAGTAGCTATTCTGGAGCAACTTGGTTTTCCTCTAGGGACCTTTCCCATCACCTATCTGGGATTGCCTTTATCCTCTACAAGATTATCTGCTACTCAGCTGCAGCCACTATTGAATAAACTGAATGCAAGGTTAAGGCATTGGAGTACCTTGTTCCTTTCTTATGCAGGCAGATTACAACTCATTAAGTCTGTGTTATTTAGTGTACAACTCTACTTTAGCCAAATCATATTACTTCCTAGGAAATTTCTCCACTGTTTTATTAGTGTTTGCAAGACTTTCCTATGGTCTAGCAAACTACGACTTAAGAAGTCTGCTCTTGTTGCCTGGTAATATATGTGTTCTCCAACCAATGAAGGTGGGCTTGGATTGTTAAATCTTCAGGTGTGGAATTGTTGTGCACTAGGGAAGCTCCTCTTATGCAAGACTTCATTTTGAGGTGTGAGGCAACTCAGATAGAGTATACTATTAAAACAGCTTATAAAGCCATTAGACGACCACAGGAAAAGCAACCTTGGACAAAGTTGGTATGGAGATTTGTTTCTACTCCTCGATTGAACGTTATTGCTTGGCTTGCTTGCAGAAATTGACTGTCAAATAAAGCAAGACTAAGGGAGATTGGCATGGTAGTGGATCCAGTATGTATTTTCTGCCATCAGCATGTTGAGACCAGGGACAATCTTTTATTGTTTTGCCCTAATACTTCCATTATCTAGAGAACTATTAGGAGGTTGGCTGGAAGAAGTGATCCTATCTTAGGATGGGATCAAGAGGTCAAGACTTTACTTATAAGAACTAGGCAAGCAGCACAGAAGAAATATATTTTGGGGGCTCTTTTTGTTTCTTACATTTTGGCATGAAAGGAACTTTAGAATTTTTTAAAATAAAACTAGGCATTTAGGTGTTCTTTTGAGAAGTATTATTATGTAAGTATCTAGAATGTTTGTTAATCATACTTATTTTGCTATGTATGTTAGCTGGTTAAGGCTGCTTGATGCTATTGATTGTAATGCTAAGTTGCAATCTCCATTTCGATAGTAATAAACTCTACTTATTGAAAAAAAAGGTGGAACATAGCTGTAGGTTGGTGAGTCAGGAGATGGTGCATGAATTCAAGCGCACACTCCAGTTTCCATAAGAGAGAGGGATAGATTAGGGAGAAGAGAAAAGGTGAGGCTAGGCCTAAAATTCTTTTTTAGATGAATATGGATAATTAAAATAAATTAATGATCTAAATAGTGTGAAAATGATCCCTGAACACCAAAATATTCTTATTAGCACAATTAGATTTATTTTGATGTTTTTATAAATAGAATAAAGAGATTTGAATAAAAAATTGATCAAACATAATTTGATAACCAATTGCATAGGTAAAAACATTAAACAATTTTCATTAGGACATTTTGCACCTTAATTATGAGTTCCTCATTTGTTTAAACATAGTGTAATGGATTAGCCTGATGTGAAAACAAGAAAACAACCTAAGTAATAAGTTGTAAATTGAACGAGGCATAGTGAGGTTGGTTGGATGAGCTTCCAAAACTATTTTGGGTTGTGAGGAAAATTATAAAAACCCCACAAACATGTAGCACAACCAACGATAGAACCATAAAATTTAGTTTAAAAAATAATGTAGTAGCATTCTAAAAGCAAAGTCAAAGAATGTTACCACCACATCATCCATTAAAATAATGCAATCATTACCTAATCCACACCTAAAACAAGACAAAATAGAATAATTAGCGAAGGATGCGTGCTCGAATAATAATAAAATAATATAAATGACTACAATGATGAGAATAATAATATAGGTAGAAGAGAAAGCTTACAAAATCTGAATATAGGAATTAAGGCCAATATTCCTAACTTTTAACTAAAAGGAAATGTACCTCTTAACCTCAAGCAATAACCAGCTACTAACCCATGACATCATCCTCAATGTACTCTACCTAAGAATTGTAACTCTTCCATTTATCATTTCTCACCAAATAAGAAGTCGAATCATCATAGTGTCCACATAATCATAGTATCAATACTATGAAGTATTGGTAAAACAAACTACCTAAAATATGGTACAGGTTCGTGTTGCACATTGAAGTCAAATAGTAGCATGGTTATAAGCATACTAACATAGTATAACACTAGGCTTATAATAGCAGTATAATAGGACATACTTGCATGCAAATCTTGGAATAATAATATTACCTATCCTACATTAGAACTACATATTATATTCCATATAACAAATCTTCCTTTAGTGACCAAATAAATTTCTAGGTATTGAGATAATCTATTACACTACACCCAATTCTCCACTATAAACAGAAGTTATAGGAACATATACACAGTGGGATACCGCACCAACCATATGGGGCAAGGATATATCAAAGGGGATTTTCTTAGGGGATACCACACCACAACAAGTCTAATTCACTTACTATAAGAGCTAACACTAATTCATGTGCACTAAGTACATTGAGGGGACTTTTACCAGGATACATTACTGACCACACCTTGACTTCCCCAACCATGAGGGCTAAACACTCTAAGATACCACTCCTACCACATATGGTTTGAGTAAATCAATGGGGCTTGTACTGATACATCTCACACACAACACCTTTAATACCTCCACCGTCAGGGCTACACAAGTTGAAACACGAAACCCACTTGAGCAATGGAAAATATAAAGTGCTAGGGGGCTTGCACTATGATTTCTAACGAAACCATACTAAACACTAATGTCATGCCAACCAACCATAGTATAAGCTTATATATTAAATATATGTGCATACCCCTTAATGAGTGCAACTTAGTAGAGAAAAATATGTATTGTGTAAAAGTATAAAACATAGTGCAACTCATGATTAAAATGTTATAATTACAAATAAACATTAATATGAAAAGTTAAAAAGGAACATTAAGTACTAAGTAAACATGGTATAATTAGGTAGACTAGTGGAAAGGTCCCTCGAACAAGTTGACTAGTCTAGTGGTACCAAATCTAAATTAAAAATAAAACCAACAAAGTAGCTCTTAGTTATTCCCATCAATTAAATGTTAGTAGGATCGAGTTGATGGGTTTGACTAAACTGGTTGATGTGCCTAAGTAGAGACTAGACCATTATTTTTATAAGGTAAAACTTGATAGGTTTGTCAAACCAATCAACTACTCATGGGAACTAGTTCGCTAGTTCATCAAGCTAAGAAACTATTCTTGTGACCAACCAATTAGTTGGTCAAAAAACCTCTCACACAAACTTGCTATGCACTTATGCAAAATTTTCCCAACTTTATAATATTAATGCTAGCATGCTTCTATGTCATAAAGAACATAAATACATATTTCACATATATAATCATATGTGTACAAGGTATAATCGGAACTTCATAAAATCATTCTCAAAACTACTAAATCTTGCATAACAATAAAGAACTCAAAACATGCTTAATACTTTAAAGATGAAAACTTTACCCTTTTATTGAATCAAAGAATTTATTTACTCATGTACAACATATAGATACACCAAGAATATGAAATCACAACAAACAATAAGACCATATTTACATTAGAGAAAAGAATAACTTACCTCCAAGTAAATCTTCTAGCATAGAATAGCCCTAACTTGATGGTTATATAGAAAGAAACCAATGCCTAATAGAATTATGAGTTAAAAGAATAAAAAAATCTCTTTTCAAACATTATAAAATGAAGTCAAAAGAAGAAGAAAAATTCCATAAGTTAACATTTTCTCAAAATATAAATTTTAAGGACATTGAAGCTAAGATCTTTAATCTTTTTTAAAACCTTAATCCTTCCTTGTTTAAGAGAAATAAAGGAGATAAAAATATAAGAATAAGAGAAGAAAAAAATAAAATAATTTAAATAAAGATTGAGGAAACAAGAGGCAATCCTTTTTTATCTCAGTTTAGAAGAAAATAGAATATAATTAGAGAAACCTAATACTTAGGAAATTTTTTCATGAAGGAAAATGGAGAGAATATAAAAGTACATAAGGTAAGGAGTTAATTGAATCTTGAATGGAATGTATAGAAAAGAGTGTTGCTTGACATGCACAAGTGAGAGAAAAATATCTTTGGTGTTGTGTGTGGGAAACCAAGATGTAAGGGAAATACATGATGTGGTAAAGGAGACATAGTGTAATAAGGGAGAGGCATAGTAAGAGGTTTGTAAGTCAAGGAAGGGGTGTAGAAAGTTAAAAACCTAGTGATGTTAAAAATTTTATGGAAAAGAGAAAAATGTTAAAAATACCTCAAACATGCTTTTAAGACACTATAGCAAAATAAAATAGTAAAATATTCTAAATACTGTAAAAATAATCCCAAAGTAGAAAATATAATTATTAAAACAAATAGATTTTAATTAAAATTATTCATAAATATTTAAAAGATATTTAAATAAAAAATTAGAAAAGGATCTAAAAGCATAGGATAACTGGTTGATAAGTTTGAGTAAACTAATAAGCTTGGTAGGTGGAAAATAAAATTGCTAGTACTTGAGTGTACCAATCAATTGATTAGGGAAAACTATCGATTGATGCACCTAAAATTCATAGCTTTCTTAGAATTTTAATCCCTTTACGATGAAATGTTATAAGGTAAGACACGTTGAAACTTAGCTTTTTGGTTTGAGGAAGTTGCACTGATAGATGATGAAACTTGTTTATATTAAACCACCTAATATAAACCTTGTGTCAATGGGATAGTCCTAAAAATTAATATGGATATATTAGAAGAATGAAGAGCTATAGTTCAAAGCAAATATTACAACTAAAGAGTAAGAATTATACAATGAAAAGTAGGATATTAGGTGTTACAAAAGTTGAGTTCCAAAGTAGTGGGCTCAAGGAAAATTAGCTAGTAAATGGGAAGATCCATTTCCATATCAAGTTGTGGAATAATTGTGGTTTTCCACATTCATATTAGTTAATGAAGAGAGAAAATATCTATCAAATTCTTGGAACACAAAACACTTATAAAAATACCATTTGTAATAGGAAGTTTCTTAATATAACAATAATCTCAATTATATAAGAATGAATATTCTTATTGCATAAAAAGGTTGATAACATATATATGCTATCTTTTGTAGTAAAATGATAACATATTCGTAGGATATTTTTCTATTGCAAGAATATATGTCTTAGATCCAAATATTGACGTTAATGAGTTCAGAAGCAAGAAAAGGGTTGATGGGTGGATATTATATGATGTTACCTAGTATATTTTGTCTATGTTTTTCTCAAATTTCTTTCTATTGGGTGAGATAGAATTAGAGTAATTCAAGGGAACAACTAATGAAAAGGTGGAAATATAAAGATGAAGTCTTTGAATTAAAGGCATATAAGTATACCATCATTGAAGACCCCAAAGGAGGAGTTGTATGAAGAAAAATTGTATAAAAATACTCAAGAAGCAAGAAATGTGGGGCCCTAGTATTTGTTAATATAACTCATGATTCTTATATATTCCATCATGGGATCATTTAACTTTATTCAAACATATATAGGCACCATATTTAATAATACAACCCATATTTTTCTTATTTTACAAAGTTAATTGTCACAGTCTCCCATCCATTTATAAGATAGATGTTAGAGTAAATAGTTAGGAATGAAGTATTCATTATTTTCTTGTCATTAGGATTAATATATTATTAGAATTAATTAGTTATGTTGTAATCAAAGTGAAGAATTAAAGATCGATCAGAGTTCTTAGCATAAAGATATTCTTATGTTCTATATCCTTTTCAATATCATACTTTGTTTCATAGTTTTGGTGATTAAAGTCGTAAGATTTCATGCCATTTAATTCAAGTTATATTTTCTTCTTTTTTTTAGTTCTTTTGAAGTCATGGTTTTTATTTACTATATAATCATGTGGCATTTTTTTTATTAATATGCTAGGATAAATTAGTATGGACTAGGAGCATGATTGAATGTTATGGGATAATTGATCAAGCAATATGAATTAGATATATTAATTTTGTATATTTATGGTTAGATTAAAAAATTGTGTCTAACGATCTCTAATCTAAAATTATAGCTTTATTATCTTGATTGTCCCATTGGTTCATTTCCGTGCTAATTGGATGTTACATGAGTATAGTTAATTCGTAATTATTAATATATACACTGAAAAGTAGGAAATAGTTTTGTTAATTTCTAAAACAAAGATATTAATTTAATCTAGTTTATATATATTGTTAGAATTACATAATTGAAGCTAACAATAACTATGTTTCTAATTAGTTTCTTCCTAATTAATAATGCTCCCATTGATTGAATCTAGAGATTTTATTGTAGTAAATTGATTTTTTCAATAATAAACTGTAATTTTTTTTAATTTATTTAAAAAAGGAGATGTTGAGAAGAAAATGCATGTGAGCTTCTATTAGTTAACATAAAAAAAATACTACATAGCCATATTATTTGATGATTCATTGAATCCCTATAGTGACAATTGGAGAATTAATTTGATAAGAGAAATTTTGAGTTAAGTTCAAAACTCTATAAGATTGATCCTTACTCAATTACTTACTACCTATTTGTGTTTAAGATCTAATTTGTTGTGTCTACGACCCACATCAAATATTAACACCATTACTAGACACTAAAATCATTACTTTTATTTTCTATTATCATTATCATTTTTATTTTTAATTTTGTTTTCTCCTCTTGTAATTGTGAGTCACACTTTTACTATTTTTTATGTCTAATAGGTGTTCACACTTAAGGGAATTTTCAATAAAAAAAATAAACATGATAATAGAACTCATGGATGCTACTTTGATATCTCTAGTAGAAAATAGAACTCAAAGGTATTTGTAATACATTATCACAACTCTATTTCGCCTAAGTGATTGCTCTCCATCTTTTGATGAGGAAATTGAAGGATACTTGGAGACCAACTTTGAAGAAATAATGGCTAATCAAACTTGAAATGATTTTACAACTCTTATCATTGACCTTAATTTACATTTATTATCTTAATGAGCAAGATGTGAGATTAGACCAGGATAAATATATGTGCTTCCTATTTTTCTAAGTTTCTAAGACACTAGCTCTTTTGGATCAAGATGCATCATAGATCCTAACAAGTTTTTGAAGGTATTTTATTCAACTTGTTTTGGTATAAATGAATTGGAGTAAGTGTAAACAAATTAAAATTAAAAGCATTTCCTTTTACTTTAGCTCATGCTACCCAAAAATGGTTAGATACCTTACCTCTAAGATCTATTAATACTTGGGTTGATATGCAAAAGATAAAAAAAAAACTAAGGGAAAATTCTAGTTTTATTCTAGTAAGAAGTAGGAAACAATTGGATGGCCTAATCAAATGAATAATGACCAAGGCACAAATAAAGAAGACGAAGAATCGGTGAGTGTAGAGGAAGAGATTGAATAAATACTTCCAAAGGTTATTGAAATAAGTTATCCTAATCTATATAAACCTAATGATCCTATTCATAGTAGGTTATCTAAGAGTAAGAAAAAAATCATAAAAAAGAGATATTGGAGATCTTTAAAAATGTTGAGGTAAACATTTGCTTGATTGAGGTTATTAGGTAAGAGCCAAGGTACACAACGTTTCTAAATGAGTTTTATATTAATAAGAGAAAATTAAAAGGGGGGTGAAAATTTTTGTGTGGGGAGATTTATTTTATGCCTTTTTAAAAAGAAAACTCCCACATAATTGTAAATATATTAATTTTTTACCGTTTCTTATAAATTTGGAAACATGAGTTATGAGAGATGTATGCTAGACTTAGGAGTTCTATAAATGTCATGGCTTTATCCATCATTAATGCTATAAGTTTAGGACCTTTAAAAGAGACATGTGTTGTAATACATTAGATAATAGGTCTAATATATATCCTGAATGTGTGACTGATAATGTACTAGTTAAACTAAATGAGTTTATTTTCCCTACTAAGTTTTATATGTTAGATATGCAAGATAATGCATCCCATAACCATTCTCGTATTACGGTAGGATAAACATATATAAGGAAATAGAGGGATGTATTTCTATCTTAGGTGGATTTCCTACTCATATAAGGGTGTATTGGATTGCCTATTGTTACAAAGGATCCCTTATTTTCTTTCTAAAAAACCTCTAGAAGTAGAATTAAAACCCTCATTGAGTAGTCTTGATGTGGATCAAAGTGGTGGAAGCATTGATCATGAATATGTTTGGTTGATGTTCAAGAAGGTTTTAAGTTGTAAAGAAAACAATGTATGGTTTTGATTGAGTTAAGATACAAAAGAAAGAGAAAGAATCTTCAACCAAGAATTCAATATGATGAATAACTTTGAATGAATTAGTAGAAACATTCAAAGGCTTCTATTTACAATGTTACCTTGGGCAATCTCCTATCTAGATTTCAATATCAAAACGGAGGATACTCAAGTGTTAAACTTGTAGATTTTATTAATTGAACTTCAAGTTGTCGTGTATAATGACATAAAGGGTATTTATAGTATCCTTAATCAACTAGTTAGCCGACTAAATTAGTAGGAAACTAGCCGTTAGGAGCCTTAATTCAAGAAGGACTTAACCAACCTGAATTAATATCCTATAATACCTAACCCTAGTCATAATATCATCATTTAAATGGTATTAATGACAATCATTACAAAAAATTACAACCGACTATGGAACATACATGAAATAACAACAAATCCTTAACTTACATGAATTATATCATAGGGTTAACAAAAATTCTAATATAACTAATTAGATCACCATATCAAGCTTGTTGCATTGTCATCCAATGTATGCCATTGCTTTGCATGCTTTGACTTCATTGTACACTTTAGGTATCTTCATGTATCTTGACTTCTTCACCTTTGAAATATGTAACATACCTGCAAGAACATCATAATGTCTTTTCAATATAATTTGATAGGAATATTATAAAGAATATTTAAGATGATTGAATCCATTATTAGAGATGCCAATTCCTCATTATTTTGAGGATCACTAGATGCTCCTGCATCATTCTCCCCTATTTAAGAAGAATTTCTCCTCAAATTGTCATCATTATAATAAGGAGGCAGATCATCAGTATTAAACGTTCTTGAAACTCCTCCATAATGATCTGGAAGTTCAAGTTCATAAGCATTATCCCCAAATTTCCTTAGTATCGTAAAAGGTCCATTGGCTCTTGGCATTAGTTTCTTTTACGTGAGTTAGGAAATATTTCTTTATATAAATGTAACCAAACTAAATCACGAGGAGAAAATAACTGTGGGTTTCTCTAAATACTTGCTTGAGCTTTATACATGGCATTAGCTTTTGTCAATGATGGTCTTTATTTTCTGATGAAGCTATTGAAAGAATTTAACTTTATCTTTAGCTTCATAACTTTGTAATTCTCCTTTCTTTAAAGGAACCTTATTGATTGGCATGTGTGGATTCACTCCACAAACCACTTCAAACAGACAAGATTGAGTTGTACTTGATGGACGTCGGTTGTAAGCAAACTCTGCATGAGCTAACTTAACATCCTAATCTTTAATACTTTTGTTAACCAAACCTCTTAATAATGTACCAAGGGTTCGATTAGTTACCTCTGTTTGACCATCGGTTTGTGGATGATGTAAAGTGCTAAATAACAATTTAGTACCAAGAATATGCCATAAAGTTTTCCAAAAATAACTCATAAACATGACATCGCTATTTGAGACAATACTTTTGGCACACCATGGAGTTTAACAATTTCTTGAAAATATAAATCAGCAACATGCATGGCATCATCAGTTTTATTACATGGAATAAAATGAGCCATTTTCAAAAATCTATTTACCACCACTAAAATAGAATATTTACCACATTGTGTTCTAGGTGACCCTAGGATAAAGTCCATACTAGGGTAAAGGTGTGTATAAGCCTTTATGAAAGTAACTTTTACATTTTTGATAAGTAGAACATCGACTTATCATAGCTTGTATATTTTTAGTCATACATGGCCAGTAGAAATTTTCTTGTAAAAATCCCATAGTTTTATGTATTCCAAATATCCTGTAATGCTGCCTTTAGGTACCTCCTTTATCAATAAATTTCTAACACTAGATCTAGGTACACAAAATTTGTTTAGTCTAAACGAAAATTCATCTTGTAAGACATAATTTCCATGGTATCCACTTTCTTTACATGCATTAAATATATCCATGAAATCTTCATCTTTAGGATATAATTTTTTAACATCTCGAAACCTAAGTTTTTAGCATCCTTCATGACAAGTAATGTAGATCTATGAGAAAGAGCATCGGCTACAACCTTTTCCTTTTCATTTAAGTGTTTGACAGAGAACATAAAGGATTGCAAGAAGCTCACCCACTTTGCATGCCTCAGACTAACTTTCTTTAAACTATGCAAGTATTTCAAACTTTCATGATCTGAGTGTAACAAAAAAGGTTTGGACCCCAAATAATGACTCCATGTCTCTATGCTCTGTATAATGGCAAATAATTCCTTATCATAAGTTAAATATTTAAGTTTGGCACCATTCAACATTTCAGAAAAGATTGTTATAAGTTTCTTTTCATAATAGTGAACACCCCCTATCCTAACCCCGCTAGCATCATAAGTTACTTAAAAAAGTAGATCAAAATTGGGTAAAGATAGGATAGGATCATTACATAGTTTAGTTTTGAGGTTATGCTTAAGTAGCTTCTTGTCCCCATTTAAATTCACCTTTTTTTCATAAGTTGTGTAATAGGTGCAGCTATAGTAGAAAAATCCTTAATGAACCTTCTATATAAACTGGCCAACCCATGGAAACTTCTCACATCATATACATCTTTAGGGATAGAACACTCTTGTATAGCTTTAATCTTATTAGGATCCACTTTAATACCCTTTCCACTAACACTATAGCCTAGGAAAACTATACTTGGAAGCATGAATTCAGATTTCTCAAGTTTTTCATTAAATTTAGCTTCCCTTAGCTTATCAAATAAATTTCTCAAATGCACTAGGTGATCATATCCATTTTTACTATACACAAGTATATCATCCAAATAGACAACAATAAATTTACCAAGGAAAGGTCGAAGAACTTTATTCAAAAGTCTCATGAATGAGCTAGGTGCATTACATAGCCTGAAAGGCATAACTATCCATTCATAGAGACCATATTTAGTGTTGAAAGTGGTTTTTCACTAATCTTCGTCTCTAATCCTCATTTGATGGTAACCACTTCTTGCATCGATTATGGAAAATACTTGTGCACCACAAAGTTCATCTAACATATCATCTAACTAAAGGATAGGAAAACGATATTTGATAGTAGTGTTATTTACAGCTCTAGTATCTATGCAAATGCGCCAAGTACCATCTTTTTTAGGAACTAGTAGGGCAAGTACACTGCAAGGGCTCATACTTTCTATAATACCCTAAATTGAGCATAGTGTTATAAGGATTGATTTGCCTACTTATATAAACATGGTATACCATCCTTTTGGTGATTTCATCCTAAAAAACTCCACAGTTAAGCGTGTTGGCCATGGAACAATTTTAGGATGGCTTATCCTCCTAAGAAGCTTTAGAATTTTAAAAAAAATTTGTCGGGAAGCATGTGAGTGAGAAAAAAGAGTGCTGAAAGGAATCATATTGATCTATGGGGTCAGCTGATCAATCTGAAAGCTCTTTAAGGTAGCCCCTACATGGTCATGTCGACTTAGTGTGTTACAAATGGTATCAAAGGGAAAACGCGACCGTGAGCTAAACTTGGATGAGCCAGTTAGCCACATAGTGCGATGATTCTTTGGATAAATTATATTTGAGATAGTTAGTGGTTGAGGGGCAACAAGGATGTTGTGTTCTTTGAGTAGGGGTGAATGTAATACCCTAAATTGAGTGGAGTGTTATAAGGATTGATTTGAATACTTATATCAACATGGTACACCATCCTTTTGGTGATTTTATCCGAAAGAACTCCACAGTTAAGTGTGTTGGCCATGGAGTAATTTTAGGATAGGTAACCCTCTTGGAAAGTTTCATAATTTCTAAAAATTTATCAAAAAGCACTTGAGTGAGGGCAAAGTGTGATGAAAGGACTCATGTTGATCTATGGGGTTAGTTGATCAATCCGAAAGCTCTCTAAGGTAGCCCCCGCATGGTCGTGCCGACTTAGGGTGTTACACTTTCTCTCACAAATCCTTTATCCATAAGCTCTTATATTTTTTTTTGTAATGCCTTAGCTTCTTCTGGGTTACATCTATAAGCAAGTTTATTTGGAAGAGGCATTCCAGGAATAAGACCTATAACATGTTATATACCTCTTTTAGGTGGTAATCTAGGAGGTAACTCATCAGGAAATACATCACGATACTCATCAAGTAGCATATTTAGATCTGAATTATTATGTTGTTTCTCCCCAAGTTGAGATTCATTAGCAACTAAGGCATAAAAAATTCCCTCTTCTTCTATGCATTTTTCCATAGCCTTTTCATGTAGAAATAATCTTTTTTTATTATTATCACTAAAAGGCGTATTATCACATAGAGAAGGTATTAATCTATATAGTTGCTTTCCCTTTTTCACAACATATTCATTATTCACTCCATCATGAGTTGCTTTTCTATGATATTGCCACGAACGTCCTAAAAGTAAACCACAAGCATCCATAGGCAATACATCACATAAGAATTCATCATGGTAGTCTCTAATGCAAAATGATACTAAGGTTTGCTTATTTACCTTAGCTCCTTTATCTTTATTTAACCATTGCAAAGAATAAAGTTTAAGATGATTAGTAGTCTCTAACCCATATTTTTTGACCATTTCTTCACTAGTAAAATTTGTGCATGAACCACTATCAATAATGAGTCTACAAACTGTATCACCTATTTTACATTTAGTGTTGAAAATTTTATCCCTTTAAGTAGGTGTTACATTAGGTTGTATTTATAACACTCTTTGAAGCACAAAACATGGGTCTCCATCTTCTTCACCCATGGTTAAAATATCATGTGGAGATTCAGTTTCTAGTTCATCATCTTCACTACATGGTTCCATTTCCTCTATTTCACTTAAGGTCAAAGTTCTTTGGTTAGGACATTCTCTAGCAAAGAGTCCATATCCTTTCCACTTAAAAAATTGTTTATTAAAGATCTCAAACATCTTATTTTTACCTTTTTTATCTTGATTAGTTTTTTTATCATAAGAGGATGTGGATGATGCATGCGTACCAGATTTAGGCAGAAATGATGTATTTGAATATGTCTCAAATATAGTCGAAGCATTAGATTTATCATAAGATTTGGTTGATCTTGTTTATCTATCAAATTTTAATGCAACCTTAATCAATTCATCAAGAGAATCATAGGCAAACATGTCAAGTTTGTCACGTATCAAATTATTAAGTCCACCTAAGTATCTAACACATTTTTGTTCTTTCCTTTCTTGTACATCACAGATAAGTGCTAGTTTTCAAATTCCCTAGTGTACTCTTCCACACTAAGTAATCCTTGCCTTAGGGCTATCATTTTTACATACATATCTTGTTCATATTCCCTAGGCACAAATTTCTTCTTGAGTGCTTTTTAAGTTTTTCCCATGACTTAATTTTTGTCTTCTCTTGCCTTTCTCTTGTCTTTTTCAAGATATCATACCAAATCCTAGCAAACCTTTTAAATTTAAGACTAGCAAGTTTACTTTCATCATCATACTCTTTAATTTCAAAAATAGCTTCAATCTCATGCAACCATTCAAAAAATAATTATACAGTTAATTCGCCATAAAAATTAGGGAGATCTAGCTTTATACCTTGGTCCTCATTATGCATATGTCTTACTTGAAATGCCCCGAAAAATTCTAATCTTAAATATTATATTTAAATGAGGTTTTATTATAAAAAAATTAATTAAATAAATTATTTAATTAAAATAAAAGGAATTAATTAGGATAAATCAAGAATAAATTTATAACTATTTTTATTAGGAGGAATTTGGGTATTTTAACTAATTAAAGATTTTAATTTGGGAATTTATTTAAATAAATTATTTTATTTAAAATAAGAAGGAGATAATAGTTCAAAATTAATATTATTTTTATAAATAGTTTAATGGAAGAAGATTAGGGTGTTTTGCTAATTAAAATGGAATTTATGGAAAATCTATTAAAAATCCTAAGTTAGCCAAAAAAGAGATTTAAATATTATTTTATTTAAATATTATTATTTTTAAATATTCTAAATTTTAAGATTAATATAATTGGCCCTAACCTAGTTTTTTTTCTCCTTTCCTTTTTCCCTTTTTCTTTCTCTTTCTTCCTTTTTCCTTTTCTTTTTCTTTCTTTTTCTTCTTTTTCTTTTTCCTCTTCTTTTTCCCCGTTTGGGCTGCCCTCTCCCGCGGCCCAATCTTTTTCCCCTTCTTCCTTTCCCTCGGCCCAGCCCGTGCCCGCGCGGCCTCCTTCCTCTGACTCTTTCCAAGCGTCGCGTTTTGCATCCGTTTCCGCCTGAAGCTCATCGTTTTATTTAACGCCTCCTCCTGCGTCGCCCGACCGGCCCGATTCTCCCTTTTTCTTTTCTTTTCCCCGGCCGACCGGTCCGCCTCCCTTCCTTCTTCCTTCTTCCTCCCTTCTCCTCCGTCAACGATGGTGTAGTCCTGGCATCGTCAATGGCATCTCCGGTTACGGTGAATAATACCGACCGTTTCTTGTCTCATTGTCTTCCTCCTAACTCTAGGAATAAATTGGAATAATTATTGGACGTTAAATCTCGACAGTTTCCTCTCCCCAACCCCGCGAACCTTGGACCAAAACCAAGGAATCGTTGACCATTTTCTAGCGCCGGCCACCTAAATCTTCGCAGCTAATAACTTCCTGCCGACCCCCAAAACCCTATTATACCATCTACAATCTATAAAAAGCCTGATTGTAGGAGTTGTGGAAGATTTTTCTTCCCCGAAACCCTCGGCGAGGGCTGCCATCATCGAGACTTTAGACGCCTCTTCTGCCTCCGTTAGCCAACTTTAGCGCCACCGCCGCATGCCAAATTCTTCCCTGCAACGTCATCTAGTTAACCAAACCATTTTCAATCTTCGATTCTTCTTGTACGGGCCTCTATAACCGTGAAAAGTTGGTTGCTCGTTTCGCTAGAATTTTTACCCCGAAACCTTAAACTACCACCCGCCGCCGTGCGCCGCCACCTATGGCTGCACCACCACCATCATTTTTTTCCCTCTCCTCCTGGGCAACAATAAACACCTCTTATATCACCTCAATTCTCCCTATCTTTTTCCCAACATCCATCTTTCCCTCTTTTCTTCTATTTTTTCGGCCGCCGCCGTGCACCACCGCCGGTGCCGCCTATCCCCACCAGCCTAAGATTGAACCCTAGACCCTCTCAACCATCTTCCATATTATTATAAGCCTTGATTTAATTTATTTCAATTATTTACATGTAAATACCATTATTATTATTCTTAATATTTATATTCTTAATATGTTTTATGATTATTATTAGTAGTATTATTGTTTTATTATTATTTATGATGAGGGGTGAAGCCTTATTGTATTTTAATTCGATTTTATTATTATTCTTCTTATTATTTATTTTATTACTATTATTAATATTAATATGTTATAAGTATAATTATTATTATTATTTTATATTTCGAATTTCTATTAGTCTTATTCCATTTTTATTAATGCAAATATTTTACCATTATTATTGTTAATAATGTTATTATTGTTATTAATATTGTTATTATTATGATGATTATTATTATTATTATTATTATTATTATTATTATTATTATTATTATTATTGTTATTATTATTTATATTCTCATTGATATTAGTTTTATTATCATTGATATTATTATATTAGTATCATTATTATTATTAGGGTAAAGTCTTTAACCCTATATTAAAAAGGTTTATAATATCTATATTATTTTTATGTCGTTAGCAAAGTTAGAATTTTGTTAAGGTTATTTTATTAGTATGATTTTATTTGGTCAAATCCCTTAGGAGGTGTGGGAACGTGCTCCAAGATCGGTGTCGATTCAGGTAAGGGTTTACTAAGGCCATTGTGTGATTATATGCATTATGTGCTTCATATGCTATGCATTCTATGTTTACGATTATTAATTATGTCGTATATGATATGACATGGAGTTGAAGTATGTTTTGTATGGCATGTGTATCATTTATGTATGATAATATGTGTTGTGACCCTGTAAGACATGCATGTGAGGATGTTGATATGATTTGTGCAGGGGAAAAGGATGAAAAAGGAGGATGGGGAAAGAAGTTGACTAAAGGAAGTGAGTTGACCTAATTTTATGGTTTATAAGGAATAATCTAATGTATGGTTTTATGTGGAAGAGTATAATTTAGGGTTTTATGCGGAGAATCTAGTTTATGATGTTTTTTGGGAGAATGTAAATTATAATATTATATGGGAGAATCTAATTTATGATTTGTTTGGGAGAATCCAGTTTATGGTTTTGCTTGGAAGATTCTAATTTATGATTTTATGTGGAAGAATCTAACTTATGGTCTTGTATGAGAGAATCTAATTTGGGGTTATGAAAGGGGAGAATCTAATCAATTCTATTATGTGGAAAAATCTTTAGGTTTTATATTATTTGAATCTTTGGGTTTAATATGGTTGAATGTAGGGTTTTGTAAGGATGAATCTTCGGTTTTATGTGATTTCAATCTAGGGTTTGGTAAGGATAAATATTTGGGTGGTATGGATTGAATTTAGGGTAGTGTATGACGGAATCTTGGGTTTTGTGTGGTGGTATTAGGGTTGCGTGGTGGAGTTAGGTTTTTCCATGGGAGTTAATGATTGTATGGAATTTAGGGTTTACATGAAAAGTTGGAATGGTTGCATGGGATATGTAAAGTCTGCAAGGGAGTAAAATTTACGTATGAAAAGTTAATTTGGGATGTAAAGAAGGTAATGTAAGCATTGTTTGGGTAGTTAAACACTTTGGATGGAAAATAATATGTGGAACATTATCTGGGTACGTAGGAGACGAAGCTAGGGTTGGAGTGGTTAATTATGGTTTGTGATGATTGATTAAGGTTTAGTGTGGCTGCTTAAGGTTTTTGTTGTATCATGTGTTTTTGGTGATTAATGTGTAATTATGAGAATGGAATCGATGATTTGTGATGTGTGGAAGGTTAAAATAATTTGGGTGATGTGAGGTGGAGTAAGAAGAGATGTTAAGGCCTAAATTAGGGTTTCGGGATAAAACCCTAGCGTGAGATGTGAAGTAGAATTGGAGGATAAGTGTAAAGGGAGCAATTCATGCATGTATGGGGTTTGGTGGTAGCACGTGTGTAATTGGTAAATAAAGTATGATGATGAATATGCAAATTATGATTTATGATTCGTGCATGTGCATGATGAAAGCCTTCGAACAAGATACTTAATACATTAATCACGTAAAGTGGAAGATGTTGAGACGGGCCCAGACCGATCCACTAGCATAATAGTGGCAGGGGATGTTTTCCCTCGCGACCGATCCACCGGCTAAAATAGTGGCAGGCCATGTACCCTCGCGACCGATCCACCGGCTATAATAGTGGGGGATCCCAAGCTCAACAAACCAAACTATATATGTTGATAAGATATGGGAAGACACTAATTACTTATAGTGGAACACCGTACAAGAAGGGGCCAGACCGATCCACCAGCATATAATAGTGGCAGGGTATGTTACCCTCGCGACCGATCCACCGGCTAAAATAGTGGCAGGGAATGTTTCCCTCGCGACCGATCCACTGGCTAAAATAGTGGGGTTCCCGTAATCGTATGGACTTGATAAAAGGCATGGTGTGAATCGAATTCTAATAAGAGATTAATTAAATGATTAATCTGGATTATATATGGGCCTCTGTACGTTTACCTGAATTGTTCATATACCTTTATGTTGTTATGTTGGATTTCCCTGTTATTATTATGCATGGATTATGTACTTGTGTGTTGGCCTTAGTGCTCGGTTACCTTACTCATTACGTAGCGTACTGATCACCCTTTTCATGGGTGCTACTCATTCCCATGAGTAGCATGTCCTTTTGACTTGTGCAGGTGGGCGAGACATCAGTCGGGGCTGTGTGTTGAGCATGTTTGGCTCAAGTTCGAGAGTGTCGTGGCCGTATTTTAGTCTTTATGCACTTATATTTCCTTTTATTATTTCTTTTGTATTGGATTTATCCTCTTTGATTTATTACCTTGTATTAAGTATTTATCCTCTTTGATTTCGCACTCTGACTTCTATTTTATTATGATTCATAAACGTTTATGCGTACTCTGATTTTTAACATATGATCTTTTGAGTTCTTTTATGAGTTGTTGGTTGAGTTTAGTGTAAATCTTTTCTTAGCCTTAGCACTTGGTACTGAAACGGTCGGAGAGAACCGGTTTGGTACTAAGTGTGGCGGTAACATTTCCAGAATTCACGAGTTTTAATTCGATTACTTCCGCTTTTTTTAAAAAAAAAAGTAGTGAATTTTGGGGTGTTACATTACTTGAGTTTGATGTGGTATTCTATGATTACTTGATCCGTGAGAACTGATTTGTTCTTCTCCATCATCAATATACTCCATCTTTGCATTCACATGTCCTCCTTCAGGTTGGATGTCATGTCTCACCATCCCCTCTACACTATCTTGAGTCGCTTCCATCTTATTTTTTAGTTGTTGAAGCTTGTCTTGGTCGGATATTTTAGCTTCTACACTTTGAAGTTGTCGTTGTAGTTCTACATGGATTTTAAGTTGTGCATCCATTCGGGTGGTAAGATTTTTTATAAACTCTACCAAAGCCTGCATGTCCTCACTAGCCATAACGTGGTATTAATCAATAAAACTCACAACCTCCAATAAGAACAACAAATGAAGGTGTTGTTGGTAAATTTAAGTATAGTCGTAGGGTGTAGGATAGTTCTTGAGAGGGTTTAAGTGATTCATGATGGTTCCCTTAATCTTTGATCACGTATGAAGTATAGGAAGGGGACCGAATGGTGTAGGATAATTCTTAGACTAGTGTGGATGGTTTCTTGATGGAAGTTACGTAGAGGCACATAGGGGAAAAGGAGAGAATGTCGAATGGAGTGTTTATCTTCATGTTGAAGATGTTCCCTTAATAATGACTTAAAGACGGTAATAGATAAGAAGAGTATATGTATGAAGGATGGGAGATGAAATGTAAGACTCAAATAGTGCAGTAATATTCGAACCTTAATGGAAATTGTTGGGAGTATATGGAATCTAGATTGAAGGTGGATGATGGAATGAAGGTGGATGATGGAATGAAGGGGACATTTGAAGATTTGAATATCAAGACATAATTGACTTGAGTATTAAAATTTCAGTTGAAGACATAAAGATCTTCAAGCAAGACTTGTGCAAGAAAGTATCTTCAACCTTTCTTGGATGAATGGGGCTCCTGCATGCAACTGGAAGAAGGTCAAAGGAAATGCTAGATGACTCGAAAGAAAACCAAATAAATTCTTTTGCTCTGATACTAAAAATGAAGTGGATCAAAGTGGAGGAAGTGTTGAACGTGAATTTATTTGTTTAATCTTCAAGAAGGTTTGAAGTTGTAAGGAAAACAATGTGCGGTATTGGTTGAGTTAAGATATGAAAGAAGGAGAAAGAATCTTCAACCAAAAATTTCATAGGATGAATAACTTTGCATGAATTGGTAGAAACATTCAAAGGCTTCTATTTAGAATTTTACCCCGAGTAGTGCCACCCCAAAATCATGGCTTGAAAATTTCGTTTAAAGTTTGCTTTGCAGAAGCGGAAATGAAAGAATGGTGGGTGTTACCGCCATACTTAACATAAGTCAAGTTTCCTCACCATCCTTAAGTCAAGTGGTAAGGCTTAAAATAAGTCAAACCAACAAAAAAATGACAGAAGTACAATACATAATTGAGGGTTTTACAAAAGAAAGGTTATCCATAACAAATGACAGTTTAGATAATTAAGTAGCTAACCATTTTTAGAAAATAACAAAGGAGCACACAAAGGTGCAACAATGGTTTGCCTTACACTCCTCCGATCCATCAAAGTTATAAGGAAAAGGGAAAAAGGGGAAGGGGTCCACTCACTCCCTTATTCTAGCTATTTGCTAGGGTGATGCTCCTCAAAATTCTTTAACCATTGCATGTCATGGATGAAATCCTCTGAAAAGTGATAGCATCTGTATGACTTCCTTATATTAAGTAAATCATAATGCCTCTAGAGAGGTAGCATACCCAAATATTCAATCGTCATAAAAGTAAGGCATTCAAATAAAACATACGATCTCATGCAAGCCATGAGTTTATGACACAAATCCACATCAGAATTAATGATAGTAGTTAGATCACAATCCCTAACAAGGGAATTGAAGACATGCATATAAATCTTACAAACATTTTAACTTACCAACGACCATACTTTATGGCATACTAGGATGAAGTAGTGACATTCCAACAATCTAACCAAGTTTGCATCACACCTAATCCAATTTTTATAGAAGTATTAAGGTGGGTTGCTAATCCGATTATATCATTTATGTAACAATTCTCAAGTGGAATACAATCCCATATCTATGACAATGATCATCAAGGAGGTGGTACAAAATAATTCATACAATTATAGGGCAAAGCTCACCAAGGAAGCCACACAACTTATCAATCGTCCATAATAAACCTCAAAACTCAAGTCCTTAAGTACACCTACTCCCAATAGGGTTTATGGAATACCTATAGAGCAGAAGTGAGCCCCTTTACCCGAAGGCCCAAACTATGCACTTGGTGCCCAAGTCCGAGGCATGAGATTCCTTTTTTACTCAAGTCTTCCTCTTTAAGTGATTAGTGTCTTATGAAATTTTAGGTTATTAATTTGACAACAACAAGGTCCACAATATTCAACTTAGCCATCAATAAAACAACCAATATCAATTCCAAAAGACCCCGAGGGTTGCAACCATTCCAAGCAAACACTACATAGGGTTAGGCATCATGCCATCGCCCAAATAATTATCCGATTTAGTTGTTCAACCCAATTGTCCAATTATTTCCAAAATTATTTTGAGGCCAACACTTAATTCAACTAATCCAATTATTCACTTTGAAACACCTTTTTACCTTAATGATCAAAATACCCTTTAACCTATAACTACCACATTTTCCTTTACTTTATTACAAGGTTTATCTCCTTAGGATATTTGTCATGAAAATGCTAACATAAAATAGCTATTGATACTTTAACATACAATAATTTCTTCGATACGATAAAAGACCATACATAGTACACGTATACACTCCCAACATGCATTTCTATTATTTCATAAATTCATGCAATTTCCACGAATAACTTTCAAATACGAATGATGGTATATGAAATTTATATTTTTACCCCTAGAATATGTAACACGTAATAATCACCATTTAAACATATTTATACTCTAAGTGAACATGCTATACGTCCAAAATTATCTAAACTATCCAAGGGACACATTTAATCCATTTATAGGTCCCACCATGAAACATGACAAATTTTTTGGTTGGACTCTAATCCTAAACATGCACATTTCTCTTTTAGCATGAATCCATATATTTTATCATAAGCATACACTTTCAAATTTTTGAATACTACCTAAGTATAAAAATATTAGCATGGTAACATATATTAGTTCCATAAGCATACTCATTTCCTTTCCTTAGCATAAATCCATATTCATTATCATAAGCATACACTCTTCCAATTTTGGACCACTACTTAGGCATATAAAAATTTGCATGATAACATATATTGATTTACACATCATAATATTCACATAGAAACGAACTACAACATGCTTCCATTTCCCAAAAAATACTAGTCATTTGATACCCTCAACCTAGCATGATTTTTATCTTAGAAAATTAACCTATCATTCTCATATAAAATTCTACCATCCACAAATTAGTTGAATTTACCTTTGAGATATGAAAATAATAACACCAAGAAGTTCTTCTTCCAAAAATACCTTAAGTGGGGTTGAGATTACCTAGAAATAAATACACCATCCACAACTACAAGAATTAGTATCTATGCTAATTAAAATAATCAAAATGACAACCTATGTGAACTAATACCCAAAATACGATTAGGGAGAATAACCAAGGCGGCCGGTGCATGAAATTTCTACTCACCAAGCCCACAAAATTATAGAATACTTACGTCAGAAAAATAGTTCCTGCTTGGAGAGGTGAAACACAAGGGAAGAGTTGGGTGATTTTTGGGCAAGGATTTGGTGAAAGGAGGGGATAGTTTGGGGCTGCAAACAAAGGTTTCAATGCTAGAATCAAGGGGAAGAAAGAGAGGACTAGCAAGGAGAAAAATAGAGGACTTAAAAGGAGAGGGAAGGAGGGTTTTTGTTGTAAGTTTAGACATAAGAAAAAGAAGGGAAAGAAGAGGAAGGAGTGGGCTGCTGCAAGGGTGAGTGGGGAAGGGTGCTACATGTGGGTTTTTTTGGTTAAGGGTGTCAAAACAGGTTGGACAAGAAAGGGGTCTACAAGGGAAGGTTGTGGCATGGGGAAGGTAGGAAAAATGGGTGGATAGATTGCTAGAAAGTAGAGTAGGGGTGCCGGTTGATGGGAGGGGGAGATGATGGCTGCAACTTGGTGGAAGGGGTTGGGGTTTTGAGGGGTTTGGGGCTGGAGGTGGCTGAGTGACGTGAGGGAATATGGGGTGGGCTGTTGGCTATGACATGCAAGACCGGGGTGTCTGAGTGACGTGAGGGAGGATGGACGGGGTTGGTGGCTGTGACATATAGGGCTAGGGTGCCGTGAGGGAGGATGTGTTGCAAGGAGATGATGGAATGTGTTTGGGGAAGAGGGAAGGCTACAATGAGGGGTGGTTGCTAGACAAGAGGGGCACATGCATAGAGAGAAGAAAGGAGGAGATGGGTTGCATGGAGAAGGGGTTTTTCTCGACAGGTTGGGGGTTTTGGCTAGGGTTAAAGTGTGGAAAAAGATGAGGATTTGGTTAGGAATTAGTTATCAAACATATCACAATGTATTAGGCATTCAAGTGTATGGTTATTAAGGAAAATAACCCCACTTAAATAAGGTTTTATTTTCACCAAAAATGTCACAATTATTATCATGATAATTGTATTATTATTTGTGTTATCGCTTTCCCTCTTTTATTTTCATAATTATTTCTAATATTATTATTCTAGTAATTATTGTTTTCGGTATTATTTTTTAAGAGTGTTATTCGTAATAATGTTATTGTTATTACCATCCCTTCTATTTTTATTACTATCTACTCTCTTCCTATTATCGTTATTATTACCGTCATCAACTTTTATCTTCCTCTAATTATATATAAATTCATCTAGGTTATTTTCTTAATATAAGAATTATAGACCCACTCAAAATGATGAGATGATCGTTTAAAAAGAATCCTATGATTTAATTCGCCTACTAATCAAACTTTAAGTTTGCATATCTAAATTAAGGATTTATTAACACAGGGTATTACATGGGCAATCTCCTATCTTGATTTCAATCTCAAAAGACTTTAGATTTTATTAATTGAACTTCAAGATACCGTGTACAATGACATAGGGGTGTTTATTACATCCTTAATAACTAGTTAGCCGACTAAATTAGTAGGAAACTAGCTGTTAGGTGCCTCATTTCAAGCCGTCCTTAACCAACCTGAATTAATATCCTATAATACCTAACCCTAGTTATAATATCATCATTTAAATGATATTATTGACAATCATTACAAAGCATTACAACTGACTATGGAACATACATAAAATAACAACAAAACCCTAACTTACATGAAATGTTTCATAGGGTTTACAAAAAGTATAATATAACTAATGAGATCTCCATGTCATTCTTTTTGCATGGTCATCCCATGTATGCCATAACTTTTCATGCTTTGAATGCATTGTATGCTTTAGTTATCTTCATGTATCTTGACATCTTCAACTTGGAAATATGTAACATACCTATAAGAACATCTTAAAGTCTTTTCAATATCAATGATAGGAATATTATCAAGAATATTTAAGATGATCGGATCCATTATTAGAAATACCAATTCCTCATTATTTTGAGGATCACTAGATGCTCCTGCATTAAGTCTCAAGTATAATTTTATTTGATCAAATTACACACTTCCTATGATTATCACTAGTGATATTAAATCATTACAAGAAGAAAATATTATTAGAATCCTAAAGGAGTATAAGACTTCATTACAACATTATATCAAGTGATAAGGTAATTCAATCAAGAAAATTCAATAATAGGATTCAACTCAACCCATTTTATAATGGATATTGGGTGGAGGATATTCAATTTAGAGAGATAACAACTTTAACACATGAAGAATCAGGGTTCATCCTCTTTCTTTTACTCTATGAAATCTTTATTTTTCCATTGAGGATAATCAGTAGTCTAAGTATAGGGGAGGTGAGTCATACATTTCTACATTTTTTTCCATACTTTTATAGCGTGTTACTTTTTTTCATGTTACATTTGTTTCAAATTTTTTGTTTGGCATGTTATATTTGTGATTCTTTTTGTGTGTGCATTTTTTCTTCATGTAAAAGTGCTCTCTTTTATTTCATTTTGTTATTATTTTTAATCAATTTTTGTTTTTGTTATTTTAGTTAGTGAAGAAAAATTAAACTAAAATAAAAATTGAAGATACAAGTTTAACGATATCTCCAATTGGTAAGCTTGGTGCACATGAGTAATAAATATTTTTTTAAAATGTTTTAAAGAGTATTTCTTAAATGTTTTGACTGTGACTAGCAACTAAGGATAATGAACATGGATGTTTGATAGTAAATTAAGAGGAAAGGGGCGATGTGACCTAATAAATATAAAACTAGTGAAATTTTATGATTAAATGATGGATATCACTTTTATCCAAAAGCTTTTTATTTGTTGAGTGTTGTTCACCAATTTTTTTTAATACTAGAACTTGCCATTATTCTCTTCAAGTATGCATAATGTTGCGGTATGAATTAAAATGATAGAGGAATATTTTTTTCTTTCATTAGCTATTTACCCAGATATCCTACCTTACACTAAAGTTTTCTTTGTGTAACCCAATTGGGCCATTAATATTATCGTTCTTGATTTGAACAACATGAATAATAGTCTAACCATTAATTATTTTATAACCCAATTTATAGTTAGTAGAGAAATTTTTTGATGAGTTATTGGTGTTGTGGAAAACAAAATCCTGGGCTATTTTAAGATTTGTTTAGTGAGTAATATCATTCTTTTGTAACAAGAAAACATCAGGTATTAATGTGGAAATCTAGGGTGGATTGATCAATCACTAAGTATCTATACTAGATAAGATAGATCATAAAACACACCAATGCAATCCCCACATTCTAAAACCCTGATTTATTTAGCATCTTCTTAATGTGGAAATAATTTTTTTTTTTTACATTTTATACTTTTTTACATCACTTGAAATATTTAAACCCCTAGTGGCATTTTGAATTTTTTTTTTTAATTTCTTCCTTGCCCTTTCTTGTTGTTTTTAGCTATCATGAAGCTTTTAAAAAACTTTTAACCTTTACTATTTTTTAAGACTCATATGTAATGTGTAAATTTAAACTCCTTATGATTTTCTAATCCTATTAGGCCCTTTCAATATACTAAACTAAACCATTGGTAAAATGGACATATTCATTGTACTAATGTGTCTTAAATACATTTTTATACCCCAAAACAAAAAATTTAGATGTCTAAGTGTTAAAGCATATTTAGTGATTTCTATATTTTCTTGTTTTGATCCTTTCATAATTTTAAAAATTCTATACAAATAATTTTAATATTTTTGAACCAAAAGAGATTAGAATAACTAAATCATTAAATTCAAATTTTCTTCATCCACCTTATCCAAACCATTATTCATTTATTCACAACTACCCATTTAAGATTAGAATAAATATTAGCCAACTTTATTCTCTCCCTCTTGAATGTACCACCTTTACCTATATCCTTGATATTTTTGCCCCAAAATATCTTAGAGAACTTAATAATTAATTCTCCACAAAACATACCATTTTACCTTTCTTTCTTCTACAATTGTCATATATTTTTTCTTATACCTTCATTTCCCTTGTATTATTCACCAAAAATTCCCTCCTTTCTTCCTCCCATTTCTTACACCACCATCAAAATCATTCTCCACAATGTTTAACTTCAAAACTTATTACATTCATTCTTTTGGTTCTTTCTTCTTCTCCTTCACCTCTCCTTCATTTCTATTGCTTTTTCTATGAACTTTCTTCTAAGTTTTTTTCTGGCTCTTGTATAATAGTGGAATAGTTATTCTAATATTTAATCTACTTCTTTTCCCATATATGAAGCTAGATTTCGGGTAATATAATACCTCATCTTAAAATCCTTTGAAACTTACTTAAAATTATGTTAATACCAAGTAAAATAATAGTTATTCCCATATATACTAACCAAAAAATTTACATAAATATTTATCTTATATCCTTAGAGATTAAAAATTTATTCTCAACAAACAAGTAAATTATTTTTCTCAAATCGAGTAGCTGGTCATCTTGTAATTTTTTATCATATTCTAAATTTTAATTCTAATCTCCTTCCAATAATTATGAAAACTTATAATTGTAATATATTTGTGCTATTGATAATATTTTATTTCTTTGAGATTATTTTTACATTATTTAGATCCATCAATAATTTTTATTTAGCTAAATTTCTCCAAAAAAACACTTTTTGAGGCATACTTAACCTTCTCTTTTCTCCTTCACTTTACTCTCTTTTCTAGCAACTTGGATTAATGTTTAAATTCTTTCAACCCTTCCCTAACTTACCAAACTTCTACCTGTCCTCTTTCCAACTACACTAAACCTCCCTTACCTCATTATGCACTATATTATAACTTAGTTTCACGTATACAACCTAAGTAAGAGTTTCACCTTTCCCACTTGAGAATGTCGATCATCACTCTATCCTATACACCCTATTTCTAATGCAATTTACTCTTCAACTTCTTCACTTACTCATTCTCTCATTTTTCCTTTATGAAAATTCCTAACTATTTGGTACTATCCATTTGTTCTTCCTTTTTTTCTCTATAATAAGAATATAAAGGTTTTCTCTTATTTTCTTACGTCATTGGTTGACTTATTTTCTCTATTTTATTCTTCTAATCTTACCTTTATCTCTCTCTTATTTCTCTTAAGCAAGGAAGGATTAAAGATTGAGAAATGTCAAAGATTCTGGCTTTATTCTCCTCAAAAATTTTGTTTGGAGAAAAGGATGAATTATGCTTAGTTACTTCTTCTTTTCCATCTATTTTTTTTTAATTTTAATGGGTCTTTAAAAAGTAGTTTAAATGGTTTTGATTCTTGATTCCCTTAGGAATCAAAGTTTTAGTAGACAACCATTAAGTTGGGAGTTTTGTGCTAGAAGAATTACTTAAGGTTAAGGTATTTTTATCTTTAATAAGAATAAGGTATTTTTCCCTATTGTGGTTCCATTAGTCTTTGTGTTTCTGTGCTGAGCAAGAGTTATATACATTATAGGATTTGAGTAAGTGGTAGAGTTTTCTTTTAAAAACCTATGTATACTTTGGGTTCCCTAATATAATGTTTAATTTTAGTAGTTTTGAGGATGATTTTGTTTATTAACAATGTTACGATATATCCATATGATTCTATTTTTGTAACGTGTGTCCTTATATGTTTTATGACATAGGAGCATGCTAAGATTGATATATTAATGCCTGATGAATTTTTTATATATGGAACACAACTTTAAGTGTTGTTTTCCCTAGACTAATTGATGAGATCACTAACCCCATCCATAGTTGCATGAACAATCGCTTGGTTTGGAAGTTTTAATTAGATGGTTGTAAGATCATTTGATTGGTTCCATGAACTAGTCCACCAATTCCTACTAGCAACCGATTGGTTTCCAAACCCCTTTAATTGGTGACCTCATGACCAAAGTGGTTTGGTCTATGCTAACACACATCGCTCGATCAGGACAGACATATCAACTTATTCCCTATAAATAGTTGACTAATACTATCAAGTGGTCTATTAGTGTTATTTTTTTTCATTTCTAGTCAGATTATACAATTCAACTAGTAGTAGGGACCAATCGACTAGTCCAACTGCATTTTGACTGTTTTTTTTAATTATTGATCTTCTTTTAGGCCTTTTTATATTAATACCTCCATGTAATTACAACATTTAAATTATGATTACAACTATATTTACATAATAAGAAATAAGAATCATAATAATGACATTTGGGGATTGAATTGGTTGTGCATGGTATCCCATTGTGTATGTATGCATCCATAACAATCGTTAATGATGGAGAACTATATGTAGTTAAATTAATTATCTTAATAACTAGAAATTATGTGGTTACTAAAGAAAGATATTTAATATGGTTTATATTATGTGGTTGTGATGCATTTACCATATTACTATTCTTCCATGACCTCTATGAAATCATGCCTTATTATATTAGTACTATGAGTGTTAGTGTTATCTTATATTGGTATGCTTACACCATGATACTATGTGAATTTGGATGTTGCATCGACCTTATCATGTTTTAGGTAGTCAATTTTATTAGTACTTCACAGTAGTGTTACTACACTAGTGTGGTCTCTTTGATAATCTATATTCTAGTCTAGGGAGTAGAGGATGATTTTCAAGCTATGATTCATAGTTAGAGTACATCGAGGGTGATATCGTGGGCTAATAGCTAGTTATTTTTTGGTAACTTGAGAGTTACTTTTGTAGTTAAGTGTTAAGTTAACAACATAGATGTATTATGAACACTATGTTGGGATGTTTTTGATTTTTTATGATTATTTAAACTCTTATATTCGATTCTTATATGTGGATTTTTTAAAATCCCTTACTCATTTCTATGTATAGTGTTTTTATTATTACCATTGTCATTATCAGTATTATTGTAGTGTTAGTAAGCATGTAATCTTTCATAATTGTTCCATTTTACCATACATTAGGCATAGGTTTGGTGATCACACCTCTCTCATCATTGATGTGGCGATAACATTCCTAGGTTTTTCTTTTCTACATGCTTCTATATTCTCTCTAAAATGAAATTTTATTGCTTAAAAACTAGGGGTGTTATAAGTCAGTATCAGAGCGTATGGTTTTTAATTCCTATTGTAGCTTTAGAAAATCAAATTTCTTCATTTTTTTCACCCACATAGAATCTAATTTATTCTACGAGTGAGAATTTGTTTCATTTGGGAGTTAGCCGTAAACTTATTAGATAGGTCTAATTTCTATCCTATGTGTAATGTGATGCATCCATGTGTGCTAACTATGTAGTTATCAATTGACATTTTTTAATGTAATTTACTATTGTAGGACTTTAATGGCTATTAACTGGTATCTTGAGCATTTCATGGAGATAGTTGAAGCCTTCATAGAGTGATAGATTTAATGTAATGAGGCTTCACTATCACCACCTCCTTTTTTTGGCGCTGCCATCGAAGGATTGGCTTTGCATGATCAATCTTCATCACCTATTAGTCTTTGAGGGTTAGGAGGACTAGAAAGTGTTAGAGGATTTGTTGAGGGACTTTGAGAAGATCATGATGGCTAATGGATTCCAAGAGAGTGGGGGATGAATATAGGAGTGTTCCACATGTAGGGTTGTGTTGATAAATGTTAGAGAGGTTAGCAACTAAGAAAATCCACTACAGATCATTGAGAAGCATTTGTTGAGATTTTAAGGGGAAAATTTTATCCTACTCACCTAAGGATGATGAATTAGAATGAGATCATGGCATTGTGTCAGGGTATGCATGTAGTGGAGGAGTAATACCACCACTATTTAGATCTGGTCCATTTTCCTCCGAAGTAGAATGAGTTCATGGCATTGTGTCAGAGTATGAAGGTTGCCCAATATCTATTAAGGCTAAGTATAAGACTATAAAAGATGTTAGTGGGGACTCGTGTGCAAGACTTGAAATCTAAGCAGAGATTTGAGGGTAATCAACGGTAAGGTGTAGAAAAGAGGTTCTAAGTGCAGGTAGTCATAAGTTAAGGATGGTGCCTTGCTATGGAGGAAACTTGAGTCAGTTGGTAGGGAGGCATTCCATATGTTAATGGTGTGGTAAGAACCACAAAGGAAAGAATTATGTTAGACCAATGGTTTAGTGCCAAAGTTATAGTTAGATGGGGTACCATTGATTTGAGTATCGTATGATTAGGGGTAGTATTTTGCTAGGCTATGCACATTAGTAGGGTATGGTGGCTCATATACCACAAGTTTAGAGAGCTCAGCTAATAGATAGTAGAGCTAGTAGGACCACTTTGTAGTTAAGGGCTGAGAGGCCTATTACTTTTCAACTGAGGTAGGGTTTAGATAGTGTTACAGGACCACCTCTAGGTACTTACATGAATGCGATGAGTCATTTAAGGGATGAAAAGCAAGCAATGTCATCATCGGTATTTTCATTATTTTATCCCTTCCTACATATGTATTATTTGACTTCGCTACATAGCACTCCTTTGTTTCTACTATTTTCTTAGCCAGAACAACTATGATCCCTTCTAATATGTTAGGGAATTATACTGTTATCCTATTTATATATAAACTTTTATGTACATGATGTATAGAGTTGTGGCTTGGGATAGTAGTGGAATAAAGCTTTTATTAAACCTCATAGAGCTTAAACTTTGTGAATTTGATGTAATCATTGAGATAGATATGTTCATAAGATATTGAGCTATGATTAACTGTGCATAAGAGCATCTGGTTCTTAAGCGATTGAATGGTGCTAAGGCCTCTTACTAGAGATGCAAACCTAGGCCCTCATAGAAGGTGGTGCCCTAGTTATATTTGGTACCTTGGTACATAGGGTTTACCCATTTTACTTATGTAATGTTTAGTATATGGGTGTTTAGGAGCCATTAATCAAGGTTATCCTTCTAGCACAAGAGTATTTTGATAAATTTACTACTAAAGTACTATGTATGACCCAAGTAGTTGAGATACACTTCATTATAGACCTTTAATTAGGCACAGAGCTTGTGTCAAAGGCACCCTATCAATTGGCATTGACTAAGATGGAAAATTTGGGCACTCAATTGAAGGTATAATTAAAGAAAAGGAAAATTTAACTGAGTGTATTGCCTTGGAGAACACTAATATTTTTTATAAGGAAGAAGGATTGTTTGTTGGGCTTTACATATATTACCAAGGTTTGGCCAAGGTCACGATGAAGAACCATTATCCTTTAAGTTATGTTAAGGATCTTGTTGATCAACTATGTGGGTTTATAGTAATTTTGAAGATATATCTCAGATCGAGTTATCACTAATTGATGATTTTTGAGAGGTACATAACAAAGACAACTTTTAGAATGAGTTATGGACATTAAAACTTCACATGATGTCCTTTAAATTCATAAAGGATAAAGTGGTGTTCGTGGCTCTCTTGAAGTGCATCTTCTATCATCACCTTTATTAGTTTATTATTCTCTTCACTAATGATATATTGATTTATTCTAGGATGTTTGAGGAGCACGAGTAACATTTTTGGATGGGGTTAGCCTTGTTAAAGACATATCAGTTATACGTCAAGTTCTTGAAGTGTGAGTTTTCGCTAGGTGAGGTAGCTTTTCTTGGTTATATCATCTTTATGGAGGACATGTTGGTAAATCCTTCAAAGATCTAAACCATATTAGAGTGTTCAACATTAATGAATGTTAGAGAGATATGTAATATTCTTGGATTAACAAGCTATTACATACATTTTATATGAGAATTTTCTAAGATTACTTGACCATTGTAAAATTTTTTGAGGAAAACATCATCCTTTCATTAGGGTAAGAAATGCTTTTAGGATCTAAAGAGGATGTTGACTTTAGATCCAGTTCTTACTTGATCGTTGGAAATAGAGGGAATTCAAGGTGTATAGTGTTGTATCCAAGCTTAGTTTGGAAAGTGTGTTGATGCAGCACAAAAGCGTGGTGGCATATGCATTTCACTAATTTTAGGAGTATAAGTAGAACTCTTCCACTCATGGCATTTATCTAGTTGTGGTGGTTTTTTCCTTGAAGATCTAGATACATTACTATAATGGAGTGTAGCATCAGTTATAAATGAATCATAAGTGCCTCAAGTACATCTTCACTTACCATGAGCTGAATATGAGATAGTGATGATGGTTGAAATTTGCTAAGGACTACAATTTGGAGTTAGCCTAAAAAAAGGGTAAGGCTAACGTCATAGAGGATGCTCAAAATAGGATTAATTCAAACTCATTCGGTTTGCTAGTTGTTTTAGACAAGGTTTGGTAAGATCTTAAAGAGTTGGGCATAGAGATCAATAGGCTTAAGGATCCTAAAGTGAGGATGAGTGCTCTTATGATTACACCAACCATATGTAATGAGATCTTAGCTAGCTATAAATAAGATGTCAAGCTCAATAGATCAAGTGGGCTATGTCAAAGGGTAGAATAGTGGGGTTTCAAGTTTTTGAGGATGGTGGGATCCTTTTATGATGGAGATGGTGCATTTTAGAGTGTAGTGGGAAGATTAAGATGAAGATGATGATATTAGAGGAGGTTCATCATGCACCTTATTTCGTCCATCCTAGAAGGGATACATTATAAAAGAACTTGAAATAGATCTATTGGTGGCCTCATAATAAATGGGTGGTTCTAGGCTTTTTAGCTAAGTGCTTCGCTCATCAGAATGTTTAGATCGAGCATAAGCATTTGACAAGGTTAGTTAAGCCCTTAGATGTCACTAAGTGGAAATGAGATAGCATGTT
Source organism: Tamarix chinensis (assembly GCA_030549775.1). Classification (NCBI taxonomy): domain Eukaryota; kingdom Viridiplantae; phylum Streptophyta; class Magnoliopsida; order Caryophyllales; family Tamaricaceae; genus Tamarix; species Tamarix chinensis. The sequence goes on from CM060177.1 coordinate 75,166,245, forward strand.
GAGGGACATCATGGTTTGATTACCAAAGACCTATAGTGGTTCAAATTCAATCTACTTAGTAGTTAACTGGTTAACTATGTCCAAGAATTTTATACCAATGAAGTTAACTTGGATTATAAAGTAGATGGCTAGTGCCTATTAGAAGCATGTGCTACATTACCATGGGGTGCAAAAAGACAATGAGTAGATAGATATTTCATATTCTTATCGTAGTTCTCACAAAAATTTACAAGAAACTTTTGGGACATAACTAAAGGTATGTACTGCTTTCCATCTTGGTACTAATGGGAAGACTGAGAACATTGTTTAGACATTGTAGGATATGCTTCAAGCATTCATACTCGAGTTTTAGGGTTTTCATCATGTAAGAGTAGGGATGAGACCTTTTATGTCAGAGCGCCTCAAAAGAGGTAGTATTGTTGGGATAATAGATGGTAGCAAACACAACCATACAGAATAAGTTGATTTAAGATAAAATAAAGGCTGGCCAATATAGAAAAAAGAGTTATCTATATCTACAAAGGAGGAAGTATGGGTTAGGGGTAAGTTATCGAGTCCTTTTGAGGTTTTTGCCCACCACGGGTGTGATGTATTTTTGTTGGAAAGGAAAACTTAGCTTGAGGTATATTGAGCCATATGAAATCTTAGATTGGGTTGGATAGGTTGCTTATCATCTCGCCTTACCTTTTGAGTTTTTCGCATGAATAATGTTTTTAACGTCTCTTGGTTGAGGAGGTATATGATAGATCCATCGCATATATTTTAGCTGAAGTTGACTGAGATTGACATCACATTGAAATATAAGGGGGGACCACTAAGGATCCTTGATACCAAGACTCATGTGATGTGTTGGATTGTTGTTCTACTAGTGAAGGTCTTGTGTTCATGCCATGGAGTAGAGATGGCCACTTAGGTGTTTGAGCAGGAGATAAAGGTGAATTCTCTAGAGTTGTTCATGTAGGTGCGTCGGGTAGGTAACGCCATCTTTTTCAAAGGGTAGTACCCTTCTCTAGTGTAATAACCCTTAGTTTTTGATTTATTTATACATGATGCCTTAGGGTTTTCTCATGTTTTTAAACTTACAACCATGCTCTTATGTGGAATTCGAGGATGAAGTCTCTTTTGAGGGCGTAGTGCTATAATGCCTCATCCTAAAATCCTCCAACATATATTTAATATGTTATTGATATAAAATAAATTAGTTATGGTTTTGAAAAGTGCTTGAAATTTAAAAAAAATATACATTTCAGCCTTATCGATTAAATAGTATGCTTAGACACTTAATTTTATCCTCAATGAACTTATCAACTTGTTTGTTGAAACTCATCAGCTAGTTATCTTGTGATTTTCCTTTTTGATTTTTTTATTGAATTTCTTTACAATGATCGTGAAAAATTCTAATTAGAATATATTTGTACTAATGAACATATATTGGTGCTTTAGAATAATTTTTATATTATCTAGATCACTTTAAGATTTCTATTTGGATAAATATTCCAAAAAAGGACTTTTTGAGGCATACCTCACCTTATCTCTTTTGGCTCACTTTCCACTCTATACTAGAGGCTTGTCTACATGTTTGAATTTTAACACCTTTTTTTTATGATGAATACATATTTTATATCCCTTTAAATTTAATTTTTGGTCTTTTATGTGACTAGTATATGAGAATAATTATAATTTTGTGCTTCAGTGATAATAATCATATATATTTTATTATTTGAGTTAAAATGATATAAAATTAATGTGTTTAATGTATATTATCAATTATTGATTTTTATAATTTTAATTTGTAGGTAAGAAAAGTGTTTGGATAAGAAAAAAAGGACTAAAAGATCCAATGGATCAAAGGCCCTAAAGAAATAAAAGAAAAAAGGAGTGGAGTAGGCAACAACTTTTTGAAATTTGTTTTTGAGAAAACGCTACAAATGTGGGTAAAGAAAATTTATAAAAGAAGGGGAGTAAGTGAGAAAGTAGCAAGGAGAAAAGCAAGGATTAAGGAGAGAGGAGGAGTGTATAGGGTAGTGGAGGTAGAAATCGGCATCAGAGATGAAAAGAATAGAAAGAAAAAAATAAGAAAAGAATATAGGTAGAAGCATGTTAGAGTTAGAAAAAAGAGAAAAAGTCAGAGAAGGAATAAAGAGAGATGGAAAAAGGTGGCTGGTTTAACGCATGGAAAGATCGCCATAGAGAAAAGAAAAGGAAAGAGGGAGACAAGTGGGTTAGTTAGAGAGGAAAGAGGTAAAATAGCATAATGGGAGAAAAGTTGCAGCGCAAAGTCAGAAGAAAGAAGAGGACAATGCAGGTCAAGCATGATGCACCATAAAAAAGAAGAGGGAGAGAGAAAGAGGCTAACATGCATAAAAATTTAGGCTAGAAGAGAGAGAAAAAAAGATAAAGAGACAAAAAGAGGTATTTCAGACAAAATTTCATACTTTTTCATTTGAATAAAATGTTAAATTGTCATCCATTATTAATTTTGGTTATTTCTTTTATATTTTTGATATATAATTATAAATTATATTTTTATGCAATTTATTTATTTATTAATTGCTAAGGAATAGATTAAAACTATTGGTTGTTGTTTGAGATATCGTATTATTCTTCTTTGTTTTGTGATATTGTTCTTTGACTCTTATTTAATTTTTATCATTTTAATATATGATTCTATATGATTTTTATAATACATGGCTTGTTCTGGTTTTCTCATAGTGATGGTAAGTAGGATTATATACTTGCTAGGTGGCTATATGATCATGTTAGAATTTATATGTATGATTTGTAGCAAGGTTAGATAACAATTCACTTAATAGTTTTGTGATTCTAACAAAATTAGTGGAGTATTTAGATATGTGTGGATTAAAGGAAAGGAAAGAAACTAGATATACTTGATGTACTAGTTTTTGTACTTGGACTAACATCCTTCAACTTGTGCTTATTTGTTTAAATCTAGTTAAATATATGAGTAACTAGTTGTGATTATACTGATAGCATTCATAGGATTTAATATTGATGCTCTATTGTATTTATTATTTTAGGGAAGTAATATAAGTTGAATAAACCTACTTTTGGCTTACAGCTTAGTCAGTCTCCTTCTTATGATTAAAATATTACTTAGAAATTATTGTTATGGTTCTACTTACTCTAGAAAATTATTATTATATTTCAACTTATTCTAGTGGTGGATTTTCACTTTTCTAGCACATTCACCAATTTTGCATTCATCTACTATTTGATTATATTTATTATTTTCTATTTGAAAACCCTCATAATTTTTTTTTTCTTAGTACTTGTTTTTATGTCATTTAGAGTTATTTATTTGTTTTATTATTTGTGAGAAAGATAAATAAAGGTGAGCCCTATCAATCTTAGGTATATAACGATACCCTTATTTACTAATATTAAAATTAACTATAAGATGGTGTAATTTGTGTGTCGGCTATGACCACTCAAATCTTTGGTGTCGTTGTTGGGAATTAGTAACTTTGCCTTTATTTTCTAGTATTTTTTTAGTGCCTTGTGTGTTTTTCTTGAGTCATTATTATTATTTAATTATTTTTATTTTGTTTATTTCTTTAAATATAGTGTGGTTTACTTGCTTATAGTGTTTTGCATATTTTAGGTCCTCACTAGTGAATGCATATAAGAGAGAAACCACAAAGAGAACTTTTACCAGTGAATCTTGAGTTAGAGAAATCCATTTGAGCAATTAGAAATTTAAATATTTCTAGTGCTTCTTCATGAACAAGAGCTAAAGATAAGCTTTTTTTTCATCATCATTATCAAACTTAGAAGAAGAAACTTTAAATATCAACACATCAGCAACGAAAGAGCCTATTTACTTGACTCACGTGGTTGCCAATAGGATTCTACAAGAGTTGGTAACCGACAATAAATCTGAAGCGATCCCTATATTCATTGACCATCCTAAGCCTGATATTGAAAAATAAAAAGATTTTGAGCTCAATTCTAGAATACTTCACTGACTTCCTACTTCCCATAAGATTCCTAGTGAAGATTCCAACAAGTTCTTAAAGAATTTTTAGTTTCTATGTGTCTCCATGTACATGAAGGAGGAAGATCTTCATATCTGGAAGCCTAAGGAATTTCTACTTTCCTTGATAGATGGTGGTAAATTTTAGCCTTAACAGCTAACTACATGTCAGATATAAATGTGGGAAACTTTGGTTAGTGCATTTTTAGACAAGTATTTTGTTGCTTCATGCATAATAGTGTTGAGGAAAAGGACCACCGAGATCCAGCAAGATCCTAACGAAATATTACATGCTTACATTAACAAGTACAAGGTCTTGCATTCATAGTGCCCACAACATGGGATGAAGGAAGAGAATATGCTACATTACTTTTTATGAGGGACTCACTCCACTCGATAGAAATATTTTAGATGTAACTAGTGGTGACTATTTCGTTGATAAGGTTCCCACTTCAGCTCAAGCTTTATTGAAAAATCAAGCCTCTACCATGCAAAAATACAATAGCCACTCTACTCATAAAAGAGTAAATGAGGTAAATGTAAATTAGTTTGATGATAGAGTTAACTAACTCACTACTTTTTTTCACAAATTTCCATAGGTATTGGAGCTATTAGTACATGTGGAGTATGTTTAGTGATAAAGGCACACATCTGATAGGAGGAGAGGATTGTGCACAATAAAATTCCATTGGATTTTAAAATACTTATCATCAAAGTATTCACAAGCATCTTAAGTTCCTTGGGAAAGATAATGATAATGTTCTTAATCCTCTAAATTTTAACCATGTGGAACTAGGTTTTTATCAAAAATCTCAAGGAGTTTAAAATTTAAAGCATCAAATGGGAGAAGTGGTTACTAACCTGAATTAATTACATGATCCAAGGAAACTACCTAGTAGTACCATACCTAATATAATGGAAAATTTTGAGTCAGCTAATGCAGTGGTAATAAGAAGTAGACAAACATATAAGAATGCTCAAAACAAGAACAAAGAAAATTAGGGAAGCAGATCCTACAACAAAAGAAGTGGAGATCATGCAAAAGAAAGAGAATAGGAGCAAAAATAGTCAATTAGTTGATTGACCCACTATTTAGTAGAATTTTAAGAGTTCTTCAAATTCTAAATCTTCTAACATGTCAAATTTTGCTATTACTAAGCCTATTTCTATTGGTCATTTATCCTAGCAGGCTATCTAAATTAAAGAAGAGTGAGAGTAATCGAGCTATATTACATACATTCACAAAGGTGTTGTAATCCCCCAAAATTTTAGAAAACCAATAATTTAATAAATAGTTTCTATTTGAAATAAATTAGCTTTTAAAATTATATAATTTAATAAATTTATGGATTTTTGAGTATATAAATTTGGATGGGAATATTTAGTAAATTAAAAGAGATATTTTGTTATTTTATCATGATATTTTTATTTAAATAATTTTTTTCAAACTAATATTTTACTAACTTTATCCTTTTTAAACTAAAATATTATATTATAATGAATTAAACTATTAAATTAGGTAATTTATCAAGAAGATTATATTTTACGACTTTATAAATTATTTTAATTTATTTTCCCCATTTTCTCTTTTCCTTTTCTTTTCCCTTCTCCTTTTTCTCTTTTTCTTTCTTCTTTCTTCTCTTCTCTTTTTCTCCTCCTTGGGCCGCCCGCACCGGCCTGCTTCCCTCCCCTCCCTTGTGCACTGGGCCACTGGCCCATCACCCCTCCCTCTCCCCCGCGTGCCTGACCCAGCCGACTCCCCACCTTTCTTTTCCTTCTTTTCCCCTGGATCGACTGGCCTGTTTTCTTTCCTTTCCCCGACCAACCGCCCGCAGCCTCCCTTCTTCCTTCTTCTTCTCCCCAAGCATCGACAACAGCCGACATGTCCACTACTGCCCGACCGCCTGCAGTAGCTGCCCTGCAACCCTGCTTCTCCCTCTCTCTCTTCTCCCTCTTCTTTTTCTTCACCTTCCCTGCCCCATTATTTTTGAAGCCCTTCTTCTTCGACCCTCTTCCCTCTATTTTCTCCCCTTCACTTTCTCCCTTTGTTTTGTGCGCCGCCGCCCTCCGCCGCTCCGACCACCGCACCCAGCCCCTAAACCACCTCCTGCACCCTTCTACTAGCACCACCCCAATATCCATCCCGCAGCCCTCTTCCTCCCTTCTTCTTTTTCTCCCTATTTTTCACCCTTCTCGATAGCCCCCCTGTAACACCGCCGTTCTCCACCTTCCGACCACCTGTGCTGCCTCTTGAACCACCAAAATAATCCCTGCAACCCCCTCTACCACTGCCAATGCTCTTTTGGCCGAGAACACCACCTTCAAGACCTCATTTTCCCTCTTTCTTTTCCTTCCTCGCCAGCCTGCACCTCGACACCCCACTTCGACCGCCACCTTTGCAGCCTTGCTGCCGCCACCTCCGCCACCATTAGCCACCATCAACACGTCCCCGACCACCTCTTACACCCCCTCTCCACCTCTACATCCTTCCCTTGCCTTGAATCCACCCCCACATGCCTCTTTTCCTAGCCTAAAAATACTAACCCGAAATTGTCTTTATTTCCTTCTATTACCCTCCTTCGAGCCCTCCTCCCCATAAATTTTCATGCAGCTCATGTTGCATTAGCAACATGAGTTTCTGGACTTCTTAATCTATTTGTTTATTAATTTTAAGGTATAATTATATTTTAAGTTAATTATTCTATTAATTGTTATAAAGCCTTATGTCTTGATTTCTTTTATGATTTCTAACATAATAAACCTTGATATTATTTTTAGGTGTTGGTTTTGATAATTGAATCTTAAACCTTAAACCGGAATACCGATGAGGTCAGTTTTTGGCGGGAATCGAGGTAATTGTTAAACCTCCCTTAAATGCATGGAAACGTATGCTAGCACATTAGGAATTTTATTATGATTTTATGTATGTTTTGTGAGCCAAGAATGATATATAAATGGTTGTTTACATTTATTGAAAGAAAAAGGGAAATGCATGATAGCTTTGTGCCATGTGTAGGTATGATAATTAAGGAAAAGGTTGATTATTGATGGAAATGTTAAATGCTTGTTTATGATGTATTATGTTGCTAAGGCATGAATGATATTATTGTCTAAGGGTATTCTAGTAATTATGGTTATGAAGTATGTGATCTAATGTATGTAGTTGCTAATGAGTATTATGTTGATTAATGACAAGTTGGTGGACTTAGATGATAAGAATAATATCATTATTTTATGTAGTGATGGTAAATTCATAAAAATGGCGAATAAAGGGGTTGAGTGGAAATTTTATAAGTGAAAAGGGTATTTCGGTAATTTTATAAGTAAAAGGGTAATTTGGTAATTTAAAAAGAAAGGGGTTAAATGATAATTCATAAGTAAAAGGATAAAACTGTAAGTTGTGAGAAAGAAGGATATTATGGTAATTTTTGGAGAAAAGGGTAAAGCGGTAATTTTGGAGGTAGAGGGGCAAAATCGTAATTTCATAAGTAAGTGGTAATATGGTAAATTTTATAAGTGAATGGCGACATGGTAATTTTGTAAGTGAGGGGTATTATGGTAATTTTGTGAGTAAAAGGTTAATATGGTAATTTTGGAAAAGAAGGGCAGAATGGTAATTTCGTAAGGAAAGATAAAAATGATAATTTTGGATGTAAAAGGGTAAGATAGTAATTTGAAAAGAAAAAGGGGTGTTATGGTAATTTTACAAGTAAAAGGGGTATGGTGGTAATTTTCATAAATAAAAGGATATTATGGTAATTTGAAAGTAAGGGGTAGAAGGGTAATTTTGTAAATAAAAGGATATTATGGTAAAATTGGGAGTAAGGGGGTAACTTGGTAATTATGATAACAACAAAAGATAATTTAGTAATTAAATTATGATTGTAGAAGGGCAATTGTATAAGTATGATACTAAAGAAGGGTAATTTGGTAAATTAACCAATTAAAGGGGCAATATGGTAATTATGGTAAGTATAATAAAAGGATATTATGGTAATTTTAATAAAGGAGAAGGGTAATATAGTAATTATAAATATGGAGAAGGGTAAATTAATAATTATGATTATAAAGAACGGTAAATTAATATTGGTAATTATGAAGAAGGGTGATTTGGGATTCATGATAGTTAAAAAGGGTAAAATGGCAATTAAAATAATTGAGAGGGGTAAAATGGTAATTATGATAAAGGAGAAGGGCAATTTAGTAATTATCCAACTAAAGGGGCAATTTGGTGACTTAGCCAATTAAATGATAAAGTGATAATTGTTTAACCAACTAAAGGGGCAAAATAGTAATCATGATAAGGAAGGAGGGTAATTTAGTAATTTATCCAACTCCAGGGCAATTTAGTAATTATAACAAAGGAGAAGGGTGATTTGGTAATATAACCAACCAAATGGGAAATATGATAAGTGTAGCAATTATGAGGGGTGAATGGTGATCTAAAAAGGGTATGAGATAATTTGGTAATCTAAATTTGACAAAGGGTAATTTGGTAATTATGTAACCTAAAGGGTAATATGGTAATTTGGCGAGTAAGGAATGGATACTTAACAATTATATAAGTAAAGGGAAAATGAGTAATTTGCACCTAACATGTCCTTGAGATTGTGGAACATTATAATATGATTCAAGTAATGCTGATTAGCCAAGTAGGAGTATTAGTATGGCCTTAATGGTTTCTCTGTGATATCCTGAATAATCTTCCGAATAAGAAACTATTAATGATATCAGAACAATTGAAAGTGAATAAGTATTGGATTATTGTGCTTTTCGTGATCACTTTAATTAAGACACTATTACTTAAAGTGAAAGACCTCGAGATCGGGAATGATGACTCCTTAGGGGTCGCTACCCTAAGGACGTGGTTTAGTCCACGATTATTCTGGAATTTGCTGGTGTGCCTTTGTGCCCCAGTCAGGCCCTATATCTTACTCTTTCTAGCTCTACGGACCTAATTAAGGGGTATGCATACTTATGGATTAGGTGTCCTTGTCGGTAGGGTACTGAGTAAGCTTCATGCACCAGTATGACCAGGGTACCTTTGTATCCTTGGGTTCGTGGTTAAAGGGTACTAAGTAGCGGATATGCACCGATACGATCGGTGTACCTTTGTGGCAAATAAGTATGATTGAAGTGCTGATTAAAGAAAGGAAAGATACTATTATTGAAAGTGGAATATTAATGAGCCGAGCCCAGATGATTATGATATTGAGTACCGGTCCACCGGTTATAATAGTGGCAGGAGCGTTGTGTCCTAGATGATGATTCTTTATATATCCCGGTCCACCGGTTATAATAGTGGCCAGGAGCGTTGTGCCCTGGATGATGATTCTTTATATATCCCGGTCCACCGGTTATAATAGTGGCCAGGAGCGTTATGCCTTGGATGATGATTTTTATATATATTCCGGTCCACCAGCAATAATAGTGGGGGTCCCGAGCTCAATAAAACCAGTTATGTATGTGAATAAAAATATGGGCAAGTACTAATTACTTATAGTGGAACAATGGCTTAAGGCCTAATTGTTTTGAGTTTGAGTTATGACATGGCTTAAGACCGTAAGTACCGATTGTTCATAACGATATATTGATATGCTATGTGACTGTTAATGGTGTGAATTTTATATATATGTATGTAGCTTGTTTCATGTGTTGCATTGCGGGTCTGCTTTTAAGTGGGACTTGGAAGGGTTACTGAGTATCGTAGTACTGAAGGGTTCCATTCATGGGGCCCCTGCCTATTCAATGGGCAGTGTCCCTTGCAGATCTTTTCAGGTGCTATTCGAGTGGGCAACGGGAAAGAGAGTAAGGTCTCATCCGGAACTACTAGGGTTTTTCTCTCTCTCTTAAAATTTCTAGTTTTAAATGTATATGTTGATACTGTAACCACCATTGGTGGATTTCATCCTTGTAAACGTTTGATACGCTACTCTGATTTAAGTAGGTTGAAATTCTTGCAAATTGTATTTCTTTTTCCTTTAGCCTTAGCACTTAGTACTGGAACGGTATGAGTAAACCGGTCTGGTACTAAGTGTAGCGGTAGTACTCCCAAAATTCATGGTTCATTAATTTGCTTCCGCTAGTTTTTGTTTAATTAACGAAATTTTTCAGTAGTGAATTTTGGGGATGTTACAGGTGTAGATCAACATCCCACTCCTAGAAGCTATTAAGCAAGTGCTCAAATATGTAATTTTTTTTAAAGGAGTTATGCATCACATGGAAGAGATTATGGGAGAAGGAAGTGTTTAGGATGAGTGAGCATTGATTTGCTATCATAAAATGGAAATTACCCCCAAAGTGTAAAGATCCTAGAATATTCACTATTCCACGTGTAATTGGTAGCAATAGATTTTGAAATGCCATGCTATATCTAGGTGAATCTATTTATGTCATGCCATTTTCCATTTATGCATATTTAATTAATAAAGATAATGTTATTGTTCAAATTGTTGATCATTCTAATACATTCCCCAAGGGGCTAATAGAAGAAGTTCTTGTGTAGGCTAGTATACAGATATTTCTGACATACTACTATGTTTTGGATATGGATGAAAGTAGCTCAAGTCCAATATCATTGCTCTTAGGAAGGCCTTTTATGTGAGCCACTTGAATAATGATTGACTTTTATACTAGTTCTCTCACTATGAAGTTTAATGGAGAAGTCATCAACTTTAACATCTTTGAGGCCATGAGTGTAACACCCCAAAATTCATTAATTTTTTTAACTAGAAATACTTAAATTAAAACCCATGACTTCTGGAGATGTTGCCAACATACTTAGTACCAAACGGTTTCTCTCTGACCATTTAAGTACCAAGTGCTAAGACTAAGAAAAACTGACATTAAACTCAAACCAAGAGTTCATAATAGAACTAGAAAGATCATAGATCAAAAATTAGAGTATGCGTAAAGCATTGTAATTCATATCCAAAAGAGAAATAAGCTTACAATCGATAAAATGTTCATTTAAAGTACTCAATACAAGTAATGAATCATAAAAGGATAAGTCTAATACAAAATAAATAACAGGAGGATATAAAATAAGAAGAAGAGTGAATCTGGGCACACTACTCTCAATCTTGGAGCCAAATATATGCTCAACACTCAGCTCTGCCTAATAACTCGCCCACCTGCACAAAGTCAGAAGGGCCTACTACTCGTGGAAGTGAGCAACACCTATGAAAAGAGTGATCAGCACGCTACGCATAAGGGAGACATTCCAAATAAAAGGCTAGAGGCCCTACGATATACTTTTCAAAAGTAAAAGTGGTACACCTCTTACATACTAAGAGTTTTAAAAACCAATTAAAAGTAAAACATAGGTCGACAAGACACAAAACTCTAACTTGTCATATTATTGATTCAGTAAGTCATTCAATTGATAAAACTTAATTTAAAATATATGAAACCTATAACACCTCATCATACATAAAAAAAGGTGTGATCATCAACGCGTCAATATCAGGTGGTAGGCGAAGGTTGGAATTGTTTTTAAAAATAACATTACTACCCTTTAACCAGATTAAGTATGTATGTGTATAAATGGGTATGAGGTTACATCAAACAGGAGAAAAATATAAAAGACATGTCACAATTGTAAAAGTGATTTCAATAACCAACAAAATCAAAAAATCCCAAACATGGGCAAAAACACCAGACAATTTGTTTAGCTATAGTCACCGCCACTTCCCATCAAGTACTTAATGACCATTACCCAAGAGCTGGCTATCAAATCCATCATCAATAAGGGCTTCATCTACTTGCACAAACATATTACTAATCCATGCCATAATTTTAGTATCAGTATACAAGTATAGAGAAAGAATTAATTACCATACATAAGCATAACATAATGGCACTCTATGCAAAGCATAAAAACATCATGCTATAACAATCATGATCTCCTAACATAGAGAAAATCTATTAGCCTATCAAAATAAGGACATGATATTATATCAAATGAAATTCAAATTCCAAGGGAAAAACCCTAAAACATCTCTAACATGCAGTTCTAACAAAAAATATGATATATGCTTTCATGAATATATTAAGATAATAATACAAAAACACAAATTAATAGATCGCATAAGAACATCTAGACATAACACAAAGAAAATCATAAGAATATAAATTTTAAGGAACAAGTATAGGACTTTAGTTTTACCACTAATGAATAAAATTATGGCGAAAAAAATAAATTAAGGCATAAAACAAAACATAAATAGAAAGTTGTTCAACTAGAGTGAAAATTTTCAAGGATATAATAATAATAATCAATTGTGAAACTCCTAACAATACCAAATGATCATATTAACACCAAGGGGTTTTGTCCAAGCACTACAAAATCTACTCGCCCAGAACTATAAATGGCATTGTAGGTCTAACATATAGTCCACTACTAATAGACTTTTGCAAATGTAGTCCTACAAAAGATATACTAATCCTTAAGTATGCATACCCTTTATAGAGTTCAAAGGATCATATAGAGTAGGAAAAGCACTAAAATACCATACAACTAGGAGCCCCTAGCACTTTCTAAAAATACAAAATGATGGTCTAAAGGATTATTTTTCATAATACCAATATAAGGAATAATACACAAAGGAACCTCAAAGTGTAAGCATAGTAGCACATACTACATATAAATGGTTATGGCTAACACAAAACCCTAGAAAAATAAAAATAAATCTCATCTTATTAGAGAATACCACTTTTAAGACTAAAAAAAAAGAAACTGAAAACGACAAAACAAAAAAATGACGAGTGGAAATAGGTTCTATAAAAAAATTTAACTACTTAAAAAAATTATTATTTCTTACTCGAATAAATTTTTTTATACTAAGAATCATACAAACAAAAAATGAAAATTATTTTATTACTAGAAACTACTATCCACCAAAAATCACAATTCATACTAAATTACAATTTACAATGATAAAATAGTTGAATTACAAAGGTTGTGGTCAAACTTTAATTATCTCTAAGAACTCAATAATTAGAAAATTAAACAATAATTTAGATAATTAGGGCATCATTAATAAAGAATTCTTTGAATGTCATGAACACTGTTAAAGCTTTCAAAATCTTAACTAAAATTAAGACCTTCAAAACATAATTATTATTAAACATAATATACACCAATTGGTCTAAAAATTAAAAGGATCATTATGGTATAATTAGATCTTTAATCCGACTCCAAAATCATCAAAGCACAAAAATCATGCCTAAAGCTCTTAAAACTTTTTTTTTCCTAGAAAGCATATCAAACGATCTTAGATTTAACATGTTAAATATGAAAATTTATCTAAATCAACTTATCGACAACATTGTATAATAAATTTGATAAAAGAAAACAGATGAAATAAAAAATCATTAAATCATTCTAATTTTAATTGAAAAATAAATCATATTTGAAAATCAAATAATAAAATTAATATATCAAGTATACTTTATAATTTATAAGGAATAACATGCCACCATCAATTATACAAAAACATTTATGGGATAAAAAAACATATTAAATGACTAAACCCCACAAATCCACCACAACAAAAATCAAATATTAAAAACTAATAATGCTTATATAGAGTAAAATCATAGTTCTTACCCTAAATCTAACTTCAAAGAGTAATAAAAATGAAGATTGAACTTAAGTCCTCCAAACACCTACAAAATACCCACAAAAACTTAGAAGAAATATCTTGGGAAAATGATTAAAGAATATATTAATGGAAGGAGAAGCAGAAGAAGAAGAAGAAGAAGAAAAAGAAACCATAATGGAAAAATTATAGAAGCTTGAAAGTTAACAATGGAAGATGATGAAGATGGTGATGGAGAATGAAATTTTAGGGAAAAAGAAGTAGTTTGGGTGGTGAGATGAGGGAAAATAAGTAAGGAATAAGATGAAAAGAATCAATGTAAATGAGGGTGAAGGGGTATGTTTCGTTGTAAACTTAGTTTTAAGTTTTCTAAGATATTTTAGAGGAAAATATCATGGATAAAGGCATCAGGTTCTAAAACCTAGGCGCATGAAACTACTAGTTTAGATTCACAACAATGAAAACCCCTTATCCAAAGGATCATAAAGTCCCTCTAAATTATAAGGGAGACATTCCAAATCAAAGGCTACTTTTCAAAAGTATAAGTGGTACACCTCTTACATATTAAGAGTTTTGAAAACCAATTAAAAGTCAAACACAGGTCGACAAGACTCGAAAGTCCAACTTGTTAGATAATTGATTCTTTAAGTCATTCAATGGATAAAACTTAATTTAAAATAGTTGAAACCTATAACACCACATCAAACATAAAAAAAAGGTGTGATCATCACTGCATCAATATCAAGTGGTAGGCTAAGGTTGGAATAGTTTCAAAACAAACATTACTACCCATTGACCAAATTAAGATCGTATATATATAAATAGTTATGAGGTTACATCAAAAAGAAAAAAAATATAAAAGACATGTCACAATTGTAGAAGTTATTTCAATAACCAACAAAATAAAAAAATCCAAAACATGGGCAAAAACTCGCACCTATTTGTTTAGCTATAGTCACCGCCACTTCCCATCAATTACTTAATGACCATTACCCAAGAGGTGGCTATCAAATCCATCATCAATAAGGTCTTCTTCTACTTGCAAAAACATATTACTAATCCATGCCATAATTGGTAGTATTAGTATCCAAGTATAGAGAAAGAATTAATTATCAAACATAAGTAGAACATAATGGCACTCTATGCATAGCATAAAAAAATCATGCTATAACAATCATGATCTCATAACATAAAAGAAAATCTATCAGCCTATCAAAATAAGGACATGATATTATGTCACATGAAATTCATATTCCAAAGGAAAAACCCAAAAACATCTCTAACATGAACTTCTAACACAAAATATGATATATGCCTTCATGAGTATATTAAGATAATAATACAAAAAAAACAAATTAATAGATCGCATGAGAACATCTAGACTAACACAAGGAAAATCATAAGAATATAAATTTTAAGGAACAAGTATAAGACTTTAGTTTTACCACTAATGAATAAAATTTATGGAAAAAAAATTAAGGCATAAAACCAAACATAAATAGAAAGTTGTTCTACTAGAGTGAAAAAATTCAAGGATATAATAATAATAATAATCAATTATGAAACTCCTAACAATACAAAATGATCATATTAACACCAAGGGGTTTTGTCCAAGCACTACAACATCCACTAGCCTGAAACTATAAATGGCATTGTTGGTCTAACATATAGTCCACTACTAATAAACTTTTACAAAGGTAGTCCTACAAAAGATATGCTAATCTTTAAGTATGCATACCCTTTATAGAGTTCAAAGGATCATATAGAGTAGGAAAAACACTAAACTACTATACAACTACCAGCCACTAGCACTTTACAAAAATACAAAATGATCATAATACTGATATAAGGAATAATACACGAAGGAAACTCAAAGTGTAAGCATAGCAACACATAATACATATAAATGGTTATGGCTAGCACAAAACCCTAGAAAAATAAAAGAAATCTTATCTTATTAGAGAATACCACTTTTGAGATAAAAAACAAAAAACTAAAAATGACAAAACCAAAAATATGTTGAGTGGAAATAGGTTCTATACAAAATTTCAACTATTTAAAAAAAATTATTATTTCTTGCTTGAATAAATTTTTATATACTAAGAATCATGCAAAAGAAAAATGAAAATTATTTTATTACTAGAAACTACTATCCACCAAAAATCACAATTCATACTAAATTACTATTTACAAAGGTAAAATAGTTGAATTACAAAGGTTGTGGTCAAACGTTAATTATCTCCAAAATTTCAATAATTAGAAAATTAAACACTAACTTAGATAATCAGGGCATCATTAATAAATAATTATTTGAATGTCGTGAACACTGTTATAAAGCTTTCAAAATCTTAACTAAAATTAAGACCTTCAAAATATGATTATTATTAAACATAATATATATAAAAATTTGTCTAAAACTTAAAAGGATCATTATGGTATAATTAGATCTTTAATCTTACTCCGAAATCATCAAAGCACAAAAATCATGCCTAAAGCTCTTAAAACTTTTTTTTCCTAGAAAACATATCAAACGATCTTAGATTTAACATGTTAAATATGAAAATTTATCTAAATCAACTTATCTACAACATTGTATAATATATTTGATAAAAGAAAACAGATGAAATAAAAAATCCTTAAATCATTCTAATTTTAATTGAAAAATAAATCATATTTGAATAATCAAATAATAAAAATTAATATATCAAGTATATTTTATAATTTATAAGGAACAACATGCCACTGTTAATTATACAAAAACATATATAGGATAAAAAAAGCATATTAAATGACTAAACCCTACAAATCTACCACAACAAAAATCAAATAATAAAAACTAATAATGTATGCCTATATATAGTAAAATCATAGTTCTTACCCTAAATCTAAATTTAAAAAATAATAAAAGTGAAGATTGAACTTAAGTCCTCCAAACACTTATAAAATACTGATATGAATCTTAAAAATTTATACTTAATTAATTTTGATAATTGCTGTGAATTATTTACTTACAATGGTTTGTCTTATTTGGTGGATAAATAGGAGTGTAATGCAGCATATGGATTCTGTGGATCTCTGGTTGCAGCTGCTGGAATGTGTAGATTATGTAATTTTTGTTAATTAATTGTAATCCCATATGATGCATTCGCCGGTCAAATAGGCTAATGGAAATTAGGTCGGTTGTATAATCCGCCACCCGGTCCTTAATTATGGACTAGTTGGATTGTGGATTAATCAATCCTTAATAACCATGATTAGCTAAAATAGTTAGCCGATGGGGATTATGTCCTAAACTTACCTTGTATTTGGGGAGTTCTATTGTTGTAATCTTGGGCTGGTCGAACCTATTTTTGCGGCCCGAGAATTGTCGACCCTTCCTTCCAGTTTCGTTGGGTTGTGTGTTGTCTGGGCTGTACTGTGTGGGTATTTTATACGCTCCGTTATATGGTTTGTAATGCTGGTATAAATAGGCATATAACGTGTAATACGGATAACTTTTAGACAAAATACATTGCAGATTTTTCCTCGATTCTTCTTGCGACTTCTCTCTCTCTCTCGGCGAATATCTCGCTGGCTCTTCTTCTCTGAATCTGCTCTCTCTTGCTTTGATCGATCTTGATCATTTTTCTTCGATTTCAGTTGCCCTTGTACAAATTGTGCCTCTGAATCTTTAGGTCTTCCTTTGGAGTTTTTCCTTAGGCTGAACCGGCGAATCGAACGTTGCGCTCAATTAATCTTTTGATCCTTTCGTGAAACCCTAACAGGTTTTCATCATTTGGTATCAGAGCCTCGATTATTAGAGTGCTCGTATTTTTCTTTGTTACTGAAGAGAAACCCTAATCAACCTAGGGTTTGGTCCAGAACTTCGATCTTGACTGTCTATGCGACAAATTGTTGTTGGTAACCTCGATTCGTAAATTTTCTTGTTAAATACTACTATCTGCTATACTTAATTTCCAATTTCTTCACAAATTAATTGTTTTTAATAAGTACTCAAGTGAAATAACCGGCGAACCTTTGGTTTCGAGAAAAGGGTTAGACCTTCAAGAAGAGGGGTACACTAAATCAGTGGATTAATTGCTTAAGCAGACGTGGTAATATCGTTCCCTTTTACTTAGTCATTTTTGTCGAATTATTATAGACTTGAATAAGTCTAAATAAGCTATACTATTGCTATTTCTGTTAATTATTGATACTGTGATACTTCTTGTGATTAGACTGTGTGTTCTGTTTGTCTGAAGTTCTTAAATAAATTGATTCTGTTGATTAATTGTTGTTGTGCTAGTTGTTTAAGTCTAAAAATATCATTATGTCTAACAATGGTCAGTCTGTTAATTAATCTGTTTCCAGTAATGGTCTTTTAGAAACCCTTAGAAATTTTCAAGAACAAATAATTGCTCAATTTGCTATTTTATCTGGTAACCTAGAACATAGACTAGGAGAACAGGAAACAAGAATCAATGAATTGCAACATAACAGAGTTGAAACTAATCAAGCAGGAGTTTTAGGAAGGGCTCCAATGGATCCTAGGATTAGAATTCCACCATAGCTAATCTAGAAGAGTTGGAAGATCAAGTATCTAATAATAGTGCTAGAATGCCTAGACAGAACAATAGGCAAGATAGGGAATTAGAGTTCATTGATAGGAATTTGAATAATCTTAAGCTTAGTATACCAGGGTTTAATGGCAGAAATGACCCTGATTATTATTTTGAGTGGGAAAGGAAAATAGAATTAGTGTTTGAGTGTCATAATTACTCTGAAGAAAAGAAAATTAAGGTGGCTGTAGTATAATTTACTAAGTATGCGTCCTCTTGGTATCATAATTTGGTGTTAACTAGACGAAGGTGTGGGGAACTACCTATACAGACTTGGGAAGAATTTAAAACTTTAATGAGAAAGAGGTTTGTGCCAAGTTACTATTATAGGGAATTGCATAAGAGGTTGCCAACTATTAGTCAAGGAGTGAGGACAGTGGATGATTATTATAAGGAATTAGAAGTTTTGATTATTAAGATAGGAGTTATTGAGGATGATGATGCTACCATGGCTAGGTTTCTGAGTGAATTAAATTCAGAGATAGCTGATAAAGTAGAATTATATCCTTGTGGGACTTTAAATGAGATGGTAAATATAGCTACTAAGATAGAGATTCAATTAAGGAAATCTAGACAATATAAACCCCCTGGGATTGGGTTTAAGACTACAGTAAGGAGAAATTTTGGAGGAACTACTTCTGGAAACTGGAAGAATAATAGTAAGGTTGAATTTAAGGGTAGAAACAATGAAGTTAAGGTAGGACAGAAGTTTGAAAAGGGTAAGAATGTGATGACAAACCCTGTGAATGGATCAAACAGGACTAGGGATATTAAATGTTTTAGATGTGGAGGATTAGGACATATAGCTTCTGAATGTCCAAACAAGAGAAACATTTTAATTAGAGAGTCTAGAGATATAGAATCTGAATCTCAAGAAGAAGAGGAAGAGGTTAGTGTAGTTAGAGAAGATGATAGTGATCTAGAGGAAGAAATAGAATTACCCATGAGTAGGGATCTTTTTGTTGTTCGTAGGGCTTTAAACAGTAATAAATTACCTGATTCTAATGCTATACAGAGAGAAAATATATTCCATACCAGATGTTTAATTAATGATAAGTGCTTTAACATGGCCATAGATAGTGGTAGTTGTATTAATGTTGCTAGTACTCTGTTAGTGTCTAAGTTAGGTTTAACAACTACTAAACATCCAAAACCATATATATTGCAATGGCTTAATGAATTGGGAGATGTCAAAGTTAGTCAACAAGTTTTAGTAAATTTAAAATTAGGAAAATATGAAGATTCTGTTTTATGTGATATAGTTCCTATGCATGCTACTCACCTGTTGTTAGGTAGACCTTGGCAATATGATAGGAGGGAAATACATGATGGTTATAAAAATAGGTATACAGTACACAAGGATGGTAGGAAGATTTTCTTGGCACCCATGACTCCAAAAGAAATATTTGAAGATCAAATTAAAATTAAATCTGATTATAAGGAGTTATCTAAACCTAGTTTGGAGAATGATATTAGTTCAAAGGAAATGAAAGGAACTTCTGGGTTTTATGCTAAAGGAAAGGATGTAGGAAAGGCAATGAAAAGAAATGCCAATGTGTACTTGATGATTTATAAGGACTGTTATGAATGTCAGAAAGGAATAAGTGAAGAAATACCTAGTATAGTGAAACAGTTATTGGAAGAATA
The DNA here is from genome assembly GCA_030549775.1 of Tamarix chinensis. Lineage (NCBI taxonomy): Eukaryota > Viridiplantae > Streptophyta > Magnoliopsida > Caryophyllales > Tamaricaceae > Tamarix > Tamarix chinensis. The sequence continues at coordinate 75,186,086 of CM060177.1, forward strand.
TAGTGAGTTGTTTCCTGAGGACATTCCTAGTGGATTACCTCCATTAAGGGGAATAGAACATCAAATAGATTTTATTCCAGGAGCTGTTATACCAAACAGACCTACTTATAGGGCTAATCCTGAAGAGGTTAAGGAATTAAAAAGATAGGTCTCTGAAATGTTAAGTAAAGGATACATTAAGGAGTCTATGAGTCATTGTGCAGTACCAGTGTTATTAGTGCCAAAAAAGGATGGTAGTTGGAGGATGTGTGTGGATAGCAGGGAAGTAAATAAAATAACTATCGAGTATAGATATCCTATCCCTAGGCTTGATGAAATGTTGGATCAATTGCATGGTGCTGTTATATTTTCAAAAATAGATTTAAAAAGTGGGTATCATCAAATTAGAATGAAACCAGGAGATGAGTAGAGGACAGCTTTTAAGACTAATTTTGGATTATATGAATGGTTAGTGATGCCTTTTGGGTTGTCAAATGCTCCTAGTACTTTTATGAGACTTATGAACTATGTTTTGAGGGAATTTATTGGAAAATTTGTGGTTGTATATTTTGATGATATACTTATATATAGTAAATCTTTAGAGGAACAGTTGAAACACTTAAGGATTATTTTAAATGTGTTTAAGACATAACAACTTTATGCTAATTTAAATAAGTCTAGATTTTGTCTGGAAAGTATGGTTTTCTTAGGATTTGTGGTAGGAAAAGATGGTATATCTGTAGATGAAGATAAGGTTAGAGCTATTCATGAATGGCCTGTGCCAAAGAGTATGACTGAAGTAAGAAGTTTTCATGGGTTGCGTTCTTTTTACAGGAGATTTGTGAGAAAATTTAGTACTATAGTTGCTCCCTTGACTACCATAACAAAGAAGGATAATGGGTTTACTTGGGGTTTAGAACAACATAAATCTTTTGAGACACTTAAGACTAAATTAACCCAAGCACTTGTGTTGAGTCTTCCTGCCTTTGAAAAGATGTTTGAATTAGATTGTGATGCTTCAGGGTTAGGAATAGGGGTTGTACTTTCTCAAGAGGGAAAGCCAATAGCTTATTTTAGTGAGAAATTGAATGGTAGTACTTTGAATTATTCTACTTATGAAAACGAACTGTATGCTTTAGTAAGAGCTTTAGAAGTGTGGCAACATTATTTGTGGCATAGAGAGTTTGTAATTAATACTGATCAGGAAGCTATTAAGTATTTAAAAAGTCAATCGAAGTTAAATAGAAGACAAGGTAGATGGATAGAATTTATTGAGAGTTTTCCTTACATAATTAAGTATAAGAAAGGTAGTGATAATATAGTTGCAGATGCTTTATCCAAGAGATATGCTTTATTAAATGCTGCTGATACTACTTTGTTAGGTTTTTCCAGTATTAAACTATTATACTTAGAAGATATTGATTTTAAAGAAATTTATAAAAAGTGTGAAGTTTCTACACAAGGAAAGTATTTTATTAAAGAAGGTTATTTGTTTAGGGAGAATAGGTTGTGTATTCCTGCATGTTCTTACAGAGGTTTATTAATTCAAGAAGCTCATAGTGGTGGGTTAATGGCACATCTAGGATCTTAGAAAACTTTAGATGTTTTAACCATAGTTTTAAAAACCGAACCGCTCATCGAACCGGTCTCATAACTAGTTCATTGGTTTAGTGGTCGAACCAGTGGTTTAGTGGTCGAACCAGTGGTTTGGACTGGTCGAACCAGTGGTACATTTTAAGTCAAAAAATATGAAATATATAGAAAATTAAACTCTACATAAATTTGACCGGCTCCCGACCGGTTTTTTGACCGGTTCACTGGTTTTCACTGGTCCTACCGGTTTTTAACCAGTTTTCACTGGTTTCGAGATCTTAAAAACCGGCATATGAAACTTGCCCAGTGACCCGACCGGTTCACCGGTTCACTAGTCGGACCGGCCGGTCCGGTCCGGTTTTTAATACTAGGGTTTTAACTGATAATTTTTATTGGCCACACATGAAAAAGGATGTTTTAAAATATTATATCAATTGTATTGCTTGTAGGCAGGCAAAAACTACTTCAAAACCATTTGGTTTATATATTCCCTTACCTGTCTCTAACAACCCTTGGGTTGATGTATCTTTGGATTTTGTTTTAGGATTACCTAGGACTAATAGAGCTAAGGATTCAATAATGGTTGTAGTAGATAGGTTTAGTAAAATGGCTCATTTTATACCTTGTAATAAAACAAATGATGCTGTAGCAGTGGCTGAATTATTTTTTTTCTAATGTGGTTAAATTACATGGTATTCCTAAGACTATAGTTTCAGACAGAGATGTTAAATTTTTAAGTCATTTCTAGAAAGTTTTGTGGGGAAAATTAGGGACTAAATTATTATTTTCTACAATTTTTAACCCTCAAACTGTTGGACAAAATGAGGTAGTAAATAGAACATTAGGAAACATGTTAAGAGCTGTCTTTGGAAAGAATCTTAAACAATGGGAATATGTTTTACCTCATGTAGAATTTGCTTATAATAGGACTTTGCATTTTACAACTAATAAAACTCCATTTGAGATTGTGTATGGTTTTAATCCTTTAACTCCTTTAGATTTGAGTCCTTTGCCTCATGCTGAATTGTAAAATTTTGATGCTGAATCTAGAGCTAAGAATATGAAAAGGTTACATGAATCTATAAGTCAATAGATTAATAAAAAAGTGCAATAGATGGCTGAACATGCTAATAAAAGAAGGATAAAAATGATTTTTAAACCTGGAGACTTAGTTTGGGTACACCTTAGGAAGGAGAGATTTCCAAATCTTAGAAATTCAAAGTTGGACTCTAGAGGAGATGGCCCGTTTACTGTGTTAGAGAAAATTAATGATAATGCTTATAAGATTTATTTACCTGTTAAATTTGGGAATGTGAGCAACACTTTTAATGTGGCTGATCTTAGTCCATTTCTGGGACTTATTCAGGTTTCAGAGGCAAAACCTTTTCAAGAAGAGGGGAATGATATTAATCTTAAAAATTTATACTTAATTAATTTTGATAATTGCTGTGAATTATTTACTTACAATTGTTTGTCTTATTTGGTGGATAAATAGGAGTGTAATGCAGCATATGGACTCTGTGGATCTCTGGTTGCAGCTGCTGGAATGTGTAGATTATGTAATTTTGTTAATTAATTGTAATCCCATATGATGCATTCGCCGGTCGAATTGGCTAATGGAAATTAGGTCGGTTGTATAATCCGCCACCCAGTCCTTAATTATGTACTAGTTGGATTGTGGATTAATTAATCCTTAATAACCATGATTAGCTAAAATAGTTAGCTGATGGGAATTATGTCCTAAACTTACCTTGTATTTGGGGAGTTCTATTGTTGTAATCTTGGGCTGGTCGAACCTATTTCTGCCGCCCAAGAATTGTCGACCCTTCCTTCCCGTTTCGTTGGGTTGTGTGTTGTCTGGGCTGTATTGTGCAGGTATTTTATACTCTTCGTTATACGGTCTGTAATGCTGGTATAAATAGGAATAAAACGTGTAATACGGATAACTTTTAGACAGAATACATTGCAGATTTTTCCTCGATTCTTCTCGCGAATTGTCTCTCTCTCTCGGCTAATCTCTCACTCGCTCTTCTTCTCTGAATCTGCTCTCTCTTGCTTTGATTGATCTTGATCATTATTTCTTCGATTTCAGTTGCCGTTGTACAAATTGTGCCTCTGAATCTTTGGGTCTTCCTTTGGAGTTTTTCCTTAGGCTGAACCGGCGAATCGAACGTTGCGCTCGATTAATCTTTCAATCTTTTTGTGAAATCCTAACAGGTTTTCATCAAATACCCACAAAAATGTAGAAGAAATATCTTGGGAATGTGATTAAAGAATATATTAATGGAAGGAGAAGAAGAAGAAGAAGAAGCCATAATAAAAAGAAGAAACCATAATGGAAAATTTATAGAAGCTTGAAAGTTAACAATGAAAGATGATGAAGATGGTGATGGAGAATGAAATTTTGGGGAAAAAGAAGTTGTTTGGGTGGTGAGATGAGGGGAAAGAAGTAAGGAATAAGATGACAAGAATCAATGTCAATGAGGGTGAAGGGCATGTTTCGTTGTAAACTTAGTTTTAAGTTTTATAAGATATTTTAGAGGAAAATATAAAAGAGAAAGGCCTTAGGTGCTAAAACCAAGGCATCATGAAATTACTAGTTTAGATTCATTCAAATATCATAAGGGTGGTAGAGATTAAATGGGTAATGTTTAGGGTAAATTGGAAAAAGAAAAATGAAATTTGATAATGTATATACATAGCCTATAATATATGTTTTGGCCCAAAAAATATAAAATCAATTGTAAGGATTTTTTAAGTTATGAAGTGATCAATTAGACTAAAACATATTAATCCCCAAAGTTTTATAAAAGTTTGATATTTGAAAATTTTGTTTTTGAAGTTAAATCTATATTTAAGACACATCGGTACTATGAATAATGCCTTTTAACAATAGCTAGGTTTGGTAATTTGAAAGAGCCTAGGACACCTAAAAAAATCATGACCACATCATGAATCCAAATTCAAGAAGATTATTAAAAAAATTTTAAGTAAAAAAAATTTTTGAAGTCTCATAAGAGTAAAAACAAAAAACTAAAAAAATAGTAACAAATATTATAAAAAAAAAACACTATAAATTCTAATTTTTAATAGATGTAACAAATTATATAAAATAGAATCAATTTATTTTCAAACTAAGAATATCCTAAACATTTTAGAATTTTAGAAAGTGGGGTATTTGAAAACCTAATTCATAACTTCAAATAAACCAAAATGGGGGAAAATTTGGCAAAAATAGTAGCTAAAGTTAGCTTAACCAAGTGAAAATAAGACCCCATGTCAAATTTAGAAAGTTTTTATCATTATTTGTTAGCCAAAATAAATATCATTTTATATCAAGAATCATTAAAACAAAAACCTAAGATATATTTTATAATTGGAAATTACTAGTCACTCTAACTAACTATTTATAAGGGTAAAGTGGTTGAATATCTAATGTTGTGGACTACCTTTTACTCTAAAAGTACACTAAAGCCTTTTAAGGGTCTTTAAGTTATATTGTAGTTAAATATCTCAAAAACATAATTATTAAATGATTAAACCCTACTTAGAGTATTTAGAGTGTCATTAGCCAAGAAAACTTTTAATATAGCTAAGAACATCACCACAACTTTCATGATTTTTAAGAAAAAATTAAAGCACTAAGACATAATCAAATCAAAACATGTTTTATATGAAAATTCATCCAGAAGTTACAACCTATAACATGGTATAATCAATTTCTTAAACAATAAATAGATCAAAAACCTCTAAATCATCCAATTCTTTAATCAACAATAAAACATGCTTAGGATCATAAAATCATAATTTGTTGTACATCAATGTTGATCTATTAATTACATACATTAATATGGTATAATAAGTTTTACAAAAAAAAGGAAAAAAATGCCTATAATAGATTGAAACCCCTAATCCACAAAACATAACATAACTCCAAAAATTTCACAAAATTAAAATGTTTATATGAAGCAATATGATTTAGACAAAACCTGAGCACTTAAATAGAAACAAAAAGAAAAATTTACAAATAAAATGAACTCTTCCATCAAGCTTTCAAAACATGAAAAGACTAGAGAAATAAATCACTTAATAACTCTATTAAAATTTATGAAATTAAAAAGGAAAATGAGGGGATGAGTATATTCATGTTTTTAGAAGAACAACTAATCTCACCCATGGAGGAAATAGAGATATGAAGACACGAAATGGAGAGAGGAAATAGGGGGAAAACAAAGAACAAAGGAGAAAAGAAGAGAATAAACTGGAAGATAAGTGGAGAAAGAGAAAAAGAAAGAATCTTGAGGTTTTTTGTGGTGGGACATGGTGGCAAAAGTGGTGGCCCTAGAGGGATAAATATGTGTTGTCCAAGGGAGTAAGAAATGAGAAGATGAAGGTGTAGATCATCGAGTGTAGAAGATAAGATCAAGTGAACAAGTTAGGAGATATTTAAGCTTCTTAACATGGTAGATAAGGGTAAATTAGTAAAATCATTATGGGAGATATTTTTGATGATAAACATAAAAATTAAGGGGGGAGGTTCTTTCCATCATGATGAAGAAATGATAAGAAAAAGATTTTGGGGAGAAGATAGGAAATAAAATAAGACAGAAAAATATGTTAAGCATGAAGGTTGGGGGTAGCTTAAGAAATTTCACAAGGTATGATATTTTGTAAAAATATATAAGGAAATGAGTATAGGTTTATATTACCCAATTTATTTAAACCATAATTTTGATACCCTAATTTAAAATTTTATTATTATGTGTAATTAATTACTTAATTATTTTAGGATTGGATGATCCATTATTATGTGTATTATTATATTTACTATATTTTATTTAATATCCTAAACTAGTAGATTAATATCTAAAATAAGATAATATTACCCATAGTAATAATAGTAACAAGAAAAATAATAAAAAGAAATAAAAACACTACCACCACCATCACCACTAGTAGCACCACTAACAGTAGCAACAACAAAAAAATTAATAAAAATCATGATGATAATAATAATATTATATTAATTGGTATGATTTTTATTATTTAATAACCTCTAAAAATTAATTGATATTATTTATGTATTAATTAATTAATTAGCCTAAATTCTTTTACTATTATTTTCCTTTAAACCTAACCCTCTAACTAATCCCTTTTAGTTGAAACCTATCCACAAGCTCACCCCTATACCCCAAGCCTAATTATTCTCTACCCATTTTTCCATGAATAACCAACTCTACCAAATCACCTCTACATAAATTTCCTATATGGTTTTACGTGTTTCCCCAAGTGGTGACCCTACCAAAGGCATCCTTACCCACCCCATTTATATCACATGACTTTAACTTTGAACCATTTTGTTTCATCACCATAAACAACCTTAGTTTTTACATTTTACACAAACACGCCTCTAATTAATCTATTTCATTTCATCACTTAACCCCTTAACCTAGCTCATCTATTTGTGCACATCCAAGAACTTCATTGCATTTTTCCGTCTTACTTTAGTCTTACCACTTTCCTCACACTACCAAATTCATTAAAACCCTTTGTTATACACTATTTTTTTTTGGAATTCTTAATTAGTTGTGCCTCTGAGCACATGCAACCTCCTTGGCTGCTCAAATTTTCTCTCCTATTACACTAGCTTACCCCCTAGATTCTTCTCCTCTAATTCTCACACAGTTGTCCCTTTAAATCATTCCTCTACTCTTACTCGAGCTCCATTATTTTTACCAACACATTTTATCACTACGAACACCCCTACTTCATTCACACCTCTACCCCACAAACTCCAAACATCAAGAATGATCATCACCACCATTACCTTACCTTATCCTACAACCACCAACCTTTAACTCTCTATCATTAGACATACCTAACTCTTGCTTTCATAATCCTTATTACTGCATGAACCACCACAACCACACCACCCTGATGAATTAGCAAGTTACATAACAATTCCATACCTACATCATCACCTTACGCGATACGACCCCTTTTTAATCTAAGGTACTAGTTGATTATCCTCAACCTTCATCACTACCTAGTTCTTATTTCATAAACCTTCATCCCTACTTACTTTTTCTATCCTAACTTCCTCATGGAGGAACTTATTACTCAAGTAGGAGCATCAACTTGCACCACCTTCACCTTACACGTTTTAGCCCCATTACCTTTCTAGACATCTCAATCAATCTTCTCTAGTCAGTGACACTCCAAAAGCTAGCTTCTTGCTTACATCAAACATATTTCCTATTTAGCTTCCCGTGCTTGTTTTCTGCATAGTTGTGCCATTTAGCAATGACCCTTAACTTTAAGTTCCCTAAATTTGTACCTTAGTTCCTATCAAAAAATTTCTAATTATTTTTTGGGTCGTGTTTTTGTTATTAGTTAATAATAATCTTAATTAAGGTAGACTTGGAAAGGGTAATACCAATTTGTGTAGTTTGGAAGTAAATCCACCTACTCTTTAGATAGTTGAAATTTAGTTGTATATAGAATAGATTAATTTTCTAGAATAAAAATTACACTATGTTAATGTTATCAAAACTTTGATATTTTTATTGAAAAATTAAAGCATGCAATATTAAATTTCGATGTAAAATTTTATGATGTATAAAATAGTATATGTTTACATTTTAGTAATTAATAGTCCATGAATGCCTTGTTAATATTTTAAAATGGGGATGCATTCCTATGTCAATATATAAATTATAGCAGAAAAAATACTACGATTATATAGGGTTAAGGTTTAATAAAAAAAAATTCCTTAACTTACATAAGATATAATAATAAGTTTAATAAGTCCTTACACACTTTAGATATATTTTGTTGTATAACATGCTGGTTTTAAAGTATAAACATGAATATAGTGTGAGGATTCTAAATTGCAAGTTCTAGGTGGAAAAAGGTAAATATTAATATACCTTGATTTGTAGCAAAAAAATTATGTGGAATTAATATAAAAATTAAGATATATTGGAAATGCATGCTAGGGTTCTATGTAAGTATTAGGTTATAACAACGAAAAGAGATTATACTATTTTTTATCAAAATGTGAAATTTTATTGCATGATAAATTAATATTTGTATTTATTTAGCCTTGAAATGATAAATGTACTATAAAAAAAAGTTGGTAATAGAGAGGATAAATATATGGTGAATATGATTTGGAGGGAATTTTATTCATTGTGAAAAAAAGTGTCTTAAGGTGAATAATTTGGCTAGTTGACTTTCGAGTTGGCCTTAAAATAATTTTATATTAAATTACTGAATTTAATGGAATTGAATGATTTCTTTTGTTTATGGCTTGATGCCTAACCCCTAAGTCATGATTGCTTAGTGATGTCATAGCCATTGTATTCTTTTGATTCACTTGCTTTATGGAAACATTATTACTATTATGGATCTAATTATCATTCAAATAATAACATTGAATTGAATAAGATACTAATCACCTCAAGAGAAATACACGAGTAAGGAAAGGATCTCACATTTTAGAATAGGCCTTTAAGTGCACAATTGGACCTTTGGGTTAAATACCCACTTTTGTTCTATATATATTCCACACATCCTATATAATGTATGTTTACCTAAGGACTTGGGTGTTGAGAATTAGTGTGGGTGAATAATATTTCATTTTTCTTCCTTAGTAAGCTATGACAAAGAATTAAGTGATCTAATTTGATAATACCTCCTTAACAATCATTGTCTTGCATATGGGATTATAATCCACTTAAGATTTGGCTTTTGTTGATCGAATTAAATTTGAAACCCACCATAATACATGTGTAATAAATGGATTATGATTATCTTGATAAAGGTTTGACCATTTTTTGACATCAAATCAGTACCATTTTGTGTATGGAAAAAGATTTGGGGATATTTTATAACAGTTATAAAATTCAAAGCATTGCCTTCTTATTCTCTCATCAGGTATTTGATTATATTAATAATATTATCTATTTGTGGGATTCCATTATTTTAGATGGTGTTATCATATGTCATCATATGGTGTTATATAAAAAGAAAATTATTGTATGTTACGTGTAATGTGAATATCGTACCTCTTTAAAGGGCTTATAATTTACATAGTATGAGAAAATACCCTAATTATATAAACCATATTTAGATACCCCAATTCAAAGTTTGATTATTATGTATAATTAAATAAAAAATTATTTTAGGGTTGCATACTCCATTATTTTGTGTAATATTATATTTATTTAATTCTTGTTAATAATCAAGACTAGTAGATTAATATATAAAAGTTGATAATAATACCCATATTAATAACATTAATAATGAAAATAATAATAATAATAATAATAACCATAATACTAAAGATGATGCTAATAATAATAACATAAATTAGGTAGGATTTTAAATATTTAATAACCTCTTAAAAATCAATATTATTTACATATTTATTTATTAATTAATTTAAGCTTAATCCTTTTTTATATGAATCTTCAAAATTTGTATCTAATTCATTTTGATAATTACTATAAATCATTTAATACTTATAATTGTTTGTCTTATTTTGTGAATGATTAGGAAATATTAATGAAGCATATGAGGGATGGAATTGAATGGCTCCAGCTGCTGAAGTGTTGCAGAAATGTATTTTTTTATTATTATGTAATCGCATGTGATGCATTCGCCAGCAGGAATTAGCTAATGAAAATTAGGTTGGTTGTATAATCCGCCACCCTATCCATGGATAATGGATTAGTTAGATTGTGGGTAATCAACCCTTAATAACCACTATTAGCTAGAATTAATTTAAGCTGATGGAATTGATGTATAAATATTTCCTTGTATTTTGGGGGAGAGTTTGGTATTGTTTTGGGCTGGTCGAATTGTCCAGCACCGACCCATTTTTTTCTTTTATGAATTTGGGTTGTATCGACGAGGTTAGTTGGCCTGAATTTATGGTTGCGTTGTGTATTTTATATGGCCTGTATGCCTCATATAAATAAGACATATACAAACTGTAAACGATAGTTTTTGGCTAATATACGAATTGATTCTTCATTCTTCTCGAGCTTCTCTCGCGTTCTCTCTCTCTCTCAGCGAATCTCTCACTCACACCTTCTTCTGCTTATGCTCTCTGTCTTCGATCAATTCTTGATCGCTTCTGTCTCTCAAATTTAGTTTCCGTTGTTAAACTGTGCCTCTGAATTCTTGAATCTTCCTTTAGAAGTTCCTTAGGCTGATTCCGGCTAATCGAACTCCATGCTTGATTATTTTCTTCGATCCTTTTGTGAAACCCTAATAGGTTTCCATCACTTTTACTATTAATTTTGCCTAAACCTAACCCTTTTAGTTGAACCCTATCAACAAGACTAACCCTATAACCCCTTGCTTGATTTTTTTCTTCTTATTTTGCCATGCCCAACCAACTCAACCAAAGCACCCCTACACAATATCTTCTCTAATTTTATGTGTTTCCCCATTTATTAACCCTACCAAAAAGGTCCTTTCCTTGCTCACTTGTGTGACTTACCTTTGACTTTGTACCAATTTTTCCAACACCATCACTATGCTAGGTTTTCCTGTTGCATACACACTTGTGCTCTACATAGTGTATTTCCTCCCATCACACAACGATCAAACTCACTTGTCTGTTTGCACACAACCCTCAAACTACACTATATCATCCTACACCTGTGTGGCTACTATTCACACGCGACCAACCTAGTACCTTAATTAAGATAATATTTTTTTCAACCTTGTACACTAGCTTTGCCTCCCATCATACTTAACTCCCCTAGCAGCTATGCTTCATTCTCCTATTAGATAAGCATGCCACTTAAGATACTTTTCTCCTCTCCTGACATAGTTTTCCATTTTAACCATGTTACTCCTTGTTGCACTTCATTGTTTTAGCTAACACATTGAATTGCCACTAGTGCCCCTACTTTATTAATTCCTGAACCTGTGGTCTTTAACATAGAGAACTATCATCACTATCACTACCTTACCTTATCTTATCCTAAAACCACTAGTCTTTAACTCTCGGTCATTCAACACCCTAACTCCTCTTTTCATTCTCCTCGTTCCTACATGAACTACCACCACCACCCAACCTTATTACATTAGTAAGTCACACAACTCTAGGCCCACACGACCTCCTTTCAAGATAAATTCCCTTTCAACATGAGATACTAACTAATCATTCTTAGCATTTGTCTAAGCTTGGTTCACATTTCACAAACCTCCATCCCTATCAAAATTTTATAACCTAACCTTTTCATGGAAGAGCCTCATTTCTTGATTAGTAGCACCAAGCTACGCCACCTTCACCAAGCAGCCACAACCTTACATATTTGTGCTACACCATTTATGTTCCCTATTACCTTTCTCTACAACTCATTTAAGCTCCTCTAGTTAGTGCTACCGCAACAACCAACCTCTTACTTATGTTAAACATGAGTCCTAGAAGGGTTTCCTACATGCATTATGCATTGTGCCATGCACCTGCAACCCATAGCTTTACCTCCCTAATTTTTTACCTCAGTTCCAATCAAACTTTGTTTAATTATTTTATCTTGTTATAGACACTTATATTTACATATATTATATGGGTTTTATTATTTGTGTTAGGTAATTGTAATCTTACTCAAGATCGCTTGGGAGGGGTATTTTGTGGTATAATTTATGTAGTTTTGAGGTAGATCTAACTAATCAATAGATCATATAAATTTGAGTGTAACTAGGATATACCAATTTTCTAGTATAAAAATCATGTTAGGTTGATGTCAATCGGAATTTTGTACTTTTTTTAACAATAAATGCATGTAATACTATGGTTCTATGTAAAATTCCATGACGTATAAAATAGCATATATTTCCATGTTAGAAATAAATAATCCATGCATGCTTTGGTAATATTTTAAAAATAGGAATTTATACCTAGGTTGATATATAAATTATATCTAGAAATACTATGCATATCAAACATTAAGTTTTAATTAGAATTTTTTTTTCTACTTATGCTAGACATAATAATGAGTTTGATATATTCCTTGTATATTTTAAATGTATTTCTACATATAACATATTGGTTTTAGAGCATAAATAGGATTAAATTGTGGTGATTCTTTATTAAATGTTTTTGGGGTAAAAATACAACTTTTTTACATGCTATGATTCGCATCTAAAATAATTATGTAGAATTAGTGTGAAAATTATCATTTATTAGAAATACATGCTAGGGTTGTATAAGTGTTTTTTGATATGCCCATATATAGGGATAATATTATATTTTTTCATAATATGGAATTTATTTGTATAATAAACTATTTCTTTTATTTATCATATTTAATCTTGTTATTAACAAATGACATATAGAAATATATCTGGTAATAAAGTGGATTTAAATTTAGTAAGTAGGATTTGGAGGGTATTTTTATCATTTTGAAAAAAATTTGACTTAAGTTGTATAAGTGGAGTAGTTGACTTAATAGTTAGTATTTGAATAATTTTTGATGAAATGATTAGATATAATGGAATTGAATGATTGGTTTGGGTTATGGAGTGATGCCTAGCCATATTCCATGATGGTTTGGTGATATCATGACCCCTATAGTCTTTTTATTCAATTAATTGATGGGTAAATTGTTGTTATTATGGGCTTTAGTATCCTTTGAATAATTACATTGAATTAAAGAATCCAACAATCGCTTAGAAACAAATCATTAAGTATATAATGGGATCTCATGCCTTGGAATAGCCTATCGAATGTATAGTTAAACCTTTTGGGTTAAAGGGAATACTTCTTCTATATAGGTATTACATGCACCCTATACAAGATAAGATTACTTTATGAAATAAGTGCTAAGGTTTAGTACAAGCAACTAATATGTCGTTTGGCTTCCTTTGTGAGATTTGCCAAGGAATCAAGTGATTAACCTCTTTAACAATCATTGTCTTAGATATGGGATTGTATTCTAGTTAAGATTTGGTTTTATTTGATTGAATCTGACTAAAACCAATCATAATAAATATTTAATAGTTGGATTAGGACTACTTGATAAGGTTTGACTAGTTGGTAACATCAAATTAATACCATGTTGTGTAAAGAAATAGATTTGTTGATATTTTATAATTCTTCTACAATTCAAAGTATGTCCTTCTTGTACCCTCATTAGGGTTTTGATTGAATCAATATCATTAGTTGTTTTGTAGGGTTTCATTATTTTATATTTTTTAATTTACTCAGTATATGGAAGACATGCTGATAGTACCACTTTTAGGAGGTTGTAATTTTTAGTGGTAACTAGGATTTAGTGGAGAGAGTTATGGTTAAATTTGGTGTCTCTTCTTATGGTTTTATGTTTCATTCTTAAGGTCCCTTTTATGACTTCAAGTGTTGATAAACACTTTGTATTTTATTTAAAATTTTTCCATTTTGCTTCTATTTTTTCCTTTGGTATTAGTCTACACCTTTGATTAAGCTTTGATGACATATAATCTTTGTGTTTGAGTTGTTTGTGCTTCGTAGCCAACATTTGTTAGGTATTCGTCATATCCCTCTCTATGTAAGTTGTGGAATAACACACTATATTTGTTATAATTGATTCCTCCTAAAAAAGTAAGTACTAAATTTATGGTTTTTAAATTTTTAATGTGCAACATGGTGGGAGATAACAATAATCACAAGTCATCCACCTCACAAAGAAATGAAAGGTGGAGAAGAAAGAAGAATATGAAACTAAAGTTAATATGTTAATTTTGTTGAGGAAAAAAATCTAGTCTAGTTACTTCATTAAGGGGGGAGCCAAAAAAATTTTAAGACATAAAGGAGTGGCTATAAAACATACTAATAAATAAAGAATGGATGTGATTGATCCTCATAACATTTCATAAAGTTTAAAAGAAGAAAAGTTTCATTTAATGACTTATTAAGTTTAAAATTATTTGAATAATTCTAAAATATATAAAAATTGATATATAATATTTTTAAAATAATTTTAAGATCACTTACACTTAAATATAGTGATCTCCAAAACATTTTAAATTTTGGATAATTAAAAGGGTTGTTTCAAGGCTTAAAATAACTTAACTAGGACATGAGTAGCATTTTTTTTTAAATTTCTTTGATTAATATTCTAAAACATATTAGGGGACTTGAAAAAAAACTATGATTCCAAAAATGATAGAATTTGGGTGATTAAGAATAAGCTTATTAATCAAATTTAGTTTAAGTGATCTCATAGAATAAAATTATTGATAAAGAGTTAACTAGTGGAAATAGAATATTTCCAAAACATAAATTTTCAAAATCAAAAACCAAGGTTTTCTATTTTATAAATGATCCCATAAAATATTAAAAGTAGTATAGTTTTATTTTTAAATAAATATATCCTATAAAATAGAGATTTTGAGAAATGGGGTATTACAATGAAATAAAATTCTCACACATATTAATTGATTCGAGGATGAGGTATTATAATTGTAGCTTTGTATTCTAGGTAAGAGGTACTTTAGTTACAAGCAATGTTAAAAGATATTTGAGAAAAATCATAGAAGATTCCTCTATTATTCAATAGTCAACTTATTAATTATTTAAAAGAGAATCCCCTATTTCACTAAAACACCAAGTACATAAAAGCATAATGTCACTTTTTCATGAGAAGTTGAAAGAAGGTAGCATATAGTTAGAAAAAAATAAAAATGATCTACTATAGTGAATCCCATTAAAAAATTCATACTTAGTGGTTATCCTCTATTAGTCTAGCAAATACATAAATAATACGAACATAAGCTAGAAAAGCTTAGTTAAAATGTAACTTTTAATTAGAGATTATACATAGCATCTTAGATGATCAAGTGCTTGGATGAGGATAATAGGTGGGAAAAAATCCACCTTTCTAAATAAAAAGATGAGAAGTGTGAGCATTTATAACATGCACTTATGGAGGCTATAGATAATAGTCTTATCTGACCTAGTATGTCTATAAGTGGCTGCAATACCTCATTTCTAGAAACCCTAATTATATACTAGTAATTATGTGCATTAGTTGTAATAATTTATTTAAGATATTATGACAGTGAATACTTTGTTAATATGTGTATTATTATTATGAAACATTAGATTCAAAATTTCATTAGATTAAAATTTGCTAGAGAGCATGTTATTAAGTTTTAAACCTAAGTTAGACCTTAACCGATGTATGTGGTATTGAGTAAATCCTATTCTAGTAACTTGATAAGTTTATACAGATATTTCTACTTGGTTATATGCCTAAATAAATTATCCTATACAAATCCCTACCCTATTCTAGATGCATGGGTCATATGATTCTTTTCTTTTCTCACAATTTTCCTTCCCTATTCTCCTTTTTTTGCTCCACATCTCCTTACATGCCACCTCTTGGTTTTGACCATTTTCAATGAAACCACCGCCAAACCACTAAACATCCCTATTTTTTCTCTCTACAGTCCTTTGGAAAATCACACCACTCCTCACCCCCCCACCATCAGCCACAACCACCAAAGTTCCTCTTATTGCTTCTATCATGTTTATAAAAGCTCACCACATTGCTGCACCATTATCCTTTGCAGCTTCCCCCTCCACATTTGATCATTTTTTGCCACCTTTTCTTCCTCCCATTGATCCACCTATTATATCTAATCTCTCTCCCTTGAACTAATAATTCATTGTGAAAGCACCCTCCAAGCGTAGGCCAAAGCTACTGTTGCCCCTCCTCTCCTTCTCGACAATATCTATCTGCCCTTCTCCCTTTATTTTTCAAGTCAGGTTTAGCTTCTTTAGCTTTATTTCACTTTCTCTATAATACTTGAATTTTTTTAGTAATTTTGGGTTATTTTTATATAATATTAAATGCTAATACATATGTGTGTGGATATTAAATTCCTAGGTAATTCTTGAGGATCTTAGAGAATACTATTTATGTGAGCTTAGATTTAGTAAATACAATCACTCATAAGATGATAGAATTTATGCATGAACATGATAGGATTATTTAGACTTAGTATCATCCCAGGGTATTATTTTTTTCATGTATTATGAAGTTCATGATAAAATGATACTATATTAAATGGATGATACGTATAATTATTGAAAGTTTAGCTATATGTATGGTAATAAGTTATATGATTTACATCCACATAACTAGGGTTTATTTAAGATTTTCATTCTTGTCAAGTTATGATTTAAATTCCATGGTAAATGCCTCATGATTGCTAATTCATGATAGTTAGGGTTATGATGATTCACGTGGAAGTATATGCGCATGATTAGAGTTAGCTTGTGATGATTTCTATTTGTATGATCTAGGGTTAAAGATATTTCCTACATGTAATTTAATGATAATTTTACTAATTAAAATATATATTATCCTTCAAACATATAAGTAAATGCCACATGGAAACTCTAATATGTAAGAGTTGCATGATTAGGGTTTTGTGGGCACAAACCACTAAATGTATGGAAAGTGGAAAATATAGTTAATCACCAAAATGCAAAGATCACCAACGTATGACAAGAATGTGAAATATTTTCTTTTATTCTTTCATGACAAATCTATTATACTGATGATTTATGTTGTGAAAATTAATAAAATTGTAAAATTAGGGTTTTGAAGAGAATTTTGATAATTTTAACTAATGTATATTTTACGAATAAATGGATTTTAGGATAGGCTTAAAATTTTTATAGGTTAACATTAATATTAACATAGCTTGTCATAAACCAATGACCTAGAGTTTAACTTAATAAATGAAAAAATGGTTAAGTATGAAAATGGGAATTAATGTGCAACATGTTACATCATCTATGGTCATATCAAAAGTATTAATACTTAAAGTGAAAGACCTCTAGTTGGGATGCGTTTTTGTTTGTTGGTGTGTCATTGTGTCCTAGTGAATCCTTATTCTACTCTATAGGTGGCCTACAAGCTCTATAAGAGGTATCGATATTTAAAAACTAGGTGACCGAGGTTAGTGGATATTGTGTTGAGTTTTTACATTGGTATGACAAGGTATACTGCTGTGTCTCTAGGTCCTAGAGTAAGGGTATTATGTCACCTTTTGAAGCGAATATAACCAAATGTACCTAAGTGTCCCTTAGTAGATTATATCCTCATTTATTAATGTAAAATGGAAGTATCTATTATGTAATAAAATAAAAAAGGGAATTATTTTGATTTGTTTGTATGATAGTTGCCTTAGTGCCCTACCTTGTTATTATTTTGGATTTATTGGTCTAGTAGTTACCTCAATGCCTTACTTTGACATTTTGAATTGTTTGGATTTGGTTGTTTGGTAGTTACCTTAGCGCCCTACCATGGTATTTGGAGTTATTTTGGATTTAATGGTTAAATTATTTCCTTAGTGCCCTATCTTTATTTTCAAATTGTATTTAACTAATCTAGTATGTCTATCGTTCTTTGAGATGAAGTAGAGTGAGCTAGTTTATTTTATTATTTATCTTGAGACTTGATTTTATTTATACTATTGCATAATTATTGCAGGAGGCATGTGATAGTGCTAGCATGGATACAGGGTGCAGAGGGAGTGTAACACCCCCAAACATCACAGTTGAAATTTTCATTTAATTAAAGCAAATACAAGCATGGGAGTCCTACTATTGTGACTAGTACATGCCAGGTCCCTAGCCAGTCTCGCACCAACCAAAACGCAAAGGAAAATTTCACGAATCAATAAATACACTTAGGTAGAAAAACATAGAAATTAAAATACTCATGAAGAGGGCATCAAAGTACGAAATCAAAGTGATAATAAAGAATTAAAATAGATACATAGTCAAGCCCTTAAGGGGAAAAAGTTATACAATGATTAAGTTAAACTAGAGAAATGATAGAGATTCCGATCGAAATTTACTCTCGACCCCAATTAAGTCCAAAAGTCTTCACACATCCCCGCCTAACACATCTAGTACGTCATAGGCATCAAACACTATACATCCTACCTACACAAATTTAGAAGAGCCCTCTTCTCATGAGAAGGAGCAACACCCATAAAATGGGTGGTCAGTATCCTACATACTGAGTAAGGTAACCATAGAGTTAAGGTCATGCAGAAAATAGAAAAGTAAGGCATACAAAGCATAATTCAAGTTCATATCACGAGGCTAGCTTAGACTAATATTTTTGTCTTACACAATTCTCATATTAATTCCGTGTGAGTACGGAAATCCCAAAATTATAGCCAGTGAATCGGAAACACTCCGTAGGGTAAAACACACCTAACCACTATTATACCCGGTGCACCAAAAAGCCAACCTCACTGGCCCCGACTCACTTAGTGTTCCACTATAAGTAATTAGTATATTTCCATATATTATTACCATGAAAATTTTGGTTCATCAAGCCTAGAATCGCCCACTATTATAGTCGATGGACCAAAAACACTCCTCAAGACAGAACATATCTAATCACTATTATAGCTCATGGACCAAAAATCGCTCCATAGGGAAAAATACACCTGACCACTATTATAGCCGGTAGGCCAGGAAAATGTATCCTCACTGGGCTGTGGCTCGACAACTTTTCACTTTAAGTGTTTAGTATTTTATCCATATCTTATTTCACACATAACCCCGACTAGACATGTATAACCGATTAGACTTCCGATGCTCACAATTTTTTCCTCAACTTCCGAAAACCCTATCTCATTTCTTGGGACTTCTACACCCTTTATTGCTTCCAGACATCCTTTCTCCCTTTTCCTCATTACAATGAATACCCAACTCCATTGTGCATGGGTTGAGGCCCACTTTCCATATCTCTAAGTCAACTTACTATCATACTCTAGGATTTTCTTCCTAGAAACCCTAATTTAGCCTATATGGCCCAACCTTCCTCTATCCCACATAACTCATGTTCCTTTGTCCCTTACTCGATTCATCCCCAAGCACCCTACTTTACTTCTCATTTTGCACATATAGCCAAAAAACACTAGTTGATCATCCCAAAACCCAAGCACCTCTCTTTCCTTATACAATGTTATCCCTTCATCACTCTCACTTACCATCCCCTTTTCCATATGACACATATCCAACACACCCTATGACCCCAAGATTCCCTTCCCCATATTTTCCCACTCACCATAGGACCCTAAAACTCTTCTACATGTGGTTCTAGGCATTACTCCCCATACTCTATTTCGATTCCTCTCTTCTCTCTTGGTTTTCCTCTGAAACCCAAATCTAGCATATGTGGCCTCACTTCCTTTCGTCTTACATAATCCATACTCTTCCTTGTTACCAAAACCATCACTTCCCTCGAACCACAATTGATATCACAACCACACTATCCAACTCCCACACATGACCACAAAACCTAGTTCACTCCCCAAATCCCTAATGCTTCTCCGATACATCCTTACATCAACCCACATACTATTTTTCACATATGGGCTCTAATCACCCTAACAATTCTTCCCTTACCTTACATAACCCTCAAGTTAACATTTTCCAAGTAAAGGTCATCCCCATGCAAAGGCTAAACATCACATGCAAACCTTAGAATCCCCATGCATATTTTGGTCCATTCCTTAATTTATTCCCATTATTCCTCCTTTTGTCCACCCATAGGTCATGAGATATTTAGGCCATCCATACTATTATCTAGTCAACTCACTTTCCTCGCTCCTTTCTAGTTCTCTCACAACCACATCACACTATTTAGGACTTCCTATCATGCATGTTATGAGGTGTAATATTGCATAAGCACATTCCATAAATAGGTAATAATACCACATTACACGTGTCATAAAACACATAGAACTTACCTTAGCTCCATGCTTAAGAAGCCACGCTATGAGAACATAATCTATAATATATAAGGCACACACACATCAAATCAACACACATAACATATTTTTGCACTCATTAGGCCTTAACCATATCCTTACCTAAAACCATACCGGGCTTGGAGCACACTCCTACGCCTCCTTAAGGTTTGGACTTGGTTCACCTATAAAAGAAAAATGCTAGTGTTAAGTTCTCTCTTACCAACTTTATTATTATTTCCTACTCTACCTTTATCATAGCCTAGTATTAGGGTTAACAATAATAATAGTGGCTTTATAAGTAAAAATAAGGGTATTATTCTTAAAATGGTTAATCATGCTATTATTAGTCAAAATAGCATTAGGTAGTTATATGGGTCCATGTTAAGGTATTATTAACAATATTAACAATACTAAATATAATAACTTTAATATTAACAATAATAGTAATAATAATGATGATGATAATAATAATAATAATAATAATATGAATCATAATAATAATAATAACAATACTAGTAATACTAACATAGTGATAATAATGATAGTAGTTTGAATAATCATAAAAATAATAATAGTAGTAATAATAGTGCCAATGTTAATAACAATAACAAAAAAAACAACAAAAAAAATAAAAATAATGATGATGATAATAATGTTCATACCAATAATAATAATAATAACAATAAAGATAGTAACAATAGTGATGATAATAATGATAATTATAATTATAATGATGATGATGATCATCATCATCATCATCATAATAATAATAATAGCAACAATAATGATGATGATGATGATGATAATGATAATAATAAAAATAATAATAATAATAATAATAATAATGTTAATATTAAGAATGATGATGATGATGATGTGATGATGATGATGATAATAATAATAATAATAATAATAAATTAACAATTACATTAATTATGTTTAAAGGCTAGGAAGGTTAGGGCCCAACCTAGTGGTGGTAGTAGCTAGGTGGCGGCAGCAATAGTGGTTGTGGAGAAGGAAGTCATAGTTAGAGAGGTGGCTTTTTATGCTAGAAAAGGGATAGTGAGATTGTGGTTGTGGTGGTGGTGGATTCTCTGAGTTGAGAGAGTTGGAGTGGTGGCGGCGGTGCAGGTGGTGGTTGTTATGCAAGGGCGGTGGAGGAGGAGGAAGGGTGAAGGATATGGAATTAGGGAGAAAGGAAGGCAGGGGAAGGTAGTGAAGGCTTTCTTGAGTAGTTTGAGTGGTAGGAGAGGTGGCGGTCGCAGTAGAGTAGGTAGCATATGATGGTGAGAGGGGTGGCGATGGGTGCAAAGTGGTAGGTCGAGCAGCTGACTTTGCACATTTGGGGTGGCTCATGCAGGGCAAACTATGGGTGGTGAGTGGTATGGTTTGGTGGAGGGTAATATGGGGAAGGATTTATGAGGTGTTTCGGGTGGCGAGGTTAGGCAAAGGTGATGGAGATGGTGTCTGAAGCGGTAGTGGCACAAGGAGGGCTGATTTTCTAGATAGAAAAAAAGAGGGCTGAATGGAAAAAAAGAGGCTGTATGTGTGATATCTAAATAAATAAGACAAGAATAAGACACTAATAATTTAAAGTGGAAGATTATTAAGCAAGGCACATGTGTAGGATATTTATCGGTCTACTAGTTATTATAGTGGTCGGGTTTGTTATACCTTGGATTGTAATATATTAATGGTTATAATAATGTGCATTCAGCTAAGGATTATATGATATTCTTGGTCCATTGGTTATAAAAGTGGGGGTCTCAAGTTCAATAATGAAACCATTGGATGATATCAACATACAAAAAAGTCACTAATCACTTACTGTGGAACACCATGTAGGTTAGGAATGTGTGTAGTACATTTACCGATCCAACAGTTATCATACGGGTTAGGTGCATTTTAAACAATATTATAGTAAATTTATCAGTCCTCCGATTATAATGGTTTACAGGAGCATTTTACCCTAGATTGTATTATGTTTACCAGTCCACTGGTCGTAATAGTGGTCAGGAGCATTCTACCCTGGATTATATAGTTATTAGTCCATCAATCTTAAGAGTAGGTCCCTGAACCATGTGGATATAAATTGAGTGATTTCTAATTATGACCCTAATGGCTTGAATACAAATAATAATGAATGAACTAGCATGTCCTACTAATGTGAATGTCATTCTTGTTGTGACATTGTTGAGAATTTTTATGGGACAATTATTTAAGTTGTACTACAAAGAGAATCGCTTGAAATTTAGAATAATAATTTCTTTTACATCAAAGTGAATGAGTGTTGTGGCATATGATTTTGGTTCATATAGCTATCCGAATGATTATTGCATTTCAAATGATATATGTATTATTCCATGATCTTATGTTCAATGTGTTACATCTAATTTGTTATATGTGGGACGTATATGTAAGTCTCATATAAAAGGTTACTCATTACTATAGTACTGAAGGGATTCCTTCCATGCACACCTACCTATTCAATTGGCAATTGCCTTTGCAAGATAGCTCACATACTTCATTTTTGATTGAGAGAATAAGGATTATCAATGATGGTGACCAATGTATTTAGCCAGAAAGTCTTTCCATGTCTTCTTAAAACCTTTGTATTTAATTTTCAACTGACGTTTTCTTTATAACCACATTTAGTGGGTTTTCTTTGAAAGTTGAGTTAACCTTCCTGATTATTGTGCTACTCTAATTTGTAAATGTATTCTTGAAATTTAAGTAAAGTATGTTTTCAGCCATACTACTTAATTTTGGAATGGTGAAAAGAAATCTGTCAGGTACTAAATGTGGCAGTAACTGTAACACCCTAATTTTTACTATTAAAAATATTTTATTTTACAGTGGAAGCATATAAGTTACATATTAAGGGTTATCTTCATGACTAACATAAGTCTAGTTTATTTAACTACCCTTACATCAATCATAAGGCTAAAACATTTATAGTAACAAAGCAAAATTAGAACAAAAGATACATTTATAATACATCTACCTAATAACATTAATCTTCACCTAATCCCTAAAACAAATAGAGTCACTCATCCCCACATAAGAAATCATAGGTAGCATAATCATATAGTGGCTCTTCTAAGACCTACACATAAGAAGCAGGGTCTCCTACTCATAGAAATGAGCAGCACCCATAAAATAGGTGGTCAGTACACTATGTACGGAGATAGGGGACAATACTATAGAAATAGAGATATGAATAGCACATGCTTTCACAACAAATAATAGTTATACAAGAAGATAAAAAAATGTCTCATAAGATAAAAAAATGATCCAGATTTATTTATTAAGTATAATCCACTTTCATTCTTTTATATACGTTGAAAGTAGGAACCCAACTATTATTAACCTAGTGGAATAGTCTAAAGCACCTTCTCAACATTAACATACCTGACCTACTATTATTATCTATTGGAAAAGATCTAAAAACATCAACTTCTTAGGATAGAATGCTCCCGAACCACTATTCTACCCAGTAGAAATGGACATATATATAAAAACAACACCTTGAACTTGACTCACATACTCTTCTAATTTAATTCATTAGTATCTTTTCCATAGGTTATACTGTTATATTTTCATTTCAAGAGGGAAAGGGAGGCCATTATTCTTAAGTAGGTGGAACAGATTGAAGAAAATTCTCTTGAATAACTAATTTTTCTGATGGAACGAGTATTAAAAATGTTACCTTCTTAAGGAAGGACGCTCCTGAGCCATTATTCTCCCCGGTAAAATGAATATGTATATATATATATATAATAGATCACCTTTGCCCTACTCATGTATTCTTTCACCTTATGTTACTAGTGTGTATATATATATATAATAGATCACCTTGGCCCTACTCATGTGTTATTTCACCTTAAGTTATTAGTATCTTATTCATGATAAATTCTCAGGTATCAAACACTTTAAAGCAGAGGGACACATAACTCAAGTCATAGTTCTCACATCCTTTCAAGCTCTAATTACACACCCTTTAGCATTCATTCTCCTATATTGATTTTTCCACCACAAATTATATTATCTCCTCCTAGAATCACATTATTATTATCATACCCATAATGCACAGTATAACACCCACATCATACACATATGTTAATAATCACGTCTAAGGTACTAATCTCATAATTACTAAAAACCTTAATTTCATAAGTAGTTATAATTCCTCCCATAAAATTTACATGATTAGAAAGTTAAATGAACAGCTTGGTAAGGTCAATCATTAGCAACATAATTAGAATTTGAATTACCTATAGATTTTACCCATGAAATGATAACATTATCATTATAAGTTATTATACCCTAATTAACCATTATTTCAATGAAGGACCCCAAAAAACCAATGATATTTTTTCTCATGATATTATTATCATATTTTAATCCAGCTAGCACATAAAAATACCAAATTAGCCTTATTACCCCATAATAGACCAAAATATCCTTAATCTTTGTTTTATAAAGGTATATACCTTCAATAAACATTATTTTACAAATTCATATATTATCATGATAACTCATAAAAATAATTATTTATACTTATGAAATCTCATTTGGCCTTTATTTCATGTCATAAGAAATATTTTCACAAATATATCATTATCACAATAAAATCATAATGAAACCTCTTAATCATTCTTATTTTCTTTCAATAATATAATATCCATACCATCACAATATATCATGATCAACATATATTAAACTATATATCAACAATATCATGAAATACACATAACCATACAAGTAAATAACAAAAGAATCCTAAACATTAAATAGTATCCTTACCAACTAGGAAATTGGGCTCTAAGCAGATAAATCCCAAAAATCATCCTTTGAGGCTAGTGGAAAACCTCCTACAAAAACAACAAAAACAAGATTAGGCTTGAAGGGTGTAAGTGTAAGAGAGGTTAAGGTAAAAAGGGTTAAAATAGAAATAACCATAGTTAAATGGATGCTTGGGATGTGTGGATCTGTAATAGAATTTGTAGTGGAACTATGGTAAAAATTTGGTGGTATTTGGACAAGGTTTAAGGGTGAAAATACACGTGTACGCTCAAAAAATAAGGGTTACATGGTTGTGCTATAGGTGGTGCACACCTAAGCCTAGAGGAAGGATTGTGTATATCTAGGTGGTGTAAAGTAGCATAATTATTCTCAATCATTGGAAAGACAGGTCACAAGCTGAATAAGTGCACATGGAAATGTGTTTGGGCCATGCACGAGCTTGCAAGGGTGCACAAGTAAGTTGTGCTACACTACATGGGCGTACGATACGAAGTTTTTGCATTGATTGTCCATACTTGAGGCTATGAGTTT
This sequence comes from Tamarix chinensis, assembly GCA_030549775.1. NCBI lineage: Eukaryota > Viridiplantae > Streptophyta > Magnoliopsida > Caryophyllales > Tamaricaceae > Tamarix > Tamarix chinensis. The sequence goes on from CM060177.1 coordinate 75,211,784, forward strand.
TGTAAACGGACTTGAGGAAGAAGATGAGAAAAGGGGCAATGGTAAGCGGCAATGGCTGCAAAGGTGTTGGGGAAGGTTGTAGTGACCTTGGGTGGTTGGTCCACTAGTCAATGGGCGGCAAGTGGTGGTGCATGGTGGTGGAAAGGGTGGTAATGAGGCTAGAAATAGAGCATATATAGAAGGAAGAAGAATAATATATAAAGGATAAAAGAGAAGGAAGAAGAGCTTGTGTAGGGAATTTTGGATTGGCCTAGTTAAAAATTGCACAAGCAAATAAGGGATAAGAATAGTGCATAGTGTATATATATATATTAAATGTGTGTGTGTGTAATGTGTGGTGTGAATTAGGAAAAGAAAAATTAGAGGAGGGGAAGAGATCCAATGAACATGAAGGGTGGCATGTGGTGTAGGGAAAAAGATGGTTGAGTGTTTGGAACAAAGGTAGGTGATGGGGATGGCTTTTTGAATAGGTTGTATACGGATTGGAGGAAATAGGAAAATGGTAGGAATTATGGTGTGCACAGGGTGGTGCAGATCATCATGGATAAGAGAAGGAGAAGGAGAAGAAGAAAATGAAGAAAAGATATAGGTGATGGGTGATGAATGCATGCAGAAGTTGATGGGTGATGGTGCAAGTGGAGAAGGAATGCAATTTGCATATGCTAGTTGTAGAGAAAACAAATATTTCAAGGGGAGATGAGGAAGAAAGAAGGAAAAGGGAAAAGAAAAAAGAGAGTGGGGATTAGTTTAGATTCTTTTAGATTAGCCAAAAAATAATAAAGATTAGTTGAAATCTTAGCGGGTTTTATTTTTAGTTTATAAATTACAATTTATTCGAGTAAGGTTTCAAATTTGGTTAAAGTTTTGGGAATAAGAAATTAGGTTATAGCTGAAGAAATATTTCTTGAGATTAGAAGCAAGTTAGGGTGTTAATAACACCGGATAAGGTTGAACAAAATATGAAATATTTCATCACTATCCCCTAAAAAGAGACTCCGTCCTCGAAGTCAATAAGTTTAGGTTAGGGAAGAAGAGAAAAAAGGATGTAAGAAAATGATCTCGGTGGTTAACCCCATCGGAGTAACTACTATACTACCTAGGACTACCCCCTTAAAAGGGGGAAACCCCAAACTCAAATAACCCTGAACTAAAAAGCTTAGGATATGCCCCATGCATATCCTTCTCGATCTCTCAAGTTTCTTCTTCTACCCCATTATGGTTCTAGAGAATCTTCGCAAGCGGATTAAGCTCGTTTGGGTATGCCAAATTTTGGTGTTAAGAATCTTCAAAGGCCTCTCCTCATAGGATAAAGAATCGTCCAGCTTGAATTCATCTTTCCTGATCACATGCAATGGATCTATGACATACTTCCCTAGTGGAGAAATATAGAAGAAGTTGTGAACTCGAGAAAACTCTGATGGAAGCCCTGGGCGGTATGCAACTTTCTAACCCTATCAAGAATCTCACATGGACCAATATACCTTAGGCTCAACTTACCCTTTTCGAGAAAATCTCTGCACTCCTTTAGTAGGGGAAATCCTCAAAAAAACTATGCCCCTAATCTCAAAACATCACTACAACATCTTAGATCTGATTATCTCTTTTAACTCTACTTCAATTACAATATTCTCATTAATTTAGCTCCAACATAAGGGTATTCGAAATTTACGTCCATATAATGCCTAAAATGGTGTCATCACTATAATAACATGATAATTATTGGTTTATAAGAACTCATCCAAATAAAGATGATCTTCCCAACTACCTCAAAAATTCAAAACATATGCATGAAGCATATCCTCTAGATTCTACATATTTCTCTACTTGTCCATAGGTGGATGAAAGGAGGTACTCATCCTCAACCTCATTTCCATAGCCTCATGCAACTTCCTCCAGAAGTAAAAAGAAATCTTGAATCCCGATCGAATACTATATGGGCATGGGTACCATATCTACTCACCACAAAAATCAAATATGCACGGGCTAACTAATCTATACACCAAGTGGACTTCATTGGCACAAAATAAGTAGATTTAGTAAACCAATCAATGATAACCAAAATTGTATCACAACTGCTATGAGTCCTCAGTAGCCCACTCACAAAATCTATTGAGATGGAATCCCACTTCCACCTCAGAACATCTAATGGCTAAATAAACCCTATAGGTCTCCAATGCTCAATCTTTACCTTCTAACATGTTAGACACCTCTACACAAACTCTACCACATCTAGCTTCATACAAGGTCACTAGTAGACCCTCTTAAGGTATTATACAGCTTATCCCTTCCTAGGTGTACAAAATACATAATACGGTGACTTTCCTCCAAAAGCTAGTGCTTCAGGTTAGCACAACTCTTAGGTACACACCAACGACCTTTGTAACAAATGCTACCATCCTCATGGATCTATAAACCCTCATCTCTATTGTCCTAAATCTTTTTCCAAATCCTCTAGAGCTTAACTTCCCCAAGTTTTCCTACTCGAATCTCATCAAAAACTGTCAACGAAATAGTCAAAGCACACATCTGAATCTCTAAGTCACTGTGCTAGATCATCTCTATCCCCATCTCACATAACTCTTCCAACAAAAGACTAGACACCATGATGAAACAAAAAGAATATAATGTCTTCCTACTCAAGGCATCTACAATAACGTTGGACTTACCCTCATTGCAAGTCAACTCAACATCATAGTCATTCACCAACTCTATCCATATCCTTTGCTTCATATTCAACTCCTTATGGGTAAATATATACTTGAAGCTCTTATAGTTAGACCAGAATATGCACTTAGTCTCATACAAATAATGCCTCCAAATCTTTAATGAAAAAAAAATAGCGGCCAACTCTAAATCATGTGTCGGATAGTTCCACTCATGCTGCTTCAAAGCCACAACCTTACCATGCTACATCAAAACATAACCTAGTCCATGCTTTGACACATCCCTATGAACCTCAAATCCATCAGTACCTTAAGGCAAGATTAAAACCATGAATGTAGTCAACTATTACTTCGGCTCTAGAAATGCTCTCTCGTAAGCATCATCCACTGAAATTTGATTGTCTTCTTCATAAGGTTCATCAAATGATGAGCTACCTTCAAAAGTCCTAAAAAAGCATCTCTACTGCCCAAACAAACCTAGGAAACTACATACCATAGGGTTGCTAGTTGTTACCTTCTACTCAGTCACTACTAGAATCTTCGCCAGGTCAATGGTAACCCCTCCTAATGATACCACATTTCCCAAAAAATGCAACATCTTGAAACCATTAATCGCAATTAGAGAGTTTGGCATTCAACTTATGCTCTCTCAAGAGTAACAAAATCATTTGTAGATGCTGCTCATATTCCTCTCTACTCCGAGAGTAAAAAAAATATCATTAATAAAAACCACAACAAGTTGATCAAGGAATGGTTAAAACTTCTCATCATCAAGTCCATAAAAATGGTGAGTGCATTTGTGAGCCCAAAAGACATCTCTCTATACTCAAACTGACCGTACCATGTCATAAAAGTTCTTTTCATGATGTCTACCTGAGCAATGCACAACTGATGATAACCCAACATGAAGTTAACCTTCGAGAAGGTTGAAGTATCGTAAAGCTAATCAAATAATTCATCAATCATCGAAAGCGTATAGTGGTTCTTCACTATCAACTCATTCGACCCTTCATAATCTATAACAGGTGAAGGCTACCATCCTTCTTCACAAACAACATTAGTGCTCCTTATAGAGACATACTTCGCTATATATATTTGAGAGCCAATAATCCTCTAACCAAGTCTTCAACTCTTTCAACTCTACTAGTGCCATTTGGTAGGGGGCCTTAGAACCATGTTCTACCCTAGTACTAACGCAATGGTGAAATCTATCTTCCACACAAGTGATATACTTAGAATCTCATCAAAAAACACATCTAGAAATTCTCAAACAATTGGAATGCCCTTCCGCACCGAACTCCATATAAAAATATAAGTTCACCTCTCTAAACAAAAGAACACAATGTATGAGTAGATATGACCTTCGTCATAGGCTTAGGCTCACATCTCTACTAAGAGACTCTATAACCCCAAGGTCCCCACAACATGACACACTTCTATGAACAATCTATCATAGCCTTAGACATCCCTAACATATTCATCCCAAGGATAATGTCAAAATCCTAATGGTTTATCTCAACTATATCTACTAGGAAGTTTATCCCACCTATCTCTAAGGCTACATCCGAGTAGATCCTATTACATTCCAATCTATAATAGAAGGTAACACCATAGATATAGATACAAAAGTAGATGAAGTCATCTGTAGATGGTAACACCAAATTAGAGCACCCCAACAACTCCTTAGATGATCCTAACCACAAAAATGACATGCGAAGACCTCGATTGATCATAAGATAAACTCTAACCTCCTAACTTACCCTAGTACCAATACTGAACTCCATAAGTCTTATTCTAACCTCTCTATTGAAACCGTGGAGGTCCTCCTCCTTGGTACTTGATTTTACCTCCATAACCCTACGACTTCGACTTCCTTTTACCTAGAGTGGAAGCCTGCTCTTGAAACAATGTAGCTGCAATACACACCCTCTCATAGAACATGGTTAATCCTTGAAAAGCCACAAAACCCATCATCCACTAGATGCAAAAGTGGAGTCCCTTCTAAAATTGGTAAACCATAGTTGACTCACTAGATATGATCCCAAGCGTAAACATTAGAAATTCTGTAAACCAGACATAGTACTACCTCACCATCATGCTCTCCTAAGTCAACTACATGAACTCTTTTAGCTTATTCCTCTTAAGACTCTCAGGGTAGAACTTAGCACAAATCGCTAGCTTAAATTCCTCCTAGGATATTTGCATCCCATCCTATACACAACGACTTACCCACAAGATGTTAACAATTACATGCAAGAAAAATACTGCAATACCTTCCTTCCAAGTAAGTGGATAATCAACTGCCTCGAATATCCTATACCGATCCTAAATCCATCCCTCCAGAATGACCAAGTCCACATCTACGGCATAGATTGGTGGGTGATGTTTTATAATTCTCTATAGCTAGTCTTCTTCGATACCCTACTGTGGGTGATGCGGTGATGGTGACGCCTGAGGCAGACATTGAATGAGCTCAATGAATGCCTAAAATCTCTCTTCCAAACAATGAATATGACCTTTGAGCACAATTATGACTAACTAGCTGCAAGTTAGAAAATGTGTTAGGGTAAATCCTTCCTAGCTTACTAACACATAATGCCCATAATCACATTTCAATGCCACCTAAGCTACCTATCCCTGATTCCTCAAAATTTAATCTAGCATTTTGAAAATAAAATATATTTTATAAAATGTGAAATAGAAAATTAAAAATCAAATAAAGGATCATTGAGAAATAATTTTAAAAACCAAATCACAGTAATCAAAACCAAAGTTTCTAATACCAATTTGTAACATTCCAATTTTCATTACAGAAAATTTTCATTTTACAATGGAAGCATATAACTAAAATATTAGGGGTTACTGCCATAATTGACATAAGTCTAGTTTATTCAATCATCCTTACATCAATCATAAGGCTAAAACATTTATAGTAATACAATGAAATTAGAACAAAAAACATTTATAATAAAAAAATGAGTTAGGAACTTAATTCCGAGTTATAGTACAAAAAATATAAAAGATGGTAATATCATGGTCCAAGAGTCCAAAAATTTATCCAATTAAATACATTTACTAGATAACATTACTCTTCACCCAACTCTTAATACAAATGGAGTCATTCATCCCCACATAAGTTAGTATGTTACTTACTAAGCAAGAGAAAAAAATTATAAAAATAATGGTACAAATGGCACATACATTCACAACAAATAATAATTATATAAGCAGACAAATGAAATGTCTCACAATATAGATAATGATCCATATATTGAATGCCGGAACCCCATCATTAACCTGTGGAACGGTCTAAACCTCCTTCTCAGCTAGAACACACCTAAGCCACTATTATCATCCAATGAAACGGATATGAAAACATCACCTTCTCAAGGTAGAATGTTCCCAAGCTACTATTCTCCTAATTAGAATGGGACATATATATATACAAATAACACCTTGGTCCTAACTCATATACTCTTGATATTTAAATCATTAGTATCTTTTCCACAAGTTAAATTTTTATATTTTTATTCCAAGATGAGTAAGGGCCCAACTATTTTAAACAAGGTGGAATGGACTGAAGTACCTTTTCATGATATAATACTCCTGAGCCACTATTCTCCCCAATGGAATAGGAATATATATATATATATGTATGTGTGTGTGTGTGTGTGTGTGTGGATTGGCCCTACTCATGTGCTATTTCACTTTAAGTGATTACTATCTTATTCATGATAAATTCTTAGGCATCAACCACATTCAAGAAGATAGAAACATAACTCAGGTCACTATTCTTACATCCTTTCAAATGCTAATTACACACCCTTTAGCATTCATTCTCCTATATTGATTTTTCCACAAAAAAAATATATTATATTCTCCTCAAATCACATCATTATTATCGTACCCATAATGCATGGTCTAACACCCACGTCATATACATACATCAATAATACCATCCAAGGTACCAATCAAAGAATTAATAAAAACCCTAATATCATAACTAGTTATAATTCCTCCCATAAAATTTACATAATTACCAAGTCAAATAAATAACCTCATGAGGCTAATCATTAGCAACTTAATCAGAATTCGAATAACCTCTGGATTTTACCTATGAAATGATAACATTATCTTTATATGTTATTATACCCTAATTTAACATTATTTCATTGAAGAACCCCAAAACACCAATAATACTTCCAAGAATTTATCATGGTATTATTATCATATTTTAATCCACCTAGCACATAAGATATGAAATATACCTTATTCTCTCATAATGACCAAAATATCCTTAAGGACAAACAATAACTTTCATTTTACAAAATCATGTTCCTTCCACACACATTATTTTAAAATCCAAAAATTATCATAAAACCTCATACAAAATACTTATCCCAATTATCAAAGCTCATTTATCTCATATTTCATGTCATAAAAAATATTCGCACAAATATGTTATTATCACAACAAAATCTTAATGATAACTTTTACCCATTCTTATTTCTTTTCCATAACATAATATCTATAAAAACATAATATATCATGATAAAAAATATATTAAATCATATATCAAAAATATTATGAAACACACATAACCATACAAGTAAATAAAATAAGAACCCTAAACATTGAATAATCTCCTTAACAACTAGGAAACCAATGAAATAGGAGAAAACACTCAAGAAATGGCTTTCATAATTATGGAACTAATTATTCTTTATTTTGAAATTATCTCTAGTAAATTTGAAGACCAATGGATGGTTACGTTACTTGAAACACAATAAATAAGCAACTAAGTATCTACGTGTATGTGCATGGCATACATGGCATACAAGGAGGGACTGACCACGTGCATGGGGAGTTTATTGGCGAATTTTCAAGCATCATTAGTCATTAAGATAATTTATTAATTAAGATGTAAAGATGGATAATAAAGTTAGCATAAAGGTAGCATAATATCTTTTACTTTGGAATCTTTTGAATTATGCATTAGCTAGGTGTAGAAAGGTTATAATATGCACGAATGTCGAGCATATTGAATATTGAGAATTGAATTGAAGTTGAAGATCAACATTGATTTTGAAAATAAGTGAATTATGTGTGAGTTCAAACTCAAAAAAATTGAATTTGTGTGAACAGATTAGCTTGAAAGTTTTAATCTCTTCATCTGTGTAAATTAGCAGTCCATATTTTCCTTACATAATTACCATCAAAATCCGACTCTAATTCATGGTTAACCAAATCCCTAATTCAATATACACAACCAAAGATTTAAACCCTCCTTTCAAAACACCAACGCTTCTATACCAACCAAACAGAACCTTATTTATTCTTTTCAAACCAAACCCTAACCCTAAACTTAACTCATAACTCTAACCATCATCCAAAACCTAACTTTTGAAACCAAACACCATCATCGAATGCATATGCTAATTAGTACATTCCATTTGAACCATCATTATTGTTAAACCATCATCAACGAATCCTTCCTTTCTTATTAGAATCATCACCATCAAGTTTCCACCCCATTCAAGCATTTTAAGACCTATTACATCATCACCGAATCATCTTCTACTCAAGAATAATATAATCAAACCATATTCACACCAATTTGAGAATTACACCCTCCCACACACATTAATTTTGGTATTAAAGTCATAGGTTGATGGAATTGTAATCAAGATTCAATCTTTCTTCCAAGATTCTTAAATATTCATCAAGAAAGTGTTCCATATTCAAGAATATCCAAGAATTCATAAAGAAACATAAGAGGACCGAATACTTAAGGGCTTGCTTGGAAGTGTTGTGTTTGGATGATAAGGATAAGGATGGAGAATCAAGGAGAAGACCTAAGGGATTTTCTTAAGACCTTGATGGACAAAATTAAGGAGCTAAAATTATAAGGGGGAGCATAGAAGGTTCGCAAGCCCACAAATCCCATGTGCAGCCACAAATGGAAGGGAACAAGCAGAGGAAGGGACATGAGAAGGGAAAAAAACTTGGTGGAAGAAGAAGAAGAGAAGAGCAGGGGAAATGATGTAAGGCCACATGACACATCGAGGAAATCTTATAATGACATTCAAAAAGGAATCTGCTTTGATCTTCCCAACTTTGAAGGTAATCCCAACCCAAAATCTTTTCTTGAATGGTTGCAATTTTTTAATCAATTTTTGAGTATAAGGAAATTGATGAAGATAAATGGTGTCATATAGAGATATTAAAGCGTAAATTTTTTCTAGAGTGTGGTATGATAATTTACAAAGGATACAAGAGAGAGAAGGAAAATCAAAGATTAGTTCATGGAAAATATTAAAGAAACATTTGGAAAAGAAGTTTGTGCATCGAGATTATGAGCAAGAAAATTTTATAAAAATGACTACATTGAGGCAAGGGTAACTTAGAGTTGAAGAATACACTTGGGAGTTTCAAAGGCTATCTCTTATATGTGATGTCCAAGAATGAGACGAAAAAAGGTGTGCATAATTTGTCGGGGTTTAAATATGAATATTCAAGAGAAGTTACAAGTGTATCCTTATGAAATGTTTGAATACCTAGTCCAGTTAGCCATCAAGTTCAAGAAACGGTTGAGGAGTACAAAGCCACCAAGCAAGTTAACCAATTCTCTATATGGTTCAACTTTCAAGGGTATGTCAAAGCCATCAACTTCTCAATCCACAAACCAAGACAATTCAAGGAAGTTCACTTGTGAAGAAAAGGGCAAAGATCACGTGGTTGATACAATGAACATGTAATGCTTCAAATGGTGTTGACTTTGAATGAGATCGCAAATATGGAGTCTTTTGAAGAGAATGAAGACCTTGATGAAGACCTAGAAGAAGAAAGTGATTGCATAGAGGATTCTTTGGAAGAAAGCCAAGTGGATAGGTGACTATTGCAAAGGGTGGTCCAAGTACAACAACGACCTTTACTTACTCAATAAGAAAATATTTTCAAGACCAAATGTAGAATTGGTGATAAAGTATGTGAAGTCATGATTGATTGTGGCTTATGCACTAATGTTGCTAGTGAGAAGATGGTGAACAAGATTCGTTTAAAGACCAAGGGTCATCGAAGACCATATTCACTTCAATGGCTCAACAAAGAAAAAGGGATAAGGGTAACAAAAAAAATGCTTATCTCTTTTAAGATTGAAAATTATTTTGATGATGTTTTATGTAATATTCTACCTATGGATGTTTTTCATATTTTATAAGGGTGGCCATGGCTATTTGATAGAAAGGTTGTGCATGATATAGTACTTAATGAGTATGTGGTGTGTAAGGGCCAAAAGAAGTTTAGGCTCAAACATAATCTATATGGGAAGGATTCAATTTTGAGGAATGGAAAGGAAAAAAAAAGGTAGATGTCTAGTGTAGGAAGGGAAAAAAGAAGAGTAACATGGAGATGTTGATGCTTAAGGAGTGTGAGATGAATGAAGCCATTAGAGATGAGAAGATATGCTATGCCTTGGTCGTTAAAGAGATCTAATAAGGGCAGAATGATTATGTAATACCCCAAAAATCCTAATTATAGAATTATGGCAAAATAATGATTTATTAGAGAAAATTAAGAAAATATATTACTTCATTAAATAAAGAGGAAATTTATTGAGGAAAATAAGGGGAAAATAATAAATAAATTATTTAGAAAATTTTGGACATTTTACTAATTAAATGGGAGTTAAGGACAATTTACCCAAAATAGTCTAATTAATTTAATTATTATACTTAAAATAATTATTTTTAAAATTAAATATCTAAAATAAATATATATAAATAAATAAAGACCAATACCCCAACCCAACCATTTTATCATTTCTCCATTTTCCCTTTTTCCTTTTCTCCTTTCTTTTCTCCTTTTTTTTTTCCTTCCTCCTCCTTTACTTTTTTCTTTTCCTTTCTCCCCCCTGCTGGGCCAGCCCACCGGCCCAGATGTTGCTCTTCTCCCCCGTCTCGCGTACAGGCCGCCCAACCCCCCCTTTTTCTTTCCCTTTTTCCCTTCCCGCGGCCCAACGCCGTTTGACGCCTTCCCGTGCACCAAAACGTAGTGTTTTGGCCCTCCTTCCGCTGCGTCCGATCGCTGAAGATAGCCATTGCCAAACGGGCATCGCGACGCGGCGCTTTGTCCCCCATGACGTTGAAACGCCGCGTTTAGTTTTAAAAACCTTATAAACGTCGAACCGGCCGGTCCCCCCTTCTTTTTCTTTTTCCCCTGGACCGCCGGTCCTCCTCCTTTCCCCTTCCTTCTTCTTCCCCGCACAGCCGCCGACCTGCAGCTCAAATTTCGCCGGCGGCCACCAGCCCAGTACCGGGTGTCCTTCCTTGCCTCTCTCCCTGTCGTTTTCTTTCTCTTTTCGACCCCGACCAAGTCCCTCTCCCCCTTTCCCACATGCCCACCTCTTTCCCTCTTCCTCTCCCCTTCCCCGACCCAGCCTGCCATGGCAGGACCTGCACCGCCTACCACTGCCTAGCCACTTGCACCTTTGCCCCGCACGAGTCTTTCTTCCCTTGTCGTCTTCCACCTCCCAATCGCCTATAAATACCCTCTTTCGGCAGCCATAATCAGCCCTTCCTTCGATTTTGCCCCGAAACCTTGCCTCTCCGCCGCCCCAAAAAGATGAGCCTTCCGCCGCCACCGAGATCTTCCCTGCAACTCCCTCGACAAAACCAAGCCGCCACCACCCTCTGCCTTACCCTGCACATGCCGCCCTAGCCGTGCAAAATTCCTATCCCGAAACCACCACCTCCAGCCTTCGCCGCCCTTGCGCCGCCTCCCACCGCCAGCCCAGCCACCACCAGAGCCTCTTTCACCCTCCAGAATGCCCAGCAGACCTCCCTCTACCTTTCCCCGCTTTCAACTTCCCCTGCCTCCCTCTCCTCCTTCCTCCCTGATCTTCCACCTCTCTCCACCACCCTCGGCCGCCGCGCGCCGCCACCCCTTGCCACGCCACCACCCTCACTCCACTCCCCTTCACCTGTTGCTTCTCCCCCCACCTCAAACTTCTCTTTTCCTCCTGCCATCCAGCCCCCACCTTGATCTTTTCCCTTCTCTTCTTCCTCCACCGCTGCCGCCGTCGCCGCCACGCGCCGCCGCCAAACCACCACCCACCCTAGGTGGTTCTCCACTCATCCGAACCCTAATACCCCTTTTATATAATTGCTACTATTTTCTACTAATATTAATGCTAATATACTTATTATTATTATTATCATTATCATTATTATTATTATTATTATTATTATTATTATCATTATTACCATTATTATTGTCTTTATTATTAATGTTCTTATTTTCTTACTAATACTAACATCCCTTTTAAACCCTAACTTATATTATACTTAACCTTGGTCTTATTTTTATAATTATTAGTATTAACATTTTTTATTATTATTATTTCTATTATCGTTACTATGGTTATTATTATTATTGCTTAACCTTACTTGGTTGTACTATTGTTATTATTATTATTATTATTATTATTATTATTATTATTATTATTATTACTTAACACATTTATCACTATTGTTAATAATAATACTACTTTTGTTCTTATCCATGTTACTTAACTCAAGCTAGTAAATATCATGTGGTTGTTAACTAAGAAGAGTACTTGAACCTTATTACCATACCATTTAACATTAACCCTAACCTCATTACTATGACACTATTATTAGCTATTACTATTATTACTACTATCACTACCTTATTGTTGTAATCAAAAGCATTTGAACCCTTTTATTATTGAAGAATATACAACTATTATCATTATCACCCTTAGGAATAGTTACTTGTAATATTGTGACCTTATAATAATACTATTTTGAATATGACACCATTAATAGACTTAGCCTTAAAAATGCTAGGGTTTCTCTCACTATAAACATTAGTGTCACTAGTATTAGTTTTATTATTATTATTATCACTATTTTTCTATAGTTAGCATGAACATTATTATTATAAGAATAGGGCTAACGGGTCTAATAATATAAGTGTAACAATAGGTATTAAAAATAAACATATTTTGACTACTAATATTTAGTATACTAATTCTAAGGTAAAAACCCTAGTTTTTGTATAAAACCCTTTTTAGTAATAAAAACCCTAACCTTAAACTAGAATAAGGATTGATAGTAATTATAAGGGAAACTAATACCTAGCATTTTTTCCCTTTTATAGGTAACCTCGACCAAAGCCCTAAGGAGTTAGAGGAGCGTGCTCCAACCCCGGCATCGCCTTAGGTAAGGACGAAGCTATGGCCTTGCGTTATGTGTGATGTAATGTGTTGATGAATGATCAGCATGCCATGTTGATGTGTATTATGCATGTGTTATGAATAACCTGCTTTGTGTAGCGCAGCATGGATCATGAGGTATGTTGTGTGTGCCTTATGTTATACATGTATTCTATGTTCCATGTTTATTGTTGATGTTGATGATGTGACCTGTTATGGCCCTCTAGGGCATGCATGCTAGGGTTTTGGGTAGCATGAAATGATAGTAAAAGAATAACGGGGAGGTGAACGTTTGGGAAGTTTGCATGGGGGATTTAGACCTTGCATGGGCGTGATCCTTACGTGAAAAAAGTTGATTTGGGTGGTAAGTAAGAGCTTGGGAGAGTCTTGGAACAATTAGAGACTTAGTATGAAAATAGTACGTGTGTTGGTGCATAAGAGACCTGATTAGGGTTTTGAGAGTAAGTGTGTGTATTGGGGAGTCTGCATGGAGTATTTAAAGTCTGCATGGGGATGAATCTTACATGAGGAAAGTTGATCTAGGAAGTAAATAAGATAACGTCAAAGTTATGGCTCTATTGGAGACTTGGGTGCAAAATTTTATGCTAGTCGATGTAAGGGTGTCTAAGGGACCCAATTAGGGCTTGGGAGAAATTGGGGAATTTGAAGGGGTACAAGAGTAAAAACGATTAAGGGAGAGTAGAGTATGGGTTAAGAGTGAGAATTCTATTATATAAAAGATGAGTATGGGTTTCCTTGTGAAAGAAGAGACATGGGGATGAAAAGAGAGAGGTTACTTGTGGGAGAAGTAAGGTGCTAGGGTCCGATGTGGCAAACTAGTGTGTAACACCCCCAAAATTCACTACTGAAAAATTTCGTTTTACTAAAAGATAATTGCGGAAACAGATAAATAAAACGTGAACTCTGGGAGTATTACCGCCACACTTAATACCAGACCAGTTCACTCATACCATTCCAGTACCAAGTGGTAAGGCTAAGAAAATGAAATACAATTCGAAAGACATTCAACATGCATAAATCAGAGTAAATTGCAAGCTTCAACATATTTAAATCAGAGTAGCGCATCAAATCGTTTTCAGGAATAAAATCCACCAATGGTGGCTACTTTAACAACGTTAACATTTAAAACCGAGAATTTAGATGAGAAAGAGAAAAAGCCAACGATACCGGAAAATTCCTTACTCTCCTTCCCGTAACCCACTTGAGTAGCACCTGAAAATACCTGCAAGGGCACTGCCCATTGAATAGGCAGGGGCCCCATAAAGGGAATCCCTTCAGTACTACGGTACTAAGTAACCCTTTAATACCACACTTAAAGACAGGCCCGCATATGGCACACAATGCAAGCCACATACATATAAATAATGAGAGATGCATACATAACAATGACAACCATAATACTTTATAAGTCACGATCGATACTTTGGGCCTTAAGCCATTATTCTGTCATTAATCCATCAATATCATATTTTATATCCATGTGAGTACGAGAACCCCACTATTATAGCCGGTGGACCGGAAGTCAACACACAGGGCAGAACGCCTCTGACCACTATTATTGCCGGTCGACCGGAAGATAAACACACAGGGCAGAACGCACCTGACCACTATTATTTGCCGGTGGACCGGTCTGGCCCCGACTCACATGGTGTTCCACTATAAGTGATTAGTATTTTTCCATAATCTTATTCACATACATAACTGATTTTATTGAGCTCAGGACCCCCACTATTATTGCCGGTGGACCGGAATACAGATAACTCATCATCCAGGGCACAACGCTCCTGGCCACTATTATAACCGGTGCACCGGTACTCATAATCACACACCAGAGCAACACGCTCCTGGACCACTATTATAACCGGTGGACCGGTACTCATAATCACATACCAGGGCAACACGCTCCTGGACCACTATTATAACCGGTGGACCGGTACGCAATATCATAAATCACTAGGCCCGGCTCATTAATATTCCACTTTCAATTATAGTATCTTTCCTTTCTTTAATCAGCACATCAATCATATTTATTTGCCTCGAATGGGAGATCGATAACCCGAGACACAAAGGTACACCGATCGTACCGGTGCATATCAGCTACTCAGTACCCTTTAACCATGAACCCAAGGACACAAAGGTACCCTGGTCGTATTGGTGCATAAAGCTAACTCAGTACCCTACCGACAAGGACACCTAATCCATAAGTATGCATACCCCCTAACTAGGTTCGTAGAGCTAGGAAGAGTAAGATATAGGGCCTGGCTGGGGCACAAAGGCACACCAGCAAATACCAGAATAATCGTGGACTAAACCACGTCCTTAGGGTAGCGACCCCTAAGGAGTCACCATTCCCGATCTCGAGGTCTTTCACTTTAAGTAATAGTGTCTTAATTAAGGTGATCACGAAAAGCACGATAATCCGATACTTATTCACTTTCAATCGTTCTGATATCATTAATCGTTTCTTATTCAGATGATTATCCAGAATATCACAGAGAAAACCATTAAGGCCATACTAATTATCAAATACTCTTACTTGGCTAATCAGCAGTATTTGAATCATATTATAATGTTCCACAATCTCAAAGACATGTTAGGTACAAATTACTCCTTTGCCCTTTACTTATATAATTGTTAAGTATTCGTTCCTTACTTGATAAATTACCACATTACCCTTAAGGTTGCATAATTACCAAATTACCCCTTGTCCACTTTAGATTACCAAATTGTCTCCTACACTTTTTAAATCACCATTCACCCCTCATAATGACTACACTTATCATATTTCCCTTTTGGTTGGTTATATTACCAAATCGCCCTTCTCCTTTGTTATAATTACAAAACTGCCCTCGAGTTGGATAAATTACTAAATTACCCTCCTTCATTATCATGATTACTATTTTGCCCCTTTAGTTGGTTAAACAATTATCACTTTACCCTTTTATCGGCTAAATTACCAAATTGCCCCTTTAGTTGAACAAATTACCAAATTGCCCTTCTCCTTTATCATAATTACCATTTTACCCCTCTCAATTATTTTTAATTGTCATTTACCCTTTTCAATTATCATAAATTCTAAATTAACCTTCCTCATAATTAATTTACCCCTCTTCATAATTACAATTACCAAATTTACCCTTCTCCATATTTAAAATTACCATAATGCCCTTTAATTGGTTAATTTACCAAATTACCCTTCTATAGCATCATACTTATCCAATTAACCTTCTACAATCATAATTTAATTTCTAAATTACCTTTGGTCGTTATCATAATTACCATGTTACCCCTTACTCCCAAGTTTACCATAATATCCTTTCATTTACAAAATTACCATTTTACCCCTTACATCTAATTTTACCATAATATCCTTTTATTTATGAAAATTACCACCATACATCATTTACTTTACAAAGTACTATTTTACCCTTTTACATCCAAGATTACCATCTTTATCTTTCCTTACATAATTACCATTTTGCCCTTCTTTCCCAATTTACCATATTACCCCTTTACTTATAAATTACCACTTCACCATTCACTTATAAAATTTAGCATATTACCCTTTACTTATGAAATTACGATTTTGCCCCTCTACCTCCAAAATTACCATAATGCCCTTTTTACTTGAACAATTACCATAATGCCCTCCTTCATCCAAAATTACTATTTTACCCCTACTTCCAAAATTACCATTTTACCCTTCTTTCTCACAACTTACAATTTTATCCTTTACTTGTAAATTATCATTGACCATTTAATCATAAGATTTCCATATTATTCTTTTATCTCAAAAATTACCGGAATACCCTTTTCACTTATAAAATTTCCACTCAACCCCTTTATTCACCATTTTTATGAATTTACTAACACTACATAAAATAATGATATTAATACTTCATTTTTATCATCTAAGTCCACCAACTTGTCATTTTTCAACATAATACTCATTAGCAACTACACACATTGATTTATATACCTCATAAGCATGATTACTAAAATACCCTTAAACAATAACATCATTCATGCATTAACAACATGGTACATCATAAACAAGTATTTAACATTTCTATCCATATTCCAACTCCTTCTTTATTTAACCTACCTACATATGGCATAAAAGTTATCATGCTATTTCTTTTTAACAAACAATATAAGAAACCATAAACATATCATGCTAAGCATACAAAACATGCATAAAATCATACTAAACCCTAAATGTGCTAGCATGCGTTTTTCCATATATTTAAGGGAGGATTAACGGTTACCTTAATCCCGCAAAATATCAAATCTTACCAAGCATATTTAGCAACTCAACACCTAAAAATAATATCCATCATATTTATGTTAGAAATAAGAATCCAAGTATAAAACTTTATAATTTTAATTAATAAAACACTTAACATAAAATACCATTATACCTTAAAAATTATCCAAACAATTTTTAAAATGAAGGGGAGCTCACGCTGCATGAACAGCGTGAGTCTCATGCAAAATTATGGGGAGAAAAGGGTTCGAAGGGGGTGAAGGGAGAAAAATAAACCATTTTCGGGTTAGGGTCTTTAGGCTAGAAAAGAGGGTGGTTAGGGGAGGTTCTAAGGCAGGGGAATGGTGCAGGAGTGTAGAGGGGGTGTAGGTGGAGGCTAAGGGTGGTTTCACGGCGGCTCAAGGCGGCGGAGACGACGGCGGCAAGGCGGCGAAGGTGGCTGCCGAAGTGGGTCGAGGTGGAAGGGTTGAGAACGAAGGAAAAGTGGAGGGAAAAATGGAGGGGTGCAAGGGTTGGTTTCGGCCAACTAATGGATGGCGGTTGTAGAGGGGGTTGCAGGGTGTCGAAAGGTGGGTTGGGTGGCGGCAGAGGTGGCCGGACGGCGGCGGTAGAGGCGGTTGCAGGTGGCTTGGCGGTAAGGGGAAAAGCTGGGAAGAAAAAGGAAGAGGAGGAGAAAGGGGGAAGTGCGGGGCTCGAAGGGGCTGTGTGGTGGTGCAAGGTGGTAGTAGGCGGTGGCAAAAGGCGGCGCAGGGGCTGGGAGAGGTGGTTCGAGCGGCGGCGGGCGGCTGTGATCAACAAAAATGGGGAACGAATGGGAGGAGGAGAAAAGGGAGAAGAGGCTCGGGGGAAGGGGTGTGGGTTCGAATTTATAGGGAATGAATGGCTGGGGAGATGAGGAAAAATAAGAGGGAGAAGAAAGGGGGCAGCGGCTGGCCGATCGAGAGGACAAGGGTGGCAGGTGGTGGTCGGTTGGCAGGGGAAAGAGAAGGGGAGAAGAGGGAAAGGAAGGGGGTACACGGCTATGGTACAGGGGCGGTTTGGTTCAAATTGGGGAAGAAAATGACGGGCGAGAGAGGAAGAAAGAGAGGGCAGGGAGGTAGGTGGTGGCCGGTGGCAGTTGCAGGTGGCGGCGTGCTCGACCGTGGCAGATATGGTGGTCGGGCGTGGGAGAAGAAGAAAGGGGAAGAAGAAAGGGACGGGGCAGTTGGACCGACGCAGAAAAGGAGAGCAGCCCGGCCGGTCCAAAGGAAAAATAAAGAGGAGGGCAGCTGGGCTGGAGGGACGGGCGTGCGAGGGGCAAGGGAGAAGATCGGGCCTGTGGCCCAGTGCGCAAGGAGGGGGTAGCAGGCCGAGGGGTCTGGCGGCCCAAGTCCAGGAAGAGGGAAAAAGAAAAAAAAGAGAAGGAAAGGAAAAAAAGGGGAAAAGGGTAAAAAGGGAAATGGTAAAATAGGGAAAATAATTTAAATTAATTTTATAAATCATAAAATGTAATATTCTTGATAATTTATTTAATTTAATAATTTAATTTATTATAATCTAATATTTTAGTTTTAAAAGGATAAAGTTGGTAAAATATTAGTTTTGGAAAATTATTTAAATAAAACAATATGATAAATAGCAAAATATTTATTTTTAGTTTATTAAATACTCTTATCCAAATTTACATACTCTAAAATCCATAAAATAATTAAAATAAATAATTTTACATGCTAATTTTATTTCAAATAAAGTTATTTATTAAAATATAGGTTTTCGAAATTTTTGGGGGATTACATAGGGTTTTACCGAGTACATACGATGTCGAGGAGTAAAAGGATATGCTTTGGGCTTTGACTTAATAAGGGTGAGATGTGGGGTGAAGAATGAGTAATGGTATGGTAAGTGAGAAGAGGTTGGGCCACATAGGTCCAACTAGGGTTTCCAAGGGGAAAACCCTAAAGGTTGAGAATAGGCGAGATCGATGTCGTAGGGTGTTGGGTTTAACCTACACTTCCAAGAGTTGGTCTTTCATTATGTGTGAGTTTAAGGGGGAAATAATGTCGGAGTGTGATTTGGGGTGTATGAGCCTCAACATATGGGACGGGCCCTCTTGGAAGGGAAAGCAGTGGAATGTAGTGGGCATGCATGTTAGGGTGTGATGTGATTTAATAAGACACCGATAAGACATTAATCACGTAAAGCGAAGGATGTCGAGCCGAGCCTGTGATCCGGTCCACCGGCTATAATAGTGGATCAGAGGCGTTTTGCCCTATACGTTTATTCCGGTCCACCAGCTATAATAGTGGATCAGAGGCGTCCTGCTCTATGCGATATCTTCCGGTCCACCGGCTATAATATTGGGGGATCTCGTGCTCGACAAACCAAACGTATAAGCTAATCCATGGGAAAGATACTAAGTACTTAAAGCGAAACACCATGTGAGTCGGGGCTGTGATCCGGTCCACCGGCTATAATAGTGGGGCTCCCGCGCTCACATGGATTAATGAAGAATGCTTTGAATGAAAATGAATGAAGTAATCCATGGGAAAATACTAAGTACTTACAGTGAAACACCATGTGAGTTGGGGCTGTGATCCAGTCCACCGGCTATAATAGTGGATCAGAGGCGTTTTGCCCTATGCGTTTATTTTTCGGTCCACCGGCTATAATAGTGGATCAGAGGCGTTCTGCCCTGTGCGTATATCTTCCGGTCCACCAGCTATAATAGTGGGGCTCCCGCGCTCACATGGGTTATGGAAGAAATGTGTGGAAATGGACTTATTATCATCAATGAGAATAAAGAATAAGTCACTAGAAAAGTATTCAGACCTTATCTTCGCATGTTGTCTACATGATTGTGTTATATGTGCTATGTGGTATGACTGTATGCTTGGCCTTAGCGCACCAGTGCCCTTACTCAGTATTGGACCCATACTGATACTAGCTTGATTGAATGGGTCCTGTGATGATCCACCAATGGTGGGGAGCAGACCTCCTATGCAGGTTGATCGATTACTAATTTGGGGTGGAAGGCTTGACTTGAGTGAGTAGGCGGTCCAGATATTGATCCTTTTTGGGGATTATTTTGTTAGCTATATTTTGTATTACGTTTCCCATTTTTAAAGAAAACGTATTATGGGGTTGTAATCCTAAATCGTATTCAAACTTCTGTTTGACTTATATCTTATTAACGATTTATGCTAAATGTCGTCTTGTGTTTTATGATACTTCGTACTTATTGATGATCGCATTTAGCCTTAGCACTTAGCACCGGAATGGTAGGAATGAACCGGTCTGGTACAAAGTGTGGCGGTAATACCCCCAAGTTTACGGTTTTAATTCTCTCTCTTCCGCTAAACCTTTTGATTTAAACGAAATTTTTCAGTAGTAAATTTGGGGGTGTTACAGATTATATGGATCCAAAATTGCAACAAAAGTTGAAAGAGTATGCTAATGTTTTTCCAAATGATTTTCCAAGCGGGCTACCTCCTTTGAGAGATATTGAAATGTTTTTGATCATATGACAGAAGTTCCATTATCGAATAAGACAACTTATAGATGCAATCTAGAGAAGGATAAGGAGCTACATAAACAAGTGCAAGAGTTCTTAGACCAGAGTTATATTCGGGAGAGTATGAGTCCATACGTTGTTCCAACTTTGTTATGCCTAAGAAGGATGGTACGTAGAGTATGTGTATTTATTCAAGATGCAACAACAACATCACAATCAACTATATATTTTTGATGCTAAGACTAGATAATATGTTAGATGAGTTACATGGTACGAAGGTGTTCTAGAAGATTCATCTTAGAAGAGGTTATCATCAAATGAGGAAATAGGAAGGGGATGAGTGGAAGATAGCTTTAAATAATAATTACATGTTGTATAAGTGGTTGGTGATGCCATTTGGACTATTTAATGCACCAATTTCCTTCATGAGGTTGATGACGGAGGTACTTCGACCATTCCTTGGAGCTCGATGATATCTTGTTATATAGCAAGAGTGAGTTCAAGCACATACAACACTTGAAGAGGATATTTGACAAGTTTAGAGAGGTGAAGCTCTATGGTAAGATGGAGAAGTGTGATTTCATGACGGAAAGGGTGATCTTTCTTGGTTATATTATGAGTGGAGATGGTATTGGTTTTGTAACATCAAAGGTGGAAGCTATAGAACCTTAGCTTATTCCTACTAATGTCCACTAAGTTCGAAGTTTCCATGGGTTGGCCTCATTCTATAGGAGGTTCATCAAAGACTTCTCTACCATTGCAACACCTATAAAATTTTTAAGGAAGGAAGGAAAGTTCCATTGGAATGATCAAGCGATGAAGGCTTTTGAAGACCTGAAGACAAAGCTCTCAAATGTACCGGTATCATCTTTACCTTATTTTGATAAATTCCTTGAAGTAACATGTGATGTGAGTTCTTTAGGCATTGGGGGTGTGCTTTCACAAGATAGGAAGATGATTGCTTTATTTCGTGATAATTTGAATGGTGTAAGACTCAACTATTCAACCTATGATAAAGAGTTCTAGCTATAGTGCGTTGTTTGGAGACATAGAGTCATTATTTGTGATTTAAGCCTTTTGTTGTTCATTCAGATCACATGATTTTGAAGTATTTACATGGTTAAAAGAAGGTGAGACTAAGACATGCTAAGTGGATAAGCTTCTTGCAGACAGTTGTGTTCTATACAAGACATATGGATGGTAAAGAAAATGTCATGGCGGATGCATTTTCGAGGAGGACCATGGTACTTGATAGATGCAATGCTTTTTAGGTTTGAGATGTTGAAGATTCAATATGCCATGGATGGTGATTTTGCTATGATCTTTGAAGATTTTAAGAAACAAGGGAGTTCTGGAGTTTATGTTATTCAAGACGGGTTCTTATTCAAGCATAACAAATTTTGTGTGCCAAAGACTTTAGTTCAAGACTTGTTAATCAAAGAGGTGTATAATAGAGGAATTATAGGACACTTTAGAGTTCACAAGACTTTGGAATTGCTGTAAGAACATTTGTATTGGCCAAGAATGAAAAAGGGAGTGCAACCCATGGTTGCTTGGTGTTCTATATGTCAAAGGAGCAAGAGTTTCTTTCACAAAGGATTTTATGTACCTTTACCTATTCTTGCTAAACCATAAGAAGGTGTTAGTATGGATTTTATTTTGGGATTTCCTATGACACAACAAGGTAAGGATTCCACTATGGTTTTAGTGGATTGATTTTCTAAGATGGCTCCTTTTATTCTGTATCATAAGACCACCCATGTTGCTGATTTATACTTCAGGGAGATTATGAGGTTGAATGGAATTCCAAGAATTATTGTTTTAGATATATATGTGAGGTTCCTAATCTATTTTTGGATGACTTTATGGCACATGCTATGAATGAAGCTTCTATTTAACATGTCAAATCATCCTCGAATAAATGGACAAACCAAAGTTACTAATAGAACTTTTGGTACTTTGCTAAGGTGATTGGTGAGTAAGAGTGCTAAGGATTGGGATGTCAAGTTAGCACATATGGAGTTCTCTTACAATCAAATTCCTTATACTACAACAAGCTCTATTCCATTTGAGATAGTATATGGTAATAATCCATATGTATGGATTGATATGGTGCCATTGAAGAATGGTGAAGTGAAGAGTTATGATGCATAAGAGAGAGTGGAGTTATTTCAAAAACTTCCTCAACAAATCAAGTAAAATATTGCGAAGGAAAATGAAGTGTACAAGATAAGTGCCAAGAAGCATAGGAGCTAACATGTTTTTCAATAGGGAGATTTAGTATTGTTACACATGAGGAAGGAAAGATTTCTTAATATAAGGAAACACAAGCTTATGCCCAGGGCATATGGTCCTTTCAAAGTTCTTTAAAAGTTTGGAGAGAGTTCTTATGAGCTCCATTTGCTAGATTAATATGATGTTAGAGATATTAGCCCTTAATATGGAGGTGCAAATTTGAGGGAAAAATCAAATCAACAAGGGGAGAATGATATTGGAGCAAACACTCAAGAATTAGCTTTCATAATTGTGGAACCAATTATTCTTCATTTGGAAATTATCTCCCGCAAAAGTGACAACCTAAGTATGGTTATGTTGGCCAAAATGTAATAAAATAGCAAGTAAGCGTCTGCGTGCATGTGCAAGGGATGCATGGCATGCAAGGAGGGAGTGACCATGTGCATGGGAAGTTTATTAGCATGATTTTTAAGCATCATTTTTATCTTATCTAAGTTATTAATTATGTAGTAAAGGTAGCTAATAAAGTTAGCATAAAAGTAAAATAATGTCTTTTACCTTGAAATCTTTTGAATTATGCTTTACCAAGTCGTAGAAAGGTTATAATATGCATGAATGTCAAGAATATTAAATAGTGAGAATTGAATTGAAGTTGAAGATCAACATTGAACTGAAAACAAGTTAATTCTATGTGAGTTCTAACTCAAGAATATCAAATCTTTGTGAATGGTTTAGCTTGAAAGTTTTAATCTCTTCGTCTATATGAATTTGACATTAATTATATCTTTTCTACTATTCTTAATCCATATTTTTCTGTGATAATTGCCATCAAAATCCTACTCTAATTCGTGGTTAATCAAAGTTCTAATTCGGTATACGCGACCAAATCCCTAAACCCTCCATTACAACCCTAACCCTTCCATACCAACCAAACGCAACCTTATTCATTCTTTTTGAATCAAACCCTAACCCTACCCCTAAACCACAACTCTAATTTTCATCCAAACCTTATCTTTTGAAATTGAACATCATCATCATTCCATCATCAAATGCATATGCTAATTAGAAAATTCCATTCAAACCATCATTATTGTTAAACCATCATCAATGAATCTTACCTTTCTTATTTGAATCATCACCATCAAATTTCCATCCCATTCGAGCATTTTAAAACCTAATACATCATCACCAAATCATCTTCTACTCAAGAATAATATAATCAAACCATATTCACACCAATTTGAGAATTACACCCTCCCACACACATCAACGAGGCTCTAAGCACATAAATATTAGACATTCTCCTCCGAGGCTACCGAAACACCGCCTACAAAAAATAAAAAAAATGAAGATTATGCTCAAATAGTTTACCAAAAGGAGATATTAAGGTATAGAGGGTAAAAATGGAAATAACTATGGTGTTAGTGGTGGAGTGGGTGATGTGCTCGCCCAAAGTAGGGTATGCACAAAAGTAAGAAGAGAATGAAGAGGAGGAGCAGAAGAAGAAGAAGAAGAAGAAGAGGCTCATATAGGGCATTTTAGATAGGTTTAGGCAAGAAATGACACAAGAAAATAAGGGAGAATGATAGTGTACAGTGTATATATATTTGTATACATGTTTTTTGTGTGGTATGAATAGGGGAAAGGAAAATTAGAGGAGGGGAAGATGTCTAATGAGCATAGAGGATAGTTGGGCGGTGTAGAGGAAAAGATGGTTGAGTGTTGGGAATAATAGCAGATGATGGGGATGATTGTGTGAATAGGTTGCATATGGATAAGAAGAAGAAGGAAAATGGAAGGGAATAAGGTGTGCACATGGTGGTGCAGATTAGTAGGGATAAGAGAAGTAAAAGGAGAAGAAGAAAAGTGATGGATCCCTATAAAAAGATGATAGGTGACGGTGCAAGTGGAAAAGGAAATCATGTTGCATGTACAAGTTCTAGAGAAAATAAATATTATAGTGGGAGATGTAGAAGAAAGAAAGAAAAGGGAAAAGACAATAAAAAAAAGAGTGGAGATTAGTTTAGATGCTTTTAGATTAGCCAAAAAATAATTAAGATTAGTCAAAATCTTAGCAGGTTTTATTTTTAGTTTATAAATTACAATTTATTCGAGTTAACATTTCAAATTTGGTTAAAGTTTTGGGATTAAAAAATTAGGTAAAGGTAAAATAATATCTCTTGAGTTTAGAACCAAATTAAGGCATTAGTAACATAGAATTAAGCTAAGAAAAATTTGGAGCATTATAGTAACACCCAAAAATTTGTTGTACTTACTTTCACATAAAACTTTTAAAAATAAATGTTTTTATTAGTGAATTTTGGACGTATTATAAGATTGGTGGATGTTCTAGAGAGGAGTTGTAGGGCTGGCAAAGGAAAAATAGGGGGAAGAAAGTAAAAAAGAAGAAGAGAGGATCGGTAGGGAGAGGGAGAGCTCGAGGGTGAAGTGTGGTACAGAGGAGGGGAATAAGAATAAGAAAAAGAAAAAGAAGAGGTGAAGAGAGGGTGGGGTGTGCTATCGCCTATTGGACATGGTAGGGTGATAGGGACATAAGGAGGCAGGGAAGGCTTGCGGTGGTAGAGGGAGACAAAGGTTGTGTAACACCCCAATTTTTACTGCTAAAAAATTTTGTTTTGCGGCAAAAGTAACTATATAAAATAGTGGGGGGTTACTATTGTGACCGACATAATTCTGGTTTATACAAATATCCTTACATCAATCATAAGGCTAAAATATTTAAGGTAATATAAGGAAATTAGAAAATAAAAGCACATTTATAGTACAATACTAAGTTTGGAGTTTAACTTTGAGTTTTACAATACTAAAATACTAAAGGCGGATACCATAGATCAAGAGTATAAAAAAGGTATCCAATTAAATACATAATCTAGATAACATATACTCTTCATCTAACCTCGATACAAAGGAATCACCCATCGCCACATAAGACGTCATAGGCTAAAAAGTCATCTAGCTAATCCTCTAAAACATACATATAAAATCCATGGCCTTCTGCTCGTGGGAATGAATAGCACCCATAAAACGGGTGGTTAGTATGTTATTTACTGAACAAGGGAATAATACTATCAAAATATCAATACAAATAGCACATGCTTCCACATTAGATAATAAATGAATATAACCAAGTAAATGAACTTGTCATAAGTAATATTACGATCCAAATCATTTTATTAAGCATAATCTATTTTCATTATTTTATATACATTGAGTGTAGGAACTCCACTACTATTAAACCAGTGGAACAATCTGAAACTCTTAGGGACAACACACTCGAGCCACTATTCTCTTTGGTGGAACAGAGGTTAAAAAAATCTCTTTGGGAACTTGAGCCACTATTCTTTCGGATGGAACGGAGGTTAAAAATATCTCCTTAGGGCAGCACGCTCCTGAGCCACTATTCTACCCGGTGGAATGGGAATACATATACATATAGAAAGTATATCACTTTCGTCTTGACTCGCGTATTCTTCCACTATAAATCATTAGTATCTTTCACATAGGCTATGAAAATATGTTTTATTTCATGATGAGTAGGGACCCCACTATTCTTTAACTAGTGGATGGTCTAAAACTCTCGGGGACAACACACCTGAGCCACTATTTTTTCTGGTAAAATGGAGATTAAAAACATTATCTAGAGGCAGAATGCTCTTGAGCCACTATTCTCCCTAGTGAAAGGGGATACATATATATAGGTTTAGAAAAATAACCACCATGGCCCTACTCATGTGCTCTTTTACTTTAAGTGATTAGTATCTTATTTTTGATTCATAGGCATAGGACACATTCAAACAGATAAACATATAATATAAGTTCAAATCCTTAAGTCCTATCAAACCCTAAGTACACTTCCTTTAGTGTTCATTCTCTAATATTGGTTCACATATTATATTATGTCATCTCCCAAATCCCATCATTAGCATCAATCCTAAAATTCAGAACTTAATTTCCATGAGTTTGCTTTAATAATTTCATTCCGATATATTAGTTACTAAAGTATCCAAGACCATATTACATAGAATTGTCATAACACTTCCCATGAAATTTTCATGACTTTTAATTCCAATAGATAACCTCTAAAACTTGAACATGGAATAATGATATTCATATTTCAAGATAGCTTACCCCAAATTTACTACGTAACATATATGAACCCCAAATAACGATAATACTCCCATTAATTACTCAAGTTATTATTGTCATTATTTAAACCTCCTAACATATAAATCACTAAAATTTCCTTAATATCCCATAATGGCTAAGTTACCCATTAAGTATAATTAACACCTTTATTTTATAAAAATATTATACCTTCTATACATATTATTTCTCCAAGTCCCCATTTATCATTATACCTCATGAGACGCCTTAAACCCATTTACCACAACTCATTCAACCAATATGTCATACCATAAGACATAATTTCACAAATATGACATTATCACCATTCAACCCATATTTCCTACTATAGATATGTTTCCACAAGTGTGATGTTATCATAATTCAACCTATATTTCATACTATAGATATATTTCCACAAGTGTGATCTTATTACCATTCAACCCATATTTCATATCATAATATTTATTTTCACAAATATGATATTATCATCACAAATCATAACATAATGATATCTCTTACCAATTCTTATCTTCTTTCAACATAACATTCATATCAACACAAATTATCAATATAAGCATATGCTACATAATATGGCAACAATATCATGAAAAAACATTTAGCCATACAAGCAACATCATCAAATTTCATAAGCATCGAATAGTATCCTTACCACCTAGGACACTGGCTCTAAGCATGCAAATCTTAGACTTCATCCTCTGAAGCTACAGGAATACCACCTATAAAAATAATAAAATTTTAGTGGTGTTTGGTTGAGGTTTGGGGTGAAAATAGGGATGCATGGCAAAAGGAATAAGGTTGTGGAGCTATGCGATAGGAAGTATAGCTTCTAATGGAGATGAAATTTACACAGCCGTGTAGAAATAAGCTGAGAGAAAAAATTATGCACGGTCATACAGTGCAAGGGTTGCACGGCTGTGTAGCAGGTAGTGCACTGGCCATGCACTCTATGATGCTATAACACACGAGAGGAAGAAAAGGGAAAAGAGGCGGCAGTCAGAGGTGATGGTATGAAATTTCAGAAGCAAATAACTCATGTAATTTATTTTTAGTTCATGAAATTTCATTTTCTAAATTAAGAGTAGGTAATTATGTAACACAACTCAGTAGTCAACCTATTTTATATTCAATTTATGGTTTGATCTATTCACTCTCTTTTTCTTTATTTTTTGTATCTATAATATGTATGGTGTTTATTTTTATTCTCACATGTCTTTCTAACCATGAATAAGTAATCCCTTTTTTAATAATTGAATTAGGCTTAATTTAATATGAATATGATGAGTTAAAGTATATGTCATATGTATGGTTCATATCTATTTTTTATATATTAGAAATAATTTTTATATGTTAGGTTTGATAAAATTTAACTTATGTAGATATTGATTATAACTGAAAGGTTGATATCAATGATGCAAATTAATATACGAACACGAACTAAAATGATCAAGAAATTAGACGTTAGATTCTTAGGGACTATTGAATTGGTGACTTAATCTAATTTGTTAGCCACAAAAGTAGTTGATGAATTATATAAGATATGTTCTTAGACCTTGAAATAGGCTAGTGAATCACATTAGACTAACTATTCATAGGAAATTTGGACTATACTATAACATAGTGTTAATTCATTATTGAATACCAAGGATGAGGCTGAATTTCAATCCTAGGCTTTATATTTATCATTTCATAATCTATAAATAGTTATTCATTGCATTTCTAATCATTATCTACTTCCATATTCTCATTCAATAGTGATCTAGATAGCTAAAATGATAAAAAAAAATCAGTAATTAATTGTTATGTCCTTGTGAGATACAACCTTGACATGCTATAATAAAGGCAAACACTCATAGATTTGTTATTAATTCTCATGAGCAGAGGGCCATATAAAAGTTTTATGAATGGTTAGTAGTAGGCCTACCTCATAGTTAGTTGGTGTTATGAGTATGTCACCATCTAGACTCTGGGGATGCACCCTACTTTTTATATATAATTTAAAATTATGTACCTTTGATTTTGTTTCCATCATATATTTGAATATTCACATACTTTTGAGTTCCTATACTTGAAAACCTTTCCTTTGATATTTATATAACATTTTTTTGGCACACTTTACTTTATTTTTCTTGGTTTGATTCATAGCTTTGTATATAACATATGATAAGTGGCTAACACCTCTCCTATATTTGGTAAGGCAATAACACCCCATTTTTCTATTGATTAGTAGCTTTTTTCTTTTGAAATGTTTTAAAAACAAAAGTTCTAAGTGATGAAAAATGGGGGTGTTACAATTTTAATGTTTTTGACTCTTTATTCCCTTAGGAATCGAATTCTTGGTCGATAGTCATTAAGTTAAGAGTTTTATGCTAAAAGAATTACTTTAAGTTGGGGTATTCTTATCTTTAATATAAGTGAGGTTGTGTTAGTTATTATGGTTTCATGTTCTTTGTGTATTTCAGTAATGAGCATGGGATAATTATATTCAAAATTTGAGCATGTGGAAGAGTATCTTTATATGATTTAAGCATTATTTTGTTTCTCTAATGTTATATATGAATTGTTAATGTATGTATATATATGATTTCGTTTAAATGCCTACATGACCGTGCATAATGTGATTATATATGTGCAACAGGTCTCTTTTGTGTTTTATGACATAGAACCATGCTATGATTAAAATTATAAACTTTACTAAATTTTGATGTCTATATCATAATTCTAGGTTTTTTTACCTAGATTATTCAAGTAGATCATTGGACCATCAAATGGGTATGTGAACAGTTGCATGGTTTAGGAATTTTCATCTGTTGATTGTGTGATCAATAGATTTATTAGATAAACTAATTGACGGATCTCTAAGAGCAATCAATTAGTTTGCCAATTCCATTAATTGGTGACCTTTTAACCAAAGTAGTCTCGTCTCTACATAGACCCATTGAGTTCATGGCCCTTTGGGAAAGAGGTATGTTGATAGATTAGTAATACACAAGGTTCATGGATTTATTCCAGTTTGCTCCTAAGGTAGAGGCCAATGAGGTGATGTAGGTTCACCATATTAATATCATCCTAGGAGTTAGATACCAATAGCTATTACTGGGAGTTAGTCCATTAGACATGGAGGGAATGTACAAACAGGATTTTGAGGCTTCCTAAGTCAAATAAGTCCAAAGTGCCTAGTTGGGGGAAAGAGGAAGTTTGAGGGTCATTAGTGTCCCAGTGACACAAAGAAATCCTACTCCATAGGGAGCGTATTTCCTTGTTATGGTGCGAGTATGGAGCCAGCACCCTAAGTTGGAGGTCAATCTAGGGGATGAGCTGAGGAAACATTACACTACAAGCATTATGGATCAGATCACCTAAGAGTGGATTCTAGAGGTAATAAGGAGACTTACTATGGATATGGGATAGTGGGACACAGCTTATGATTTTCATGTCAAAAGTGGTTTTGTTAATAGTCTTCATCCTCAAGATAATATCACAAGAACTATACAAAAAACTTAGCTATAGATTCTACGGATTACTCTATTAGCAGCATGTGTTACTAGTCAAACTAGTTATTCCGGAGGTTAAAAACCTCGCATCTTTCAGTAAGGTGAGGGATAAGCTATTGTTATAAGAATTACTTTAGGAAAATATCTAAATGCAATTAGTCAACCGGTGATAGATGAGATTTATATGTTATTTTGCTAAGTAAAAATGTCATTTATTCCTCATTACTTTTATAACATGTAATCTTTTCTCGAGTTTTTCTCTTTTGGATAGATTTTGCAGGAAAAGATGAAAATTAAGAAATTCAAAGGAGAAATCGATGGAAAGAGAAAAGGCAACAAAGAACACATCAAGAGATATAGAATCAATGGAAGAAAAGACTATAAATGAAGAATATATATCAAAGGGAAGATTGTGTTGAAATTTCATGAAGAAATAATGAAGGAACAAGAAACACGGCCCCCCCGTGTTTCCTAAACACGGCCCGTATTTTTTAATCAGCACACAAAATTTCAGCACTTAAAATTCAGCATTTGGCCGAGATTTCAAGGAAAAACACGGGGGTCCCGTGTTTTTCTCAAATTCTGTAACCGTTCGCGCAACGTTTCCCCGATATATTTCTAAAGTTTGAACATTCGAGAGGGTGGTTCGGGGGGAGTTCGAGAAGGGGATTCTCTCTTTCTCTCTACACTCTCTAGATACCACATGTAATTTATAATTCCAATTCTCTTTCTCTCCATTGTATTCAATTGAACAATCAACACTCTGCAATTCAATTCGATAAGTTCTTCTCCATTCCTCTTTTAATTGCAAGTTTTGATTTTTGATTGAATGCAAATAAATTCTCTTTGTTGCATTATTATTTTTCTTATGTTTGGTGTTTCATTGTTAATTTATTTGTAAGCATTGTTGTTAATTATATATTTTTGCATTTAATTGTGTGTTATTGCAATTATGTAGATAGTATAAGGTAGGAGGATTTGATGACGGAATTAGGGTTTTGGAATTAGAATTCATGACTCTAAATGAAATTTAATTGAATTGATGGACAGAATTGAATGATCTCGCATCGTAGATTAAAAAATTAAACTAATTAGACTGATCACCTATCTAGTTTAGATCTTAATCTACGCTAGGATAACGGAATTAATACGTAATTGTTAATTAACGTTTCCAGAGTAGCAAAAGATTAATTATTAATCTTGTCCATTAATTCGTATGATTGCTTGATCCGAGCTTATGTGGTTATGGTCATAGTTGACTCCTTTCCATTCGTAATGCTGCCATTAATTGAATCTAGTGTTCTTAACCTAGGTTATTAATTGGTTAGGTGATAAATTGAGAGAAAGCAAAGAGATGAATTATTATGAGTTTCTACAAGTTAATGTTAAATCATTTAGAATCATTCTTTTCTTCATGATTATTTTATATCCTAATTCCATAATTAATACCTTCCTATCCTTATTCATTAATTAGTGAGTACATCATTTTATTATTTATCCATAGTTTAGATATTAATGATAGAAATATATGTTGTTGCATACCATTCCTTATGGGTTCGACTCCTTCTTGCCATATACTACGTATTTGGGAATTAGGATTTATTTATTAAATTTTTTGTGCATACGACAGTTCATCAACCGGAGGTAGAGCGTCAAATAGGTGTGGTGACTGGTATGCTTTCTATATCTACCTATTCTAGCATACTTATTTTTTGACTCTATTGGATCATTTTTTTTTGTATGCATTCATATCTAGAGATATGCTATCTCCTTATAGTTGTATTTCTACTTCATTTTTATGTTTCATTTGGAGGATAGGATTACATGCTCTAGGTTTTATAAAGGGGTGGCCTTAGTAGTTAGGGAATTATAGTTCCCATTATATCTCATGGATCTCAAATTATGTGACTTTAATTGTCAGAATGGACATGTTGGGGAAGTACCCAGTGTTGATCGATTGCATGCAAGAACTTGTGGTTCTATAAGGACCAAAGGTGTTATGATCTTATACAAGAAGTGTGTACGTAACCCCTCTATAAAGGTTATATCGACAGTTGTGATGAGTATCCATATTTATAAGGGATGCCCACTCTTCTTGTGTAGTGTTTGAGATACCAAGTCCATTGAGATGTCATTGGAGCATATTATAGTGATCCATGAGTATCTTGATGTATTCTTTGATGGTATTTTGGCTATGTCACTTGTTTGATATGTTGAGTATACCATAGATGTAATGCTTTGGATGGAACCAGTATCTAAATCCTCTTATCATATGGCACATATAGAGATGAAATTAGTTACAAGAGTTCTTGGAAAAGGTCTACATATGACCAAGTATATAAATATGGGAAATTCTAGTCCTATTCATAAAGAAAAAAGGATGAGATCCTAAGAGTTTGCATTGATTTTCAAGGGTTTAATCAAGTTATGGTGAAAAACCATTACCTATTGCCAAGGATCAATGACCTATTTAACCAAATTAAGGGAGCCAAGGTGTTCTCCTAGATTAATCTTCAGCCAAGTTACCATCAATTGAAGATAGAGGAGTAGGACATCCCCAAGACTAAATTTTATCTAAGGTATGGACATTATGAGTTCGCAGCAATACCTTTTAGACTCACTAATATGCTATCAGCATTTATGTCTCTAATGAACAAGATTTTTTTACCGTTTTAAGATTAGTGTTCCTCAGCAACATCCTTATATACTCAAGTGATCTAGAGAAACAAGAATAACATCTTAGGTAGATCCTAGAATTGTTAAGATAAATTCAATTTTATATCAAGATTTTAAAGTGTGAATTTTGGCAAGATCAAGTAGATTTCATTAGGTATATTATTTTGAAGGATGGGCTAGCAATAGATCCTTCCAAGTTTCTAGCAATTTTTGAGTGGCCAGCACCAAATTCTATAAGGAGTATAGTTTTCTAGGATTGGTAGGTTACTACCATAGGTTGGGCATGGACTTCTTGAAACGAACCCGACTGGCCGAATCGTACTCGATCCGTTAAAAGGGGGTCGGGAACGTACTCGTTTCCCCCTGAGCGGAAGTAATCTCCAAACCAGAAGTTGATACTTCAACGGATTTGCGCATGAGTTAACAAGAAAACCCAAGAAATTTCATTCAATAACCTCCGACCCTTACAAGCAAACCCCACCAGTTATATATATAATAGGAATCGAACACCGACAAAAAGGGAGAGAGGGCAAGGGTGAGAAAACGGTTAACCTAAGGCCTCAGATTTGGTGTCAGGGACAAGATCCGGGGCAGGCAAAAAGGTGGACATGCGGCGATGGTGACCACCAATGGTCGACGACAAGGTTGAACAGAGAAAAGGGGTTGAGCCGCCAGGAGAGCAACAAAGGAAAAAGACGATCGGCGCTCCTCGAGGAGGAAACGGGCTTAAATAGGTGGGTAATTAGGGAACGAGGAGCCTTCCGCCGACTGGGCCAGAACTCGGGCCTGGGCTCAAGTTTTGGTTTAGTCCAACTTAGCTTAAAAGGAGGTTAACGCAATTTTTCCTATTTTCATTAGATTCAAGAGGCGATTATAACGGGATAATACCGATTCTGAATCCAATGCAAATAGGGAAACAAGAACTAAGTTACCCATACTCATTTAGGCTCAGGGGAGGCCATTGATAACTAACTCCACCTAACCCGAGACTATCATTGGGATTTCCAAAAATTATGGTAAAATCATCATCGGCCACTAAACACACACACCCTACAAAAATATTAATGTTCCAACCATGATTACACGTGTTACACATTCAAGCTTAATTAATTACAAAAAATACGGTTCAAAAAGTGCTTCCACCCACGCTTGTTGCCTCCACTCCTTAATCTGGCTTCGGATCCCAACTTACCTTGAAGATAGAAAATGTGGAATTATATGAGTGAGGAGAAAACAGAATACGATTACCAAAAAGTAAAAGGAGAGGAGTAGTTGATGATGTGCGGTCTATATCACTTCTCCAAACCAACTCATCCATTAACTATTTACTAAAGAAGGCTACATGATTTTAGTGGGATAATAAATGTATGAAGCATTTAGGGAGTTAAAAAAGCTTTGGACTACTGCCCTAATGTTCTTGTTCCGAAGTGGATCCGATAGTTTTTTAAGTGTAGAGAAACACTTCTAAACATGGTTTTGGTTGTGTGCTGATACAATATAGGAAAGTGGCAGTGTATACTTCTCAAAAAATAAAGTATCATGAGTAAAACTACTTAATGCATAACTTAGATCTTGTTGTAGTGGTGTTTGCCTATAAAATTTGGAAGCATTGCCTCTATGAGTTCTAATGCAAGTTATACACCGATCATAAGAGCCTTAAGTACAATTTCACATAGCGGGAGTTGAATTTGAGATATCACCAATGGTTGGAGTTGGTCAAGGATTATGACCCAGAATTTACCTACCATGAAGGTAAGGCCGATTTGGTGGCAGATACACTTAGTTGGAAGATGTCATTTTCCTTTCACACAATTTTGTTGTTAGATCATATATATTAAGAGCTTATCGATAAGGACATGGATATTGATTTGATTAACACTTGTATTTTAGATGCAAGAATGAGTGTACTCACCATCACACCTGCAATCTTTGAGGAGTTTTGAGCTAATCAGCTTGGTGATGTTGAACTCAAATAGATCAAGCAATATATTAAAGAAGGTAGATTCAACGGGTTTTAGCTCCATGAGGATGAATGTGTCTAATACCATGGTAGGTGGTGGTAGTGTATACCACGGGGATGTGATGAGTTTAAGAGATAAATATTGGAGGAAGGTCATTAAACTCCTTATTCCATCCATCCAGGAGGAGAAAAGCAATGTAAGGGAAATACCCCAAAATACTAATTTAAGAAGTAATAGCTAATTAAGGATTTCTTAGAAAAATTAAATAAATAAATTATTTTCATTAAAATAAAAGGAAATTAATTAGGCCAAATCAAGAAGAAAAATAACAAATATTTTAATTAGAAAAAATTATGGTGTTTTGCTAATGAAAATGAAACTTAGGAAAAATCTTTCAAAATCCTAAATTAGCCTAAAAAGGAAATTAAATATTATTTTATTTAAATATTATTATTTCTAAATATCCCAAAATCCCAAAATATCCCAAACACCCCCAACTAACATATTTTTCCTTTTTCCTTTTTCTTTTCTTTCCTTTTTCCTCTTCTTTTCCCTTTTTCTTTCTTCCTCTCCTTTCTCCTTTTCTTTTTCTCTTACTTTCCCTTGAATTGGGCCAAACTTCCCTACGGCCTGGTTTTTTCCTCATTTTTTTCTAACACCCATTCGGTCCTTTCTTTTCTTTTCTTTCTTTTCTTTTGTAGACCGTCCGGTCTAGCCCCCCTCCTTCTTCTTCCTTCCCCGTCGTAGCCTACAACTCCTCCCCTTACCTGCGCCTAGTTTTTCACCGCCGATCTCGCCACTGACAAGCCATTCTTCTCCTCATTTCCCCACTGGTCAACCTACCCTTCAACCTACAAATTCTTCCCCATTTCTCATGCAACTCCCTTTTTTCCTGGCTAATCACATCCTGCCATGAATTGACTTGCGATGACTTGCCGTCACCGGCCAGTTTGCCCTCACCTACCTGCCCCGATTCTCCCATCCTATATATATACCTCTTAAGCAGCCAAAATCGAAACCATTCTCGCAGCCTAGAATTTCTTTACCTTGCCGCCACCACCCAATCAAACTCTTGTTTCATCATCGTAGACCATCACCGCCGCCCACCTAAGCATTCCCTACACCACCCTCTACGGAACTGAGCCTCCCTCATTCCTCAATTTTCCTTGCACGAGCCACCCCAATCATGCATAGTATCCTTCCCAATCAGCCACACTTCCATCTCTGCCGCTCTTTGCACCACCATTTGCTACCACTTCAGCCAAAACCACAACCTTCTACACCTTCAAAAATTCCCTATACACCTTCCTCTACCTCCCCTACCCTCCTTTTTCCCCTCCTCC
This sequence comes from Tamarix chinensis, assembly GCA_030549775.1. Taxonomy (NCBI): domain Eukaryota; kingdom Viridiplantae; phylum Streptophyta; class Magnoliopsida; order Caryophyllales; family Tamaricaceae; genus Tamarix; species Tamarix chinensis. The sequence continues at coordinate 75,248,335 of CM060177.1, forward strand.
CTCTCCTCCCCTCTTTCTCCCTTTCCTCCACTCTTGACCACCACACTCGCCACTATGTGCTGCCACCTTTGGCCACACCACAACCCTCATTCCAACCCTCTCAACTTGGTCATCTACCACCACCCCAACTTCTTCCCTCACTCTCCCTACCTTATTGCCAGCACTCAACTATCTCTCTTTTCTCCCTTTTTCCTACCGCCGCTGCTGCAGCTGCCATGCACTGCCACTAGTGTCGTCAGTCACCACCAACCTAGGTGGTACCCTAAACCCTCTCAACCCTTAAACCCTAATTAATTAATCCTTGTTCATTTTAATTGTATTATATTATTATTATTTTGATTATTGTTATTATTATCATCATCATTATCATTATTATTATTATTATTATTATCATTATTATTATTTTCATTATTTATTATTATTATTGTTAGTATTATTATTATTTCAATGTAGGGACGAAACCCTACTTCACACTATTTTTGATTAATTCCATTATTATTATTATTTTTATTATTACTATATTTTTTGTCGTTATTGGTACTATTATTATTATTATTAGTAGTAGTAGTAGTAGTAGTAGTAGTAGTTCAATAATAGTGGAAAAAATAATAGTGGAAGGTGAGAAATAGAGAGGGGACATGTGGAAAGGAGGATAGAGTCCACTCACTCCCTTAGTCTAACTAGTCATCTAGATGATGCTCCTCAAAATCCTTCAACCACTGCATGACACAGACATACTCCTCTAAAAAATGATAGTAACGATACGACTTCTTCGTATTGAGTATATCAAAATGCCTTTGGAGAGGTCCTATACCCACATATATAATTATCATACAAATAAGGGACTCAAATAAAACATACGATCACATGCAAAGCCACGATTTCATGAAAAAATTCCACATCACAATTAATAATACTAATTAGATCAAAATCCCTAGCAACGGCATTGAAAACATGCTTATAAATTACACAACCATTTCAAATTAATAGGAAGAAGTGGTGACATTCTAAATAATCTAACTAAGGTCAAGTCATGCCTAATCCAATTATTATAGATATATTATGGTGGACGTCTAATCTAGTTATATCATTTTTATATCAATTCTTAAGTGGAATACAATCCCATATTCAAGACAATGACTGTCAAGGAGGTGGTACCAAAATAATTCACTCAATTCCAGAGCAAAGCTCGCCAAGGAAGCCACACGAAATATAAGTCATCCATACTAAACCTCAAAACTTAAGTCCTTAAGTACGCGTACCCCCTATAGGGTGTATGGAATACCTATAGAGTAGAAGTGAGACCCTCGAGTCGAAGGCCCAAACTATGCACTCGAGGGCCAAATCCATGGCATGAGATTCCTTTCCAAACTCAAGTCTTCCTCTTTAAGTTGTTAATGTCTTATGAGATTCCAGGTTATTAATTCAAGAACAACAAGGTTCATAATATTACAACTTAGCCATCAATCAATCAACCAAAGCCAAATCTAAAGGATCACAATAATTCCATGTCAACACGACCTAGGGTTAGGCATTATGCCATAGCCTGAATAATTATCCAATTCAGCTTTTCAATCCATTTGTCCAATTATTTCCAAATTTAATTGAGGCCGACACTTAATTCAACTAGTCCAGTTATACAATTTAACTAGTCCAGTTATACACTTTGAATCACATTTTTCCCTAATGAACAAAATACCCTTTGACCTATAACTACAACATTTTCCTTTTCTTTATTACCAGGTTTATCTCCATAGGATATTTGTCATCAAAAAACTAACATAAAATAGCTAACGACAATTTAACATACAATAATTTCTTCGGTACGACAAAAAAACATATTACCCCTAATCATTCACCATACATGGTACACGTATACAATCTTAGAACTCGTTTATAGCATATCATAATAATTATGCAATTACAACGAATAAATTTCAAATACGAATCATGGTATATAAAATTTACATTTGTACCCCTAGAGTATGAAACACATAATAATCACCATTTAAACACATTTAAACTCTAAGTTAACATGCTATACGTCCCAAATTATCTAAAATATCCAAGGGACACATTTTATTCATTTATAGGTATACCATGAAACATGAAAAATTTTCAGTTGGACTCTAACCCTAAACATGCACATTTCTCATTAGCGTAAACCATATATGTTATCATAGGCACACACACTCTCAATTTTTAGAACACTACCTAGGCAAATAAATATTAGCATGGTAACATATATTAGTCTACAAATCATAATATTCACATAGAAACGAACTACAACATGCTTCGATTTCCCAACAAAATACAAGTTATTTGATATCCTCAACCTAGCATGATTTTTATCCTAGAAAACTATCCTATCATTTTCACCCAAGATTCTACCATCTATGGATTAGTTGGATTTACCTTTGAGCTAAGAAAAATAATACCACAAAGATCTTCTTCCAAGGATACCTTAAGTAGGGTCAATATTACCTAAAAATAAATAACACCATCCACAACTATGCATGCATTAGTATCTATACTAACTAAAATAATAAATTGACAACCTATGAGAACTAATGCCCAAAATAAGATTAGGTAATTAACCAATACTGCCAGTGCATGGAACTACTACATACCACACACACCGGAGGGTAGAATACTTATGCCGGAATTAGTTGCTGCTCGGAGAGACAAATCACGAGGGGAGAGAGAAGCTTGGCAAGGCTATAGGTTGGGTGATATTTGGGAAAGGGTTCAATGGTTAAAGGGAGCAGGTTGGGGGCTGCAAATAAGAGTATCTAGTGTTGGAAGTATAGGGAGAAGGAGGGGGTATACAGGGAGAAAAAGAGAGGACCAAAAAGGAGAGGGAAGGAGGGATTTTTGCTACAAGTCGAGGCTGAAGAAGGGAAGGGAAAAATAGGGGAAATATGGGGCTACTATAAGAATTTGTTGGGTTGGATATTGTAGGTTGGTTGAGTGGAAGTGGGTGTCGAATGCATAGGAGAAGGAAAAGAGGCATGTAGGAGGTAGGTTTTTTCGTGGGGAAGGAATGAAATGGATGGGTAGCTAGCTGGGAGGGTTGAGTAGGTGTACAGGCTGGGAGGAGAAGGAGATGGGGGATGCTGATTGGTTGGGGGCACATGTTGCTAGGTTGGTTAGGGAGGTCGGCTGAGCTAGGGTTGCTAGGGGTTGGGATGGCATGAGGGAGGAGAGCAACAAGGAGGGTGATGGGATGTGTTTGGGGAGGAATAAAGGTGCATGGTTAGTGGCTAGGATAAGTAGGAGTGTAGGGTGGAGAGGTGGTGCACATGCATGGAAGAATGGTGGTAGCAGGCTGCATGAGGGGAAGAAGGTGCTCGACAGGTTTGTGTGAGATTGGGCTAAGATTAGAGTGGAAAAATCATGGGGTTTGGGTTAAAATTTAGTTAGCAAGAATAACCCATAGTATTAGGCTTTTAATATTATATAGATACTAAGGAAAATCCCACCATTATTTTCACTATTAATATCATCATCAATATTATTATTATTAGTGTTATCACTACAACTATTTATTATCATAATTATTTCTAACATTATTATACTCACAATTATTGTTATTGGCATTATTTCAGGAGTGTTACTTACCATAAGGCTATTGTTATTACCATCCTTCCTATTTTGATCACTATCTACACTCTTCTTATTATGGTTATTATTATCGTCATTGATTTTTATCTTCCTCTACTTATATATACACTAGCCTAGGTTATTATCATAATTTAATAACTATAGACTTATTCGTAACAAAGAGACTTTCATCCTAAAAAGAATCCTATTATTTATTATGCCTTCTAATCCAATTTTAAGTCTTGGATATTTAAATTAAGGATTTATTAAAATGGGGTATTACAAATAGTGGTCAGGAGTAGGGGTGCCCTAGAGAGTAGTCCACCGATGAATAATAGTGGTCAGGCACATTATGCCTGTTTGTTTCCGGTCCACTAGCTATAATAGTAGTGGATTTGATGCTCAAAAAACCAAACATAATTATGTTAATACATGGGAATGGCACTAATTTTGTATAGTGAAACACCATGAGAGTTGGGGCTAGACCGGTCCACTATTGAATAATAGTAGCAAGGAGCATCTTACCCTAGAAATCGATACACTGGCAATAATAGTGGTTAGGAGCTTTATGCCCTGTATGTTTTTGTTCCACCACCTATAATAGTGGGGTTCCCGCACTCATATGGAATGATAACAAGCATGGTGTGAAATGAGTATCGATCAAAGATTAAATAATTAATCCAACTGGACTATAGCTTCACATTTATTTATCTAAAGTGATTGTATGTTGTTATATTATCGTGCTTGAATTGTGTGCTTTTGGTTATTGGCCTTAGTGCACGATTACCTTAGTACGTAGTGTGCTAACCACTCGTTTCATGGGTGCTGCCCATTCCCATGAGAAAAAGGCCCCTTTGACTTAGTGCAAGTTGATGATACCTATTTTAATGCCTTTGAAGTTCACAAGGCATTAGTCAGGGCTGAGTGTTGAGTATGGACTTAGCACGAAGATCAAGAGTAGCGTGGCTAGATTTCCTCTTTATGTTCTTCTATTTCTTTATGTTATTACTTTTTATATTGGATTTCCTAGAACCAAAATATTATCATTTATAGACCTTATTCCTTTCAAAGGACTTTGATTATGTACTTTGGATTATGACCCTTTTTTGTGCACTCTTATTTCTATCTTATAGTTGATTGTACTCCTTTAGATTGTAAACTTTTTACGGGTACTCTGATTCCTATGTTACAATCTTTCTAGTTCTTTTTAGGAACTCTTGGTTTAAGTATTAACTTAAGTTTAACAATAATCCCTTTTAGCCTTAGCGCTTGTTTCTAGAACAGTAGGAGTGAATCGGTTTGGTAATAAGTGGCGGTAATATCCCAAGAATTCAGAATTTTGTTATTTTTCTTCCTTTAAACCTTTATATTAAATGAATTTTTTTTGTAGTGAATTTTGGGGGTGTTACAATTTAAAGAAGGTATATTGGTGGCTTAGTATGAATGAAGAGGTGGCGGAATTTTTTACCTAATTTTTGACCAGCTAGAAGGTTAAGATTGAGAATAAGAGGCCAATAAGATTAGTACAATCACTTTAAGTTCCAGGGGTAAAGTGGGGAACCATATTAAAAGACATAATGGTGGGTCTTCCAAGAACACATAATGGATTTGATTCCATTGGGACATTTGTGGATTTCTTAACTAAGTTAGTTGTATTTATACCAATAAAGAGGGCATAGAGTATGGAGCAATAGGCTCACACTCACAGGAACCATGTTTTGCAACTACATAGGTCCCCTAGAGACATTGCGTTAAATCGAGACTCTAAATTTCTTTCACACTTTGAGAAAAAGTTATGACCTACTTTTGGGGCTCAATTGAGGATGAATAATGCTTTTCACCCTGTCATAGATGGTCAAATAGAGAGTACCATTCAAACATTTGAGGACATGCTTTAGACTTGTGTGTTAGATTTTAGAGGTATTTAGGAGGACTATCTAAACATGATCAAGTTCTCCTACAACAATTATCACGCTAGTACCAAGATGGCACCTTTGGAAGCCTTAAACAAGAGAAAGTGTCTTAATTTATTGTGTTCGAATGATATCAAGAAGATGATTATTTTGGGACTAAAGATCCTCGAGGAGATGATGAGGTAGATCCAACTAATTCATGACCATATAAGAGTAGCTCAAGATAGAAAAAAGAGCTAGGTAGATTTGAGAAGGTAGACAGATGGTTATAAGATGGGAAATAGAGTCCTTATGAGCATCTCTCCCACCAAGGGAGTAGTGAGATTTTGCAAAAAGGGTAAGTTCAATCTAATATACATTAAACCATATGATATTATGGATCAAGTTGATGAGGTAACTTATTGTCTAACCCTACTAATGGAATTTTCATGTATGCACAATGTCTTTCAAATATTCTAGTTGAGAAATTACTTAATAGATCTATTGCATGATATCAAGCTAGAATAATTAGAGATTGATGAGTCTCTAACATATAAAGAATGACCAGTAAGTATCATAGACACGAAGGCTCAAGCGACGCGTACAAAGAGTGTGCCACTTTTAAAGGTCCATTAGTCACAGCATAGGGCCAATGAGGTTAAGGAGAAGATTTGAGTGAAGTGCATAGATTTTTTCTCCCGGTATGATGTGTGTTGGTGTAGTCTTTATTTTCATGGGGTAGTACCCTTTTCGCTTTATTAACTATGTTGTGTGAATTGTTGTGTATAATACCTCATCTTTTTTGTAACCTTTTTTGGATGGAAAGTTATGGTATTTTGAATTTTGAGTTGGAACTATAATTGAGTTCGAGGAAGAGTTAGATTAGAATAAGTTTTAGATATTTAATAGTTTTTAGGAGGTTCTATCAACTAGTTCTATAAACTGATAGACTATTTCATCGTTTTAACAAAAGGACTTTGCTCGATTGAACTGATCGACTAGTTTGGGGAACAATCAACCAATCGGTAGAATACTCAACTAGTCTACAAAACCAATAGACTAGTTGGCCAAGCTAAGTATATTTTTAAAACTTGATATGTTTTGGAAAAATTTCTTATGCCAAAATGGAACCTTGATAATCCCAGTTCAAGATGTTTTTTATAGATTATTAACCCTTCTTATCATGTATTTGACTCTAGCTACTACCTCTAAAATGTTCAATGGTTCAATTTGGATAATTGAGGGATATAATGACCTCATTCTTGTCTTTTTTTACCCCTCTCTCCTATACACCTCTAGAATCATTACTTTGATTCCTAAATTGTCTCTACACAGCTAGGGAATTGCTTTCCATGCTAATATTCTTTTATCCTTCTTATGTTTGATATTTCTAAGCATATTTAACCTACATCCTCTATAAAAATCATCATTTCATCTCTTAAAGGGAAGTCAACCTATCCTTTACAAAATCTTCCCATTAAGGTCAAATTCAAATGGTAAAAAATGTAAGTTTTGATTTGTTGCATAACCCTGCTCATTCTTGAACCGATTCTTGGAAATAAATAACCCTAGTCAACCATTCTACTCACTTTAATTGTAGCCTCTGAGATATCCTAGCTCTCTAGCACTTGTGTTCTTCCTCCCCATTTTGAGCTTAATTTTTATTTATTTCCACTCTTTTAATCCTTTCTTTAGCTCCTCGTAGTTTATCTTTAAGAAAGGAGGTTTAGAGTTAGGAGGGAATTGAGTCTCTCTATGCATAATTTTCCTTGATTTTCTCTTAATTTTGGTAACCCTATTTCCTTCTAATATGTGAAAACTATTCATTCAGTTATGAATCTGCAACCTTTTGATTTAAAGTGTTGGATGTTGAAAATTTTCTTCAAGAATTTTTCCCATTTGTGGAAAATTTTGCATGCATCAAGTAAGTTATTCTTACCTCTAAAATGTGGCTGAAAAAAGCGTGTGATGTGATATATCCTATAAGGTGTTAATTTTAGTAGTTTTCATGAGAGTGTGGCTTTGGATTGATCCATGATGAAATATTTTTAAATTATGAGAAAATGCAAGATTTGTGAGGAAATAGAGTCAATTTACTTGAATGTGCTGCATGTTTCACTTTATGGTATGGTAAAATGTTGGGAAAATACTATGATATGGCTTGGTTTATATTTGGTAGGTTTTTAGAGTGTGATTCAAATAAAAAATATCTATTGTATAATGTTTGGGGGCAAACTGATCAACTGATTAGGTTAAACAATTTGAGTGGCCCTTAGAACAGTCGATAAGTTAACCAAAATTGATCGATTGGTGGGCCTATGTTAACCTTGGTTGCTCTATACTTCTATCCATAGACAAGTTTATCAAAACTGATCCAGTTATCTTAGAACAATTGATTGGTTTGGAAAACTAATTGTCCACCAAATCACACACAGGTTCAATTGAGCTAAATCAATCAACCAGCCAGTGAAAACGATCTACTAGTTAGGTCAAACCATTCTACTAGATCAGCCAGATTGTGTGATTCTAGTCTTTTGACTTAGATATACTTTGATACTATGCCTAATGCTTTTATTTAATTATTTAATGACTGAAATAAACTTTTTTCATAGAGTGACAATCCAATGGATGGATTAAGAGGATCATAATTCATGGCATACAGTAGGTTTTTGTGAAAGCCTTAATAAATGAAAACATGAATAAGTATTTTATAACTTTAAAGGGTAAATTAATCTTGATTATCAGACTAAAATTCTTAATTTTATTGATTAGTTAATAGTAATTAAGCAATAATGGAGATCCCATCACATGGTTGGGGTAATGAGAATAATTAAAATTAACCTTGATAAATAATTTACTAACCTCTTAAAGTGAGATATGATTGATTTGTGTATGGGTCTGGATTACTCGATCCTTGATTAGCTACTAGGGGTTAGTCTACTTTTGGTCATTTATTAGTGACTTTGAGTTATACCTCTGGGTAGAATCTTAGTAAATCACGGTACCTTACCTACTCAAAACACAAATGATGTACTAGGGGTTATCAATACTATAAGGCCTAGTTACCTTCGTGGTTTCAGAATATCGTTCATACTTATGTCCATCAGTGGTTACTTGGCTTCAACCCAACTATATGTCCTTTAGTTAGATAGACTTCCCCGGTATGTGAGATAATAGGGTGGTGCACTGTCCATCACTCGATAGGAATTTGCAATAAGAATGTGGCTAAAGAAGAAATAATGATGATGGTGATGATGTTGTTGATAATGATGATGATAATAAATGTCGTGAGTTAGTAGCTGGCCATTGGTTAGGGTTGGAGATTTATATTTTGTGCTTAAGAGTTTGCCTACTCAACTAGATGAGCTTTTCCCACTAAATTATGAAGTTTGTTCTTCAAGTTACTTAAACCCTTGGCTTAATTCCTGTATTTTGATTTTGGAAACTCTCACACTCCTTCCAATCTATATTATTATTCAAAACTTCATTATAATTAGTATTGTTGTAATATTATTATGCACACACATCTTTTCATTTGTGATTCCATTTTTCCTTGGCTCAAGAATGGGTTAGGTAATGATCACACCTCTCTCATAGTTGATGTAGCAGTAACATTCCTTAATTTTATTTTCCGAATGCTTCCTTACTATCTGCAAAATGAAATTTTCTAATTCAAAAATTGGGGGTATTACCAAAATGTCAACTAGTCATCGATCTCAATCATCTCTGGTTGGATAATGTGTGATGGATGTACCATCGAATTCCTTAACTAAGACGTGTGAAAGATATTATGCACATGCAGAAAATTAAAATATAAAGCAAGATGGTACATAATGTCTCAAATAAGGTCCAAAATCACATACAGTCTAATTTATTTTTGGATAAGTTTTCACCTTCAACCAAAAACACATCACTCCCTTCATCGGTGAAGCCTACAAATGAACTCGATTACCCACATCATACCCATATGTCCTGCTCTATAGGCCATCATAACTCTTCTACCTATATTAATTAGCCTTCATCCGATCTCAAATTAGCCTAACTTGCTTGAGAGTGTCCTCTGTCATATCTAATCCCAACATAACTGAAATACCCCACAACTATTTATTTTAAGATATATTATTAAATAAGGATTTATTAGGAAATTAATTTAATTTTTTTATTTGGAATAAGAGGAATTATTTGGGAAAAATAATAGGACCTTATGAATATTTTTATAAAGGAAAAACTAGGTTTTTATAAATTAAAAAGGAATTTAGAAAAAATATTTTAAAAACCCTAAATTAGCCTAAAAATAAAATTTAATACTATTTTCAATAAATGTTTTATTTTAGATACCTAAATTATTCAAATTAATTTATTTAAACCCAAAACCTTAAATTTTCCTTTCCCCTTTTTCCTTTTTCTTTTTCTTTTCTCCTTTTTCTTTCTTTTCTTTCTTTCTTCTTCTTTTCTCTCACCAGCTGGGCCTGACGCGGCCCAACCCACCTCTCCTTCTCCTACCTCCGCAGCCCAGCGTCGTTGCCTCCATCTTGTGGCATCCCAACGCCGCGTTTTGACTCGTTTCCACTTGAGACGCTACTTCTCATTTTATAACAAAATTAACTGGCGCTAACCGACCTGGTTCTCTCCCTTTTCTTTTCTTTCCCGGTCGACTGGTTCACCCTCTCCTTCCTTCTTCCTCCCTTCTCCTTCGTCAACATAGTCTACAACTTCCGCCGCCGAAAATGGAGGCGTCGGCCACAAGGACTTTAACTGGTTGATTCACCCCTCTTTTTCTCCCTCTTGACTCACATATTAGCTTGGCATGATCGATTATCCTCAACTCTCACTCATTCCCTCTCTTTTGCTTTGCGAAATTTTGACCCCGACCCAAACAATTGCCGGCCAATTTCTGCCACCGGCCACCCAAACCCTAGCATCCAAAACCATATTGCCAACCTTAAAAACCCTAGTAACCCATCTAAACTCTATAAATAGCCTAGTTGTGGATGATTTTGAAACTTCTTCTTTCCCAAAACCCTAAGTGAGAACTGCTCGCCACCGAGACTTGAGACGCATCTTCATCTGCCGATAGCCAACCTTAGCTCCACCGCCTCATCCCAAATTCTTCCTTGTAATTCCCTCTAGCTAACTAAGCCCTCCAAATCCCTCAATTTTTCGCGCACGAGCTATCATAGCCGTGTGAAATCTCCTGCCCATCTCGCAAAAATCTGTACCCTGCAACCTTTAAGCCGTCGTCTACCACCACTGCCACCACTTCCATTGCCCTCTACACCACCCAAAAACTCCCTCTAATTCTCCTCCACCAAACGATAACTTTATTTTCTTTTTTCCCCTCCTCTTTCCCTCCTTTTCTTCATCTTTTTCCTTCTTAGAATAGTTTTTTGGCCATCGCCGTGCACCACCGCCGGTGCCACCCATCCCTGCCGATTCAAGGTGAAACCTTAAACCTTCTTAGACTATCCACAACGGGGCAGCAAAAAATTTGTCGCGCCCCGTTGCGTCGACGCGATGATTTACAACAGCAGCGCAAGAGGCGCAATATTTTACGTCGGGCGCAACTTCCTGCGCCGACGCAAAAAACAATTAAACAGTATATTCTTAATATTTTAACAATAAATAATAATAACTTTACAATATTTTTTTTCATTATTTGATCAATAAAAATAAAAATAAAAATTATCAATATTTTCTGCCAAGTGTCAATATTTTATTTGTTAGTTAGATTTTTTTGGATAATTTATTATCCTCATTATTATCTTTATTTTTTTTAAATAATGGATTTTAGAATCTATAAATAGATTGCCTTCATATCATATTTTTCACAGCATCTTCCATCTCTCATTATTATTGTTGTCATTATTGTTATTGTTATTATTATTAATTAGCTATTAATCTATTTTAATGCCTCTCTTTTTTTAAAAAAAGAGAGACTAAATTACTCTTATTTAGTTACTATTACTGTTATTATTAATGTTATTAGTTATAATTTTATTTATGTTACTCTTATTTGGTTATTGTTATTATTGTTGTTGTTGTTATCTACTAAAAATTTATTTAGTTACTCTTATCTAGTTATTATTATTATTATTATTATTATTAGTCTTATTAATAATAATAACTATCTAGTTAAAAATTTATTTAGTTACTTTTATCTAGTTATTTTTATTGTTATTATTAGTCTTATTAATTAATATTTATGTTAGTATATTTAATTTCTATTGTCATTGTTTTTATTATGGTTGTTAATGTTATTATTAATTACTATTAGAAATTGTTGATCTTCTTTATTTTTACTACTACTACTATAAACTCTATTAATTTTTTATTTACCACTAATATTGTAATTATTGTAATAGTTACCTTCAAAATGGATTCAAATCATACCATCAACAAAGGCAAAGGTAGAGTTAGAAAGCAACTAATTCCACAAGCTCATCCACCTCGTCAACAACCACAAAGTAGCCAACTTCGTCAAGGTACACAACATATTCAAAATATGCAAAATTATGGAGTTCAAGTACCTAATATGGAATATTGGGAAAATTCTCAAATAAATTCCAATACCCCAAACCTTTCACAACAATGCCAACAATTTGATTGTTACACACCAACTCTAGATCAATCACAAGCTCGAATTTTTCCACCCACTCAATACAGTCAGAACTCACCACCATTTTCTCAACATCAACCTCAACATCCATCATCTAGACAATTTGATTCGTACTCACCAAACCACTCGTATCCACAAGCTCAAACTTTTCTACCCACTCAATCTGAAAGATGGAATTTTAATCAAGGAGGTTATTCACCGGAACCTTCGATAGATCAACACCCTATGACCCCTGGTTCTAGTAGAGGTTCACAAATGTCACAAATGCTTTTCTCTACTTTCTCGACACAACTTGGTATGAATGATGTCAATGAAGAAATTAGTGGAAATGTTGACGGTGGTGGCAGTGATGATGATGATGATGAGGAGGAGGAGGAGGAGAAGGAGCCGGAGGGGGAAGAGGAAAACCCTGTTGCTGATATACACTCGAGGAAAAAAAAGCATCCAAAGTTTACTTGGTCTAGAGAAGATAGCAAGACATTAGTCCATACGTACATTAATGTGATGAATAATATCTTTGTAGGAACTAATCAATCGTCTGATACTTTTTGGGGTAAAATCGCTGAAGGCTATAATAAATTTAGAGGTTCTAGTCGTAAACGAACCCCTAATCAATGCAAGAATCACTATAGGACGAGTTCGAAAGAAAGCGCAAAGTTTAGTGCTGCATACAATCAAGCGCTTAGAAAGCAAAAAAGCGAAGAATCAGAAATTGATGTTCTTGATAAAGCACACCAATTCTATATAACTACTAATGGTAGGAAGTTTAACCGAATGCATGTTTGGGAAATATTGAGGCATGAGCCAAAGTGGAAAGCCAAATATCATGACTCACCATCTGAAACTACAAGCAGTGGAGCTAACAGGAGTAGGGTGAATGAAAGTGGTGCATACTCGAATACATCCTCAAATCCCAGTACTCCAACTAGTGCTGCCCCCCTAATAGAAGAATTTCTGCCTCGTCCTCTAGGCAAGCAACAAACAGGAAAACGTGCTATTGTCAATGAGGCAATTAATTTAGTAAATGCAGCCAATCAATCAATAAATGAGGCGTCTCGCACAATTCAAAATTACGCCAAAATTGTAGAAGAAAAGATGAAGTTGGAAGCTCGTAGGGCAAAAATTGATGAGGATAAGATGAACATGAAGAAGTGGAGACGATATGAGAAATTATCATTACTACAAAATAGAACACCTCAACAAGATAGGTGGTTTGCACAATTGAAAGCTGACTTGTGCCCTGAAGATGATGAATGAGGAAGGCTTCTGATTAATGCTCCTATCTATTTTTATTATGTTGTTGTATGTTTTATGCATTTATGTTGTATTCCAATGTAATGTTATAGTTATCCGCATTTTAACTTTTTGTACTAGCTTTTGTTTAATTTTTATGCTGGTGATGTATTCCAAAGTAATATTCAACTTGATGGTTGTGTTCCAAATTAATGTGTTGTATTCCAAAGAATCTAGACAATTTTAGTTGTCAGAACACCAATAATGCATGCACATGGGTATCTTTGTCTTTACGTAGCTCATTATTTGTGTTATGCTTTTTAGGTAAGAATATACATTATTGTAGGCACATTGGATGCCTTTGTTTTTATCCAATGCATCAGAATACCATTATTATATACACATGGGTTGCCTTTGTCTTTACGTAGCTCATTATTTGTGTTATGCTTTTTAGGTAAGAATATACATTATTGTAGGCACATTGGATTCCTTTGTTTTTATCCAATGCATCAGAATACCATTATTATATACACATGGGTTGCCTTTGTCTTTACGTAGCTCATTATTTGTGTTATGCTTTTTAGGTAAGAATATACATTATTGTAGGCACATTGGATGCCTTTGTTTTTATCCAATGCATCATAATACCAATAATGCATGCACATGGGTATCTTTGTCTTTACGTAGCTCATTATTTGTGTTATGCTCTTTAGGTAAGAATATACATTATTGTAGGCACATTGGATGCCTTTGTTTTTATCCAATGCATCAGAATACCATTATTATATACACATGGGTTTCCTTTGTCTTTACGTAGCTCATTATTTGTGTTATGCTTTTTAGGTAAGAATATACATTATTGTAGGCACATTGGATGCCTTTGTTTTTATCCAATGCATCAGAATACCATTATTATATACACATGGGTTGCCTTTGTCTTTACGTAGCTCATTATTTGTGTTATGCTTTTTAGGTAAGAATATATATTATTGTAGGTACATTGGATGCCTTTGTTTTTATCCAATGCATCATAATACCATTATTATATGCACATGGGTTGCCTTTGTCTTCACCCAACACATTATTTGTGATCTACATTATTACAAAATCCACAATCTCTATATATTTGACATGAAGTTAACCCAACAACCTAAACCATCTACCACTATATATTCTTACCAACCATCAAGTTTCACAAAGAATTAAGCAAAACATGTCTTCTAGCTCATCCACACATTCTTCATCGAAGTCTTCATCAGATGATGAAGAGTACAATACATCCAACGATATAGAAAATGAAATAGTGCAAAAGGTCGATGATTGCATATTCAACCTTCAAAATCAACTTCTCCATCAGCATAAGTTAATACAAGAGCTTTCATCATATGCACAACCACGAAGAAGAGTCAAGAAACGTAATTACATAAATAGGGATCGTCAAGGTGGCCATAATCGCTTGTATGCTGACTACTTTTCTGATAATCCAACTTATACGGATGCACAATTTCGTCGTAGATTTCGAATGAGGAGAAATGTTTTCCTTCGTATAGTGGAAGCTTTAGGTAACCACACTCCATACTTTACTCAAAGATTTGAAGCATCAGGGAGGCGTGGTTTATCACCATTGCAAAAATGCACAGCCGCTTTGCGTATGTTGGCATATGGAATGTCAGCCGATAGTTGTGATGAATATGTGCGTCTTGGAGAAACCACAACAAGAGAATGCATTGTAAAGTTTGCTGAAGGTGTGATAAATGTTTTCGGAGGAGAGTACTTGAGGAGGCCGAACCAATCAGACCTCCAACGGTTACTTTATGTGAATGAGCAGCGTGGGTTTCCAGGTATGATTGGTAGCATTGATTGCATGCATTGGAAGTGGAAGAATTGTCCAGTTGGTTGGCAAGGTCAATATGCTCGAGGACATGGGAAGCCAACGGTCGTTCTTAAAGCTATCGCTTCATATGATCTATGGATTTGGCATGCATATTTTGGTACTCCTGGTTCGTGTAATGATATTAATGTCCTCGATCGATCTCCTGTATTTGATGATATCTACAATGGTAATACTCCACATGTAGCATTTACAGTTAATGGTAAGTAATATAACTTAGGCTACTATCTCACAGATGGTATCTATCCACCATGGGCTACATTCATCCAATCCATACGTCATCCACAAGGTGAGAAAAATAAACTATTTGCTCAAGTACAAGAGTCGGTTAGGAAGGATGTTGAGCGTGCATTTGGAGTTTTGCAAGCACGATTTGCCGTTATACGCGATCCAGCACGATTTTGGGAAGTACAAACATTGAGCAACATTATGAATGCCTGCATCATATTACATAACATGATTGTTGAAGATGAACGTGACACGTATTTACTTGCGGCAGATATGTCTCAGTTTGATCAAAATGACATAGATGAGCCATATTTTTGTGAGCGCACAATAGAGCATGGACAATATATTCGAAATATTATCCAAGTTCGAGATAGAGATTCTCATCATCGATTATTACTGGATTTGATCGAGCATATCTGGCAATGTTTTGGTCCCGGTAGAAACTAAAATGTTTTTTGTTATTGTATTTTTAGTTGTATTCTTGCACCATCTTTAAATTATTGATGTTTTTCAATTATGTAATTTCAATTTTTAGAGAATCATTGCTCTACTTTGATTATGTAATTTCATATTTTGGTGTACTCATTATTGTTGTATCAGTAAAATATTTTATGTTGTACTCTTTTAATTAAAAATATGAATTTTTATTAAAATAAAAACTTATATATATTTTAGTCATTGACGGTATTTAAGGAATTGTTTAAACATTTAAAATGTAAAATAAAATTTAATTACGCCAAAACAACATAAGTTAAAAATATTAAAATATTAATTTTTATTTTAATGTTTAATATTAGTATTATACAAATATTATAAAAAAGATAATTAATTTTGTAATTAATTAAAATGATAAAAATATATTAATATATGTAAAAAAAATTATATCATTTTATTAAATTAAAAAAATTATTTTTTTAATAATATAAATTAGCATTTAATTAATAATATTATTAATTAAATAAATATTTTAGTTGTTTATATTAAGATATAGATTGATAAGATAGTATATTTTAATATTATATTATTGAGCCTTTGTTGTGGAGTTAAAGTTTAAAAGAGGCAAAAAGATTACTTTTTAATTTTAAAAGATGTAATGATTTTTTTTTTGCTCCTTTGTTGTGGATGCTCTTAGACCTTACTTTATATTTATTTACATTTATTCTGTTTTAATTCAAATTTTTATGGTTATTTGATTATTATTATTATTGTTGTTGTTATGATTATTATTATTAGATGGAATATTAATGCTAAAAGTTCTTTGTAGGGTAGAGAGTAGGAATAAATTAATTAGGGTTATTAGTTTCGCATTTTAGGTATCATTCAAATCATTATATGTTTTATTACTATTCTTATTATTATTGTTATTATTAGTATTATTATTATTATTAGTATAGTTATTTTTATTATTATCTTTAATTATTCTGGAATGGCAGAGACCTTAATTATTTTGTTATAATTCACCCATATGCTTTATAGTATTATTATTGCTATTTTTATTAATAATAATAATATTATTATTATCTTTATTATTTTGATATTATTATAAATAATATATGTTATTAATATTATTGATTAGCATTTCATTATTTAGGGGTAGGGTCGAAACCCCACCTTGTAATTTTAAGGCTTAGAGTATTATTATTATTAAGATTTCTATTAATACTACTATTATTAGATAGTTTGTTGTTGTTGTTGTTGTTGTTGTTGTTGTTGTCGTTGTTGTTATTATTATTATTATTATTACCTTTACTAACTTTATTTTGGTGAAGGGTAGAAACCCTTATAGCACCTTTTCACTTTAAATTACAATAGTATTTTATTAGTATTTTAGTAGTATTTGGTGTATTTAATTAAGAACCAAGACATAGGATAAGTTATAAGCTAATAGTATTTTAGGAGTGAAGCTAATTCTAGTATTTTTCTCCATAATAGGTGAGCCCAATCAAAGCCCTCAGGTGGAATAGGAGCGTGCACCAAGACCGGTGACCTTTTAGATAAGGGTGTTACTAAGGTCATTTGTGTGGTTACGTGCATTATCTGCTTCTTATGCCATGTATTCTATGTTAGCATTATTAATTATGACGTATATGATATGATGTGGAGTTCGCATATGATCTTGGGTTGTTATATGGCATGTGTTTTATTTGTATGTGATGATATATGATGTGGCCTTAAGACGTGCATGTTAGGGTTGCAAAAGAATGATGGGGGATTTTATTTGTGTATCGTGTTAGGGTCTTGTATGGGATGTACTAGTATTGCATGGTGTTAAGGTTTCGCGTGATGGTATTAGTATTGCATGGTGTTAGGGTTTCGCGTGATGGTATTAATATTGCATGGTGTTAGGGTTTTACATGATGATATTAACATTGCACGGTGTTAGGGTTTTACATGATGGGAATGATATAGCATATTGTTAGGGTTTTTCATGGGAGTTAGGGTTGCATGGAAGTGTATTTTATGTGGAGTTAGGGTTTGCATGGGAGCCAGGGTTTGCATGGGAGTGCGGTCTACGTGGAGTTAGGGTTTGCATGGGAGTTAGGGACGCATGAGTGTTGGGGTATGTCATGGTTAACTATGGTAGGATGGTTAACAAGGGTTGAAGTGGTTGACCTAAGTCGAGGAGTAAGCATGGAAAGAGTTTGATGTGCAAGTCTTGAAATGAACATCTGAATAAGATACTTAAAATGTTAAATATATAAAGTGGAAGATGTTGAGTCGGGCCCAGACCAATCCACTGGCTAAAATAGTGGCAGGGAATAATTCCCTCGCGATCATCCAGCGGCTATAATTGTGGGGGATCCCGAGCTCAACAAACCAAATGATATATGTTGTTAAGATGTGGGAAAACACTAATTACTTATAGTGAAACACCGTACGAGAAGGGGCCAGACCGATCCACCGACATATAATAGTGGCAGGGTATATTACCCTCACGACCGATCCACCGACTAAAATAGTGGCAGGGTATGTTACCCTCGTGACCGATCCACCGGCTAAAATAGTGGGGTTCCCACACTCATATGGACTTGATAAAGAATATGGTGTGAAAACACATTTGATAAAGGCTTGATAGAATAAATAATCTGAACTATATTGGACCTTGGCATTTTCATCTAACCGTTCATTTGCTTTTATGTTAAAATGTTTGTACTTTGCCATGTTATTGTTCTGCATGGATTATGTGCTTATGTGTTGGCCTTAGTGCTCGGTTACCTTACTCAGTACGTAGCGTACTAATCACCCCTTTCATGGGTGATGCTCATTCCCATGAATAGAAAACCCATTTAACTTATGGGAGGTAGGAGATGTTTACTTTGATGCGATTGATGTCTATGGGACATCAGATGCGAGCGAGTGATGATTGGGCCGAATCTGTTTCAAAGTGGCGTGGCTGGATTTCCATTGAGATTTTTCTCCCTATTTTCTTTAATTTATGTTAAGCACTTCAGAACAATTTTATGTTCGTAGTTATCTCTTTTCCCTGAAAAACTAACTCTCGTATTTTGGATTTTATAAAGACACGTGCGTACTTGATTCTCGTATTTATGAATTTGAGTTATCTAATAATGTTATGAGTTATTTTCTTAGCCTTAGCACTTGGTACTGGAACGGTAGGAGTGAACCGGTCTGGTACTAAGTGTGGCGGTAACATCCTTAAATTTTACGGTTTTAATTTATAAGCAGTGTTTTGTTTTTAAAAAATTGTGTAAATTTGGGGGTGTTTACAATAACTACCTCACTTAGGTTTCTCTAACACAAGGGACTACAACACTCTTATCCATAGAGTGTCTTGAAAGGTATCATCCCAATGCTTGCATGATTACTATTGTTGTAGAAAATTTTTCTTAATTCTAGAAGATCATCCCAATTGCCCTAGAACTTTATTACACATGCCAGAGGAATATCCTCCAAGATCTGAATAGAATATTATGTATGACCGTCTCTAATTGGATGAAAAGCAATGCTAATATTAGTGTCCTAAAAACTTCCTAAAAATTATGCCAAAACTATAATGAGAATCTAGAATCTCTCTCTGAGATTATGTTGTCTAGCACCAATGGTACTATAACCTAGATAAAATTGAAACCATTGTGAGTCTTTAGTAATCCAACAATGAAATACATTAACACACTATCTCACTTCCACTCAAGAACCTCTAATGGTTGAACCAACTCTATTGGATTCTTATACGAAACCTTGACCTTCTAATAGGTCAAGCACATAGCCATGAAGACTACAACCTCTTGCTACATGTAAGGCCACCAATATATGTGCTTTAGGTCCTTATATAACTTATTACCTCTAAGATGGATGGAATAAGGAGCATAATGACCCTCATCTATAATCTTCTTCTTAAGTTCCCAACAACTCTAAGGAATGTACTATCTTCCTTTGAAAGAATGCTTCCATCTTAAAAAATCTAGAACCCCACAACTCTAGCCTCTACTATAGCATGTTTTATCCACTCAAGCATAACATTAATTTGCTAAATAGCTTAGATATTATCGAAGTTGGTAGGTATGATTATGAAAGCACTCCTCCCCATCTCAATATCCCCAAATCCAATGATCTCTATACCTTTTCTTAAATCTCATACCATATCAAATTTAAAACAAACAATGACCCTAGAGAGTATAAAATGTTCCTATAAAGAGTATATGTTATGATGTTGACCTTACCCTCATGGTAGGTCAACTCCAAATCATAGTCCTTAACCAACTCTAACCATCTTTGTTCTCATATTCATCTCTCAATAAATAAAGATATACTTGAGGCTCTTATGTTTGTGAAGAACTTACATTCCACTTTATATAGATAATATCTCTATATCCTTAAGGAAAATACCATTACGAATATCTCAAGGTCATGAGCTAGATAGTTATGCTCATGCTCTTTTAATTAATGAGAAACATGTGCCGCTAGCCTATAATGTTCCATCAATACACACACTAGACCATATTTGGATGTGTGACTATAAACCACAAACCCTTGTATATTTGATGGCAAGGTAAGCACTAGAGTTGAAGTCAATATTTTCCTTAACTCCTCAAAATCCTTGGTGCACTTATCATCACAATGGTAATGTGTCATGTTTTTCAACAAGGCAGCCAAAGAAAAAATGATCCTAGAAAAACCCTTCATAAATAACTAATAGTAGCCTACTAATCAAAGAAAACTTACCACTCTAATAATACATGAATCTTTAAAGGTTACACTGATACATAGTCCTTAGAGATGGCATGTCCAAGGAAGAATATTTCCTCTAGTTAAAACTCACACTTTATGAGCTTAGCATATAGCATATGGTCCCCCAATAGCATCACTATTTACCTCATATGCTAATTGTTCTTGTCATGAGTCATAGAGTACATCAAAATATCATTATAGTTGTTGTAGGAATATGTAGCTCCTAAGAGCCATGAATATTTATGATGCATTAGTGAGTCTAAATGACTTGAAACTGAAACAATAATGGTTATAAATCTTTAGGATATATTAACATATAGTAGACTCGAGAGATATTCATGACACCTGAAACAAATTCTCCAAATTAGGCCATTATTTGTTAACATTTTCCAAAATTCCTTAAATAAACACTTTCACACCACTGACAATAAATAAAATATTCACAAGATTTATGAGGAATTAAGGTATAAAGAAAAAAAATTGTGGTTCTCCCTAGTGTGTTGCTACATTTCTGCACCTAAATAGAGATCCTTATGTGACTTTCTATCCAGGGTAGATTATTCACAAAAGATAGAATGCAATGGATGGGGATCAAAAAGGATATGGGATTTATACTTTGTGCTAATGGAGATGAAAATCATGCACACATATTTTTTTAATTCCCTTATACCGGAGAAATATGGAGCAAGATCAGGAGAGCACTTGATAGAAGAGATCCGATTACAACTTAGACTAGAGAAATGAAGATACTTGTAAAGAAGACTAGATAACCTTAGGGGAAGAAGAATTTATTGAATTCTTGTTATGTTACTTACATTGAACCTATTTTGTGTGAACGAAATGCTTGTCTCTTCAAAAACTATTCAAAATCCATCTTTTCATTAATGTATGACATTTGTTTTAATATTTCTAGTAGGTGCTTTTCATATAGTAATGAGCATAGTTTGCCTCATTGAAAATTTGTATTGATAACCCGCTAAAGGTTTGAGGCCAGATTTCTTATTATTTGTATCTATGTTTGTAATTCTTTGGTGGTTGTAAATTCTCTTTTAGTAGGAAATAATACTTTATTACTTACCTAAAAAAAATATTGATCATAACTCATCTTGAAGGTTCTCTTTGGTATGTGTGTCTTAGCAATCCTCAATAGATGGTGCCCAAATATGAGGTCTATTTCTGAAAACAATGTATCCCCATGTATTTAACCAAAGAGAAGATCAATCTAAAGTAGAGGATAATGGTTCTTCACCATAACCTCATTCAAACTTAGGTAATTGATGTAAAGCCTCAACCTACCATCCTTCCTAATAAATATGACAAGTGTTCCCCAAGGCAATACACTCAGTCGAATATACCCTGTAATAACCCATTTATAGAAACCCTAATTTAGACGCTCTAAACAAAATTTTGAGTATTATGTATAATTAATTATATAATTATTTTAGGGTTGGATTAATTATTATTGCGTGTATTATTATTATTAAAAAAATTTGTTAATAATCTATACAAGTAGATTAATATCTAAAATAAGATAATAATATCAATATTAGTAGTAGTGGTGGTGGTGGTGGTGGTGGTGGTGGTAGTAGTAGTAGTAGTAGTAGTAGTCGTATGATAATTTAATAGGATTTTTATTATTTAATAATCTCTTAAAATTAATTAATAATATTGAATTACTTATTAATAAATCAATTAATTTTAACCTAACTATTTTTACTATTATTTTATCCCAAATCCAAACTAATACCTAACCCTTATTCAAAACACAACCAAAACCACCCATCTAAACAATGCCTCCCTTGTGGTTTCATCTCCTCCCTTCCCTGCTAAACACCTCTTTGCATATGCCTCATAAATTGTACAAACCTTCCATGTCCCTACACTCTCTACTAGCCCAACTCACTCATCAAACATGCCGCCTCTTGTTTTCATCCCATCTCTCCCACTATACCTCTTTCCCTTATCCATTGCCTAGCTCAACAATCCTTTTTTTCCCTTCTTCTTCTTCTTCTTCTTCTTCTTCTTCTTCTTATTCTTTTTCTTATTCTTTCTACTCCATTTCCACCACCTCATTCACTAACTCTCTCTATTTATTTTTTCCTTTCTCTTCTCTTATTCTCATCACAACCATAACTTTTTTTCTTTCCCTTCTATTCTAGTCATTCCCTAACCTCCCTCCCTAAATCATCTTCCTATCCTTTTCCTTTTTTTTGTACCACCTTGATCAAGCTCCTTTTTTCTCAACTTCTAATACTTACAATTTCCTTTAGTAAGTAACAACCATTATCCAACATTGCCACACCTTACCTCACAACCAATAGCACATTCAACCCAACACTGATGCGAATCAAAGTAGGGAAGCATTGATCGTGATTTTTGGTTGATCTTCAATTGGATTTTAAGTTGCAAATAAAGGTTAATGCACGATTTTTGGTTTTAGTAAGCTATGAAAGAAGTAAATGGTCTTCAATCAAGAACTCAATGGGATGGAATAACTTTGAATGATCCGATGGAATGCATTCAAAGTCTCCTATTTAGGATGATACCTCCAAGCAATTTCCTATCTAGAATTCAATATGAAAGAGAGGATACTCAAGTGTTAAACTTGTAGATTTTATTACTTAAAATCAAAGATTCCGTGTACAATGACATAGGGTGGTATTTATAGGATTATTAACAACTAGTTAGCCAACTAACTATGTAGAGTTAGTAGAAAACTAGTCGTTAAGAACCTTAGCTCAAGCTAGCCTTAACCAACCTGAATTAAGATCCTATAATCCCTAACCCTAATTATAATATCATCATTTAATTGATATTAATGACAATCATTACAAAGCATTACAACCGACTATGGTACATACATAAAATAACAACAAAACCCTAAATTACATGAAATATATCCTAGGGTTTACAACAAATCTAATATAACTAATGATATCATCATATCAAGCTTGTTGCATTGTCATCCCATGTATGACATAGCTTTACATGCTTTGAATGCATTGTACACTTTATGTATGTTTATGTATCTTGACATCTTTAAATATCAAATGTCTTCACCCTGTAAATATGTAACATACCTATAAGAACATCTTAAACTCTTTTCAATATTAATGGTAGAAGTATTATCAAGAATGTTTAAGATGATCGAATCCATTATTATAAATTTCAATTCCTCGTTATTTTGAGGATCACTAGATGCTTCTGCATCAAAAACCCTCTACTCAAGATTCTTCGCCAAAGCTCAACCTCCCTATAGAGCTCCCACACTGCTCCCAAGGTTTGTCTCACCAATTTCTACAAAGCTAACCTCCCCATCATTTACTAACTTGTTCTTTCCACACCTTGATCGAGCTCTTCCTCAAGCCTTCTCACTCAAACTTTAAAAACACTAACCACCATTCATGCCTACCCTTCCACCTTCATTATGCCCATATTGAGTTTCCTTTCTTGAGAAACTACAACAGCCTATGCTACATATGCCAATAAACTACCACCTTACATGATTGAGCCATGTTAGCACCATTCCCTTTTACCTTTCCAAACACCTCAATTGAGCTCCTCTATTCAGCACCAATTCTGGAACCCAACCCTTTCTTAGGTTTCCTTACATAATTAAGCTCACATAAGTGTAAAACATGATGAGTGGTTGTATTTTATTTTCTTCTACATGTGTGGTGAATGGTTATACTCTACAATTGCAACCCTTGGCCTTAAATTTTTTGGTTTTATCCTTAGTTCCAATTAAATTTTATGTAATTATTTAATCTTTGTATAGACATAAATATGTGAGATTGTGTTATTGGTTTCAAATAATCATAATCCTTCTTCAAGTGGCCTTAGAAGAAAAATTTTTTGGTACAATTTTTATACCTTGGAGGTAAATCTAACTACTCCATAGGTGGTAGATATTTGGGTGTAAATATGATAGATAAATTTTCCATAATAAAAATCATACTTTGTTGATCGAAATAAATTTTCAAGCGTCTAGGTCTAAGGGAACCAAAACCCATCAATATGTCCCTTTAGTTAGCTGATCGATCAATCAAATTTCCTAGGGGTATTATTGAAGACTTTTTAGTTAAAGTGGACAAATTTATCTTCCCTGTTGACTTTGTTGTGCAAAATATGGAGGAAGACCACAAAGTCTCCCCAATTCTTGGTAGGCCTTTTTTAGCAACATGACGCACTCTTATAGATATCCAAGAGGGTAAGTTCATTCTTCATTTCTAGGGTGAAGAAGCCACTTTTAATGTATTTAAGAGCATAAAATACCCCTTAGATGATAACACTTGCCATCGCAATGATATCTTGGATAATGTAATTGATGATTGTTTTCAAGCAAGTATTGTGCAAGATTCCCCAGAAAGGTGTTTGGTTCAACAAAGAGAGTGGTAGAATGAAGAGAAAGAAGAGGAGGTTGTCCAGTACTTGAATGCACATCCATCATATGGTTGTCACACTATGGTCCCCTTATGATGGCTAGAGAGGGCACAGATTCCAAAATTGAAGTCATCTATTGAGGAACCTCCTATGCTAGAGCTCAAGCCACTACCTCAGCATTTGAGATATGCATTTCTTGGTCATAATGATACACTTCCCATGATTATTTCTTCATCTTTGACTAATTTGTAGGAAGAAAAATTGATGAGAGTGCTTAAGGAATGAAAGAAGGCCTTCGGATGGACCACTGCTAATATTAAAGGGATTAGCCCTTCCATGTGCATGCACAAAATTCTCATGGAAGACAAACACAAGAAAGTGATCCAACGTCAAAGGCTTTTGAACCCAACAATGAAATAGGTGGCAAAGAATGAGGTAATTAAGCTATTAGATGCAGGTATGATCTATCCAATCTATGATAGCTCTTGTGTTAGTCCTATCCGAGTGGTTCCCAAGAAAGAGGGAATCACAGTAGTCAAGAATGATAATAACAAATTGGTACCTACTAGAACTATTACAGGTTAGCGTGTCTGCATTGATTTTAGAAAGCTGAATAATACCACTAGAAAAGATCACTTTCCCCTTCCCTTCATTGACCATATGCTTGTACGCTTGGCGGGGCATGACTATTATTGTTTTCTTGATGGGTATTATAGTTATTTGCAAATACCTATTTCGTTTGGGGACCAAGAGAAGACTACCTTTACTTTTCCTTATGGGACCTTCGCATATAGATGGATGCCTTTTGGTCTTTGTTATACCCCAGCCACATTTCAAAGATGCATGATGGCCCTGTTTTATTACATGGTTGAAAAATTCATGGAAATCTTTATGGATGATTTTTCGGTCTTTGGGTCATTTTTTGATGCATGATTAGATAATCTCAAACTTGTTCTAAAACATTGTGAGGATACTAATCTAGTTCTAAATTAGGAAAAGTTTCATTTGATGGTCTGGGAAGGAATAGTTTTACGACATAATATTTTGTGTAAAGGGATAGAGGTAGACAAGGTAAATATCGAAATCATTGATAAATTTCCTCCACCTACATGTGTTAGAGACATTCATAGTTTCCTTGGCCATGCTGGTTTCTATAGAAGTTTCATTAAAGATTTCTCAAAAAATTTAAAACCTCTTTGTGATTTGTAGGATAAAGATGTGCCCTTTCACTTTTCTGACGCATGTTTAGTTGCCTTTACCACTTTGAAGGCAAAACTTATGGATGCTCTGATTATTGTTATTCCTAACTGGAATTTACCTTTTGAGATTATGTGTGATGCTAGTTATATTGCTATAGGAGTAGTCTTGGGGCAGCGTAAGGATAAACTTTTTCATACCATCTATTATGCTAGAAAGACTTTGAATTCAGCACAAACGAATTATGCAACAACTGAAAAAGAATTGCTAGTTGTGGTTTTCTCCTTTGAAAAGTTTCATCCTTATATATTTCTTAACAAGGTCATTATCTATACTAACCATACCGCATTAAAGTATCTTTTTTGTTAAGAAGAATGCAAAGCCTAGAATCATTCGGTGGATTTTATTATTGCAAGACTTCGACTTCGAAATTAGGGATAGGAAGGGTAGAGAGAATCAAGTAGCTAATCATATTTCTTGTTTACCCTCTACCTAAGAGGCCAATCAGGAACCTACACCTATTTGAGACACATTTCCCAATGAGACACTCTACGTGGTTACAAATCATCCTTGATATGCTAATATTGTGAACTATCTTGTAAGTAGAATCTTACCCAATGATCTTTCCTTTCATCAAAGGAATAAGTTCTTACATGATTTGAGGTACTACTTTTGGGATAATCCCTACCTCTATAGGATTTGTGCTAATCATGTCATTAGAAGATGCATCCCTGAGCATGAAATGCATTCTATACTATCTCATTGCCATAATAAAGAATATGGTGGCCATTTCGGCCCCACCAAAATGGCTGCAAAATTCTTACAATGTGGATTATATTGGCCTACCTTATTTCATGATTCATACTCATTTGCTAGGACTTGTGATAGGTGTCAAAGAATGGGAGATATTTCTAAAAAAATAAGAGATGTCCCTCACAAACATTCTTGTAGTGGAGTTATTCGATGTTTGGGGAATCAATTTTATAGGACAGTTTCTTAAGTCTATGCTTAATAAATATATTCTTGTGGTACTTGATTATGTATCCAAGTGGGTAGAGGATATAGCCACTCCCATAAAAGATGCAAAAGTCATCACCAAATTTTTGAAAAAGAATATATTTTAAGGTTTGGGGCAACTAAGACTATCATTAGTGATGGGGGTTCTCATTTTTTCAATAGAGCATTAAATGCTCTTTTGAGTAAGTATGGAGTTAACCATAAGGTTTCTACCCTATACCATCCTCAAACTAGCAGTCAAGTGGAGAGGTCAAACCATGAGCTTAAGAGAATTCTTGAGAAAATGGTTAACTCGTCTAGAAAGGATTGGTCCTTGAAACTTGATGATGCTCTATGGGCTTACTGAACCGCTTTTAAAATCCCCATTGGAATGTCCCCTTATAATCTTGTTTTTGAAAAATCTTATCATATTCCTGTAGAACTTGAGCATAAAACCCTAGTACCCTTTGGACCCCTAATAACTAAAGGAATCCTATGTGTAATTGATCATATCCTGGTATCTCTAGAGCATGTTCATTCACAAAATCACATCAAAGTTGTGAAGCTTAATCATTATGAGGTTTATTAGAATTTCAACTCTACTAATAACTAAGAACATGTTCCTATATAACCTAGTACATGGAATTCTATCCCTATATGGAAGCAAAATAGAATTATTTATCCTACCTAAAGGAACCATAACTATGAAAGTTATAGAGACAAAATAATATGAAGTACTTGTACTACACATATAGTCAAAGAGGAAAAGTAAACATAGCCATGACAACATCTACTTCCTATTAATGTCTAACTAACTCATGACACTTAGTAAAAATTATGGAGGTAGTCGCGCAACACTACCAAAACCTTAACCTAGCTAAAAAGCACATGGCCTCTAAACCCTATGTTGTAAAACAATTCTACTAGCCCCACTACCGATTAGTTGAGCCCTCTAATGTGTCTGCCCTTGTAGGATACTACCCGAATGATAGGACACTATAATCAATGATGTCCCATCCTATGCCACTTAACCAACTACCCAACATAATCAACTCTTGGATGATTCTTACCATATCGTGGACATATGCAACTCCTTAGTATAAGGTGACTCAAACGGCTTACATAGTGAGGTGCGGACCCCAACTAGTGACTACCTATAGCTTAGAACTGCTTCCCTTTAAACTAGTGCTAACCACCCTTAAATCTATACTTGGTCTTTGGGAGGGCACTATGAGCCTCAGTAATTAATGATGCCTCCAAGGCATAGTCATACATGGCTTACAAGTCCTACACATGAATCCCTAATAACATATTATAAAATCTCAAACTCAACCCCAGATGAAGCTAGAGAACCTTACCCTTGCATAAAGCCATCAACTCGTCATACTTTGCAATCTTAAGGTAAGTAAGGTAGAAGTGAGCCCTAAGCATCTCCACAAAAGGCTCCCCCTGATCTAGACTAGCTCCCTTTAATTGTTGATTTTTCCACTACTCATCAGCTCAACCTCACAAACAAAATGCTCTAATGTCCATTCATCTATCCTCTCGACAACCACTAGCAATGAGGACCTTCTCAAATTCTCTCGGCCTCCACTCTGAAAGATTTGGGTCCCCATAACCCTAAAAGATTGATGGGTGGTGATGACTAACCCTATGAATCTAGCCATCCAATTCAGGCATTGGGAAAGGAGGTGGTGATGAGAGTTATGGAGCCTTGATAGGCTAGATTGTTGCTCCATGTTGACCCCAACCATCTCTATAAAGTGCCTATGTCACCTGCTCATTGCTAGCAAGTACTAAAATAATAAATTACATAAGTAAAAATTAACTATTAGCTTTGAGGTTAGTACACATGGACATAAAACATTGCACATAAGGTTTAAAATTAGTTAAACTAAGAATTTAAAGTCTACGCCTAGCCAAAACCAATGCTCCCTCAGAAACGACACCAAATTCTACTAGCTTGGACAAGGTCAACAATTTCATTTTTATAAAGAAACATCAGGATATAAAATGATAGGTTTTGATACCAACTTTCAATATCCCAAATTTCAAACAAAAATAATAATTTTAAAGATAAAGTAGAAGTGTATTAAAACAACGGTCAGGGAATGATACCACCACATCGGCCATGAGAGATGTGTTATCATCACCTAATAGATACATAATGCAAGGTAAAATGAATTAACAAATAAAGGAATGTATGCTTTAGCATTATAACAATAATAATAACAAGGATGATGATAGTATAGATGAGAGAGAGGTTCACAAAGTCCAAATACAAGAACCAAAACCAAGAGTTTAAAAAAAAAGAACAAAAACATTCCTACATGAATAAAATAAATCTAAGTCGGTTATCCTAATTCTTAAATAATCATAAACGTAAATCTTTATCCCTAAGAGATGGCCAACTGCTAGCCTACATCATCATCCTCAACACACTCTAGTTGAGAATCAAAAACATGTAAATAATCTTTTACTCATCAAAAAAGTGATCAAATCATCATAAACACCACAAAAATAAGTATTAATACTATGAAAAATTAGTAATATATAATATTAGTACTATGAAGTATTGGTAAAACAAAATATCTAAAATATAGTAATCACTCATGATGCACATTGAGGTCATATTAGATAAGATAACTTTAACTAATGCTTATCATATTATAAGACATGCTCGCATAGGAATCATAAAACATAATAATAACTCATATCATACATTTAGCTTAAATAAAATAAAGCTTATTATTAATCATCCATTTAGTGACCACATAATTTTCAATTATTAAGATATTTGATTCGACCACATCTAGTTCTCCAGCGTAAATAAAAGTCATGGTAGCATAACACACACAATGGCATAACACACCCACCACATGTGTTTAGAATATATTGAGAGGGATTTTCTCTAAGGATACCACATTCGCCACACCTTGAGTACATTTATTATAAGAAACAACACAAATTGAGGTACCATACATGGACATAATACATAAATAGGCATATTATCAAATTATACCACACCCACCACACCTTAAGTGTACCTACTTTAAGAGAAACACAAAAGTTGGGACACTACACACACCTAAACGATGGACATACAAAGGGTTAGGAAGCTTATATAAGGATACCTCACCAACCTTAGTTTGACACCAATGTTATTCCAGCATGCCATAGTATTATCCCATACCTTAAAGATATGTGCATAACCCCTACCGATCATAACTTGATAGAGAGGAAAATAGGTATAGAATGAAAAGATAACACACAAGGCAACCCATTGTAGTTTCCAATTACCTACCCTGAGAGTTAGAGAAAAATACTCAAATGAAATGTTGATTCACATTCATGGTAATTAATAAGTGATATCACAAATCATAACTCAATTCAATTCATAACCAATTTGGTTTTTCAAGGTAACACCAAACTCAACCAAATAAAGCATCCAGGCCACATCACAATGTTTGTCATTCTAATTTTCCTTAATTTTAATTAATCATGGTTAAGATAATAATTTGATGTCACAAATTAACAGAAAAGTAATGATAGAAAATTCAAATAAAGATAAACAAATAATACATAGGAACAAGAAAATCAAGCAAAAATAATCTCATCAAACCCAAGAGAAAATTAAATACATAACAAAATGAATTATATGGTTAGTCTAACTGATCGAGTGTTCATAGAAACTAGTTAATGAGCTTGGTTAAAACAGTCATTACATTTATGTTGAGACCAAAACCACTATGGTCACAAAATAATTAGTCAATAAATCTAGCAAATTGATTGACTATTCATGAAAACTAATCAATTGGTTCATTAAACCAATCAATTATTAACAAAACCAACTAATTGTGACTACCAAAAAAAATGAATGTTCACGCCACCAATCCACTAGTTTAACAATTAGTTGATTGGTTTGGGAGAAGTAATGCCTAGACCCACAATTCTGAAATTAACTAAAAATCACAATTCTTCCCCAAAATAATCCTAACAAGCTTCTATGACATAAAACGTATAGAAACATATAATAAACACTTAGAATCATATAGATACATGGTATAAATTAGATACTCAACATAATCATGCATAAATTTTCCAAACTCACACATGGCATCAAATAACTCAAAGCATGCTCTAAAACTTCAAAGATATAAACATTATCACATTCTTGAATCTAAGAACTAAAAATGATACATTTAAATCATAGAATATAACAAGAACATGAAACTATAACAAATAATAGCTCTTTCTCAAGGCCCACTTGAATAGCGTCTAAAAACGGCCTGCAAGGGACACTGCCCATTGAATAGGCAGGGGTCCCACAAGTACTACAGTACTGAGTAACCCTTTAAAAACACACTTAAAAGTAGGCACACTATGTAACACATGATATACTACTATATCTATACATAACGACAAGTATAAGCATAACATTCAGATCCATACATTCGCATATTCAACGAGTCAATCAGATATTCATGGAGCATAGTAACATCCACTTTCGTCCATTCGCATACTTAACAAGTCAACAAAATGTTAATAGGCCATAATGAATAATCGATACTTTTAGGGCCTTAAGGCCATTAGTCCATCATTAATCAATCATCTCAGATTATGAATATCCATGTGAGTGCGGGAAGCCCACTATTATAGCCGGTGGAACGCTCATGCAGGGCAAAATGCTCCTAGCCACTATTATTCGCCAATAGACCGGTCTGGCCCCGACTCACAAGGTGTTCCACTGTAAGTTATTAGTATATTCCTCGTGTCTTATCGTTTTTACATTTGGTTTATTGAGCACGAAACCCCCACTATTATAGTCAATGAAACGGTCATGCAGGGCAAAATGCACCCCGGCCCTAGCCACTATTATTCACCGGTGGATCGGTCTGGGTCCAGCTCAACATCTTCCTTTGTAAGTGATTAGTGTCTTAAACGTATCTATTTTGAAAGTATCTCACCCTTGACATGCATGGCTAACTATATCCACACTTATCCTCCCAAGAGGGCTCGTCCCATATCTTAAGACTTC
Source organism: Tamarix chinensis (assembly GCA_030549775.1). Classification (NCBI taxonomy): domain Eukaryota; kingdom Viridiplantae; phylum Streptophyta; class Magnoliopsida; order Caryophyllales; family Tamaricaceae; genus Tamarix; species Tamarix chinensis. The sequence continues at coordinate 75,280,602 of CM060177.1, forward strand.
TACACCTCCTAACTCGCCCCAACATTCTTCCCTTAATCCACTTTCTCACACCGGAAGCCCGACTCCTAAGTGTGTGGGTCAAGCCCACTCACCGCCTTACTCTAGGGTTTTCTCCAAAAACCCTAATCTGGGCCTATGTGGCCCATCCATCTTTGTCGTACACATCCCGACTATTTTAATACCCTACACGTCACGACCCTTAGATCCAACCCTCACTTTCTACCCCACTCATTCTCGTTTATTTTTATTATTATTTTTATTTTTCCACCTTCTCACATTGGGGTTTCCTCCCAACCCTGGATTAGTCTCCTACGCACCCTTATACTATCCCGCATACTATTTTTCGCCCGAAGCCTCTAACCATCCCATTGGGGTTTCCTCACTTTCTAGACACCCAAACGACACATCTATTACCTTCCCTACGCCCCGAGACAACTTTCCATACGTAAAGTTTTCCCCCATGTGGACTCTAACCATCCCATGCAAACCCAAGTTCCTCCCATACCTACATCAGCCAACTTACTTCCCCTTGGTTATCCTATTTTCCTATTTTTCTTTTTCATGCCTCCATCCTACATCACCACGTCAATTATCCTAGCATGCATGTCCTAAAGGGCCACATCACATCACATCATAACTTACAACATAACTGTATTAGCACATACCAAAAGAGGACACATGAGCACATCTCTGTTCCAAACCATGCTACACATGAAACAATTAAGATAATAGCATGTAGAACACGACATAAAAATTATATAGGGCATCCAAGGCATGTAGGACATATAGTACACATTCGATATTAGCTACACCCTTACTCGGTTTAGGTTACTAGGTTATCTCTCACCCTTATTAGGCCACTAATCACACTTTGTAATTGTTACACTTAATATATTTATCATTTGGTTGGTTAGCTTACCAATTTGCCCATTTCCTTTATTATAACTAACAAATTGCCCTTTTGTTGGTTAAATTGCCAAATTACCCCCGTTCATTATCCTAATTACCAAATTATCCCTTTAGTTGGTTAAATTACCAAATCGTCCCTCACATTTATCATATTTACCATTTTACCCTTCTCCATTAGTAAATTATCATTTTTCCCTTCTCTTTTATTAAATTATCATTTTACCCTTATCAATTATTATAATTACCAAGTTACTCCTTTTCAATTTCCTCTTTTACCCCTTTTATTTACAAAGTTGACATTTTACCCCTTTACTTTCAAATTTACCATTTCACCCCTTAACTTCCAAAAATTACCATAACACCCCCTTACTTATAAGATTATCATTTTATCCTTAATTACGGAATTACCAGTTGACCTCTTTTAATTTCAAAATTTCTATTTTGCCTTCTAATTATGAAATTACTATTTTACCCTTTTATCACAAAATTACCTTATTACCCCTTTAATTACAAAATTACCATATTACCCTTTTATTACGAAATTGCCACTTTGCCCTTCAACCACAATTTACCATTTTGCCCTTTCATCACAAAATTACCAGTTTGCCCTTAAATTACAAAATTACTATTTTTCCCCTTTAATTAAAAAATTACCATTGTGCCCCTTTAAGTATAAAATTACCATTTTAACCTTAAATCATAAAATTACCAATTTATCCTTTAATTTTTAAAATTACCCTTTTTACCCTTTAATTACAAAATTATGATTTTACCCCTTAAATTACAAAATTACCATTTTACCCCTTCACTTCCAAAATGACCATACTACCCCTTGATTATAAAATTACCAATTTCCCCTTTTTATTATACAATTATCATAATACCCCCTTTTTAATTACAAATTACCATTTTGCCCCTTGTTACACCACTCCTTTTAAATTATCACAACTATTTTAAATATTAATAATAATACCTCATCCACAACTAATATATTTAATGTATACTTTTAGTACCCACACATATTAGGCCATATTCTTGTATGATATGTATATATTACTAAAATACCCCTAAGGCTCACAAAATATTAATCATGCATTAAGATCACAATAGCATAATACAATATGGATAATACTTAACATTTTCATTAATAACCAACTCCTACCTTAAACAATATCTCTATACACAGCACATGATCTTTCATGCTTCCTTTTCATCAATCAACACAAGAACCACATATATCATATTAAACAACATATACCAAGCATAATAATACATTAAAAATCCTAATGTGCTAACATACGTTAATCCATATGTTTAAGTAGGATTTAACGATTACCTTAATTCCCACAAAAACGAACCTTACCGGTATTTTGGTTTAAGGTTCAAGATTTGATTATCAAAACTAATACCTAAAAATAATATCAAGGTTTATTATGTTAGAAATCATAAAAATCAAAGTATAAAACTTTATAATGCTTAATTAATCAAATAATTGAATTAAAATATTATTATACCTTAAAATTGTTATCCAACTAAATCAAGAAATGCAGCAACTCATGGTGCATGAGCAGATCAGCTACATGCAAATAAATGGGGAGGAGGGGCTCGAAGGTGGGTAATAGGAGGAAAAATGGACATTTTTGGGTTAGGGTTTTTAGGCTAAGAAAAAAGGCATGTGGGGGAAGGTTTGGGGCAAGGGAATGGTGCAGAAGTGGAGAGGGGGTGTGGGTGGTGGTCGCGAAGAGGGGCTGCTGAGATGGGTCGAGAGGGATGTGCTAAGGAGGAAGAAAATGGAGGCCTGTAAGTGGTGGTTTCAGCCAACGGAGGCTTGGGGTGGTAGAGGGGGTTGCGGGGGTTAGTTTGGTGGCTTAGTTGGTGGCAGATACGATAGAACTGCGGCGCATCGAGGAAGCATAGGGTGGCTGCGGAAGGGAGGGAAAGAAGAGAAAAAGAAGAGGGGAGGAGGAAGGGGGTTGCGAGGTGGCTTGATGGGTGATGTGATCGGTCGGGGATGAGGTAGAGGGTGGTAGGGGGTGGTGCAGGTGGCATAAGTGGTGGAGATGGGCGGCGAAACAAAAACGGGGGAGAGAGGGGAGGAGAAGAATGGGAGAAAAAGATGTCAGGGAAGGAATGTGAGGCTCGAGAAAATGGCCGAATGGAATAGGAAGGGAAGAAGAAAAAGAAGAAGGAGAGAGAGGAAGGGATAGGGAGCTCAGGGTGGTGTTAATGTGGTAGGGGAATGGGAGTTGCAGGGAGAGGAAGAAGGGAATGGCAATGGCAGGGAGTGGGGCCGGGATGGGGCAGAGAAATGGCGAGAGAGAGAGAGAGAGTTAGGGAGGTCAGTGGGGAGAGGGGGTTGCACGTTGGGTTGGCAGTGACAACGGGTTGATGGGATTCTCGCCGGGGAAAGAGGAAGAAGAAAGAAAGAAAGAAGAAGAAGGGGAGGGAGAGCTGGTGTGTCAGGTGAGTAGGCCGACCGAGGGAAAGAAGGAGGGGGCCTGCCAGTCGAGGAAGAAAGAAAAGAAAAGAAGGAGGGAGGCGGGCTGGCAATGCGTGAGGGAGAAGGAGAGGGGGAGAGGAAGAGAGATGGGCCAGAGGCCCAATGCGCAGGAGGGGAAGGGTAGGCTAGACAGCGGCAGCCCAAAGAAGGAAAAAATAGAAAGAAAAGAGAAAAAGAAGAAAAAGAAGGAGAAGAAAAAGGGGGGAAAGGAAAAGAAAAGGAAAATGGTATTAAATAAAATAATCTAATTTATTAAATAATATAATATAGTATATTTTGGGTAATAAATTGATTTAATAATTTAATTTAGTATAATTAAAATATAAGGGTTAAAAAGGATAATTTTAGTAAAATAAGGGTTTGAAAATCTATTTAAATAATAAGAGTGTGATAAAATAACAAAATATTTAAATTAATTTACTAAATATTTATACCCAATTTTATATACTCAAAAATCCATAAAATAATTAAATTAAATAGGTATAAAGGCTAATTTATCCCAAATAAAATTTATTTATTAAATTATAGGCTTTTAAAATTTCGAAGGATTACACATATGGTGTTAGATGTTGGAGATAAAATATGAACTAAAGGGGGTTAGGAATAGGGTATTTTAAGGGAGAAAATATAGAGAAAATATGGGTGAAATATTCAGTTTGTGGATAACTTAAATGGTAAATGAGGCACTTTAGTTATTGTGGTAGAATAGGTAGGGGTGAGGGAGAGGGGTGGTGATAAGCTAGGTGATCTTTAACAAGTACCCTAATGCTTGACTATCAACTAGGTTAGGCTCCAAGTGACCTATAAGGCCCTTAGTAGCTAGTTGAGCTACTAGGTTTGGGTGGATAGTATGATTATAAGGCTTTGGTCAGGTCCAATTGGTAGGCCAAGTGTATGGTTGGGAAATTACAAATATCAAATTTTTTCAACATGTACCCCTCTAATATTTTCTCAACATAAATGACCACATAAATGTTCATATAATCTTGACATATGAGGCTAACATTTGATAACATCTTACATATACAAATTTTACTACTGAAAAATTTTTATTTACAATAGAAGTATAATACAAAAATACCTAGGTGTTACCCTCATAATTAACGCACACGCTTGGCTTAACCAATTATCCTTACGTTAATCATATGGAAAAATAATTAGAATATAAAACATGATAACAATAAAATGAGAGAAACTTCATAATGATTGGCATGAATTATGTCAATCATATGGAATTTAACAAGAAGATTTAATGTGATTATATGATGATTTTTTCACACTTCAATCTATTTGTTTATTTGTTTTACTGCTCTTGATCATATTTAGTAGGTATTTCGAGAATATAGGATCAAAAGGATCTAAAACATGATAGCTAGAACAAAATAGAAGCAAATGCGAGTGCTCAAAGTATGAAAAGGAACAAAGACTTGCAAATAAAACCATGATGCGATCTGAATTTGAAAAGGTGTTGAAAATAAAAGCTATAGATAATTTTGTTATCTTTCCAATACATCAAAATTCAACTCAATCCAAAGTCAAACAAAGATGGCCAAAATATGAAACATGCACAAAGCTAAAGTAACGACATAACATTACCGTGTTGATTTACACAGCCGAGTCAATGGGCAATCACGTATATATAAAATTATTTTTTTTCAGTTTGAGAGAGAAGCCAATGGGATAAAAAGATGAAAATTTTAAGAGCACCAAAGAGAGATTTTTTGACATTACCCAATCCAATCCCACCTCCAATTCATCCACAATCTTCGATCTCTTAATCTCAATTTCTTGTTCCCAATTAGATAAATAGAACAGTAAATTTCTCATCTTGAATAAAGAGGTTATTGTATTTTTCCTTTGGAATTTTTTTTCAATTGATGCAAATCTCTATATTCGAGATGTTGAGCTTAATGAAATCAATGATTGGCAAATTAATCTGTGTCAAGGTGAAGTAAAACTCCCTAATCCAGATGTGAAGAAAATCTAAATCCTGCCTAATCTAATTCCTTGTCATATGTGTTGTTCTAATGATTTAATTGGAATAATAGAGAAATTTGATCACTTTTCTATTATTATTTAGAGAAACCCAGTGAGGTTCGAAAGATAAGTCAGAGTGGGCTCTATTAGCATGACTAGAGATCAAACCACAAAGTCAAGAGACATTGGTTAACTTCTACAATCGAAAAAGGATATGATATATAATAATGCATTGCCTATTTTTTCATTCATACTAAAGATAAATGAGTCTTAATAGAAAATAGGGTGCAATGGCTCGAAAGAGCATTACACTACATACTTTAGTTGGCATTCATGTCAAAGTGCTTTAATTCGAGATTTGGGATTAATATTTAGTCACATTGGGGTTGAGGGGATTGACTGAAACCTTAGCCTTTTCTACAATTGAATCTCACTTATTCTTATATTATAGTTGGATTTAGTTTGCACATTTTCTTTTCATTTAGAGTTAGACATCATCTACCCCTACTGTTAGTTTAGACATAGGAAATCTTTTTACTAATCTATTGCTCACTTCCTAGGCCCCATAGGATTGACCTTACATGCTACTTCAACACTGTGCACTTGTGGTTAGAAGTCATCATATAACATAAATACGAGTTAGAGAATAACTCTAAGTACAATATCAAACAATAAACATAAAAGGAAAACCAAGGATGTAAAAGTCTAAAAGGGTATATGGATAAAAATATTATCTAGATAACATGACTCTAAACCCAAAATACTTAATACAAAAAGTCACTCAGCTCTACATAAAGCATAATAGGCTGCAAAATCATCTATTGAGTCCTTATCAACCTACACATAGAAATTCAAGTCACCTTCTTGTGAGAATAAGTAGCATCCATGAAAAGACAATTAGTATGTTACATTCTAAGTAAGGTGACAATACAATCGAGTAAGGGATACAGATAATTACATGCATTCACAGCCGAAAGAAAGCACACATGCAAGGTACATAAAATAATGCAAGGCAATTACTAATCCAACTCTCATTATTAGATATAACATATTTTGTTCTTTTATTTACATTGAGTTTAGAAACCCTACATTTCTTAATACGGTGGAATAGACTGAAGCACATCTCAAGGACAACACACTTGAGCCCACATTATCATCTAGTGGAATAAACCTAACATACACCTAGGAAAAGTGCTCATGACCACTATTGTTGAATTAGAGGAATGGTCTAAGACACCTCTCAAGGAAGAACACGCCTAAGACACAATTACCATGTGGTGGAACTGACATAAGTATTAATTAATGCTCCAGCAATGTCTTACATATACGATAATAGTCATACCACAAAAGTTAATATTCATAATGCTTATAAAATCCTAATTTCACAAGTAAATCATAAATTTTCCCATAAAGCTCATATAATTACCAAATTCACTATACATTCCTAAAATGCCAAATTTAAAAAACTTATCCTAAAATTGTGGCTCAAATATAATTTTTTTCTCATGAAATATTAACATCACCATTTTAGGGCTACTATTCCCAAATTAAACCATTTTCTCAATTTGTGTACCTATGCTATTTTTATTTATTCCAAAAATTTTACATGATATTATTAGCATATTTTCACCCATATAACACATTAAAATACCAAACTTTCCATATTAGACCTATATTGACCAAATTGCCCTTGAGGAAAACCAGATATCCATACTTCATGAAAATCTTAAATATATGATATCATTATTTTTAAATCATCCATTTATCATCATACATCTTAAGTAATTAAATCACACTTATCATAATTATTCAACCCAAAATACAATACCATGTATTATATCAATTCTATTAGAGTTTTCAATATAGAAATTATCATATGGTATCATATGCTTCTCAACTCACTCACATTTCATCATATAATATCATATTACCTTATCATAATATTTATGAACATGAAGTTAAATAAATAATCACAAAAACACAATAATACATGAAACCATATTATAAATTTATCACAAAACCCTAACAACGACTAGCATCTTTACTAAAAAAAGGCACCAGTATCTAAGCATGTATCTTATCCTACCTCCTCTAGAAATTTTGGTAAATCACCTAAGAAACCATGAAAAAAAAAGCACCATTAGAAGCTAATGGTATAATTAAGGAAGTATTAAGGTAAGGAAGAGTGAAATAAGAGAGAAAGAAACTAAGTCAAATGAAGATGGGTGTTTCAATAGAGATATACACAATAAAGGGAGGGGATGAGTGGGATGTGCCAAGGAGACATGATAGCAACAGTCACTTGTTCATTGCTAAGTAATGTGCAAGGCCGAAGGGAGGTGGTTGGCTACTAAGGATGTGGCTAAAGAGGAGTAGTTGGTTATACTGGATGTAATAGCCCACACTTTTGTCTAATGGATGGATGAGAATTTTTGTCAAATTTTGGACCTTTGATTTTAATTCATTATTATGATTTGACTTGAAATAAAATTTAATTTAAAATCATGTTGAAAAATGAATTTTATCGAGTTTTACAAGCAAACCCATCAACTAGTTCCATGAGTGATTCAAGTAGTTTGTCATTTTCACCAAATTGGGTTCCTCAACCAAATTGATCAACTATTTGGGGGAAACCAATCAACTAGTAGACCTGAACCGATCGGCTAGTTTGTTGAGCTAGTCACATTTTTATATTTAAATTTGTTAGAAAATATCTTACACTAAAATGGAACCTTACCAACAGATATCAATTGTCTGTAGAGGATTCTTAACTATTTTCATGATAAGCTTAACCTAAAATATTTCCTCAATTTATTCTGGAGGTTAATTGTGATAAATGAGGGAGAGAGATGACCTCAACCATTATCTTCTTTCTCCTCTCTATTTTGCCCCATTCTGAGATCAATTGCATCAACTTTAGGCATGTTTTTGAGCAACTAGAAAATCCCTTCCACACTGACCTCCCATTTCTTCATTCATGTATGATAATTCTATCTTGTTTAACGTGAGTTCCTCAAAGTCACCAATTGAGCTCAAGAGACTAGGTCAATAAATCCCAGACCAATATGTCCATTTTGATTGAATTCAAATGGTCAATGATAGGGTTTTGAGTTGCCCTTTGAACCTTCTATGTTTCCTTTCAATTGGTTGGTTATAAATAGCCCAAATCATCCATGCAATTCACTTTCTTTCAGCCATCGAACTCCCCTAAGTTATGCATTCTCCTCTCTTCTTTCCATACTTGAGCACCTACCAATTTATTTTTCACACCCTCCTGATCCTATTTCTCACTCTATCTTGTTTTAGGTAGAGTTAGATTTTGGGAAAAGATTGAGTGGTCTAGTTGAGCTTTTCTCTTTTCTATCTCAATGGTATGTCCTCCTTTCTTACTATTTATTTTTTGAAATTTGATAAGGTTTTGATATAATATCTCAGTTACTATTTTGGCTTTTAAGGTTTTAAGAGTAGAAGTTTCACGTATTTGGAAATTATGTTTTTAAGGGAATTTAGCCTACATCAAGTAGGTAAATCTTACTCTTAAGATGTTAGCATGTATTTATGCATGAAATAAGATATCTTATTTTGTTGATACATGTTGGTATAAAAAATGTAGATGTATACATGAATTACCTGCTTATATGACACAGATTGAGTAATGAACATAAAAATGGATAAAGTAGCCTATAATGATGTTATGGTAAGAAATGCATGATAATCTAGTTAGTAATATGTTGGTTGATGTTGATACATGTTCTAATGTAATTAGAAATTATTTTTATGCAAGTATCTGCATGAAATTTATGAATTTGGTGCCATGATAGGACAAATCAATCGACCAATTAGGTCAAACCGATTGACTGGTTCATAGAACACTCAATTAGTTAACCCAACCCATTGACTAGTATGCCTGCAAAGACCTTATTCTTTCTCTCTAATTCAACCCGTCAACTAATTTGGAAAAACCAATTGAGTGTTCTATGAAAATTTGATTGGTTTACCCAAACCGATTGACCAATTTGAAGAAAGCATGGTCTCATTAAGTCAAACCGATCGACTTATTGACCTAAACCAATTGACTAGTTCGACTTATTTGCTTTTAGCTATGCTTTGATATTATGATTGGTATTATATCTTGGCTATTAATGGGATAAAATAATAATTTTAGCATGGACTATTGGCCTAATTAAGGGATTAAAATGGATCATATCTTATGGCATATATTATGAGTAATGTAAAAGCTAAAGGTGTATTTCACTTATTATAAGTGATAATATAGAGATAAGAGTAATGGGAATCAATAAGGATATGAATTAAGCCATATGGTGGATATAACTAAATTTGGCTAAGGAAAATTGGATAACCCACATGGTTGGGGATAATGGAAATAAAAGGATTAATATGGTTTAAGATGGGAAGTTACCTTGGTTGCTTGTATGACCCTTGTATGATCACCCATCCCTATGAATAAAATACTAATCAATTAAAAAGAAAGAAAGTCGAGTTAAATATGGGCCTGGGTTACCCGATCCTCAATTAGCTATTGGGGTTAGTTTGCCTTCGAACATTGTTGGTGCCTTCAGGCATGATCCTAAAAATTCTCGGTTCCTTACTTACTCTAGACATTGATGATGTACTAGAGAGTATTGATACTAAAGGATATGGTTACCTACGTGCCTAAGCTTATGTACATATTAGCTAGCTTCAGCCTAGACTTATATCCACTTGGTGATTGGCATCAACCTAAACTTTATGTTCCATTTTAGATAGGCTTCCATGGTATATGAAACCATTGGATGGTACACAGTCTATCACTTGATGATAATAAAATTTGGTTGATAATTGTTGGTTAATAATTATGAATGATAATCAAATGAATGGTTGACAATTAGCTATGCAATGGAAGTAATGAAATAGTTAATTGAATGGTTTGAGTTAGTTTATGTACTTGATTAACCGATTATGGTATAGAAATTTAATAATGGTGATTGGCCTATATCTTATAAGGATAAATGGGTGGCGTATCTTAAGGAAACTAGATAAATGGAAATAACCCTAGGGGTTGTTGGGCAACTATATGTTATTGCTCATGCAAGTAGTTATGTGAAAGTGCATGGTATCATAAGTATGATGTTTATACTATGATGATGTTGAATATGATGGCATGTGTTATGAACTCTTACTTTTTATGCATAAAATCCTACCATGATGCATGTTGTAGAATATGATAAATTAGCATACTTGTGTACATTTAGGGAGCAACTTAGCTTACTAAGTATGTAGCGTACTGATGTACCCGTTTGCTCAGTTGCCAACTTATTCTTAAGAGTAGAGAACCATATGCAAGTTTTTTGGCGATGGCTAGTAAAGAGAATACCTCAGTTATTATTTTGGCGATGAGTTAAAAATTTGATAATTTTTTTACTGCCCTTCCCTAGTGCTCGTTCTCCATCTATAATACAAACACCGATAACAATTTGTTAAACCATTAGGCAGGAGCTAATCACCAAGACACGGGTACACCCTAGTGTTGTATACAACTACTAAAATGGATAAATAAATAAATAAACACTAGACTTAGACACTACAGACATCGGATTGGACTATTGAATAACAAGAGAAATGAAATTAATTTAGACTCTTGAATTGGACTTCCCCTTGAAATGGACTTCACCAGCCATCAGCTATCTACCGTTTACTATATATCAATACTTCCCCCTTTTAAAGACCCTTAACCTCAAGGGTGGAATGTAGGAAATATGGCCAAAAGATCATCATAGTATTCCCATGTAGCATCATCAATGGTGCCATTTGTCCACTTCACCAAGACTTGTGTTGTTGTAGCATGACCCTGCTTGATGAATCGCCTCTCAAAGATGGCTTCTAGTTCATAGAGCAAATCAATTGTGGGGTGAGAAGGAAGGTGTGAAGAAGCTCAATGCTATCCATGCTTCTTAAAAATAAAAACATGGAAGACAAGGCAGATGGCTACTTGTTGCGGTAGGGATAGTTTATACGCCACTAGACCAACCTTTTCCTCAACCTAATATGGCCCATAATAGCAGGGGAAAGTTTGTGATATGTTCAATGTGCCAAGGAGCATTAATGGTAAGGTTGCAACTTTACATACACCTAGTCCCCAATGTTAAAAGACTTCTCTAAGCGATGCTTGTTGAATTGCTACTTCATCTTGACCTGAGCTTTGGTAAGGTGATCCTTTAATAGCCATAGAGCATTCTCCCAAGCAGTGAAAGTCCTGTCAATCGTAGCTACCATAGAATTGCATAGGAAATAAGGCAAGTGGACAAATGGAGGTTGTGCATACAAAATTTCATACGGGGTAGATTGGGCTGTAGTGTAGAAGATAGTATTATACCAAAATTCATCTAGTGGTAACCATTTGTTCCACTTTGTAGGGAGGTCTCCAACCATACATCTCAAGTACCCTTTAAGATACATGTTCAAAACCTCCAATTGGTTGTTCATTTGAGGATGATAAGAGGAAGACAATTGTGGTGTTATACCTTGCTTCTTGAATAATTCTTGTTAAAAGGTACTAATGAAAATAGGGCCTTAGTCACTAGTGATACTTTAGGGTAATTGATGCAGCTTTTAGAAGTTGTCCATAAACTTCTCATCCACCGTAGTAGTAGTGTAAGGGTGGTTCAAGGCCACAAAATAAGCATACTTACTAATTCTGTCAATGAAGGCCATGATTACATCCTTCTCATGTGACTTAGGCAACCCTTCCACAAAATGCATGTTAATGTCCATCCACATAACTATGGGTATTGGTAATGGTTGCAATAGTCCATGTTGTGGTTGTGTCATACTTATTTCATTGACATATATCATAGGAGCGTACATATTCCCTAAACACCCTCTATATTCCCTTCCAATACAACAGCACAATCATCCTCTTATATGTTGTGTGTACCCTCGAGTGTCCTCCGACAGGTGTATCATGATAATCTTAATCAACTATCTCCTCAACTCACTATTATGGCCAACCACCAATTTACCGTTCCTTTTCAACAATAGTTGTGAAAAGGTGTACTTGGGGTAGCAATAGGGGTCAAGATATAGAACTTCGATCATTAATTCCAAGTGTTGATCTTGGATAGAGTCATTGTTATGATCTCGCCTCCTTAGGCCATCGCGATGCATTTAAAGCCACATTATCCTTCCCCTTCTTGTAATAAATCTCATAATCATATGGCATAAGCTTAGCCACCCACATCTATTAAAACAAGGTGCTTATTTTTTTTATCTAGAAGGTATTTCAAGGGATAGTAGTTAGTTCAAATCTTAAAATGTCTTCCCCGCAAGTAATGTTTACATTTCTCTATGGTAAAGAGTAAAGCCAACCTCTTTCTCATAAATTGATTGGCCTTGTATATCTACCCTTAGACATCTTCACCTGAAAATTTTGGGAACTCAATTCTTGCTAGTCGGGTAGGAAATTGGTAAGCCCCAACAAGGTGATATACGTTATGTATAACAGGTGATGGGTGGAGGTGTTTTGAAGTTATCACTCGTGGTGGAATTTGTTGGTCTCCCGTTAGAGGGCCAAGAAACATAGGCCGAGGAAGCTGCTCCGACTAAATTTGAGGAAAGTTAGATGATGAGGGATGAAACTTTACTTGATGTCCCTAACCTTGTGATTATGCCCGGGAAATCAACGTTGTCATGGTTGTTACATTCTCGTGCTGAGAATCAAAAATTAACTCTGCCAGAGCTCATCCTTCAAGGAAATCTTCCACTACTCCATAGACTCCTTCAATTAGTTGAGGTCACGCCTCATGTCAACCATACAGGTACCATCGACTATGATAACAAGATAACTGAGCTTTGATACCAATGTCAAACACTACAACAACTCTACCCAAGTGACCTAGGTAAAGGAATGAATCTCAACAGTTAGAGAAATTCAAAGATAGATTTGGAAAAAGTTGTAGGTAGAAGATAAGTTGAGAATTTAATAAATTAATTTGTGCCCTTCCCTCGTGCTCATTGTCCATATATAATAAAGACACTAATAACAATATGTTAGGCCATTAGGCAAGAGTCATTCACCCACACACAGGTACACCATAGTGTTCTATTCAACTATTGAAATGGATAAAAGAAAAACTAGACCTGAACACTACAGAATCTGGACTAGACTGCTGAATAACAAGAGAAATGAGACTGTGACGGACTCTTGAATTGAACTTCCCCAACCACTGGCTATCTACCATTTATTGTGTATCAATAAGTAATTTGAATAGGAGAATCAACTTCTCGAGGGACATTCATCCTTGCAACAACACAATGAAGAACTCTAATGCCACACTAGACACTCAGGTAAGGGTGTCAATAAGATTCCACTAGTATGGTTAAAGTCGCATCTTCATTTCACTTCATATTCATATAAAACAAATAAGATAATAAATTGTTTTTACTATTGATGGTTAATAATAATGATAATAATAATCATAACCATAATGGCACTAATAATAATGATAATAATCACAACAATAATGTTAATGATAATTAATAATTAAGTAATAATCAATTATAAGAAAAATGATCACAGTAATAATCATAGATATGAGAAAGAAGTAATAAGAGCAATGTTAATGATAATAATAATGATACATAATGTTAGCAATTATAATAATTAGAATGAAATATAATAAATAAATAATTGTGGTAATTAATAATAATAATAGAAAAGATAAATAATAATTAATTTTTGCTCTAATCATTATTCATTTTTATTATTGTTTTTATTTATTTTATATTATAATTGATAATAGAAAATAGATAAAAAAAATAATATTAATATTATAATTGTCATCATTAATTATATTTCTACAATTTATTATATATATTTGCTAATATCCTATAATTGTTACATATAACAAATTTTAATAACAATAATAATATTATTATGGATTGTCATCATCATTATTAACATTTATTATTATCATTATTAAGTACTTCTAATTATTATCATTTGATTTATCTAAATAATAAAAATACTAATTAGCAATAATAATAATGACAATTGCAGTATTTGTCTAGATAAGTAAATAAGGCACTTCGACCAACTCCAGCACTACTCCAGCAGTTAAGAACATTTTTTCAAACAGAAAGCTCGGGCCCAATGGACCAATCAGAGGACATTAAGTTCTTAAATGTCAAGATAGCAGAGAATCCAAATCCACTCATTTCTCGACATTAGTAACTGATAAGCAGCAGATGCAGTAGATGTTTGTGGAATTCTATAGAGAACTTACGGGTACATCACGCATCTCTAAAGAGGAACTCCATGTTGAGGTATTGTAAAAAACATTCGAAAAAAAAAAAAGAACATACACAGTGCTGAACAGCAAAGGTCCCTCCTACCTGTAGATGCAAGAAGTGAAACAGGCTGTGTTTGAAATGAGAATTTGAAACGGCCGCGAAGTGACGAAGCACAAGGCCTTGATGGCTTTAACGCCCATTTTTATAAGAATTGTTGGTCCATAATTTAATATCAGGTGTGGAAGATGGTGTAAGTTAAGACTCTACCAAATAGCCTGGATGCAGGGGCTTTAACCTTAATCCCACAAGTAGAGGCAGCAAATGGATACCAATTCAGACCTATGGACTGATGCAATGTCCTCTACACAATCACATCCAAAGTCATGGATAATAGAATGTAGCAGGTACTCCCAGCCATTATTGATCATTCTCACGCTGTTTCTATTAAATGAAGAGAAATTGGAGATAATATCCTTATTGCTCATGAATTGATGAGGCTTTATAATCAGAGAAATGTCTCACCGAGATGAATTCTTAAGTTGGATTAAAGAAAGGCTAACTGTCCTATTGAGTAGTGTTTTGTGGAGAGCATCATGAATGGTCTGGGGATTCCATTACACTTTGTGAATATGGTAAAGCAATATGTATCTACTGTAAGTTACGTTATCCTTTTTCAAGGCATTCTCTGCCCCCCAATTAAAGCAAAGAAAGCTGTTGTGGCATTTTGCAGGTCATTTCTTGGGATAGCGAACGCAACAGTATCTTAAAGAGCTTTGATAGCATCGAAAAAGGTGTGTTCCCGAAAACAAGAAGGGGGCTAAGTCTGTTTGATATAAGCATCTAGAACGAGGCATCCGTTGGCAATTTAATCTGGAACTTAGCAAACAATAAAGATGCACTGGGTAAAATAGACCAATAAGTATTATTTCAGGCATGAAGATCTGTGGGGTGCACCCTTGGATTAGGAAGACACGAATGTAGTTGAGGCCTGTGTCCCAATTTTACATCGCCCAGAAAAGTCGCGTAATTCTGAAGCAGGGAACATACAGCATATCACAGTGTAATGACCTTACCAGAAGAAACAGAGAAGGATCTCCGTAGAGGAAAGCCATTTGGCATAAATTAACTATCCCTTAACAACTCATATTGTGGAAAGTCTACCAAGAAAGGACTCCCTGATCCGAACTGGTTGTAACATTGATTCACTGTGGGTGCCATGCGAAGAGGAGGAAACAAGTAACAAACTAATTTTTAATTGCCCATACATTTGAAGGATATAGCAGAGAATGCTCAGCACCTTCAATGTCACCAGATCTCAGAGTGGCAAGGAAAATTACACCCGGTGGCTCAATCCATAGGACAACTGCAACCAAAGAATCTGGCCCCCAAGGTACTCCTGGCAACATTGGTCTACTACAATTGGAGAGAGAGGAACGGTCTAGTATTTACCCATCAAAAACAAGCTGCAACTATTCTTTTGAATGGATTTTTAGAGATGAAGCGAGTAGGATTACGTATCTACATGGATGTAAATGTTTTAAATCCCTTAGATAAGTGATAGACCCATCAAAAACAAGCTGCAACTATTCTTTTGAATGGATTTCTAGAGATGAAGCGAGTAGGATTACGTATCTACATAAATGTAAATGTTTTAAATCCCTTAGATAAGTGATAGATGACATCATATAGATGACAAAATCTCCTGTTTTGTTTGGGAGAAATAGATTGTAAACCTTGCTAATTTTGGTTAGTAATATAAGCAATAACTACTTACCAAATAAATAAATAATAGTAGAAATAATAATAACAATAACACATTTAATTTCAAATCGATTCAGATCGATTTGACAGACAAAGTTAGCAACGTCCTAGTCTTACTATCTTTATTCTAAGTAGCGCCCAACACACACTAAGCAGATCTTTATCAAAGCCATATCTCCATAAGCCTCCAAAGCTGCCTATTCATTGGTAGTGAAAAAAGCAACAACATATCTATGTTTATGAAGAAAGTATCCAAGAGCTGTTTGCCACAAGACGTTCTCACCTTTCAGCATATTGAGAGAAAGAAAGAGAGGAGTTGTTTATGCCCAAAAGCAGGAAAAGCAAGCTCAACGTGATTGCTCAATGTGTTCAACTCTTGCAACAAGGGCTTCAGCAACAAAGGGGTGTTCTCAATAGCTAATTGATATTGAAGATAACAATCAACATATGTGCCTTCGAAAATCATGAGAACAAGATTAGAATCAAACAGGTGTAGAGCTATGACAATGATGAGCAACAACTTCTGACATAAAAAAGTGATTTTCTGCACTAGAGGTGCAATGCGCATGAGATAATCAATTTACTAGGGGATGATCATTATTCCTACAACAACAGCTTCGTAGTTATGTCAGCGGACACATAGCAGTTTGGGCCAAGGTTTAGATAGTTGAAGTTCTAAGTTTTTGGCCGATATTTATCGGATTTCAGGTCGTTTGATATGCGATACGCGACAATTTTTTATTTTTACATAATTATTGGCAATATATCGATTATCGGCCTGTATTTGCTATATTTTACCGATTTGTTGTAATATATATATATATATGCCACAACAATAGCGACATATAAAATATCGTTCATGAAACCACGCCCGCAATCACAATCGCGACCATAGTTTATTGCTTAGCCTCAGATTCAAATCTTCCTCCCCCTCTCTTAGCATTATTACACCTACATATATATATATATATATAATAACAATAATATCAAAAAAATTGAATAAAAATATCAACTATGATTCTATCCAAGCACTTATAAGCCTCCTAGACTTGCAAAACATACATGGCCTAAACCTTCTTTACAATGAATTGGCTAAGCCTAAATCTGAAGCAGAAGTGGCACATAAATTGCATCCTTTTGCAAAAGGAACCATATGACAAAGAGAATACTAATAAATTGCAAAGAACCTCAACAGAGACATGATGATGACAAAGAGCGTATATTAACAGTGCAGGGCAAGAAAAGTCCTGCAAAATAAGAAGCATCAAAGAGATATGGGCAGCTTGATGTTAATATCCGGTAGTCCTTTGCATCAGCCAGGCCAAAGAGTTGGACTGCAGAAGATTCTCCCTAAACCAGAAAGAAGTCAAAAAGAAGCAATGAAAACTTGTACATCATCTGTTAGATGATTGCCACACTATTATCAAAAAGCATACATCCAGAGCTCAGATTTCTTATCCCAAAAGAATTAAGAAAACCAAAAATTTAACTCATAACAACAGGTGATGGTTTACACAACTCCTCCCATAATACCCACTACTCTACTCAGCACGTCATTTCCATGTGCATAGCAGTGCACACTAAACAAGGAATGGCTTAACCTATACACTAAACATATTCAATCTATGATAAGAACAACTAGTATGCATCACACTAGACAAATTAAGCCACCTTTGCAATGATATCCTAAAAATGGGAACAGGATTACAACAAAACATATGCTCACATATGTTCAAACTTATGCATCAGTTGTTAAATACTTCTACCGGCATGTACTTTGACAAAATTTGAGAAAGAATCTGACTTCACTACAGTTAGTGCACAGATTTCTAATTTCTACACTTTTCAAGAAATAATATAGCAAGCTGCCAACTTCAGTTTCCGTGATTTCATCATTCAGATGCAACTATTCGACCATGCAATATCTTCTATAGAACTTCATAGCAATGCTGAGGTTTACCCAAGCTATATCACTAATTTCACAGAGACCTAAAGCCCTAATCTACAGCAACAGCTCTTCGAGTACATAGCTACCAGAGAAATGTTACAGGCCAGGACTGATTAGGCCAATTATCATATTTACATATTATTTTTTATCAGCATATTTAGGTAATTACTGTTCTATTATTAGATAATTACTCTTTTGTTAGTGAATAATTACTATTCTGTAAATAGTCTATATAGAATACTCTGTTAACTTGTATAAGAAGTAGAACCCTATGAATGAAATGAGGATGACAGCAGAAAATTGAACAACCGCCTCTTGTTGCTCTCTAGAGTCTTTCTCCCATCTTCCTCCCTAATTCTCTGTTCTTCCTCCCTGATTCTTCTATTTGTGAGTTTTCCAGATCTTGAATGGTGGAAACTATCAAAACTAAAACCAGGCCCCATAAAGAAGAGGGTGGGAACACAAAGGCACTGCTGATTCCTCTGGAATCTAAGCCTTGCTCTGTCAGAAAACAAAAAATAATAGCACACAATGGAATCAATAGGTCATCCAGCTAACTCCTTTCAATTTCAGTCACTAAACAGTTCTTGGCTTCTTGCTATCTGCTAGGTTATTAGCATAAATAATGTTACCATAATTAAGTGTTATTACTGTGGTCAGTTATGAGTCAATTTGTTAAGAGTCTATTAGAGATTTGCAGCCGAGACTCTTCTAATTAATATTATAAATACAGGGTTGAGGGATAAGGAGAGGGGGGCAGGAAATTGGTGGGAAGTGTTTGGGAGAGTCCAGGCTATTGAAAGCCTAGAATTAGAAGAGAGTACGCTCTCGAAACCTGAATTATCTTTGTAATCTCACTACTTCCTTTCTAGTAAACTCAAACTATTTTATGCCTAATCTACCTCCGGTACCTATCAATTGGTATCAAAGCTGTTCGATCTTGGTTAACCATGGAAAATTCATCTACGAATAGATGCATTGCAAGAGCAGACGTATACTTAATATGATGGAACACATAAATCAGCTGCTGGATCGAGTTTTGGCAGCAAGAGGCACCGAACCACCACTGAGAGGGGAAGAAAACAGGAAGAGGAACAATGAAGAACCACTTAAATGAAAAGATGAAGTCACAACAAAGCCCAACTTCTCATCACCAATGTTTACGGTGACTATGAATGTAGAGAACAAGTCGTCGAATTTTGTAGGCCATCATCTGATGCAATCAATGCATGATATCCTAGTAGGCAAGCTGGGAATCGAAGGACAGAAATCCAAAGATACACATGGAGAAAACTCATCAGAACTAGAGGACGATAAATCACTGGTAGTGGCGGAAGAAAAGGTGCATCTAGGAAGCACACTTACCAGCACCAAGTCCGGATTTACTTTGATTGCAAACTCGAGAACGATTGAAGAGAAGTCGACTCAGTTGGCCAGCCATGGGCGTAAGTCAAGATCACCAAATTGGGCAATATCTAGCATCAAGAAATCCAAACGAAGGCCCTAGCAACACCATCAAACAGGTCTTTGATATTTCCATTTCCACCGGCAAGCTTCAAACAACTCTAATCCAGAAGCAAATAAGACAGAGGAACTTGCAAGTTCCAAAGGAGCATCAATTGCCCATCTACTGGTTAGATCTGTAAGCAGTGACACTAGGCTAGGATCGAGCATCAATACATGGTTGATGGACGACAAACTCTGCAACAAACATCGTCCCAAATCGAGCAACCTTTCACCAGCAAGATTAACAATAGCTCAAATCATCCTAGCAAGCTCGACAACGCTGTCAGAGACTTAGGCAACCTTTGATTTGGCATACAAACTGCAAGACATTGTTGACTAACAAATGTGGGGAAAAAAAAAGGAGGCACTTTTACTGCTTGAGAGACCTAAAGTTGTGCAACAATTTCTTGTTGAAGATTTCAACTGATTTTATGCAGGGATAATGACTCTGAAAAATGACATAGAGAGGTTCTACTATACGAGAGGGAGAAGGTAATATGGGTTTTCAATTGAGATATGGGGCAGTGTTTGACTTTTATTGGATATATTGCTGATCCTTGGTAAGACATGAAGAAATTGTCAATTTTGATAGCAACATGGAAACACAATAAAAAAGAAAAGGAGAAGTGCGAAAGGGGGAACTATTCAAGAAAGCAGGACATGGAAAGTCACCCAGCAGCTTCAAAAAGTGGAGTGTTTGGATTTGGTTATTAAAAAAAATAAGGGTTCCCGCTTTATTTCTTCTTTTTTATTTCTTCTTTTTTATTTCTTTTGGCTTTTGTGTTTCTTTTAGGAATACATGTTTCCTTTTTAGAGTATCATTTCCATCACCTTAAGGACAAGGTGAGTTGGGGAGGAGAGTAATGTCAGGTTATAAGGATATATAATTTTACTGTAATTAAGTCATATCACTACAGTTAGTTATGAGTCGATTTGTTAAGAGTCTGTCAGGATTTTCTTAGCCTAGAACCTTCTAATTAAGATATAAATAGAGGGTTAAGGGATAAGAGAGGGGGTGAATTAGTGGGAAGTGTTTGGGAGAGTCTAGGACCTCGAATACCAAGAATTGTAATCTTACTACTTCTAGTAAACTCAATCTATTTTCTGCTTAATCTACCTCAGGTACCTATCATTATCAAACAGCAAAAAGACAACAAATTCATAATGAAAGTATAGCGTAAGAGGATATTTGGTCACATTGAAAGAAACTCCAGCACTGATTTTTTTTCCAGCAACTTAAGTCTATAGCAAGGAGAAACACTAACAAATGACCTCACTTCGGAGGCCTTGTGAAACAAAAGACTTCAGCACAAAATGTGCTACCCATGTCTGACAGAAGGCAAATGAGAAGCAAAAACGATTCAGAAAATACTTAATCTAAAATAACGCCATTTATACTTTCCTTGCCGGAAAAGCATCAATATCATATGTAAGAGATAACAATATCAGGATTGCAGACTACTCCTTGAACTAGAGAGAGTAAGTACGCGAATAATAAACTTCCTTTCTCGCTGAATATCTTTCACCTGGAATTCCATACCTTCAAAAGGAAAAGGGACTAATAGCCATCCAATATGCTCTCATTCCATGATGATTTTAGCCCCAGCAGTGTTCATTTTCTCCATTATCTGCTCAGCTTCTTCCTTGGATACTCCCGTCTTAAAAATAGCGGGTGCTTTTTCCACGAGATCTTTTGCTTCCTTAAGCCCTAGATCAGTACAGCTCCTAATTTCCTTGAGAACTTTGAGCTTGGCAGCTGAATCAAATGACTCCAATTTCAAATCAAACACAGTTTTCTCTTCTTTCTTCTCCTCTCTGGAATCCGCTCCAGGTACTTTAGCAGCCATTTCAGCCAATCCAGCTGCGGCACAAGGCTTCATGACACCCATAACAGGAGGGTCATTCATTCCCATTTTCTTCATCAATATAGAAGACAACTCTGCTACTTCAACCAATGTCAATGATGAAACCTCATCAACTAACCTGAACACGCGTTCTGTGGGAGGGCTACGATGAGAAGTAGGATCAAAGTTTGCAGGATCATAATCGGCCGGAAGCTTCCGCTGGTCAATTTCCTTTTCCTCGACCTCTTCCTCTTCTGCCCTGGCAACCTGAGCATAAGTTCGGCATATCCAATCGGACTTAAAAGGTTCTGATTCAATTGTTTGGAAAATGTAGGGCTTTGGGCGATACGCAATAGGCAAATGCCGCGTCAACCTAGAAATCAAACTCATTTCTAAGGTAAGTATCCTTCTATAGAACCCGACGCAAAGACTCGTCCTTACCAACGAGACATCAATACACTGTTATGAAAGAAGTAACGCCCGAAATCTCGACGACCTACAACAGGATTCACTGCTGGAAATCCAACAACAAAAGAGAAAGAATTAATCGTTGCTTGGATGGGGAAGGTTACTACCAGCTGGGATAGACAAAGTGAATGTGATACGCGAAAAGAGTAAAGAGGAGAGAGAGAAAGTACCTGCGATGCCGACGCCGTTCGCCTGTAGCAGGCACCGACCGCGAATGAAGAAATGAACACTACCGTCCAACTTCAAGCAGGTTTTGTTTTGCACTCGGTCGGATAGGGATGTCATGTCATGGAAAATCGGATATCTTCTATCTATTATCTAAATTTAATAAAAAATATATATTTATATTTATATTTAAATTTAGTAGATATTTTTTTTTTATATCTATATTTATATTAATTTATATATCTATCAGATTTCGAGTAAAATCTATTAATTATAATGTAAAAATCAATTAATGTTATAATTATATATTTAAATTATTAAATTTTAATTATATATTTACTTTTAATCTTAGAAAATATATTTAATGTTATATTAATGAGGGTAAAAATATAATTTTATATTCGATAAACGGATATGGGTACGGATACGAATTTAACAATCCCTTACCCATAGTTATACCCAAATCCGACGGATATTTATCCTCTTCCTCCATATACATACCCATATCTGTTTATCCATATTCACTTACACATCCAATGAATAAAATCAATCGAGTTTCAGATAAAATCCTTCTGATTGCCATCCCTAACTCTGATTACTAATAATGAGAAAAATGAATAATATCTACCTATCTTTTGTGGTGACTAAAAATTAGAAATGGATGAGCCGGTACAACCGGATGTTAGCATATCTGTGGGTACGAAAGTATCTGATTTAAAATTTTATGTATAGATTATAAAAAATGTAAAAATTGTTTGAATTAGTATAATATAGTTTATCTGGTATATTATGAATGGCATCGTTTCGATCATGAAGAAAAAGAAACTAAAGGCTATTGGAACTCATTTTATTCGGTGGACTGATTAAATCAGAATCTAAACAAATTATTATGGATTATAGTAATCAAAATTTAAATGAAAGTAATTTCCAATCAAACCAATATCGAATTGATTAAACCAAATATTAGCCACTATATCAAATTAATTTTCAGTCTAATATTTAAAATATTGATCTTTTGTTGCTAAAAATGAATTGTGGGATTATTGCTAAGAAAGGAAATATAAATTATAAGAAGTGAAATTCTAGTACACTAGTTAAGAAATGCTTAACCAAATGAAAAAATTCTAGTACATTGATCTTAAACTATTTTAAAACTTGGACCATGGATTAACTAGTTTAGCTCGGCCCAATCCATGGCCTATGCTCACCTTCTCTCTTTTGGGCCAAGACTTAGCTCGACTTCAGCCAGTCCACTTTACTTGCCCCTGTTTCTTTTCTTGGCTTCCCCAAACCATTAATACATCAGTCGTTCTTTTTCAAACCCATCCTCTCTCTTTCTCTCCGAGTGCACTTTCTATTTCCTCTCTAACCTTACTTCATCTTTGCTCGTTCCCCATCTTTAGTTTTTCAAAATTAGAAGGCGAGGAACTTAAATTCTTCCCTTCCTAAATTTTGAGGCCATTAATCTTTTACCATTATATTTAGGCTCCCCTCCTTTATTTTCGTCGAGCAGTTTATCCATATATATATTATGCATCTATAATGGAGCGAGGGGGTATGTTGTAATTTTTAGTGTTATAAAACCAAAGATTAGTCCTTCTTATTCTACTAAAATTGTTGATTACAATGGAAAGCATGGAGATTACTTTGGGTTTAGAGAGAACGATTATGTTCTCGCAGCCCATTTGGCTAATCGATTGCAATTTTGCTAGTTAGGTTTGGTTAAACTGGTATCAGAGCTTTTACGGTTAATGGGTTGGCATTAAAAGGGTATATTGCTCTCATTTTCTGTCATTTATATCTGTTTTCATCGATCTATGCTAATCCATGTATTCTATCATTATTTGAGTTGATAGGGATCCACTAGTGCTCACTTGGTGTAAGTCGAAGGTTAACGGATGACGAGGCAGTTCTAGCAGTTTCATCGTCTCCTCCACATGTAAAGCCATGGCCTTGTGATCTTGGCTTAAATTATTGGTATACGAGTCCAGTGTTGGTAACTTTTTCTCTAGATTCAATTTGTTGAAAAAAAACTTTTCCGAGTGGGTTCAAATTGGCTGAAAATTGAATAGAATATTTGTTTTGTTGCAGTGTTTCGACTAAGGGGTATTAAGAATGAACTATGTGTTCTGTTTTGTTATCTCATATAGTATTGGCCTCCTTCATTTTTGTTTCTTTTCTATTTGTCTTTATGTGTGGTTTTTTCAAACTTGTGATGCTACCTTCTTAGCTATATCGGGTCTTGCTAGGAGATTATGGGGTCGCACTATTTACATCCGGCTCACCGCTTCTATTTTCCTATTTAACTTGTTTCGGGTCATCCGACTTTATGATTTCTATTCTCTATGGTGCACCGATTCTTTTTTCTTGTAATTACACAAATTCTACTCTCTTGCTTATTCCCTTGTTCTATTTTCTTATATTTGTTTAGATTTTATTTTCTTATAATGAGCATTGATTCTATTTCTTACTACTTTGCCTGCTAACCTTGTTTCCACTTATACACTATTTTTTTTTCTTTACCTAGCTATTCATATTGTTATCAATCGTATCTACATGAAGTATTACTATTTACTCATTACCTCTTAGCTTAATTAGAAGAAGAAAAAATTATGGCCTCTGATTTGCCTATTGACTTGTTCATGTCACTTGTTGAGAAATTCAAAAGCTAATACAATTAGGAATATTGAGGCCAGGATCACCAATGAGGACTATGATTGAAATGTAAACCAACATAGAACTTACAATCGTAATCAACAAAACATAGAAAATGTTGATCAAGAATCTATGGGAGGTGATGAGCAACTCAATAATTGGAATCATAGGGTTAACCATAATGGGCAAGATAGGGGTTTAAACGGGATCAAGCTAAAAGTCCCTCAATTTCGGGCCTTAGTGACCCCGATTCTTACCTCAAATGGGAACTTGTTTTCGATTGTCATACCTACTCCGATGAGAAAAAAGTCAAGTTAGTTGTGGTTGAATTTTTGGGCTAGTCAACATCTTAGTGGGGTAATCTTTTTAGGGATCAAGAACACACTTATGAGCCTCTTATCACCTATTGGCCCCAACTTAGGGAAATAATGAGGCATAGGTTCATTCCGCCTCATTATACGCGTGACCTATATTAGAAGCTTCCATTTTGTAGACAAGGCCCTAGTTTTGTTGATGAATACTATAAGGAAATGGAAATACTCCTTACTAAATTAAACTTTTATGAGGAAGATGAATCCACCATGGATTGCTTCCATTAAAGCTTGAATTTTGACATTGCTAACCAAGTGGATTTACATACTTATGACTCTATAGTATGGCTTCTTAATCATGTTGAAAAAAAACTGAAATCATCTTGAGGCAATAACCACTTCATTTCTCAAAATAAGAGCTCTTGCTCCCATCCTCCTGAATCTTCCTTTATAGTCAAACCCTTTGAACTTCCAAAAATTGAGGGATTTCAACCCACAAAACTCCTTTAAGTTCTCCCTCTGAAAAGGCAAAAGTGATTACTATTCTTAGTAGCTTTGGGTTATCTCAAAACATAAAATGTTTCAAAATTAAGGTCACAGACATGTATAAGCTTAATTTCCTAACAAAAGAGTTATGATAGTTCAAGACGGTGAAATTATTTCAGATTTCAAAAATGAGCATGAAGTACCCAGCAAGACTAATGAATTTGATTGTGATTTTGAGTACCCTAAGGTTGAGTATTTCATCATTAATAGGTCTCTTAACTCATAAGCTAAGATTGAACCAAACTTAGAGCAAAGAGAAAACATCTTCTACACACGGTGCTAGCCATAATGATAATCTTATCATTGATAGTGGTAGTTGTGTCAATGTGGCTAGTATAGAGCTGGTTCATAAGCTGAGTCTTCCTACCACTAGGCACCCCCGTCCCTATATAATTCAATGGCTAAATGAAGTTAGAGAAATTAAGATCAATAGACAAGTCCTTTTGAGTATCAAAATTGGTCGATATGAGGATGATGTTCTTTATGATGTGGTGCATATGCATGCTAGTCATGTCCTCCTTAGATGTATCTAGCAATTTGATAGGCGAGTTGTTCATGACAGTTACAAAAATAGGTGCACTGTACACAACGATGATAAGAAGTACACTTTAGGTCCACTTTCTACTACCCAAGTTACGGTGGACCAAATCAAGCTAAAGGTTGAATATGATCGTAGGAAAGATGAGTCACCTCCTGAATTTGACCTTGTGGATAAGGATAACAACAAATGAAAGGCTAGTTTCTTTGCTTGTAAACGGGACATTACTCATGCCTTTTTCCATAACATTCCTATCTACATGATGGTCTACAAAGAGTGCTTTGAGTCCTTTCCTGACCATATCAAGTCCCTTCCTCTTAATATCCACAACCTAATTTTTGAATACTCTGACCTCTTCCCTGAGGAAGTTCCTAATGGGCTCCCTCCTCTTAGAGGAATAGAACACCAAATCGATTTCATCTCAGTCTCTAGCATCCCAAACCATCCTACTTATCGAGCTAACCTTGAAGAAGTAAATGAGTTAAAAAGGTAAGTTACTGAGTTGCTTAAGAATGGATACATAAATGAAAGTATAAGTCCATGTGTCATGCCCGTTCTCTTTGTTCCAAAAAAAGATGGAACGTGGCATATGTGCATTGACTCTTACACTGTGTATAAGATTACCATTGAATATCTTTACCCCACTCCTCACTTGGATGACATGCCATATCGATAAAATGGGAGCATGATTTTTTTTTCCAAAATTGATTTAGAAAGTGGGTATCACCAAATTCAGATGCAGTCGGGTGATGAATGGAAAAGCACATTTAAGACCAACTTTGTCCTGTATAAGTAGCTTGTTATTTCTTTTGGGCTCTCTAATGATCTTAGCACTTTCATGCACTTAATGAATCATGTGTTATGTGAATTTATTAGCAAATTTGTCGTTTTTTACTTCGATGACATCCTTATCTATAGCAAATGCCATGATGACCATGTCATGTATATTAAACTTGTGCTAGACATCCTTAGGTAAGAACATTTATTTTCCAATGTATCTAAAAGTTGCTTTTATCTTGAGAGTGTGGTATTTTTGGGCTTTGTGGTGAGAAAAAATGGGATACACGTAGATGAAGAAAAGGTTAAACATTAAAGAGTAGCATATCCTTAAGAATGTGGCTCAAGTTAGGAGTTTCCATGGCTTGTGTGGCTTTTATAGGAGGTATTGAGAAAATAGGTTATGCATCCCTCGTAGCTCATTTACGTAGTTGCTTCTATATAAATCCTATGGGGTGGGCTAATGGGTCACTTTGTCTATGCTAAGACCCATGACATACTTATTAAGCATTTTTATTGGCCACATATGAAAAGGGATGGAATACGGTTTTATGCTAATTGTGTTTCATGCAAGTGTGCTAAGTCGACTACACATCCCCACGACTTGTACATGCCTCTCCTTATTCCTATCTTGCCTTAAACTGATTTGTCTATGGACTTTTTCTAGGCCTTCCTCACACCAGAAAGAATAAAGACTCTATCATGGTAGTCATAGATCACTTTTCAAAATGGCACACTTCATCCATTGCCATAAGACTAATGACGCTACCATAATTGTCGAATATTTATTCTCTAACATAGACAAGCATCATGGCACCCCTAGGACCATTATATCTGATAGGAATGTTAAGTTCATCTCTCACTTTTAGCTAACCCTTTGGGGAAATTAGGTACAAAACTCTTTTCTCCACCTATTGTCACCCAAAAACTAATGGGCAAACTAAGGTCATTAATTGTACCTTGGAAAACATGCTTTGAGCTATTCTTGATAAAAATTCCAAATAGTGGGAGTCCTCTCTACCCCATATTGAATTTGCTTACAATTGGACTCTCCATTCAACCAACAATAAATCTCTGTTTGAGGTTGTTTGCATTTTTAATCCACTCACACCTTTAAACTTATCCTTGTTACCACCATCATAATGTGTGTCAAACAATGTCGAATTATGTGCTAAATCCCTCAAATAGCTCCATGAATTAGTCTTTGCACACATTCACAAACAGAATATAAATATGGTTAATCGCACTAATCGCTATAGGAAGAAGGTTATGTTTCAACAATGTGACCTCATTTGGGTCCATTTGCATAAATATTGGTTTCCAAATCACCAAAAGGGTAAGCTTAACCCTCAAGGTGATGGGCCTTTCATGGTCCTTGAACGAGTGAACGATAATGCCTATAAAATTGACTTGCTTGGAATGTGTGGTGCCATACATCCCACCTTTAATGTTTATGATCTATCTCCTTTTGTTGATTTTGTGTAGGTTTTAAGGATGAAATCATTTCAAGAAGAGGGGATGATACAAACATCTCATCATTAAACACTATTCTCAATCCTATTTTGAATTATCCTGATTTATTTTATGTCTATCCTAATAATTTTGTGTTTTTTGTGTTTAGGGCAGATTAGTGAATGGAGATGGATTAAAGAGATATAAGCATCAAGTTAAATGCATGATGATCGGATACTATTAGTATTAACTTTTGTAAATGTAGTAGAATAGGGGTTATCGGACTGTAAGTAAGTTGGGTCTGATAACTAGCCCATTTTTTTTATTCTCACTATTTTTGGATATTAGTAATATCTTGTGGGTGTGTGCGTAAGTGGCCGATGATGATTACATTTTAAACCCATTGATATTAGTCTTAGGCTTAGCAACATTGAACTTGTCCTTTCGTCCTTAGGGGCTTGTAGAGGTATAACCCAATTGCCACCCTTAAGAAAAAATGAAAATGAAATCTATTTCTTAAATTGTTTTAAAACTTTGACCATGGATTACCTGATTTAGATTGGCCTAATCCATGGTCTATGCTTACCTTTTCTCTTCTCAGTTGGGACTTGGCTTAACTTTGGCTAGTCCACTTTACTTGCCCATGTTTCTTTTATTGTCTTTCACTAACCCTAATTGCATGAATTGTTCTTCAAACCCATCCTCTCTCTCTTTCTCTAATGGTGCCTTCTCTTTCCTCTTCAACCCTCCTTCATCTTTACCCATTCCCCATCTTCCATTTTTCATAATTGGAAGCCAAAGAACTTAATTTCTTCCTTTCCCAATGTCTAAGGCCATTAATATTTTACCATTATCTTTAGGCTCCCCTCCTTCCTTTTTGTTGAGCAGTTTATCCATTTATATATGCATCTGTAATGGAGTGAGGGGGTACATTGTGATTTTTGCTGTTATGAAACTAGAGATTAATCCTTTTTTCTACTAAAATTGTTGATTATGATGACAAGCATGGATATTACTCCTGGTTTGGGAAGAACGATTACATTCTCACAGCCTCATTTGGTGAATCGATTACAATTTTACTAGTTGGGTTCGGTTTAAGATGTTTGAGGCTAAATCCTATGATGATAAGAAGTCTTTCAATGTCGTAGTCCTTAAGTTAAAAGGGCGTGCTTATTTGTGGTGGGAGAAATTAGTGCATAAAATGGAAAGTAAAAGGAATGTCCAAGCTGAGGAGTTGGACAAAGATGAAGAAGTTGATGAGGGAGAGGTTCTTAATATATTCTTATGCTCTAGTCCTTCACAATAAAAATATCTTCTTTAATACAAGGGCCCATGAGTGTAGAAGATTATATTAGGGAGTTTGAAAAGCTCATTGTAAGACTATGATTAGAGGAAGTGGAGAGGCAAACAATGTTAAGATTCTAAGAAGGTTTAAGGAGTGACATTGCTAGAAAGGTGGATTTTTACCAATATTACAACCTAGATGAATTATTTCATCTAGCCATTAAGGTGGAGAAGCATAAAAAAGAAAAAAGAGGTTCGAAATTTGGGGTATTAAAATCAAACCAAGGCACTCATAGGGAGTGTAACACCCCCAAAATTCACTACTGAAAAATTTCGTTTTATTAAAAGATAATAGCGGAAGCAGATAAATAAAATGTGGACTTTGGGAGTATTACCGCCACACTTAGTACCAGACCGGTTCACTCATACCGTTCCAGTACCAAGTGCTAAGGCTAAGAAAATGAAATACAATTCGAAAGACATTCAACATGCATAAATCAGAGTAAATTGCAAGAACTTCAACATATTCAAATCAGAGTAGCGCACCAAATCGTTTTCAGGAATAAAATCCACCAATGGTGGTCACTTCAACAACGTTAACATTTAAAACCAAGAATTTAAATGAGAAAGAGAAAAAGCCATGATACCGAAAAATTCCTTACTCTCCTTCCCGTAACCCACTTGAGTAGCACCTGAAAATACCTACAAGGGCACTGCCCATTGAATAGGCAGGGGCCCCATAAAGGGAATCCCTTCAGTACTACGGTACTGAGTAACCCTTTAATACCACACTTAAAGATAGGCCCGCATATGACACATAATGCAAACTACACACATAAATAATATGAGGTGCATGCATAACAATAACATACATAATACTTTATAAGTCAAGATCAATACTTTGGGCCTTAAGCCATTATTCTGTCATTAATCCATCAATATCATATTTTATATCCATGTGAGTACGAGAACCCCACTATTATAGCCGGTGGACCGGAAGTCAACACACAGGGCAGAACGCACCTGACCACTATTATTTGCCGGTGGACCGGTCTGGCCCCGACTCACATGGTGTTCCACTATAAGTGATTAGTATTTTTCCATAATCTTATTCACATACATAACTGATTTTATTGAGCTCGGGACCCCCACTATTTTAGCCGGTGGACCGAAATATATATAAAATCGTCATCCAGGGCACAACGCTCCTGGCCACTATTATAACCGGTGGACCGGTACTCAATATCACATACCAGGGCAACACGCTCCTGGACCACTATTATAACCGGTGGACCGGTACTCAATATCATAATCATCTGGGCCCGGCTCATTAATATTCCACTTTCAATAGTAGTATCTTTCTTTTATTTAATCAGCACATCAATCATATTTATTTGCCTCGAATGGGAGATCGATAACCCGGGACACAAAGGTACACCGGTCGTACCGGTGCATATCAGTGCCTCAGTACCCTTTAACCATGAACCCAAGGACGCAAAGGTACCCTGGTCGTACTAGTGCATAAAGCTGACACAGTACCCTACCGACAAGGACACCTAATCCATAAGTATGCATACCCCCTAACTAGGTCCGTAGAGCTAGGAAGAGTAAGATATAGGGTCTGGCTGGGGCACAAAGGCACACCAGCAAATACCAGAATAATCGTGGACTAAACCACGTTCTTAGGGCAGCGACCCCTAAGGAGTCACCATTCCCGATCTCGAGGTCTTTCACTTTAAGTAATAGTATCTTAATTAAGGTGATCACGAAAAGCACGATAATCCGATACTTATTCACTTTCAATCGTTCTGATATCATTAATCGTTTCTTATTCAGATGATTATCCAGGATGTCACAGAGAAACCCTCAAGGCCATACTAATCATTAGATACTCTTACTTGGCTAATCAGCATTATTTAATCATATTAATGTTCCACAATCTCAAAGGCATGTCAGGTACAAACCACTCATTTTCTCTTTTCTTATATAATTGTTAAGTATCAATTCCTTACTTGATAAATTACCACATTACCCTTAAGGTTGCATAATTACCAAATTATCCCTTGTCCACTTTAGATTACCAAATTGTCTCCTACACTTTTTAGATCACCATACACCCCTCATAATTACTACACTTATCATATTTCCCTTTTGGTTGGTTATATTACCAAATCGCCCTTCTCCTTTGTTATAATTACTAAATTGCCCTTGAGTTGGATAAATTACCAAATTGCCCTTCTCCTTATCATAATTACCATTTTACCTCTCTCAATTATTTTAATTTCCATTTACCCTTTTCAATTATCATAAATTCCAAATTAACCTTCCTCATAATTAATTTACCCCTATTCATAATTACAATTACCAATTTTACCCTTCTCCATATTTAAAATTACCATAATGCCCTTTAATTGGTTAGTTTACCAAATTACCCTTCTATAGCATCATACTTATCCAATTACCCTTCTACAATCATAATTTAATTTCTAAATTACCTTTGGTCGTTATCATAATTACCACGTTACCCCTTACTCCCAAGTTTACCATAATATCCTTTTATTTACAAAATTACCATTTTACCCCTTACATCCAATTTTACCATAATATCCTTTTATTTATGAAAATTACCACCATACATCTTTTACTTTACAAATTACTATTTTACCCCTTCACATCCAAGATTACCATCTTTATCTTTCCTTACATAATTACCATTTTGCCCTTCTTTTCCAAATTACCATATTACCCCTTTACTTATAAATTACCACTTCACCATTCACTTATAAAATTTACCATATTACCCTTTACTTATGAAATTACAATTTTGCCCCTCTACCTCCAAAATTACCATAGTGCCCTCCTTCATCCAAAATTACTATTTTACCCCTACTTCCAAAATTACCATTTTACCCTTCTTTCTCACAACTTACAATTTTATCCTTTACTTGTAAATTATCATTTAACCATTTAATCATAAAATTTCCATATTATTCTTTTATCTCAAAAATTACCGAAATACCCTTTTCACTTATAAAATTTCCACTCAACCCCTTTATTCACCATTTTTATGAATTTACTAACACTACATAAAATAATGATATTAATACTTCATTTTTATCATCTAAGTCTACCAACTTGTCATTTTTCAACATAATACTCATTAGCAACTACACACATTGATTTATATACCTCATAAGCATAATTACTAAAATACCCTTAAACAATAACATCAATTATGCATTAACAACATGGTACATCATAAACAAGTATTTAACATTTCTATCCATATTCCAACTCCTTCTTTATTTAACATACCTACATATGGCACAAAAGTTATCATGTTTTTTCTTTTTGACAAACAATATAAGAAACCATAAACATATCATGCTAAGCATACAAAACATGCATAAAATCATACTAAACCCTAAATGTGCTAGCATGTGTTTTTCCATATATTTAAGAGAGGATTAACGGTTACCTTAATCCCGCAAAATATCAAATCTTACCAAGCATAATTAGCAACTCAACACCTAAAAATAATATCCATCATATTTATGTTAGAAATAAGAATCCAAGTATAAAACTTTATAAATTTTAATTAATAAAACACTTAACATAAAATACCATTATACCTTAAAAATTAGCCAAATAATTTTTTTAAAATGAAGGGGAGCTCACGCTGCATGAGCAGCGTGAGTTTCATGCAGAAAAGAGAAGGGAAAAGGCTCAAAGAGGGGTGAAGGAAGCAAGATTTATCATTTTCGGGTTAGGGTCTTTAGGCTAGAAAAGAAAGTGGTTAGAGGAGGTTCTAAGGCAGGGGAATGGTGCAGAAGTGTAGAGGGGGTGTAGGTGGAGGCTAAGGGTGGTTTCACGGCGGCTTAAGGAGGCGGAGACGGCGGCGGCAAGGCGGCGAAGTTGGCTGCCGAGAAGGGTCGAGGGGGAGGGGATGAGAAGGAAGGAAAAGGAGAGGGAAAAATGGAGGGGTTAAAGGGCTGTTTTTGGCTAACTAATGCATGGCGGTTGTAGAGGGGGTTGCAGGGTGTCGAACGGTGGGTTGGGTGGTGGCAGAGGTGGCCGGAAGGCGGCGGAAGCGGCGGTTGCAGGTGGCTCGGCGGTAAGGGGAAAAACTGGGGAGAAAAAGGAAGAGGAGGAGAAGAGAGGAAGTGCAGGGCTCGAAGGGGCGGCGTGGTGGTGCAGGGTGGTAGTGGGTGGTGGCAGGAGGCGGCGCAGGGGTTGGTCTTGGTGGTTCGAGCGGCGGCGGGCGGCGGTGATAAAAAAAATGGGGGACGAATGGGAGGAGGAGAAAAGAGAGAGGATGCTCGAGATGAAGAGGTGAGGCTCGAAAAAAAAATGGGGAATGAAGGGCTTGTGAGCTGAAGAAAAAGAAGAGGGAGAAGAGAGGGGCAGGGATGGTCGCGTGATCGACGCTGTAGGTGGCAGGGGAAAATTGGGACGAAGATGGAAAGGGAGAGAGGCACGGGAGTTGTGGTCCAGGGGCCGGTTTGGCTTAAAAAAAGAAAGAAAATGACGGGGGGGAGTTAGAGGGAGGTAGGTGGCGGCCGGGTTGCAGGTGGCGAGATGCTCGACCATGGCAGAAGAAATGGTCGGGCGTGGGAGAAGAAGAGAGGCGAAGAAGAAAGGGATGGCGGGTGGTCGGACCGGCGTAGGAAAGAAGAGCAGCCCGACCGGTCCAAAGGAAAAATAAAGAGGGACGTTGGGTTGCTGGACGGCGTGCGAGGAGGAGTGGCTAGGGGAAGAAGCAGGCTGGAGGGACGGGCTGGACGTGCGTCAGACACGGGCGAGGAAAAGGCAGAGGCGGGCCGAAGGCCCAATCGCGCGGGGAGGAAGGAAGCAGGCCGGTGCGGGCGGCCCAAGGAGGAGAAAAAGAAAAAAAAGAAGAGAAGAAAAGGAAAAAGGGGAAAAGGGGAATAGAAAAATAGAAAAAGTAATTTAATTAAATTTATAAAATCATAAAATATAATATTCTTGGTAAATTATTTAATTTAATAATTTAATTTATTATAATCTAATATTTTAGTTTAAAAAGGATAAAGGTGGTAAAATATTAGTTTGGAAAATTATTTAAATAGAATAATATGATAAATAGCAAAATATTTATTTTTAATTTATTAAATACTCTTATCCAAATTTACATACTCTAAAATCCATAAAATAATTAAAATAATAATTTTACAAGCTAATTTTATTTCAATTAAAGTTATTTATTAGAATATAGGTTTTATAAAATTTTGGGGAATTACAGTACCTTAGAGGTACTCTAGACATTGATAATTTACTAGGGGATATCAATACTAAAGGGTTTGGTTACTTATGTGGTTAGCTTCAGCTTAGAGTTATGTTCATTCTAGTGTTTGACTTTGGCTTGGACTTATGTCCGCTTTGGTGATTGGCTTCTACCTAGACTTTATGTCTCTTTATTTGGATAGGCTTCCATGGTATGTGAGACCATGGGGTAGTACACAATACATCGCTCGATGATAAAATTTAAATGATAAGTAAATGAATGATACAATTAGAGTAGTGAATAAGTGGAATAACAAATAAATGAGTAATGAGGGGAATAATGGTTGGAATAACCAAAAAGGATAAATGCTGGTAAGTACACTTAGATAATGGCTTAAATGACAAACTAGTTAATAATTGGAAGGAATGAATGGATGTTGACTTATGTCAATATATGAATAAGGAAAATGTATTATTTAATGGATTGAGAAATTCAAAAATAAACCCTAGTTGTTGCTTGGATTAATATATTTAGTACATGTGTGAATACTTATGTGATAGTAGGCATAATATATTCTATATTGCCTAAGATATGCATGATAGCATAGTTTGATGCATCATTATTTTACATATATGGTATAGTATGACACATGTTAAATATGATATCCCTTTAATAATAAATTTTGCATACTTGTGTTTCTGTTGAGGTAGCAACTTTGCTTTCTTTGTACATAGCTTATTAATGTGCCACTTTACTTGGTTACTTGCTCAATCCCATGATCAAAGGGCCATGTGTAGGTTCTTGGGGATGTCTAGTAGTGGGCCTAGCTTAATTTCGGCTCGAGGCATAAGAATATGGATGTTTGGAGGTTTTTGTGGGGTCTATGATGGACCATGGTCTTGGGGGTCCTAACGTCATTTTAATATAACCCCATCACCTAAATTCATTTGTCTTACTGCATTTATTTGGTTGTGGACCAATGAGGTCCTATGTACACAATCCTTTAAATGTTTATGTAATTCATGTTTACACACTCTATTTTAGATAGGTTGGTTGGTTTAGTTTTGTATTTGATGTGGGTTAGGGGGCAGATGCCTATCCTATGTTAAGTACGACTTTAGAACCCCATTTTTCCTAAGGGTATTTTCAACTTCCACATTATTTCAAATAAAAAATTTCATTAATAAAAAATTGGGGTGTTACAAGGATGATGCAGTAGCATCGCCTACACATGATAATAATAATCTATTCATTAATTTTTCTAATTAGGGAGAATTTAAAACTCTCTTTACTTGGACTAATGTATGAGCTAGATTATTAGGAGCAATGCAATGGCCAATAAAATACATCAACTCACCACCTTTTCTTTGCTTCATTATGGCTTGAATATGGCTTGGAATTAGCCATGAGAAGCTCAAAACCCACTAGCATACATCAACCTTATTTTATTTTCAATATTTGAAAATCAAGAAGAAAAAAGGAGCATGCAGATCTGATTTGTGCAGCAAGATTTGGGGTCTATTTTTTGTGATTTCCAAGATATTAATTAGAATAATTAAGGTTTCAAGACGTCCCATTTCCAAACCAAAAAAACTGGCCAAGAATGGAGCATCGGGAAGGGTTATTTTTCTTCATTTGGTTAAGCATAACCTAAAGTAATGTACTAGAATTTCCCTTATTATAATTTATATTTCTTGAGCCTAATACTAGTTTGTAAGCTAATTGTACCAGCTATTATGCATTGGGAAGGATTGCAATGGTTTGAAAATTAGCTCCTGAGCTTAGGGTTTGGGTTAGTTTCTTCCCTACCATAGTTAGCTTATATTAGAGTCATATTTAGTTAAGTTCGTAAACCATATGGTTACCTAAGGGTTAGTTGTGTCTTTGTAATATTTTTTCTTAGCCTCTTACACTCTTTATATGAGTCAAGAGCTTAATGGAATGAGGACATCAACCTTTTGGCATATTTTAGGTTTTCAAACCCCCTATCTAAAGCTTAGTGCATAGCTTTATTATCCCTCAAAAATCTTACATTCTTTATCTTAACTATTAATACCTTTAGTGGTGATTCTAAGTATCTGATATCATGATTTACTTGTAGATCAAATTCATTCTTCTGTTCTATTCTCTATTCTTTTTTTTTCTCTTTTTCTTGGAATTCAGTCCAAATTTCACAATCAACACTTAGCATGATCCAATTTATTTAGTAATTATGCATCACCATATAGCTACATGCAGGCAATTTAGGGTGTAACTCCCCAATTTTTCACTACCAAAAAAATTCCTATTAAAATATTCATGTAAACATAAATATGAAATCACTCCTAAGAAAAATGATGTGTTATTACTATACCTAACATTGGATAGATGACCTACCATTCATCTCATTTTAGATACAAAGCTAAACATCTAACCAAACAAACACAAGGAATAGATTGTGCAAAACACATAATATAAAAAGATAGTAAGTGTTAGGGTTTACAAAACTAACATCATATCAGGTATAAAAAAAATGAAAACACATAAAGAGAGTGATCACTAAAATAGAACAAAATAAAGAAAAGTTTCGGTCTCTCAAGGCCTAACAAGAAAGACAGCTATGAGAACGTCCACTCCAACTTGTGTAACACACCCATTTTTAGCACTTAAAATTTTTATTTTAAATAGTTAATTGTGGAAGCTAAAATATTGAAATGTATTGTATTACCACCACACTTAGTATAATTTCTACTTCCTCAACTATCCTTATAACAAGTGCTAAAGCTAAAATATTACTCTACTTAACTTAATAACAACAATCATATTAACATAATAAAGATTACTTTACAGGTAAACATTGTTTATGATATAACAAGATTAGACATTGGTTACAAAATTCAACAAAAAATAAATATATAAGGTACACAAGAGTGTAGGAATATCCAAATATAAAGATACTGTATAGCACATAAGATAATCTTAGCTTTTAACCCCAAAAATACTAGCTTTCAAGTTGGATTTACAAGCAATCCACTAAAATTACAATTACTCATTGAATATGTAAAAACCCCAAAATTTAAAACTAAAAATTTCATTTATAGAGTTACTCATGGAAGCTGCAACAATAAAACTAAGGCTCTTACCACTATAGTTGGTAGAGAAAATAAAAACAATTAACATCATTTCAAAAAAAACAAACTATTAATTGTTATAAAATTAACATCAAAATTAGCACCAACAATACCAATAACATACTAGGTGGGGATCAAAGGCACAATACCAAACACAAGTAGGTATGAAGGCTACTGTTGAACCATAGGTAGACATGAAGACTACTATTGAACTACAAGTAGGCGTAATACCAAACCATAGGTAAGCACGAAGGTTACTACCGAACCTTAGGTAGGCATAAAGGCTACTATCGACCAACCTAATAATCCAATAATTATCATTTTCAATTTAATTTACTTGGGGAAAGATCATATCAACTAGGAGACACTACGGTACTTTGGTCATACCAACACTATAATACTCCATCCCAAAATCCTTCAAAATGTGTTTAAAATTATGTTGATATAAAATAAATTAGTATTGATTGTGGTATGGGATTAAACATTTAATATAAATGTGAATTTTAGGTGCACGAATCGATTGGTTTACATAACTAATTGATTGGTGTGCTGAGAAATTGATGTTCTTGTTCTCGACAATCTATTAGTTCGCCTAAAACAATCTACTTGTTGTCCTACTATTTCAGATCTATTTCTAATTTTAATTCAATTGTTTCTCTAATGTTTATGAAAATAATTATAATTAGAGTCCAACTATGCTAATAAGCATGTTTAGTCCTTTGGGATTATTTTTACATTATTTATATCATTACATAATTTTTATTAGCCAAAATTTTCTAAAAAGTACTATTAAGGTAAGCCTCACCTTCTCTCTTTTCCCTCACATATCCCTCTCTCTTATAGCAGCTGGGGTGCGAGATTGACTTTATGCACCATCCACAAACTTACCAACACACTACCATACTTACTCCTGACTACACTTGATCCTCAACACCCCATCAAGTTGGCTCTCACTTCTTGATTGCCTACACTCAACCGCACTAGTCTCATCTCCCTCTCTCCTATGAATATCAAGCCAACATTTTCTCTATACCTTTCATTTCTGATCCATTTTCATTTCTCACTTATTGTTCTTGCTCTATTTTCCCTTTTATTGGTGGAAATATTTTTCAAGTGTTGAACATCCCTTCATTTTTCCCTCTTTGCCTCTCTATTGAGAAAAATAGAGACTTGATCTGGTTTTCTCCCTTATTTGTGCAAGCATTACATTCCCTTTTCTTCTTCTAATCTTAGTTTTAGTTCTCTTTCTTTCCTTAAGAAAGGAAGAGTTAAGGATGAAGGTTTTAGTTCTTTCCTTAACACCCTATTTTTGAGAAAAAAGGTTGTATTTCGTGATATTCTTCTCATTCTGATTGTTCTTTGATTTTAATGAAGTTTTACAATCAAAGTTCTCTTAAGAATCAAAGTTCTACTAGATATCGATCAAGTAGGAGCTTTGTGTTAGAAGAATTACGTCAAGGTAATATATTCTTATCTAACATAAATGGGGACCTTTGGTCTATTGGGGTTCCATATGTTTGGTGTATGTGTGAGTATGATCTAATTTGTATTATATGATCTAAGCATGTGGTATAAGTCTTCCTAATTTAGCATTGCTGGATTTCTTTGATTTTATGCATAAGTTGGCCCCTTGAGCATGATTCATTCAAGTATGTATATTACCATGCATCCATGTGATTCTATGTTTGTAGCATGTTTTGTTATATATTATATGATATAGAAGCATGCTAGGACTAATATAGTAAACTGTAGTAAATTTTAGTATGTATATCCCAAGTTTAGGTTGTAATACCCTAAAATTATAAAACATAGAATTTAATAGTTAATCCTCATTTGGGATAATTTAATTTTTTAAATTATTAATTTAATTATTTTATGGATTTTTGATTTATAAAAATGGCTATTATTATTTAATAAATTAAAATAATTTTTTTTTTATTTTACCATACTCTTTTTATTTAAATAATTTGAGATACTAAAATTATACCCTTAAATTAATATCATCAACTTTAAATATATTAATTTATTAACATAATTTATCTATCTAGATAATTAAATACCCTAATTCCAAAAATTATTTTATTTTTATTTTCCCCTTTTCCTTTTTTTCTCCTTTTTCCTCCTTTCTCCTTTTTCTTCTTTTCTCCCTTTCCTTGGGTTATCCGACCTACTTCTTCTTTACCCCCCAATGGGCCACTAGCCCTCTCTCCCTTCCTTATCTGTCTAATGCCCTTCCCATCTTTCTTTTCTCCCTTATTTTTTCCCTAGCTGGGCCAGCCCAACCTTCCTCTTCCTTTCCCCCTTCTCCCTTCTGAGCGCTGGCCGACCCGCTCTTCCTTTCTCCCCGCCCAAATAGCCTGCCCCCTTCTTCTTCTTCTTCTTCTTCTTCTTCCTCCTCCTCCTTCACCTTGCACATCAAGCCCCAATGTCTGCACCTACTCCCCTACAACTCTCCCTCCTCTACACCTACCATGTCAGCCAACCTTCCTTTTCTCTCTCCCTCTCTCTCATATCCCTTTCCTTCCATTTTTGGCCACAAAAACCCCTACACCACTCCCCCTCATGGCCTCCTTTCCTTCTTTTTTTCCTCTTCTCCTCCTTGCCACTGTAAGCCATGCCTCTACAACCTCTACACCCTCCACCTAACCTGTCTAGACATGCCTCCACTCCCTCTTCTTTTCTTCATCTCCTCTATCCATTTTCTCCCCTCCTCGAATCTCCTTTCCCACTATAGAACCATCTTCTCCCTTCTTTCCTCCTTCTCCTTTCCTCCCTTATTTTTGCT
Source organism: Tamarix chinensis (assembly GCA_030549775.1). Classification (NCBI taxonomy): domain Eukaryota; kingdom Viridiplantae; phylum Streptophyta; class Magnoliopsida; order Caryophyllales; family Tamaricaceae; genus Tamarix; species Tamarix chinensis. The sequence continues at coordinate 75,321,671 of CM060177.1, forward strand.
TTGCAGCCCTCAATTGCCACCTCTGGCACCCATCCAACCACCACACTAACTTAAATTCATTCTTAATTTTCTTCTACTAATATGCTAATTTTTATATTATTTCTAGGTATTAATTTTTACCGATCAAAGCTTAAACTTTTGATTAGGGTACCAGTAAAGTTTAATAATTGTTGGAAATAAGGTAACCATTATACCCTACTAAAATATGTGTATATACTTATGCTATCGCATTAGGGTTTTGAACATGTTTATGTGCATATTATGTGTTGTTCAATATATCATGATTTGTATCATATGTTAGTAGTGAAAGGAAGAGCATGCCATATTATGAAATGCGTCATGTGTAGAAATTATATATAAGTCATAATAAGCAAATATGGCCATTTTTAGTAGAGATAATGTTAATATGAGCCTTAAGGGCATTTGTAATTTTTCTTATACAAAAGGTGTGGCCTAAATAAGTATGTATGGTATGTAATAATGGGTATTAATAGTGAATAATAATGGTTGGTGATGTTAGATAATGTATGTGGACCATGGGTATTAACATTTTATGTGTTAGGGGTATTGTGGTAATTTGGCATGAAAAAGGGATAACTTGGTAGTTATACAAGTATTGAGGGTAATTTAGTAATTTAACAAGTATAAAGGGTAAATTGGTAATTTAATAAGTATGAAGGGTAATTTGGTAATTTAACAAACCTGAAGGGTAATTTGGTAATTTTAAGAAGTATGAAGGGTATTTTGGCAATTATATAATTATGAAGGGTAAATTGGTAATTTATAGGTATGAATGGCGTTTTAGGTAATTATACAAGCATGAAGGGTAATTTGGTAATTTGGCAGGTAAAAGGGTATTTTAATAAATAGGCAAACAAGATGGGTAATTTAGTAATTAAAGAGGGATAAATTGGTAATTTTTATATAACATGGTAATAGATTTAATAAACCTTCCTAATAAGTCATGAGGGATATTAAATAATAGAATAAGTGTTTATGGCCTTAGTATCACTTGTTTAAATATAATCATGCATATTGTAAGGATATAGTTAAGGCATAGTTGTATGTTTTATGTGCTCATGGGTGTTTTGATATATGTTTGTATTATATGTGATTATGGACTAAAATGTGTGTGGTGTAGCTTTCCTTACAAGGAACTAAGGTAAGCTGTGTATGAGTTATGATACAGGTGATATGACTTGTATTTTATGGCATGCTCTTATGTACAATTATTATATTATAACATGCATGCTAATAGGCCTTAAGTGGTATGATGAGGTTGTGGGGATCTAAAAGAAATATAAAGGGATGAGTGATTAGGAAAGAGTGGAAAAAGCCTACGTACCTTATGGTATATGGGTAAAAAATAAAGGGATAATAATAATAAATTGAAGGGTTGGAGTAAATCTTGCATGGGAAGTGTAAAGCTTACATGGGGTAGTTAGCCTTCGCATGGGGGTAATGTTTACATAGGAAAAGATAGTTTAAGGTTTAAGCATGGTGTAGAAAGAGTACTTTGGGTCATTAGAGCCCTTGGGTGAAAGTACGTGGGTTGTTAGAAGTGTGTATAGAGGTTTAACTATGGTTTTTAGGGAAAACCCTAAGTCTGAAAGGGTTGATGGTGATTGGTTGGAGTTGGGGTTGAGAATAGAAGGGTGTCTTATGAAGGGGTTGAGTTTCATGGTAAAGTGGGTGGAGTGTATGTGTGAAGGGATGGTGTAAAAGATGGGAGGAGTATTAGAATTTTAGATTGGTCAACTAGGATTTTCTTATCATATGTGGAAGACGGGGAGTAAGGTTGTGATGTAGGATGTGGGTTAAGTGGAATGATGGTGTTGGAATCAAAGGGAGCTGAGCCATGTATGATAAAGAGGGCCACATAGGTTAGATTAGAGTTTCTAAAGGGATAATGAAGGAGGAAACACTCAAGAATTGCCTTTTATAATTATAGAACCAATTATTCTTCATTTGAAAAGTATCTCCCACAAATTTGAAGACTAACGGATGATTACGTTGCTAGAAACGTACCAAACAAGCAACTAAGTGTCAATGTGCATATATATGGCATGCATGGGAATGATGCCCACTTGCATGGGAAGTTTATTTTCAGCATTGGTCACGTAATATTATTAATTTAGTTAATTAATTAATTGTGTAATAGAGTTAGATAATAGATAAAGTATAAAGTTAGCATAAAGTAGCATAAAGCTAGCATAAAATAGTATAATATCTTTTATCTTAGAATCTTTTGCATTATGTATTTTAGCCATATGGTAGAATCACTATAAATATCCATGAAGGCCATGATTATGAATAATGAAGAATTGAATTAAAGTTGAATACAAGTGAATTCTGTATGAGTTCAAACTCAAGCAAATCAAATCCGTATGAACTGTTTCGCTTGAAAGTTTTAATTTCTTCATCTATGTGAATTAGAGATTAATCTATATCTTTTCTAATCTTATTAATCCATCTTTCTCCTGCCATAATTACCATCAAAATCCTACTCTAATTCTTAGTTAAATAAAGTCTTAATTTGTTATACACAACAAAAACCCTGAACCATCCATTCAAAACCTTAACCTTTTCATACAAACCAAACATCACCTTAATCATCCTATTCAAATCAAACCCTAAACATAACCAAAAACCACGGCTTCAACCTTCACCTAAACCCTAACCTTCAAGGATTAACATCATCACCAAACCATAAGTTAATTAGTACACACCATTCGAACCATCATCATTAACAAACCACCACCACTAAATCATCACCATCTTTTATTCATGACTTTTATTCATGGTAGAGAACTAGGTGTCATCAAATGAATTATATTAATAATTGGAAATTATGAGATCACTACAGAAAGATTTATTGTAACACCCCAAAATTTACAACTGAAAAATTTTATTTACAAAGTTAAGTGCGGAAGCTAAAACAATAAAAACAAAGGGTGTTACTGCCACACTTGGTACAAGTCTGGTTTCCTCTACCATTCTCATACCAAGTGCTAAGGCTAAAATCATTAATCCGCTTAAATTAATGACATGATTACAGAAATTAGGATAGAGAGAACGTTAGATAAATAATGCTAATTAAAAACGATATTAGTAGTTTATGAAACTCGAGAGAGAAGTTACAGGTGGACACGAGGGTCCAAATACAACTGGAAATAAGACAACAAAAGAAACACCGGATTGTCCTACGCTCCCAAATCTGAACTATCATCATTTGACTAAGCTCAGAGGCTGATCTGCAAAGTCCACTACCCATGAAAATGAACCCTTCAGTACTACGATACTAAGCAACCGTTTATACCAAACTAATACGATAAATTAGCATGGAACACATGCAAGGTATATAATTAACATGGTATAAGATATATACATATAAATATGTTGATTGAGATATAATAATCACTCAGATGATCAATTTCCATCAAGGTCACGTACTACTCATTTTCATTCATCTGAAACAATCAAACTTATTATTGAACATCCCAAAAATACTCTCTGAGTAATAATTAAAGCCCAACTTCAGCGTAATTCATGTCTTAGCATACATCCCAAACAATCACATACATCACAAGCATGTTCACAGGTATAATTTACTAAGATTCATATCATCCCAGGCATACTTATAGGTACAGCATAATAAATCCATAACGTCATAGGTAAACTTACAGATATAGCATAATAAGATCCATAATATCACAGGTATGCTCACAGACATAAAGCTAACACAGGTAAGCACGAAGGCCGCTACCAAATCCATAGGTAGGCACAAAGGTTGCTACCGAAACCATAGAAAACCTCAAGTAGGCATGAAGGCTACTACCGAAACCACAGAAAACCTCAGGTAGGCACAAAGGCTTCTACCAAAAACACAAGTAGGCATGAAGGCTACTACCAAAACCTCAGGTAGGCACGAAGGCTACTACTGAACCACAGGTAGGCATGAAGGCTACTACCAAACTACAGATAGGCACAAAGGCTACTACCGAAACCTCAGGTAGGCACGAAGGCTTCTACCGAACAATCTAATAATATGATAATCATTATTTCCATCAAATCATATCATTTCCATTTTATTTACTTTCTCAAAGGGAGATCAATCAACCTGAAGACGCAAAGGTACTCTAGTCATACCGGTGCAACAAGGTAACACAGTATCCTACCGACTATCAACCCAAGGACGCAAAGGTACCCTTGTCATACTAGTACACGAAGGTAACACAGTACCCTACCGACAAGGACACCTAATCCATAAGTATGCATACCCCCTATTAGTCCGCATAATAGAATAGAGTAAGATGTAGGGTCTGACTGGGGCACTAAGGCACACCAGCAAAAATCCATATCAACCGTGGGCTAAACCACGTCCTTAGGGTAGCGACCCCTAAGAGCCACCATTCCCGATCTCGAGGTCTTTCACTTTAAATATTAGTATTTTATTAAGGTGACCACAAAATCACATATAATACTGATAAATTCAATTCTTATGCTTAACCGTTCTTACTTATTTCCAATCATCCGAGACACCAATAATCAAGGTCAAGTTCGAAGCCAACATTAAAATATACTAAGGCCATCCTAGGCTCAATTATTCACATCAAAATACTTTAGGCCAAAAAAGACCAAAATACCCTCAAGACCAAAATTTCTAGATTATTATCTATTTAAATACAAATTCCATTTTAGTTTATTCCTTTGCCATGAAAAGGCTTAAAACACCATAAACAAATTATTTCTAATGTGATTTAAATTCTTAGATATGTCAAATGACCATTTTTCCCTTATACATAATTTTATGCATAAAATCCTTTTCCACACCTTTAATCCATCTAAAACACATACTCACATACTCAACAACAAATAATAAATATTAGACATGATTTTTAAGATAAATATCATAATACATAAAAATGACTAAATTTCCCCTAGGACAAACATCCATAGTTAATTATTCCATAATTATTTCTAAGCATGCTCAACCTATTATTTTATACATAATTACCATACAAATTATTTTTCCATCAATAGAATCATTTTAAAACATACTTTCATACCCGACATAATTTATATCATATAACATGCTCGTTTTATTTGTTTTCATAATAATGATAATTAACACATAATTACATCAAAGTAAATCATTCTTAAAATATTTCATCAACCAAAAACCCTAATGTGATATCATGTAATATTTATAATTTTAGTAAGGTATAACGGTTACCTAAATTCCAGCAAAAACATACAAATAGTTATTTACAACGACATTTATATGTTGTAATATATAAAATGATTTTGCAACAAATTTTTTATGTTGTAGAATTTTGTTTGGATATATTGCAACGACATTTGTCGTTGCAATATATGCGATAGTTTATTTGCAACGGCATTCATTTGTTGTAATATATATAATATTTTTGCAATGACCTTTTTTATGTTGTAAAATATTGATTGAATTTATTGCAACGACTATACTTGTTGTAAATATTTATATTATTTTAACGCAACAACAAGTTATTACAAAAGAAATTGTCGACAAATTTTTGCAATGAATTTATTATTGCAATTATGTATTTTTTGCAATGATAAAGTGTAATGCCCCCAAATTGAGTGGAATGTTATAAGGATTGATATGCTTATTTATATCAATATAGTATATAATCCTTTTGGTGATTCTGTCCGAAGAACTCAACAGTTAAGCGTGCTTGCCTTGGAGTAATTTTCAGGATGGGTGACCCTCCTCGGAAGTTTTGAAAATGAATCATGTTGATCTGTGGGGCTAGTCGATCAATCCAAAAGCGCTCCAGGATAGCCCTCACCGTTCTTGTGGGTTTAGGTAGCTACCAAGTGGCCATGCATGGTCGTTTAGATTCAGGATGTTAGAAGTTTATGAGTCTCAGGTGCTATCAGGTGGCATTTATGTGCTCGTATTGACTCGGGTTATTTTGTAATTTTTTGTTTCTAAATTAATTCAATTTTTTGCAACAACATAAGCCGTTGTAATTAATGTGTTTTTGCAACGAAAAATATTGTTGCTATAATATGCTATTTTTTTGCAACAACAAAAGTTATTGCAAATAACAAGCTTTCGCAACGATATAATTTGTTGCCAAACTAAAACTATTTTTGTCAACGACAAAAGTCATTGCTAATTATAGGTTTTTGTCGTTGCAATATATAAACACATGTAGTTAAATGAAGTGATGTATTGCAACAACATTTATTTGGCAATGACAAATTATATTGCATTTAATTACTTTTTAGCAACGACCATTGTCATTGCTTTATTTTTTTACAACGCTATAACGTGCAATGACCCTACAACAAAAAATGTCATTGCGATATATACTTTTTGCAATGACTTTCTATCTTTTGTAACAAAAACTGTCCTTACTAAAAATTGACTTTTTTGTAGTGAATTGGAGAAAATTAAAGTGATTTACTAATTAAAATGGAATTTAGGGAAAATCTTTCAAAAATTCTAAATTAACATAAAAAGAGAATTAACTATTTTATTAAAATATTATTATTTTTAAATATCCCAAAATACCAAAATATTCTAAATATCCCAACCCACCTATTTTCCTTTTTACTTTTTCCTTCTTCTTTCTTTCTTTTTTTCCCCTCTTTTTTTTCCTTTTTCCTTCTTCTTTTCTTTTTTCTTCCTCCTCCCTCGACCTAGGTCAGCCCATGCACTCCACATTTCTTCCCTAGCCGCCTGGCCGGTTTCCCCCTTCTTTTCTTTCTTTTCTTTTTCCTAGATAGCCTGGTCCCCTACCTTCTCCTTCCTTCCCTATTGCAGCCTACAACTCCCCCGAGATTATCACCGCTAATCTGCCAATCTCTCCTCTCTCTTCCCTACTAACTCACCTGCTATTTTGACCCAACCTACCTCCCTTCCTTCTCATGCGCCATTTCCTTCTTGGCTAATCATAGCCAGCCATGGCATCCTGCACCAGCCAGTGAGCGCTAACCTACCTGCCCCTATTCTCCTATTTTGCCTTGACCTTATCCCCTCCTTTAGCCTATAAATACCTCTATAACTAGCTTTGATCGAGCTTTTGATTCCAGCCTAGAAAAATCTCTCCTTTGCGCCACCGCTCGATTAGATGCCCTTGCCTCCGCCATCACTTGGCACAGCCACTTGGGCCACCCACAGCATCACTCCCTGCATCACCCTCTACCGAACTACGCCACCCTCTACCCTCAATTTTCCTTACATGAGCCACCTCGGTCGTACAAAGATTCCTTCCCAAGAAACCCTAATTCCACCTCTACTACCCTTCACATCACCATTTTCCACCACTCCTACCGTAACCACCACCTCCTACACCTTCCAAAATTCCCTACAGACCTTCCCCTACCCTCCTTTTCCCTTTCCTCCTTCTCCTCCTCCCTTTCATCCTTTCCACCACTTTCGGCCACCACACCCACCACCGTGCGTCGCCATCATTGGCCACACTACCCTCCTCATTCCAACCCTCTCAACTTGGACATCCACTACCACCCCAACTTCCACCCTCACTCTCCCTATTCTATTCCCAATACTCAATTATCTCTCTTTTCTCCCCTTTCCCTGCCACCTCCGCCGCCATGCACAGCCGTCAGTGCCGCCAATCACCACCAACCCTAGGTGTACCCTAAACCCTCTCAGCCCTCCTAACTATTCAAGCTTTATTCACTTTAATTGTATTATTATCATCATCATCATCATCATCATCATCATCATCATCATCATCATCATCATCATCATCATCATTATTATTATTATTATTATTATTATTAAGGGTCAAGACCATATTTTATCATTAATTCGATTAGTATCATTAATAATGATAATAATAATAATAATATTATTATTATTATTATTATTATTATTAGTATTAGTATTAGTATTGGTATTAGTATTAGTATTAGTATTACAATGAAAGGGTTGAAACCCTATTTCACATTATTTCAATTTATACCATTACTACTACTACTACTACTACTACTACTACTATCATTATTATTATTATTATTATTAGTATCACTATTATTATTATGGTAGATATATTTAAACCTTTATATTATCATCATTTTAAACATTACTATTATTACTATTATCCTTAGCAATATTAGTATTTTGTTAGTGTTACTATTATTATATTATTATTTTATCCCTAACCCTATTATTAGTCTTAGCCTTAAAAATGATAGGGTTTCTATTACTAGGAGAATTAGTATTTTTTTAATTATTAACATTACTATGTTGCTATAACTAGTGTTAGTACTATTAGTAGGGGAAATAAAGCTATTAGATTTAATAATATAAATATGGCTATAAATATTATTAAAACCCCTATTTTCACTTATAAATTTCCATTAATAATAGTAACCCTAATATTAGAATAAAATATGAAATCATAGAATTTTTGTAGGAGGAAAACTAATCCTTAGTTTTTCCCTCTTACAGGTGAAATCAGTCAAAACCTTAAGGAGGCGTAGGAGTATGCTCCAAGACTGGTGACGTATTAGGTAAGGGTGTAGCTAAGGCCTTATGTGCCTTATATGCCTTGTATGCCATGTATCATGATATGTTATGTATCTTATGCTTATCGTTATAACTATTTTATGTGTAGCATAGCTTGGAGTTAAGATATACTCATGTGTTATCTTATGGCATAAGTATAATATGTAGATGTTGTGATTATGATGTGATGTATTGTGACCCTTTAGGACATGCATGCTAGGATAAGTAATGTAATGATATAAGGTGAAAGGATGAAAAAGGAAAATGGGGAAGTAAGTTGACCAAAGGGAAATAAGTTAACCAAGGGATGTGGGTTTGATCTAAATATTTCATGATCCATATGAGTGGAAGAATAAAAGGGGGCTTAAAGCAAAATAAAGTGAATTTTGCATGGGAGAATCTAGGGTTTTGTATGGAATAATCAAGGGTTTTGCGTGGGAGAATCTAGGGTTTCGCATGGGAGAATCTAGGGTTTTGTATCGGAGAATTTAGGGTTTGCATGGGATTTTTAGAGTTTTCTATGAAAAACTTTGAGGGTTTTCATTTGATGGATAAAGCCTACATAGGGGTAAATTTTACGTATAGAAAGTTGATTTGGGGTGTGAGGAAGGTAATGGAAGAGTTGTTTGGGTGATTGGAGGCCTAAGGAGAAAAATAGTACATGGGACAGTATGAGGGTGCATAGGAGATTGAGCTAGGGTTTGGAATAAAACCCCAATCTGATAAGGTGGTAAAAAGGGAAAATAAATGAGAGTGAGTGGAGTATGAGATAAGTATGGAAGATTATCATATGAGGGATGAGCATGAGTATCATGGAAAAATAAAAGTGGAAGGTGATAAATGGAGGGGTGACATATGGAAATGAAGATGCTAGGGTTTGGCGTGGTCACCTAGGGTTTCATGGTCACATGTATACTTAGGGAATAAAGTGAAACACCTCAAAACCCTAATTTTAAGAATTATAACTAATTAAGGATGTATTATGGAAATTAATTAAATAAATTATTTTATTTAAAATAAGAGGGAGTAAATAGGGCCAAATCAATAGGAAATTTATAAATAATTTGATTGGAGAAAATTAGAGTGATTTGTTAATTAAAGTGGAATTTAGAAAAAATATTTTGAAAATCCTAAATTAATCTAAAAAGAGAATTAATTATTATTTTATTAAAATATTATTATTTTCAAATATCTTAAATATTCAAATTATTTTAATTAACCCCAACTCACCTATTTTTCCTTTTCCTTTTTTCTTTTCTTTCCATTTTCCTCTTCTTTTTCCTTTTTTCTTTCTTCCACTCCTTTCTCCTTTTCTTTTTCTCTTCTTTTCCCTTGAATTGGGCCTGTCTTCCCTCAGCCCAAACCTTTTTTTTCTTTAATCTTTCAGCGCAACCTAGCACACTACATTTCGTCCTCATTTTTTTTCCCCGCTGCCAAGTCCACTCTTCTTTATTTTTCTTTTCTTTCTCCCTGAACCACCGGTCCAGCCCTCCCTCCTTCTTCCTCCTTTTCCTTCCTCGTCGACTTGTAACTCCCTCCCCAACTCCCCCAAGACTCTCACTGCCGACCGGCTGATTCCTCCTCTCTCTTCCCTACAAACTCACCTACTGTTCGACCCAACTAACCTCTGTACCTTCTCACGTGCCACTTCCTTCTCCCTAGCCAATCATGCCTTACCATGACCTGATCTATATCGTCTTGTTGTTGCCGGCCGAAGAGTTTCTGCCTACCATATTCTCCCGTCTCCCCTCTAACCTTATCTTCCTCCATTGGCCTATAAAAACCCCATAACTAGCCTGGAGTTAAGTTTTTTTTTTCCAAAATCCATAAATTTCTTCTCGTGTACTCCCTCCCTTTCAGACGCCCCCTTAGTTGTTGTCGCCCAACACCATCGTTCAAACCACCCACAACACCACTCCCTACACCACCCTCTACCTAACTACACCACCCTCCACCCTTGATTTACCTTGCACCAGCTACCCCAATAGTACAAAGTCTCCTTCCCAATCAATCACACTTCCACCTCTGTCATCCTTTGCACCACCATTTTCCACCACTTCCGCCACAACCACCACCTCCTACACCTCCCAAGTTATCCTGCAGACCTTCTTCTACCTCCCCTACCCTTCTTTTTCCCTTCCTACCTCTCCTCCTCCCTTTCTCCGTATCCTCCACTTTTGACCACCACAACCGCCACCGTGCGCCACCACCATTGGCCGCACTGCCACCTTCATTCCACCCCTCTCCACCTAGGCAACCATCAAAACCCCAACTTCCACCCTCTTTCTCCCTCTCCTTTTTCCAACACTCAATTATCTCTCTTTTCTTCTCTTTTTCCTACCACCACCGTTGCCATCGTATATCCTCGCGCGGTGCCACCAGTCACCACCAACTCAAGGTGGTATCCTAAACTCTCTCAGCCCTTAAACCCTAATTTATTAAGCTTTATTTATTTTAATTGCATTATATTATTATTATCATTATGGTTATTATTATCACTATTAAGAGCCGAAGCCCTATTTTGTCTTTCTTTTGATTATTACTATTATTATTATTATTATTATTATTATTATTATTATTATTATTATTACTACTACTACTACTACTATTATTATTATTATTACTACTACATATTATTATTATTATTATTATTATTATTATTACCATTATTTATTATTATTATCATCATCATCATTATCATTATTATTATTAGGATAAAATCTTCAAACCTTATATTATCATCTTTTCCGATATTACTATTATTACTTTTATCCTTAGCAAAATTAGTATATAGTTACTGTTAATTTTATTATTTTATTATTTTATCTTTTACCCTAATCTTAGAATAAAATAGGAAATATTAGTATTTTTGGTAGGAGGGAACCTAATCCCTATTTTTTTGTCTTATAGGTGAGACCAGTCAAAACCCTAAGAAGGTGTAGGAGTGTGCTCCAAGACTGGTGTCGTATTAGGTAAGGGTGTAGCTAAGGCCTTATGTGTGTAATGTGTTTTGTATGCCTTGTATGCCTTGTATGCCAGTTGTCATGATATGTTATGTATCTTATGCTTATCGTTATAACTATTTTATGTGTAGCATAACTTAGAGTTAAAGTATGCTCATGTGTTATTTTATGGCATGTGTATAATATGTATAAGTTGTGATGTGTTGTGGCCCTTTAGGACATGCATGCTAGGATAAGTAATGTGATGATATATGATAAAAGGATGAAAATGGAAAATGGGGAAGTGAGTTGACCAAATGATGTGGGTTTGACCTAAATATTTCATGATCCATAAGTGGGAGAATCTAGGGTTTGCATGGAAGAGTCTATGGTTGTGCATGGGAGCATCTAGGGTTTTGCATGGAGGAATCTAGGGTTTTGCATGGGAGTTTTAGGGTTTTACATGAAGAACTTTGAGGGTTTGCATGGGATGTATAAAGTCTACATGAGGGTGAATTTTACGTATGGAATGTTGTTTTGAGGTGTAAGGAAGGTAATGGAAGAGTTGTTTGGGTGATTGGAGGCTTTGGGTGAAAAATAGTATGTGGGGCAATATAAGGGTGCATAGGAGACTAAGCTAGGGTTTGAGAGGAAACTCTTATTTGAGAAGGTGGTAAAAAGGAAAAATAAATAAGGGTGAGTAGTGTATGAGATGAGGATGGAGGATTATCATGCGAGGGATGAGCATGAGCATCATGGAAAAATAAGAGTAGAAGGTAAGAAATGGAGGTGTGACATGTGGAAATGAGGATGCTAGGGTTTGGTGTGGCCAGTTAGGATTTGGTATGGTTACCTAGGGTTTTGTGGTCATACGTGTGCTTGGGGAGTAAAGTGAGATAATGAGGGTTGAATCCAAGGGTTGTGATGTGTGGAGTGTTAAAATAGTTCGAATTGTGTGAGGTGGACTAGGATGGGCCACATAGGCCTAAATTAGGGTTTTTGGAGAAACCCTAAGGTAAGATAATGATTGGGCTTAGAGGTGTAAAGTAGTGGGCCCTGACCCACACTCTTAGGAGTTGGACCTCTAGTGTGAGTTAGGAAAATAAGGAAAGAATGATGGGGTGTGTTAGGAGGGGTAGAGTCTCAAAATATAGGACGGGCTCTCTTGGGAGGATAAGTGTGGATGGAGTGTGACATGCATATCTAGGGTGAAGACTTGTTGAATAAGACACGGTAAGGCACTAATCATTTAAAGAAGAAAACTATTAAGCTGGGCCCAGACAGGTCCACCGGTGAATAATAATGGCCAGGAGCCGAGGCGCCCTAGAGACCGATCCACCGACAAATAATAGTGGTTAGGCGCTTCATGACTGTATGTTTCTATTTCATCGACTATAATAGTGGGGGATTACGTACTCAACAAACTAAACATAATTGTGCTAAGACATGGGAAATACACTAAGTACTTGTAGTGAAACGCCATGAGAGTCGGGGCCAGACCGATCCACCGGTAATAATAGTGGTCAGGAGCTTTATGCCCTGTATGTTTTTGGTCCACCGGTAATAATAGTATTCAGGAGCTTTATACCCTGTATGTTTCCGGTCCACCGGTAATAATAGTAGTTAGGAACTTTATGCCCTATATGTTTTCGATCCACCGACTATAATAGTGGGGTTCCCACACTCGCATGGAATAATAATAAAATGGTGTGAAATGAGCATTGGTCAAAGATTAAATAATCAGTTTATCGGGACTATAATTTGGCCTCTATTTATTTATCTAAAGTGATCATATGTTGTTGTATTATAATGCTTGGATCATGTTGCTTTTGTGTATTGGCCTTAGTGCACAGTTACCTTACTTAGTACGTAGTGTACTGATCACCTATTTTATGTGTGCCGCTCATTCCCACAAGTATAAGACTCCTCTAATTTTGTGTAGGTTGGTGATACTTATTCTAATGTCTTTGATGTTCATGAGGCATCCGGTAGAGCTGAGTGGTGAGTATGGACTTAGCACGAAGATCGAGAGTGGCGTGGCTGGATTTCCTCTTTATGTTCATCTATTTCTCCATGTTATTCCTTTTTGTATTAGATTTCCTAGAACTAAACTATTATTGTTTGAATACCTTATTGCTTTCAAAGAACGTTGACTATATATTTTGGATTGTAAACTTTTACGCATACTCTGATTTCTATGTTATAATCTTTCTAGTCTTTTTATGAACTCTTGGGTTAAGTATTGACTTAAGCTAACAATAATCAATTTTTAGCCTTACCACTTGGTACTAGAACGATCAGAGTGAACCGATCTAGTACTAAGTGTGGCAGTGATATTTCCAAAATTCACAAGTTTTAATTTAATCACTTCATTGAAAAAAATAGTGAATTTTAGGGTGTTACATAAAGTGTGATGATGAGGGTCAAATCCAAGGGTTATGATGTGCGGAGTGTTAAAATATCTTGGGTTATGTAAGGTGGAGAAAGATAGGCCACATAAGCCCAAATTAGGGTTTCTGGAGAAAGCCCTAGGGTGAGGCAGTGAGTGATCTTGGAGGTGTAAGGTAGTGAGCCTGGACCCACACACTTAGGAGTGGGGATTCTAGCATGAGTTAGGGAAATGAGGTAAGGATGTTGGGCCAATTTAGGAGGTGTAGGGGTCTCAAGATATGGGACGATTCCTCTTGGAGGACAAGCATAGAGGGAGTTAGTCATGCATGTCTAGGGTGAAATTTTTGAATAAGACACAGTAAGACACTAATCATTTAAAGAGGAAGACTATTGAGCTAGGCCCAGACCGGTCCACTGATGAATAATAGTATCCAGGAGTAGCGGTGTCCTAGAGACCGGTCCACTGGCAAATAATAGTGGTTAGGTACATTATGCCATGTATATTTCCGGTCCACCCGCTATAATAGTGGGGGATTCCATGCTCAACAAACTAAACATAATTATTCTAAGATATGGGAAAGAAACTAAGTACTTATAATGAAATACCATGAGAGTTAGGGCCAGACCGGTCCACCGGTGAATAATAGTGGCTAGGAGCATCTTGCCCTGGAGACTAATCCACCGGCAATAATAGTGGTTAGGATCTTTATGCCTTGTATGTTTCCAATCCGCCAGCCATAATAGTGGGGTTCCTGCACTTACATGGAATGATAATAAGCATGATGTGAATTGAGCATTGATTAAAGATTAAATAATCAGTTTATTTGGACTATAGCTTGGCCTTTATTTATCTATAATGATTGTATGATGTTATGTTATCATACTTGCATTATGTGCCTTGATGTATTGGCCTTAGTGCATGGTTACCTTACTCAGTACATAGTGTACTAACCACCCGTTTCATGGGTGCTGCTCATTCCCACCAACAGAAGGCCCCTCTGACTTTGTGCAGGTTGGTGATTCATATTTTGATGCCTTTGATGTTCACAAGGCATCAAGAGGGGCTGAGTGCTGAGTATGGAATTAGAACGAAGATTAAGAGTGGAATAGCCAGATTTCCCTTTTATGACTTTCTATTTTTGTTTGGAATTTCCTAGACTTAATTTTTACTATTTGTAAACCTTATTCCTTTTAAGGAACTTTGACTATGTACTCTGGATTGTGACTCCTTTTTACGCACTCTAATTTCTATCATAGAAATATTTTAATGTTTTATTTGAGCCTTACCTTGAGTTTGATGCATGATCAATATTAAATTTCTTTTAGCCTTGTGATTAATATGGGAATGACTGTGAGCTGGACACGTACTGATCACGACGGTAATATTCCCAAAATTTAGAAGTTTTAATTTAAATGCTTATGCTAAATCTTAATTTAAAAAATTGAGTAGTGAATTTTGGGGTGTTACATGATCACCCTAGTTATATTTTTCACTTAGTATCTATTTCCTTCTCTCCCAAGTTGTGGTCAGTAGGGGTATGCGCATATCTTTGAGGTATAGAATTATTGCGGCAAGCTAATTTGGCATAGGTGTCCAATACGCATGGCTAAGGTATCTCGCTACAAGCTCCATGGCACTTCGTATTATCCATTTCTTAGGTGGGTGTGGTATCCCAACATTTTAGTCCTTGTAAGGGAGACATTCAAGGTGATGAAACTTGGAAGGGTTTCACAGAAATTTTGCCAGATCGGAAACAAAATTAAGAGCAGGGTTCGATTCACCGAAACAATCATCCTAAGGATTTTCTCCAAAGGAAGATTAGAAAACTTAGAGTGCAGTTGACTCAATGGATACTGAAGTTGCAGAATAGAGAAGATAAAGAAGAGATCGAGAAGAAATGCGAACGAGAAGGTCGAGAGAGAGAGAGAGTTCCAGAAAATTATCTCAAAATGTATTCGACCAAAAACTATGTCATACAGCCGGTGTATATGCCTTATATATATGGCATATACAATAAAAAAGAAAGACGTACAATATACATGATCACAGGCCTACATTTCCCATACAAATTAGCCCAAATGATCAGCCGAGACATATACAACATGGGTCGACAGCTGGTCAAAGAAAGAAACAGCCCAAATTTACAAGATCATTACAATGCATAATAATCCAAAGTAATGGATGTAAAAATAATTCCCATCAGCTAAAAAATATAATAGCTAATCATGGTTACCAAGGGTTGAGTAATCCACATTCCAACTAACTCAATAATTATGGGTCGGATGGCAGATTACACAGTCAGCTTAATCCCCATTAGCCAAATTTGCCAGCAAATGCATCACATGGGATTTTCTACAAAGTATTACAACATAATTTCTATAACAACTCCCAGTAGTAGCTACAACAATCTCTTGATCCATTCCCATGTTTTGAATTAATTTCCTAAACAATCACACAATAAGAGAAATAATTATAGGTACAACATAATCTATAACAATTAATAGAATTATTTAAATACAAATTTTGGAGATATATATCACAATGTATGGTGGGTGAGTTATCCCAATACAAGTCCCCTTGGTGTACATCAACCATGTGTGGTGGATGTGGTATCCTAATCTGTGGTAGGTGCACTCAATATGTGGTGGGTGTAGTGTTTGTGAAGAAAGCCCCTTTGACTTATCATGATATTATGTTATGGGTGTGGTATCCCATTGTAGTTATCTTGTGCTGCCATGAATTTTGTTCATGGTGGAGAATTGGGTGTGCTCAAATGAACTGTCTTACAAATCAAAACTTATGTGGTCACTAAAAGAAAGAATTATATTATGGTTTATATTTTTATGCATTACATGCATTACTTTATTGCTATACTTCCATGATTTCCATGTACGCATGTTGTGTTGTACTTGAATTGTATTGTTATAATATCACCATGTAGTTATTTGACTTCAATGTGATGCATGAACCTTCCATGTCTTTGGTAGTATGTTTTATCAGTACTTCATCGTATTGATATTGTATTTGTGTGGTCACTGCGATGATTTGAATTTTGATCCGAGGATGGGAGGATAATTTGCATGATAACTACTCTTAGTTAAAGTAGGATGAAGGTGTGACATGGGTCATTAGTGAACTATTGCTTGGGGTTGGAGGTTATGATTTCCCTAAGAGTGAGGCTAACAGGTTATTAGAATTTTGTGTGCTATGTTGGTATGTTTCTTTTTTGTATTTCTACTTATTGAAACTCTTGGTTCATGTTCCTATATTTAATTTTATAAACTATCAAGTTTATCCTATCTATGATATTTTCTAATCTTATTCATCTTGTATTGTCACATTATTCTTATGATCATGCATTATTTTTTTCCTTGTTATGTTTTTCCTTGCATTAGGTATGGGCTAGGTGATGATCACATCTCTCTCATGGTTTTTGTGGCGGTAACATCCCCCCCTTGTATTTCCAACTCTTCTTACATTGTCTTGAAAACAAAAAATTTTCGTTCAAAAATTGGGAGTGTTATAGTGTGTGTGTGTGTGTAGATGCAGCGTTGATGGATGGGGGATTTTGGGGCAATGGCTGGGATGGTAGGGGTGTAAAGGAAGGTAATGGCAGAGGGAAATTGATGAAGGAGGGTTGGTGTTTGCAAGGATCAGAGTAGAAGGCAGAGGGTGGGTAATAGTAAGGATGGCGCAAAAGTGGAAATGAAATGCATTTGAGGAAGTGCCTGTAGGGGTTGTGTTTAGCCTTTATGTAAAAGGGGAATATGCATGTAAAGGGTGTGTGGAGGGGTGTTGGAGTGTGTATGGAGGTGTAGATTTGTGGGAGTAGGAGAAGAAGATGAAGAAAAGAAAATGGGCAATGAATGGTTTAGATAGGCAGGGGAGAGAAAGAGAAAAAGATGGAGAAATGGGTTGGGTTGGGTTGGGTAGACTGGGGGAGAGAAGAAGGAAAAAAAGAAAGAAAGGTGAGCTAGGTGTAAGGAAGAGGAGAAAGAGAAAAGGAAAAATAAAAAAGGAAAAGAAAGAAAAAGAATATAATTTTAGGGTTAGAATTAAAATTAACTTATATTTAGGTTTAAGATAAAATTAATGTATCTAGTTTTAGAGGATTTTGTTAGGAAAAATAAATCGAGTACAAGTATAGGTTTAAGGATAGTTTAAATAAAAAGGAAAAAGAAACAATAGGTAGGATAACTTTATTAAATAATTTATCTTTTTTTTTTGCGAGTTGATGGTTAAAAAAAATAATTAAGCTAATATTTAAGGGTTCAATTTTTAGATAAAATGCTAAATGCCCAAAATTAAGGTTACAATATTTGGGGATATTACAAAATAGGCAGGGGACCATGAAATAGATCCCGTCAATATAATGAACTAAGTAAATTATACAATACTAAACATGTAAAGGTCACATGTAATATAAAAAATGTATCACAAGGGAACATGGTATAGAAAAACCAAATCATACATGTGATAACATAATATGATAATATGCCAAATAATCATTTATCACCAAGGTCACATGCTTAACATATCATTTAACTTAAACCATAATACAAAACTTGATAACCAAAGCATGCTAAAGGTGTTTCCTAAAGGGAAGACACTAATACATTCTTAACCACTTTCCATATATATCTCATAAATTCAACATCCATACGAATAAATTCCATAGTTCCACAAGTAGGTACAAAAGTAACTATTGACTCACCAATCCAATATCACTTCAAACCAACAATAATTACTTCTATTTTTAATTACTAGAGGGGAGATCATATCAACTGGGAGACACTAAGGTATTTTGGTCATACTAATGCATAAAGTTAATACAATATCTTACCAACTATCAACCCAAGGACAGTAAGATACCCTAGTAGGACTAGCGCACACAGGAAACACAATACCCTTTCCAATAAAAAAACCTAATTCATAAGTATGCATACGTTATAAAAATTCTAAAGAGCTAAATAGAGTTAGGGCTTGACTAGAGTGTTAAGATGCACCATCAAAAATGCAAACCAAAACATCGGCTAAACCACATCTGTAGGATAATTAACCATAAAGAGTTTCATTTTCGATATTGAGATATTTCACTTTAAATAATAATATTTTAATATTTTGATCATAATGTCACATAATATGCACAACTCTGATTTCCATATAACTACTTTTACAAATTATTAATTAATTAAGTCAACCCTAAGATCAACAGTTAAATCAAAGTCAAAGTTAACACTAAGGTTAACCTAACAATCTAATAAGGTTATCCGTTGTCTAATTATTTACATTTAGACACATTATGTCAAAAATAGCTAAAATGCCCTTGAGATCATAATTAACACATTATTATCCATTTTAAATACTAATTTCATTTTATTTCATATTTTTTCATAAAAAAGGCTTAAATATGAAAATTGAAGTATATCATTGTGAAGGAAATTACCAAACATATAAAATGATTATTTTGACCCTAAACACGATTTAGCATGTATAATCCTGAAATGAATATCTAAATCATCATAAATCACATAGTTTCCTACTTAAAATCATATAATCACAAGTTAGGCATACATATTAGGATAAAATAAACCTGGTGCACTTAAAATACCAAATTACCCCTATGGTATACAAATGATAATAACCATGCCAAATAAGCCTAAATGTGCTCAACCTATCATAATATGTATGTACATCATGCACACTTAATCCTTAGCATTAAACATATTCTAGCATGCTTTTGTGTCCCTAATATAATAACAACTTTAACATGCTCCATTATACATAATTTCATTCTTGCATACTTAGAAACATAAATATAACATAATAAGACATATTTAGGATAATAATTAAAACATAACAAATTGGAACCCTAATATGCTATCATGTAATTTTTAACATTTTAGTTAGCTATATGAGTTACCTTGTTTCCAACAAAATAGGACAATATAAGCAACCTAAAATAAATTATCAGCCTTGACTAATCCTCCTCCTTTACCTAAAAATGAAACCAAACAATACATACATAAATTATCATGTGAGTACCTATTAATGTAATGATGCAATATTATCAAAAACATGGATGGAAAAACCCACAACAAACTTATTGGATATGGCTAGAAAACATGAGATATCATGTTGAGTGCCAAAGTCTATGAGAGCTTCTCATATAGGTATAAGTGACCAATAACCTAGGTTCACACAACAAGGCTTGGGCAACGTAAGGGCTCGGCACTATAGATGCAATACCTCAAATCTTCACTACTGAAAAATTTTATTTTTAAAAACTTACGGAAGAAAACACTACTAAACCCTTAATAAAAATGGATTATTATCGCCACACCTAATATAGGATAGATTTCAACTCCCCATCCAATGTTAGAGATAAGGATAGCAACCAAACCAACCAAAACTAAGTAGAGTGCACTAAAAACACATTATATATTGAAGAAGGTTTTTCAAGTACAGGACCTTGACAATTCATAAATATTCTAATATATGAGGAAAAATTAAGCTAAAGTACAATTTAAATTATTAAACAAAAGTAAGGCATAGCCATAAACTCTAGTCAAAGACCATGCAAAGGTCTCCGAATGTCCAAGCTTTCATAACCCACGCCAAACATGAGGTAGGCCTACTATAGACCATCCCCAAAAATATGTATGTGGCCCTCTACTCGTGGAAATTAGTAGATAATAAAGAAAATGGGCACATTAGTATGCTTCTCAAAGGAAATCACATGCCCACAAGATCCAACATATTATGCAGATCATTTCATATAAACAGATATGTATGCTATATCATGATCATATCAAGCATCAGAAACTCATACCATACACAACTCATTAGTCTTATCAACATAACACAATATTATAGATGACAACATAGAAGCTACTATGTAGATTTTCCAAATATTACTCAGGCTTCCATCATCTATGAAGCTAGTTCACTAGAGGTCCATTTTTCTTACTTCCATGATCTATTAGGTCATCTACTTATAAACCATTATTTTCTTTACCATTCTTTTTCTTTTTCTTTTTAGTTTTTTCTTTCTTTATTTATATTCTTATTCCAAATTCTTAGTGAGTGATGGACCACCCATCATCTCATTTACCATGGAAGTATATCCAAACCAAAGAAATTAAAGTCTAACTAAAGCCAACTAACTATCAATAAAAATAAGTCCAAGATGAATCTAAAACCCACCTTGGTAACTAGACCCTTTTAGTATCGATACCCCCTAATACATCATCAGTATCTATATTAGGTAAAGCACCAATATCTACTAGGATCCCACCCAAAGGCACCAATAAACACCCAAAGGTAAATGAACCCCTTGTAGTTAATCAAGGATTAATTAACCCAAACCCATACACAACTCAATCATATTTGGCTTTAAGTGATTAGTACATTATTTTCGAGGTTATGTGATCACACAAGGCTCATACAATATGCGAGCAAGGCATTTATATACTTATTCCATCTTAACCGCTTCCATTCACCTAACCATGTGGTGGGTTTTCCATTAATGTTTAATAATTATTAATTAATCCATTAGATTAACCTATCATATGATAATAATCCAGATTATATTATCCTTTAAAGCCATAAAGTACTTAATAGGGTTTTCCTACTGAGGCCTTTACAAGCATCTATTGAGTATGTCATGAATTATAATCCATTAAATTAATCCATTAGGTTGTTAGTCCATGTCAGTAGAATTATTTCCATCATTAAATAGTCATATATTAACATTAGGCATAGAATCAAAGCCCAACCAAGTTAAAAGATCAAAAATCACACAATCTCGCATAACCAGCCGATTGATTTGGCTTATCTAGTCGATTAATTTAGGCCAATTAGTCGAATAGCTTGGCTAAACTAGCCGACTATTATAAGATTGGTAAATCAATTCTACCATCATTAAATAGTTATATAGAAACATTAGGTATAGTATCAAAGCCTATCTAAGTCAAAAGATCAAAATCACATAATATGGCAAAATCAGTCGATTGATTTGGCTTAACAAAATGATTAGTTTCACCAACTAGTCGATCAATTTGGGCCAACTAATCAATCGATTTAGCTCTACCAAACCCAAGATTTCCACAAACCAGTCGATCGGTTTGGCCAAACCAGTCCACTATTCTAAGATTATTCAATCAATTATGCCAAACCAATTGATGAGTTTAAGTAGAGAGGAACCAAGTTAACCATAGACCTACCTGTCAATTGGTTTAGGATAACAAGTTTATTATTCCAAGGAAAATTGATTGGTTTGCCCCTAAACAACACAAAACAAATATTTTTCATGCAAATCACCCTAAAAAATCCTACCACATCCAAACTAAAAAAATATCATAGCATGATGTCAATAGTTTATCATATCATAAATTGAAACATACTTCATAATTAATTAAATCGACCCTAATTTCCCTAATATCATGCTTTTTATCATGATTAATAAACAAATAAGCATATATCATTCTAAAGCCAAATTCTCATGCAAATCCATAAACCTAGCACATGCTTAATCAAGCCACATTCTAAAAGTTAGAATAACTTACTTGATGCAAGAAAAACTTTTCCCCAAATAAGAAAAATTAACTTAAAAGATTTTCAACTTCCAAACCTTAAAAATTGAAATTTATTGATTCAAAAATCCATGAATGCTTTTCACATTTCAAAATTTAATGAAGAAAGAACATTCTCGCCAAATTTAGAGAAAAATAGAGAGAATTAATGTTGAAAAAGAGATTCAAATTCCTCTAAAATATAACCCTCCCTTGCTTAAAGATAAATAAGGAGATAGAGAAAGGATCAAAAGAGTTGAAAGAAAAAAAAATTAAGCTTGAAGTGGGGAGAAAAGAACACAAGTGCAAGGGAGCTAGAATATCTTAGAGGTTGAAAGAAAAGTGAGTAGAAGGGGTGGGTAAGTTTATTTATAGCCGATGAATTTGTAAAAAAAAAATGTGTGAGATTTTGAACATATTGAAGACCCAAATTTCTACCTCTCAAAGTTGAGCTAAGTGGGTAGATTTTATTAAAGATAGACTGACCTCCCTTCTAGAGATGAAATAGTGATTTCTTGAGAATATAAGTTGAATTCGCCTAAAAAATGTCAAACATAAGAGAGGTAATGAACGATCAACGAGGGCCATTTGAGTATATACAGTTTAGGAATTGAAGAAATGATTCCAAAAGTGTGCATATGAGAGAGGGAAAAGAAGACATAGGTGAGGTCATCCTCTCCTTCAATTATCCAAATTGAACCCTTAAATTGGTTTGAGAAAGGAGCTAGTGCCAAATGCATAATAAGAAGGGTTAAGAATCTCTAAACAATAGCTTGGAGTGGGATTATCAAGGTTTATTTTCATACAAGAAGTTTTCCCACCAAAATTAAGTTTTAAAAATGTGCTCAGCTTAATAAACTAGTCAATCAAATTAGCTTACCAATCGATTGTTCTATCAGCCATTCAATTGGTTCATAGAATTACCCAATTGATCTTCCTAAAAAAATCATTTTATTCAATTTCCAAAGCTTATTAAAAGCTAAATTTTCTTCAAATTCAATCAAGGTTTCAAATCAAACATTTTCAAATTTTAATAAACACTAAAACTTCCCATTTAACAAACATTACAAAAATATGGGGTATTACAACAAAAGGTTGGTTGCAAGAGATGGGAACATAGAAAGGTAGTAAAAAGTGTGAAGGAGCTACAAGGAAATGGAGGCTCACAAACTAGGAGGGCAAAGAAAAAACTAGAGGGTGGAAGAGTTGGTGCAATACCTTAAAATTAATGATACCCTAATTTTAGGTAATTAATATTTTAACCTAACCTTAACTAGAGGTCATTGATATTTTAATCTTACCCTAATTCTTTATTCTAATTTTTTAAACGTAATTCTAATTCTAATTCTAACCCTAACACTTAACTCTCTTCTTTTCTTTTTTTCTTTTTTCCTTTTTCCATTTCCCTTTTTGCTTTTACTTAACCTCTTCTCTTTTTTTTTTCATTTTCTTTTTCTCCTCCTATGTCTTCTTCTTCTTCCTTCTTCCTCTCCGTGTTTAGTTCTCACCCTATCAAATCCCTCTACCAAGCCTCCACCCCATAAGCTTACTTATCTTACATTTGTTACCAACACCATCCCCTCTCTCATCCTATGTGATATAACATTGAAATTTTTCCCCTAAACCCCAACCTCTTCCCACACACACATATACCTCACCATCGCTACTAATTCTCAACCTCTCACACCCACCTCTCTATATATACCCATCCACTCTCTCTCCCCTTATCTCTTTTAATGCCTTACCAACCTCTACACAAACAATCTCTTCCTTCCCTTAGCATCTCTATATGTCATTTCATTATCATCTACCATTTTATTCTAGAAAAAATATGTGTAAATTAACCCCACATTATACTAAACCATCTTAATTTCATGAGAAGATCACATTACTCAGCCTTAGCTATGTTTAGGGCTCACACAACTCAGCCCATTTACTGCCACAAACTTACACAACATCATCATCCAAAATACCCCAACCTTAGAATGCTACCACCCACCAATGTGAGTCCTTCAAACTGCACCACCTCCCCCAAATGTGAGTATCTCACAAAACCCTACCCTTTTTGTGCCACTTCCTCATACAATCACCTTCAGTTATGCCACATTTTTCATTTTACTTGGTTAGCTATGGTATTGTATATTTTCCATTCTCCTCTGCTTTAATTCTCCATTAGTTGTTTTCTTACATTATAACTATTTGATATCCTTGTTTTAGGGTATTTTTTGGTGGTTTCAAAGGAGAGATATTATGATTTTTTTTTTGTGTCCTTAGAGACTAGTGTTGGTTTTGTAAAGATACAAGCCTTAGCTAGATTTTTTCCTTGCTATGTGTATTTAGTGTGAAATTACATTTTTGATTTTATTTTATTAATAATTTAATGTTTGTAATGTTATTATATTATAACATGGTATCATATGATGTAAATTAAGAAAGATGAAAAAGCATGCTCTTATGAAATATTTTTACGATAAGTCTTATCTTGAAAGCCCTAAGTGAGGTAGTATGAGCAATGGTTTTATAATATAGATTTTATAATGTATGGTAATTAGTAAATAAGCATATTTGAGTTGTATGGCTATGTAATAAATTGAGAGTCCAAAAATAATAATATCAAACTTATAGGGTTTTGTGGAAATTTGGGTATTTGACTATTTTAAGGGTTTTTGTGGTCATTTTATGATAATGTGGAAAATAATCATGTCATAATAATATTTGAGGGTTTAGTAAATTATTTCATAGGTAATATGATCAAATGATGGTTGAATAAGACACAAGTTATCTAAAAGGAGATTTTGAGGCCTTCTATAAGATAAGGGTAATTTTGCCAATATGGGTTAAATATGTGATTTTGGTGATTATATTATGGGACTGGACTTAATATATGCTAAGTATGATAAATAAAATATTTGGTATAATTATGAATTGCCTAATTATATTAAAATGATAAAATAACTTGAATAATAAATAGTAAACCTAGAGGTAGACTAATTATCTCATATGTAAGAAGTTGGAGTTAAACCTTTATTTTTAGATATGTTTTTAAAAATATTACTTTATGATGGTGCACTAAATTTGGTGATGATATGAGTCGCATAGGAAGAGTCATGTTTAACTTGTGAAATTAGGGTTCCTTTGGAGAATAATGGTTTTTTTGTTGGGTGATATCCCAATCACCGTGTGGTTATATCTTATATGTCTTATTTATTTATGTTAAATCTAGATTATATATCATGCACGTTTATATTTATTTATTCATGTTGAAATTGAGATAAATAATATTTTAATAAGGTGTTAATTACTTAAAGTAAAAGATTATGTGAATTAGGACCGAAGCGTTGAGTCCGTTCAACCAAATGATAATAGCGGCTAAGAGAGTTTTTTCCTAGGAGGAGCATTTGACCATTCCACAAATTTAAGATAGTGTTCAGGAGCGTATTGATTTAGGAGAAGTTGGGTCCATTCTACCAGATGATAATAGTGGCTAAGAGCTTTTTACACTAAAAGTTTCTTTATTCCATTCCATTAGATTAAAGAATAGCGGGCTCCAAAACTCAACATAAATAATAATTAGATTGTGGTTATACATAATAATAGAACTTTAATTCAATTATCCTTTTGCATCGCATCTTGTTTAATCAACTTGCATGCTTATTCTAGTATGTGCCCTTATGTATTATGTGTAACCCTACTATGACGATATTATCCTCTTACTCAATATATAGGTTATTGATCATTTTTCTCTTGGGTGTTACTCATTTCCACTAGCAGATATCTTAGATCATTTTGTGCATGTCGATGAGGCCCACTTAGATTCACTACTTAAAAAGCCTCATTTAGGGATAAGTGATAATATTGTCCTTGAGGTTGAATGTATAGTCAAGTTATCTAGTTTTTTTTTCACCATATATATTTTTGGACTCTTAGTTTCAATGGATCCCTTTTATTTTTTGATATTGTACGTGGGGTTAATCTCCAAAATCTTATATGAGTTTACAAAATTATCCCTAGTTCATTATTTATCATGTTTTAATTCTAAATATTTTGCCTTATATTTGATTTAATGATGGTATGTTAAGCTAAATGTACCTCGACTATGATGGTAATACCTAATTATATTGTTATTATGAGTTCGCTTGAATAAAAGTTTTTAGTAGTAAAATTAGGGGTGTTACAAGTTTGTATAAGAGCTTTTATTTTAGTTATCGTGTCAATTTTCAAAAATATGGTTATCAAATGATCTCCCATATAATTTTATAGATCTCTTTCATATTTTGGAAAACTAGATTTGTTAAAAACCTAGATTAGGTTGCGAGGAATCGAGATTAGATAGCCTAGATGGCCTTTAAATGTTCTTATGTGTAATATGTGCTAGTAAGCTAAGAATATATTATCCTAACTAGTCTTTCTTTCTTGTAGCTATTTTTCCATGGCCGTGAATGGTCATATAGGTTGTTTGGAGGAGACGTTCAAGGTATTCATCGAGTTCATTAGGCATCCACCATAGCCACCTAAGCTTTATCCATCACTACCACCTTTGCATTACCCATGGAATGGTATAAAAACTGGACTAAATTCCGAGGGTCACTGGTCATCATTCACCGATCTATGTTGGTGAGAAAGATCTAGTCATCTTGGAGGGAAGGAGTCTAGACTTGGATAGGACTTTCTTAGTAGTCAATTTTTTAGAGGCAAGTATAGCAGTCATTTTACTTTAGAGATTCATGGAAGCCTAGTGGGTAGGTTGTTACATGTAGGGAGGACTACCAATGTCTTGGGAGAGTTTTAAGATGATGCTCCACATAAAGTTTTATCTTGAGAGCCTTATGAATGATAAGTTTAAAGAGTTCATACAAATAACCTAAAGGGAGTATGTCTGTATGATAGTATCATGCTTAGTTCACAGAGTTGTTGATGTTTTCTCTAGGATAGTGGCTAATGAGTAGATAATGATCTATCAATTTGAGTAGGGAATCCATTTTAACATCTAAAAAATGATGGATTCCATGGAATTTCAAGACTTGGCCACATTGTATGAGTAATCATATGTTTTTGCTATGATGGTTTAAGAGAAGGATTCCATTTTAGGTAAGATAAAGCCAAAGATACAAGGTTCTAGAGGTTCGATTTAATTTTGGGGAGGTGGACTCTTGAGTTCTTTGTACCAAGGGTGGAGCCACTTATTAGATGGAATTGATAGAGTTGCAGGAGTTAAAGTTGTAGTTGTAGGATTTGTTAGCTCATAGGCATATCCAACTATGTGTGTTTGCATGAGGAACACCAATTATTTTTGTGAAGAAGAAGGATGAAAGCCTTATTTGTATATATATTATTGGGATTTAAACCAATTAATAGCAAAAAAAAAATAGATATGCACTTTCAAGGAGTAATGATCTTTTTGAATATTTTGAGATGTTGCAATCTTCTAGAATATCGACTTGAGGTCGAACTATAATCAATTATGCATTGTAGAGACAAACATCATGAAGATGACCTTTATGACATAATATGGGTAATATGACTTCACAATGATGTCTTTTGGGCTCACTAATGTGTCACCCATATATGGACTTGATAATAAGGATCTTTTGGCTATTCCTTGATTAGTTTGTGGTGGTGTTCAGAGACAATATACAACCCCCCAATTTTTAGACACATTTTTTTAAATGCAGAAGTTAGCTCAAATGCACAGATGTTACTACCGCATTTCATACATGTCTAGCTTCCTCACCTTTCTTCTACGAAATGCAAGGCTAAAATATTCAAACACAAATCCAACAAAAAGTTATAACACAAATATGGATGTATATATATATATATATATAGAGAGAGAGAGAGAGAGAGAGAGAGGAGAGAAATATACAAAAATCCAACAGATATCCAAAAAGGAGTAGAACCCCTAACAAAATACATATAGAGAGAGATATCAAAACAAGGGAGAAGAATATCCATATCTAGATAACAAAAATAACATCCATATGGTACCAAATACCCTTATTCTAACTGCATCCCCTCATACAAACTCTGCGAAATCAAAGACATCCTCACCAATCTCGACCGCTACTAAAACTTCTGAAAAATAAAGCAACAAAAATAAAATCAGTACGATAAGCCTACTGAGTAAAATAAATATATTAAAAGCGGATAATATGTAATCACATAAGATATACAGAACATACTAAAGTGAAATAATATTATAAAACATACTAATACTTAAAATATGAAATATCTAATGAAAATCTACTATTCATCACTTTTCATACTATTTTTTACTATTCATCACAAACACTTAGAACATAATTTTGATTACTAAAATGAGTTAATCCACACAAACATGAGGTCCATTAATTATTCTGATCTATATTAAGTTATCACACAATCTACCAAGTCACATTTTATTTGAAAAGGAATAATACTAAAGTCGAAGCACAAACAACTAAGACATCAATTTAAAGCACAATAACAACAGAAGCATCCCAAAACCACCGATGAATACTCTATCCTGAAGTATCGATACCCTCTATAGGACCTGTAGGTTACCTATAGAGTAGAAAGAGGCCTCTCTACACACTAAAAATGTAGCACAACTATATATATAAATAACGAGTGCATCCATTACAAACCCTACTTCGAAGGCTATCCTAAGGCTACTCGCCTAAATCCCAAACTCACTTTTGCACTTGAATTTTGAAAAAATTTCAAATATATTAATGATTACCACCCCAAAATAAGCCCACACACTTATTTCAGAAAAATTTATTATTTATCAAATACTATTCATTTACAGGATATTCCGTAGAAATATGCTAAGAAGCTTAAATGTAAAATCTGAGAAATTTTACTATTATCTAGATTTACTATTTATGTCTATCCACTATTCACATCATTTTACTATTTTGAGAGTCACATCAATGGCTAAGGTCAACTATTGACTCTAAAATATACAATTAAGTCTTTTAGGTGCAAAAATGACTAAAATACCCTTAATTTGATAATCATGAATAAAATAGTAAAATAACTCCTTAAATTGTTAAGTTAAATACTATTCACATTTAATTAATAATTAGCATATTAGAACACAAAATTTTAAATACAAATTAGATTTTCAAGTAAAAATACTAAAACACCCTAATCCCCAAAAACGCTAAAAATGGCATAACTTTTATTATATGAAAATAAAAATCCTCAAACTTTGAAAACTATTCATTAAAGACATTACAAACATATTAGATCATAAAGAACAACCAATCTCATAGCCTAGATGTTAAATGACCAAAGTTCCCTCTTATTCATGATTAAAACTTAATTTAATCATGACTTTCATTATACTAAACCAAATCTTGACTTTAAATATATCAAATTGCATCTAAATAGCCTAAATAATCCACTGAAATCATCAAAAATTAATAAAAAGCCACCAAAACAAAAAGCTGTGCTTGAAGGCCGAATTGCCCAAAATATGGCAAAAATGCCACTAACAGCAACCCCAACATATTTAAGCATTCTAACACATAAAAACCTATTTAATGTTAGTATGATTTAGTTTAAAAAGTACTTAGCTCCATTATTGAGAAAAAATCAACCCAAAATAAATAATTTCCAACCACTTGAAAACCTTGTACGAAAATCAATAAAAATCATCAAAAGACTTCAAACCTACAAAATAAATAAATAAATAAAATCAAGAATCAAGGATAAAATGGCTTAACCTTATATGGAATGATTTATGAAATTAAGGAAGAGCTTTTGAATATATTCCCTCAATCTCTTTATTTTTTAACATTTAGTTGTATAAGAAAAATAATAAAGAACTAAAAACAAAAGAATAAAGAAGTAAAAATCAAAACAAATGCTAAAAGATGGAAGAATGGCTTGAGGATGAAGTATTATGTTCTTGGCAGCTAAAGACAATAAATTATGAAGAATAAAATAGGTTGGAAGAAGTTTCACTTAAAGTTTAGATATTTAATAACTTAAAGGAACTTTATACTTATAATAATTAGAAATAAAAAAATAGACTAAGACTAGAACAAAATCCATATGGTTAGAAAAATATAATTTAACCTTTATTTTTGATATTTTAGGATGATAGGAATTAGTTTTACATATTTAGGAGAGGTTTTCTTTAGAGAAATTGAGTTTTGGGGGCTAATTATGCTTAGAATTGGTAGATTTTTTCTAAAATTTCTAAAAATATTTGTTTTAATTCATGTTTAGCTTAGATATGCCAAAATATAAGTATCCATTAAATTTAGTAAATTTTTGCTGACAAAAACACTCCTTTCAATGTTTAAAATGCAAGTAAGGGTTATGAAAGGGCAATGAATAAGGTTTTTTTTTCTAGAAATCTCTAGTTAAAATTTTTAAAAAGGCCTAGGAGACTCAGAAAGAGATAAGAAATTTAAATATGATCAAATTAAAAAGTATTGGAAGAATTTTGATGGCCAAAAGTGGTACAAAAGTCTTATAGGACTCAAAACTATAATAAGGGTTAAATAATCAAAACGAAATATTTTAAAAACATAACGAGAATGAAATAAATGAAAAAAAAATTGATTATAAATATTTCATAATTATAATAATAAACACATTTTAAAATTTTGAGGGTATTACATGATATTTTGGTATGCTCTCAAAGTAAAGAAGAGAATAAGTACCGTCACTCCTTAAAAGCACAAGTTGTAAGTCAAATACTTTAAGTGTGAGTTATAGCTTTGAGATGTTGCTTTTTTATTTGAACATGTGGTGTTAGTGGGGGGAGTCACAATGGATCTAGTAAAGATTGTGGTAGTTAAAGAGTGGAAGTAGTTTCTTAAGTTTAACCGTGTAATACTGGAGATTTGTTCAATACTTCTCAAAGGTAGCTCATCCCTTGACGAACCTTCTAAAAATTACTACTAGATTTCAATGGAATGATCCATGTAAGGGTGAATTTTAGGAGTTGATGTGACATATAACTACAACACCATTTTTACTCTACCATCAGGATCAAATAGGTTTGAGGCCTACAGTAATGTGTCAAAGCACATACTTGGTCATATACTAATGCAACATGGTAAGGTTGCCATTTATGCTTCTCAACAGTTGAATCAACATGAATAGAACTACACAACACATGATTTAAAGTTGGTCGTAGTCACCTTTGCACTGAAGTTTTGGGGCACTATCTATACTAGAGGCAATGTCGATTCTTCATCAACCTAAAGTGTAACACCCCCAAATTTATGAACCATAAATTTTTATTTAAATAATTAATTATCGACGCTAAAATTGAAAAACATGGGGTATTATCCCCATAGTTGGTATAAGTTTGGTTTCCTATACCATTCTCATACCAATCTAAGGTTAAAAATGTTATTCCACTTAAATTAATAACATAACTATAAAGATAAGAGTAGAGAGAATCAAAACAAATTAACATAATTCCAAATAAACTGAACTGTCAATGATTATGAAATCTAGTGAAAAGAGATACATAAGAATATAAAAGTACAAAATCATCCAGACCAAAAGATACCGGGTAAAATACTAGATAGCCTTACTGTTAACCAAGCACTATCCTTTAAATGTTCTCACATGCTAACCTAAAAATGTTCTTGCTCATTGAATAATGAGGGGACCATGAAAAGGAACATTTTAGTACAGTGGTACTGAGTAACCCATTGTACAAAAATAATATGAAAAAGCCATATGGAACACATGAAGAGCATTACAACAATACATGGCATAAACATTGAAATATTCATACAATGATAGAAATATGATAATCATATCAAATATACAATAACAAGAAAACTACATATTGCTCCTACTCGTTCATGTAGAGCATAATAAAACTTACCAACCAAGCGTAAAAGAGATGCTATATAAAATAATGATTAGAATCAATCTCAACACAACGACCATAGCAACCTTCACAATATAACTCATGTTTCAATATCAAACCAATAATATCTAAAATACCATAGGTAGAGCTCAAAGATATAATATGAATAAAATTCATAACATCACAAGTAAGACTCAAAGGATACTATCAAACCACAAGTAGGCACGAAAGGTACTACTAAACCACAGGTAGGCACAAAGGCTACTATCGAACAATAGATAGGCATAAAGGCTACTACCAAAACACAACTATATATGAATGCTACTATCAAACCACGGGCAGTAATGAAGGCTACGATTGAAATATAGGTAAGCACAAAGACTACGACCGAAACATAGGTAGGCATGAAGGGTACTATTGACCAATCTAACAGCCATTTCAATCTAATAAAATCATTTTGATCGAATAATATTCATTTCTATTTTTATTTACTTGATGGGAGATCATATCGAACCCAGAGATATTAAGATACTCTAGTCATGCCTATATAATAAGGGAACATAGTATCTTTTTGATTATCAACCCATAGATATTAAGGTCCCCTAGTTGTACCGGCACATAAAGGTAGCATTGTACTTTATCAATAAGGACATCTAATCTAAATAGAGTAAGCTATAGGGCCTTGATGGGGGCACTAAGGCACACTAGAAAAATCCATAATCAATCAACACGCCCCTCGACGCCACGCCCGACCATCACTTGCAACCTCTCTCTTCCACTACCTGCCACCACTAAAACCCTCCCTCTCTCTCTCTCGTCCTTTTTTTCCACTATTTTGGACCAAACTGGCCATGCACCCCAATCACGCATGGCCTTCCCTTCCCTCCCCCTGCCACCCTACACCTCCCTACCACCCTACACGCTGCCACCTAATCAACCATCTATTGCCCTCTTCTTACTCTCCTTTTTTCTTCTCCTCACCAGCCTCTTTCCTGCCCATTTTTCGAGCCCCTTACCCCCTGATATCCTTCTTCCCATTTTCTTCCCCTCCATCTCTTCCCCCTCTGTTTTGCACCACCACTACCTCTACTACTTCCACCGTTCTACCAACCCCCTGAACCACTCCCTACCACCCTCTATCTCAGCCCTATACCATCACACCACCCCTCAAGCCACCCTATAACCCCTTCTTCCTCCCCTCATCTTTTTCTCTCCTTTTTCTCCCTTCTCAGCAACCTCCCTGCAACCCCTTCATCCGCCACCATCCCACTTCCTCTACCGCCTCCCAAGCCACCTAACTACTCCCTACAACCTCCTCTACCACCCCCACACCTCCTTTGGCTGAAACTGACCCTTACAGCCCCTTATTTTTCCTCTCCATTTCCTTCCTTCTCAACTATGCCCATCTCGACAACTCCCTTCACAGCCTCACCGTTGCCGCCTCCGCCACCGCCACCTTTGGCCACCAATAACCTATCCCCAACCACCACCTACACCCCCTCTTCACTCCTACACCCTTCCCTTGCCCTAAATCCTCTCCCCGCCTACCCTCTTTCCTAGCCTCAAAACCCTAACCTGAAATTGGCTCCCCTTTCCCCTTTCATGCCATTTTCGACCCTCTCACTCATTTGTTTGCATGCAGCTCATGCTGCATGAGTAGCATGAGTTGCTGCATTCTTGGTATATTTTGGTTAATGATTTTAAGGTATAATAATATTTAACTTAAATAGTTCATTAATTAAGTTTTATAAAGTCTTATGCTTATGGTTTTCTTATTTCTAATGTGATAAATATTGATATTACTTTTAGGTGTTTATTTTACTATTTAAAGCTAGAATCTTTAACCGGGATACCGGTAAAGTTTAATTTTTGTAGGAGTTAAGGTAATCGCTAAACCCCACTTAAACACATGGATAAATGTATACTAGCACATTAGGCACTTAATATGTTATTTTGTATGATATGCATATTACTCAATATATTATACGTAGTTGCTTATATTGATTGATAAAAAGGAAAGCATGATACTTTATATGCTATGTGTGGAATTATTGCTTAAGGAAAGAGTTTGGTTATTAATGAAAAATATTAAGCCCTTATCCATGATGTGTTATGTCATTGTGACCATTAATGTATGAATAATATTACTGCTAGCCCTAAGGGTATTTTAACAACATGTCTTGTGCAAGAATGTGGCCTAATATGTGTGGGTGCTAATGAGTATTGGGTTGAAATATAATAGTGGTGGAGTTAGATGATGAGAGTGGAGCATAAATATTAGTATTTTATGTAATGATGGTAAATTAATAAAAGAGTAAAATAGTAATTTTGTAAGTAAAAGGATAAAATGGGAATTTTGAAAGTAAGGGACAAAATGGTTATTTTTATAAGTAAAAAGGCATTATGGTAATTTTGAAAGTAAAGGGTAAAATGGTATTTTTTTTAGAAGTAAAAGGTAGAATGGTAATTTTGGAAGTAAAGGGGCAAATGGTAATTTTGGAAGTAAACGGAAAAATGGTAATTTTGTAAGTAAACGGGTATAATGGTAATTTTGGAAGTTAAGGGTAAAATGGTAATTTTGGAAGTTAAGGGTATTATGGTAATTTTGAGAGTAAAGGGTAAAATAGTAATTTTATAAGTAAAGGGTAAAATGGTAATTTGGAAGTAAAAGGGTTATTAGGGTAATTTTAATAATGGAGAGGGGCAATATAGTAATTATAATAATGGAGAAGAATAATTTGGTAAATTAACCAACTGAAGGGTAGTTTAATAATTCTGATAACGGAGAAGGGTAATTTGGTAATTATAATAATGGAGAAGGGTAATTTGGTAATTATAATGATGGAGAAGGGTAAATTGGTATTTATAATAATGGATAAAGGTAAAATGGTAATAATAATTACAGAGAAGAGTAAATTGGTATTTATAATAATGGTGAAGGGTAAATTGGTAATTATAATAATGGAGAAGGGTAAATTGGTAAGTATGATAATAGAGAAGGACTATTTGGTAATTTAACCAATTAAAGGGTAATTTGGTAATTATAATAATAGAAGGGAAATTGGATAATTATGATAATAGAGAAGGGTATTTGGTAATTCAACCAATTAAAAGGTAATTGGTAATTATGATAATAGAGAAGGGCAATTTGGTAATTTATCCAAATAAAAGGGAAATTTGGTAATTATAATAATGGAGAAGGGAAATTTATTAATTTAAACAACTAGAGGGAAAATTTGTAATTATTTAACCAACTAAAGGGAAAAGTGGTAATTATGACACTAAAGAAGGGTAATTTGGTAATTTATCCAACTAAAGGGCAATTTAGTAATTATAGCAAAGGAGAAGGGTAATTCAGCAATCTAACCAACCAAATGGGAAATATGATAAGTGTAATAATTATAAAGAGTGATTAATGACCTAATAAGTGTGGGAGATAGCTTGATAACCTAAACCGAGTAAGGATATGGCTAAGAACAACTATATGTGGGTTACGTGCCATGTGTTAGGCTATATTGTGTACTTTATGACTAATGATCAATCATTTGTAGCACAACTTGGAGTGAATGTATGCTTATGTTCCTTATGGCATGTGAATTATGACTATATATGTTGTGCGTCCGATGTTATATGATGTGGCCCTCTAAGACATGCATGCTAGGATATTTAATAATAGGATATGGGGTGAAAGGATAAAAAGGAACAAATAGAAAGTGAGTTTACTAAGGGGACATGATATTGACCTTATTATCTCAAGATCCATGAAGGGGAAAATAAAAAGGAAGTTACAATCAAAATGAACGATAAATATAACTCTTGCATGGGAGATTTCTAGGGTTTGCATGGGGTGGATGGATTCTGTAGGGAATGATCCTTACATAAGAAATGTGCTAAGGTTTTGAGTGGCCAACTATGGTTTCACGGTCACATGTATAATTGGTGAGTATAGTGAAAGGATTTGGGTTGAATCTAAATAAGATGAGATGTTGGACAATAAAAGAAAGGTTGGGCCACAAGTAACCGATCCACCGGCTATAATAGTGGGGGATCTCAAGCTAAATAAACCTAACTCTAAGTTATGATAAATCATGGGAAAAATACCATCTAATTACAGTGAAACACCATGAGAGTCGAGGCCAGACCAATCCATGGGCATATGATAGCGGTCAGGTGCATTCTACCCTGTAAGTGACTGATCCACTGGCGTATAATAGTGGTCAGGTGCATTATGCCCTATATGTGATCAATCCACTGGCTATAATAGTGGGGTTCCTGCACTCACATGGATATATAAAATCTGAGAGATGATTAAATAATGATGGACTAATGGCTAAAGGTCTAAAAGTATTGATTGTATTTTTAACCATTTATATTTGATGGACTTGTTAAGTATATGAATGTGAATATTATGTAAGCACATTTTATTATATTTTTTTATAGTGTTGTATCATGTGTTGCATTGTGGGCCTACTTTTAAGTGTATTTTAAAGGGTTACTCAGTACCATAGTACTGAAGGGTTCCATTCATGGGGCCCCTGCCTATTCAATGGGCAATGTCCCTTACAAGTCTTTTTCAGGCACTATTCAAGTGAGAAACGGGAAAGAGTGTAAGGATTATCCGGAATCCCTTAAGGTTCCCCTGCCTCTCTTTTAACTCCATGTTTTAATGTACTTGTATTCTTGTAACCACCATCGATGGATTCTATTTTTATAAATGGTTTACTATGCTACTCTGATTTAATTATGGTTTGAGTTCTCGTAAATTTTATTTTACACTTTTAGCCTTAGCACTTGGTATTGGAACGGTAGGAGTGAACTGATCTAGTACTAAGTGTGGCGGTAATATCCCCAGAATTCATAGTTATATTATTTTGCTTCCGCTTAAATAAAATAAAATTTTTTAGTAGTAAATTTTTGAGGTATTACATTGTACTTATACAAAATTTTACATGCTACACCTTAATATGCATTTCTAGAACATCAAACCATATTTCCACATGCTTAAAAATAAATAATACATATTAAAAAAATTTATAATAATAATAATCATGATACAAACAAAATAACTAAAATATCATTTAGGCATATAATAATAATAATAATCACAATAAAACATTAAACTACTCATCTCCATACTAAATAATTATTGAGACATATTAAGCATTCTTGTCAGTTTAAAAATGATAATATGCTTAACTAACCAAATTGCCCCTAGGGCACATGATAATAATATTTATGTTAAAAACACGTTTAGGCATGCTTAATCTATCATATTAGACATATATGACATATATAAAGTATTCCCATCATTTGAACCATTTTAACATACATTTTGTACAAATAATAATTTTCACAATTTAACATGCTTTATTTTTCCCAAAACCAATACTATCAGTGTTAGACAAAGAGTCACAATGTAACGAATATACTTAATATATGTTTTATACATCAAAATATAAATGTGTTGTCATGTGATATCTAAACATTTTCGTAGAATAAACTGATTATATGATTTCTAATAAAAAGCACCATTCTATTGGTATCCTACTAAAAATTATTAGACTCCTCTAATAAAACTTTTGTACTTAAAATTATATCACATTAACCATTTTAATATTTAATCAATGAAATAATATTTTTTATTAAAATATTTATTAAGTAATAAAACTACCAAAATACCCTTACCGAAAACAAAAGGTAAAAACTTTAAAATAAAGATCTCACATTGCACATGGAGCATGAATTTTGGATGAAGGGTGAAGGTCAAAGATTAAGGGTTAGAGGAAGCAAGGTTGGGTGGAGGTAATGGCTAAGTTGGGTGGAGATGTAGGGTGGCATAGAAAGGTGAGGTGATGGTTGTTGGCTACCTAGCTCAGTTGAGGGTCATTGGTGATGAGTCAAATGCCAATGGCTAGATATGTAGAGGTGGATGATGTTTGGTGGGCTCCATGGGATGGCCATATAAGAGGAAGTTATGGTGTTGTGGTGTTGGTGTAATGGTAGTGGAAGGGAAACATAGATGGGGCGGAGGTAGGTGGTGGTGTGGTGTTGGTGTGATGCAAAAGGAGGGCAATGAAGAGGAAGGATAAGGTGGAAAAGAGGCACAACATAAGGTAAGGAGGTACAATAGAGGATAAGGAATAATGATAAGGAAATAAGAAGGAGGAGGATAAAAGTATAGGGGCTTATGGTTGTGTGGTTGATTTGCTGATGATGAACAACTCGACAAGAGAAGTAAAAGAAAAAGGAGAAAGGGGTGAGGTCAAGGGAGAGGGGTATAGAGGCAAGTGGTTTAGCGAGGTAAGAAGGGAATAGTAGGGATGTGGTGAGGCATAATAGGGATTGATGGGAAGGGAAGGAAAGAGGATAAGGGAAAGAGAAGGAAAGGAGGCTCAGGGTCATATGATGGTGGTGAAGATGGTCATGCGGTGAAGGATGAAAAATAAGGGCGTTGGAAGTTGGTGGAGGAAGAGCCTAGGAAGATGGTGAGTAAGGATACAGGGTGAGGAGGATGAAGAAGAAAGAAAAAGGAGAAGGGTTCAAGGTTGGTAGTGTAAAATGGGTGGGGAGTATGGTTTTGTGTGCATATACTAAAGGTTAGGTAAAAGGGTTTGATCAATCGGGTAGGTGTGGTTGCTTTCTAAAGGATGGTAATGGTAGGGGAGTTGGTGTGTGTTGGGTGTAGAATGGGAAAGGAAATAGGTGAGGTTGGTTTAACTAATCTAGGGATCTCAATGGGGTGCAAGCACGGTAGAGAAGAATGGTCCAGAAAGGGGAAAGGAAATGCATGTGAAGGGGGGCATGCAAGGTTGTTTGGATGGAAGAGGAAAGGAGGATAGGGTCCATAGGAAGGGGTTAGAGGGGCATTCTAGGGTTTAGTTTAGGGTTATTTTAGTGTTCTGGGCATGGGGAAGGCACAAAAGAGTGGGCGATGAGCTAGCCTGAATAGTCTGGGGAGAGAAGGAAGGAAAAAAAAGAAGTGAGTTGGGCTTGAGGCACATGCCGGGACAAGAGGAGAAGAAAAAGAAAAAGTGAAGGTGGGTTAGGCTGAAGGAAGGGAAAAAAGGAGTAAAAGGGAAAAAAGAAAAAGAGACAAGAAATAAATGGGGGAAAGGGAAATGAAAAAAGGGAAAAAAAGTAAATTTAGGGTTAGAATTAGAATTAGGTTAAATTTAGGTTTTGGATAAAATATATTTATCTAGGTTTAGGGTATCGAATTAGGAAATCAAATTAGGTAAAACTATTAATTTAGGGTGAATATAAATAAAATAAAAATAGATAAAATAATTTTGATATTTTACCAAAGAATTTAGTTGGGTTTGCAGTTTAAGGGTTAATAAAAATAATTAAGCTAATATTTAAGAGTTAAGTTTTGGATAAAAGGATGAAGTATATATTCACTTAGAATGAGTTTTTGTGCCAATGAAATCGACCTGGAGCATGGATCAGTTAGCAAATGCTTACATTAGGCATGTCATGAGTAGGCATAGTACACCAATTGATATAGTCTTCGATAGGAATTTGGGATTTATTTCCCACTTTAGGGGGAAGTTACAAGAGACTATGTGCATGAAGTTGAGGGTGAGTGTCACCTTTCACCCAACTATAGATAAGGAAATGGAGAGGATGCTCTATGCTCTTAAGGATATGATGTGTGTTTAAGTTTTAGATTTTTTAGGTAATTAGGAGGACCATCTACACTTGGTATAATTCTTATGCAATAATAATTATCATGCCGGTGTGGGAATAAGACCCTTTGAGGCATTGTATGGGTGTAACTGTCTGACACCTTCGTATTGGAGACAAGTGAACAAGATTGGGTGATTCAAGAAAGGATGAGGGTGAGAATATGACTTGAGATAATGTACCTAATGGATAAGATATGAATTATTTATGTAACACCCCCAACATTCACTAGTGAAAAGTTTTATTTTATTTAAAATTTAGCGGAAGAAAAAATCAAAAACCATAAATTTTGGAGATATTACGTCACACTTAGTACTAGACCGGTTTTCTCTAATAGTTCTAAAACCAAGAGCTAAGGCTAAAAAAATAAAATATAATTTGCTCGAATTCAGAATTTAATTAAATCAATGTAGAGCAAATACTTTCATTATAAGAACAAAACCCATCAATGGTGGTTACAAGAATAAAGTTTATAGTTAAACCATAAATCAAAAGGTGAAAGAGTGAAATCCTATGAGTTTCTTCGAATAATCCTTACGCTCGTACCCAAGCCCTTTTAAATAGCACCTACAATGGATCTGCAAGGGACACTACCTATTGAACAGGCAGAGGCTCATGAAGGGAACCCTTCAGTACCATAGTACTGAGTACCCCTTTACACCAAACTAAAATTAGGCCCGTATACAGCACATAATACAAATACTATATAGGATGATAACATATAGACTCATAATCAAGGCAACACCTCATACAATGAGAAATACATAACACAAAATCCATGTACTTAACAAATTCATCACGTACACAAGCAGGGACAAGCACAGAAGCCCACTCTTGTCATATCAGTAGATCATCACATGAAATCAATACTTTTGGGCCTTAAGCCATTAATTAATCATTATTCAATCATCATCTCTTGAATTATATCCATCTAAGTGCGGAAACCTCACTATTATATCCAGTGGATCGAAAGCATGCAGGGAAACAACCACCTGACCACTATTATTTACTTGTAGACTGATCTCTAGGGCAAAAGGATTTGCTATTATCATTAGTTGATTGGTTTGGCCCTAACTCATATGGTGTTCCACTATAAGTGATTAGTATTTTTTCCATGATTTATTCACATGCAAGATTTGGTTTATTAAGCTTTGGACCTCTACTATTATAGCCGATGGACCGGAATACACATCTACAACTTCTAGGACAAAGCGCTCCTAGACCACTATTATAACTGGTGGACTAGTATACATGATATAATCCATCTGGCTTCGACTCAATCATCTTTCACTTTACATGATTAGTATTTTCCCTTTTAATTAGTACAACAGTTCCATTTATTTGCCTCGAGGGGGAGATTAAGAACCTGGGAACACAAAGGTATACGATCATACTAGCGCATACAAGCAACTCAGTACCCTTCAACTATCAACCTAGGAACACAAAGGTACCCTAGTCGTACTTGTCCATACAAGCTACACAGTACCCTACTTGCAAGGACACCTAATCCATAAGTACGCATAACCCCTAAATAGGTTTGTAGAGCTAGATAAAGTAAGATGTAGGGCCTAGATATGGTACTAAAGCACACCAGCAATAATCTTGGGTTAAACCACGTCTTTAGAGTAGTGACCCTAAAGAGCCACCATTCCCGATCTTGAAATCTTCTACTTTATTATTAGTGTCTTAATTAAGGTTACCATGAGAAGCACAACAACCACATACTAAATCACTTCCATTTGTTTTTTGATATCATTAAGTAATCCTTATTCATACAATTATCTATGATAACCTAAAAATCACTAAGGCCACCCTTCTCTCATCCAATTTCAATTTAGGATTCATTTCCATTTGTTAATATGCCATAAAGGATTTATCACATCATGATCAGAATACGGTCTTAGAGCATGGTTAGTTCACATTGAAAGTCATGGCATACATAACCCTAACATGCCCTTAATTCACACCCACATAATACCATGCATGATTAATGATTAAGACACCTTCTTCATGAATATGAGATAAACACCGTACCACACCCTTATTTATCCATCCAATCCTAGGTTATGCCATGTTCTTGTGATACTTACTGATTTCTCAAATCCCCTCATTTCATTATTCAACGTTACTTATGTCTAATTACAGAAACCTATTTAATCCATTGGTAGGTTAAAGCAAGTTATTGATTTACCCCCATCATCCTTACTAGATTACTGGAATACCCTTATTTGTAAAAATTATCAAGTCATTAGTTTTTAATTGCCTAACTACCGTATGATTACATTTGTATAGTTACTAAAACACCCCTTGCATTGGTTGGATTACTAAATTATCCTTCCATACTTATCAAATCACCAACTTTACCCCACATACTTATTAAGTTGCCAATTTATCCTTCTAGTTGGTTAAATTACCGTATTACCCCTTTATACTTATCTAAATTACCAAATTGCCCTTTAGGCTTATTAAGTTATCAAATCACCCTATATACTTGTTATACTTGCCATATTTCCCATTTGATTGTTTAGATTGCCAAATTACCTCTCATACTTATTAAATTTACCAAGTTGCCCTTCCAGTTGATCATATTGCCAAATTGTCCTTATTAATTCAAATTACCAAATTGCCCTCTTAGTTGGTTAAATTACCAAATTGTATTTCTTCATTATTAAAATTACCAAATTACCCTTCTTCATTATTATAATTACCATTTTGCCCCTATTTCTATAAATTACTAAAATACCCTTTTCTTTATACCAAATTACCATTTTACCCCTTTACATAACTACCAAAATACCCTTCCTTTACACCAAATTACCATTTTACCCTTTAACATTATATAATTACCAAAATACCCTTCCTTTACACCAAAGTACCATTTTAACCTTTTACATTACATAATTACCAAAATACCCTTCCTTTACACCAAAGTACCATTTTAACCTTTTACATTACATAATTACCAAAATACCCTTCCTTTACACCAAATTACCATTCTACCTTTTTATATTTACATGATTACCAAAATACCCTTTCTTTACACCAAGTTACCATTCCAAAATGCCCTTTTTTGTATTCCAAATTACCAACTTACCCTTCTCCTTTATTAAATTACCAATCTATCTCTTTACTTTACACAATTACCATTTTACCCTTTACTTACAAAATCACCATTTTATCCCTTTACTTACAAAATTACCATTTTACCCCTTTATTTATAAAATTATCATTTTACCCTTTCCATTATATTTAATTCACCAAAATAATTTCTTACTCCCAAAAATAACCAAGTTATCCCCTTTCCATGTAAAATTACTAAAATTCCCTCCTTTCTTGTCCATTTACCATTTTACCCCTTTACTCTTATAATTTATCATTTTTTCCTTATTATACCACTTTCACTAAAATACCCTTACTACATAAAATATTAATATTCATGCTCCATACCCATCATCCAACTCTACCAACTATTATTATTTATCATAATACTCATTAGCACCTACCACACCCATTTACTTAGGCCACAACTTTAGTACAAGCAAATTTACCAAAACCCCCCATGGGGCTCATATGGACATTACTTAAGTGCCAAATGGCCACATTAGCATATCATATCACACATATACACTTAACATTATTATTAACAATAAAGCTCCTTCCTTACACATTATTTCTACACATGACATATAAATTAATATGCTTTCATTTTTATCAATTAACACATGCAACTAAATATATTATACTTAACAACATATACCATGCATATAAACCTATCAATAACCCTAATGTACTAGCAAAGTAAATCTATATGTTTTAGCAGGTTTCAACAGTTACTTTATTTCCTGTAAAAATAAAACCTTACTGGTACCCCAATTAAAGATTCAAGCTTTGATTAATAAAAATCAATCCCTAAAAAGAATATAAAAAATTAGCATAATAGAAGTAGAAAATCAAAGAAATAATTTTTATATCAAAAGCTTAATAAATAGATATTAATGCCAACTATTTTTATACCTTGAAATTCACTAATTTGGGACTAAAAATAAGGCAAGACTCACGATGTATAAGCAGCGTAAATTACATGGAAAATGGAAGTAGGAAGGGGTTTAGAGAAGGGAATAGGAGAAGGAAGAGGGGTTTGGTTCGATTAGGGTCTTGGGGGTTAGCAGGAGGGCAAGTGGAGGGGAGTTAGGGTAGAGGCTGGGTGCAGGGATAGAGTGGGGGTGTAGGTGGTGGTTGGGGTGGATGATCGATAACCAAGGGCGGTAAAGGCGGTGATTGTAGAGCTACAAAAATGGATGCAAGGGGGCAGAGGTGAAGGAGAAAAGGAAAAAAAGAAGGAAAAAGGAGGGGTTGTAGGGTTGGGTTTCTGCCAATGGAGGCAAAGGGTGGTAGGCAAAGTTATAGGGTGTGGACTGGTGGCTTTAGGTGGAGATGGAAGAGGAGGAACATCGGCAGATGGTGGTGGTATAGGGTAGAGGCCGAGAAGGGGGAAAGAAAAGAAAGAAGGAGAAGAAGAAGAAGAAGAAGAAGAAGAAGAAGAAGAAGACGAAGAAGAAGAAGAAGAAGGGTGAATACAAGTTGCATGTGGGGGTAACTTGGTGGTGTAAGGAGGTAATAGGGGTGGCAAGGAGGTGTTGTAGGTGGTTGTTTGGGTGGTCGTGGCGGCAGTTGAAGGTGGCGGAGCAAAAACAGGGGAGGAGAAGGTAAGGAAAGGAAGGAAAACAGAAAGGGTTCTGCAGGGGGTGAGGGGGCTTGAGGCAAGTTTAAAATGAGTAGAAGGGAAGGTGATAATGAGAAGAAAAGGAAGATAGAAAGGAGGGGAGGTAGTGCCAACTGGGAGACTATGGTGGCAGGCATAGGGTGGCAGTTGTAAG
Organism: Tamarix chinensis; assembly: GCA_030549775.1. Lineage (NCBI taxonomy): Eukaryota > Viridiplantae > Streptophyta > Magnoliopsida > Caryophyllales > Tamaricaceae > Tamarix > Tamarix chinensis. The sequence continues at coordinate 75,366,491 of CM060177.1, forward strand.
GAGAGGGTGGAGGAAAATGGAATGCATTTGGGGAGGGTTGTAGGCTTAGATTTGGTCCGAAAATGGGAAGAAAATGACGGGAGAGAGAGAACAGGTTGTAGGAGGAGGTAGGTAGTGGCAAGCGACGGTGCAGGAGACTACCATAGTGTGTGGGGCTTGGTCGGATGTTGAAGAAGAAGAAGAAGAAGAAGAAGAAGAAGAAGAAGAAGAAGAAGAAGAAGAAAGAAGGCAAACTAGCCAGGCGAGGGAGAAAGGAGGGGGTAGAGGGTCGACCCGCGAGCAAGGGGGAGGGGAGAAAAAAAGAGGGGCTAGGCTGGCCTAACAAAGGGGAGAAGGAAAGAAAGAAAGAAAGAAGGAGGTGGGCTCGGGCAAATGGCGTGGGAAAGGGAGAAGGAGAGGAGGAAGTGGGTCGAGCAATGGCCCAGCACAGGGAGGAAGGAATCATAGGCCTAGCGGCCCAAAGGAGAGAAAGAATAAAAGGAAAAAGAAGGAAAAGAAGAAAAGGGAGAAAGGAAAAGGAAAATAGGGAAGAATAAAATAAAATATTTTTTGGTATAATGAAAGTTAATATTTTTGATAGATAATAGAATTTATTATAATTTAATATATTAATTTAAAAAAGGATAATTTTAGTAAAATATTGGGTTGGAAAATTATTTAAATAAGATGAGTATGATAAAATAACAAAATACTTATTTTAATTTATTAAATATTCATATCCATTTTTATATGCTTAAAAATCCACAAAATAATTAAATTAAACAAATTTAAAAGTTAATTTATCCCAAATAAAAGGTTATTTATTAAATTCTAGATTTTAAAATTTTGGAGTATTACAATTTAAAGTAAAATATTACGTGTGAGTAAAGACTAAGATGTTGTGTCCATTTTATCAGACAATAATTGTAATCCCCCAAAAATTTCAAAAAACCTAAATTCTAAAAGATAACTTTTATTTGAAATAAAATTTTCTTTTAAAATTTTTTATTTTAATTATTTTATAGATTTTAGAGTATGTAAATTTGGATAAGAGTATTTAATAAATTAAAAATAAATATTTTGCTATTTATCATATTATTCTATTTAAATAACTTTCCAAACTAATATTTTACCACCTTTATCCTTTTTAAACTAAAATATTATATTATAATAAATTAAATTATTAAATTAAATAATTTACCAAGAATATTATATTTTATGATTTTATAAATTTAATTAAATTACTTTTCCTATTTTTTCATTCCCCTTTTTACCCTTTTCCCCTTTTTCCTTTTCTTCTCTTCTTTTTTTTTCTTTCTTTTTCTCCTCCTTGGGCTGCCCGCACCAGCCTGCTTCCTTCCTCCCGGCGCGACTGGGCCTTCGGCCCGCCTCTGCCTTTTCCTCGCCCGTTCCTGACTCACGTCCAGCCCGTCCCTCCAGCCCGCTTCTTCCCCCAGCCACTCCTCCTCGCACGCCGTCCAGCAGCCCAACGTCCCTCTTTATTTTTCCTTTGGACCGGGCGAGCTGCTCTTCTTTCCTGCCCGGTCCGACCGCCCGCCATCCCTTTCTTCTTCGCCTCTCTTCTTCTCCCACGCCCGACCATTTCTTCTGCCATGGTCGAGCATGTCGCCACCTACAACCCATCCGCCACCTACCTCCCTCTCCCTCTCTCCTCCCCCGTCATTTTCTTTCTTTTTTTAAGCCAAACCGGCCCCTGGACCACAACTCCCGTGCCTCTCTCCCTTTCCATCTTCGTCCCAATTTTCCCCTGCCACCTGCAGCGCCGATCACCGGCAAACCCTGCCCCTCTCTTCTCCCTCTTCTTTTTCTTCAGCTCCCAAGCCCTTCATTCCCCATTTTTTTTCGAGCCTCACCTCTTCATCCCGAGCATCCTCTCTCTTTTCTCCTCCTCCCATTCGTCCCCTATTTTTTTTATCACCGCCGCCCGCCGCCGCTCGAACAACCAAGCCCAACCCCTGCGCCGCCTCCTGCCACCACCCACTACCACCCTGCACCACCACGCCGCCCCTTCGAGCCCTGCACTTCCTCCCTTCTCCTCCTCTTCCTTTTTCTCCCCAGTTTTTCCCTTACCGCCGAGCCACCTGCAACCGCCGCTTCCGCCGCCTTCCGGCCACCTCTGCCGTCACCCAAACCACCGTTTGACACCCTGCAACCCCCTCTACAATCGCCATGCATTAGTTAGCCAAAAAAAGCCCTTTAACCCCTCCATTTTTCCCTCTCCTTTTCCTTCCTTCTCAGCCCCTCCCCCTCGACCATTCTCGGCAGCCAACTTCGCCGCCTTGCCGCCGCCGTCTCCGCCGCCTTAATCCGCCATGAAACCACCCTTAGCCTCCACCTACACCCCCTCTACACTTCTGCACCATTCCCCTACCTTAGAACCTCCCCTAACCACCTTCTTTTCTAGCCTAAAGACCCTAACCCGAAAATGATAAATCTTGCTTCCTTCACCCCTCTTTGAGCCTTTTCCCTTCTCTTTTCTGCATGAAACTCACGCTGCTCATGCAGCGTGAGCTCCCCTTCATTTAAAAAAAATTATTTGGCTAATTTTTAAGGTATAATGGTATTTTATGTTAAGTGTTTTATTAATTAAAATTTATAAAGTTTTATACTTGGATTCTTATTTCTAACATAAATATGATGGATATTATTTTAGGTGTTGAGTTGCTAATTATGCTTGGTAAGATTTGATATTTTGCGGGATTAAGGTAACCGTTAATCCTCCCTTAAATATATGGAAAAACGCATGCTAGCACATTTAGGGTTTAGTATGATTTTATGCATGTTTTGTATGCTTAGCATGATATGTTTATGGTTTCTTATATTGTTTGTTAAAAAGAAAAAGTATGATAACTTTTGTGCCATATGTAGGTATGTTAAATAAAGAAGGAGTTGGAATATGGATAGAAATGTTAAATACTTGTTTATGATGTACCATGTTGTTAATGCATGAATGATGTTATTGTTTAAGGGTATTTTAGTAATTATGCTTATGAGGTATATAAATCAATGTGTGTAGTTGCTAATGAGTATTATGTTGAAAAAAGACAAGTTGGTGGACTTAGATGATAAAAATGAAGTATTAATATCATTATTTTATGTAGTGTTAGTAAATTCATAAAAATGGTGAATAAAGGGGTTGAATGGAAATTTTATAAGCGAAAAGGGTATTTCGGTAATTTTATAAGTAAAAGGGTATTTTGGTAATTTAAAAATAAAGGGGTTAAATGATAATTTATAAGTAAAGGATAAAATTGTAAGCTGTGAGAAAGAAGGGTAAAATGGTAATTTTGGAAGTAGGGGTAAAATAGTAATTTTGGATGAAGCAGGGCATTATGGTAATTGTTCAAGTAAAAAGGGATTATGGTAATTTTGGAGGTAGAGGGGTAAAATCGTAATTTCATAAGTAAAGGGTAATATGGTAATATTTATAAGTGAATGGTGAAGTGGTAATTTATAAGTAAAGGGGTAATATGGTAATTTGGAAAAGAAGGGCAAAATGGTAATTATGTAAGGAAAGATAAAGATGGTAATCTTGGATGTGAAGGGGTAAAATAGTAATTTGTAAAGTAAAAGATGTATGGTTGTAATTTTCATAAATAAAAGGATATTATGGTAAAATTAGATGTAAGGGGGTAAAATGGTAATTTTGTAAATAAAAGGATATTATGGTAAACTTGGGAGTAAGGGGTAACGTGGTAATTATGATAACGACAAAAGATAATTTAGAATTATGATTGTAGAAGGGCAATTGGATAAGTATGATGCTATAGAAGGGTAATTTGGTAAATTAACCAATTAAAGGGCATTATGGTAATTTTAAATATGGAGAAGGGTAAATTTGGTAATTGTAATTATGAAGAGGGGTAAATTAATTATGAGGAAGGTTAATTTGGAATTTATGATAATTGAAAAGGTAAATGGCAATTAAAATAATTAAGAGAGGTAAAATGGTAATTATGATAAGGAGAAGGGCAATTTGGTAATTTATCCAACTCAAGGACAATTCAGTAATTATAACAAAGGAGAAGGGTGATTTGGTAATATAACCAACCAAAAGGGAAATATGTTAAGTGTAGTAATTACGAGGGGTGAGTGGTGATCTAAACAGTGTAGGAGACAATTTGGTCATCTAAAGTGGACAAGGGGAAATCTGGTAATTATGTAACCCGAAGGGTAATATGGTAATTTATCAAGCAAGGAATGGATACTTAACAATTATATAAGTAAAGGGCAAATGAGTAATTTGTACCTAAAATGTCTTCGGAATTGTGGACCTTTATTATATGATTAAATAATGTTGATTAGCCAAGTAAGAGTATTTGATAATTAGGATGGCCTTAATGGTTTCTCTGTGATATTCTGGATAATCATCTGAATAAGAAACGATTAATGATATCAGAACGATTGAAAGTGAATAAGTATCGGATTATCGTGCTTTTTGTGATCACCTTAATTAAGACACTATTACTTAAAGTGAAAGACCTCGAGATCGGGAATGGTGACTCCTTAGGGGTCGCTACCCTAAGGACGTGGTTTAGTCCACGATTATTCTGGTATTTGCTGGTGTGCCTTTATGCCCCAGCCAGGCCCTATATCTTACTATTTCTAGCTCTACGGACCTAGTTAGGGGGTATGCATACTTATGGATTAGGTGTCCTTGTTGGTAGGGTACTGAGTTAGCTTTATGCACCAGTACGACCAGGGTACCTTTGCGTCCTTGGGTTCATGGTTGAAGGGTACTGAGTCGCTGATATGCACCGGTACAACCAGTGTACCTTTGTGTCCCGGGTTATCGATCTCCCATTCGAGGCAAATAAATATGATTGATGTGCTGATTAAAGAAAGGAAAGATACTACTATTGAAAGTGAAATATTAATGAGCCGGGCCCAGATGATTATGATATTGAGTACCGGTCCAACGGTTATAATAGTGGCCAGGAGCGTTGTGCCCTCGATGATGAGTTATATGTATCCCAGTCCACCGGTTATAATAGTGGCCAGGAGCGTTGTGCCCTGGATGATGATTCTTTATATATCCCGGTCCACCGGTTATAATAATGGCCAGGAGCGTTGTGCCCTGGATGATGAGTTATCTGTATTCCGGTCCACCGGCAATAATAGTGGGGGTCCCGAGCTCAATAAAATCGGTTATGTATGTGAATAAGATTATGGAAAAATACTAATCACTTATAGTGGAACACCATGTGAGTCGGGGCCAGACCGGTCCACCGGCAAATAATAGTGGTCAGGTGCGTTCTGCCCTGTGTGTTTATCTTCCGGTCCACCGGCAATAATAGTGGTCAGAGGCGTTCTGCCCTGAGTGTATACTTTCCGGTCCACCAGCTATAATAGTGGGGTTCTCGCACTCACATGGATATAAAATATGATATTGATTGAATGATGATGGAATAATGGCTTAAGGCCCAAATGTATTGATCTCACACTATGACATGGCTTGAGGCCCAAAGATATCGATCGTGAATTATAACTTGTGTTACGTGTTATTGTTACGTATGCACCTCTCATTATTTATGTGTGTGACTTGCATTATGTGCCATATGCGGGCTTGTCTTTAAGTGTGGTATTAAAGGGTTACTCAGTACCGTAGTACTGAAGGGATTCCCTTTATGGGGCCCCTGCCTATTCAATGGGCAGTGCCCTTGCAGGTTTTTTTCAGGTGCTACTCAAGTGGGCTACGGGAAAGAGAGTAAGGAGCTATCCGGTATCGTTAGGGTTTTCCCTCCTTCTTCGTTTAATTCCCTGGTTTTGATGTTATGTTGGTACTTTAACCACCATCGGTGGATTTTATTCCTGAAAACGATTTGATGCGCTACTTTGTTTTAAATATGTTGAAGTTCTTGCAATTTACTCTGATTTATGCATGTTGAATGTCTTTCGAATTGTATTTCATTTTCTTAGCCTTAGCACTTGGTACTGGAACGGTATGAGTAAACCGATCTAGTACTAAGTGTGGCGGTAGTACTCCCAAAGTTCATGTTTTATTTATCTGCTTCCGCTAATCTTCCTTTTAATTAACAAAATTTTTCAGTAGTGAATTTTGGGGGTGTTACAATAATAATGACTTACGTATGTTATTCCTTGAAAGATATTTCAGACCATTCCACCAGTTTAAGAATAGTGATCAGAAGCATGCTACTTAGTTTATATTGGGTATGTTCCACCAAAAAATAGTAGTGGTTTAGATGTGTTGTCCCTAAGAGGTGCTTCTGTCCATTCCATTGGACTAAGACTAGTGAGGTCTTTAAACTCAACGTAAATAAAACAACGAAATATGTTATATTTAATAATTAGAGATGGATAAGTAACAACGTTGCATTATTTTATGTATCTTGCATGTATGATTATCTTTCGCTGTGAATTCATGAAATTATCTATATCCCTTACAGGACTATATTGTCACCTTACTAAGTATGTTGCATACTGACCATTCTTTTCACGGGTATTACTTATTCCCACGAATAGATGGCCTAAATATATTTTTGGACTCTTAAATCTATGGTATCCCTTTATTTATATTTTTAGATGTTACACTCATAGTAACCACACTTAGTTCCAGATTGGTTTCCTCCTATCATTTTGGTACCAAGTGCTAAGGCTAAAAATAAATAGACTACAATTTATACAAATTAAATTTAAAACAGAGTAGAACATCAAATTCGTTACAAAAGATATAAAACCCACAACTAGTGGTTACAAGAGTAAAATCATTTACTAAGGAAATAAAAAGGAGGAATATATACCCTAAGGATTTTCTGGATAATCCTTACACTCGTACCCAAGCCTTCTTAAAAGCACCTACAATGGACTTGTAAGGGATACTACCCATTGAGTAGACAGAGGTCCACGAATAGAACCCTTTAGTACTATGGTACTGAGTAACCCTTTAAATTAAATTGAAAGGCAGGCCCGCATGCAACACATAATATATACACAGTACAAAATAATAACATGGGGACTAATACATATTTCAACACCGCACATATAAAAAGAGAAGTACAATGCAACATCCACATACTTAGCAATTTCATCAAGAGAGACACACACAAAGGCTGAACTTATATTATAACAATAGATCCTAATAATGATAGTACTCTTTTGGTCTCAAGCCATTAATGAATATTATTATTCAATCATAATCTCTTGAATTATATCAATGTGAGTACAGAAACTCCACTATTATAGCTAATGGATTAGAAACATACAGGCCAATACACACTTGACCACTATTATTCACCGGTGGATCTGTCTCTAGGATAGAAGGCTCCTAGCCACTATTATTGCTTACGGATCAGTTTAGCCCTGAATCACATGGTGTTCCACTATAAGTGATTAGTATTTTTCTATGATTTATTCACATCCAAGATTTTTTTTATTGAGCTCGGGGCCTCAACTATTATAGTCGGTGAATCAAAATACACATATACATCTTCTAGGACAAAACACTCCTAGGCCACTATTATAACTAGTGGATTGGTACACATGTACATATCCTAGGGCAAAGAGCTCTTGGATCACTATTATAACCTATGGACTGGTACATATGATATAATCCATCTGGGCCCAGCTTAATTGTCTTTCAATTTACATGATTAGTGTTTTCCCTTTTAATTAGCACAATATTTCCATTTATTTGTCTCAAGGGGGAGATCAAGAACTCGGAGACGTGAAGTTACACCAGTTATACTAGTGTATACAAGCTAACCATCAACCCAGGGACACAAAGGTACCTTGGTTGTACTAGTGTATAAAAGCTACACAGTACCCTACCGACAAGGACACCTAATCCATAAGTATGCATACCCCCTAAATAGGTTCGTAGAGCTAGATAGAGTAAGATGTAGGGCATTGCTGGGTACTAAGGCATACCAGCAAGTACTAGAATAATCGTGGGCTAAACTATGTCTTTAGGGTAGCTACCCCTAAAGAGCCACCATTCCCGATCTTGAGATCTTCCACTTTAATTATTAGTGACTTAATTAAGGTAACCACGAGAAGTACAACAACCACATACTTATTCACTCCCATTTGTTTATGGTATCATTAAGTAATCCTTATTCATACAATTATCCATGATAATCTAAAGAAATCGCTAAATCCATCCTTCTCTCATCCAATTCCAATTTAGGATTCATTTCCATTTTTTCATATGCCATAATCACATGATGATCACAATACGGTCTTAGAGTCTGGTTAGTTCACATCGAAGGATCATGGCACAAATAACCCTAATACATACTTCAATATATCCAACACCTAGTTCCATGCACACTTACAAACTAGGCACCCCTTGTATAATTATGATATAACACCATATCACCCCTTTAATTATCCATCCAACCCTAGGTTATGCCATGTTCTTTTGATACTCACTAATTTATCAAATATCCATATCTTATTATTTAATGCTACTTGTGTCTTGTTATAAAACTCATTTAATCCATTGATATGTTAAATACAAGTTACATATTTACCCCTATTATCTTTACAAATTACTAAAATACCTCTTGCTTAAAAAATTACTAAGTCATCCCTTTTTATTTGTTAATTTACCATATCACCTTGCTTGTCACATAATTACCAAATTGCCCCTTACTTGTGTTGGATTACCAAATTATCCTCCATCCTTATTAAATCACCAACTTCACCCCTCATACTTGTTAAGTTACTAATTTACCTTTCTAGTGAGTTAAATTACCATATTACCCTTTATATTGATCTAAATTACCAAATTACCCCTTTAGGCTTATTAAGTCACTAAATGACCTTTCATACTTGTTACACTTATCAGATTTCCCATTTGGTTAGTTAGATCACCAAATTGTTATTCTTCATTATTATAATTACTAAATTACCCCTTTGAGTTGGTTAAATTACCAAATTGCCCTTCTTCATGATTATATATACCATTTTGCCCCTTTCTATAAATTACCAAAATACCCTTCCTGTATACCAAATTACCATTTTATCCTTCCACTTTATTAAATTACCAAGATGCCCTTTATAACAACCCCAAAATTCACTACTAAAAAATTTCGTTTTATTTAAGGATATAGCAGAAGTAAGAAAAAAACTGTGAATTTTAGGGATATAACCACCGTGATCCTTACAAAGCCGACCCTCGGCTAGTCTCGTACTAACCACAAGGCTAAGAAAAATTATCGTCAACCATTAATCAAAATTAAAACAAGAATTCATAGAAGAACTGAAAAGTTCATAATACAAAAATTAGAGAGCACGTAAAAAGAGTTTACAGTCCAAAATAGTGCATAGTTAAAGTTCCCAAGGGACAAAAGGTACAATATGATAAAACATAACTAGAGTAAACTGATATAAGGTAAATAAATGGAAAAAGAAAATCCATCCAAGTTGCTATCAGTCCCTAGGCCATGTCCAAGCTCAACTCTCAGCCCCGCTCAATACCTCATAAGCATTGAAGATGACATCTCCCACCTGCACTAATTCAGAAGGGCCTTCTACTCGTGGGAATGAGTAACACCCATGAAATAGGTGGTCAGTATGTTACGTATTGAGCAAGGTAACCATGCATCTAAAGCTAACACACAAAGACATATAATACAAGCATGATCATATAGACAGTATACAAATAATACAAGTAATGAAGGCCGAGCTATAGTCTGGATAAGCTGATTCTTTAAATCTCTTATCAATACTCATTTCATACCATGCTTACCCTAGAAATTCCCATGCAAGCCCTCTCATCCCATTAAAACCCTAGCAATTCCCGTGCAACTCTTTTCATTCCATGTAAACCCTAGAAATTCCCATAGAACTCCTTTCATTACATACAAACCCTAGAAATTCCCATACAACTCCTTTCATTCCATGCAAACCCTAGAAATTCCCATGCAACTCCTATCATCCCACTCATATATTTCATCCATATTACCCTTTATTTTCCCCCTCATGGATCATAAGACAACTAGGTCAACCTCACATCCCTTTTGTCAACTTACTTCCCCTTGTTCCCTCTTCATCCTTTCACCCCACATAAATATATTAAACATCCTAGCATGAATTTCCTAGAGGGTCACATCATATAACATCATAAGTACAACACATATGTATTATACACATTCCATAAGAAATCCACATAAGTATAGCTCAACTCCAAGCTATGCTACACGTAAAATAGTCATAATAATCATAAGATACCATAGCGAGCACATGACATACAAGGCACATAACACACATATAGTTGGTCTTAGCTACATCCTTACCTAACATGACACTAGTCTTATAGAATGCTCCTATACCTCCTTAGGGTTTTGACTTGATTCACCTATAAGAGGAAAAAACTAAGAGTTAACTTCCCTCTTACCAAAATTATCATTATTTCCTACCTTACTCTTATCATAGCCTAATATTAGGGTTACTAATATTAATAGTAGTTTTATAAGTAAAACTAGGATTATTATTCTTAACGTAGCTAATTATGTTATTACTAGTCAAAATGGGTCTTAGGAGGTACATAGGTTCATGTTAGAATACTTATAGCAATATTTATATTATTGAAGATAATAGCTTAATAATAATAATAATAATAATAATAATAATAATAATAATAGTTGTAGTGATAATACTAATAACTACCCAAATCTTATTAAAAATAATAATCATGTTAGTAATACTAAAGTAATGACAAAAAATTATACTAATAATAATAATACTAGTAGTGATAGTAATATTAGTGGTATAGGTAATATTAATAATATTAGCAAAGTAGTAGTAGTAGCAGCAGCAGCAGTAATAATAATAATGATGATGATGATGATGATGATGATGATGATGATATTAATAATAGTTCAAATCTTAAGAATAATATAGTAAGGGTCCTAATAATCATAATATTGGTAACTTTAGTGATAATACGGCCAAGATTAAAAATAGTGATAGTGTACTAATAATAATAGTAATAACAGTAATAATAATAGTAAAAGTATCAAGAATAATACTAATAATACTAATAATAATAATAATAGTCAAATGGTAAATAATAATAATAATAGGGTTTGAGTATTTACACCAATAATAAAAAAGATGATATGCTAAAGTTAGCATTAATAATAATAATAATAATAATAATAATAATAATAATAATAATAATAATAATAATAATTGTAATGATAATAAAAATAGGGTTTTGACCCTTCACAAAAATAATAGAATTAATATTTCGAGGCTATATTTAATAATAATAATAATAATGATATAATAGTAGTAGTAGTAGTAGTAGTAATAATAGTAGTAGTAGTATAATCACTAATGAAAAAAGATAACATTTGTATAAATATGGTTTAAGGGGTTAGGGTGCCACCTAGGGCTAGTGGTGACCAAGTGGCACCGTCGGCAGCAGCGACGAAGGCGGCGGTGGTGGGAGAAGAGGGGGGAAGGTGGCTACTTAGGATAGAAGAGGGGGAATGAGAGGGTGATTGAGGTGTTGGTGGATTCCCTAGGTTGAGAGGGTTGGAATAGGGATGGTGGTGCAGTCAAAGGGGTGGCGTAGGCGACGGCAAGTGTGGTGGCTAAAGGTGGTGGAGAGGAACGAAGGGAGAAGGAGAGGGAGGCAGGGGAAAAGGAAGGTAGGGGAGGTAGAGGAGGCTCTGCTAGTGGTCTTGGGGTTAGAGGAAATGGTGGTTGCAGTGGGAATGGTGGCGGACGATGACACGAGTGGAAACTGTGGGTGAGATGAGGTTGGTCAAATAGCCAACTTTACACGGCCAAGGCGGCTCGGGGAGGGAGAATCGAGGGTGGTGGGTGGTGTATTTCGATGGAGGGTGGCGCAGGGAGTGGTTTGGGAGGTTGTAATTGAAATGCCCCGAAAATTTCTAATTTTATAAACTACATTTAAAGGATATTTATTATAAGAATTATTTAAATAAATTATATTTAAATTGAATTAATTAGGGCAAATCAAGAAGAAATTTATAAGTATTTTTATTAGAAAAGAATTTGGGTATTTTAGCTAATTAAGCATTTTATTTTGAAAATTTATTAAATAAATTATTTTATTTAAAATAAGAAGGAGAAAATAGTTTAAATTAATATTAATTTTATAAATAATTTAATTAGAGAAAATCACGATGTTTTGCTAATTAAAAAGGAATTTATGGAAAATATTTTTAAAAAAATCGTAATCTAGCCTAAAAAAGGATTTAAATATTATTTTATTTAAATATTATCATTTTTAAATATCCCAAATATTCTAATTAATTTAATTGAGCCAACCCACTATTTTTATTTATCCCTTTTTCCTTTTTCCTTTTCTTTTTCTTTTTCTTCTTCTTTTCTTTTTCTTTTCCTTCTTCTCCCCGAACTGGGCCAGCCCGGCGGCCCAATCTTTCTCTTCTTCTCCTTCGGCCCAACCCAGCTGTGCGACGGGCGTCCTTCCTCCCTACCTCTTCCGCGCTGCGTTTTAATGTGTTCTTCCCTCGAAACGCGTCACTTCATTTAAATTAATTTCTCCCTCGTGCCGACCGCCCGGTCTGCCTCCCTTTCCTTTTCATTTCTTTCTTCCCTGGACCGTCCAGTCCAGCCTTTCCTTTCTTCTTCTTCATTGCACCAGCCCGACGCCACCGACTGCAACTCACCGCCGCCATTGCCTGGTTTTTTCGCCGGCGATCTCGCTGTTTTGACCGGCCGATCTCCTTCCTTTCTCTTTCCCTTGATTCGGCGACTGTATAAACCCTGTCAACTCTCCCTTTTATCGTGCGATTTTCCTCTCTCTCTCTCTCCTACGCACCACCCCTTCCCCCGAAAAATAAACCCACCGGCCAACGTCGCCTCCGGCAACCGGAACCCTACCTTCCCTAGCTACTAGCCGGCCCACATAACCCTATCCTCCCTTCTAAAGCCTATAAATATCCCCCATAATAACCTGTATCGAGAATTTTATTTTCATAACCCTACCTTCCCTACCTATTAGCCGACCCATCGACTGCAACCCAGCCGCGCGACGGGCGTCCTTCCTCCCCGCTTCTTCCGCGCTGCGTTTTAATGTGTTCTTCCCTTGAAACGCGTCACTTCATTTAAATTAATTCCTCCCCCGTGCCGACCGCCCGTTCTGCCTCCCTTTCCTTTTCGTTTCTTTCTTCCCTGGACCGTCTGGTCCAGCCTTTCCTTTCTTCTTCTTCATCGCACCAGCCCGACGCCACCGACTACAACTCGCCGCCGCCATTGCCTGGTTTTTCGCCGGCGATCTCGCCGTTTTGACCGGCCGATCTCCTTCCTTTCTCTTTCCCTTGATTTGGCGACTGTATGAACCCTGTCAACTCTCCCTTTTATCGCACGATTTTCCTCTCTCTCTCTCTCCTACGCACCACCCCTTCCCCCGAAAAATAAACCCACCGGCCAACTTCGCCTCCGGCGACCGGAACCCTACCTTCGCTAGCTACTAGCCGGCCCACATAACCCTATCCTCCCTTCTAAAGCCTATAAATATCCCCCATAATAACCTGTATCGAGACTTTTGTTTTCATAACCCAGAATCCTGACCTTGCCATCGCCTATCCTTTAGACGTTTCTTCCGCCGCCTCCGACCAACTTCGCCGCCATTTCTCGCCACCAGTGTCATCCTTGCACCGCCCTCTATCTAACAAAATCTATCTCGCCCTTCGATTCTTCCTGCACAAGCCGCCCCAGCTGTGCGAAGTTCCCTTCCCGATCAACCCTGTTTTCTGCCCCGCCACCCTTCGCGCCGCCATTAGCCACCTCCTTCTCCACTAAGGCCGCTTCTTTCACCTCCCAAACTGTGCTTGAGACCCTGCCCTACCTTCCCATACGTTTAGTTTCCTTTTTCTCCCTCTCCTCCTCTCTCTTCCTTCTTCTCCTCCATTCGGCCACCACTGCCGCCGCCGTGCGCCGCCACCTTTTGTTGTGCCGCCACCTTCATTCTGTCCCTCTCCCTCTAGGCATTCTTAAACAGCCCAACTTCCAACTCCATTCTTCCTATCTTATTCCCAGCATGCAACTTTCCCTTCTTTCCTCTCTTTTTCCGGCCACCGCCGCCACCGCCGTGCTCCGCCGCCGGTGTCGCCTATCCCCACCAACATTTGGTTGAACCCTAGACCCTCTCAGCTATTTTCCCTATTTTTATAACCCTTAAATTATTTTATTTCCATTATTTACATATAAATACTATTATTATTATTCTTAATATTTATATTTTAATATGCATCATCATTATTATTATTAGTATTAATATTTTATTATTATTTATGTTGATGGCTGAAGCCTAATAAATTTTAATTCGATTTTATTATTATTCTTCTTATTATTTCTATATTTACTATTATTAATATTAAAATGTTATAAGTATAATAATAATTATTATTATTTTCTATTTCAAATTTTCATTATTCTTATTTATTATTATTAATATAAGTATTTTAAGATTAGTGTTGTTAATAATATTACTATTATTATCATTATTATTATCATAATCATTATCATTATCATTATCATTATTATTATTATTATTATTATTATTATTATTATTATTATTATTATTATTATTATTATTATTATTATTATTATTATTATTTCTGAATTGGGTTATTTATTTTACAAATAATCTTTTTAGTATTATTTTGGTAAAGGGTCTGAACCCCTTATTTCACTTTATTTTTGAGTAATGCCTTTTTATTATTATTTCTACTATTTTATTATTCTTATTAATATTAATATTGATATTATTTTGGTATTTTTATGATTATTTTATCAAAAAAAAAACTATTCTTATATTGAATTAGTGTTTAATATTATTTTGATAGGAGAGAGTCTAATTTTAGCTTTCCTCTCATAATAGGTAAAACCAGTCAAAACCCTAAGGAGGCGTAGGAGCGTGCTCCAAGATCGGTGACGTTTTAGGTAAGGAGTGCTAAGGCCTTTTATGTGCTTATGTGTATTATGTGTTTCGCATGTTATGTATCTAATGTTTATTATAATTAAATATTTTATATGTGGTATGACTTGGAGTTGAAGTATGTTGTGCATGGTATGTGTATTAATTATGTATGATGATATGTGTTGTGTATGTGAGGAAGCCGATGTGGTTTGTGTGAGAGGAAGGATGAAAAAGGAGGATGGGGAAAGAATTTGATTAAGGGAAGTGAGTTAACCTAATTTTATGGTTTTATAAGGAATAATCTAATGTATGATTTTATGTGTGGAAGAGCAAAATTTATGGTTTGTTTGGGAGAATCTAATTTAGGATGTTATTTGGGAGACGGTAATTTATGATGTTATATGGGAGATTTGAATTTATGGTTTATTTGGGAGAATTTAAATTAGGATGTTAATTGGGAGAAGGTAATTTATGAGGTTATATGGAATAATCGAATTTATGGTTGTTTGGGAGAATCTAATTTTTTTATGTTATTTGGGAAAATGTAATTTATGATATTATATAGGAGAATCTAATTTATGATTTGCTTGGGGGAATTCAATTTATGGTTTTCCTTGGGAGATTCTAAATTATGATTTTATGTGGAAGAATCTTTATGGTTTGAATTTAGGGTTTGGCATGGAAGAATCTTTATGGTTTGAATTTAGTGTTGGTATGGACAAATCTTTGGGTCTTATATGGTTTGAATTTAAGGTTTTGTATGATGGAATCTAGGGTTTACCTGGTGGTATTAATGGATGTATGTTGGTATTAGGGTTTGTATGATGATATTAAGGTTTGTATGGTGGTAATTATAGTTGTATGGTGGTATTAGGGTTTGCATGATTGAATTTAGAGTTTCACGTGGAATTTTAGGGTCTGCATGAAAAAGGTTCAAAGGTTTGCATGGGGAGATTAATGTCTGCATGGGTATTAAATTTACGAATGGAAAGATAATTTGGGATGTAAGGAATGTAATGTAAGTGTTGTTTGGGTGTTTGAGCACTTGGGATAAAAAAAATAGCACGTGGGGCAAATTAAGGGTACGGAGGAGACTGAATTGTGGTTTATGGTGGTTAATTGAGGTATATGGTGGCTGATTAGGGTTTTTGGTGTTATCATGTGTATATGGTGATTAAAGTGTAATTATGATGTGTGAAGATTTATGCATGTCTAGGGTAAAAGTCTTTGAATAAGATACTTAAGATATTAATCACGTAAAGTGAAAGATGTTGAGCCGGGCCCAGACCGATCCACCGGCATAATAGTGGCCAGGTACTGCGGTAACCTGGAGATCGATCCACCGACTTAATAGTGCTAGGGTATGTTACCCTAGTGACCGATCCATCGGCTAAAATAGTGGGGGATCCCGAGCTCAACGAACCAAACTATACATGTTGATAATAAGTGGGAAGACATTATCTACTTACAGTGGAACACCGTGCGAGAAGGGGCCAGACCGATCCACCGGCATATAATAGTGGTAGGGCATGTACCCTAAGTGACCGATCCACCGGCTATAATAGTGGCCAGGAGCCAGAGTGCCCTGGAGACCGATCCACCAGCAAAATAGTGGGGTTCCCGTACTCGTATGGACTTGATAAAAAGTATGGTGTGAAATGAATTCTGATCAGAGATTAATTTAAAAATTAATCTAGTCTACAATCGGGCCTTGTACTCTTACTTGGATGGTCGTAAGCACATTATGTCATTGTGTTGGTAATTATGCCCTTCTATGTTCTGCATGATTTATGTGTTTGTGTGTTGGCCTTAGTGATCAAGTCACCTTACTCTGTATTGGACCCGTACTGATACTACCTTGGTTGATGGGTCCTGTGATGATCCACTGATGGTGGGGAGCAGACCTCTTGTGCAGGTTTAATATCAAAGACTGTTTTGGGGTGGCAGGCCTGACTTGAGTGAGTAGGAAATCCAGAATTTGACCCATCGGGTTTTATCTTGTTTAAATTTATTTCTATTTAGAAGTTACAAGTGTTATTTGAAACTTCAAGGGTATTGTAATTAACTCTTAATTTCTCGTACTCTGATTTTGTTGTATGATCTTTCGAATTCTTTTATGAATTGTTAATTTGAATTTAACGTAAATCTTTTCTTTAGCCTTAGCACTTGGTACTGGAACGGTTTGAGAGAACCGGTCTGGTACTAAGTGTGGCGGTAACATTCCCAAAATTCACAGGTTTTAAGTGTTTCTATTTTAATTGCTTCCGCTTTTCAAAAAAAAATAGTGAATTTTGGGGTGTTACAAGTTGGTATCAGAGCGGTTGGTCCTTCGGCCACGCTTGTTTTCAAAAATAAATTTGGTTTTCGGACTTTGTATTTGATTTTGAAGTGTGTTTCGACCGCTCCTCTATTTTTTTTAAACTTTTTAAGCTGATACCACAAGTTGGTATCAGAGCTTTTGGTTGTTGAGAATCGGGTTTCGGTTAGAGATTCGGTTCTCACGATCCTAAATGTTTTAATTGAAAATTTATTTACCTTATTTCAAGTAAATTTTAAAATCCGGATTAGCTTGTGAGGATCGTACGATGGGGTAGCGTAAGTGACCTTGTGTTTTACTGCTGTGATTATGGTCTTGTAATTAGTTCGTCCTTAAGGGGGTAGTAACCCAACTAGGTTTACCCTAGTCCTACAGGTTTAGTGGATTGATAACCTTAAGGCATACCTTGTTGGACCCAACTTTACTTGGTTTTGGTTTTGTAAACATCGTTTTATTTTTTTCGGAGTTACTTTTAACCTATTTATTGCGATCAATATTTTATGCAATCGTTTGTCAAGTTTACGCTACTTAGATTTTCATTGAATTTCAGGGAAGAAGTTCCTTTTTAAGGGGGTAGTAATGTAATACCCCGTATTTTTAAAATCCAGATTTATTAAGTTTAATGATTTTATTAACGTAATTTGATGTACATAATTAAATATTTTAATTTCGATTTGTCTTATGGATTTATCGACGATTCAAATTCATAATTAAATTTAATTAAATTTCTTATGAGTTCGATTTTTTGTTAGTAATATGCATTTCCGTTCTTTCTCGTATTTTTATATTTTAGATTTATTTTTATTATAACTTTGTCATGTGATTACGACGTTGTTTTGAAGTATATTTTGTTGACAAAATACATTATTTAAATTATATAATTCCTATTGAATAGTTAAATTTATTGTAATGATTTTATCAATGGAAAATATTTTCGACTCTAAATTACTCGTTTCAATCGTTAATATTTTTGGAAAGTTTTAAATTTTGAAGACGTATTCAGGAATTTCTTTCCAAAATCAGCTTTATTCTGTTGTATGTTTTTTTATTTACAGAAAAATAATTTCGGACATGACTAAATTTGTCTCGGGGTGTTAGAGTTCAACTTAAATATTTTATTATATGCTTTAAATAAATTTTTGAGTTCTTATGATATATTTCCATAAATAATACATATTTTTTTTATGTTCATCGGTTATTCCTTCCGAGAGTGTTTCCAAAATTCATATTTTTTTTAATGATCGGATTTAGCCTTAGCACTTACTACTGGAACGGTAGGAATGAACCGGTCTGGTACTAAGTGTGGCGGTAATACCCCCAAGTTTACGGTTTTAATTCTCTCGCTTCCGCTAAACCCTTTGATTTAAACGAAATTTTTCAGTAGTAAATTTGGGGGTGTTACAGGAGATACCTACTTTGATGGTATCGATGTTTTCGGGACATCAGGAGGGGCAGAGTGATAGCTGGGCTGGATCAATCTTTAGAGTGACGTGGTCGTTTTCCTTTTTAAATTTATGATTCATGTTATCTTTTATTATGTTTGAATTGTCGAAACAATTTTACTAAGGTTGTTTAGTTATTATCTGGAAAAACAATAGCCGGTATTTCGAATTATATAAGACTTACGTGTACTCTGATTTCTATTTTTATAAATTTGAATTTGTATGGTATTACTGATAATGTTTTCTTAGCCTTAGCACTTGGTACCGGGACGGTAGAAGTAAACAGGTCTGGTACTAAGTGTGGCGGTAACATCCCCAGAATTTACGGTTTTAATTTATGAGTATTGCTTTTTAAAAAAAAAACTTGTAAATTTTGGGGTGTTTCACATACAATGACATTTTTCCTAGTTTAGAACTAAATTTATATCTTCACATCTTTTCAACACAATATTAAAGTTATTTAACAATGCATCAAAAGAACATCCAAAAAAAATCATCCATAAAAATTTCCATGAAATCCTCCACCATATCATGAAAAATTGTCATCATATATCTCTCAAAAGTAGCCGGAGCATTGCATAATCCAAAAGGCACTCTCCTGTATGTAAATGAACCTTAAGGACATATGAATGATATTTTTTCTTGATCTTCATGTGTAATAGGGATTTATATATACCTCAAATACCCAGCTAGGAAATAGTTGAATTCATCGCCTACCAGTCTCTCTATAATCTCATCAATGAAGGGAATAGGGTAACAGTCATTTCTAGTGACATCATTTACTCATCTCTAATCCATATAAATAACTATCCTATAACAATATTAATACCTCCTTTTATTCTTGTCATTAGCCACAATAGTAATACCTCCTTTTTAGGTACACTAGACTAACCTACGTACTGTTAGATATGAGATAAATCACACCTACATCGAGTAATTTTATCATCTCTTATTTTACCACTTCTTCACAGTAGGATTAAATCGTGATTGAGGTTGCACCACTAACTTACAAACCTCCTCCATCAAAATTTTAAGCATTCTTATAGATGCACTCAATCCTTTTAAGTCTGAAATGGTCCACCCAAAAAATCCTTTATGCTCCTTCAACACCCTCAATAGCTTCTCTTCCATCAACTTGCTCAAAGAAGAGGAAATAATCATTGGAAGAGAAGCAGAACCATCTAATAGCACATAATTTAAATGAGAGGGGAGAGGTTTGATCTCAAGTTGAGGAAGCTCTTTGATGGAGGGTTTTGATTTGTTTCTCTCATCATGCCCCAAGCCCCTAAGTGGTGGTGTTGAAAATCTAAGATAAAAAGGAGACGCCTCCAAATAGTTGATTGCTTTTGTAAAGCTTTCATCTTCTTCTTGCTCACCAAGTCTATTCATGAGACATAATTCTAATAGGTCATCTGATATGTTCACCTGAAAATACTCACTAACACACTCATCAATAGAATCAATGCGTAAGCAAGAATCTTCTTAGTGAGGATGTTTAATGCCATAAAATACATTAAAAATAATTCGTTCATCATTAATCCTCAAAATCTATTTACGCTCACGAACATCAACAAGAGTTCTACCTGTGGCCAAATATGGCCTCCCTAGAAGTAAAGGCACCTTATTGTCCTCTTCCATCTCCAAAATGACAAACTCCATAGGAAACATGAACTTCTCAACTTTATTTGGAAGATCTTCAATAATACCATGTAGATACTTGGTTTATCAATTCACCAATTGGAGAGATATGGTCATTCCTTTTGGTTCACCTAATCCTTACTTCCTCAAAATGGAAAAGGGCATGAGGTTAATGCTTGCACCAAGATCACAAAGAGCCTTATCAAATTGTAAACTACTAACATTGTAAGGAATAGTAAAACTCCTCAATAAGTCTAACCATGTTGCAATCCTCTAGTTTTCCTTTTGTTAGCTAAAATTTCCTTTAAAAGTTTAGCATAACTAGGTATTTGGGTTAAGACATCAGCAAATGGAATATTTATATGTAATTTCTTAAAATTTTCAATAAAATTAGAAAATTATATATTCAATTTCTATAGTTTTAACCTTTGGGGAAATGGTATGCGAAGTTGATAAGGTTTTACCTCATAATGTGTACCATCACTAGGTGGGGGTCATCTCATACCTCCTTTTGAGAATCAAATATTTCTATGGGCTACTCATCAACTTCCTTTTTATTAACCTTTTCTTCCAAGCTCAAAGATGGTATATTAAAAAACTATTTACCACTCCTCAGAGTGATTGCCTTTGCATCCTTTTGTGGGTTCCTTTCTATATTGCTAGGCAATGTTTCCTAGTCTCTTTTTGAGATCATATTTTCCAACTATCCAACTTAAACCTCTAAGTTCTTTAAAGAAGCCTCTTGATTTTGCATTCAAGTTTCTTGATTTTGGAATCTAGACTCACTTTGGTTTATGAACATAGTAAGCAATTCTTCCAAACTTAGTTTTGGTTCAAGGGTCATGGTTTGGTATCCTGGAGGTGGTCTTACTTTTCTTGGAGCCTATGTTGGGTTTTGATTTCTCCAAGAAAAATTTGGGTCATTCCTCTAACCAAGATTGTAGGTTTTCGATTAAGGATTATTTTTAGACTACCAAAATTTGAAACAAAAATAGCCTACTAAGATGATTCTACAAAGGGGTTACCCACCTGGCACTTAGTGCTAGTGTGAAGTCCACCATATAAGTCACATCTCACAATCGAGACATCCATAGTAGAAGCACTCAAGTTAGCCACTTATTTACTTAAAGCATTCAAATGAGTTGTACGAGTAGTGACAACATTAAAAGAATGGATGCCAGCACTCCTAATAGGTAATCTCTCAGCATGCCACTAATGACAATTAGTTGTTAACTCCTCAATAAAATCATAGGCATCTTTTGGGTTCTTATTCATAATTGACCCACCTGTAGCTCCATAAAGCATGGAACGGTTAGTAGGAAACAAATTGTTATAAAAAGTTTGAACCTAGAGACAAATAGGTAGACTATGGTGAGAACATTTTCTCTACAATTCTTTGAACCGTTCCCACACTTCATGTAACAATTCATGATTATACTCTAAAAAATTAGTAATATTATTTCTCATCTTTGTATTTTTCGGTGGTGCAAAAAATTTAACAAGAAATTGTTGAGCCATATCATCCTATGTAGTAATTGATCCCATCTTCAAAGAATGTAACCAACTCTTAACTTTAGACCTAAGAGAGAAGTGGAAAATCCTATTCCTTATGGCATCATCAAAAACACCATTATACCTAAAAATATCACAAATCTTAAGGAAATTAGCACTATGAGCATTCGGGTCATCATTTGCCAATCCTCCAAATTAAACTACTATTTGAATTATCTAAACAATGGCCAATTTAATTTCAAAGGTGTGTGCTTGCACAGTTAGCCATCTGATGCTAGAACCTGTACCATCTAAATTTATGGTGGCATAGTATTTATGAGATATACCCACTAGAGCTTGTACTTGCACCTAAAGTAGTGCCTGTGGAAGAATGATATTGTGTTGTAAATTTAGATTCAACACTTGTGCACAAAGCAGGTCTTGTGGGTTAAGAGCTTGTTGGTTCCTAACATTGTCCGTGCCTTCGGCACATCTATCCAATATGTGCAACCTACGGAAAGTCCTCTCAATCTAGAATGCCCTAAAATTTCGAATTTTTAAAATTATAGTTAAATAGGGTTTTATTAGGAAAATTACTTAAATAAATTTTTTTATTAAAATAAAAAGGAATTAATTAGGGTAAATCAAGAAGAAATTTATAAGTATTTTTGTTTGGACATTTTAGCTAATTAAGAATTTTAATTTCGAAATTAATTAAATAAATTATTTTATTTAATATAATAAGGAGAAAATAGTTCCAAATTAATATTAATTTTATAAATAATTTAATTAAAGAAAATTAGGGAGTTTTGCTAACTAAAATGGAATTTATGAAAAATATTTTACAAATCCTAAATTAGCCTAAATATGGATTAAAATATTATTTTATTTAAATATTATTATTTTTAAATACCCCAACTATCCTAATTAATTTAATTAACCCAACCCACTATTTGTATTTTTCCCTTTTATCTTTTTCCTCTTTTTTCTTCCTTTTTCTTTCCTTTTTATTTCTTTTCTTTCTTTTCTTTCTTTTCTTCCTTTTTTCTTTTCTTTTCCTTTTCTTTTCCCCTCGATTGGGCCTACATTACCATGGCCCGATCCTTCTTTCCTTTCCTTCAGCATGGCCCAGCCCGAGAAGCCGTTCCCCTTCTTCCACCCTTCTCTATGATGCGCCTCGCCTTTTTTTTCCTTAAACACTACGTTTGACTTAATTTTTCCTCCTTACCGCTCCCGACCTCCCATTTCCCTTTTCATTCTTTTCTTTCCCCCTGGGCCGACCAGTCCCTACACCCCCCATCTTCTTCTTCCATCCTCCCTTCCTGTCAACGACCTACACCGCCGCCCCAACGCCTTGGTTTTTCTCCGTCGATGACACCGTTGACCGACCATTTTGCTTCTCTCTCTTCCCTACTGACTCGTTAACCATTTCACCCAACCAAATCTCCCCCTTCTCACAAGATCCCTCCCTATTTCCTATGCATAACCCTGCCCCGAAATTTGCTTCCACCGCCGCCGATGACTCTAACCCTACTTTCATTGTATCGAGCTTTTGATTCTTACCCAAAATTTCCCAACCTTACCACCGCCGCCACTTTAGACATTGTTTCTACCACCTCCGGCCAACTTCGCCACCCTCTTTACCTACCCAACTCATCCTTGCGCTTCCCTCTAACTAACTACGCCCTCCTTCCCCTCGATTCTTCCTACAAAAGCCACCCCGGCCCTTTTCATCTCCACCGCCCTTCAAACCACCATTAGCCACCACTTATGCTGATGTCACCGCTTCTTTCACCTCCCAACCTATTCTGCAGACTCTCCTCTATCTCCCCTACCTTTCTTTTCCTCTTTCTCCCTCTCCTCCTCTCTTTCTCTTCTTCTTCTCCATTTGACCACCACCAGCGTTGTTGTGCGCCGCCACAATCATTCAACTCCTCTCCCTCTAGGTTGTCTTAAACACCCTTACTTCCACCCTCATGCTCCCTATTTTGTTCCCGGCCTTCAACTTTTCCCCTTTTCATCTCTTTTTCCGACCATTGACGCCACCGCCATGTACCATCGCTAGTGTCGCCTATCACCACCAGCCTAAGGTTGAACCCTAGACCCTCTCTACCCTTTTACCCTACTTTTACAAGCCTTAATCTATTTTATTTCATTTATTTGAAATATATTATTATTATTATCATTATTATTAGTATTTTTACTATTATTATTATTATTTCTATTATTATTGTTACTACTATTATTATTATTAATGATTTTATTATTATTTCTATTAAGGGTCCAACCCCTATTATATTTTAAAATCAATTTTATTATTATTGTTGTTGTTATTATCTTTATTATTAACATTATTATGTTATTCTTATTATTATTATTATTTTACTATTTTGAAATTATTATTGTTATTCCATTATTATTATTATTATTATAACTATTTTACTATTACTATTGCTATTATCATTATTATTATTATTATTTCTATTATTATTTTTATTACAATTACCATTGTGATTATTATTATTTTTGTAATATTAGTATGTTTATTATCATTATTATTATTATTTCATTATTATTACTAAATTTTGTTATTTATTTTACTAATATTATTATGATTATTAGTATTATTATGGTCAAGGGGTTGAAGCTCTTATTTCATTATGTTTTTGAGTAATGCCCTTTTTTATTATTATTGTTAATATTTTTATTATTGTTGTTAATATTAACATTGATATTATTTTTAGTATTTTTGCTATTATTATTTTAGTATTTTATCAAAAGCCTAGTCTTATAATAAATTAGTAAATAATAATATTTTTTGTAGGAGGGAATCTAATTTTAGTTTTTCCCTCATATATGTGAGACCAGTCAGAGCCCTAAGGAGACGTAAGAGCGTGCTCCAAGACTAGTGTCATTTTAGGTAAGGGTGTTACTAAGGCCTTATGTGTGTTGATGGGCATTATGTGCTTTGTATGTTATTCATCCTATGTTTATCATTATGATCATCGCATATGTGGTATGACATGGAGTTGAAGCATGTTCTTGTGTTGTTATATGACATGTGTATTATGTATATGTGATGAAATATTGTGATATGTGATGATTGGTTTGTGACCCTATAGACATGCATGTGAGGATGTATAAAAGCGGTATTGTGTGGGGAAAAGGTTGAAAATGGGAAATATGTTAACCATTGGGAAGTAAGTTAACTAAAGGGGAAATGAGTTGACCTAAGTATTTTAATTATCCATGAGTGGAAGAATAAAATAGAAAATTTAGGGTTTTGTGTGAGAGAATATAATTTATTGTTTTTATGGGAGAATCTAATCTATAATTTTGTATGGGAGAATTTAATCTATGGTGTAACATAGGAGAATCTAATCTTTGGTGTAACATAGGAGTATCTAATCTATTGCTTGTATGGATTGAATTTAGGGTTTTGTATGAAGAAACCTTGGGTTTTGTGTGGATTGAATTTAGGGTTTTGTATGACGGAATCTTGTGTTTTGCATGAAAGAATTTAGGGTTTTATATGGATGGATCTAGGCTTTGCATGGTTGAATCTAAGGTTTTACGTGGGAGAATCTAATCTATGGTTTTGTATGGGAGAATCTAATTTATGGTTTTATATGGGATAATCTAATCTATGGTTTTGTATGGGAAAATCTAATTTATGGTTTTATATGGAGAATCTAATCTATGGTTTGGTATAGGAGAATCTAATCTATGGTTTTATATGGGAGAATCTAATTTATGGTTTTATATGGGAGAATCTAATCTATGATTTTGTGTGGGAGAATCTAATCTAGAGTTTTGTATGGATCGAATCTAGGGTTTTCCATGGAGGAATCTAGGGTTTTGTATGATGGAATATAGGGTTTTGCATTAATGGATTTAGGATTTTCATGGTTGAATCTAGGGTTTCACATGGGAGTTTTAGGCTTTAAGATGAAAAGTTTGAAAGGTTGCATAGGATATGTAAAGTCAGCATGGGAGTGAAATTTACGTATGGATCATTGATTTGGGATGTGAGGAAAGTAATGTAAGTTTTGTTTGGGTATTTGAACACTTTGGATG
Source organism: Tamarix chinensis (assembly GCA_030549775.1). Classification (NCBI taxonomy): domain Eukaryota; kingdom Viridiplantae; phylum Streptophyta; class Magnoliopsida; order Caryophyllales; family Tamaricaceae; genus Tamarix; species Tamarix chinensis. The sequence continues at coordinate 75,392,340 of CM060177.1, forward strand.
GAAAATAGTACGTGGAGCGTTATAAGGGTATGTAGAAGACCAAGCTAGGTTTTGTGTGGACAATTAGGGTTTGGTGTGGCTGCTTAGGGTTTTTGTGGTATCATGTGTATTTGGTGATTAAAGTGTAATTATGAGAGTGGAATTTATGAGTTGTGATGTATGGAACGTTAAAATGATTTGGGTTGTGTAAAATGAAGTGGGATGAACCACAAAAGTTAAAATTAGGGTTTCAAGGTAAAACCCTAAAGTGAGATGTGGAGTGGACTTGGAGGTGTGTAGTAGTGGGTCTTAACCCACATATTTCGGTATTGGAGTTCTTATGTGATTTTAAGTGCAGTGGAAAGGTTGTTGGACAAGTTAGAAGGTATAGGGTTCTTATGATATGATACAGATCAGTTTGAAGATAAGTGTAAGGGAATGAGCCATTCATGTATAGGGTTGAAAATTTTTCGAATAATACACTTAAGACATTAATCATTTAAAGTGGAAGATTGTTGAATCGGGCCCAGACCAGTCTACCGACAAATAATAGTGGTTAGCACATGATGTCTTATGTGTAACCGGTCCAGCGGTAATAGTAGCGGTCAGGCTTTGTACCTATACGTTTTTGGTCCACCGGCTATAATAGTGAGGGATTCCTTGCTCAAAAAAACTAAACATATTGTGCCAAGACATGGGAAAGATACTAAATACTTATAGTGGAATATTGTGCGAGAAGGGGCCAGACCGGTCCACTGGCAAATAATAGTGGTCAGGAGCTTTATGCTCTGTGTGTTTCCGGTCCACCGGCTATAATAGTGGTTAGGAGCTTTATGCCCTATGTTTTTCCGGTCCATCGACTATAATAGTGGGGTTCCCGTACTCATATGGATTTTAATAAAAAGCACGGTGTGAAATAAATTCTAATTAGAGATTAATTAAATAATTAATCTTGACTATAAATGGGCCTTTAAATATCTACCCGAATGATTGCACGTTATTATGTTGGATTGTGCTTTTGTTATTATCCTACATGGTTTATGTGAATTTTTTGTTTTGGCCTTAGTGCACAGTTATCTTGCTCAGTACGTAGCGTACTGATCACCCTTTTCATGGGTGCTCCTCATTCCCACGAGTAGTAAGCCCTTCTCACTTTGTGCAGGTGGCAAGACATCAGTCGGGGCTGAGTGTTGAGCAAGTTTTGGCTCAAAGTTCGAGAGTAGTGTGGCCATATCCACTCTTCTTGTTATTTTTATCTTCTTCTGCTTTTTCTTTTGTATAGAATTTACCCTCTTATGATTCATTACTTGTATTGAGTATTTTAAATGAACCTTCATCAATTGTAAGTTTATTTATCTTTTGAATATGAATTACAGTTCTTTATGCGTACGCTGATTTTTGAATGTTATGCACTCTTGATTTAAGTTTAATATTAATCTTTTCTTTTCCTTAGTATTGAAGTGGTCAGAGAGAACCAGTTTGGTATTAAGTGTGGCGGTAACATTTCCAGAATTCACATATTTTAATTTAAATATTTCTATTGTAATTTCTTCTACTTTTAAAAAAAATAGTGAATATTGGGGTGTCACGAGTTGGTCTCAGACCTGGTTTGCACCACGCTCTTCCGATTTTAATCTTTTTAAGCTGATACCACAAGTTGGTATTAGAGCGATTGGTCCTTTTGACCACACTCATTTTTGAAAATAAATTCCATTTACAAAATTTTTATTGGATTTTGAAGTGTATTTCGACCATTCTTCCATTTAAAACTTTTTAAGCTAATACTACAAGTTGATATCATTCTCAAATGAATTTGATTTACAAAATTTTATTAGATCTCGAAGTGTTTTCTGTTTTAATGAAACCTTTCTATTGTTAAAATTTTGAAGTCTGGTCATAGTGAGGAACATATGGGTAGATTTGGGTTTCTTAGAAAGTAAAAAAAATAGATGATGTGTATGCTTCGAACTAGTAAGTTCGTTCTAATCTCATTTTTCTGTTACAGCTTTCTATGATGACGAAGGAATGCCTTGGAAGTTTAGAGGAGGTCGTCACAGCCTTCTTTGAGTTCACCAAGCATGCTCAAAACACTAGAGAAGACTGACTCCGGAGGGTCACCAGACATCACCCTCTAACTTACTCTGGCGAGGAGGACCTGATAGTTCTTGAGGGGGGATTCGAGAAATGGATCGCACCTTCAAGCAATGGATTGCCTATCAGCCCGACAACCAAGCATCATATCTTTCTTCTTGATAGGCGTAGCAGATGCCTAGTGGGTGAATCATCGTGCCCGAGATGGACCTTCAGCTACATGGAATGCATTCAAGACCGTTCTCCGTTCTAGATTCTATCCCGAGAGTCTAAAGAGAGACAAGCTTTGGGAGTTCATATAGCTTATGCAAGGATCGATGACGGTTCGGCAGTATCATGTTCGTTTCACTGAGTTGCTCAGATTTTCCCTAGGTATCGCCGACAGCGAGTCTACAGTGGTGTTCCAGTTAGAGTAAGGGTTAAACTTTAGTATTCGCTGACTGCTAGGTGTCGTGCCCTTCACTGACTTAGTGATGTTGTATGAGCGCACCTGCATCGCTGCCACCTTGATCCAGGAGCATAATACGATCCTCAAGAAGTGGAACCACAAGGACCAGAGTTCAAAGAGTAGGACCCAGCCACAAAAAGGAAGGTTATAATAGACATCAGCCAAGAGATCGCGGTAGAGGCCAAAGATCTTCGAGAGATTGTAGAGGCGGACTCGTGACCTACATAAAGTGTGGCAAGCGGGGTCAAAGATCCTTAGAGTGTCGTGGCCGTATTTTCTCTTCATGTGATTTTATTTCATTATGTTACTTCTTTTGTATCGCATTTATTCTTTTTTTTTATTACCTTGTATTGAGTATTTCAATTAAACCTTTTATTGATTGTAAGAATATTCCCTCCAAGGAATTTTGGTTTCGTACTCTGATTTATATCTTATTATTGATTATAAACTTTTATGTGTACTCTAATTTCTATGTTAAGATCTTTCTAGTTCTTTTTATGAACACTCGGTTTAAGTTTGAAAATAATCATTTTAGCCTTAGCACTTGGTACTAAAACGGTAAGAGAGAACCGGTTTGGTACTAAGTATGATGGTAACATATCTAGAATTTATGGGATTTAATTTGAATATTTCTATTTTAATTTCTTCCACTTTTTGTCAAAAAAAATTGTGAATTTTGGGGTATTACATAATCTCTAAATCAAATAGCTCTAACTCACCCTTAGAAAAGTGAATCATGCACTAGAGATCTTGCACACAGTCAAAAAACCACTCAAAAAACTTTATAAGGATTGAAATAAAATAAAATAAAATAATTAATGCCTAAATCAAAGAAAATATCTTGATTCCTAAGGTCACTTCTTACTTAGTCCTGAGCAATGATGCTAAAAACTTGAGGAATTCTAACAGCAAATCCATGGTGTTGAAGTAGCATACAATGTCTATACCATAAGGACTAGGAAGTGAGCAATGGGATAGTGAAAAGATATCCTATGTCTAGACTATATATAGGGACAGATGATGTTTAACTCTAAATGAAAAGGGAAATGTGCAAACAAAATCACACTATAATATAAGAATAAGTGAAATTTAGTTAAAGAAAAGGCTAATGTTCTATTTAATCTCCTTAACCCTAATGTGATCGAATATTAACCCCAAATCCCAAATCAAAATACTTTATCGTAAATACCAAACAAAGTATGTAGTATAATGATCTCTCAAGCCACTGCACACTATTATCTATTAATACCTATCAATCTCTAGTATAAATGCAAAAATATGCAATGCATTAGTATGTACCATATTCCCTTTTTTTAGTTGTAGAATCCAACTAACATTTCTTGACTCTGCGGTTTGATCTGTAGTTAAGCTAATGGAGCCCACTCCAACTCATCTCAAATCTCATCAGGTTTCTCTAAATAATAATATAAAAGTAATCAATGTCTTCTATTATTACAATTAAATAATTAGTACAGCATATATGATAAGGAATTAGTTTGGGTAAGGTTCAAATTCTCAATAAATCCGAATCAGGGGATTTTCCATCACCTCAACATAGATCAATTAGCCAATCATGGCTTTCATTAAGTTTAACATCTTAAACATAGGAAATTAGATCAAATGATAAAAGTAAATAAAAACTAAAGGAAAAATACAATAACCTCTTTATTCAAGATGATAAATTTAATATTCTATGCATCTGACTAGGAATAAGAAATTGACATCAAGAGATGAAAGATTGTGGATGAATTGGGGTGAGATTAGATTGGGTGATGCCAAACAAATAACCCTAGATCTCTCTCTAGTGATCTGAAAATTATCTTCTCTTTTCCCTTCATTTATTTTCCAAACTAAATGAAAAATAAGTTTATATATACGTGACCACATGACTATGTAAATAAACATTCATTGTCGTGTCGCTACTTTAGCTTTGTGCATGTTTTATATTTTGGTCATAAATTCTTCCATTAAATTTGGGTTGAGCCAATATTTGATGTGTTGGAAAGATAACAAAAATATCTACAACTTTCCAGTTCAACACATTTCAAAGTTCATATTGCATCATGGTTAGATGTTCAACTCTTTATTCCTTTTCCAACTTTGAGTACTCGTGTTTGCTTCTATTTTATTCTAAATATTGTGTTTTAGCTCCTTTTGATCCCATATTGTCAAAATACCAACAAAATATGATCAAGAGCAGTAAAAAAGAGCAATTGGACTGATGTATAAAAAAAATCCATTAGATAATCACATTAAATCTTCATGCTGAAGTCCATATAATTGACATCATTCATACCTGTCAATTGAAAGTTAGTCTAACTATTTAGATAGTTCTTTTACCACTAAGATGGGTTGTTTTTATGCATTTTTTCATTTAAACTATTGGTTTTGGTCTTTTATTTTAATTTTTGTAGACTTTGGTGTATCATATCTGTATTTATTATTTTTGTCATCTTATTCATTTGAAAGTGAACCATTATTTGGTGCTTTGAAAAACTTGATTTCTCTCTTATCTTTCCTTGCACTTGAATGTTGTTTTTTCATTGTGTCCACCATCATTTAATCATGCATAAACCATGAACACTTAAATAACCACATTAAAACCCTAAGTTGTTTGTTATCATGAAAAAAAGGATATATGACCTATGATGTCAATGATAGGGAGATGAAGTAAATTTAAGACATGGAAGAGGCATGGAAAGTCAAGGGTGTAAAAGAACATTTGAACACAGCCTTGGTAGGCAGAGGAAAGAAAAATTTAAGGGGAAAGATAGGTGAGAAAGTATATCAAAATTTCTTTTAGTAGAATTCTGGTTAAATAAAATCATAAAATTAACTAAATAATATGAAAATATTCCCAAAGTACCAAAATATACTTATTATCACAAAGATACACTAATTTAAAGCTTAGGAAATGGTTTAAGAGAAATAAAAATACTAACTAGAAGGCACCTAAAAGCTTCAACAGAGACTATTTAATGGTTATGAGATATGAGTCGACTAATTTCACTAGTAAACCCGGTATCTCCGACAAATTAACTAGTTCTTCTAAAGTGGATACCTGGGTTTCTTTAATTGGTTTTAGGTATGATCAATCTACCAATACTATTAAAACTCGCCTATTTATCCATTTTGTAAATACTTCCTACAAAACAAAACCATTTTTTAATTTTAACATGATTTTCATTACATTTTTAAATATTTAAGGATCGGTTATTACATTTATTATCTTGATTGATAGTATGACTTATTTCTATTATTGTTCCTAGTTTTATGCCTAGACCTTTTATATGTTTGGAATATGCAAGTCATAATAATATGCAATCACTTAATTATATGTTTGGAATAATAAAAACACTTAGAAACCTAACAAATGCACCTTTTTTATGATGATAAACGTGGCATATAGTCCCCAAAAAAATTTTGAGCCTATTTAGAGAACATTATTAAGATCAAGAATATCACAATGAATTATGAGACTTAAATTTTCTAAGTTATAGAAGGGCCACAATGATGCAAGATCATCCATAGATGATCCTCAAAAAGATAGTGATTTGGGAAACTTGATTATAGAACCAATAACATTATATGTCTTTGATAGTAATAATATGACTAACCTTGATGATATTACTCTAAGTCATTTTTACAAGTATATGACATATTTGCAAAAAAAAAAAGATAAAATCATTTAAGAAGTCAAGATACACAATATTTCATGTGTTACAAGATATTATAAAGGAAGCTATTGTGCATGAAAGTGATCTCTACAAGTTAATAGGCCTAGTAAATATTTCAAGTCAGCATCATTATTTTGATTAGGATTCTTGTTAGTTTTTTTCATGTACTAATTAGCTTACTTTTTCCGTAATATCCATTGTTGATTCATGTATTATATAGAATCTAATCACATTATTAATAATAGTTTGTGTGCTAGTTAGCTAATTATGTGTCATATTTCTAAATTATTATATTGGTTAGCAATGTAAGGCTCCTATATATAACATGATGTTGACAAATTGTAACATGATGGCTGAGTATATTGAAATCTAATATTTGTAAATCACTTGGTTAATTCTCTCTTTTTGATTGAGTAATCCTACCTAAGAATACTTTGAGTAATCTTAGATATGGAGACATTCAAGGTTGAGTTCTTTTTCTTGAATATCTTCATTCCTTCTTCTCCTTTGAGCAACCATAGATCCTAACTTATTCTACAATTTCTCAAATCTTTGACATCTCTAAAACACATGTGTCATTTTTATTATCAAAGCCTCATTTGGATTTACTCCAATGTCAAAGATATTCCACTTTTTTCTTCTCCTTCCACACCACATAATATTCTAGATTTTTATTTCTTCTATGTACGTCTATTCATCCTAGTTAATCTTCAACTTCGAAATTTGAACATGACCGAGTCTTGTAGTATATCTTTAACCCAACACTTATTATATCTTCATCATACTCTTCACATCATACTCTTCACAAAAGGTAAGTAGTTAATTATTCTTCCTCTTCTTTTGATCTTCTAGCATCCTTCTTCATCCATATTTAGTTATCTTCCAAGCTCTTTGATTCTTCAAAGTCCTTGAGTGAATTGTGATTCATTTCCCTCATGATAATATTCTTCTTTCAACATTGTGGATTATTTTTTATATTTCCATATTAGGTTAAATAATTCTTGTAGATTTGACACCAATCTTGAAAGATTTAAATCACGTAACAATATCGCATATTTATCTAATTTAGTTGATTATCATCTTGATATTCAACTTCTATTATATTCTTTAACAATCCATCACAATTACGGAAGAAACTTTCTTCACTTATATTTGTCCATTATCCTTCTTTCACCCATTTCATTGTGTTCTTTCTTTGAGAAAGATACTACTTGTTAGCCACCAAGATTGCACTTAAGTGTATCAAACATATTTGATAACACATCCCAGCCTTTGCCTTCTATCCCCATCATCTTCTCAAGTTCAAGAAGCCTTTAATATCCTTTCCGTACCATCAAAAAGACATCAAGAAGTGACTTCTAGCATTACTTAAGTTGTGTTAAGGCATTATTTAGAAAAATAATTCAATCATAGGGAAGAGGTATCAATGAAGACAATATATGACACTCTTCAACATTTTTTAGCAAGTGTACATAAAATAAATGCACAATTGCAACAACTTCCTTCCATTCAAATTCAACTACAAAGGCTAGAATCAAGGATATCTAACTAAGATACTCTTCAACACATGCACAACACCATGGAGGCTACAAATGATTGGGTGGAGGGCATGTTAAGGAAATCAATCCAAGCTTGAGGTAACTACATCAATACTGGAAAAGAGTATGAAGAGAGAGCATAATATAATGGATCAAATAACCTTATCTAAAATTTAAGAGGCTATGCAAATCATCCACCAAGGTACAACTATTTTCAAGATAAAGGTATAAATCTCGGCCTTCTTGATTTATATGATGAATTAGATATCAAATTATTTTTTAAATGGATACATGAAATTAAAGGAATATTTGAGTTTAGAGAGTATAATGATGAATGTAAGTGTAAATTATCAAATTTAAAATTCAAAACGTTTGCTAGGGTTTGGCATGATAATCTTTAAGAGAACCTTTGAGAGGTAAGACAAAAGTAAAATCAAGTTTTGGAAAAAATTAAAGAAACACCTAGGAAAAACTTTATACTTGAGGAGTATGAGAAAAAGATGTATTTCAAATAGACTAATGTTAGGAAAGGACCTCTCAGTATAGAGGAAAACTCTTGTGTGACATACTAGAAGGAAAATAATACAAGTGTGCTAGATACTTAAGTGGTCTTAATAACTTGATTAGGGGCAAAGTTGAAATATTTTCCTATGATTCTCTTAATGATTTAACTAAGTTGTCCTTAAAATGTGAAAGAAAAAATAATTCTACCAAATCCTATACTAAGGAAAGTTCTTTAACTTATATATCCAACAAAACTTATTCTAATGTATCTACATCAAAACTTGGGATACCTATCTATTTAGCTAATGATAAAAAGATTAACCCTAAGCAAGATGGAAAGGGTAAAAATAAAGTGAGTGAAATTTCCAACAATTAATGTTTTTAATTCAAAGGATATCGTTATTTTCTAGATAATGTCCTAATTTAAGAGTTTTAACCTTAAGTGAAATTGAAAACATGGATCCATGTATTGATGTCGATGACCTAGAAACCAAGAATAATGATGATGTATTAAGTATGTGTGAAGAGGATGAAAATTATTGTTTTTTACTTCAAAAGGCATTACAAATACAACCTAATAATCAATCTACACAAAGGGATAAAAAATTTAAAACTAAGTGTAGAATTGAAGATAAGGTTTGTAGGGTCATAATAGATAGTGGTTAATGTACTAATGTCACTAGTAAGAAAATAGTCAAACAACTAGGTCTAGTGACCACTACAAATCCTAAACTATATTCATTACAATGGATTAATAAGGACAAAGGAGTTAAGGTGACTAAAGAAACCCTAATTACTTTTTGCATTAGTGATTACCATGGTGAGGTATTATATGAAGTTTTGCCTATGGATGCTTATAGTATTTTAGTAGGAAGGTCATGGCAATGTGATATAAATGTAACTCATGATGGTATAACTAATGAATATTTATTACTTAAATATAAAAAAGAAATATAATTCAAAACCATCTCAATGTGATTATGTACAACAACTTGAGGCTAAAAAGAGTTTATTCTTATATGAATGGGAAATTATTAATTGCATTGACACGGAGGTTTTATTTCAGATTTCAACATTGTGAGGATAGGGACTCTATCTTATAGGGAGGTCCTTGGACAATTGGGAACAAAACTTTGATACTAAAAAAATGGCAACCTAATATTGATCTTGACACTTAGTATTCTAACATAGTCCTTGTTTGGGTCCTCTTCCTTGAGCTTGAACCTTGCTTTTGGTCTGTGAAGGCTCTAAGTAAGATTGCAAGCAAAATTGGAATTCCAGTATCAACTGACAGATACACTGCATCTAAAGGGAAAATTGCATTTCCTCGTGTCGTTATTGAGGTGGATGTCACTAAAACTCTGCCTGAGACTATTTCCTTGAAGACCCCTTTCCATGGAATCATTCAGCAGCAAGTTGAGTATGAATGGATCCCATACTTCTCTGAACATTGTAGTAGACTTGGTCACAAAATTTCTGACTATAGGAAAAGGAAGGTTTGGGCTGCCAAGAATTATGATGAACCCACTCCTATAGTTCAAACCTCTCAACCTGCTCCAAAAGGATCTTCTTCTAAGACTCCTTCCTCTGTAAATGATCCTACTGTTGTGATGCCAATTGATTCTACACACATAAAAAAGCCACCCCCAGATCAATACAAGGTGGTTAAAAAGGGATCACCCAAAGCAAATGAAGCAACATCCCAGTGCACTACCAGCAGTGAAAATAGGTTTGACATCTTAAAAAACAGTTCACTCTCATCGGTTGATGACACAGATGAACTTAATCCAATTGAGGTTGATAAGCTGCTTTTTGAATGCATAAGGACCTCTCCACCTAAACCCCCCCTCCTTAATGAAGATTGCTGCTTGGAATGTAAGGGGCTGCAATAAAGCCCAAAGACAAATGGAAATCAATTCCCTCATTAAAAAGAATAAAATTGATATCATCGGTATCCTTAAAACTAGAGTCAAGGCTAAAATCAGTGACAAGATTATAAAGAAGAGATTCAATAAGTTGAGTTTTGCTAATAATTATGATTTTCATCACAATGGTAGATTCTGGGTGTTGTGGGACAACTTAAAGTTAGATGTTTTTGTTCTCTACAAGTCAAACCAATTGGTCCATTGTCAGGTCAAAGGTGATACATTATCCTGCCATATCACATTCATTTATGGAAAAAATATAGGAAATGAAAGAAGATCCTTGTGGGCCGATCTTCTTCATCTAAGCTAAGGTATCTCCTGCCCTTGGTTATGTTTGGGTTATTTTAACATTGTCCTTGCAGAATCTGAAAGGATCAGCACTACTCCAGCTTTTACTATAGACATGAATGACTTCCAGAGCTGCCTAACCCTTACCAGACTTAGTGACTTACCTTTCTCTGGTTGTCTCTACACTTAGACCAACAATCAAGAAGGGTCAAATAGGATTTGGGAAAAGAGGGACAGAATCCTAGCCAACCACCACTGGTTCCTCAACAATATCACATGCTCTATCGAATTTCTCCCCTCGTGGAGTCTCTAACCACTCCCCAGCCACCATCAACATTTAAGATAGAGAAAATCATGGCCATCAACCTCAGCCTTTTAGATATCTTAATTGCTGAGGAGAGGCCCCATGCTTCATGGACCTTGTTAAAAGTGTCTGGGATAAAAACATTCATGGCTCAAAAATAAATTTTGTTTTTGAAAAGCTCAAATTGCTAAAGCCCCTTCTTAAAAAGCTCCACCAGCAAAATCACAGCAATATCACTCAAAAAACCCCAGTAGTGCCTCCAGGAGCTCACCTCTATCCAAAAGATGCTTCAAGACAATCCTCTTCATAGCTCCCTCCAAGCAGAAGAAAAACACTTGAGGGATAAATATAACACCCTTAAAAGAGCTGAAGTCAGCGGTCTTCTCCAAAGAGCTAAAATCAAGTCTCTTGCTATCAATGATGAAAATACCAGATATTTTCATGCAAAAATTACTAAAGGGAGAGCCAGAAATAGAATTTCTTCCATCTATGACACCCATGGTGCCTACAAAACTTCTTCCCATGGCATTTCTTCTACATTCCTGGACTATTACAGAAACATTATTGGCACCACTAGTCCTGCAAGCTCTGAATCTATCCCTCAGCTCCCTGGCACCTTTCTTTCTTCTAATGATCACCTTCTTTTGACTAAAAATATATCCTCCATGAAAATTAAGGAGGCTCTCTTTAACATGAAAGATCATAAAAGTCCTGGTTAGGATGGTTTTACTACTGGTTTTATCAAAAAAGCTTGGCCTATTATTGGTAATTCTAGTTGTGAGGCAATTCTTAACTACTTTAGCAATGGGACTATGTCTAAATAGTTAAATGCAACTTTTCTGGTTCTTATTCCAAAAGGGAAATCCCCCTCCTCTGTCATTGATTACAGGCCCATATCTTGTTGCTCCATTCTCTATAAATCCATCACCAAGATCCTCACAAATAGTCTCCTCCATGTCATGGAAAAGCTTATCACCAAGGAGCAGAGTGCCTTTATGAAAGGGATATTATTAGCTAAAAATATGCTTCTTGCTCATGAGCTAATCAAGCATTATGATAGGAAAAATGTCTTCCCCAGAGTGATGATTAAAGTTGACATCAGAAAAGCCTTTGATTCCCTAAATTGGAACTTCCTTGAGAATATTCTTGGCCACTTTGGTTTTCCTGCTCCTTTCATCAAATGGATTATGGGATGTATGTCATCCCCTAAATATTCCATTTGTTTTAATGGCACTTCCCATGGTTTTTTTTAGGGTAAAAAGGGATTAAGGCAAATAGACCCTATCTCTTCACCCTTGCTATGGAATATTTGTCAAGAATGTTGAAAAACCATGGCCCTGACACTGAGTACCAGAGACACCCCAAATGTGCTAGGCAAAATATAACTCACCTATTGTTTACGGATGATCTACTTCTCTTCTCTAGAGGAAGCTTAAATTCTGTCATGTCTCTCAAAGATTGCCTCCAGAAATTTTCCCTTTTCTCTGGTCTAGAAGCAAATCCTACAAAAGCTGCTATCTATTTTGGAGGTACCACATCCCAAATCAAAAACGATATCTTGAAGGCTACAAAATTTAAAGAACACAAGCTTCCCTTCAGGTATTTGGGTCTTCCTCTCCATGGAAGCAAGCTAAACACTGCTATGTGTGCTACTCTTATGGAAAAACTCAAGAATAAGTTGCATCATTGGGCCAACTATTTCCTCTCCTATGCTGGGAGAAAGGAGCTTATAAATTATATCATACAGGGAATTTCTTCCTTCTGGGGCTCTGCCTTTCTCCTTTCCAAAGCAGTTCTGAAAGAGCTCAATAAATTATGAAGAAGATTTTTTGGGGGGGTTTACTAATGGAAGAAATAAGATGGTATTTTCTAGCTAGGATAATATTTGTAGAAGTAAAAAATATGGTGGGCTGGACATTAAAGAAGCTCTCAATTGGAACAAATCCCTCTGCCTTAAATGGATATGGAGAATGGAAAACAAGCACCCTTCCCTTTAGACAGATTAGGTTCATCATTACTATTTGAAAGGGAAGGAAATATGGAGCCTTCCTAAAAAACATGATGATTCCTAGGGCTAGAAGCAAATCCTGAATGTTAGGACTTGGCTCATCAACAAGGCTGGTAGCATAGCTAATGCAAAGCTTGCTCTCCAAAAATGTACAGCAGGTGGGAAACTAAAAGCTAACTTAGTTTATGACTGGACTAAGGGTGACCAGCAGGGCACTTATTATACTAAATGAATCTGGGACAAGAGTGTCATTCCAAAACACCAAATCATTTCTTGGCTTTCCTGTTGAAAAAGCCTCCCAACCATTGACAACTTTTCATCCAGAGGCATCTCCATAATCAATAGATGTGAGCTTTATAAATGTAAGGTTGAAACCCACACCCATCATTTCTTTGAATACCTATTCTCTATTGAAATATGGCAGCATATTCTAAAATGGATTGGTATCACCAAAAAAGGCAGATGCTTAAACAAAAAGCTTAGATGGATGCATAAGCATAATAGGGGGAAGCATTAGAGAAAGAAATGGTTTAGAGCCTCTATTTGTGCCACTGTGTATGATATATGGATAGAAAGAAACCTCAAAGTTTTTTCCAACAAAGCCTGATCTGTCACACAAGTTTTCCATTCAACCCAATTCAACATTGCTTGCAGACTTTTCAACTCTTGTCCAAAAGATCAGGATAGCATGCATCAAATATTGTTGAATTAGCTTGGATTTCCTGTATTTTAGTTCCTAGCCTAAGTTTTATATTTTTCTTTGCATGGGGGGTGTATCCTCATGCCTTGGCATGAAATTTGTACAATTTGTTTCCTTCCCCAATGTGGATGAATAACATGATTCAATCAATTTTTCTCCAAAAAAGTTATAGAAATTCAAACCTTACTCGTTTGATTAATGAATATAGTGATGTATTTCCAAACGATTTACCTGTTGGATTACCACCTATTAGAGTTATAGAACATGTTATAAATTTAATTCCTATAATTCCTTTACCTAATTGACCTACATATACATGTAATCAAGAGGAAGCTAAGAAATTACAAAGATAAATTTAAAAGCTAGTAAATAAAGGTTATGTGAGAGAAACCATGAGTCCTTGTTATGTGCATGCTTATTGGTTCTAAAAAAATATGGTACCTTGTGGGTGTGCATAAATTCTAGAGATGTGAATAATATAACTATAAAATATCATTTTTAATGCCTATACTTGATGACATGCTTGATGAACTATGTAGCACACATGTGTTCTCCAAAATGGATTTAAGAAGTGGTTACCATAAAATGAACATTAGGGAAGGAGATGAATGGAAAATAGTATTTAAAATGAAATATGGTCATTATGAATGGATTGTTATACCTTTCAGGTTTTTTTAATACACTTATTTCCTTTATGAGACTAATGAATGAAATTATTTTTCCTTTCCTATGTGACTTCATTATAGTTTTTTAAGATGGCACACTTGTATATAGTAAAAATGAACATGATCATCTTGCACATTTAAGGTAACTATTTGATAAACTAAGGAAAACTAAACTATATGTAAAACTAGAAAAATGTAAATTTATGCTTCCAAAGTATAGTTTTTATAGCTTATATTATTAGTGGTGAGGATATTAAAGTTGATTCTATAAAGATACAAGATATTCAAGAGTGGCCTATTTTTAATGATATTCCTCAAGTAAGAAGTTTTCATGGGTTAGATATTTTTTATAGGAGATTTATTAAAGATTTTTCTACTATAGCTACACTTATTACACAACTCATAAAAAAAGGAGAATTCATTTGGATAAATGAAGCCACTAAAGCCTTTGATACTCTTAAGAATGAAGTATGCAATCCTCTTCTACTAGTATAATACACCATCCCAAAATCCTTTAAAATATTTTTAAAATTATGTCAATATAAAATAAGTTAGTTTTGATTTGTAAATGGTCTTGAAATTCTAATAAAAATGTAAATTTCATACGTACCGATTAACTAGTGCATTAAGGAATAAACGTTCTTGTTCTCGACAAACCAATCGACTAGTTGTCCGACAATTTCAAATCCATTTTTTATTTTGATTCAAATTTATCCCTGAGGTGTAATGCCCCAAATTTTTTAAACCAAAGTTTAAATATTTAGCCCTTATTTAAGATAATTTAATATTATGATTATTGATTTAATTATTTTCGGATTCTTAGTTTACAAAATAGATGGAATTATTTAATATATTAAATATGATTATTTTTATCATTTTATCTTATTCTCTTATCTAAATAAATCCCAAACCCAAAATTTTTTTACCAAAATTATTATCTTAAATAAATAACTAAATTTGAGATAAATTTATTTAATATTTTTCCTAAAAACTAATTTTATCCTAATCCTAATTCCATAAATCTTTTTTTCTTTTTATTCTTTTTCTTTTTCTTTTATTCTTTTCTTTTCTTTTTTCCCTTATTTCTTTTTTTTCCTCCCTTCTTTCTTAGGCTTGCCCAACCCTTCCCCTTTTCCAATCTTCCTTCTCCCGCTGGGCCATCCCACCCCCACCTTCTCTTCTTCCCCCTTATTTATTCTTTCTTTCCCTCCTTTCCCTCTTTGGGTCAGCCCACCTTCCTTCCTCGTCCTCCGTTCTTTCTCCGACACGGGCCAACTCACTCTTCCCCTTCCCCGCACAGCCCCCTTCTTCCCTTCCCCCCCCCCCAAAATAAATCACCTCGTAACCCTTTGTATGTCTTCAACCACCTATGCCCTATACCCTTACCTACACTGGCCCCAAGCAGTGCCTACACCACCTCCCCCTACCATCATTTCTTTCCATTCTTAGTCCAATAACACAAGTCCCCCTCTACCCCCCGCAAACCTACCTCTCCCCCCTTTTGCCCGTATCACCATACCATGCCTAAAAGGTGAAAATAGCCCCCCTTTTAGACTACCTACCCTACACGCTCCCCCTCCCTCTCTTCTCTTCTTTTTATTCTTCTTCCCTTCCTATCTACCTCATTTCCCCTTGAGCCCTCCGTCTTTCTACTGACCTTCTCTTCCATTTCTATCCTTCTTTCCCCCTATTTTTCCTTTACCAGTCCCACAACTCCCCTCCGCTGCCTCTACCACCTAACCACCCACCACACCACCCTCCTCCTACACCCTACACCCCCTACACCACCTTGAGCTACTAGCACCGACCACCCTGCGAACCACCCCTCCCTCCTTCCTTTTTCTTCTTCTTTCCTTTCCTTCCTCTTCTCCCTTCCTTCACTACACTCTCTTTCTATAGCCACCGCTTCCATCATCACTTCCCTAATCTACCACACTCTAACCTCCAACTACCCCCAACACATTGCATCACCCCTACACCCAACAACCACCCCCAACACTTCTCCCTCAAACCTACCTAAGCCCTCTCCTTCATTTTTCCTCTCCTTTTGTTTAGTTACATGACTCATGTAAGCCATGTAAATTTTGGGTATATTTAGCCCATATTAAGGTATTAGATAGATAATAATGTTATATATATTTAATTAATAAATTTTAGTAAAAATTAATCCTTTATTTGTCTAACATTAATATTACACTAGAGACATTATCTTAGGTATATAATTTTATTAATTGGAGCTTAAGCATCTTAAAACGAGATACTAATTAAGGTTGGTTTTTTTGGAAATAAGGTAATTGTTATACTCATTAAAATGTATGGATTATTATATGCTAGCACATTAGGATTTTTGGTATGTGATTTATGTAATTATGTGGTGTTACTTTCCAATTCCATGATTATTATGTTGTCTTATATGTGGTGTGATATGTGTGAAAGGGGTGACTAAGAAAAAGGGGTTGATGTTCATAATGAGTGTTATGTGTGTATACATGTTAGGCTAAGAGAGTATGGACACTTGTAGTGAAATAGAACTAATAGAAGCCTTAGGGGCACTTTGGTCATTTGGACACCCTCGGGGTCTTTAAACCTAAGTGGGATCCCTAATGTGTTAGGAATGTCGTTAAATTTGGTGGGTTATAAGAGAGTATTTTAGCAAATTTCAAGGTATGATGGTGATAATTATAATAAATGAGTGGTTAAGGAATTAGTGGTGCTAGGAATAACAATAACGGTTTGTGGTCTTGATAGTGAATGTGGGGCACGATGTAATATCCTATTCTAAAAAATCCCAAACTAGATGCCTAAACTTAAATTTTTGATTAGTATATGTAATTAATCATAGAAGTATTTTAGGGTGGGGTGTCTTGTTGAGATTAAGGCTATATTTACTAAATTATGTTAATAATCTGGACTAGTATATTAATAGTTTGAGGAAATATAATAGTAATAATAATAATAATAATAATAAGACAAATATCAATAATCGTAAGAATAATAATAATGGTAATAATAATAATGGTGGTAGTAATAATAAGGATGATAATAATAAGGAAATATTTCTTTGATAGGATCTCTTATTAGTATTTAATGATCCGCTAAATTATTGGTATGATTTAATTACTATTCAACTAGCCCTTTAACTAATTAAACCTAACCTAATATAACATAAAACCTACCCCCGGTGTGTAGCTCCTTCCCCTTCCCCATGCAACCTGCCTATACTAGTAGCCCAACCAAACCATCCTACCCCAACCAACCTTTTAGCTCTCCCTCTCTCCATACACGCAACCTACCTATACTAGTAGCCCAACCGACCCCTCAAGCCCCTTAGCATGCAACTCTCCCTCTCCCCATGCACACAACCATACCTACACCAATAGCCAACAAAATTATCCAGCCTCTCCCTCTTCCCTATGCACGCAACTATGCCTACTAGCAACCCCAACCAAAACCATTCAGCCTCCCTTACTCTTTCCTAAGCTATGCACACCCTCATCATTTCCTACTGGCCAATAAAATGCCCTATAACTCCTCCTTCCCTATGCCCTTACCTAACCAAGCAACTCCTCCTACCCAACCATTAACCACTACACCCAGCTCTAATTCCAACCACCTTCTTTTCCCCTCTTTACCTTCGACCTACAACCCTATCTCCTCCTCTTTCCATTCAGTTCTCTTCTCCTCCCTGTGAAACCCTCCTCACCTTCTCCTCCTACTTCCAGCTGAAACCACACTGCTAATAGCCCTCCAGCTTGCTCCATTTGTGCCACTGAGCTAGCCACCACCCTCTACTCTGGCTAGCTCCCCTCTTCTCCTCGAGCGTGATTCCCCTTACCTCTTGTTTTCTTGGTGCATGGTTCAACCATCTCAATCAATTTTAGTTAATACCTAGGCTTATTTTAGCTTTAGTTCCTAATAATTTTATTACCTAATCATCTCACCTTAGTATAGATATTAATATATATTCATATTTAGTGGATTGTGTTAATAATTTTAGGTAATCCCAACCTTGCTTGAAGTTTCCTTGGAAGAGAAATTTTGGTGTCATTGAATTCGTAGCTTGGAGGTAAATCCAACTAATATGTAGATGGAATAATTTGTGTAAAGGTGGTAGATAAATTTTCTAGGATGAGGATATTATGCTAAGTGGATTTTATCACGTGTTTTGTATGTTCTTGCTAGGAAATAGAAGTATGTAATCTTTCATTCTATATGAATTTTGTGGAGTATGGAATAATATGTGTTTCCATGTCAATAGATAATAAATCATGCATGCCTTGGTTTTGTTTTAAAAATTAGACCATGTACTTATGACAATATATAAATTCTAGCTAAAGAAAAATGTGCATGTCTAGGGTTATGGTTTAACTAAAATCCTAGCCGTGCCTAATAATAGACCTACTAATAAGTTAAACATATGCCTTGGATATTCTAGATAAACTTCAACATATAGTATGTTGACTTTAGAGTGTAAGTATAACTAAATGGTGGTTATTTTGTGCCGCATGTTCTAAGGGTAGAAATGTAAATTTTTACATACAATGATTCATATCTGAAATTTTCTCATGAAATTAGCATGAATATTATGATATGATAGAATTGTATGCTAGGGTTTTATATGTGTATTGTATTATGTCTGTGTTTTGTGGTAATATGGTCTTTTGTTATAATAAGGAAGTTATTATATAATGAATTATTGTAAACTATTCTATTTTAGCCTTTCATGACAAATATCCTATGGAAGCAAAAATGGTAATAAAGTGAATGAAATACAGAAGTTAAAAGTTGGAGGATATTTTAGTCATTAGGGTAAAAATGTGACTCAACGTTAATAACTAGACTAGTCGACCTAAGTGTTGGCCTCAAAATAGTTTTGGAAATAAATTGGATGAATGGATTGGATAGTTTGGAATTGAATAATTATTCAGGCTATGATATGATACCTAACCCTAAGTCATGTTGGCTTAGAAATGTTGTGACCATTGTGGTCCTTTAGATTTGAGATTGGATGATTGATTTATTGTGGAGACACTCATGGTCCCTTGATTGATTGATTGATGGCTAAATTATATTGTTATGGACCTTTGTACTCTTAATATAATAACATTGAATTTCATAAGACACTAATCACTTAAAGAAGAAGACTTGAGTTTGGAAAGGGATCTCATGCCTCAAAATAGGCCCCGAGTGCATAGTTGGGCCTTCCAGTTAAAAGGCTCACTTTTGATCTATAAGTATTCCACATACTCTATAGAGTGTATGCGTGCTTAAAGATTTGGGTGCTAAGGTTTAGTATGGACAACTGATATGTTGTGTGGCTTCCTTAGCGAGCTTTGCCTTGGAATTGAGTGATTTGATTTGGTAATACCTCCTTGATTATCATTATCTTAGATATGGGATTGTATTCCACTCGAGAATTGATATTCGATTGATATAATTGGATTAGACACCCACTATAATACATCTGTAATAATTGGATTAGGCATGGCTCGAGCATGGTAGGATCGCTTGGAACATTAAAAACTTTTCCTATTATGCTTAAAGTAGGATTGTTAATACTTTGAAATGGTTATGAAATTCGAAGCATGTTATTTTGTACCCTTGCTAGGAAATTTTGATCTAACTAATGTTGTCAACTGTAATATGGGGTTATATTATGAAATTATTGTTTTTCATGTGGTCGTATGTGTTGGTTACAATCCCTCATATGTATGTTTCATGCAACGTGGGTATGCTACCTCTACGAAGGAGTTGTGCTTTACTCTATACAAGGAAGTCGTATTGATACTATCACATTTCAGAGGAGTACGTGTGTGGCATGCAGTGGTTGAAGGATTTTAAGGAGCATCATCCAAACGACTAGCTAGACTAAGGGAATGAGGGTTCCTGCCCCTATAGTCCACTTTTTTTAATATTTTGGTGGAAAGAATGAGTTTAAGGGCAACCATTATCACACTATCGTGTAATCTTTTGTGACTGATTTTTCTTTAGGCTCATATGTCCCTTACTTATTTTGATATTCTTATTTTACGGAGATTCTTTTATCCGCAAAACCTTTATTTATTTATCATCATTTCTCTCGATTCTTGAGCCTTAGCACTTGAAATAAGGAATATGAGGAGACGGGGCTTATGTTAAGTGTGGTGGTGACACCCACTATTTTATAACTATCACTTCCACACAAAAAAAGCAAGTAATTATTTTGGGAGTGTTACACATGAATATTAATATTTTGGGTTCTAGGCGCAGTTTGGTAAATTTTCATGCAAAGTGGAGCATGCATAAATAAGCACACATGACATGTGATAATTGGTGCTAAGACTGATACCAAGGGTTTTGTGATATTGGTAGTACATGCTTGGGTATGATTATTAGTATTTTATGGCCTTGGGACATTTTAGTAATTTATCATGTTCAATGAAATCAACTTAATAAGTATGCATGATAATTGGTAATGGGTTCTATGAATGGAAATAGGGGTTTTGAGGTGTTAACAATACATGATGGGTATAAATGGTGATAACATATGGAATAAGGGTATTTTGTTAATTTTAGAGGTGCAAGGATGATTATACTAATAAATGCACATGCTAAGTGTTAAAGGGTGATTAGGTGTGAACATAAGGCTTGGTGGTATTAATAATTCATGTTTAGGTATAGATGGTAGAATAAGGGTATTTTGGTAATTTTAAAGGTGTAAGGATGATTATACTAATAAATTTACATGCTAAGTGTTAAAGGGTAATTAGGTTGGAAATAAGGCTTGGTGGTATAAATAATTCATATTTGGATATAAATGGTGATAATGTATAGAATAGGGGTATTTTTATAATTTTAGAGGTGTAAAGGTGATTATACTAACATATGTATATACTAAGGGTTAAAGGGTGATTAGGTGTTAATAATTCATGTTTGGGTATAAATGGTGATAATATATGGAATAGGGATATTTTGGTAATTTTGAATGTGTAAGGATGATTATGCTAGTAAATGCATATTCTAAGAGTTAAAAGGTGATTAGGTGTGGAAATAAGGTTTGGTGGTACTAGTATTTCATGTTTGGGTGTAAATGGTGATAATATATAGTATAGGGGTATACCTTGGTAAATTGAAGGTGTAGGTGTGAGCTTTGCATAGGAGGTGTGCACTTCACATGGGGGTAAGATTTACATGGATAAGTCTTTTTCAGAGGTTAACCGTGGGGAGAAAAGTATGTTTTAGGTGGATGGTGTACTTGGGGGAGTTTTAGTACGTAGGTTGATGGAAAGGTCCATGGGGGAATAAATTAGGGTTTTAGGGGAAACAATCCTAAAGATAGGGTGTGTTGTAGGGAAAGGTTGAGGAATTAGGTTGGAAATCGATGTTGTGATAAGCGACGTACCACATGGAGGGTGTGAGTCAAGCCAAATGAAGGGTAGAGTTGTGTAGGAGAAAAGGGTACTAAAGAAAAAGAGGGAATATTAGGGTTTTTGGATGTAACCAACTAGGATATCATTATCACATGTGGAAATTGAGGATTTGGGCTGTGAGGTTGGAGTTGGGGTGAGTATGATGATGGTTCTTGAATCAAGGGAGATATGGGGTAAGGAGAGGAGAGGCAAGGGCCACATAGGCTAGATTAGGGTTTCAAGGGAAAACCTAGTGGGAGATGATGAGTGTATGTGGAGAAAAATGAGAGTGGTCCTTAACCCATGTGTATGATGGTTCTAGGTTTGCTATAAGGTTGGTGGAAAAATGTTGGGGGTTAAGGATAAGTATTTTAGGAGGTATAGGTTGATAGTGTGTTAATAGGTCGAGAGTTTCCATTAGGTCATGCATGTCTGGGTGGGTGTTACTTGGCAAATAAAACAGGAATAAAATACTAATCACTTAAAGTGGAAGATCATTAAGTCAGGCCCAAACGTAGGATGATCATTGGTCCACCAATTATAATAGTGGCATGGAGCATTTTGTCCTAGAGATGTACATGTTTACTAGTCTAGCGGTTATAGTAGTGGCCAAGTGCATTCTGTCTTAGATTAGTTAATCCCGATTCACCAATTATAATATTGGGATCCCAAACTCAATAAGTTAAACCCTTTGATAGTAATAATCTATGGAAAAGACTCTAATCACTTATAATGCAACACCACATAGGTCGGAACCAGACATAGAGTGATTACTGGTCCATCGATTATAATAGTGGTAAGGCAAGTATTACCCTAGAGATGTACATGTATACCGGTCCACCAATTATAATAGTGGTTAAGCATGTTCTATCCTAAAGTAGTTATTTTTGATCTACCGGTCATAATAGTGGGGTCCTCGTACTCATGTGGATATAAATTCGAAAGATGGCTAATTATGACCCTAATGGATTAAATATAAATAATAATGAATGAAATAATATGTCCTACTAATGTGTGTAGCTATTCGAATGGTTATTACATTT
Source organism: Tamarix chinensis (assembly GCA_030549775.1). NCBI lineage: Eukaryota > Viridiplantae > Streptophyta > Magnoliopsida > Caryophyllales > Tamaricaceae > Tamarix > Tamarix chinensis. The sequence goes on from CM060177.1 coordinate 75,414,898, forward strand.
CAGATGATATATGTACCGTTCCATGATTACGTGATCATTGTATTACATCTAATTTGTTATATGTGAGCCTTACTTAAACTCGTATAAAGGGTTACTCAATACCATAGTACTGAAGGGATTCCTTTCTTGAGCCTCTACCTTTCAACGGGCAATGTCCTTTGCAGGTTAGACTACATGCTCCCTTAGGGATTTATCTTTGGTATTCAGAACATAGGGTTATCCTAGATGCTAATCCGTGTTTCAAATTAGGAACTCCTTTTGTGTCTTTTGTGAAACTATTTATATTTCTTTTCTACTAACATTTTCTTTGTAACCACGATTAGTGAGCTTTACTTGGAAGGTGAATTAACCTTCCTAATTATTGCGCTACTCTAATTTGTAAATGTATTATTGAAATTTGATTCAAGTATGTTTTCTAACCTTAACACTTAGTATCAAAATAGTGGAAGGAAACGAGTCTAGTACTAAGTGTGGAAGTAATACTCCAAAATTTACTGTACTTTCTTCCGCATAAAACTTTTCATTACTGAATTTTGGGGGTGTTACATAATGTTTACGAAAGTTTCTCATTAGAGCCTACTTATACTATTAAGCATGTTTTAGTGCTCCGGGATTATTTTCACATTATTTAGACTATCCTATAACTTTGATTAGCTAATTTTTTTCCCAAAAAGGAACGCTTTGCCTTTTCTCTTATCCTTCACCTCTCCCTCTCTCTTCTAGCAATTGGAGTTGTAAGATAAACTTTTTGCACCGTCTCCTAACTTACTAACCCACTACCATGCTCATTCTTGATTGTACTCCACCCTAACCACCCCCATCAAGTTAGCCATTACTTCTTAGTTGCCCACACTCAATCTTACGAGTCTAATATCCCTCTTTCTTGTGAATTTCAACCCAGTCTTACCTCTATACCTTTCATTTTTGATCCATTTTCATTCCTCAATTTTTTTTCTTGCTCTCTTCTCCCTTTTCTTTATGGAAAATTTTCCCAAGTGTCCTACTTCTTCTCTCTACTGAAAAAAAAAAAGCAAAGGCTTTCTCTAATTTTTCTCCCTTCTTTGTGCGAACATTATGTTCCTTTTTTTTCTTCTAATTTTTGGTTTAGTTCTCTCTTACTTTTGTTGAGCAAGGAAGAATTAAGGTTGAGAAAGATTGAAGACTTTAGCTCTTCCTTTCACACCCTATTTTTGAGAAAAAGGTGGTGTTTTGTGTTCTTCATTTTTTTCCCTTGATTTTAATGAAGTTTTGAAAGATGATTATAATGGTTTTAACTTTGATTCTCTTAGGAACTAAGGTTCCACTAGATAGTCACCAAGTAGGAGCTTTTATGCTAGAAGAATTGCTTCAAGGTAAGGCATTCTTATCTTTAACATAAATAAGGTTATGTGGTGTATTAGGGTTCCATGTTTTTGGTGTATGTGTGAGTATAATCCAATTTGTATTATGTGATCTGATCTTGTGGTATAATTCTTTGCAAGTTAGTATTGTGGGAATTCTCTAATTTTATGCATAACTTGACCATTTGAGTATGATTCACTGAGTATGTACATTATCATATATCCATGTGATTCTATATGTGCAGCATGAATTTTTATGTGTTATGAAATAGAAGTATTATAGGATTAATATGCTAAAGTGTGGTAAATTTTGGTGTGTGTATCTCAAGTTTGGGTAATGTTTTGCCCAGACTAATAGATTAGTTCCTTGACCCCATTAGTTGGTTATGTGAGGAGTCAAATGGTTTGGAGTTTTGGATTGATTGGTGATGAAATCAATCAATTGGTTTTGATGAACAATCAATTGGTGTGTCAAACCCATTGACTAGTTTCTTTGCAGGCCAAAATAGGTTGGTCTCTGCTTAGACCCATCGACTAGTTGGACCAAACCAGTCGACTGGCTCTCTAGTGTTGTTTTGGTCTAGGTCTGAGTGATCGATCAACTGATCTAGCTGGAAGCCAATTGGTTTGTTTATATATTATCGTGTTTCTCTTAGGCCTTTTGTGTTGATACCTCTATGTATTTACAACATTCAAATTTTGATTTCAACTAAGATTGACTTGATTTAAAAAGAATCATCATGATGGTATTTGAGACTTGAATTTGGTTGAATTTGTGTCAACACCTAATTAGTGACTTTTAATGTGTTAGGTATTATCACTTGGAAACACCTAATTTGGTTGAATTATGGAATTAAATACTATTTGGTGTTATCATTTGGAAACACCTAATTTGGTTGAATTATGGAATTTAATTATGTTTGGTATTCTTAGTTGGAAACACCCAATTTAGTAATGTGTGTATTTTTATTTTGATTCGTGATATCACTTGAAAATATAAATTAATGGTTTAATGGTTTAATATTTTAATAGAGCATTTTTCTCCGACTCTCGAGGTAGCTGTCAGGAGTTAGGGGCTGGTCACTCTTAATTATATTTTTCACTCAGTACCTATTTACTTCTCTACCAATTTGTGGTTTATAAGGGGTATGTACATATCTTTGAGGTATATGATTATCTTATGGAAGTCTAGCATGGCATTGGTGTCCAATTCGGGTGGGTGAGGTACTACAGTACAAGCTCCCTTACAATACTTCGACCATATGTGGTAGTATTGGTATCCCAATTCATGGCAAGTGCACTCGATGTGTGGTGGGTGTGGTATCCCCAAAAAAATCCCCTTTGATGTATCCTAACATTTTTGTGATGGGTGTGGTATCCCATTGTGATTAACTGTGTTTCCATGACTTTTGTTTATGGTGGAGAACTAGGTCTAGTTGAACGAACTATTATATTAACCAAAATTTGTGTGTCACTAAAAGAGAAATTCTAATATGGTTTATATTGTAGGGATTGAACATATTTATATACTTTCATAATCTCCATACAAGCATGCCTTATGGTACTTGAGCTATGCCAATATGATATGACCATGTTGTTATGTGACTTCAATGTGGTGTATGAGCCTTACTATGTTTTAGGTGGTATATTTTACTAGTACTTCAATGTACAAATACTGCACTTATGTGGTCACTGTGATAATTCAACTTTTGGTTAGGGGAGTAGAGGAGGAAGTGCAAGGTTATGACTCTCAGTTAGAGTATAGGGAGGGTGATGATATGAGTCACTAGCAAGCTATTGCTTGGGTTTTGAGGTTATATCTCTACATAAGAGTTAGGATAACCGATTATAAGTATTTTTTCCACTACATTGGAAATTTTTTGTATTTTCAATCATTAAAACTCGTCTAAATTTCCTATATTTGATTTTGTAAAACTATCACTTATTCTACCTATAATGTTTTTCTAGCCCTTAATGTCTCGCCTTATCATAATAATGCTATAAGCATTCATCTTTTGTTCCTTGTTTCTTTTTGCCTTACATCAGGCATGGGTTATGTGATGATCACACCTCTCTCGTGGTTGATATGGTAGTAACATTTCCTAATTTTATTTTTCAAATGCTTCCACATTATCTTAAAAATTAAATTTTCTAGTTCAAAAATTTGTCGGTTTTACAATTTTCTATTCCTAATTTTGACCTACTCTTTGAGGTAACTTGTGATGCTAGTGGGGTAGGTATAAGAGGATTTATTTCAAAAGATACTTTAGTGAAAAACAAAATGGTGCCAGAGCTAGGTATTCTATGTATGACAAGGAATTATTTTCCATTATACTATTTTTAGATACATGGAGTTATTATTTGATGCCTAAACCCTTTTTATTACATTCTAATCATCAAAGTTTGAAATATTAACATGGGAAAAAAAATAAGTCCTAGACATATAAAGTGGGTAAAACAATCATTTGTGTTCTGTGTCAAACACTTGGATGGAAAATAAAATATCGTAACCAATGCTCTTTCTAGAATATCTACATTACTTGTCATGTTGGACGCTAAATTTTTAGGTTTTGAAATGCTAAAAGAAATGTATACTAATGATGAAATTTTTCATCAAGAATATCATGAATGTAAAAAATGGAAACTATGGTAACTATATAATACAATATGGATACTTATTTAAACTTAATAGACTTTATGTACCGAGGTGAAGTATAATGGATTTACTTATAAAAGAGGTACATGAAGGAATTATTGTAGGCCATTTTCATACTCAGAAAAAAAAATTATAGATATTGCAATAAAATTTCTATTAGCCACGCATGATAAAGGGTATACAAATTATAGTAAACAAATGTGTTATTTGTAAAAAGAATAAAAATTTCTTTCACAAAGGTTTATGAACACCAATAGCTGTGCTTGGTTAACCATGGGAAGGAGTTATTATGGACTTTTAACTTAGGATTTCCTATTACACAAAGAGGTAAAGATTATATTATGGTTACTATAGGTAGGTTATCTAAAATGGCTCATTTTATTCTATGAAATAAAATTAATGATACTAAATATCGATGATTTGTATTACAAAGAAATTGTGAGGCTACATGGCATACCTAAAAGTATTTTGTCGGCTAGGGATGTCAAGTTTCTTAGTTACTTTTGAAAAACATTATGGCACATGTTAGGCACTAAGTTATAATTTAGTAATACATATCATCCACATATTGATGGACAAACTGAAGTTACAAACCATACTCTTAGCACCTTGTTAAGAGGATTGGTAAGTAAAAGTATCAGAGATTGGTATATTGAGTTAGATTATGTAGATTTTTCTTATAATCAAATCCCTTCAAGTACTACACATTCAAGTCCATTCGAGATTTTTTATAGATTTAATCCTTACATACCAATTGATATGGCACCCTTGAATAAATGTGAACTTAAAAACTATAAGTCTAAGGAATGTTCAGAGTTCTTCATTAACAAATCAAGGGGAACATAGAATGAGCCAATACAAGATATTAAATAGAAGCTAACAAAAATAACACTCAACATGTATTTTCTCCTAGTGATTTAGTGTAGTAAAATTTGAAAAAAGAAAGATTCAAAATCTAATAAAACATAAACTAATGTCAAGAGAGGATGGACCATTTAAAATCCTCAAAAAATGTAGAGAAAATGCTTACGAACTTGAACTTCTTAAATCATATGGTAGTATTTCGAAGACATTTAATATTATTGATTTTTTTCCTTACTTTAGTGATGTCAATATGAGGACAAATTATTCCTAATTTGGAGCATCCATAGATGATCCTCAAGAAGATAGTAATTTAGCATACTTAATTATGGAACCAATCACAATATATGTCTTTGATAGTAATAATATGACTAATCTTGATAATATTACTTTAAGTCATTCTTGAAGGTATGTAACAAATTTTCAAGAATAATATAAAACCATTTAAGAAGTCAAGATACATTATTTTTCATGTGTTACAAGCTATTACAAAGGAAGCTATTGTGTATGAAAGTCAACTCTATATGTCAAGAAGCCTAGACAACATTTCAAGTTAGTATTATTATTTAGATTACGATTCTTGTTAGTTATTTTCGTATATTAATTAGCATTTTTTGTTTGTAATATTCTTTATTGATTCATGTATTATATTGGATATAATTACATTGTTAATACTATATTGTGTGGTAGTTAGCTAATCATGTGCCATGAGGCTAAATTGGTGTGCTAGTTAGCAATGTAAGGCCCCCATATATAGCATGATGTCAACGACTTGTAACATTATGGTTGAGTATATTGAAGTCTAATAAAAGTAAATCACTTGGTTTATTCGCTCTTTATGTCTGAATAATTCTACCTAATAATACTTGGAGTACTCTTAAATAGAGTGACATTCAAAGTTGAGTTCTTTATCAATTCTTGCTTGAATATATGTATTCCTTCTTCTTGTTTGAGCATCCATTGATCCTAACTTATTCTAGAATCACACCAATCTTCAAAATCTCTAGAATACTTGTGTCACACACTCTCTTCCCTTTTTTGGCATCGTCAAACTTATTTTTAAAGAGATCACACAAAGTTAAGACATCCATATTATAGATACTATATTGTGGAGAAGTAGTTAATAATTATAAAGATATTAAGCTTGAAAACACCCTTAGAGATAGGTGAATAAGATTTATATTATGGATAAGCAAAATTTAATAGTTTAGAGATAAGGAAAGAAAAATTTGCAAATAAAGGACACTCTATTTATAGTGCTTCAAGAACACCTAATAAGGTTTATATACATCCACTACTATAAAAAATTCATTCTGGATTTGAATCTTCTTTTAGTTATGTGTGGATGATGATCTCTTTTCTAAGTTATGAGCTTATAATCTTAATTATCTCTTAAGAACTTATTTACACCATAGCCTAATTATCCTCTCTAAGTTTGTGAATCTTTAAATCTAATGATCTCTCTTTGGAGGGCTAAACATATACAACCTCCAAATAATGAATTTTGAAAATATCAATGTGATGATTAAAAAGAATCTCAAAATTATAATATATCAAAATATATGACCAATATTTTAGTGTAATCTAGCAAGAAGAATAAGATTTTACAACGAGAGAACTTATTCTAGCTAAATTGAGTAAGCAAGAAAACTTTTGAGAAATTATATATAAATTTAGATTTGAAAGTGTGTAGTTGAAAACTATATATAAGATAGATAAGGAATTGATTGTGCAATGTACGAAAGCTTAGATGTTAGTTTTAATTTTGCCTAATAGGTGTTATATATAACATAAGCCAACAAATAGTCATTAAAGGCTATGATATTCATGACAAAATGTTGGCGAATGAAAAGAACTTAACTTAGTAAGATAATGGTAGGAGAAATGAGGTCTTATGTTTGATGTTCAATCTCACTAGAAAAGATAGGATTAAGAATATGGTAACAGAAGACAAGGTGGGTCACTATTATTGATAATATGTTATAAGATGTAAGACTATAATGATCCAGGCATGTAATGAGATGCATCTAGATGTCCTAATAAAAATTTATAGAAGATCATCTTAAGTGGTTATGAGAGAGAGTAGACATAAAAAGAGTTGGACAGAATTCATTTAAAGGAATTTAATTATTCTAGTATTAACTAAAGACATGTTAATAGATAGAAATTTATCATGCATGAGAATTGGAGGGGACCTCTCTCCTTACCTGAAGACTTAGATGTGGTTTGTCTTGTATATTAGGTTTTATCACCACCAATATATTTTAACTATAAATTTTATAGCTTAATTTACTTTGTTTATCATTTCTCCATGTGTTTATTGTGTATATTAGTAGTGTTACTCATGTCACTTGAGTGTTGCAGTCACTTTTATATATATTAGTAGTATTATCTTTTCTTTTTTATCATATATATCAAGTGTGTATTGTTGTCATTTATGATTATTAGTTTGAATATTATATTTACATTTATTTATATCCTAATCACTATTAGGATGATAGATGTTTTCATCCTTTTTGCTTATAGCATCAATATTTTACTTTTATGGATGTTTGACACTATTTTCACATCCACCAATATTAAAAAGGAAAAATTATGTGTATCTATTAGATATAATCCATCAATAGTACCAAGCTAATTAGCATATGACTATGTACATATAAACCTCCCTATACCATTCGAAGAGGCTAGATTCCTACCAAGTATTTTTCATTATTAACCCTAGTTTTCATATTATTAAATTAGGTAAAGAAGAATTCCCATAGGAAGAAAGCAAGCATTGTAGAATTGAATAGGAAAATAAATCAAATACTATCCCACTCTACTAGGTGACACCTCCTAGCTTCCTTGTTCCTATCTTATAAAGATTAAGATGCACAAAGAATAGTAATATGTCAAATTGCTAGTGTAATACCCCTAAAATTTACTACTAAAAAATTTCTCAAGTTTTATGTGGAAGAAATTACAATAAACTTTGTAGTGTTACCACTACACTTAGTACCATACTATTCTCCTTCCACCGATCCGCTACCAAGTGTTAAGGGTAGAAAATATACTTCAATTAAATTCCAAGAAATATTTTACAAATCTGAGTAGCACAATAGTTAGGAAGGTTAACTATCCTTCCAAGGAAAAATCAACTAATCGTGGTTACAAAAAAACTATGAATAGAAAAGAAATACAAAATATTTCATGAAAGACACAAAAATACTTCCCAATTTGAAACTTGGGTCAGCAGCCCCTAATAACCCTACACTCTCAATACCAAAGATAATCCTAAAGTAGCATGTGGTATAACACGCAAAGGACATTGTCCATTAAATAGGTAGGGGCCTAAGAAAGGAATCCCTTCAGTATTATAGTATTGATAACCCCGTACACAAGACTAATATATAAGGCTCACATACCACACATCAAATGCAATACATTGAAAACGCAATCATAAGAGTGGATATACATAATCTAAAATACTATAATCACTCGAATAGCTACACACATACGTAAAAGATGTTAGTTCATTCATCATTATTATATTCAAACCATGTATATCTTAATTAGACATTAGCTCTCTCTTCACACAACTATCGAATTATACCCACATGAGTACGGGAACCCCATATGTAATCCCCCAAAAATTTCGAAAACCTATATTTTAATAAATAACTTTATTTGAAATAAAATTTGCTTGTAAAACTATTTATTTTAATTATTTTATGGATTTTAGAGTATATAAATTTGGATAAGATTATTTAATAAATTAAAAATAAATATTTTGCTATTTATCGTATTATTTTATTTAAATAATTTTCCAAAACTAATATTTTACCAACTTTATCCTTTTTAAACTAATATATTAGATTATAATAAATTAAATTATTATATTAAATAATTTATCAAGAATATTACATTTTTTGATTTTATAAATTAATTTAATTTATTTCCCCTATTTTCCCATTTTTCCTTTTTTTTTCCTTCTCCTTTTCTCCTTTTCTTCTTTCTTCTCTTTTCCTTTTTCTCCCCCTTGGGCCGCCCGCTCAGCCTGCTCTCCCTTCTCCCTGCGAGTTGGGCCTTCGGCCCGTCTCTCCCGCCCTTTTCTTCTTCGCGCACGCCCGTCCCTCCAGCACAGCTGCCCTCCTTTATTTTCTTTTCCTAGACCGGTCGACTCTCCCTTCTTTCCTGCGCCGGTCCGACCGCCCACCATCCCTTTCTTCTTCCTTCTCCCACGCTCGACCTGCTCCCGTCGCCATGCCAGCCTGGAACTGCGGCCGCCTGCCACCACCACCTGCTCTCTCTCCCTCTCCCTCCTCCCCCGTCATTTTCCTTCCCTTTTCGAGCCAAACCAGCCTTGGACCACAGCCTCGCATGCTCTCTCCCTTTCCTTCTTCGTCCCTCTTTCTCCCCTGCCACCCGACCACCACCTGCCACCTGCAGCACCGATCGCCGGCCATCCCTGCCCCTCTCTTCTCCCTCCTATTTTTCTCCATCCCACCAGCCCTTCATTACCACATTTTTCGGAGCCTATCATCCCCTTCCCGAGCTCCCTCCTCTCTCTTTTCTCCTCCTCCCATTCGCCCCCGTTCTTCTTTTTCCGCCGCCCTCCGCCGCTCGAACCACCAAGCCCAGCCCCTGCGCCGCCTTCTGCCACCGCCTACTACCACCTGCACCACCACACAGCCCCTTCGAGCCCTACACTCCCTCCCCCCTCCTCCTTTTCCTTTTTCTTCCCAACTTTTCCCCTTACTGCCGAGCCACCTGCAACCACCTCTACCGCCGCCGTCCGGCCACCTCTGCCGCCACCCAGCCCACCGTTCGACACCCTGCAACCCCCTCTACAACCGCCATGCTTTAGTTGGCCAAAACCAACTCTTGCACCCCTCCATTTTCCCCTCTCTTTTTCCTTCCTTCACAACCCCTTTCCCTCGACCCTCCTCAGCAGCCAACTTCGCCGCCTTGCCGCCGCCGTCTCCGCCGCCCTATGCCGCCTTGAAACCGCCCTTTGCCTCCACCTACACCCCCTCTACACTCCTGCACCATTCCGAAGCCTTAGAACCTCCCCTAACCACCCTCTTTTCTAGCCTAAAGACCCTAACCCGAAAATGATGAATCTTGCTTCCTTCACCCCTCTTTGAGCCTTTTTCCCTTCTCTTTTCTGCATGAAACTCATGCTGCTCATGCAGCATGAGCTCCCCTGCATTTTAAAAATTATTTGGCTAATTTTTAAGGTATAATGGTATTTTATGTTAAGTGTTTTATTAATTTAAAATTTATAAAGTTTTATGCTTTGGTTCTTATTTCTAACATAAATATGATGGATATTATTTTTAGGTGTTGAGTTGCTAATTATGCTTGGTAAGATTGATATTTTGCGGGATTAAGGTAACCGTTAATCCTCCCTTAAATATATGGAAAAACGCATGCTAGCACATTTAGGGTTTAGTATGATTTTATGCATGTTTTGTATGCTTAGCATGATATGTTTATGGTTTCTTATATTGTTTGTTAAAAAGAAATAGCATGATAACTTTTATGCCATATGTAGGTATGTTAAATAAAGAAGGAGTTGGAATATGGATAGAAATGTTAAATACTTGTTTATGATGTACCATGTTGTTAATGCATGAATGATGTTATTGTTTAAGGGTATTTTAGTAATCATGTTTATGAGGTATATAAATCAATGTGTGTAGTTGCTAATGAGTATTATGTTGAAAAATGACAAGTTGGTGGACTTAGATGATAAAAATGAAGTATTAAAATCATTATTTTATGTAGTGTTAGTAAATTCATAAAAATGGTGAATAAAGGGGTTGAGTGGAAATTTTATAAGTGGAAAGGGTATTTCGGTAATTTTTGAGATAAAAGAATAATATGGAAATTTTATGATTAAATGGTCAAATGATAATTTACAAGTAAAGGATACAATAGTAAGTTGTGAGAAAGAAGGGTAAAATGGTAATTTTGGAAGTAGGGGTAAAATAGTAATTTTGGATGAAGGAGGGCATTATGGTAATTGTTCAAGTAAAAAGGGCATTATGGTAATTTTTGGAGGTAGAGGGGCAAAATCGTAATTTCATAAGTAAAAGGGTAATATGGTAAATTTTATAAGTGAATGGTGAAGTGGTAATTTATAAGTAAAGGGGTAATATGGTAATTTGGGAAAGAAGGGAAAAATGGTAATTATGTATGGAAAGATAAAGATGGTAATCTTGGATGTGAAAGGGTAAAATAGTAATTTGTAAAGTAAAAGATGTATGGTGGTAATTTTCATAAATAAAAAGATATTATGGTAAAATTGGATGTAAGGGGTAAAATGGTAATTTTGTAAATAAAATGATATTATGGTAAACTTGGGAGTAAGGGGTAACGTGGTAATTATGATAATGACAAAAGATAATTTAGAAATTAAATTATGATTGTAGAAGGGCAATTGGATAAGTATGATGCTATAGAAGGGTAATTTGGTAAATTAACCAATTAAAGGGCATTATGGTAATTTTAAATATGGAGAAGGGTAAAATTGGTAATTTTAATTATGAAGAGGGGTAAATTAATTATGAGGAAGGTTAATTTGGAATTTATGATAATTGAAAAGGGTAAATGGCAATTAAAATAATTGAGAGAGGTAAAGTGGTAATTATGATAAGGAGAAGGGCAATTTGGTAATTTATCCAACTCAAGGGCAATTTAGTAATTATAACAAAGGAGAAGGGCGATTTGGTAATATAACCAACCAAAAGGGAAATATGATAAGCGTAGTAATTATAAGGGGTGAATGGTGATCTAAAAAGTGTAGGAGACAATTTGGTAATCTAAAGTGGACAAGGGGTAATTTGGTAATTATGCAACCTTAAGGGTAATGTGGTAATTTATCAAGTAAGGAATGGATACTTAAAAATTATATAAGTAAAGGGCAAATGAGTAGTTTGTACCTAAAATGTCTTTGGAATTGTGGACCTTATTATATGATTAAATAATGTTGATTAGCCAAGTAAGAGTATCTAATGATTAGTATGGCCTTGATGGTTTCTCTGTGACATCCTGGATAATCCTCTGAATAAGAAACGATTAATGATATCGAAACGATTGAAAGTGAATAAGTATCGGATTATCGTGCTTTCTGTGATCACCTTAATTAAGACACTATTACTTAAAGTGAAAGACCTCGAGATCGGGAATGGTGACTCCTTAGGGGTCGCTACCCTAAGGACGTGGTTTAGTCCACGATTATTCTGGTATTTGCTGGTGTGCCTTTGTGCCCCAGCCAGGCCCTATATCTTACTCTTCCTAGCTCTACGGACCTAGTTAGGGGGTATGCATACTTATGGATTAGGTGTCCTTGTCGGTAGGGTACTGAGTTAGCTTTATGCACCAGTACGGCCAGGGTACCTTTGCGTCCTTGGGTTCATGGTTGAAGGGTACTGAGTAGCTGGTATGCACCGGTACGACCGGTGTACCTTTGTGGCCCGGGTTATCGATCTCCCAATCGAGGCAAATAAATATGATTGATGTGCTGATTAAAGAAAAGGAAAGATACTATTATTGAAAGTGGAATATTAATGAGCCGGGCCCAGATGATTATAATATTGAGTACCGGTCCACCGGTTATAATAGTGGTCTAGGAGCGTGTTGCCCTGGTATGTGATTATGAGTACCGGTCCACCGGATATAATAGTGGTCCAGGAGCGTGTTGCCCTGGTATGTAATTATGAGTACCGGTCCACCGGTTATAATAGTGGCCAGGAGCGTTGTGCCCTGGATGACAATTTTATATATATTCCGGTCCACCGGCTAAAATAGTGGGGGTCCCGAGCTCAATAAAATCAGTTATGTATGTGAATAAGATTATGGAAAAATACTAATCACTTATAGTGGAACACCATGTGAGTCGGGGCCAGACCGGTCCACAGGCAAATAATAGTGGTCAGGTGCGTTCTGCCCTGTGTGTTTATCTTCCGGTCCACCGGCAATAATAGTGGTCAGAGGCGTTCTGCCCTGTGTGTTGACTTCCGGTCCACTGGCTATAATAGTGGGGTTCTCGTACTCACATGGATATAAAATATGATATTGATGGATTAATGACAGAATAATGGCTTAAGGCCCAAAGTATCGATCGTGACTTATAAAGTATTATGTTTGTCATTGTTATGTATGCATCTCTCATTATTTATATGTGTGTGGCTTGCATTGTGTGCCATATGCAGGCCTGTCTTTAAGTGTGGTATTAAAGGGTTACTCAGTACCGTAGTACTAAAGGGATTCCCTTTATGGGGCCCCTGCCTATTCAATGGGCAGTGCCCTTGCAGGTTTTTCAGGTGCTACTCAAGTGGGCTATGGGAAAGAGAGTAAGGAGTTATCCGGTATCGTTAGGGTTTCCCTCCTTCTTCGTTTAATTCCCTGGTTTTGATGTTATGTTGGTACTTTAACCACCATTGGTGGATTTTATTCCTGAAAACGATTTGATGCGCTACTCTGATTTAAATATGTTGAAGTTCTTGCGATTTACTCTTATTTATGCATGTTGAATGTCTTTCGAATTGTATTTCATTTTCTTAGCCTTAGCACTTGGTACTGGAACGGTATGAGTGAACCGGTCTGGTACTAAGTGTGGCGGTAATACTCCCAAAGTTCACATTTTATTTATCTGCTTCCGCCAATTATCTTTTAATAAAACGAAATTTTTCAGTAGTGAATTTTGGGGGTGTTACACCATAAGTATAGTAGGTGGATTAAAAATACACTCCATGATAGAATGTTCTTGGATCACTATTATTTGCCTATGGATCGATCTCTAGGGTAAAATACTCCTGGCCACTATTCTAGCTGGTGGATTAGTCTGGCTCCGAATCACATGGTGTTCCACTATAAGTGATTAGTGTCTTCCCCATGATTTTTTTCATCCAAGGTTGGTTTATTTTATATCCATGTGAGTATGGGAACCCCATTATTATAGGAAATGGATCGGAAATATACTTCAAGATAGAATGCTTCTGGCCACTAATATTCGTCGGTGGATCAATCTCAAGGGTAGAATGCTCCTGCCCACTACTCTTGCTAGTGGATCAGTTTAGCCCGGACTCACAGTGTTCCACTATAATTGGTTAGTATTTTTTCTATTATTTATTATTATCAAAGGTTTAGTTTATTGAGCTTGGGATCCCCCACTAGTATAGTCGGTGGATCAAAAAGCACTCCAGGATAGAACGAACCTAGCCATTATTCTTGCCGATGGATTGATCTGGGTCCGGCTCATTAGTCTTCCACTTTAAATTGTTAGTATTTTATTCATTTCTTATTCAATAAGTAATTCCCTACCAAACAAGTAAGCCCCCAATGGACTTCCCATTTAATAATTAAATTAACTTTTCCCACATAAACTTTTCTCCTCTACAAAGAGTAACCAACCCCTACAAGACTTACACTTCTCGTGCAAGATTTTACTCTAACCCTTCATTTTATTATTTTCTTCCTTTATCTTAACCCCCATTTGTCACAATATACTTAGGCTTTCTCCCACTTCTTCTTACTCACTCGACCCTCTTTATTTCTTTTAGATCCCAACAACCTTTCAAAATACCCTAGGGCCTCCTAGCATGCATTTCATACCATAACAACTATACATAAGAGCAGGTCATAAATAACCAATCATATCACACATATCATAAATCATACACAACTTATCATAACTCCATACAAAGTAAGTTGCACTACACACATATTTAGTCCACATTCATATATACATACACAACATACATCATTACACCCATAAGCACATAATCATAGCAAATCCAAGTCTTAACCATATCCTTACTTCCACACATAGTCACCCTTTAACACTTAGTATGTACACTTGCTAGTATAAAAACCCCTGCATCTCCAAAATTACCAAAGTACCCCTATTCCATATATTACCACCATTTATACGCAAACATAAAATACTAGTCCCACTACACCTTATCTCCACACATTATCACCCTTTAACACTTAGCATGCACATTTATTAGTATAATCACCATTATACCTCCACAATTACCAAAATACCCCTATTCCATATATATCCCTATTTAAACCCAAACATAAAGTACTAGCACTGCAAAACCTTATCACCACACATAATCCCCCTTTAACATTTAGCATGCACATTCAATAGTACCTTCACCCTCACACCTCCACAATTACCAAAATACCCATATTCCATATATTTCACCACTTATACGCCAAACATGTATTGTTAACACCTCAACACCCTCATTTTCATAGATAGCACCCCTCTACCTTTCATCATGCATGCTTATTAAGTTCACTTCCATTGCATATGTCAAATTACTAAAATGTCCTTAGGCCATAAAATACTAATATTCATACCCAACCATGTACTATCAATAGCACAAAATCCTTATTATTATTCCTAGTACCACTCATTCCTTAACCATCATATTTATGGTAATTACCGCCATTATACCATGAAATTTACTAATATATCCCTAAACCCTAAAATATTAATATTTCCACTATTACATACATTTATAACCCACCAAACCTATATCTCCACTCTTAACAACATTCCTAACTCATTAGGCACCCCACTTAGCTTTAAACACCCAAAGGTGTCCGAAAGAGTATATTGCCCCTAGGGCTCCTATTAGTTATTTTTCATTATAGGTGTCCATACTCTCTTAGCCTAGCATGTGTATGCTCCTAACACATATCATTAGCATCATCCCTATTTTCTTAGTCACTGCTTTCACACATATCATACCATATATAAGGCAAAATAATAATTCTGGAATTGGAAAGTAACATCACATTTTCACATACATCACATATCAAAAATTCTATTGTGCTAGTATAAGATAATCCAAACATTTTAGTGAGCATAACGATTACCTTATTCTCAACCAGCCAACCTTAACTAGTATCCCCAATTAAAAATGCTTAAGCTCCAATTAGCATAAATTGTACCTAAAATAATGTCACATATTAATACTAGATAAATAAAAGGATAATTTTTATTAAAAATATTTATTAAATATAACATTAAATAAAGGTCTTATACCTTAATATGTGTTAAATATATGGCATAACTCATGCTGCCATGTAGCATGAAACGTGCATTTTAGATGAAAAATAAAACAAGGAGGGGAGGCTCAGGTAAAAGGGTTGCAGCAAGTGATGGAAAGATATGGGCGGTGGTTGTTGGATGCAGAGGTGAGGGAGGAGGTGGTTGAGTGTTAGGGGTGTGGTGTAGGTGACTCATAAGCGGATAGCAAATAAGGTGTTGAAATACTCCAAAATTCTAATTTTAAGAATTATAGCTAATTAAGAATTTATTAGAAAAATTAATTAAGTAAATTATTTTATTAAAATAAAAGAAAATTAATTAAGGCAAATTAAGATGAAAATAATAAATATTTCTATTAGGAAAATTTGGGTGTTTTGCTAATTAAAATGGAATTTAGGGGAAAAAATTTAAAAATATCAAATTAGCCAAAAAAAAGGGAATTAAATATTATTTTATTAAAATATTATTATTTTTAAATATTCTAAAATACAAAAATATTCCAAATACCCTAACCAACCTATTTTTCATTTTCCTTTTTCTTTTCTTTTCTTTTTTCTCCTTCTTTTCCCTTTCTCTTTCTTTCTCTCCTTTCTCCTTTTCTTTTTCTTTTCTACTTGACCTAGGCTAACCCTGCGGCCCAATCTCTCTTCCTCCTACGCGACCCAGGCCCGGGTTGCATCCCTCTTCTTCTTTTTCCAGCTACCCAGTCGGTTCCCTCCTTTTCTTTTGTTTATTTTTCCCAAACCGCCCAGCCCACTTCCCTCCTTTTTCCTTCTTCTTTCTTCCCTGTCACAACCTGCAACCTCCCCCTACCTTCGCCTAGATTTTCGCCACCGACAACGTCACAAACCAGTGAAACTTCCTATCCCTTTCCCTCTAATCCACCTGCCATTTCGAATCAACCAACCTCCCTCTCTTCTCGCGTACCATTTCTTCCTCCCTAGCCAATCACAGCCAGCCATAACAAACCTATGTCGGCCTAACATCTCCAGCTAGAGTGTCCTCACCTACCTACCCCTATTCTCCTATTCCCCTCTAACCTTATCCCCCTCCTTTGGCCCTATAAATACCCCATAATTAGCCCCGGACTCGAGCTCTTTTCCCAAACCTAGAAAATCACTATCGTGTGCCATTGCCCTATCAAATGCCCTTGCCATTGCCATCGCTCGAGCCACCCACTGTATCACTCCCTACATCACCCTCTACCCAACTGTACCTCCCTCCGCCATCAATTTTCCATGCACGAGCCACCCAGGCCATGCAAATCACCCTTCTTAATTAGCCACTCCTTCGCCCCTGCCACCCTTCGCACCACCGTCTACCACCACTCCCACCATAACCACCGCCCCTTACACCTCCCAAAAGCACATGCAGACCTTCCTCTACCTCCCCCTACCCTCCTTTTCACATTCCTCTCCTCCTCCGTTCCTACCTTTCCACCACTCTTGGCCACCACAGCATTGCCACCTACACCACCACCCTCATTCCAACTCTCCCAACTTGGATAACCTCAACTACCCAAATTCCACCCTCATTCCCCCTCTCCTATTCCCAACACTCTACTAAACTTCTCTTTTCCCTCTTTACCCGCTGTCGCCGCCGCCACCGTGCACCGTCACCGGTGTTGCCAGTCACCACCAACCCTAGGTTGTACCCTAAACCCTCTCAACCCTTAAATCCTAATTATTCAAGCCTTATTCATTTTTATTATATTATTAGTATTATTATTATTAGTATTATTATTATTATTAGTATTATTATTTATTAGTATTATTAGTATTAGTATTAGTATTATTATTATTATTATTATTATTATTGCTATCATTATCACTATTAAGGGACAAAACTCTATTTTGCTATTATTTTGATTATTATTATTATTATTATTATTATTATTATTTATGGTAAAAATATTCAAACCCTTATATTATCATCACTTCAAATATTACTATTATCCTTAGCAATATTAGTATTTTGTTAGTGTTACTATTATTATATTACTATTTTATTCCTAACCCTATTATTAATCTTAGTCTTAAAAAATACTAGGGTTTCTATTACTAGGAGAATTAGTATTATTTTTATTATTAATATTGCTATGTTTGCTATAACTAGTGTTAGTACTATTAGTAGAGGAAATAAAGCTATTATATTTAATAATATAAATATGGCTATAAATATTATTAAAAACCCTATTTTCACTTATAAAGATTCCTTTAATAATAGTAACCCTAATCTTAGAATAAAATAGGAAATAATAGTATTTTTGGTAGGAGGGCACTAATCCTTAGTTTTTCCCACTTATAGGTGAAACCAGTCAAAACCTAAGGAGGCGCAGGAGCGTGCTCCAAGACCGGTGTCGTGTTAGGTAAAGGTGTAGCTAAGGCCTTATGTGTGTTATGTGTCTCATATGCCTTGTGTGCCATGTATCATGATATGTTATGTATCTTATGCTTATCGTTATAACTATTTTATGTGTAGTGTAGCTTGGAGTTAAGATATGCTCATGTGTTATCTTATGGCATGAGTATAATATATAGATGATGTGATTATGATGTGATGTTTTGTGGCCCTTTAGGACATGCATGCTAGGATATGTAATGTAATAATATAGGATGAAAGGATGAGAAGGAAAAATGGGGAAGTAAGTTGACCAAAGGGGAATAAGTTGACCAAGGGATGTGGGAATGACCTAAGCATCCCATGATCCATGAGAGGAAGAATAAAAGGGGACTTAGAACAAAATAAAGTGGATGAACTTTGCATGGGAGAATCTAGGGTTTTGCATAAGATAATTTAGAGTTTTACATGGGAGACTCTAAGGTTTTGTATGGGAGAATCTAGGGTTTTGCATGGGAGCTTTAGGGTTTAGAATGAAAAACTTTGAAGATTTGCATGGGACGGATAGAGTCTACATGGGGATAAATTTTACGTATAGAAAGTTGATTTCGGGTGTGAGGAAGGAAATGGAAAAGTTATTTGGGTGATTGGAGAATTTAGGTGAAAAATAGTACGTGGGACAGTATAAGGATACATAGGAGATCAAGCTATGGTTTGGGAGGAAACCATAATTCAAGAAGGTGGTAAAAAGGGAAAATAAATGAGGGTGAGTGGAGTATGAGATGAGGATAGAAGATTATCATGTGAGGGATGAGCATGAGCATCATGAAAAAATAAAAGTGGAAGGTGAGAAATGGAGGGGTGGCATGTGGAAAGGAGGATGTTAGGGTTTGGCGTGGCCAGCTGGGGTTTGGTGTGGCCACTTAGGATTTCATGGTCACATGTGTACTTGGGGAGTAAAGTGAGATGATGAGGGGCAAATCTAAGGGTTGTGATGTGTGGGGTGTTAAAACAGTTTGGGTTGTGTGAGGTAGAGAAGGATGGGCCACATAGGCCTAAATTAGGATTTCTGGAGAAACCCCTAGGGTGAGGCAGTGAGTGGACTTGGAGGTTTAAGGTAGTGGGCCTTGACCCATACACTTAGGAGTTGGGCCTCTAGTGTGAGTTAGGGTAAGGAAGAAATGATGTTGGAGCAAGTTAGGAGGTGCAGAAGTCTCAAGATATGGAACGGGCCCTCTTGAAGGATAAGCGTAGAGGGAGTTAGTCATACATGTCTAGGGTAAAACTTTTGAATAAGACACAATAAAACATTAATTATGTAAATTGGAAGATTATTGAGCTGGGCCCAGACCGATCCACCAGCATATAATAGTGGTCAGGTGCATTCTGCCCTATAAGTGACTGATCCACCGATTATAATAGTGGTTAGTTGCATTTTGCCCTATAAGTGACTACTCCACTGGCTATAATAGTGGGGGATCCCGATCTCAATAAACCAAGCCCAAAGTTTGGTAAGACACATAAAAGACACTAAGCACTTACAATGGAACACCATGAGAGTCTGGGCCAGACCGGTCCACTGGCATATAATAATGGCCAGGTGTATTTTTCCCTACAAGTAACCGATCCTCCATCTATAATAGTGGAGTTTCTGTAATTGCATGGATTGATGAAAAGCATGGTGTGAAATAAGTACCGATCAGAGATTAAATAATTAATTTATTCGAACTATAGCTTGGCCTTTATTTATCTAAAATGATTGGATGTTATTGTATTACCATACTTGGATTATGCGCCTTGGTGTATTGGCCTTAGTGCACAGTTACCTTACTTAGTACGTAGCATACTGACTACCCGTTTTATGGGTGTTGGTCATTCCCATGAGCAAAAGGCCACTCTGACTTTGTGCAGGTTGGTGATACCTTTTCAATGCCTTCGATGTTTACGAAGCATCAGGCGGGGTTGAGTGTTGAGCATGGGCTTGACACAGAGTTCGAGAGAGGCATGGTCGAACTTTCTTCATTATGATTTTCTATTTTGTAATGGATTTTCCAAAACTAAACATTTATCACTTTGTAGACATTTTTCCTTTTAAGGAACTTTGACTATATACTCTGGATTATGACTCTTTTTCACGCACTCTGATTTATATCGTATAATTTTTTAATGCTTATTTGAAGTCTTTCTTGGGTTTGATTTATGATGGTTATTAACTTTCTTTTAGTCTTGTGGTTAGTATGAGTACGGCCGTGGGTCAGGCTTGTACTAATCACGGCAGTAATATTTCAGAAATTCACAAGTTTTAATTTAATTTCTTCCACTAAATCTTAATTTAAATAAAAATTTTCACTAATGAATTTTGGGGTGTTATAGGTGCCAAGTAGGGGGGAAAGGAAGAAAAGGATAAGAAAGAAAGATAAGGGGGCGGTTAGTGTAGGGGGTGCATGGTGGTTGCGAGTGATGGTGCAAGGGGTGGGTGGGTGGCAGAATACAATCGAGCAAAGCTGCAACGGGAGAGGAAAGGGAGGAGAAAGGAAGGTCATCAAAGGGTGGTGGTTGTAGGGTGGTGCATCAAAGGGGAGAGGAGGGGAAAAAAGTAGAGCTGCAAGGGAGGCTAGGGTGGATGATGCTTGGTTGTGTAGGGACCATAGGTGGCGGAGGAGATTACAATATCTACGGGGAGGAGGAGGCTACTGTAGGGAGAATGGGTAAGGTGGGGGTAGGTAGGAATTAGCACAAGGAGAAGAAGGAGAGATAGGGAGGTAGAGAATGAGGAGAAAGGAAGGAAGGGAGGAGAAGGGGTGGTGACTGACAACGGAGGCTAGTGTAGTGGCAAAAGCGCTAGTGGTGGCTGTAGATGAGGGAATAAGAAAAACAAGGGAGATAAAAGAGAAGAGGCATTAGATGAAGAGGGAGGCTCGAAGGGGAAGTGAGGCAGAGAGGAGGGGAGAAGAGGGAAGAGAAGAGAGGGAGAGGGAGCAGGGTGGGTGTTGCAGTTGTTTCCTGTCGAACATGGCAGGTGACAAGGGGACCTGGGTTTGCTAGGCTAAAATGGAAAGGGAAGATAATATGGGAGAGGGCAATGCAAGCATTAATTGTCAATGGGTGGCGCAAGCGGGGGTGCAGGGTGCAGGGGTGGAGAGGGCATGCAAGGGGGTAAGGGGTGTTTGGTTCGGGGAGGAAATGGTAGGGGAAGAAAAGGGGGGGAAGAGGGCTAGGGAAAAAAGGAAGGAGAAAGGGGTAAGAGGTCGGCCCGTGCAAGAGAAAGAAAAGGGGGAAAGAAAGGAGGTAGGGTGGCCTAAGGCAGGAGAGGGGAGAAAGAAAGGGGAAGGAAAGGGGAAGGAGAAGGGAATGGGGCTAGGCGTGTGCTAGCCCGGCTAGAAAAGGGGGAAAGGAGAAGGGGAGGAGCTGGGTTGGCCCAAGGGAGAAAGGAGGGAGGAAAAGGAGGAAGGACAAAAAAGAAAATAGAAGAAAAAGAAAAGGGAAAGGGAAAGGAGAAAAAATATTCAAAATTAGGATTAGGGATTAAAAAATATTAATTTAATTTATCTCAAATTTAGGTATTTATTTAAGATAATACTTTTGGTAAAAAAAACTATAGGTTTGGGATTTATCTAAATAAAAGTATAGGGTAAAATGATTAAAATGATCATATTTAATTTATTAAATAATTCCATCTACTTTGTAACTTAGAGCCCCAAAATAAATAAATAAATAAATTTAATATTAAATTATCTCAATTAAGGGTTAAATACTTAAAATTTGATTTTAAAAATTCGGGATATGACAACTAGGAGGAAAACATATTGCAACATATATAGTAATTCAAGCATGGATTTGGTAGCAACAACTAGAGGGGGCAGTTAAGTTTAGGATAGGTTGTGTCGAGTTACATTGACTTATTTCAATCATTGGGTTGGGTCATTTCTTGAGTTCAGATCATTGTGATTCATTTTGTGCACTGGTTGGATTCATTTTAACTTGAGTTAATTTTGGGTTTGGGTCAGTTTCATGTTTAAGTCTTATTACTTCAAGTTACATCATTTTAGGTTCCAGTTATTACTTATTATACATATTTTTGGTACTTGGGTCATGTTCAAGTTAATTACAATTTAGATCATATGAGGTCAATTAATTGGCTCAATTCACATTACTTTGGCTCAAATCACTATGAATTCAAGTTATGGTAGATCGCTTTAGTAGTCAACTTGAGACAATTTGATTCAATTTGTTAGTTTGTCTTAAGTTAACTTAGATTCAAGTGATTTTCACATGAGTGTAAAAATTGAGCCACTTTAAATTGTTCATTAACTCAAGTCTAATTAAATTATTTCAATTTTAGTTCATTATAGATTTATTTATTAATTGGGATGGAGTTCAAGTCAACTTACTTTAAGTTCACATACGTTTGAATTTCAAGTTGACTGGAATCATATAGTATTAGTTCAAATTATTTTAAATTAACAAATAAATATCAGATCTTGTAAATTTCAAATAAGGTCAACAAAGATTTTTTATTTTTATTTTTTTGGGCTGAGTTAATCTCAATTCAACTTAGTATTAAGCTGTGTCACGTCAGATTGGCTTAGAATTTCAAGCTTTCCTCAAGTCACGAGTCAAATTTGAGTCAAGTTATGTTTTGACCAAATTAATTGCATATGAGCTTAAAATCTGATTTGTCTGGTTAGGTTTGAGTAAATGATTTTTCAAGTTTTGTCAAGTTACGTTGGATAAATTAAGTCAAGGTCTGGCAACAGCAGAGCAAAATGCAAACAAACTTTTCTTTATCTCCCAGTATTTCGTTGGGGATCCAGACCATTAAGTCTATACCCTTGCTCAACTGCGCTTATCAAACAGCATAACAAATGCCAATCAAGTGCCTAACGTGCCTCCCTCTATTTTCTGTAAGCGTATTTAGCTGAAAAATTTAGAACCTTGCTACAATACTTGAACCAGGAACGGAACAAATTACGAACACGAAAAGATACAAAAATGGGGGAAAACGCTAACTGAGGACATTTCAACCGGACAGTGGGCACTACACGATTCACACAAACGTTTCGGAGTGAGAGTTTGTTGAAAATTATCCACATAAACCATTTTGTAGAAACCGGTCCACATGAACCATTTTTCAGACACTTGTCCAAACTCACCCAACTCCAGTTATGATCAACCTTACATAATACCACCACCCCCCCCCCCAATATATCTATCTATATATATATATATATATATGTATACGGGAGCTGGGCTCATCGACTAAAACATAAAAAATACTAACGGGAAAATACCAAAATCATGAGCTGAGCGTTGCAGAAACAAAGTCAAAACTCATGCGAATTCTAAGAATAGCCAGTTTCAACCATGTCATCTTTGAAGATCTCAGGAGTCAAGTTAGAAAGTTAACTAGATTAAGATTCTCCACCAACGGAGATGAATTCACTCTTCATCCTTCCTGTCCGCTGTGATGAGGCAACATGATGGAATTCATCAGTGTAAGTAGAGACGAAACAAAGAAACACGGTAAAGGTAAAGGTCGTAGTATGAATCCTATATTTGACAGAGCTTGGACACGTCATGACGTGCACAATTTTACATCTGCAAGAGGGGCTGTTTCTGAAAACCTACAGGCGCTACTTGGGACTTGAGAGGATAACTGAGCCTGGGATCTCTGAAGCCAAACATAGTCTTACCCACCAAACGCACACTCATTTTGTTCCGACAAATTACTGTCATATAGAACCACATTATTCTTCTGGCAGTTGGTTCTGGGGAGCCATGCCCTTGACCACATGTCGACACTGGAACCTACAGCCAGCAACAGAGCTGTAACATAAGCAAATCGGACAAAATAAATGCATCCCTATTCACTACTAAAATGGTGAATGACTTGAGAACTAATACCTAGTAATCTACATAAAGACTCGTAAAATATTTCATATGATGCTGAAAAACTCGATACGAATTCAAAACATAAAGTGACAGATCTTTCCTTTTAACATCCAGCTTTTCTTTCTGTGCAAAGGTCAAAGGACACCAAAAAGAAAACAAGGAATTTATAGTTCCCATACATTCAGCATTGGCAAGGAAATACTATCTTTGATGAAATTCATGCCTCTGTCAGCATCAGCATGAGATGAAATACAAATGTGGCAGCCAAGTTGTGCCAAATCACACATTACTATAATTTAATATTCTGCATGGAATAATCATGCAAACATTACAAGTGGAGATTGTTATGGCTGCTTTCATAGGCCCGGTATGCCACTGGGCCTGACTAGGCCCACTGATCCCATTCACAATCTTCAAGGCTGTAGATTGAATTATTGTATCCGGTAGTGTTTATTTTGCTTCTTAAGTAGTTTTATTAAGTACTAATAGTTATAATACCTATTATTTGTTTACCAGGGCCCAATTAAGGCGTAACAGTCTAGAAATAAAAAGCTGGGGTATCAATAAAGAATAAGCTGGAGAATTAACTAATTAAGTTGATTCGCCACCTTATAAGCTCTCTCTCCCCCACTCCTTAACCCTAGCCCTAGTTGCCCATCTTTGCCCTTATCCTCCGCTTGCTCTTCTAACATGGGACGAACCCCAATTCTGATAACCCAAAATTCTCAAATAACCTATCCATCGCCCCATTACTATATCCATGACCCAAGACCATTACAAATTAGTATCAGAGCCTTATGAGGGATAGTTTGCTAGAAAAGGTGGATATATTGCTTGCAATCTTCTAAGATGCAAGCAAAAAGAAACTGCGGGAACAAGAAAGTCATCATGCTATTAATGCAGGAGTTGGGTAGGTACTAAGACCCTCCTGCAGATGGCAACGAGCCAGGTAAAATTGATGTGCTCAATTATCATGAACAATTGGCGGAGGTCAACCAACAACTCATGTGGCAGTATTAAGGGCATTGGCAAGCCTTGTGGACCAGCAAACAATCACAGGCATCCACCATTATTGTGCCACATATCAGACCCCTAAAACAACCAATGACCTCAATAACACCCTCAAAACTACCACCATCCTTACAGTGACCAATACCAACATAACACCACCGAATACCACACTAACAACCTTGTCACTACATTAAGTATCATTGCCACCATCCTTGAAACGACCAAAACAACCCATAAGCACAGCCTAGCACCCACCACCACAATCACAACCACCAACAATCAAACCCCACCAAGACCCTAACCACCAGCCCACACACCATTGCTGCCACACCACTACTCACCACAACACCAAACCCCGTCACTTGAACTGTCATACTACTACAAAATCCTAGTGCACCTATACTACTCCGTCCTAAAATCCTTCAAAATATATTTAAAATTGTTTTGATATAAAAGAAGATTACTTTAGTTTGGAAAAGTGCTCGAAAAATGGGTGAATAAGTGAGTTGCAAAGTACCTATCGACCAGTTCATTGAGAAACCCAAAAATCCACTCCAAAAGAACGAGTCAATTAACTATGTGCACTTTTTGATTTTTTCTTCCAATGATTACCTAAACTTCTAATTAATGTCTCTTTGTGCTAATAAACATACTTTGGTGCCTTGGAAACATTTTTACACTATTTAGATCGATCTACAGTTATATTTAACTATAAACATTCTAAAAGCATTTTTACCACCTTTCTCCTACCGCCTTCTCTTTCTCCCCCTCATTTTCTTCTCTCCCTCAGCAGATCAAGCTACACGCAGCCATCTTCTAGTTGCCCTCTGCCCTAATATTTAGCAAGATTTAATTCACCCTTCATCATTCTAACTCCTTATACCTTTATCTTGACACTCCATCCCAAAGTCAACCACTCTTCTTCTCTCTTACCTTCCTCTTTATCAGCTCTCATACATTCTTCACCTTCATTATCTTATCTAATCCGCTTCAACACTCCAATACTTGCTCTCCCTTTTCTTTCTCTCCCTTAGCAATTTTGGCTAAGTGTTGAACACCATTCTCTTTTTCTTTCCTTTCACTTTTGGCAAGGGTTTCCATCCCTTGTTTCCTTTTGATTGAGTTTTGGATCTTACTCTCTAATACTCTTATTGATCTTTTCTTCAATTCTTCATTGCTTTCCTTAAGCAAAGGGGGGTTAGTCTTGAAATAGTTGAGCATTCTTACCTTTCCTCCTCCTTGGTTCTCCATGCTTACGTTGAGGATGAGAAAATACTCCTTCCTCCTTTCCTTTATTTTTTGCTTTTAAAGAAGTTTTAAATGAGTTTAATAGAGTTTGGATTCTTGATTCTCTTAAGATAATCAAAGGTCTTGGTAGTGACCATCAAATTGAGAGTTTACTTGCTAAAATATTATGACTAGAAGGTAAAGACAATTTTATCTTTAATATGCCTAAGTACTTGTGGTATATATTGTGATTTCATGATTCGGGTATGTTTCATGACAATCATGTATCAATTTAGTATGAGATCTTAAACATGATAGCATGAGTCGCATATTGTGATAGCATCAGCATGCTTTTATTCATGTTGGCCTTACTGTGGTATTTGCTGAAGAAAGCATGAGGTTATGTTGAAATTAGCATTGATGGGCTTAAATCCATGTTTTAGTGGTGTGAGTATGTTTTTATGTATGCTTCAATAGTTAAGAAGCATGCTATAATTATGTGGTTATATTAGAAATCATTTCGGTTAATCAAATGTTGTGGTTCAGCATTTCACTTAGTTAAACCAATCAACTGGTATGATAAAAAACCAATTAACTAGTTTTGACATATCAATCAACTAGTTAAGCTAGACTTTCATTAATGGTGTTTCAGCTTGGGACACCAATCAACTAGTGCATCTTAATTTTCCCTTATTTTTGGAATAGTCCCCTAGTGAGGACAACCAGTGGATTGATCATTCACATACCAGTCAACTGGTTTTGCTTTTTTTTTTATTATGGTTTTTTTGCTCAAATACCAAACCAATCAACTAGTTCTTGAGGCAATTGTGTTATATTTTAGGATTGTGACCTTATAGCTTTGATTTAGACTTTGACCTTTAATTTATATAATCTTAGTGTTCAATAATGGAATTTAACGAAAGATTAAAAACGGTAAATTATGTGGTTGTAGCTTGAAGATTTGATTAATGAGTTTAGTATTATTTCCGAAACACCCAATTTGGTGACTTGAACATTTTAGTTTGTGTTTAGTGTTATCACTCGGAAATAACCAATTAAATTTATATTTGAAATTTAGTTGTAATTTGTGATAACACATAATCATTAGTTGAGTCACAAAATGATGCAAGAGATGAGTCAATTCTGAGAGAGAGAAGAGGACTAGTCATGTATTAACATCAGTGGAAAATTACACCAAGGTATTCGAGGTCCTAGTGCCCTCCTTCACTTCTAGTTTCTTCCTGCTCTACCCTTTCCTCTCGATTTTAAATACAGGTGGCATAGCTATCCTGCCTCTGACCCAGCTTAAATACCCAATAGAATTCCCCACCCAATTAACAACTCAGCATATTTAATTAAAAGAGACTCAACAGCCTAGAGACTCGATTACTAACAGAAAAAATAAAAGAAACCGCTTGGACCAGCTATAACAGACATCCCTCATCTCTTGCATAGGTGTATTTGATTAGAGGTCTATCATTACTCCCTCCTCGATCTTTCACCTTGCCCTCAAGGTGAAAATTAAGAAACTGCTCGTTGATTACCTCTCATATACTGATTTCATATGAGCCCTTTGTCCCAAGGCTTGGCTAAAAAAAGCAATTGGTCGCTATTGTTGCATCAAGAAAACCCCAATTCCCATTCCAGAAGCATCGATTTCTACTATGAAGGGCTCATTAAAATTTAGGAGACCCAACACAAGTACTGTCATCATGGCTCTCTTAAGCTCGTCAAAAGCCTACTGAGCCTCTACATTCCACCCAAAACTGTCCTTTAGCTGGGCAGTGAGCAGAGCTACAATGTGCCCAAAATGGTGCACAAATTTTCAAGAATACCCTGCCAAACCTAAGAACCCTCACAACTCCTGCAGGTTCTTTAGGCTCTGACCAATCTTTTATGCATTGAACCTTAGCAGGGTCTGCAACCACCCCCTTTGAGGATACTACATGTCCCAAATATTCAAGCTCTCTTTGCCTGAACACACCTTAATATTTACCGACAGGAAATGTGATTGCAGGACCCCAAAAATGATGCCAAGGTGCAAGACATGAGCATCCATACAAGGGTTGTATACCAATATACCGTCAAAATAAAATATACAGAAATCTACAGAGGTATGGGCAAAAAACCTCATTCATCAGCCCTTGAAAAGTGGTTGGAGCATTTATCAACCCGAATGGCATTACCAGGAACTCATAATGCCCCTCATGCATGTCGAAAGCAATTTTTGGCACATCTTCCAGATGTAGTATGATCTAGTGATACCCTAATTTGAGGTCCAATTTTGGAAAAATTGTTGCTCCATACAGTTCATCCAACAACTCATCTACCATCAGTTTTGGAAATTTGTCGACCATTTTTACCTTATTTAAGGCTCAGTAGTCTACACACAAACACCAGCTACTGTCCTTTTTTACTAATAATACAGGAATGGGAAAAAGGTTGTGGCTCGGACTAATCACGCCTGCAGCCAATATTTCCCCCTCCAATCGTTCAATCTCATGATTTTGTATATGAGGGTACCGGTAAGGAT
The DNA here is from genome assembly GCA_030549775.1 of Tamarix chinensis. Lineage (NCBI taxonomy): Eukaryota > Viridiplantae > Streptophyta > Magnoliopsida > Caryophyllales > Tamaricaceae > Tamarix > Tamarix chinensis. The sequence continues at coordinate 75,443,817 of CM060177.1, forward strand.
GCACACTTATCGGTGCAACTCTAGGTAGCAAAGGAATTCTATGATCCACCATTCTTGGTGGTGGTAACCCAGCTAGTGCCTTCAAGACCTCTGGAAATCAGTTTACCACCGCTTGAATAGATACAGGGATCCCTGGGAAATCAGCTAAGGTTCCTGGCACCACCTGTAGTGCCTAAACTTCCAACAGTATACCCTATCCCGACTTCCGTATAGTACGAATAAGAGCCTTCAACGACACCTAAGATTCACAATTTTTCATCCCCGTTGAGTGTCACCAATGTACTGCCCACATGAAATTTCATCCACAGAGCCTTCCAATTAATCTGCATAACCCCCAGCTTTTCCAACCAATGCAACCCCAATACTATGTTTGTGCTCCCTTACTCCAATAGCAGAAAATCCTCAACAATCTCCACCTCTAGCAACGACAAAGGTACCCCTTTGCATATACCCTCCATCAACATAGAGTTTCCTGTCCCCATGAGCACCCCATATTTCGTTTGTTTGGACAATGTTAAGTCTAATTTTTTTTACCAGCTCGCAAGCAACAAAATTGTAAGTTGGCCCACGGTCTACTAACACCACTACTGGCTCTCCTTCAATCATCCCCTTGAGCTTCATTATTCTAGGTAAGTAAATCCAACAATAGAATTTATTGAGAGTTCGATGTTACCTTCAATTTGCTCTACTGGAATTTCATAGATGTCGATCCTTTCCGTTGGTGCCTCATCTTCTTAGAGGGAGGCTTGTGAGTCGTCCACCACTAGAAGTTGCAACATCTGATTCTTACAAACATGGCCCAAAAAAAAAGATCGCTCCTCACACCTATAGAAAAGGCCCTTCTCCCATCAGTGTCGGAGCTAGGAGTCCATTAGTCATTTGGCCTCTGGTATTCATTGTTCCTCTGCAACCTCCCCTAAGGTCACTCAACTGCCCTTTGGTGCCTGATTGACCTTAACAAGCTGGATTTCCATAACATACGGCTTGGCATATGGACTGTGTTGTAGCTCTTAACTTTTTTGGGTCAAGTTTATAGTTGTTGGGCCCTCAATCTTAGCCCCATTCTGCCCAGTCTAGATCACCCTATTCTTGTCCTCCAGTATCTAGGTCGCCTCCATTATCTCCATCAATCCTTTGGACTTCACCATCCGGACTTCATCTCTTATGACCGGTTTTAGCCCGTTGTGAACATTCCTTCTAGCACCTCCTCTGGCAGTCGACCCTACAATGGAGCAGTGATGAGCTCGAAAGTTTCCAGTTTGTATTCTATTGTTGAGCTCCACCATATCGACAGAAATTTCTCACACAAGGAGCCCTCGTGCTTTGGGTAGGACCTACTGAAAATCGCATCCTTGAATCTCTTCTAAGTCACGAATTTTCTCCAATCCTCCATGCACTACAAACATGCCAGAGCTTTGCCCACCATGGCGATGGTTACTACCTCCAGCTTTTCGGCTTTCGTCATTTAGTTCAAGGTAAAGAACCATTCCACTCGAACCAGCCAGCCGTCAGGGTCCAGCCCGTTGAATATGGGAACTTCTAATTGCTTGGTGGAACGAAAGTCAAAACAATGGTTGACGGGGGGAGGAACTTCCTAAAACTCCATTGGTGTAACTGGTTCTGGTTCATGAGCCACTATGGTCCTCCTATTTCCTTGATCCGCAAATGAAATCTCCCCATTTCTTTGTCCCAGTAATTACCCGAGCTGTCTTCCAATTTCTTCCACAACTTTTTCCAACGATGGTAATCTCCTAGTCTCCTCCCGTACTGCCTCCATCTCCTTATGCCATTCCTCTTGGATGAATCCCAATCTCTCCTCCAATACCTCTATTTTCTTTTAAGTCATACTTCCTAGTCACTTAGTGCTTTTATACCAATAGTTAGGATTCTTGTAGCAGCAATCAACCCATAGAATGATGCAAAAGATGAGGCAATTCTAACAGAGAGAAGAGGACTAGTCATGTATTAATATCAAAGGAAAATTACACCCAGGTATTTAAGGTCCTGATGCCCACCCTCTTTCATTACCAATTTCTTCCTGCCTTGCCCTCTCCCTCTCTCAATTTTAAATAGAGGTGGCACAGCTCTTTAGCCTTTGACCTAGCGTAACTACCCAACAGAACTCCCCACCCAATTAACAACTCAACATATATAATCAAAACAGACTCAAAAACCTACAAACTCAATTACTAATAGACAAAATAAAAGAAACCAGTTGGACCAACTATAACAGACATTCCTCCTCATCTCTTGCTCCTCCTTCTATAGGTGTATTTGATTAGAGGTCTATCCATACAATTAAATATCGGTCCCGATACGCTATATCGGCCGATATTTATCGGATTTTGGGTTAGCCGATACGCGAAATTGGCGATACGCGATGGATTTAGAATTTCACGTATTTATCGGCGATATATCGGTTAGCAACCGATATTTTACCGATATTTGCCGATATTTACTGGTATTTGCTAATATTTATTGTGAAAAAATAAATAAAAAATCACACCGCAACGACCACGACATATAAAATATCGTTCGCGATGCTCCGATACCGCAATGTCGCGACCGCAACCGCAATCTCGACTGCGACCGCGATTTTATTGCTTGGGTCTATCATAACTCTCAGTTGGAATATACGAAGTTGATGACATGGGCCAATAAATGACCATTGCTTGGAGTTCAAGATTTACGTTTATGCATTAGTTAAGAGTTAGTCTAACAAGGTCAAAAAAATTGAGTCCGCTGTATTAGGATGTTTTTGCTGTTTTTGATTATTTAAACTCTTGGTTTTAATTGTAGTACTAGATTTTGTATTTTTCTCCTTTCTATCATATTATCATCCTTAATACTTTTGTTAGTTGTACATGCATTCCTTTGTTTATTCATTCATTTTGTCTTGAATCAAGCATGTGTTAGATGATGATCACACTTTTAACATGATTGATGTGGTGGTGATATCCTCCAATTTTATTTACAATCGCTTTTGCATTATTCTTTAAAAAAAATTAGCATTGTTCTTTAAAACAAAAATTTTCAATCCTAAAATTTAAGAGAGTTCCTACTCCACTTCCACCACATTTCACAACCTCTTCAACCCCCAAAGCAACCCTAATCCCCTTGGCCCTTGATCACCGCCCAAAACTAACACCCACCCTTTACACATATCCTTAATCAAACGATCACACCCAAAACCCTAATTGACTCACACCAAATCACCTCTGTCCTCTTAAACTCTCAAAACCCTCCATCATTCAACTCACCACCCTAAAAGCCACATGTTTACCAACTGCAGCCCATCAACGGGCTTCGTCATTTTGTGAGCCAAGTCAACCAACAAAAAGCCTCACCACTAGCTCCTACCTTCATCTAGTCTACATCGTTGCCATTAGTATCCTAAAAGCTTTGCCGACACCTATTGTTTCAGTTACATATCTAGAGATTAGATAAGGGATCACTCAATCCCATAAGGATACAATATTACAAAACAGAAGAAGTGAATAGAGACAAAAGGAACACGAGCACTAAAAATCTAAAAAGGACAGGTTTAGATAACCATACGCTAGGCTAACAACAATTCACCCACTACATGTATTACATTAAAAACATCAAATCAACAATTTCTTGCAAAAGAATGTGGCATCTGCTTGTGAAAATAAAAAACACACATGAAAAAAATATAATTACTATACTAAACATTGAGTAAGCTAACAAAACACATCAATAGAATAAAGCATATGTAACATATAGAAATCTCATAACAAGATAGATACTATACATGCATGACCTGCTCATGATACAATAAGACTTAAGAGAAAACCGTATTAGAATTTATAATTGGGTTATCATGCATTTTCGATGACTTAATCATAGTGAGGCCAAAATCTCACTTGTATTACTTCCACTCCACTTTTCCTAGTCCCTTAAGTTATAGAAACCACACCCCAAGAATTCATACACTCCACTCTCCTAAAAAAAAACAGAGAGAACAACATGGAAACAAACCCTATTCCAATCATAGTAGGCCCCACAAAATCTCTAAAAAAAACCTCCAGACAACAAGGCAACAACTAATAGAGCAGTCCCCAAGTTTAATTTATGAATAAAGGGAACAATGTTTGATAACAAGAGTGACTGTCTGTTCAAGAATAAGATGTCTACGACCCATACAAAAGCCTGTACTACTATGCTTTTGCATTGTGAAGTGGCATAAAGTATGTTTTCTTTACGAATTGCGGAATGGGTTTCCTCCAAAGTAAGTTATCAAGAAGTTCTTTGTTGATTTTTGTTGCTATTATCAGAGTTTCTAGCATAAGTAAAAACTTCTTTTCTAGGGTAAGTAATGTTCTAGATGCTTTTGTAGACCGTACCTACCATTGGAGCCGACTAGGCTCGTCAACCCAGTCCACAAGATTCATAGCTTAAGTGAACAATTTTACCAAGTAGTTTTGTTTAATGTATTTCTTAAGTGATCATCTGATCAATTTAATAATGTGATAAAGATAATGGCACCTGATAAATACAAGATTGTTCATCTACCATTAGATACTAATAAATGATGATGATGATAAACTAGAGAATTAACTAATCAATTAATTACCTAGCCACCTTACTAGCATGCACGCACTCTATCTCTCTTTCTCACCTTAATCCTAACCCTAAGCCCCTAGCCTCCCAAGCACCAAAGTAGTCACTTGCCTTCTCCACTTCTCCTCCTCCTACTCCTCTACCATGGGTAAGAATAAGAAACCCGATTCTAATCGCCCCATGTCCTCAAATAACTCACTCCATCAACCCATAACTTGATCTATGACACGGGACCGTAATAGGATCCAACTCATACAACAATTGAATGCAATTATGCACAAATGGTAAAAATGGTTGGCATGTCATGAGATTGATATCACTATTGTTTTTTATGAGGCCAAGATTTGTACTACATGGTACATGTTATCTTAAGTGCTATGCACTTGACAGCATATGCATACAAAACCATAGAAACTTAGACTAAGCAACATGTGCATCCACTTATTGAAAACCAAATGTCAGAAATGCATCTACTGAATAGATATGAAGACAGCTGATCCACACCATATAAGATCAAAAGATCTATTTGGGCAGTTATCCAGGTCTGCTGGTTCAGAAGCACAATGAAAAGCATCCATAGCTTGATTATATGTTTTGTGTTTCAGATGCAGCCTGCAAGGTACAATCTGTGACATAAAATGTCAGGCAACTAGAAGTCAGTGCACAGAAGAATCTCAGCAGACAGCAATCAAGCGCACAGAACAGCAAAACGAACAAGAAAAATAATAACATGGTTTCAGTGTATATGAACAACTGAATTTCACATATTTTATCATGCTTTAAGAGTTCGACTTACCCTTCCTATGCACGAGACTGCATTCAACATAATGAATGTAATTTTGCTTGATAATGATTCAGATGATTGTAGAGTTTGAGATACCAAAAGAGCCATAGAGTGATATTAGATGAAAGTTTGTTATTTAGATGCTACCTTCTTGCTGAGCTGGAGATCACGTTTGGGCAGGAAATGTAGTGGCATGCTGAAGGAAGATGGAGCCTTAACCAGAAGGAACAACTTCAAAGGACCTAAAATAGAGATATCATGAATACAAGAAAACTTACAATGCTAATGTGGAGAAGGAAGGAAGCCTGAAAGAACAAAAAACAAGCAGACAGACAGACATAACACTTTGAGAAATACACCTCCACAGGATGCAGACCCAATTCCTTTGCTAATAAGTGCCCGAACAACCTGCATCAATAATCATTGTCCGTCTTTATTGAAATTACAGATCTTCACATCAAAATAGCAATAGCAAACCTTTTTTGAAAGCCATTCTGCCGCTTTACTTTTAGCATGATTATCAGAAGCTTCAGCAGCCGTTATTCCACGAGAAAAACACATCTCATAAACATGTTGTGGTCTTCTTGGACTAGCTCCAAGGATCAAAATTACATTCTCAGCATTCGGAACCTCATTGATTATTAGTTCAAGAGCAGTACGGAGGAAAGACACTTTATTCATGAACTTTTCCAATCTCCTGATCCCTAGTTTCACTTCCCTCTTTCTCCCAGTTTGTTTCCTTCTCAATGAAGGACACATTTCCCTTTGTGAAAGAGCCATCTCCTAATATCAGAATGCTTAGTAGACAAATGAGTAAATCAAAATAGTACAGCAGAAAGCAACCATTGTCCCGGCTCTCATGCACATACCAGTTCCGTATACTCTGTTTGCAGCAAATCAAACTCCAGAGTCATATCATGGAATATCCTGCCGCACAATAAATACAATGAAATCATCCTAACCATCTTGTCTGCAATGAAGCTAAGAGCAGGGAAATAAGGAACATAACTTAAGTGTGTAGATGAGAAGGTTAGATAACTTGATCATGCTGTGATTACCGTCACTACATTGAGGGGCTTCGTTTAATATCAGGCAGTATAGGATATAAAGCTACTTTCAGAATTTCCGGCACAATTTCTGTTACATTATGAAATCCTTAAAGTTTAAATGGTTCAATATGGTTTACAAGGGTAGAGAACACGAGAAGTTGTTGAAAGAATCAGTGAAACTGAAGTTCACTCTTACAATTGTTCTATTTTGAAATAAATTTAGCAATGTATGGATCCAAATGCTAAAAACTTCAATATAGCAGAATTTGTACCATGTGAAGGAAACAAGGGACCCAAAAGCTTATATGGATAGGCGTAGGACGATCAATCATTTTATATTATATAAAAAAGGAAGGGGAAAAAACTGACAGCCAGTTTTTAGAACTTCAAGGATGAAGGGAGAAAAACATACAAAACGATTGTTGTGGGCCTAGGTTATGGACCTAGTCACAACACAAGGCAATGTTGAGGTATATGGGGATGAGCAGTGGATAAACGAGGATCCCTGGGAACCTATAATGTTGTTCCAAGGAGAAGAGAAGTGGAGGAGGACCGGTGGTGCTGGCAAGAAGAAGGTAGCATAAAGAAGAGACTAGAGAGGAAAGGTGGCCAGGGAATTGACTCTTATTAATTCTCCCATCTTGTTTGTATTCAATGCCAAGAAATGGAAATTTTCAAAATCAACTTAGATGTCTTGTCTTGCTTTTCAAACTTCAATGCCAACTTGATCACCTCTTACAACGAATGATAAGAAGAAACTTTAACCTTGTCTCTTAAATTTGCATTTAATCCTCCTAAAAATCTTGCACATGTTTGCTTAAATTTGAAATAAAATAAGTAATTCAACGCCTTCCATGAAATAACTTTTTGTCTTCCACCTAGTTGCTATCATCCTTTAATGGACAATAGTTGAGGTTTTCAGGTTGGTCACAACCCCGCCTAACTATGTGTTGCTCGTTGATGGTTACGTTCAAGGTTAGATTCAAAACAGTGTTTGTAACCAATGTACCTCCAAAACCACATCAACATCTAGTGGCATTTCCATATTAGAGCACTATTGCTCACTTTAGTATGCCACCTGCATACATAGGTTGTCAGGCACAAGTCTAAGGGAAAACCATATGCCGAATAGTGTCTTGAGACTAGAGGGTAACAAACCTTGCCCACTCTTACATCATTGGAAGGGAGTATAGGTTGTTGTGGAATGTTCTCAAAGTATTCCTACACCTTATCCTCAAATTTTCAAAATGGGAAATGGCATACCTTATTTTTCAAAAACCTTAATTTACTTAAGAATAGAATCTTCAAAGAAAGAAATTATTTTATTCAATATATTTAAATACATATTTTAAGATTATCAAAACAAAACTAGGGTTTCTAAGCAACCTTCTTTCGATTATACCATTATAAAGCTTTCGAAGCCATTTTTAACTACTTAACCTCTTTGAGGTTTTTCTTTATTGAGGATATTTGAATTCTAGACTTTTTTTCGAATATTATGATGAGTTTTAAAGAGATATAAAGTGGCTTCAACGATAAACGCCAGTGGTTTCTCATATTTTTGCCTCCATTAGAGCCTTTGAGCTAACAAAAAAATTATAATTAATATGGAATCATAATATTTCAATGTTTTTGAGTTGAAAATGATATAAAAATATTATATAATTATTTTTATAATTATTAAATTATTTGGGTATTTACTCACTTATTCAAGTTGTTTCTTCTAACAAATAGTATCTCATTTATTTAAATGATTTTCTAGCATCCCTAAGACCTTGTTGGGCTTGAAACTTCGCCCGCAATGGACTAAGATCAACCCATCTATTCACTTTATTCTAACCATTGAGATCATGCTCATTTTCACACTTCTCTTTCAAGATGTCAACAACACACCTATCCTACCCTTCCTAGCATGTGCACTCTAGAGGATGAGGAAATCTGATTTTTCCTTCCCTACTTGGCTGATTCACATGAACATTCCCCCTCTATTTGGTCTTAATTTCTTTTTAAGTCATACATACAGTAAGGAACCCTCAAACTACTACTTTCTCCTACATAAAATGTTCAGCTTGTTTAGGTCCCCCTGCTCTCCTCTTTTGCAAAGACAAGCCTAAGCCTCCAGCCTTCATCATCCATTGTTTCTTGTTGATTTCCTCTTCTCAACATTTTTCCTAACCTTTCTTTACTTTCCTCAAGTATAGTGAGGTTAGATTTTAGTGAAAGTTGAAGAATCATGGGTTATTCTACCCTTTTTGGTTTATTTTTTTGGAGGTGGTCAAATGTATACTTTTTCAAGCTTCTAATGCGCTCTTTCTTAATATTTTGACATGTTGAAAAGAGGTTTTGCTAACAGCTTAATCCTTTTTCTTTTGAAAGGCTGTCAAGAAATTCAAGATAGTTGACTTAAGTTTGGAGTGTTCGTATTTCTTATTTTTTGATCAAGCTTGCAATCTTGGTAAAATCTAAATTTATACTTAGCTATTATAAATATTATGTCTCATGCTTTATCTTAAGTGTTTGAAGTTTTGTATGGGTGAAAGTAGTTGAAGTGCTAGGCAAGTTCCATGAAGCCTATTTTCCTAATTTTTGAGCATGTATCTAGTTTTAATAAATTCATCAAATTAGATATGTGCATAATAATATGTTTTGAGCAGTTAAATACAGAGCTGAAAGCATGCTCGATTCAGCTAAATGTAAAGTGCATGAAATATACATGACCTGTATGCAGCAGTTGGTTGCATGAAGCATCCAATGGCTGGGGTAAATAGTTGATTGTATAACCTTTTCAACTGACTGATTCTTTGTCTTTTTTTAAAAAAAAAAATCCCTAGGCTTATACCAATTGACCAATTTAGTGAAACTTGTCCCCCAGAGCAGTCAACTGGTTGTTGGAAGTTTCGTTAAGAGTTAATTCCAGCAAAGGCGGTCTAATAGTTTGTGTCAACAGTCGATTGGTTTTCCCAGACAGTTTATTATGTTGATTTCTATTCCAAGTTTGACCTTGTTGTCTTTTGTTGACTTCCTTGTTGTCCTTTGGCCTTTTTGCTCTTGACTTTTCAGTCAAATTTTGAATAAATGGTTAAAAAAGGTTAGGTATGGTGGTTATGATGCGCTCAAGTGGTAAACAGTGAAATTCTCAGCAATTTAGTGGACACTCGAGCTGAGATATATATTGATAAGCAGTAAGAATGGAGTACACGATTACTCAACCAAGGTTTCGAGGACCTTGGAACCTCCCTACCACCTTCCCTCCTCCCCCAGTGATCGCCCGAAATCCCATATAAATGACCGGCCCTCTAACTAAAAGAAAAACGCATAACAAACTCTAAATGACATCAGCAAATCCTAAAAAACTCTATGACTTAGCAAAAAGGAAATAACTGAATTCAAGGAGAAGGACATAAGTCATGATCCATAAGCCGTCCCAGCTCCATGCCAGCTTACCTCTACTCTTACCGCATCTTGTTCCTCCACCTCACATAAGTATACTTCACCAACTGCTTATTAGTTTATTGGTCTAATGCCTAAGGGTGATTATTTTATGGTATAAAAGTGGATATCTTGTATGCTTATAAGTGACAAAGTGATGAGTGAATGTGTTACATGTGGCCTCTTATGTGTTTAAGCATTTCAACTCATAAAACACTAATATTTAGTGCTTGTTTAGTATAGGGGTAATAAGACTATAGGAGGAAGAATATACCCACATTGTGCATGTTTTATAGTTTATTTGAAATTTTTGCATGTTCTATAGTTTATTTGATAAAAAGAAATTTTTTAGATAAAATACCCATTTTAGGTCTTTATTTGAACTGAAATGAGCATTTTTTTAAACAAATATTTTTATCATATTAGGTCCAGGTAGGGATGGCAATTTTTCCCGCGGGTTCGGGGCCCCGTCGGGGATTCCCCGTTCGGGTTCGGGTTCGGGGAGAGAATTCGAGGATCGGGTTCGGGTTCGGGGATTCTTAACGGGGATTTTTTCGGGGACGGGTTTGGGGTCCCCGTCCCCGAACCCGCCCCGAAATTTATATATATATATATTTTTATATAATTATATATATATAATATATATAATTTTTTTATAGAATATAAATTAAAAATATAATATGAAAAAATAGTTTGAGGATCGGGGATGAGATCGGGGATCGGGTATAAAGTCGGGTTTCGGGGATCGGGTCGGGTTTTATGAACGGGGAATAAATCGGGGATTAAAAATAGATCGGGGATCGGGTCGGGTATGGGGACTTGATCCCCGCGGGGATCGGGTCGGGGAATCCCCGATAAAAAAATATCGGGGATCGGGTCGGGTTCGGGGATTATTTTCCTTATCGGGTTCGGGAATGGGGATGCGGTCCCCATCCCCGACCCGCCCCGTTGCCATCCCTAGGTCCAGGCAATGGGTGCAACAAGCTAGCAAGAGAAAAGGCTTGGGTTTTATTCTGCTGACAGATCGCACAGGCCGCCACATAATCCTGGACCCTTCGACGAATACCTATCACTTCTCAAGCCAATCTCATGTGAGTCTTCAATACCCCTGAATGTCCACCAATATGCCCCCACAGTATTCAGCCTAATAATGAGTAAACACAATTTTGAGGAAATAATAGTTTGCCATTGTAGGACCTAAAGATGCTTGATGAGCCCTTTTTACAGGTCCTAGATCTAGGTTAGCATCCACCTTATTTCGAAGGGCCTGCCAGTTGTGAACCTAAGTTGCAATCAAGGCAACTAAAGTAATTTCCCCATTGCGCCTAGACAAGGCAGCACTCGCTTTATTCTTACAACCCAAGCCACTATTCGATGTTAAAGTTGTAACTCCATAATTTGGAAACCCAACTTTGATGCTCTTCAAATATGCCCTGCTGGTCCAAAAATTTTAAGGTTTTTTGATCCGTGCGCACAATAAATTTCAGACCCAAAAGATATGGTCTCTAACGCCTGACAGCTAGAACAACCCTTTCATACACCGACTTCATTTGGGCTCGAAGTCCTGACACTTGACTAAAGTAAGCAATCAGTCGTTGATGTTGCATCAAAACAACCCCAATTCCCAACCCTATGGTGCCAATCTCTACCACGAATGGATGTTGGAAATCTGATAAGGTGAGGACCAGTACTTTTGTCATTGCCTATGTGACCTCCTAGAATGCCCGTTGGGCATCCTCATTATAGCCAAAGCTATCTTTTTTTAAGATGGGCAGTTAGGGGCGCCATTATATGCTCACATTGGTGGCATAAACTTTCGATAATATCCTGTGAGCCCAAGAAAACCTAGCAACTCTCATGAGTTTTAAGATGTTGGCAATTCAGCCATCGCCTTTATCTTGGATGGATCAGTCAATACCCCTGCTACTAAAACCATATGACCCAAATATTTTAACTCCTCTTGGCCAAACAAGCATTTTTTTGTTAACAAATAGTAAGTGAGCACGTAGTAGGTTAAACACTAATTTCAGATGCTTTGTGTGGTCCTCCATACTAGGATTATACACTAATATGTGGTCGAAGAACATAAGGCTTGAAGATGTCATTCATCAATGCCTCAAATGTGGCTGGGATATTCATTAGCCCAAATGGAATTATGAGGAATTTGTAATGACCCTCCTGAGTCCTAAAAGTAGTTTTGGGCACATCTTCTAGCTGCACCCTATAGATGATGGTACCTAGACTTCAAATCAAGCTTATAAAATACCCTTGCACCATGGAACTCATCCAACACCTCGTCAATTATAGGTATTAGGTACTTATCCGGGCCTGTTGCTCTATTCAAGGTGCAATAATCAACACAGAAGCGCCATCCGTCGTCTTTCTTCCTTATTAGGAGGATGGGATCGGAGAAGGGGTTGTAAGGTTTAACGCTCACATGCTACCGCCCATACTTCAATTCAATGCAGTGATCTAAGGCCCACTGAGGGGGAAGATCTGTTGGAGCATCCAACACACCCTAGAGCTTGTCCAGCACTTGCTACACCTCTTTAGCCACTGGGATTATCTCTCACCTAGTGTCCTCTATAGCTATAGGTGGCAAATGGGTTGGGTTCGGATTGGGTAATAGCGGGTCGGGTCATTCTCAAGTCAGGTTGTTTACGGGTCATTCTCCTTTACGGGTAGGTTGTGGGTTGGTTCGGGTCCTTTTGGGTCTGGGTAATTTTAGGTCGCCTTATTGTTCGGATCAGGTTCAAATTCAGGTTCAAGACATTTCGGGTCTGGCCAGTGTTTGAAAAAGCGCGCCTGAGGCGATGGGGGGGTGGGGCTTTTCTGTTGCTGGGCGAGGTGAGGTAGGTGAGGCGCATATAAGGCGCGCCTCAGCAAAAAAACGACAGAAACCTGGGAGCTCAATAGACTTTTCAGAAAAAAAAAAAATGCATGCATACTGCAGGGACTTAGGGGAGTTGAATAGCCATTTGTTGGAAAAAGGCAAGTCCATTTATAGTCTTAAATTACATTAAAATTATTCTGCAACTAATATGGGTATTGGGGAGAGCAAGAGTCATATTGAAAAAGATAAAAAGCAGTTGCAGAGAGTTAGAGACTGTAAAGTCTGCTACTGCTACCACCAAGGCACCAATTTAAATTCAGATTTCAGACTGCCAGAAATTGTTATTTCTGTCGAGTCTCCTAACTCCTAAGAAGCTGAGAACCTGACCTGAGACTTGAGAACAACAGAAAGCAAGTGCAAGTGACCTGTGCTGTGACCTGTGATCCACGACACTCCACAGCCCACAAAGGCAGGTACTTTCTTTCTCCTTTTCCCAGTTCCCCCCGATCCCCCCATATTTTTTCTACATTTATGTCATTTTTCATCCTATATTTTTTTTATCCATATTCTGCTATTCTCCTCCTGGTCCCCCTTGTCCTATATATTTTTTGCATATCTTTTTTCTTCCTACATGTATCATATTCATATCACTACAACTGCAAACAAAAAAATAAAAATAAAATAAATCAGAGAGAAAATCATGGAAAACCAGAAAAAACAAAAGTATATATGCAAAAATATAAAAACAGATAGGGCAATAGGGAAAACCAAAGGTATATCTGCATATACTTTTTGCAGATATAGGGGAAAACAAAAGAAATGATATATCTGCAAAACAACATCTTGCATAAATAATATATCTGCAAAACAAAAGAAATGATATATCTGCAAAACAAAAGTCTATATTTTTTGCAGATATTTTTTCTTCCTAATGTAAAAAAAAATACAAAACTAAGAGAGCATTAGGGGGGAAACTGGGTAAACAAAAGTATATCTGCCAAAAAAAACAGAGAGAGCATTAGGGAAAAAATAAAGGGAAAAACAAAGATATATCTGCAAAAAAATAAAAAAATAAAAAGAAGAGAGAGCATTAAGGAAAAACAGAGAGAGCACTCTGTAATTTTAGTAATTAATTTAGTATGAGACTATGTATGTTACTGATTAGTTTCTTTTTCACTTATATTTTTCTTGTGTGTGTTGCTGCCTGCTGCACATTACATTAGGCAATCAACATTCAGGAATCAGGACCTTACATTATTCAGTTAGAAAGATGGAGGATGATGGTGATGGTAGACGTGATGTTGGATGGAAATATGCATTTCTGGGTGATCCTAATAACAAAAATGATGTGACATGTAAATTCTGTCAGAAAGTTGCTAAAGGAGGTATATATCGACTCAAACAACATCTTGCTGGAGGTTACCGAAATATAAAAGCTTGCAATAAATGTCCTGAATATATTAGACAAGAGATCATTGAGTACATGGCCAAGAAGAAAAGTGAACGTGATCAAATGAATTTGCTTCATGAACCTGATAAGATAACAGACCTAGAAGAAGAAGAAACTGAATTTTTTATGGCCAATGACCCTAGAGGGAAAAGGCCAATGAGTGCAGTTGTAAGCCAAGCATCAGTTGCCAAAAAAGCAAAACAAGTTGGTCCAATGGATGTTTTCTGCACACCCAAAGTAGTAGCTCTTCAAAGTGGAAAGCAAAGTACAATTAATGAAGCCTACAGAAAGGAACAAAGAGAAAAAGCTGCAGCAGATGTTGCTCGATGGTTGTATGATGCCGGTATTCCCTTCAACGCTCTCAATTATCCTAGCTTCAAAGTTGCAATGGATTCTGTTGCTAGAGCTGGAATAGGTCAAAAGCCACTTAGTGCTTACGAAGCAAGGGTTCCTTTCCTTAGAAAAGAAGTCCAAAGAACCAATGATTTAATGAAAATTCATAGAGAGGAATGGGCTAGAACCGGATGCTCTATCATGTCAGATGGATGGGAAGATAGATGTCACAGATCTATATTGAACTTTCTCGTAAATTGTTCTAAGGGGAGCATGTTCATTGAGTCAGTGGATGCATCAAGTTATTCAAAGACCGGAGATAGGTTGTATATGCTTCTTAGTAGAATTATAGAAAAAGTTGGTGAACATAATGTGGTGCAAGTGATTACAGATAATGGGAGTAATTTCGTGGCAGCAGATAAGAATTCTTAAAGGGCTATTATATGCAAGTTATTTGATACTTCTATACTTCTTAATTCTTATTAATGGCGTAATGCAAGAGCTAATTATATGTGTATACCATTTTTTTAATGATTAGGTGCTCTCTTGGAAGCAAAGTATCCACATTTGTATTGGACTCCCTGTGCAGCTCATTGCATTGACTTGATGCTCGAAGATATTTCAAAAATTTCAGCCATTGATAGAGTTCTCAAAAGAGCAATACATATGACTAGTTTCATCTACCAGCGACCAAATCTTATAAATTTGATGAGGCGCTTTAGTGGTCAAAGAAACTTATTAAGGCCAGCAAAGACAAGGTTTGCTACTGCATTTATCACTCTTTCATCAATACACAAGCAACGAGATAACCTAAGAAAGTTGTTCACCTCTCAAGAGTGGGTAAGTGATAAGTCCCAACTCCTACCTATCTCTTATAATTCTTCTATATAAGCATGATTTGAATTTACAAAAAGTTCCAAGTTTGACTTTGACACAATTGTTTTTTCATTAGGTAACTAGTAAATGGGCTAAGGAATTAGGAGGAAAAAGAGCTAGCCAAACTGTTTTGATGCCTACATTTTGGAATGGTTTGGTCTATGCTCTTAAGTTGACCGGACCATTGGTTCATACACTCAGATTGGTGGATGGTGAGAGAAAGCCAGCTATGGGTTATATTTATGAGGCTATGGATCGAACTAAAGAGATTATCGCATCCACCTTCAATGGAAATGAATCAAAGTACATTGATGTTTTCCAGATTATCGACAACAGATGGGAATGCCAACTTCATCGCCCATTGCATGCGGCTGGGCATTTTCTTAATCCAGAATTCTTTTATAATAATCCTCAACTTGAGCAATGTGAAGAAGTGGTGAGTGGCTTATATCAATGCATCCAAAGATTGGTTCCAATCATTGCAAAGCAAGATAAGATAATGGAGGAGCTCACTGCTTACAAAAATGCGGATGGTTTATTCGGAAATCCTATGGCTATTAGGCATAGAAAAACTAAAGCCCCAGGTATTCAACTATCAATTTAACTATTTTATGGCTGCTTGTCTTTATTATTATTATTTATTGTTATGCCCATTTCATTTTATTTAAATCTTATAATATTAACAAAATTTGCAGCCGAGTGGTGGGCAGCCTACGGGTCTTCTACCCCTACTTTGCAACAATTTGCAGTAAAAATTTTGAGTTTAACATGTAGTTCATCTGGGTGTGAGAGAAACTGGAGTATTTTTGAGCATGTAAGTACCTCATTATCTTGTACTTAACTTGTTAATTGTTAAATGCCTTGACCAATTAATGAAGTAAATTATCCCCAATTTTGCAGATTCATACCAAGAAAAGGAATAGGCTTGCACAATCTCGATTAAATGATTTAGTCTATGTGAAGTACAATCGAGCTTTGATTCAGAGATATCAATTAAAGGACAAGATTGATCCCATTTCTTTGAAGGATATTGATGAAAGTAATGAATGGTTAACTGGGAGAATAGAATCAGATGAAGAGGGTGCTGAAAATGAGATGGTTTTTGAGGATGATAATTTGAATTGGGGAACCGTTGCTGCTGCTGCTGGAGTTGATGAAGAGAGGTTTAACCTAAGATTTGGTGCAAGTGGTGGCAGCAGTAGTAGCTCACAAAGACATACGTCTAGACAAGAAATAGAGGAAGAAGAAGTGGAGGATGATGATGAAGGCTATGGGTCAGAATCAGAATCAGATTCATTAGAGGATAATGAAGATTTAATCATAGAGGATGATGTTTTTTGAGTAACTTGCTAGTATTAGTAGTATTAAACTCATAGGTTGCTATTTTTATAAGTATTTTCTTGTTATGGTATACTTTTTTTCTGAAAACTTCGTCATTTAATCAATTTTTAGCTTTTTTGAGTAATTTTGGCGCCTTACATCACCCAGGCGTGCGCCTTCGCCTTGCGCCTCGCGCCTAGGCTCCAGGACCCCTAGCGCCTTGGTGCGCCTTGGGCCTTTTCAAACACTGGGTCTGGCTTGTATCCGGTTAATTTATCGAGTTGGGTTTAGGTTCGGGCCGTTTTGGGTCTGGGTTCAAATTATTTCAGGTTAACTTGTCGAGTCAGATTGGATCTATGGATATAAACGAAGCGGATTTTATCTAACATACAATGGGTTTTATCCATCGGATAATTAAACGAATATGGATAAATGGATATGGATGATGGAAAAACTACCCATCAGATATAGGTATGGGTTATTACATATACGTATCCATACCCATACCCGTACCCATATCAATATCCGTTTACACGATATATAATTACCTTTTTACCCTCAATTTTAAAATAAATATAGTACATATTATGGTTAAAATTGTCATTTGGCTTAACTCTAAATATATTTATCCTCTAGAAAATATCCGTTAAAGGGTAAACGGATTATTTGCCAGGAAATAAATATCCGACAAATACGGATATGGACATGTAAGTGGATATTTGTTCTGGTATGGGTACGAATTTGAATATGGGTATGGATATGGATACAAGAATGGGCATACCCGTCTCATTTATATCCTCATCAAGCCGGCATTAGGCGGAGAAATCTCCTATTCTGGTAATTTTGTGTTCGAATTAATTTGACAGGTCCTGTTTGAGTTAACTTGACAAATCAGATCTTTTAGATTTTGACAAATTAGGTTGGGTTCGGGCTGAGCTAGTCCTAGATCTAATTACTTTAGATTTGGGTCGAATCGGACATTAACCACCAAAATTAATCTAAATCATTAACCTCGTAAGCGAGCTTTAGGTTTAACTTCATGTAATGTAAGCATATGATTAATGTGTTATTAATTGCTATTTGTTTATTATTATGGCTTTATAATATTGTGTTTTTCGGCTAAAAAATCGATAAAATTAGAATATAATTGGCAAATAAGTTCACAATAAAAGTAAGAAAAATAAATAAAATTTAAATAATAATATATTTTTAAAAGATCTAAATAAATAATAAGACGTGTATTTTTTTATTATCATAACTAATTAATATTAAATTTGGTTTTGCCAAGTTGAGTCGGGTCAAGTTGGTGGCAGGTAGGGTTGGTGTCAAGTTATGGGTTGGAGTCGAATCAGGTTTCTTATATTTGGGTCCGCATCAGGTCGGATCAATTTTGAGTCGGATTTGGGTCGGTCAGATTGATGAATTTATCGAGTCATATTGGGTCGGATTTTGTGCGGGTCGGGTCAACTTTTGCCAACTCTATTTGTAGTTGCCATAGCATGACACTTATACCATTAAATATTGGTCCCAATATGCAATATCGGCCCATATTTATTGGATTTTGGGTAACCAATACACGAAAGATTTACAATTTCATGTATTTCTCTGCAATATATCAATTATCAACCGATACTTACCAATATTTGCTAATATTTATTGTGGGAAAAAAATAAAAAAAATCTACCATCTCAATCGCGACATATAAAATATTGTTCGCAACACTTTGATACCGCGACACCGCAATTGCAATCGCTACCTAAACCACAATTTTATTGCTTGATGACACTCTAAGAGGACCCCATTCCCTTCTCTTTGGATGGCCGCCATCCTAGCTTGCAGTGAGATCATGTTTTACCTAAGCACGATTCCCCCTTACCTCCACAATCTTTCATCACACAGCAAACTTCATCACCATTGCCATCCTATTTACTTACATCATACCAAGTTTCCCTAGTCACTACAACCCCAGAATAACAACCATGCACATCCTAATTCCAAAGGTAAGAAATCTTCAAACCCCTCAATCCTTAAAGAGGGAGAGTCCAAGACTTACATAATCCTTGAGTTTGGACCAACTCGCCTATCCCCATAATGACCTCAAATGCACTAGTGGGGGTTAGTGTTGGCTAATTAGGACAAGATGTTCATGATTTTTCAATTAGATGGCAAGGTTACAAACTGCAAGGAGTTCCAATGGTTACTCAAGCAACAACATCCTTCCAAGCTCTATTTAAGATGCAGTTTGCTAAAGGTACTATCTTTACTCCATCTATTTTTAATAGTGTAATCTTTAGATATGAATCTGTTTTTGCTGAACCTACTTCCCTTCAACCCTTTCGTTCTTATTCTCATGCCATCGCATTAAAGTCAGGATCAATCCCACCCAATATCTAACCTTACCAATACCCTTACTAACAAAAATTGGAAATAGAGATGCAAATCTATGAACTCTTAACATCCAAATTCATACAACCATGTTGTAGTCTTTTTGCTAACCCTACTTTATTAGTGAAGAAAAAAGATGAAACCTAATGTTTTGTGTTAGCTACAGAGCCCTCAACCAACTCGCCATCCCAGACAAATACCCTACCTCGAATTTGATGAACTATAGCATGAATTACATGGAGCCAAAGTTATATCAAAAATTAACCTCCATTCTGTCATCCACCTGACATCCACAAAATAGCCTTTCATACACATTCTGGCCACTATGAATTTGTTGTGATGCCTTTTGGTCTCACAAATGCACCATCAACTTTTCACTCAACCATGAATGACCTCTTTTGCCCCTACCTCCACAAGTTTATTCTTTTTTTTTTACGACATTTTTATCTATAGCTCCACTTTAGAACAACACGTGGAACACTTTCAAGCCACCTTATAACTACTCCCAACACATTTATATTTTGCCAATGCCAAGAAATATTTGTTGGAACAAATTAGATTCAATTCTTAGGTCATGTGATTAGTATGGATGGAGTAGTGGTCAATCAATAAAAGGTGCAAGGTGTCACAGGGTGGCCAAAACCAAGGGATGTTAAGGAATTAAGAGGATTTGGGAGGTAAATGGATATTGCACACACTTTATATGCAATTATGGTCTGATTGCTCCTGCACTCACTGATTTGACTAAAAGGAATGCTTTCAAGTGGTCCCCATCCACTAAATTGGCCTTTCGGAATCTTAAAACTGTGCTCACAAGTGTTTCGTTTATGAAGCTCCCTAATTTTAGTCAACCCTTTATAGTAGATTGTGATGCTTCATTTGATGGATTAGGGGTTATTATAGCAAGGGGTTCTCTTTCTCCAATCAGTATAAGTCTATGATAGCGAATTATTAGCTTTAGTACTTCTTCTAGAAATATTATTGATAGGCCTTTGATTAAGTACACATATATGTGAGGAGGCCACGTAGGGGTGGGCTGGGAGCAGTGGGGCCTAATACTAAAATGGGGCAGGGTATTCACTAACCTAGCCATTCTGTTATTATCAGATTATTCTGTTATTCACTTTTCGATAGCAAGGGGGTGAGTCATTAAGTTAGTTACAGTTTCAAGTAATAAAAGGGGAAGGGGGCGAGAGAGAGGGAAGATCATTTTGTTGGAAGGAAGTGGGAGGTCCAAGCCCTCAAAACCTAAGAGTGGCTTCTGTAATTCTGTTCCAAAATTATCAATACACTTTGCTAATTAATCCACATCGTTCTATTCTCACATTTAATTACTCCTCATTCGTTCTATTCTTACATTTGTGTAAGCCAATTGCCAGATCTTAACAAGAGTGGTACCAAAGCAGTGTGTCGATCAAGGGGGATCCTATGGCTCCAAAGAAGGGGGACTCACTACAAGAGAAGCTGGTGGTAATGCAGGAGGAGTGGCAACGGGAGTTGGACTAGATTCGTTATGATACTAAGATGCTTCCAATGATGGAGGATCAACTGGGAAAAGTGGAAAAATGGATGGGAGACATCGCTGGGAAATTGGATGACATTCTTAAGGGAGGAGCTACTAACCAGCAAGTGTTGATGGGTCTGAAAACTGGGGAATCTGTTGATGAACCTACAAGTGTACAAGCTGCCAAGCCAGCAGTGGCAGAGAATGAATATTGAACAAATTTCCACCCACCAAGACAATTGGAGTTTCCGGTGTTTAGCGGGACAGATCCTGATGGATGGATTTTTAGAGTGGAGAGATATTTTGCCTTGAATCGGATTCTGGAGGCGGAAAAATTAGAGGCAGCAGCGGTAGCCATGGAAGGTAGAGCCCTCGCATGGTTCCAGTACAACAAGCAATAAAATCGCGGTCGCGGTCGCGATTGCTGTTGCGTTCGCGGTATCGCGGTATCGGAGCGTCGCGAATAATATTTTATATGTCACAGTTGTCGCGGTGTGATTTTTTACTTTTTTTTTCACAATAAATATCGGCAAATACTAGTAAATATCGGCAAATATCGGTAAATATAAGTAAAATATCGGCAAATATTGGTCGATAACCGATATATCACCGATAAATACGTGAAATTCTAAATCCATCGCGTATCGCCAATTTCGTGTATCGCCAATTTCGCGTATCGGCCGATATTGCGTATCGGGACCGATATTTAATTGTATGCGGTACACTAAGAAGAGCAAGGGATTTGATTCGTGGAGGGGATTCAAGGAGGCTTTCCTAGCATGATTTCACTCCCGTCAGGAGGGTACTATCTATGAAAAATTCCTGGCCATTAAGCAGAACACTACAATGGAGGAATACTTGGAAGCTTTCGAGCTTCTCGCGTCGCCATTACAGGGGTGAATGTCTGAGGAGGTGATGTAGGGTACCTTTCTTAATGGGCTAAAGCCTGCAATTCAGGCTGAAGTAAGGATGATGCGGCCTAAGGGATCGGTGGAAATCATGGAAGCAACCTAGATGGTAGAGGATAAGAACCAAGTTGTCCAAATGGGCCTAGGAGGAGCTGGTGGGTCTACAAACAAAAGTGACCTGATTAGGTTGAGCCCAATTAACCCACCGCAAATGAAACATGCGACAGCCTACCCCCAAGTTCCTACCATTCTCAATACACCTAAGTCCTCTTCGATCTCCAGCGGCCTCCGTTCTGGAAGTGCGACCACTGTTCTAGGTCTGGAAGAGGCGACCTTATCCCGACAGCAATCAGGGTACCGAAAAATGTCTGACGCCGAGTATCAAAGGCGTAATTGATCGGAATTGGATTTTTAGATCAAAACTCCCGCGGGTTAAAATTGGTTTGGGTAATCAGGTTATTTTATTCAATTGACTATATAAATTACATTATAATATGTTTATTTACATTTTCGAACCGTCAATTAATATGTTTTGGAAAGGATTGATCGGATTTGCGTTTCGGGCTCAAAAACCCTAATTGTGCTAAATTGCGTATTTCTTTTATTGGTTTTGAGCAATTGATTATTTGATATGTTATAAAATGTGTTTAATTGCATTTCAAAACATTTGATTTGATTAAATTTATAGAATTTTAACGAATTGTATTTTTGGGCCTAAAACCCTAAATTTCAAGTGAAATTATGAAATCGATTACTTGTATTGTTGTTTTTCTAAAATTGAATGTATAGAAATAGTTGAAATGGTATTAATTGCTTTCTAATACCTTTAATTTGAATTGATTAAATTGAATTACTTGAGTTTGTGTCGTGGGCTTTAAAATCCTAATTTTCGGGGATGATTTTATAAAATTGATTTTGCTTTTATCTAATCGAATTCTATCTTTGGGTTTTAAATCATTTAAATTCTGTTTTAACCTAATCGGTTTGGATTTGGTTCTATGTAAATGGTTAGGTTACCTATTTAGTTGTAAAACCTAATAAATAAGTTATTTTCGATATATTAACTTATGATCGATTATTCTTTCTCGGGCTTTCCAAATTAAGTTGAAATGTCCCAAGTGATATTTGTATTAATCCGTTTTGATTTAGTTTTAACCTTAAATCTTAATAAAGCTATGCTTTTAAGTTCTAAGTTTTGGTCACATTTTCTAAGAAAGATCATTTGGGTTGTTTGTGTTTATTTAATTAGAGTATGTGAATTATTGATTGATAGGATAGTTTCTAATTTAGTTTTTCGATTTCTATCGGATCTAGGAAAGCTTTCTCGTGGATCCACGAGGTAGGGATCTCTCTCCCTCTTATCTCGCTAAGCTAGCTTCGGATCCAGGTAAGTCTCGACTTACCTCTACTTATGGATATTTCGCAAGGATGTGGCTAAGGTCCCTATGTGTTATGTGACTTGTATGCCTTGGATGCCTCGTATGATTATATGTCGTGTTTTACATGTTGTTACCTTACCTGTTTTATGTGTAGCACAGTTTGGATTCAAGGTATGCCTTTGTGATCGCTCTTGTTACGTGTTAATATGGATGTGCTACAAGTTGTGACATGATATGACCCTCTAGGACATGCATGCGAGGGTTTTGGTAGCATGAAATGATAATAAAAGAACACGGGAAAGTGGACGTTTGGGAAGTTTGTATGGGGGGAACTAGATCTTGCATGAGCGTGATCCTTACGTGGGAAAAGTTGATTTGGGTTGTAAGTAAGAGTTTTGGAGAGTCTTAGAATGATTGGAGACTTGGTATGAAAATAGTACGTGAGTTGGTGCATAAGAGACCTGATTAGGGTTTTGCGAGTAAGTGTGTGTTGGGGAGTCTGCATGGAGTATTTAAAGTCTGCATGGGGATGAATCTTACGTGAGGAAAGTTGATTTAGGAAGTAAATAAGATAATGTCAAAGTTATGGGTCCATTGGAGACTTGGGTGCAAAATTCTACGTGGGTCGATGTAAGGGTGTCTAAGGGACCCAATTAGGGTTTTGAGAGAAAATGAGGAATTTGAAGGATACAAGGGTAAAAATGATCAAGGAAGGATGGAGTATGGGGTTGAGAGCGAGGACTCACTTATATAAAGGATGAGTATGGGGTTCTAAATGAGAGAAGAGATCTTGGGGTGAAAGAGGAAGGTTACTTGTTGAGGAAGTAAAGCGCTAGGGTTTGGCGCGGCCAACTAGGGTCTTGTTGGTCACACGCGGACTTGGGAGATAAAGTAATACATTTGGGGAATTTCCTGATAAAAATGAGGTGCGAGATAGAGAACAAAGTAACGTTTGGGTAAGTAAGAAAGAGTTAGGCCACATAGGCCTGATTAGGGTCTCCGAGGAGGAACCCTAGAGGGATGAGGACATGTGGAGTCGATATCATGTGTTGGGATGTCCTATATTCTTGGAAATTGTGCCTTACTATGTGCCACTATGCCTAAGTCTACGGAGGATGGATGTCGGGTGTGAGAAGAGATACGAGTCTCAAAATACGGGACGGTCCATCTGGAGGGGAAAGAAGTAGAGTATCAACCGCATGCATGTCAAGGGTGTAATGTGATTCAATAAGACACAGATAAGACATTAATTACGTAAAGCGAAAGACTGTTGAGCCAAACCCAGTCCGGTCCACCGGTTAGAATAGTGGCCAGAGGCGTTCTGTCCTGGGTGTTTATTTCCGGTCCACCGGCTATAATAGTGGTCAGAGGCGTTCTGCCCTGAGTGTTTATTCCGGTCCACCGGCTATAATAGTGGGGGATTCGGGCTCGACAGACCTAAACAAATAAGTTAATCCACAGGGAAAATACTAAGTATTGACAATGAAACACCATGTGAGTCGGGGCCAGTCCGATCCACCGGTTAGAATAGTGGCCAGAGGCGTTCCACCCTGGGTGTTGATTCCGGTCCACCAGCTATAATAGTGGTCAGAGGCGTTCTGCCCTGTGTGTTTATCTCCGGTCCACCGGCTATAATAGTGGAGCTCTCGCACTCACATGGACTAATGAAGAATGTGTTGAAATGAATACGAATGAAGTAATCCATGGAAAAATACTAAGTACTTACAGCGAAACACCATGTAAGTCGGGGCCAGTCCGGTCCGCCGGTAAGAATAGTGGTCAAAGGCGTTCTGCCCTATGTGTTTATTTCCGGTCCACCGGCTATTATAGTGGTCAGAGGCATTCTGCCCTGAGTGTTGAATTCCGGTCCACCGGCTATAATAGTGGAGCTCCCGCACTTACATGGATTTATTAAAGAATATGTGTGAAATGGATATATTATTAACGAGGATAAATAATAAGTCACCGGAAAGTACTCAGGCCTTATCTTGTGTGTTATCGCATGTTACTTATATGATTGTGCTATGTGGGCTATGTGGTATGATTGTATGCTTGGCCTTAGCTCACCTGCGCCCTTACTCAGTACTGGATCCGTACTGATACTACCTTGATTGAATGGGTCCTGTGATGATCCACCAATGGTGGGGAGCAGACCCCTTGTGCAGGTTGATACTGTGTTGGGGTGGAAGGCTTGACCTGAGTAAGTAGGCAATCCGAATATTTATTCTTCGAGATTTGTTTTGTTTAATTGTATTCATCTTTTGAAGTTACAAGTGTAGTATTTAAATTTCCAAGGATTTTGTAATTGACTTTTAATTTCTCATAACGCTATTGTGCTTTTAAAATTCGGATTTAATTGTTGACAGGTTTTAGCCTTGCATCTAATATGAGATAGATGGTTGACATTTATCTTGTGTTAGATGTGGTGGTAACATTTCCCAAAATTCGCTCCTAGCTTCCGCTTTAATCTTTCAATTTTTTTTTAGGAGTGAAATTTGGAGGTGTTACAATAGAATCGGAGGATGTCCAGGGAATTCGCTACAATGATAGAGGAGAGCTAGAGGTGCTGATTAAGTGGAAAGATCTTCCATATTTTGAGGCTTCGTGGGGGAGTTTGAGCTTATCAATGAACAATTTCCACGTTTCAACCTTGAGGATAAGGTTAAAATCCGAGGGGACGGTATTGATAGGCCTTTAATTAAGTACACATACGTGGGGAGGCCATGTAGGGGTGAGCTGGGAGCAATGGGGCCTAATATTGAAACGGGGCAGTGTATTAAGTGACTTGGCCATTCTATTATTACCAAATTATTCTATTATTCACTTTTGGATAGCAAGGGGGAAAGTCATTAAGTTAGTTATGGTTTCAGGTAATAAAAGGGGGAGGGGGTGAGAGAGAGGGGTGATCATTTTGTTGGAAGGAAGTGGGAGGTCCAGGTCTTCGAAACCTGAGAATGGCTACTGTAATTCTATTCTACCATTATCAATACACTTTGCTAATTAATCCACATCGTTCTATTCTTACATTTAATTAACTCCTCATTCGTTCTATTCTTACATTTGTATAAGCCAATTGCCGAATCTTAACAATTATTTGTTGGGTCACCATTTTGTTGCTAGAACTTATTATTATAGCATAAAGTACTTACACCAGCAAAGGGTGACAACCCATGAGCAACAAAGGTTGACCTTGATATTGCTTCCTTTTGATTTTATAATTCAATATAAGGTTGGAAAGGAAAACAAATGGGCAGATGAACTATCACAACAAGCTCATCATGGTGATTTCCTTACATTTTCCTTACATTAGCTATCCCTATCTCCCACAAAAATTATTAGCTGACCAGTACACTAAAGAGATACTAGAGAAACTTCAACAGCAACCAAATCATGAGCCAGAATTCCACTTGGTGGACAGCAATTTATTTTATAGCATTAGGTTGTTCATTCCAAACAACCCTACCATTTGTCAAAAAGTACAAGCTAAAGCTCATGATTCATTGACCAATGAACATGGAGGGTATTTGAAGATGTTGTTGCAGACAATTTATTCTGGCCTCGGATGAAGAACGACAAAAAATTTGTTAACTGGTGTTTGATATAACAAAAAAATAAATATAGACATTGGCACCCACAGGACTACTTCAGCCTCTTCCTATTCCAAAACAAGTTAAAAAAAAGGATGTTTCATTAGATTTTATCATAGGGATGCCCAAACTAGCCAGGTTCGACACAATCTAGGCGGTGGTTGATCACTTGAGTAAATACAGTCACTTCATTGCTTTATTTTGCCCCTTTACTATTAATTCAGTAACTGGGATTTTTTTAGAGAAATTGTTCTCCATTAACTAAGGTTATAAATGAGCCACGTCGAGCCAAATAGCCTCGGGCACAAGCTCGACTAGTTTAACTAAATGATTGAGCCAAACCGTGCTTTTAGCAAGCCAAACTCACAAGTCTAAGCCACAAACGAGCATGAAAGTGAAGCTTAAGCTCAGCTCATTTAACTAGTCAAGCCGAGCAATTCACAAGCTGACTCGATTCATTTATAACCCTACCTTCAACACTGGACTTCATACCTCCACAAGCACAACTCCCTTCAACATATTATATGGCAAAGATCCTCCTCCTCTACATCCATATGTACAGGGTGAGACTCAAGTGGCTAAATTAGAGCAATAACTCATAATAAGGGATAACATGTTTAACTTTCTAAAGGTTAATTTGCTGAGAGCTCAGTCAGACGGTCACTATGTTGTTTTTGCATGCCTGCAAACTTACCAGCAACATTTGTTATCTAAACAATGCTTCAAATATGTGTCACCCGAGTTTTTTGGTCCCTACCAAATCATCTAACAAAATGGTGAAATTGCACATGAACTTGCATTGCCTGCGGATGCAAAAATTCATCCTATTTTTCATATCTCCTTGTTGAGGCCCGCTCTTGGTAAATCCCCTACAAAGCCTCTATTGAACTTCCAAATTCTACTGATTGGTAACTTCAGTTAACACCGGAGCAAGCACTAGCACACCGCCGGTGTGGACATACTAGTCAGCAAGTACCGGAACTTTTGATAAAATGGAAGAATCGTCCAGTGGAAGAAGCTAGCTGTGAAGAATATGATCTCATTGCTAGAAAATTCCCTTCTTTTCGACTTGAGGAAAAGTCAAGTTTCGGGGGGGAGAGGGGGGAGGAGTATTGATAGCAAGCCTCCTTTGCGAACATATGTAAGGCGGAGGAAGCAACTCCCTACTTGTCAGGAAGTTAACAACAATAAGGATTAGTGAAGACAGATTTGGATTTGTAACCATTTTTATTTACGTGTCCTCGGCATAACAGTTAGTTATTTGTAGTAGTTAGTTATCCACATGATTTCAAAGTCTAGGTGTCATTGATTATTTATAGTATTAGAATAGCAGTTTATGGGTTTCTTTTGTTTATAAAAAAGTAAACTGTAGTGTTTGGGAGGCTTGTCCACTTCATACAGACAAACCCAATTGAATAAAGATATATTTAAGATCCTGGTGTTTATTTCTTCAATTAATTCTCGTATTTTTCTTTTTCTGCAAGTTAGCTGCAGATTAACACAGAAACCTAGCCTTTACCCTTCCACCACTAAACCAGGACTTTAGTGACAATATGATTGACCTTTCTTGACCATTTTACCGATACGAAATGGTAACAGGTACTAAATATTGAAGAGACTCAAGAAAGAAAGAAGCTAAGGTAGCAACAACCAAAGTAGGGTCCCTACACAATTTCCGCAACAAAACATGGAGAACATTATGGACTTTAGATTCGATTGAAGTGTTTGATGCAGATCCAGGAAAGCTAGCAGAAAAAGTGCTGAGCTGGGGCGTTGTTTGCTTCACAGTTTCAGTTAGTTGAGTGTTTGTTAGTCTGTTGTATAGCTTGTTAAAATATTGCATATGCTAGTCGTTACACAATTCGTGCTGATGCTCACATAAATACATTGGGGGATACAGTAATGGCCATTCACAATATTAAGCATCTTCCTACTCTGCGTATGTAACGACTACTAACGTAACCCCATTGTTAATAATACAAGAACTAGGTTGATCTTCTTATCTTAATTGAACCTGCCTTAGATTCTCTGAATAATATTTCGTCAATTCTTTTGTTCATCTGTCTGTTCTCGAACAATCTGCATTATATGTTTATGTACTTGGTCCAAATATTTTCAGGTCCTATGTTTACAACCGTTTACGATCTTAGCTAAAACACCCAAGTTACACCATACCAGGTATCCCTGCCTTAACTCGGATCATGCCGACTAGAGCGAAAAATGCCTCCTCTACAGCCCTATTTCACTTTCGATATTTCACGTTTCAGATTCATCAATTCTTTCGATTGAAACGACACACTGGGTCAACTTATTTAAGAAGTGGATTCAAAATCCTAGAAAACCACCCAGAGTACTCTCATCGATCAAGTTATTTCCAGAATCAGGCAACACATAACAACTTATAAGCACATCAGTTCAATTAGACGAATAAATCAGGAAAGTGGGCAAAATTTTCCGAGGTGCGGGTCAGAAAGAGAAAAGGCGCGTACGTGGGAATTTGCTGGTGCATGTAAAGGATGAAGGCGATTACTTCAGACACGACATGGTAGATGAGAGCGCCATCAATGCTGCTTGCATTCACCTCAATTACAGTCCGCTCCAAATTAGGCGCTTTAGCTTCTTCTATTTTCTTCATCTCCTTCGCCGGGTCGGATGCTTTTGCTTTTCAAAAAACTGGAAGATCGAAGAATAAAACCCAATAATAGATGTTTGCAAACAGTAAACACCAAAGGAGAAGTGTAATCTTAGAGCACCCACGGCCAACGATGTAAAAAAAATCAATACACTTTTTTTAAAATATTTTGTCTACTTTACGGTATATTTTGTCTACTTTATAGTACATCGTGCAAAAAGGAATTGTAGCCTTCAATTATTTTGTTTCTCTGAAAATTTTTGCATCGGCTTACTTTTCTGCACCCGACCTTCTTTTTTAATTTTTTACATCGTTGATGTGGTATTTTGCGACGGCTCAACAGGTGCAAAATGTTTTTTGCACCTCCGTTGCGGACGATCTTATGAGATTTTTTTCAAACAACGCACTGGTTAGAACGATCGACTAAAAAATTAAAAATACTATTCTCAAAAAAAAATAAGATAAACAATTTACCAACAATATTTATGGATATATTGACTCATTAAAAAACTCAGATAAAAAAGAAATTAAAAAAGAGATATATAAGAATGATAATTTTACACACAAGTTATCGGGCATGTGGAAATTATCTAAAACCTAACTTAATAAACGTATTTAAAAATAATTTTGAGTAAAAGATTTGAGGTATATTTTAAATTTAAAGCTAAAGGCAACTAAAACACTGAAAATAAAATAAATAAATAAATAAATAAAGTAAAATCCAATCTAAGGGTGTGACAACCCCCCAGTTTCTAAATCTAAATTTTTTATTCATGTCCTGTGTGTCCAACGGTGTTCGTGTAATCTTGTATTTTCCTTTAAGTGATTGAGTCATCTCCATCAACATTTGACCACTTATCAATACCACCAATACTATTGTCATCTTCCTCATAGAGTCATTCTATTCATTCCTTCAAAAAAATTCGATTAGACATAAGGCCTCCCTCCCTTCATTCTTGTGTGTTCATCTTCGTCCGTCAACTAGTACTACTATTGTCATCCACTCATCCTTCTCATTTAACCAAATCTCCCAAATGTAAGTCTCCCTTCCTTTCGGTCCCAAATCATGCCTCTAATATCTCAACCCACCATTCAACCAACCAACCATTCCCTCTCCTCGCACGTTTTCCCTTCTCCCATCTAACAACTCGCCCCTGCCGCGTTTTGAATTTCGTCGACCAAATGACGCTGCTAGTGAGCCCAACCAACTTGCCTGATCCTCACGTTCTTCCCTTTGACCTTATCCACCCTTTAGTCCTATAAATACCCCCTACCCAGTCTGGAATCGAGAATTTCCCCAAAACCCAGAATTTCCTCCCTTGTGCGCCGTCGCCACTTCAGACGTCGTTTTTGCCACCATTGGCCAACGCCGACACCCTCTCTACCCACCCTCTCTACCCACCCAACCAATCCTTACACCACCCTCTAACTAACTAAACTACCCATATCCCTCGATTCTTCCTGCACGAGCCACCCCGGTCATGCAAAATTCCCTTCTCAATCAACCTATTGTCTACCCCTGCCACCCTTCGTGCCACTGTCCACCACCACATCTACCGCTATCACTGCTTCCTACACCACCCAAAAACATCCACAAACTCTCCTCTATCTGCGCCTACTCTTCTTTTCCTCTTCCTCCCTCTCATCCTCTCTTTTTCTTCTTCTTCCCCATTCAGCCGTCGTCGCCTCCCTCATTATGTTCTTCTCCTTTTAGGCAACCATAATCACCTCTACTTACACCCTCCTTCTTCCTCTCTTATTCCTAGCCTTTAACTTTTTCCCTTTCTTTCTCTTTTTCTAGCCATTGCCGCCACCGCCAGTGCCGCCTGTCACCACTAGCCTAAGATGGAACCCTAAACCCTCTCAACCCTTTTACCCTATTTTTATAAGCTTTATTTAGTTTATTTTATTTTATTTCCATTATTTTGAGTATAATACTATTATTATTATTATTATTATTTTCAATGTTAGTATTATTATAGGGTTGAGACCCTATTATGTCTATTTTGAATTTTAGTAGTAGTATTATAAATATCATGTCTTATTATTATCAATATTATTAATATTTTTACTATCATTAGTATTTATTATTATATTTAGTATTATTTATTAGTTTTATTATTATTCAATGTAGGATCGAAACCCTACTTTATTTTATCTTCAATTATTATCATTACTATTATTACCATTATAATTATTAGTATTTTTGCAATATTATTATAGTTTTTATCATTATTATTACTACTATTTCATTATTATTGTTACTAAATTTTATTATTAATGTTAATAATATTATTATTAGTATTAGTTTGCTAAAGGGGTCGAAGATCTTATTTCATTTTGTTTTCGAATTTTGCCTTTATTATTAGTATTATTATTATGGTTATTATTACTATTGTTATTATTATCATTATTGTTATTATTAGTATTTTTTATTTTTGTTATTATTATTATTAGAATTAAATCTTCAACCCTTATATTATCAACTTTTACAATATTACTATTATTTCTTATCTTTTTAGCCAAAGTTTGTAATTAGTTAATGATTATTATTATTCATATTTTATTATTTTTTCAAAAACCTAGTATTAGAATCAATTGGTAAATAATAGTATTTTTAGTAAGAGGAAATCTAATTTTTAGTTTTTTCCCTCATATAGATGAGACTAGTCAAAATGCTAAGGAGGTGTAGGAGTTTACTCCAAGACCGGTGTCGTTTTAGGTAAGGGTATAACTAAGGCCTTATGTGTGTTGATGTGCATTATATGCTTTGTATGCTATGTATTCTATGATTATCATTATAATTATTTCCTATGTGGTATGACGTGGAGTTAAAGTATGTTCATGTGTTATTATATGGCATGTGTATTATGTATATGTGATGAAATATTGTGGTATGTGATGATTGGTTTGTGACCCTTTAGACATGCATGTGAGGATGTATAAAAGTGGTATTGTGTGGGGAAAAGGTTGAAAAAGGGAAATGAGTTGACAGGGAAATGAGTTGACTATGGGATGTGAGTTAACATAAATTTGTTAATGATTCGTCAATGGAAGAAGAATGGGGGTGAGAGTAAAATGCAGGAATGAGAGAATCTAATCTAGGGTTTTATATGGATTAAATCCAGGGTTTGGTATGGATGAATCTTGAGTTTTGCATGGAAGAATCTAGGGTTTTGTATGGATTGAAGCTAGGGTTTGGTATGGATGAATCTTGGGTTTTGTATGGATTGAATCTATGGCTTTATATGGATTGAATCTAGGGTTTGGTATAGATGAATCTTGGGTTTTACATGGAAGAATCTAGGGTTTTGTATGAAGGAATCTAGGGTTTGCATTGATGAATCTAGGGTTTACATTGAGGAATCTAGGGTTTTATATGGATGGATCTAGGGTTTTCATGGTTGAATCTAGGGTTTCACGTGGGAGTTTTAAGGTTTTGCATGAAAAGTTCGAAAGGTTGCATGGAATGTGTAAAGTCTGCATGGGAGTGAAATTTACGTATGGAAAGTTGATTTGGGGTGTAAGGAAGGTAATGTAAATGTTGTTTGGGTGTTTGAACACTTTGGATGAAAAATAGTAGGTGGCGCAATATAAGGGTATGTAGAAGACTGAGCTTGGGTTTGGTGTGGACAATTAGGGTTTGGTGTGGCTACTTAGGGTTTTTGTGGTAGCACGTGTACTTAGTGATTAAAGTGTAATGATGAGGGTGGAATTTATGAGTTGTGATGTATGGAGTGTTAAAAATGATTGGGTTGTGTGAGGTGGAGTAGGATGGGCCACTTAGGCCTAAATTAGGGTTTCTAGGGAAAAACCCTAGAGGAAGGGAATAAGTGGACTTGGAGGTGTGTAGTAGTGGGCCTTGACCCACATACATTAGAGATGGACTTCTAGTGTGAGTTAGAGTGTAGAGGAAAGGTTGTTGGGCAAGTTAAGAGGTGTAGGGTTATCATGATATGGTACGAGTCATTTGGAGGATAAGCGTAGATGGAGTGAGTCATGTATGTCTAGGGTAAAGCTTCTGAAGAAGACACTGTAATACATTAATTATTTAAAGTGGAAGATTGTTGAGTCGGGTCTAGACCGGTCTACCGGCGAATAATAGTGGTTAGGGCATGATGTCCTTTATGTGACCGATCCACCGGCAAATAATAGTGGGCAGGCATTGTGCTTGTGCATTTTTAGTCCACTGGCTATAATAGTGGGGGATTCCATGCTCAACAAACTGAACATATTTGTGCTAAGACATGGGAAAGATACTAAGTACTTATAGTAAAACAACATGAGTGTCGGGGCCAGACTGGTCCATCAACAAATAATAGTGATCATAAGCTTGTATGCCTTGTGTGTTTCTGGTCTACCAACAATACTAGTAGTCATGAGCTTTATACCTTATATGTTTCTGGTCCACTGGCAGTAATAGCGGTCAGGAGCTTTGTGTCCTGTATGTATCCGGTCCACCGGCTATAATAGGGGGGTTCCCTTACTCGCATGGATTTGATAAAGAGCATGGTGTGAAATGAGTTATGATCAAAGATTAATTACTTAATTAATCTAGATTGTAAATGGGCTTTTATGTATCTATCCGAATGATTGTATGATATTATGCTATCATGAAGGACTATATGCTCTTTTTATTTTTCTACATGGTTTATGTGATTTTATGTGTTGGCCTTAGTGCATCGGTTACCTTACTCAGTGCGTAGTATACTGATCACCCTTTTCATGGGTGCTACTCATTCCCACAAGTAGTAGGCGCTTTTGACTTGTGCAGGTAGGCAAGGCATTAGGCGGGGCTGAGTAATGACCTTATGTTTGGCTCCAAGTTCGAGAGTAGTGTAGTCAAATTCACTCTTTATGTGATGTTATTTCCTTCTATTATTTTTTTTGTATCGGATTTACCCTTTTTGATTTATTTTTTGTATTGAGTATTTTAAATGAATCTTTTATCGGTTGTAAGCTTATTTCTCTTTTGGATATGAATTACATTCCTTTATGTGTACTCTGATTTTTGATATTATGATCTTTCTAGTTCTTTTATGAACTCTTGGTTTGAGTTTAATGTCAATCTTTTCTTAGCCTTAGTACTTGATACTGAAACAGTGGGAGATAACTGGTTTGGTACTAAGTGTGGCGGTAATATCCCTAGAATTCATGGGTTTTAATTTAAGTGCTTCTGTTTTTATAAATTTTAGGGTTTTACACCGACCTACTTCCTTTCTCCCCCTCGAGTTGGGCCGCTGACCCATCTCCTTCCCCCTTCCTCCTTCCCTCTCTCATGCGGTGCCCCAGCCCACCTCCCTCCTTTCTTTTCTTTCCTTCCTTTTCCCTAACTAGGCTAGCTCAATTCTTTTTTTTTCTCCCCCTCTCCCTCGCTCATGGGCCCGTCCGTTTGTAACACTCCCAAAATTTAATACTAAAAAATTTTGTTTTATTGGAAAGAGTTAGCGGAAGCAAATTATAAAATTTTGAATCTTGGGGATATTACCACCACTCTTAGTACCAGTCTGGTTCATTCCTACTATTCCAATACTAAGTGCTAAGGCTAAAAGCATAAAACACAATTTACAATCTATTTTTAAATCAGATTAGCGTATCAAATTATTTACAAGAATAGAATCCACCAGTGGTGGTTATATTAACAACATTAACATTAAAACCAAGAATTTAAAAGAGAAGGAGAAAAACCTAAACAGTTCTAAATAATTCCTTACTCTCTTTCCCATAGCTCACTTGAGTAGCACCTGAAAAGACCTGCAAAGGGCACTGCCCATTGAATAGGTAGGGGCCCACGAAGGGAACTCTTCAGTACTATGGCATTGAGTAACCCTTTAATACCACACTTAAAAATAGGCCCGTAATGCAACATATAATGCGAGCTATAGACATATGTAATGAGAGGTGCATACATAACAATCACATATATAATAAGGCTGCTACATATCAACAAGTTATAAGGTATGATCGATACTTTTGGGCCTTAAGCTATTAGTCCATCATTATTCAATCATCTCTTTGGTTATATCCAAGTGAGTGCGGGAACCCCACTATTATAGCCGGTTGACTGGAATACATACAAGGCAGAATGCTCTTGACCACTATTATTGCCGGTGGGTTGGTCTCCAGGGTAGAACGCTCCTAGCCACTATTATTCGCTGGTGGACCGGTCTGGCCTCGACTCACAAGGTGTTCCACTATAAGTGATTAATAACTTTCCATGATTTATTCACATCCAATACTTGTTTTATTAAGCTCGGGACCACCACTATTTTAGCCGGTGGACCGAAATACATATAATCATCATCTAGGGCAAAACGCTCCTAGGCCACTATTATATCCTGTGGATCGGTACTCATAATCACTTGCCAGGGCAACACGCTCCTGAGCCACTATTATATCCAGTGGATCAGTACTCATAATCACTTGCTAGGGAAACACGCTCCTGGGCCACTATTCTAACCGGTGGATCGGTACTCAATATCATAAGTCATCTGGGCCCAGCTCATTAATATTTCACTTTCATTATTAGTATCTTTCCTTTCTTTAATCAGCACAACAATTCCATTTATTTGCCTCGGACGAGAGATCAAGAACCCTGGATACAAAGGTATACCGGTTGTACCAATGCATACAAGCTACTCAGTACCCTTCAACCACGAACCTAGGGACACAAAGATACCCTGGTCGTACTAGTGCATAAAGCTACTCAGTACCCTACCAACAAGGACACCTAATCCATAAGTATGCATACCCTCTAATTAGGTCCGTAGAGCTAGGTAGAGTAAGATATAGGGCCTGGCTGGGGTACAAAGGCACACCAGCAAATACCAAAGTAATCATGGGCTAAACCACGTCTTTAGGGTAGCGACCTCTAAAGAGACACCATTCCCGATCTCGAGGTCTTTTACTTTAAGTATTAGTATCTTAATTCAGGTGATCACCAAAAAGCACAATAATTAGATATTTATTCACTTTCAATCATTCCGATATCATTAGTTATTTCTTATTCAGACGATTATCCAAGATATCACAGAGAAAACATTAAGGCCATCATAATCTCATCTAACTCCGAGTTAGGATTTGTTCTCGTGATACTTACTAATTATCAAATACTCTTACCTTTCTAATTAGCATTATTTGAATCATATTATGAAATTCCACAATCACAACGACATGTTAGGTATAAATTACTTATTTACCCTTTATTTATACAATTGCTAAGTCATCCCTTCCTTACTTGACAAATTACCCTATTACACTGCAGGTTGCATAATTACCAAATTACCCTTACCCGATTTATGTTACTAAGTTATCTCCTACACTTTTTAGACCACCATTCACCTTTCATAATTGTTAACCTTAACATATTTCCCTTTTTGGTTTGTTAGATTACCAAATTGTCCTTCTCATTTGTTATAATTACTGAATTGGCCTTGAGTTGGATAAATTACCAAATTACCCTCCTTCATTATCATGATTACTATTTTGCCCCTTTAGTTGGTTGAATAATTACCAATTTACCCTTTTGTTGGATAAATTACCAGATTGCCCTTCTCCTTTATCATAATTACCATTTTACCCCTCTCAATTATTGTAATTGCCATTTTGCCCTTTTCATTTATTATAAATCCCAAATTACCCTTATTAATAATTACAATTATTAATTTACCCTTATTCATAATTATAATTACCAATTTACCCTTCTCCATTCTTATAATTACTATATTACCCTTCTCCATTATTAAAATTACCATAATGCCCTTTTATTGGTTAATTTACCAAATTACCCTTCTCTATTATCATAATTATCCAATTAGCCCTTTTTAATCATAATTTAATTACCAATTTATCCATTGTCGTTATCATTATTACCAAGTTTTCCCTTACTCCCAATTGTGTGCCATAAATATCCTTTTAATTTACAAAATTACCCTTCTACCCCTTATTTCTAAATTATCATAATATCCTTTTACTTACAAAATTACCACAATACCCTTTTACTTATAAAATTACCATAACACCCCTTTTACTTTGCAAATTACTATTTTATCCCTTTACTTATAAAATTATCATTTCACCCCTTTCTTTTGAAATTACCAAAATACCCTTTTGCTTACAAAATCACCGTTTTACCCTTTTCTTTCAAAATTACCAAAATACCCCTATATTACAAAATTTCCAAAATACCCCTTTCACTTATAAAATTTCCACTTAACCCCTTTATTACACCACTTTTATGAATTTACCACCACTACATAAAATACTAATATTAGCACTTCATTCTTATCATTTAACTCCACTAACTTATCATTATTCAACATAATAATCATTAGCAACTACATATATTAGATCACATACTTACATAGGCATATTACTAAAATACCCTTAGGCTCACAATAATATTATTCATGTATTAATGACATAATACATCATAGACAAGCATTAAACACTTCTATCAATAATCAAACTCCTTCCTTAAGTATCATACCTACACATGGCACAAAAGCTATCATACTTTTTTTTATCAATCAATATAAACAACCATCTATATATCATACTAGGCCCACAAAACATGTATAAAATCATACTAAAATCCCTAATTTGCTAGCATACGTTTTTTCATGCGTTTAAGTGAAGTTTAATGATTACCTTAATCCTGCAAAAATCGAACATTACCGGTATCCCAGTTAAAGGTTCAAGGCTTAATTAGCAACTCAACACCTAAATATAATATCAATAAGTATTATATTAGAAGTAGGAAATTAAAAAGGATAAAACTTTATAAAAATTTATTTAATAATAAAATACTTTAATTAACTATTAATATACCTCAAAGATTTAAATAAATTAATTCCCAAATCAATGTGGAGCTCACGCTGCATGAACAGCGTGAGCCACATGCAAACTAGGGGGGAGAAAAGGGTTGAAGGGGGTAAGGTAGAATGGAGGGGGAGATGGCTCGGTTTAGGGTCTTTAGGCTAGAAAAGGAGGTAGATGGGGGAGGATTGGAGGCAAGGGAAGGGTGCAGGAGTGAAGAGGGGGTGTAGGTGTAGGCTGGGGATGGGTTGTTGGCGGCCAAAGGTGGCGGAGAAGGCGGTGGCAAGGTGGTGAAGTTGGCCGCCTGGCTGGGCTTGACTGAGAAGGAAAGAAAAGGGAAGGGAAAAATGGAGGGGTGAAGGGGCTGGTTTTGGGAAAAGAAGGTGTGGGGTGGTAGAGGAGGTTGCAGGGGTATGGATTGGTGGTCTTGGTGGCAGCAGAGGTGGCCGGACAATGGAGAACGGGGCGGTTGCAGGTGGCTTGGCGATAAGGGAGAAAAGTGGGGAGAAAAGGAGAGGTAGAGAAGGGAGGAGTTGTAGGGGCTCGAGGGTGGCTTGGGTGGTCTCGTGGTGGTACAGGGCTGAGGTATAGGGTGGAAATGGGTGGCGGAGGGGCTTGGTGCGGCGGTTGGCGGCGACGTGCAAAAACCGGGGGAAAAATGGGAGGAGGAGAAAATGAGAGAAGGAGCTCAAGGAAGGAGAAGAGGGCTCAAAATTATGGGGAATGAAGGGCTGGTGAGGGTAAGAATAAGAAGAGGGAGAGGCAGGGAGAGTAGGTGGGCGATTTGGGTAGGTTGTAGGGTGGCAGGTGATGGTCGGGTGACAGGGAGAGGGAGGGGAAGAAGAGGAAAGAAGTCAGGTATGGATAGAGGGTGTAGGGGATAGTTTGGTTCCAAATAGGAAAGAAAAGGACGGGGGATAGAGGCAGGGGTGGTTTTGATGGCAGTTGCAGGTGGTGGTCGGGCGTGCGCAGGGTGTCAGGCATGGGTGGCGATGAAAAAGGAAGAAGAAGAAGAATAAAAAAGCTAGCCAGCCGAAGTGAAAGGAAAGAAGGCTGAATCGGCCCGGTCGGGGGAGGAGAAAGTCTGGGCTGCGATGCACGGGCTAGGAGAAGAAGGCAGAAGCGGGTCGCACGAGAGAGGGAGGAAGAGAGAGGGGAGATGGGCTAGTAGCCCAGTGCGCAGGGGAGGGGCTGAACACGCCGGTGCGGGTGGGCCAAGGGAGGGAAAAAAGGAAAAGAGAAGAAAGAAGAAAAAGGTAAAAGGGGAAAAGGGCAAAAAGGGGAAATGGAAAAATAGGAAAAATAAAATAAATTAATTTATAAAATCATAAAATGTAATATTATTGATGATTTATTTAATTTAATAATTTAATATATTAGTTTAAAAAGGATATAGTTAGTAAAATATTAGTTTGGAAAATTATTTAAATAAAAATAGCAAGATAAAATAACAAAATATTTACTTTTAATCTACTAATTATTCCTATCCAAATTTACATACTCAAAAGTCCATTAAATAATTAAACTATATAATTTTAAAAGCTAATTATTTTAAAATAACAGCTATTTATTAGATTATGGTTTTTTAATTTTGGGGGATTACACTGTTCCCCTTCCTTTCTCCCCACCCAACCGACCTTCTTTCTTTCTTTCTTTCTTTCTTTCTTTCTTTCTACTCCTTCTTCTCTCCTTCTTCCTTCTTGTTTACGTTGGCAGCTGCACGCGG
Source organism: Tamarix chinensis (assembly GCA_030549775.1). Classification (NCBI taxonomy): domain Eukaryota; kingdom Viridiplantae; phylum Streptophyta; class Magnoliopsida; order Caryophyllales; family Tamaricaceae; genus Tamarix; species Tamarix chinensis. Next base: position 75,483,413 of record CM060177.1, read on the forward strand.
CGTGCAACCACAACCTCTGCCACCTGCCCTTTACTACTTACCATGTTGCTCCCTCCCTCATCCCTTTCCTTCCATTTTTAGACCAAACCCAACCCTACACCCCCAACCACGTGTGCCTTCTTTTCCTTTCTTTCCCTTCCCTCTCCCTGCAATCCGACACCTCCTTCCACTTGCAACCTACCACCTAGTCGACCACGCCTACCTCCCCCTCTCCTTTTCTTCTTCTCTTATGCCTCATTTCTACCCTACTTAAGCCACACTCCTTCCCCTACCGACCCCCCATTCTCCCTTCTTCTCCTCTTCTTTCCTTCCCCTATTTTTACTCCACCACCCTCAATTATCTCTGCCACTACCCAACCAACTACCTGCACCACCTCCTGTTACCCCCTATTACTACCCTGCACCACTAAGTCCCCCCCCACAAGCCCCCAACAGCCACCCTTCTTTCTCTTCTTTTTCTTTTTCCCTTCTCACCCTCCACCCTACACCACCACCGTTCGCTACTTCCATCACCTCTAAAGCCACCAATATACTCCCCAACACCTCCTCTACCACCCCACATCCTACCTTTGGTCGAAAATTCCCTAACAACCCCTCATTTCTCTCCTTCTTTTCCTTCTTTCTCCTCCTCCACCCAACTTTCAACCCACTTTTCCCAACCCGCAACCTCTGCCTTCACCGCCCTTAGATGTCGATACTGACCCCTGACCACCACCTACACCCCCACTCCACCTGCCCTCCTCCTAACCCCAAAACCTTACCCGAACAAGCCTCCCTCCATTTTTTCAACTCCCTCCATTTCTAGCCTAAATTTAACTAATTTCAAGGTATAAAAATAGTTGGTATTAATATATATTAATTAAGCTTTTGATATAAACATTATTTCTTTGATTTTCTACTTCTATTATGCTAATTTTTTATATTATTTTTAGGGATTAATTTTTACTAATCAAAGTTTGAATATTTTACCAAGGTACTAGTAAGGTTTGATTTTGGTGAAAAACAGTGTAACTATTAAACCCTACTTAAACATATAAATATAAGTATGCTAACACATTAGGGTTTTTCATATGTTTATATGCATAATATATATTGTTAGGTATAATGTTTTTAGTTTCATGTGTTGATTGATAAAAAAGAAAAGTATGTTAATTTATGTGTCATGTGTAGAAATAATGCTTAAAGAAGGTGCCTGGTCGTTAAAAATAATGTTAAGTTTATATGTATGATATGTTATACTAATGTGGTCATTTGTTGCATAAATATTATTATTATGGGCCTTAGGGGCATTGTAGTAATATTACTTGTGTAAGAGTGTAGCCTAAATAAGTGTGGCTGCTAATAAGTATTATGATAAATAATAATAGCTTGTGGAGTTGGATGATGGTTATAAAGCATGTATATTAATATTTTATGAAGTGAGGGTATTTTGGTAAAAGTGGTATAATAAGGTCAAAATGGTAAATTATAAGAGTAAATGGGGAAAAATAGTAAATGGATAGGTAAGAAGGTTATTTTAGTAATTTTATATGGAAAGGGGGTATTTTGGTAAATTTTGTAAAGTAAGGAGGTAAGATGATAATTTAATAGAGGAGAAGGGTATTTTGGTAATTTAACATAAATAAAAGGGGTATATTGGTAATTTGGTATAAAGAAAGGGTATTTTAGTAATTTTGAATAAAGTAGAAGGATAAAATGGTAATTTGGTGGAAAGGAATGGTATTTTGATAATTTAATAAACTGAAAGGATAAAATGGTTAGTTGGTTTAAAGGAATGGTACTTTGCTAATTTAATAAAGTGGAAGGGTAAAATGGTAATTTGGTGTAAAGGAATGGTGAAATACCCCAAAACCCTAATTTAAGAAATTATGGTCAAACAATGATTTATTAGGAAAATTAATTAAATAAATTATTTTATTAAAATAAGATGATGTAATTAAGATAAAATTAAGAGGAAAATAATAGCATGTAGAGCACGACATAAAATTGTACAAGGCATCCAAGGTAAGTAAAACACGTAACACATAGGCAGCCTTAGCTACGTCCTTATTATGTTTAGGTTGCAGAGCTATTTCCCACACTTGTTAGGCCACTAATCACCCTTAGTAATTATTACACTTAATATATTTCCCATTTGGTTGGTTAAATTACCACTTTGACCTTTTTCCTTTATTATAATTAATAACTTGCCTTTGAGTTGGTCAAATTATCAAATTTACCCTACTCAATATCCTAATTAACAAATTACTTTAGTTAGTTAAATTACCAAATTGCCCATCACACTTGTTGTATTTACCATTTTACCCTTCATTATTAAATTATCATTTTACCCTTCTCAATTATTATAATTACCAAGTTATTCCTTTCCAATTTCCACTTTTATCCCTTTTATTTACAAAATTACCATTTTTCCTTTTGTTATAAAATTACCAATTTGTCCCTTTATTACAAAATTACCAAATTACCCTTCTATTACAAAATTACCAATTTGCCCTTTTTTTTGATAAGTTTAGATAAAATAAAGGATACAAAAGATGCTGGCAGATCCATAGGCTAAGATTACAACACCATCTAGGATCCACCTCACCTATATATAACAAGATAACAATACCATATATGAAGCACCCATTTATAGCACCTACATTCAAACCGTTTAAACACCCACCCCTAGCATAAACTGCGCAGGTCTGACAATACTAAAGGCAATATCATAAGTACTAAGACTGGTATTCTCCTTCCACCCCTTACTCCAGTAAGCAACCTTCCATTTGGCACTCCAGAATATCTTATTCCACAGTATCTCTTTTTCTTCAAATATTACTCTATTCCGAGCCTCCTAGATAGGGGATAGGATGGCATAGAAGCCAGCCCGCCAAAGCTTCTGCTTTAATGTTCTGCCTCTGACTCTCTTCCACTCTTCCCATACCTCCTTTATGCTTTTTGGCATACACCAGCTCCTTCCCCACCATGCATGCACCTCATACCAAACTCTGGACGTGATAGGGCAATGCAAGAAAACATGGTTCACCGTTTCAATATCTATATTGCAAAGCGGACACTTACTATCATCCTCTGCTAGGATAGATAACCTCAACAGCTTGTCTCTGGTCTTCATCTTTTCCTGAATCACAAACCATGCGCGCAACTCATCCCTCGGGGGAATAGCCTCTCTCCAACACTTTTCATTAGCTTGCATGATGCTGATAGAACCCCCATAAATTGAGCGAGCCATGAGTTTTTGGAAAGATTGTACCGTATATCTCTGACTAGCTTCATGATGCCACAGCAGAGTGTCTTCATTTTCATTGAGCTGACTAGTATCAAGTCTATCCAGCATCCTTTCAAGCTCCACCTCCTCCCATCTGAAGAATCTCCGACGCCATGTTAAAGTCCAATTCCACCTTGCTCCGTCCCTGATGCTCATATCACCAATGTGCTTTTCTTGCTGGAGAGACAAAGAAAATAATCTAGGGAATTGAGACTTCATGTTATCTCCGCCAATCCATTTATCAAGCCAAAACCTGGTTCTCCGTCCATTTCCTACCTTGATGCTAACTCCCTCTTCTACAATCTGATACGCCATTTGGTTGTTGTATATACTGCTCACAATATTCTTCCACGAACCCGAGCCACCTCTCTGATTGCACTCCCTTAAAGAATCTCCAGCCTTGATATCATAAATAGAAGAAATCAACTTATGCCATAAAGTATTTCTGTCATCACTAAACCTCCACCACCACTTTGCCAGAAGAGCAATATTCTTGATTTCCAAATCTCCTGTACTTAGGCCTCCGAACTCCGTAGGTTTCTAGATATCCTGCCATTTAATAAGAGGTATCCCTTTTTTTGGTCCATCACCTCCCCAGAAGAACTCCCTCTGCAATATGTAGATCTTTTGCAACACTCTTTTTGGGGCTTTAAACAAGCTGAGATAGAAAACAGGAATTGTTGACATCACAGCCTTGATCAACACCAACCGGCCCACTCTAGATTTCATCTTTGCTTTCCACATCCCCAACTTTGTCTTTATTTTGTTGATCACCGACGTCCACATTCTCTCCTTTCGCGGATCATCACCTAGTGGCAGGCCTAGGTAGATAATAGGTAGCGTCCCCAGCTTACATCCCAGAATATCTGCTAACCGTTGACTTTCATTATCATTAGTACCAAACGTCACCAGAGAAGATTTAGAGTAATTAATGTTTAATCCTGACATAACCGTAAAACAATCCAGCATGCGCCTCAAATCCACCACATTTCTTTCGTTGACCTTACCAAACACCATGGTGTCATCCGCAAACTGGAGATGGGATAATGTCACCCCACCCCTACCTATCTTTAAGCCTTCAAACACCCTATTTTCCATTCCTCTCATCATGATACGATTAAAGGCTTCAGTCACAATGATGAATAAAAATGGAGAGAGAGGATCACCTTGACGCAACCCTCTTTCCATTACAAAAGGTTTTGTAGGAGACCCATTGATCAGAATAGACATCTTCGGATATCTGATACACATCCCGATCCAGCTTCTGCATCTATCTCCAAAACCTAAAACCATCATCATTTGCTCCAAGAAGTCCCATATTATAGAGTCATATGCTTTCTGGAAATCTAACTTTAACATAAATCCTCTTTTCTTGGATCTCTTCATCCAAAAGACTGCCTCATTTTCCACTAAGATGCCATCAATAATCTGTCTTCCTTGTACGAAAGCAGTTTGAGTTTCCCCCACAATGGCATGCAGGACCCTTGACAACCTTGTCGCGAGCAGTTTCGCTACAATCTTGTATATACTCCCCACCACACTTATTGGTCGGAAATTACTAAAATCCTTGGCTCCCTCTTCTTTCGGGATCAAGGTCACCCATGTAGTTTTTAACACTTGCGGCATGGAACCTCTCTAAAAAAATCCCACCACCTGCTAACATATATCATCCCCCACTATATCCCACAACTTCTTAATAAACTTAAAATTATACCCATCATATCCCGGTGCCTTGGATGAATCACACTCCCATACAGCCTTCCTGATTTCTTCGTATGTTGGCATCACCTCCAATGCCAATCTCTGTTCATCAGACAATTTGCTTAAGCCCTCGGGATTAATTTTGATAGTCGGGTAACTCAGATCTCTGTAAAGATTTTGAAAGAACTCTTCCGCCAGTCTTCGGATGCTATCTCTATCAGTAATCATCTGATTCCCCTTCCTGATCTCTCCAATAAAATTCTTCTTTCTTGTGATTGACGCCTTGACATGGAAGTGTTTTGTATTGCAATCTTTATCTTTAAGATTTCTCTCTCTTGCGTACTGAATCCATAACAACTCTTTCCTCTTGAGCCAAGACCAAAGCAGAGTAATGAGCGCTCCTTTTCTGGCCACTGCTACTTCATCCTCTCTATCACCATCTATTGCGTTATTTACCTCCTCTAGAGAAATTTTGATCTTTCGTATCTTATAGTTTATGTTGCCAAAGACCTCTTTATTCCACCTCTTAATTGGGAGCTTGAGGAGCTTAAGCTTTTGCTGAATAGGAATACAGCCGAGCTTAGCCCATTCCTCCTTTACTAACTTGGAAAAACCCCTATGGTTGAGCCATGCATCAATAGATCTGAAGGGTTTGGGACCCCAGTTAATCTCCTTGCATCTCACCTGGATGGGAAGATGATCGGATACTGAACACTTGATACAATTAGCCACCATTTGTGGGAAAGCTCTACACCATTCCCCCTCAACAAAAATCCTGTCAATCCTACTAGTTGCGTTCTTTCTATACCACGTAAACCGCCTCCCAACCAGGTTCACCTCCACCAGCCCCATATGTGCAATCCAATTATTAAACTCCGTCATACCCGGATTCATCCTACTCATACCTTTCCTCTCACTCGGGGCTCGAATTTCGTTGAAATCACCCATTATCAACATGGGATAGGGAACATCTTGCACCCACTCCCTATCTCTTCCAACACCTCTTTTCGCTCCCGATGGTGATTATTATTGTACACCAGGACGATGGCACAATCAAGCTATTTTCTTTTTAAACACCCGGTGACGCCTAACCATCTCTGCTCCTTTTTCACACTCCTTGGTCTGAACATAGAATTTCTCCAACTCAGAATTAATCGTCCGCTCCCGTTCACTGCTGCCACATCACAGAACTCAACTTCATCCTCATTCCATACAGACATCACCCACTTCTCGTCCAACTTGCTATGCTTCGACTCAACAATACCCACCACACCTGGTTTGATCTCCTGAATTAAGCCCTTAATAGCAGCCACCTTCCTGCCACTGCCTATACCTCTTATATTCCAACAAACAAAATTCATGTCCAAACTTTAAGTAACACCTTTGGGTGGACAATCATCCTTAGCACTTTTTCTGCGCCAACCGACGACTACGCCTTAAGCTATAGATCGCTTTTACACATTCTTCTTCGTTCTCTCCTGATAAGCCCAATCTTTTCCCGATCTCCCATGTTTCAACAGATTCAATTATATCTTCCTTGTTATACTCGTTGCATTTTCCCATGCCTTCCTCTCCACCTTTACTATATGAGGCAGGCGGATTATCTATTTTTTGGCTTCGACTACTTTGTCCCTCCTCATAATTATACTCAAGAGCTGCCATTAAATTTGTGGATTGCTGCTTTAGCTCCTCTCCCCTCTTGTTTCGGTTTGCACATCCATCTAAGCCCTTCTCGAAACCAGGCGGGCAATTGGGCTCGAGCCAATTTTTTTCACCTTCATTTGCTCCTATTTCCGGGCCTGACCTTCGCTGCACCCTGCATTGGTTTATTAATTGCTCTTCCTCGACCAAACTATATAGAGCACCTGCGAGTTTCGTGTCCCGTGATGGTTCGTTTGATTCTCCTTCCTCTGCCCGTGTCTCTTCGATATCCACTGTCCCTTCATTATTGTTTTTGCTGGGAAGCTGTACCTCTCCCTTGTCCTGTGGTATCACTTCACGCCCCGCCGCTTCGTTTCTATTTTTCTGGAATGTCGACCGTTGTTTACTCCAGCCTTCCTCTACCGCCACTTGACTTTATCTCTTCCCGATGCTTCTATTTCTCGATTGGCACCCCACGCTGGTTCTTGATGTTCCACCTTCCACCTCCCTTTCGTGCCCGCCATTGCTGGGGCTGCTATGCTCCTTCCCTGCGATTCCCATCTTCTAACTGAAGCTATCATGCTGATTGTTGTCACCCGCAGGCTTCCCCGGGTAGAAGAAGCAGGTTGTTTCTTTTATCGTAACCTCATATTCCACTTCATCAATCTGCAGTAGGACATCATCGAGGATGGGGCTAAACTCTTCGGTATCGATCAATACGCGGGCACACTCCATCTCCATCCCTTTCTCAGTGTTTGAGTCCATGCACACCCAGACCCCCAAAAACAAACCATGCGGAGCATGTTTTCCCTTGACCATGCTATCGGCGGAATCCCATACATTTCAATCCATGTTCTCCTCACACTGCATGTGTCATTTTTCTAGAACCGCAGCTCACGGAAGTGCATACTTAGCATGTCACCTTCATGATCCAGCGCTTCCTCAACATCTTCCACCGAATCCAACGTGAGGAGGAGCGTGTATTTGTTCATGCTTCTGATGCTTGACAAGCTTCTCCATATGGGTAGAATGGCTTCCTTTAGACTATCGAGCTCCCTTGCTCTACTCGTCACCCCGATCAGGCTTTTACCAAGACAACTAGCACTTTCCTCATTTCTTATTCCCATGATTCTTCTCTTGATTGATCCTTGCTTCTACCTATCTCCTGGTAATAATTCCCGATCCTCCATTTGCCCACCTAAGACTTCTGCCCTATATCCATCTCTTCTGTTCTGGTTCTGTCCCGTGAGTACTTCCCTGTAAGATCTTCCATCTCGTCTAATGTTTGTCCATGGTCTTGCTTGTTTCACTTGGCCTATTCTAACCTCCACTTGCTTTCCTGATTTTGCTTGGGTAACTTAGTGTGCTCGATCCTCCATTTGTTTCCACTTCCCGCCTGTGCTTCTCCTTCTCGCTTCACTGAACCTTGCTCTCTCCACGAATAACTTTAGCCCATGCAGGAGCATGTAGTTCGTACTCCTGACAGCTCTTATGACCTCTTCTTCTTTTGCGAACCGCACAAAAGCAAAATGCAAGTTTGTGCTTTGCCTTTCTTTCCGACTAATATATATGCCTGTGATTGTTTCAAACCCTTCATAAATTTCCAGCAGATCTTTCCTTCTAACTTCCTTCCCCAGGTTATCAATAAACACAGTGTACTCTACTCTTTTGGTTTGGTGGCTTTGGTGGCTTGTGGTGGTGATGCGGTTGATACAGTAGTTTGTATTGGTGGCCATGGATGGGAAGATAATGAAGAGATTTTTTTTCGATCGGAGTGGTGCTAGCAAGGCCGTATATAACAGTATATTGGTGTACGTAAATGCCTCTTGAGCCTTGGTTTGGGCCTAATCCTGTTAGAAAGTTCTTACCAATTTGCCCTTTTGTTACAAAATTAGCAAATTACCCTTTTATTACAAAATAACCAAATTACCCTTTTATTACAAAATTACCAATTTATCATTCTATTTACAAATTTACCATCTTACCCCTTATTACTCCATTTATATTAAATTGTTATTATTACTACATAAATTATGAATATTAATACCTTATCCACAACTCTTATAATTAATACAATACTTATTAGCACCCATATATATATTAGGCCATAATCTTGTACAAGATATATTAATAAAATACCCTTAAGGCTCACAAAACATTAATCACGCGTTAAGATCACAATGACATAATACAACATGATTAATACTTAACATTTCCATTAATAATGAATACCTACCTTAAACAATATCTCCAAACATAACATATAATCTATCATACTTCCGTTTCATCAATCAATACAAGAAACCATATATATAATATATTAAACAACATATATCAAGCATAATATACAATGAAAATTCCTAATGTGCTAGCATATGTTAATCCATACGTTTAAGTGGGATTTAACAATTACCTTGATTCCCGCAAAAAATGAACCTTACCGGTATTCTGGTTAAAGGTTCAAGCTTTGATTATTAAAATCAATACCTAAACATAATATTAAAACTTGTTCTATTAGAAAAGAATAAAAATCAAAGTATAAGGCTTTATAACACTTAATTAATCCAATACTTAAATTAAAATATTATTATACCTTAAAATTTTTACCTAAATTAGCCAAGAAAAGCAGCAGCTCATGTTGCTCATGAGCTGCATGCAAGAAAATGAGGAGAAGGGGGCTCAAAGGTGGTGAAAAGAGGAGAAATGGGTTATTTTTGAGTTAGTGGTTTGGGGCTAGGAAAGAGGGTGTTGGGGGAGGATTTAGGGCAAGGGAATGGTGTAGAAGTGGAGAGGGGGTGTAAATGGTGGTCGAGGATGGGTTGAAGGTGGCTAATGGCGGTTGTGGCGACGGCAGCGAGGTTGCGAAGGTGGTGGCTGAGGAGGGAGGTCGAGATGGGGGCTGGTGAGGAAGGAAAAGGGGAAGGGAAAATGAAGGCCTTTGGGTGGTGGTTTCAGCTAAATGAGGGTTGAGGGTGGTAGAGGGGGTTGCAGGGATTAATTTGGTGGCTCAGGTGGCGGCAGAAGTGGTAGGACGGTGACTGATCGGGGCGGTACAAGGTGATTGCCGAGAAGAGATGGAAAGGAGAGGAAAAGAAGAGAGGAGGAAGAAGAAGGCTGCGGGGTGGCTCGAGGGGTGCTATGATCGGTCCGGGATGAGATAGACGGTGGTAGGAGGTGGTGCAGGTGGCTGTTGAGGCAGCAGAAGTGGTGGAGCGGTGGCGACGAAGAAAAATAGGGAGGGTGAGGGAAGGAGGAGAAAGGGAGAGAAAGGGAAAGAGGCTCGGGCAAGGCTTATGGGGCTCAAAAATTGACAAAATGAGGCAGAGGAAGAAGAAGAAAAAGAAGAAGGAGAGAGAGGAGAGGATAGGGAGCTCGAGGGGTGAAGGTAGGGTGGTAGGGGAATGGCAGTGGTAGGGAGAGGGAGAAGGGATGGTGATGGCAGGGAGAGGGAGAGGGAGACAAGGATGGTCGGACCGGGATGGTGCAGAGAAAACGACGTGAGGGAGAGAGGGGGATAGGGGGAAGTAATGGGGGAGAGGGAGTTGTAGGTGGATGGCTGGGATTCTTGCTAGGGATGGAGGAAGAAGAAAGAAAGAAGAAGAAGGAGAGTCAGGGGAGGGGGCTGGTGCATGCGACAGGCGACCGAGAAAAGAAAGCAACATGCGGACCCACTCGAGGAAGAAAGAAAAGAAAAGAAAGGGGTGGCCGGCTCGCGCGAGAGAAAGAAGAAGGAGCCGGGTTGGGGAAAGGAAAAAGGAAAGGGGGGAGGCGGGGGAGAGACGGGCTAGGCCCATCGTGCAGGGGGTGAGGGAGAGGTAGGCCAGCCAACCTGCGGCCCAAAGAAGGAAAATGAAAAAGAAAGAAAAGGGAAAAAGAATAAAAAGGAGAAGGAAAAAAAGGAAAAAAAAGGAAAATGGGATTAAATAAAATAGTTTAATTTATAAAATAATAAAATATAATATTTTTGGGTAATAAATTTATTTAATAATTTAACTTAATATAATTAAAATATAAGGATTTAAAAAGGATAATCTTAGTGTAATAATGATTTGAAAAATTATTCTAATAAAAAGGGTATGATAAAATAATAAAATATTTATTTACAAAAAATTTATTTTAATTTATTTAATATTTATACCCAATTTTATTTACTTTAAAATCCATAAAATAATTAAATTAAATTGATTTAAGGCTAATTTATCCCAAATAAAAGTTATTTATTAGATTATAAGCTTTTAAATTTTCGGGGGATTACACACCCTCAAAATTTACTACTGAAAAATTTTGTTTTATTAAAAGAATTAGCGGAAGAAAAATAACAAGACTTGTGAATTATGGGGATATTATAGCCACACTTAGTACCAGATCGGTTCACTCATACTGTTCCAGTACCAAGTGCTATGGCTAAAAGAATAAATTACCAATCGCTAGAAATACAAACCATATTAAAAATTAGAGTAGCACAATAAACCATTACAAGAATAAAATTCACCAATGGTGGTTACAAGAACAAAGATTACATTTAAACCAAGTGTTAAAAAGGAAAATAGTAAAACCCTATCAAATTTCGGCTTTATGCTCTTTCTTGTTACCCACTTGAATATCACCTGAAAAAGGACCCGCAAGGGACACTGTCCATTGAATAGGCAGGGCCCCCACAAATGGAATCTTTCAATACTATGGTACTAAGTAACCCTTTAAAAACACACTTAAAAGTAGGTCCAAAATGTAACACATGATACATACATAATGAAAGTTACATATATGATATTCACCTCCATACATTCACATACTTAACAAGTCAATCAGATATTAATAGGTCAAAATGTACAATCAATACTTTTAGGGCCTTAAGCCATTAGTCCATCATTATTAAATTATCTCGAATTATATATATATATATATATATCCATGTGAGTACGGGAATCCCACTATTATAACCGATGGATCGGTCATATATAGGGTAGAATGCACCTGACTACTATTATAAGCTGGTGGATTGGTCACTTACAGGTGAGAACACACCTGGCCACTATTATATGTGGTGGATCGGTCTGGCCCCGACTCACATAGTGTTCCACTATAAGTGATTATTATTTTTTCATAATTTATTCACAACCAAATTAGATTTATTGAGCTCGAGATCCCCCACTATTATAGCTAGAGGACCGGAATACATATATACATCATCTAGGGCAACACGCTCTTGAGCCACTATTACATTCGGTGGGCTGATACTCATAATCATTGTCTAGGGCAACACACTCCTAGGCTACTATTATATCTAATGGATCGGTACTCATAATCAACTTCTAGGATAAAACACTTTTGGGCCACTATTATAATCAGTGGACCGATACTCATAATATAATTCAACTAGGCTCGACTCATTAATCTTTCACTTTAATGATTAGTATTTTTCCCTTTTAATCAGCACAATAGTTCCATTCATTTGCCTCAAATGGGAGATCAAGATCCTGGGACACAAAGGTACACTGGTCGCATTGGAACATACAAGCTACTCAGTATCCTTCAACCATCAACCTAGGGACGCAAAGGTACCTTGGTTGTATTGGTGCATAAAGCTACTTATTACCCTACCAACAAGGGCACCCAATCCATAAGTATTCATACCCCCTAAATAGGTTTGTAGAGCTAGATAGAGTAAGATATAGGGCCCGGCTGGGGCATAAATGAAATACCCCAAAAATTCTAATTTTATTATTTATCATTAAATAAGATTTTATTTTGAAAATTAATTAAATAATTTACTTTTATTAAAATAAGAGGAAGTTAATTAGGGTAAACCAAAAGGAAATTTATAAGTGTGTTAAAAAGGAGGAATGTGGGTATTTTTTACGCTAATTAATGATTTTATTTGGAAATTAATTAAATAAATTAATTTGTTTAAATTAAGAAGGATAAAATGGTTTCAAATTAATATAAACTTTATAAATGATTTAATTAGAGAAAATTAGAGTGTTTTGCTAATTAAAATGGAATTCAAGTAAATTTCTTCAAAAATCCCTAAATTAACCTAAAAAGAGAATTTAATTATTATTTTAATATAATTATTTATTAAAAATCCAAAATTTACTTCAAATTATGCTAATTAATCCAACCACTAATTTCCCTCCTTTTTCTTTTTTTTTCTCTTTTCTCTTTTTTCCTATTTTTCCTTTTCTTTCCTTTTCTTTCTCTTCTTTTTCCCCGGCCTGGGCTCCCTTCTCTCTCCCTCGCGGCCCAGCCCCGCACCCCTTCTTTCTTTTTTTCTTCCATCCGGTTCGACCCCTTCTTTTCCTTTCTTTTCTTTTCTCCTGGACCGCCGGTCCATCCTTCTTCTTCTTCCCCCCCCCCCCCCCCCCCGCGTCGTCATCTTCCCTTCGCCGCCTGCAACATGAAATTTCCGCCGGAAATCTTAGCTTCAACGGCACACCACTCTCACAGGTCATTTCGCCCTTTTCTCCCTTATTTTCCTCCCTACAAACATGACCCTTCAATGAGCCTCTCTCCCCGCACGTAAACCTCCATTTTTTTCGACAGATCATGGCCTACAAATCGCAGACCATGTGCCGGCTAATCTCGCTGGACGACCTACCCTAACCCTAACCCCCTAACCTCCCTCGAAGCTTTGTTGTTTCCCATCCCAATTTTCCTATAAATATCCCTAACCACCGCCTAAATTGGGTTGGAAAAACCTGGAACCCAGAGAAGCCCCGTCGCGCCGCCCCACCTTCAGTCGTAATTTCCTCTACCGTCAGCCACCCCTGCCGCCTATCCTTGCCCCCAAAATCTTCCCTGCACCTCCCCCTTAGCCTCCCTTCCTTGCGCCACACGTGCCGCCCTGGCTGTGCGAAAAATTCCTCCCCAAAACAGCCTTCCCACCCTCTACGCCACCTTCGCGCTGCCACCGCCGCTTGCAGCACCGCCACCATCCCCCAAAATGACTAGGGAACCCTGCCCTACCACCCTACACCTCCCCTTTCACCTAGTTTCCCCTTCCCTATCCTCCACATCCATTTTCCCCCTCTTCTCCCTTCCTCCACCGCCGCCGCGCCGGCGCCGGCGCCACCACCTCCCAGCCAGGTTGCCCAACCCCCCGAACCCTAAATCTTAGATAATAAAAGTGACTAATGATTTAATACTATTAACCACTATTATTAGTGTTATTATGATTAATATTAATAATAATAATATTATTATTACTAATACTACCACCCTTATTATTATTATTACTAGGACTCAACCTTACCCTAAGAACCTTTAATTAATGGTGTTAATTAACTATAAGGCCTTGTTAAGCTATTACTATTACTATTACTATTATTATTATTATTATCATTATTATTATTATGATTATCATATGTGTTACTTTAACTATGACTAACATCTTTAGTATCTCTATTATTATTATTATTTTAGTAGTTTTACTAATACTAGCATTGTCACTATTAATATTATTATCATTATTATTATTAATATGGTTATGGTGGTTGTAGTTGCCATTATTATTATTATTATTATTATTAGTGTCATCAACAATATTATTATCGTTCTTATTATTATTGTCATTATTATTATTATTATTACTATCATTATATTACCACACTTATTACTTTAACTACCATTACCATCATTAATATCCTTATTATCAATATTACTTAATACTATTACTTTTAGTACTCTTATTATCATTATCTGCATTATTACTAGTATTATCATTATCACTGTTATTGTTATTATTATTATTATTATTATTATTATTATTATTATTATTATAATTATTATTATCACTATTATTATTATTATTATTATGGTTGTGTTGTTGTTGTGTTATCATCATCATCATCATCATCATCATTATTATTATTATTATTATTATTATTATTGTCATTATCCTTATTGTTATTGTTATTATTATTATTATTATTATTATTATTATTATTATTATTATTATTATTATTATTATTATTATTATTATTATTATTATTATTACTATCGTTATTGCTATCACCATTATTTTCACTATCATCATCATCATCATTATTATTATTATTATTATTATTATTATGTTATTGTTCTAACCCTTAATATCGCGGTGTTATCCTTATTATTATTATTATTATTATTATTATTATTATTATTATTATTATTATTATTATTATTATTATTATTATTATTTCAGTATTATTATTGCTATTTGCACTATTATTATCATTATTATCATCACCGATATTATTGTTGCTATTATTATTATTATCATTATTTTTATTTTTACTATTATTACTACTATTATGATTATTATCAGATCATGGTTGTTGCTATCATTATCATCATCATCATTATCATCATCATTATTATTATTAGTAGTATTTTTACTATTATTATTGGTATTAATAATAATATCGTTATTAGTGATAATAAAACCCTTTACCTTAATAACTATGGATTTTACTAAGGCCTGTCTTGGTTAGTGGTCATTTGCTTGACCAGGATAGGGGTAAGATAGGAAATTATAATAATTCGGGTAGAGGGAGATTGACCCTTAGTATTTCTTCCTTATAGGTGAACCGGGTCAAACCCTAGGAGGTGTAGGAGCGTGCTCCAAGCCCGGCGCCGATTTAGGTAAGGACGTAACTAAGGCCACCTATGTGTATTGCATGTTTTACCTGTCTTGGATGCCTTGTGCGGTTGTATGCTATAATCTGTATGTTATCTCTGTTATTATGTAGCACAGCGTGGGACCGAGGTATGTTCTCGTGCTCTTGTCTGTATGTACTAATATGGCATGCTACAAATATGATGTGATGTGAGGTGACCCCTACGACATGCATGCTAGGTTATTTGATGAGGTGTTGTGGAGTGGGGACTGGAAAGAGAAAAATAAGAAATTAAGATAACCAAGGGGAAGTAAGCTGGTTAATGTAGGTAAGGACGACCTAGGTAGTCTGTAGTTTGTGAAATGATGAGAAAAAGGAAATTAAATAAAATAGAAGAGTGGGAGAAAATAAGGTTGCATGGGAGAAATAGGGTTTGCATGGGAATGATAGGGTTTGGCATGGTGGAAATGATAGGGTTTGCATGGGGAGGTTAAGGTCCGCATGGGGGCGAACCTTACTTGTGAAAAGTTACCTTAGGATGTGGGGAAAGTAATGGAAGGTCTGTTTGGGAGTCTGGAGGCTCGAGGTGAAAAATAGTACGTAGGGTCATATAAGGGTACTTAGGGTTTGGGAAGGAAACCCTAATTGGAGAAGGTGGAAAAAAAAAGAAAAATAATAAGAATAATCGAGGAGGAGCGAAGTATGAGGGGGAGTTGAGTCTGAGGATCACAATATGTGGGGCATTAAAATAGTATGAGTAGACCTCGGGGTATAAGGTGGTGGGCCCTGTCCTATACGCCTAGAGGTTGGGTTTCCAATACGGGAAATGTGTTAAGTCTGATAATTACAAATGGTGTTTAGTGGCCTAATATAAGCGCGAGAGATAGCTTAGTAACCTAAACCGAGTAAGGATATAGCTAAGGCTGAATGTGTGACATGTGTCCTATGTGCCGTAGATGTTCTATATGATTTATGTGTCATGGTCTTAAATGCCATTATCTTAAGTATTTCATGTGTGGCGTGGCTTGGAATCGATTCGTGTGCATGTGCCCTCATTAGTATGTGATAGTACGAGTATGTCATCGGTTTTGATGTGATGTGCTGAGGCCCTCTAGCCATGCATGACATGGGTGATATTCTTTTGAATAAGACATATTAAAACACTAACTATTTACAGAGAAAGATATTGAGCTGAACCCAGACTGGTTCACTGGCTATAATAGTGGCAGGGTATCTTACCCTCGCGACCGTTCCACCGGCTATAATAGTGGCAGGGCATGTACTGTAATACCCCAAAAATCCTAATTATGGAATTATGGCAAAATAATAAGTTATTAGAGAAAAATTAATAAAATAGGTGAATTTATTAAATAAAGAGGAAATTTATTGAGGAAAAATAAGGAGAAAATAATAAATAAGTTATTTAGAAAATTTTGGACATTTTACTAATTAAAATGGAAGTTAAGGACAATTTATCCAAAATAGCCTAACTAATTTAAAAATGGATTTAATTATTACAATTAATTATAATTATTATTAAAATTAAATATCTAAATTAATTATATAAATAAATGAAGAACAAATATCCCCAACCATTTTATCATTTTCCATTTTCCTTTTTCCTTTTTCTCCTTTCTTTTTCTTTCTTCCTCCTTTATTTTTTTCTTCTTCTTCTTCCCCCGGTTTGGGCCAGCCCGTCGGCCCAAATCTCCTTTCTCCCCCCGTCTCGCGCGCCAGGCCTGCCAGCCTTCGTCGCCCGTTGCCCAGCCGGCCGAACCGCCCCCTCTCTCCTTTCTTTCTTTTCCCTGGACCGACCGGTCCACCCCTACCTGTCTTCTTCCCCGACCTGCACCCCGACCTGCAAATCGACCTGCAACACGATCTTCGCCGGCAGCCACCAGCGCCGACCGTCCTCCCCTACCTCCCTTTCATTTTCTTTCCTCTTTTCGACCCCAACAGCCCCTGCAGCTCCCTCCCCACGTGCCCATCTTCTTTCCTCTTTCTCCCCTTCCCGACCTAACCTGCCATGGCAGGACCTGCACCACCTGCCACCGACCGGCCACCTGCACACCTACCCCGCACGCCTCTTTCTTCCCTTGTCGTCTTCCACCTCCCAATCGCCTATAAATACCCTCTTTCGGCAGCCATAATCAGCCCTTCCTTCGATTTTGCCCCGAAACCCTGCCTCGTCGCCGCCCCATCAGACGCGTCGACCGCCGCCCTCCCCCAACACTACCGATCGAACGCCGCCCAGAACCCCACCTTGCACCACCCTCCACCTAACCAAGCCCTCCTCAGCCCTCGATTCGCCTTGCACGAGCCACCCCAGGCCGTGCAAAATTGCCACCCCGAGCAGCCCCTTCTAGCCCGTCGCCGCCTTGCGCCACGTTCTGCCGCCTCCTCCACCGCTACCAGCCACCCTGCCACCTCCCAAAATAACCAGCAGGTCCTCCCCTACCTGCCCATACCGTCCTTACCCCCTACCTCCTTCTCCACCAGCCTCCACCATCTCCCACCACCTTCTTCCACCTTCGGCCGCCGCGTCCACCACCGCGTGCCGCCTCCTTTCTCACGCCGACACCCTCATTCCACTCCCCTCTCCTTGCTGTCTCCTCCCCCACACTTAACTTTCCTTTCGTTTCCCCCCATCTAACCACCACCTCCATCTTTCCCCCTCTTCTCCTCCTCCACTGCCGCTGCCGTCGCCGCCACGCGCCGCCGCCGTCGCCGCCACCAACCCTAGGTGGTTCTCCACCCATCCAAACCCTAACCCTTTTTTTTATAAGCTGCTACTATTTTCTACTAATATTAATACTAATATACTTATTATTATTATTATTATTATTATTATCATTATTATTATTACTTTTATTATCATTATTACCATTATTATTGTCTTTATTATTAATGTTCTTATTTTCTTACTAATACTAACATCCCTTTTAAACCCTAACCTATATTATACTTAACTTTGGTCTTATTTTTATAATTATTAGTATTAACATTATTATTATTATTATTATTATTTCTATTATCCTTACTATGGTTATTATTATTATTGCTTAACCTTACTTGGTTGTACTATTGTTATTATTATTATTATTATTATTATTATTATTATTATTATTATTATTTTTACTATTATTATTATTATTATTATTATTACTATTATTATTATTGTTATTGTTATTATTATTATACTTAACACATTTGTCACCATTGTTAATAATAATACTACCTTGTCTTACCCATGTTACTTAACTCAAGCTAGTAAATATCATTTGGTTGTTAACTAAGAAGAGTACTTGAACCTTATTACCATACCATTTAACATTAACCCTAACCTCATTACTATGACACTATTATTAACTATTACTATTATTACTACAATCACTACCTTATTGTTGTAATCAAAAGCATTTGAACCGTTTTATTATTCAAGAATATACAACTATTATCATTATCACCCTTAGGAATAGTTACTTGTAATATTGTGACCTTATAATAATATTATTTCGAATATGACACCATTAGTAGACTTAGCCTTAAAAATGCTAGGGTTTCTCTCACTATAAACATTAGTGTCACTAGTATTAGTTTTATTATTATTATTATTATCACTATTTTTCTATAGTTAGCATGAAAATTATTATTATAAGAATAGGGCTAACGGGTCTAATAATATAAGTGTAACAATAGGTATTAAAAATAAACATATTTTGACTACTAATATTTAGTATACTAATTCTAAGGTAAAAACCCTAGTTTTTGTATAAAACCATTTTTAGTAATAAAAACCCTAACCTTAAACTAGAATGAGGATTGATAGTAATTATAAGGGAAACTAATACTTAGCATTTTTTTCCTTTTATAGGTAACCCCGACCAAAGCCCTAAGGAGTTAGAGGAGCGTGCTCCAAGCCCGGCGTCGCCTTAGGTAAGGACGAAGCTAATGGCCTTGTGCTATGTGTGACATGGATGTGTTGAATGTTGTGTATGCCATGCTATGCCATGTATTATATAATTTGTGGATAACTTGTCTTATGTGTAGCGCAGCTTGGAGATTGAGGTATGTTGTATGTGCTTCCGTGACATGAGCATGACCTTTATATGTATGATGTTTATGATGTAATATGTTATGGTTCACTAGGACGTGCATGTTAGGATAAATGGTAATATGAGTTGGGAACCATCATGGGAGTCTTGAAATTTGTATGGTGGGATTAGGGTTTGTATGTGGGCATAAACATTCGTATGGTGGTACTAATGATTGCATAGTGGTATTAATGACTTATGGTGGTATTCGGGTTTGTATGGTGGTATTTATGATTTTATGGAGGTATTAATGTTTGTACGGTGGTATTTATGATTTTATAGAGGTATTAATGTTGTATGGTGGTATTAGGGTTTGTATGGTGGTGTTTATGATTTTATGGAGGTATTAATGTTGTATGGTGGTATTTGTGATTTTATGGAGGTATTAATGTTGTATGGCGGTATTTGTGATTTTTATGGGGGTATTAATGTTGTATGGTGGTATTAGGGTTTGCATGGTGGTATTAGGGTTCATATGGGGGTATTGATGATTGCATAGTGGTATTAATGGTTTATGGTGGTATTAGGGTTTGTATGGTGGTATAGATGTTTGTATGGTGGTATTAGGGTTTGCATGGTGGTGTTATGGTTTGTATGGTGGTATTAATGATTGCATAGTGATATTAATGGCTTATGGTGGTATTAGGGTTTGCTTGGTGGTGTTATGATTTGCATGGTGGTATTAATGTTGGTATGGTGGCCTTAGGGTTGCGTGGTGGAGTTAGGGTTTTGCATGGGAGTTAACGATTGTACGGGATTAGGGTTTGGAGTGATTAACCCTGGGGTGTTGTGATTAAGTAGGGTTGGAGTAACAAATCGTGGTTATTGAGGACAATTAAGGTTTGGGATGGCTAAGTATGGTGGTTATGGTAAAATAAGGATAAGAGTGGCTAACCACGGCTGGTGTGGACAACTAGGGTTGGTTAGGGCTGCTTAGAGTTGTTCGGTGTTATCATGTGTATCTATTGATTGAAGGGTAGTTACGTATGTGGGATTTTATTTGTTGTGATGAGTACAATATAAAAAGAATGATTTATGCATGTTAAGGGTGATGTGTGATTTAATAAGACACCGATAAGACATTAATCACGTAAAGCGAAAGATGTTGAGCCGAGCCTGTGATCCGGTCCACCGGCTATAATAGTGGATCAGAGGCGTTTTGCCCTGTGCGTTTATTTTCGATCCACCGGCTATAATAGTGGATCGGAGGCGTTTTGTCCTGTGCGATATCTTCCGGTCCACCGGCTATAATAGTGGGGGATCTCGTGCTCGACAAACCAAACGAATAAGTTAACCCATGGGAAAGATACTAAGTACTTAAAGCGAAACACCATGTGAGTCGGGGCTGTGATCCGGTCCACCGGCTATAATAGTGGATCAGAGGCGTTCTGCCCTGTGCGATATCTTCCGGTCCACCGGCTATAATAGTGGGGCTCCCGCGCTCACATGGATTAATGAAGAATGCTTTGAATGAAAATGAATGAAGTAATCCATGGGAAAATACTAAGTACTTACAGTGAAACACCATGTGAGTCGGGGCTGTGATCCGGTCCACCGGCTATAATAGTGGATCAGAGGCGTTTTGCCCTGTGCGTTTATTTTCCGGTCCACCGGCTATAATAGTGGATCAGAGGCTTTCTGCCCTATGCGTATATCTTCCGGTCCACCGGCTATAATAGTGGGGCTCCCGCGCTCACATGGGTTATTGAAGAAATGTGTGGAAATGGACTTATTATCATCAATGAGAATAAAGATTAAGTCACCAAAAAGTGTTTAGACCTTATCTTCGCATGTTGTCTACATGATTGTGTTATACGTGCTATGTGGTATGACTGTATGCTTGGCCTTAGCGCACCTGTGCCCTTACTCAGTATTGGACCCGTATTGATACTACATTGATTGAATGGGTCCTGTGATGATCCACCAATGGTGGGGAGCAGACCTCCTATGTAGGTTTGATCGGTTACAAATTGTGGGGTGGAAGGCTTGGCTTAAGTGAGTAGGCGATCCGGATATTGGTCCCTTGGGATCTGTTTTATTGGCTATATTTTGTACTACGCTTCTTGTTTCGAAACCGTACTCTAAGTTGTATTCCTAAACGATATTTTAACTGTTGTTGACTTGTGGTTTTCGTGAATGGTCTATGTTAACTATGGACCTATGTTTTGATGACTCTTACTTAAGGATTGTTTAGTTTAGCCTTAGCACTTAGTATCGGAACGGTAGGAGTGAACCGGTCTGGTACTAAGTGTGGCGGTAATACCCTCAAGTTTATGGTTTTAATTCTTTCGCTTCCGCTAAAACCTTTGACTTAAATGAAATTTTTCAGTAGTAAATTTGGGGGTGTTACATGTACCCTCGCGACCGTTCCACCGGCTATAATAGTGGGGGATTCCGTGCTCAACAAACCAAATGTAAAAGTGATAAGACATGGGAAAAATACTAATATTTATAATGGAACACCTTGTGAGTCGGGGCCAGACCGGTCCACTGGCAAATAATAGTGGCAGGGTATATTACCCTCGTGACCGGTCCACCGGCTATAATAGTGGCAAGGCATGGCCCTCATGACCGTTCCACTGGCTATAATAGTGGGGCTCCCGCACTCACAGGGATTGATAAAGACTATGGTGTGAATCGATTATAATTATCAAAGATATAATGAGAAAGTTATCTGATTCATGACCAACATTGTTCATCTGTGTTATTTTTTATTATTTACGAGCTATGTCTGCTATGTAATGTATCTCTGTGTATGTGGGCCTTAGTGTGTCTGTTACCTTACTCAGTACGTAGCGTACTGGTCATCCGTTTCATGGGTGCTGCTCATTCCCACGAGTAGAAGACCGTCTGAGTTTTACAGGTAGGGGGCGATGTCTTTGATGCCTACGGGGCTGAAAGTTTCTGGACCCAGCTTGGGGGTCGAGAGTGACGTGGACGGAGAGCATCCTCCGTCTTGTTTCTTTGTATTATCGTATTTTGTTTTATTCCGCTGTATTATGTCCTCTAACATTTGGTCCTTTTAAACTATACTTCGGATTGTAAATTTCAACTTTCGTACTCTGATTCCATATAACTTATGCTTTATTAGTGACTTGTATTTGATGTTATTCTTATTTAGCCTTAGCACTTAGTATCGGGTCGGTAGGAGTAAATCGATCTGGTACTAAGCGTGGCGGTAATGCCTCCGAATTTACATTTTCATATGTTTGCTTCCGCTAAACTCCTTTAAAGTAAACGAAATTTTTCAGTAGCAAATTTGGGAGTGTTACAATAAAGGCCCACCAGCAAATACCAAAACAATCATGAGCTAAACCACGTCTTTAGGGTAGCGACCTCTAAAGCTCTACCCTTCCAGATCTCGAGGTCTTTCAATTTAAGTATTAATGTATTTATTTATGTGATTACGAAAAGCACAACAATCAAATATTTATTCACTTTAAATTATTTTGATATCATTAAGTATTTCTTATTCAAACAATTATTTAGG
The DNA here is from genome assembly GCA_030549775.1 of Tamarix chinensis. Classification (NCBI taxonomy): domain Eukaryota; kingdom Viridiplantae; phylum Streptophyta; class Magnoliopsida; order Caryophyllales; family Tamaricaceae; genus Tamarix; species Tamarix chinensis. The sequence goes on from CM060177.1 coordinate 75,506,207, forward strand.
ATAACACAGAGAAATCATTAAGGCCATCATAACCTCATCTAATTCTGATTTAGGATTCGTCCTCGTGATACTCACTAAATACCATTATCTTACTATTTAGTATTACTTAAATCATATCACAAAACTTCGTTATCCCATCAACATATTAGGTATAAATTACCTATTTACCCCTTTCTTGTATAATTATTAAGCTATCCCTTCATTACTTGCCAATTTACCATATTACCTTTCATGTTGCATAATTGCCAAATTACCCCATACTCGGTTTAGGTTACCAAGTTATCTCCCATACTTATTAGGTCACAAATCACCCTTCATAGTCGTTAAACTTATCATATTTCCATTTGGTGGGTTAGATTACCAATTTGCCCTTCTCCTTTTTTATAATTACCACATTGCCCTTTTGTTGGTCAAATTACTAAATTGCCCTTCTTTATTACCATTATTACCAAATTACCCTTATCTATTATCATAATTACCAAATTACCCTTCTCCATTATCATAATTATCAAATTACCCTTTAGTTGGTTAAATTACCAAATTGTCCTTCTTTATTATCATACCCTTTAATTGGTTAAATTACCAAATTGCCTTTTTCCATTTTCATACTTACCAAATTACCCTTCTTTGTTATCATAATTACCAATTTATCTTTTGGTTGGTTAAATTACCAAATTGCCCTTCTCTATTATCATAATTACCATTTATCCTTTAATTGGTTAAATTACCAAATTGCCCTTCTCTATTATCATAATTACCTAATTGCCCTTCTATTATTTTAATTACCAAATTACCCTTTAATTGGTTAAATTACCAAATAGTCCTTCTCTATTATCATAATTAACAAATTGCCCTTATATTATTATAATTACCAATTTACCCTTCTTCATTATTATAAATACCAAATTACCCTTCTCCATCATTATAATTACCAAATTACCCTTCTCCATTATTATAATTACCAAATTACCCTTCTCCGTTATCATAATTATTAAACTACCATTTAGTTGGTTAATTTACCAAATTATCCTTCTCCATTATTATAATTACTATATTTCCCCTCTCCATGATTAAAATTACCATAATAACCCTTTTACTTCCAAATTACCATTTTACCCTTTACTTCCAAAGTTATTATTTTACCCTTTACTTTTAAAATTACCATAATACCCTTAACTTAGAAAATTACCATTTTACCCTTTATTACACCACTTTTATTAATTTACCATCATTACATAAAATACTAATATTTATGCTCCATTCTCATCATCTAACTCCACCACTATTATATTTCAACCCAATACTCATTAGCACCCACACATAGTAAGCCACATTCATGCACAAAACATATTCTTAAAATACCCCTAGGGCTCACAGTAATGTTATTCATGCATTAATGGTCACAATAAAATAACACATCATGGATAAGTGCTTAACATTTTTCATTAATAACCAAACTCTTTCCTTAAGCAATAATTCCACACAGCATATAAAGTATCATGCTTTCCTTTTTATCAATCAATATAAGCAACTACGTATAATATATTAAACAATATGTATATCATACAAAATAACATTTTAAATCCCTAATATGCTAGCATACACTTATCCATGTATTTAAGTGGGGTTTAATGATTACCTTGATTCCCATAAAAATCGAACCTTACCGGTATCCTAGTTAAAGATTCAAGCTTTAAATACCAAAATCAACACCTAAAAATAATATCAATATTTATCACATTAGAAATAAGAAAACCAAAAGCTTAAGACTCTATAAAACTTAATTAATGAACTATTTAAATTAAATATTATTATACCTTAAAATTATTAACCAAAATAAACCAAGAATGCATCAACTCATACTACTCATGCAGCATGAGCTGCATGTAAACAAATGAGTGAGAGGGTCAAAAATGGCATGAAAGTGGGAGGGGAGCCAATTTCGGGTTAGGGTTTTGGGGCTAGGAAAGAGGGCAAGTGGGGAGAGGATTTAGGGCAAGGGAAGGGTGTAGGAGTGAAGAGGGGGTGTAGGTGGTGGTCGGGGATAGGTTGATGGTGGCGAGGCTACGAAGTGGGCTATAAGAGTGGACGAGGCTGAGAAGGAAGGAAAATGGAGGATGAAAATGAAGGGGTGAGGGGGTTTTCTTTGGTAAAAGAAGGTGTGGAGGTGGTAGAGGAGGTTGTAGGGATTGGCATGGTGGCTCGGGTAGTGGTAGAGGTAGCGGGATGGCGGTGGATGGAGGGGTTGCAAGGAGGTTGCCGAGAAGGGAGAAAAATGAGAAAAAAAGAAGAGGGGAGGAAGAAGGTGGGTTGCAGGGTGCTCGAGGGGTGATGTAGTGGTTCAGAGCTGAGGTAGAGGGTGTTGGGGAGAAGAAAAAGGAGAGGAAGAGAAAGGGGCAAGTGGTCAGTCGGTGGTAGCGTGTAGGGTGGCACAGAGGTGGTAGGGTGGCAGGGAGAGGGAAGGAAAGAAGAGGAAAGGGAGGCCATGCATGATGGGGGTGCATGGCTGGTTTGGTCCAAAATGGTGGAAAAAGGGGCGGGGGGAGAGAGAGAGGGTTGCAGTGGTGGTAGTTGCACATGATTGGGGTGGCAAGCGTGGCATCGCAATTGGTGTGTGGTCGGGGCACGAGCTAGAAGAAGGTAGAAAGGGAGAGGAAGGGCAGCAGTAACAGGTCAGTCGGGGTAAAAAAAGGAACTAGGCTGGCCTGGGTAGGAGAGAAAGGAAGGAAAGAAAAGAGGGGAGGCTGGGTTGGGCTCGTGCGAGGGGAAGGATAGAGGGAAGGAAAGAAGGAGGCGGCCAGCGTGGGAGAGGAAGGAAGGAAGGGAGAGGGGGAGATGGGCCAGCAGCCTAGGCGTGTAGGGGATGGGAAGGTAGGCCGGCCTGGCGGCTCGAAGGAGGAAAACAGAAGAAGAAAGAAAGGAGGAAAAAGGAGAAACAAAAGAAAAAGGAAAAATATGGGAAATTAAAATAATTTAATTTATAAACTAATAGAATGTACTATTTTAGGAAATAAATTTATTTAATAATCTAATTTAATATAATTAAATATATGGGTTTAAAAATGATAATTTTAGTAAAATATTAGTTTGAAAAATTATTTAAATAAAAATAGTACAATAAAATAATAAAATATTTATTTTAATTTATTAAATATTCTTATCTAAATTTATATACTAAAAAATTTATAAAATAATTTAATTAAATAAATTTAAAAGCTAATTTATTCCACATAAAAGTTATTTATTAAATTATAGGTATTTAAAATTTTGGGGGATTACTGTAACACCCCAAAATTCACTATTTTTTTTGAAAAGCGGAAGCAATTAAAATAGAAAGACTTAAAACCTGTGAATTTTGGGAATGTTACCGCCACACTTAGTACCAGACCGGTTCTCTCAAACCGTTCCAGTACCAAGTGCTAAGGCTAAAGAAAAGATTTACGTTAAACTCAAATTAACAATTCATAAAAGAATTCGAAAGATCATACAACAAAATCAGAGTACGAGAAATTAAGAGTTAATTACAATACCCTTGAAGTTTCAAATAACACTTGTAACTTCTAAATAGAAATAAATTTAAACAAGATAAAACCCGATGGGTCAAATTGCGGATTGCCTACTCACTCAAGTCAGGCCTGCCACCCCAAAACAATCTCTGATCTTAAACCTGCACAAGAGGTCTGCTCCCCACCATCAGTGGATCATCACAGGACCCATCAACCAAGGTAGTATCAGTACGGGTCCAGTACTGAGTAAGGTGACTTGATCACTAAGGCCAACACACAAATACATAAATCATGCAGAACATAGAAGGGCATAATTACCAACACAATGACATAATGTGCTTACGACCATCCAAGTAGGAGTACAAGGCCCGATTGTAGACTAGATTAATTTTTAAATTAATCTCTGATCAGAATTCATTTCACACCATACTTTTTATCAAGTCCATACGAGTACGGGAACCCCACTATTTTGCTGGTGGATCGGTCTCCAGGGCACTCTGGCTCCTGGCCACTATTATAGCCGGTGGATCGGTCACTTAGGGTACATGCCCTACCATTATTATATGCCGGTGGATCGGTCTGGCCCCTTCTCGCACGGTGTTCCACTGTAAGTAGATAATGTCTTCCCACTTATTATCAACATGTATAGTTTGGTTCGTTGAGCTCGGGATCCCCCACTATTTTAGCCGGTGGATCGGTCACTAGGGTAACATACCCTACCACTATTAAGTCGGTGGATCGATCTCCAGGTTACCGCAGTACCTGGCCACTATTATGCCGGTGGATCGGTCTGGGCCCGGCTCAACATCTTTCACTTTACGTGATTAATATCTTAAGTATCTTATTCAAAGACTTTTACCCTAGACATGCATAAATCTTCACACATCATAATTACACTTTAATCACCATATACACATGATAACACAAAAAACCCTAATCAGCCACCATATACCTCAATTAACCACCACAAACCACAATTCAGTCTCCTCCGTACCCTTAATTTGCCCCACGTGCTATTTTTTTTATCCCAAGTGCTCAAACACCCAAACAACACTTACATTACATTCCTTACATCCCAAATTATCTTTCCATTTGTAAATTTAATACCCATGCAGACATTAATCTCCCCATGCAAACCTTTAAACCTTTTTCATACAGACCCTAAAATTCCACGTGAAACTCTAAATTCAATCATGCAAACCCTAATACCACCATACAAACCTTAATATCATCATACAAACCCTAATACCAACATACATCCATTAATACCACCAAGTAAACCCTAGATTCCATCATACAAAACCTTAAATTCAAACCATATAAGACCCAAAGATTTGTCCATACCAACACTAAATTCAAACCATAAAGATTCTTCCATGCCAAACCCTAAATTCAAACCATAAATATTCTTCCACATAAAATCATAATTTAGAATCTCCCAAGGAAAACCATAAATTGAATTCCCCCAAGCAAATCATAAATTAGATTCTCCTATATAATATCATAAATTACATTTTCCCAAATAACATAAAAAAATTAGATTCTCCCAAACAACCATAAATTCGATTATTCCATATAACCTCATAAATTACCTTCTCCCAATTAACATCCTAATTTAAATTCTCCCAAATAAACCATAAATTCGAATCTCCCATATAACATCATAAATTACCGTCTCCCAAATAACATCCTAAATTAGATTCTCCCAAACAAACCATAAATTTTGCTCTTCCACACATAAAATCATACATTAGATTATTCCTTATAAAACTATAAAATTAGGTTAACTCACTTCCCTTAATCAAATTCTTTCCCCATCCTCCTTTTTCATCCTTCCTCTCACACAAACCACATCGGCTTCCTTACATACACAACACATATCATCATACATAATTAATACACATACCATGCACAACATACTTCAACTCCAAGTCATACCACATATAAAATATTTAATTATAATAAACATTAGATACATAACATGCGAAACACATAATACACATAAGCACATAAAATGCCTTAGCACTCCTTACCTAAAACGTCACCGGTCTTGGAGCACACTCCTACGCCTCCTTAGGGTTTTGACTGGTTTTACCTATTATGAGAGGAAAGCTAAAATTAGACTCTCTCCTATCAAAATAATATTAAACACTAATTCAATATAAGAATAGTTTTTTTTTGATAAAATAATAATAACAAAAATACCAAAATAATATCAATATTAATATTAATAAGAATAATAAAATAGTAGAAATAATAATAAAAAGGCATTACTCAAATATAAAGTGAAATAAGGGGTTCGGACCCTTTACCAAAATAATACTAAAAAGATTATTTGTAAAATAAATAACCCAATTCAGAAATAATAATAATAATAATAATAATAATAATAATAATAATACTAATAATAATAATAATAATAATAATGATGATGATAATGATAATAATAGTAATATTATTAACAACACTAATGTTAAAATATTTATATTAATAATAATAAATAAGAATAATGGAAATTCGAAATAGAAAATAATAATAATAATTATTATACTTATAACATTTTAATATTAATAATAGTAAATATAGAAATAATAAGAAGAATAATAATAAAATCGAATTAAAATTTATTAGGCTTCAGCCATCAACATAAATAATAATAAAATATTAATACTAATAATAATAATGATGATGCATATTAAAATATAAATATTAAGAATAATAATAATAGTATTTATATGTAAATAATGGAAATAAAATAATTTAAGGGTTATAAAAATAGGGAAAATAGCTGAGAGGGTCTAGGGTTCAACCAAATGTTGGTGGGGATAGGCGGCACCGGCGGCGGAGCACGGCGGTGGCGGCGGTGGCCGGAAAAAGAGAGGAAAGAAGGGAAAGTTGCATGTTGGGAATAAGATAGGAAGAATGGAGTTGGAAGTTGGGCTGTTTAAGAATGCCCAGAGGGAGAGGGACAGAATGAAGGTGGCGGCACAACCAAAGGTGGTGGCGCACGGCGGTGGCAGTGGTGGCCGAATGGAGGAGAAGAAGGAAGAGAGAGGAGGAGAGGGAGAAAAAGGAAACTAAAGGTATGGGAAGGTAGGGCAGGGTCTGAAGCACAGTTTGGGAGGTGAAAGAAGCGGCCTTAGTGGAGGAGGAGGTGGCTAATGGCGGCGCGAAGGGTGGCGGGGCAGAAAACAGGGTTGATCGGGAAGGGAACTTCGCACAGCTAGGGCGGCTTGTGCAGGAAGAATCGAAGGGCGAGATAGATTTTGTTAGATAGAGGGCGGTGCAAGGATGACACGAGTGGCCAGAAATGGCGGCGAAGTTGGCCGGAGGCGGCGGAAGAAACGTCTAAAGGATAGGCGATGGCAAGGTCGGGATTCTGGGTTATGAAAACAAAATTCTCGATACAGGTTATTATGGGGGATATTTATAGGCTTTAGAAGGGAGGATAGGGTTATGTGGGCCGGCTAGTAGCTAGGGAAGGTAGGGTTCCGGTCGCCGGAGGCGACGTTGGCCGGTGCGTTTATTTTTCGGGGGAAGGGGTGGTGCGTAGGAGAGAGAGAGAGAGGAAAATTGCGCGATAAAAGGGAGAGTTGACAGGGTTTATACAGTCGCCGAATCAAGGGAAAGAGAAAGGAAGGAGATCGGCCGGTCAAAACGGCAAGATCGCCGGCGAAAAACCAGGCAATGGCGGCGGCGAGTTGCAGTCGGTGGCGTCGGGCTGGTGCGATGAAGAAGAACAAAGGAAAGGCTGGACCAGACGGTCCAGGGAAGAAAGAAACGAAAAGGAAAGGGAGGCAGACCGGGCGGTCGGCACGGGGGAGGAATTAATTTAAATGAAGTGACACGTTTCGAGGGAAGAACACATTAAAACGCAGCGTGGAAGAGGCGAGGAGGAAGGACGCCCGTCGCGCGGCTGGGTTGGGCCGAAGGAGAAGAAGAGGAAGACTGGGCCGCCGGCTGGCCCAGTTCGGGGAGAAGAAGGAAAAGAAAAAGAAAAGAAGAAGAAAAAGAAAAAGAAAAGGAAAAAGGAAAAAGGGATAAATAAAAATAGTGGGTTGGCTCAATTAAATTAATTAGAATATTTGGGATATTTAAAAATGATAATATTTAAATAAAATAATATTTAAATCCTTTTTTAGGCTAAATTAGGATTTTTTTAAAAAGATTTTCCATAAATTCCTTTTTAATTAGCAAAACATCGTGATTTTCTCTAATTAAATTATTTGTAAAATTAATATTAATTTAAAACTATTTTCTCCTTCTTATTTTAAATAAAATAATTTATTTAATAAATTTTCAAAATAAAATGCTTAATTAGCTAAAATACCCAAATTCTTTTCTAATAAAAATACTTATAAATTTCATCTTGATTTGCCCTAATTAATTCAATTTAAATATAATTTATTTAAATAATTCTTATAATAAATATTCTTTAAATGTAGTTTATAAAATTATAAATTTTCGTGGCTTTTCAATTACAACCTCCCAAACCACTCCCTGTGCCACCCTCCATCGAAATACACCACCCACCACCCTCGATTCTCCCTCCCCGAGCCGCGTTGGCCGTGTAAAGTTGGCTATTTGACCAACCTCATCTCACCCACAGTTGCCACTCGTGTCATCGTCCGCCACCATTCCCACTGCAACCACCACTTCCTCTACCCCCAAAACCACTAGCAGAGCCTCCTCTACCTCCCCTACCTTCCTTTTCCCCTGCCTCCCTCTCCTTCTCCCTTCGTCCCTCTCCACCACCTTTAGTCACCATACTTGCCGTCGCCTACGCCACCCCTTTGACTGCACCACCATCCCTATTCCAACCCTCTCAACCTAGGGCATCCACCACCACCTCAATCACCCTCTCATTCCCCCTCTTCTATCCTAAGTAGCCACCTTCCCCCCTCTTCTCCCACCACCGCCGCCTTCGTCGCTGCTGCCGACGGTGCCACTTGGTCACCACTAGTCCTAGGTGGCACCCTAACCCCTTAAACCATATTTATACAAATGTTATCTTTTTTCATTAGTGATTATACTACTACTACTACTACTATTACTACTACTACTACTATTATATCATTATTATTATTATTAAATATAGCCTCGAAATATTAATTCTATTATTTTTGTGAAGGGTCAAAACCCTATTTTTATTATTATTACAATTATTATTATTATTATTATTATTATTATTATTATTATTATTATTAATGCTAACTTTAGCATATCATCTTTTTTATTATTGGTGTAAATACTCAAACCCTATTATTATTATTATTTACCATTTGACTATTATTATTATTATTAGTATTATTAGTATTATTCTTGATACTTTTACTATTATTATTACTGTTATTACTATTATTATTAGTATCACTATCACTATTTTTATTCTTGGCCATATTATCACTAAAGTTACCAATATTATGATTATTAGGACCCTTACTATATTATTCTTAAGATTTGAACTATTATTAATATCATCATCATCATCATCATCATTATTATTATTACTGCTGCTGCTACTACTACTACTTTGCTAATATTATTAATATTACCTATACCACTAATATTACTATCACTACTAGTATTATTATTATTAGTATAATTTTTTGTCATTACTTTAGTATTACTAACATCATTATTATTTTTAATAAGATTTGGGTAGTTATTAGTATTATCACTACAACTATTATTATTATTATTATTATTATTATTATTATTATTATTATTATTATTATTATTAAGCTATTATCTTCAATAATATAAATATTGCTATAAGTATTCTAACATGAACCTATGTACCTCCTAAGACCCATTTTGACTAGTAATAACATAATTAGCTACGTTAAGAATAATAATCCTAGTTTTACTTATAAAACTACTATTAATATTAGTAACCCTAATATTAGGCTATGATAAGAGTAAGGTAGGAAATAATGATAATTTTGGTAAGAGGGAAGTTAACTCTTAGTTTTTTCCTCTTATAGGTGAATCAAGTCAAAACCCTAAGGAGGTATAGGAGCATTCTATAAGACTAGTGTCATGTTAGGTAAGGATGTAGCTAAGACCAACTATATGTGTGTTATGTGCCTTGTATGTCATGTGCTCGCTATGGTATCTTATGATTATTATGACTATTTTACGTGTAGCATAGCTTGGAGTTGAGCTATACTTATGTGGCTTTCTTATGGCATGTGTATAATACATATGTGTTGTGCTTATGATGTTATATGATATGACCCTCTAGGAAATTCATGCTAGGATGTTTAATATATTTATGTGGGGTGAAAGGATGAAGAGGGAACAAGGGGAAGTGAGTTGACAAAAGGGATGTGAGGTTGACCTAGTTGTCTTATGATTCATGAGGGGGCAAATAAAGGGTAATATGGATGAAATATATGAGTGGGATGATAGGAGTTGCATGGGAATTTCTAGGGTTTGCATGGAATGAAAGGAGTTGTATGGGAATTTCTAGGGTTTGTATGTAATGAAAGGAGTTATATGGGAATTTCTAGGGTTTACATGGAATGAAAAGAGTTGCACGGGAATTGCTAGGGTTTGAATGGGATGAGAGGACTTGCATGGGAATTTCTAGGGTAAGCATGGTATGAAATGAGTATTGATAAGAGATTTAAAGAATCAGCTTATCCAGACTATAGCTCGGCCTTCATTACTTGTATTATTTGTATACTGTCTATATGATCATGCTTGTATTATATGTCTTTGTGTGTTAGCCTTAGATGCATGGTTACCTTGCTCAATACGTAATATACTGACCACCTATTTCATGGGTGTTACTCATTCCCACGAGTAGAATGCCCTTCTGAATTAGTGCAGGTGGGAGATGTCATCTTCAATGCTTATGAGGTATTGAGAGGGGCTGAGAGTTGAGCTTGGACATGGCCTAGGGACTGATAGTGACTTGGATGGATTTTATTTTTCCATTTATTTACCTTGTATCAGTTTACTCTAGTTATGTTTTATCATATTTTACCTTTTGTCCCTTGGGAACTTTAACTATGCACTATTTTGGACTGTAAACTCTTTTTACGTGCTCTCTAATTTTTGTATTATGAACTTTTCAGTTCTTCTATGAATTCTTGTTTTAAGTTTGATTAATGGTTGACGATAATTTTTCTTAGCCTTGTGGTTAGTACGAGACTAGCCGAGGGTCGGCTTTGTACGGATCACGGTGGTTATATCCCTAAAGTTCACAGTTTTTTTCTTACTTCTGCTATATCCTTAAATAAAACGAAATTTTTTAGTAGTGAATTTTGGGGTTGTTATAAAGGGAATCTTGGTAATTTAATAAAGTGGAAGGATAAAATGGTAATTTGGTATACAGGAAGGGTATTTTGGTAATTTATAGAAAGGGGCAAAATGGTATATATATAATCATGAAGAAGGGCAATTTGGTAATTTAACCAACTCAAAGGGGGTAATTTAGTAATTATAATAATGAAGAATAACAATTTGGTGATCTAACTAACCAAATGGGAAATCTGATAAGTGTAACAAGTATGAAAGGTCATTTAGTGACTTAATAAGCCTAAAGGGGTAATTTGGTAATTTAGATAAATATAAAGGGTAATATGGTAATTTAACTCACTAGAAAGGTAAATTAGTAACTTAACAAGTATGAGGGGTGAAGTTGGTGATTAAATAAGGATGGAGGATAATTTGGTAATCCAACACAAGTAAGGGGTAATTTGGTAATTATATGACAAGCAAGGTGATATGGTAAATTAACAAATAAAAAGGGATGACTTAGTAATTTTTTAAGCAAGAGGTATTTTAGTAATTTGTAAAGATAATAGGGGTAAATCTGTAACTTGTATTTAACATATCAATGGATTAAATGAGTTTTATAACAAGACACAAGTAGCATTAAATAATAAGATATGGATATTTGATAAGTTAGTGAGTATCACAAGAACATGGCATAACCTAGGGTTGGATGGATAATTAAAGGGGTGATATGGTGTTATATCATAATTATACAAGGGGTGCCTAGTTTGTAAGTGTGCATGGAACTAGGTGTTGGATATGTTGAAGTATGTATTAGGGTTATTTGTGCCATGATCCTTCGATGTGAACTAACCAGACTCTAAGACCGTATTGTGATCATCATGTGATTATGGCATATGAAAAAATGGAAATGAATCCTAAATTGGAATTGGATGAGAGAAGGATGGATTTAGCGATTTCTTTAGATTATCATGGATAATTGTATGAATAAGGATTACTTAATGATACCATAAACAAATGGGAGTGAATAAGTATGTGGTTGTTGTACTTCTCGTGGTTACCTTAATTAAGTCACTAATAATTAAAGTGGAAGATCTCAAGATCGGGAATGGTGGCTCTTTAGGGGTAGCTACCCTAAAGACATAGTTTAGCCCACGATTATTCTAGTACTTGCTGGTATGCCTTAGTACCCAGCAATGCCCTACATCTTACTCTATCTAGCTCTACGAACCTATTTAGGGGGTATGCATACTTATGGATTAGGTGTCCTTGTCGTTAGGGTACTGTGTAGCTTTTATACACTAGTACAACCAGGGTACCTTTGTGTCCTTGGGTTGATGGTTAGCTTGTATACACTAGTATAACTGGTGTAACTTCACGTCTCCGAGTTCTTGATCTCCCCCTTGAGACAAATAAATGGAAATATTATGCTAATTAACAGGGAAAACACTAATCATGTAAATTGAAAGACAATTAAGCTGGGCCCAGATGGATTATATCATATGTACCAGTCCATAGGTTATAATAGTGATCCAAGAGCTCTTTGCCCTAGGATATGTACATGTGTACCAATCCACTAGTTATAATAGTGGCCTAGGAGTGTTTTGTCCTAGAAGATTGATCAGTGCATAATATAGCATATTTCATTTATCTAAGTGTGCTGTTTAGCTAATTTTTGTATCATTAAATATGAGTTGCATTATAATTTTGGACCTAGACTTATCATATTAAAATTTTATTAAATGGACTTAATTTGCATATATTATTACCTTATGTTCAAAAGAAATATATCTATATATTTATATATATATATATATATATATATATATATATATAGATATATACACACATGCGCAAAAGCCGGTTAGAAGCCACGAGACTTCCATTTACACGGCTAATGATACTGTTTTCAATTAATTTCAGCACCTCAACCAAACAAATTCAGCAGAATCAACGGGAAGGTAGCTACAAAAACGGAGGCGGTTCATGAGCTCGAGCGGAATAACAGCAGAATCAACAGATGCACACCTCTATATAAATCCCGATAACACAACCGAAGAGGGCAGCTAACAATTTATCGGAAGAAGCCGAAATTACTCCAACTTGCGAGCAATTGAACAAAGGAATTAGGGCAAGAAGGTGTGCGAATCGAAGAAGAACATAAGCCATTGGAGACGGGCTAGGTCGAAACCAGTGGAGGAAGAATCTGAAGCTTGACTCAACGGGTCGCAACGGGGATCAAGTAAACAGATTCTGATAAAAATTGAATGAGTTCCTCTTACTCGTATATCTTCTTGTATCTAGTTTCTTGAATTCGATTAACTTTCAAGTATTCAATTTTTTTTAGTTTAGTGTCTTCATGATTTCGAGTGTTTGAGATAAATATTTCAGGTAAATGTTTAACCCACCAGTTAGATTTGGTATTTATGAATTGCTCGAAATAATTTATTTATGATTCGTATATATGGATGAAGCTGAAGATGTTTTTGCTTTGTTCGATTATGAGTCAGCTGTTGCCGTTGAATTTTAGTCCGTAATTGCTATTAGATCAACGAGATTGGCAGCAACTAATTTAGGTTTGGTCGGTCGCACGACTAACTCTAAATTAGAGTAATGCATAATCTAGGGAAGTTCTATTCTTGGTGACTTGAATAGATTTTCATAGGGTTAATTACGTTTTCCGCAGGATTATTTGATGAGAAATTAAAATCGAGCTGGTTCGGTTTTAATTAGTAAAGGAGAACAGGGAGAAGATAGATATTATATTCTCTACAATTAACTTGCCAGATTGATTTTGTGGGAAGATAACTAAACTAATAGTTGAATTTGTGTGCGCAAATCTAATTGTTGCTCATCTGTAACTATTTAGATTAGTTTATTGCATCTAGCATAGTTAAATTTAGATTTAATTATGTCCCCATTATGCCCCCCCCAAACGTAATCAAGTCGAGACTTTTTAGCATAAATAGAATTTAATCAATAATTCTCGACATTTACTCCTTATTTAAGTTAAGATAATTTTATAAATAATACGCACTTTCTTTTGTCTTAGTTAGTAGCAGGTTAAGACAGAGTAATCACAATGATCATGAAGCTTGATTTAAAAATATAAAAAATTAAATTCTTCCCGTGGGATCGACTCTTACTCACCCTATGCTAATTGTTTAAAATATATTTCGGTGAAAAAAGGATTTAATTTATAGTGCTTAACGACCACTATCAAATTTTGGCGCCGTTGCCGGGGAGAGTGTTAATTTTTTTTTTTTTTTTTTTTTATCTCTATGATCATGATTCATGTACATGAACTTCTATTTACTTATTGCATGTGATTTATTCTTATATAGCTTGCCATTGATTTCTCTTTCTCAGTTTTAATTATAAAATACAAAAATTCAGAATTCTGACTTTTTCATTTTTCTTCTCAGTTTTGTATGCAGCTGCGTAGTGGTAGAGTAATTGGAGAAATCATAGAAGGAAGCCTGAGATTCTTATTTGAGGAAATAGACATTCAAAACCACCAAAGTAAGGAGATGGCCACATTGAAGCAACTTTCTCAGCCAAACGTGGAAGACCAACCCCTCTGTATTGTTTTTCCTAACTTAGATAGACCTCTGAAACTTAATTCTGGTTTTTTAAATATGCTTCCTAAATTTTATGGACGTGTAGGAGAAGACCCTCATAGGCATTTAAAAGAATTTTTGGTCGTTTGTTCTACTATGAGACCTGATGGTATAGAGGAAGAACAAGTTAAATTAAGAGCTTTTCCTTTCTCTTTGCATGATTTAGCTAAGGATTGGTTATATTATCTGCCTGCTAGGAGTATTAATACTTGGGCTCTGTTACAGCAAACTTTCCTTGAAAAATTTTTTCCTGCTAGTAGAATAGGGTCAATTAGGAAAGAAATATGTGGAATTAGGCAGAATTCAAATGAGTCATTATATGAATATTGGGAAAGATTTAAAAGACTATGTGCTAGTTGTCCTCAACATCAAATTAGTGAACAATTACTGATTCAATATTTTTATGAAGGTCTAATACCTCATGATAGGAGCATGATTGATGTAGCAAGTGGTGGTGCATTAGTTGATAAAACTCCAGATCAAGCTAAACTATTAATCTCTAATATGGCTGAAAACTCACAACAATTTGGAACCAGAAATGAAGTAGGTCAAACTAATAGAGTCAATGAAATTAATGTTCATGTCATTCAGGATCAGCTTAAGGAGAATGCTCAACAAGTTGCTCATTTAACTACCCTCATATCTAAACTTGTTGCAGGAGGTGCCTCCCAAGCTAGAGCTTGTGGAATTTGTACTGAATTAACCCACACTACTGATGCATGTCCTTCTTTACAGGTTCAGGATGTAAATGTTGTTGGTGGCTTTAATAACCAACCCTTTAGGAAATATGATCCATTTTCAAATACATATAATGAGGGGTGGAAAGATCACCCAAACCTTAGATATGGACCTAGAATAAACCCACCTTATTTTAATACCAATCAAAACAGTGCTAGGCCTCCTTTTGCATTAAACTTACCTCAAAACCAGAATTATAGTTCTACACTTGAGGATATGGTTAAACAATTAGCTAGTCAAATTGGACAGGTTCACACTAATGGTTCTGAGTATCAAAAGAAAACAGATGCACACCTTCAGCAATTAGATACTCAGATAGGACAAATTTGCACTAGTTTGGGTAACATAGAAACTCAGTTATCACGAAAGCTTCCTTCTCAACCCATCCCTAAACCGAAAGAAAATGCTAATGCCATAACACTTAGGAGTGGGAAGGAGTTGGAAGAGTCTAGGAAGAATAAGCATGAGATAGAGGAAGAAATAGAGGTAATCCCTAAGACAGAAAAAGAAAGTGAGAATAAAGAAAAGGATGACTCTGCAAATGGTTCTCCTGCTAATAGATTTAGAGATGTGCCTCCTTTTCCTTCAAGGTTAGCTAAATCGAAAAAACAGGAAGTTGATCAAGAAATTCTGGAGACTTTTAGAAAACTGGAAATTAATATTCCCCTCTTGGACGCCATCAAGCAAATTCCACGTTATGCCAAGTTTCTAAAGGAACTTTGCACAAATAAAAGACAATTTAAACAGAATGAAAAGGTGAGTATGGGGGAAAATATTTCTGCTGTAATCCAAAAAAAAATACCCCAGAAATGCAAAGATCCAGGTATGTTCACCATCCCTTGTAAGATAGGAAGCACTCATTTTGATAGGTGCATGCTAGATTTAGGTGCTTCAATAAATGTTATGCCTAAAACAATTTTTGATTCACTCAATCTTGGGCCTTTAAAAAAAACTGGTTTGGTAATTCAACTTGCTGATAGATCTAATGCGTATCCTGATGGTGTGCTAGAAGATGTCTTAGTGCAAGTTAATGAATTAGTATTCCCTGCTGATTTCTACATTTTAGACATGGGTGCTTCTTCTGATTCTTCTAAAGATGTGCCTTTACTATTGGGAAGACCTTTTATGAAAACTTCTAGAGCTAAAATTGATGTCCATGAGGGTAACTTAACCATGGAATTTGATGGGGAGATTATAAAGTTTAATATCTTTGATGCAATGAAATACCCTAGTGACATTTATTCCATATGCTCTATTGATTCTAATGATATGATTGATGAAATTGTGAAAGAAATTTTTGAGAATAATGTGCTTACACATGCTGAACTTGTTGAAGGGATGAATGAGGTTGAAAATATCTTATTGGCAAATGGTTCTTTAATTATGGATAAATTTGAAAGTTCTTCTCCTTCCCATCTACCTACTGCTGTTTCTAAACTACTCCCATCTATTGCGCAAGCACCTGAGTTGGAATTAAAGCCCCTGCCCTCTAATCTTAAATATGCTTATCTTGGTGAAGAAAATGCTCTACCAGTAATTATCTCAAATGTTTTAACCCCAACTCAAGAAGAAAAACTGCTGCAGATACTTAGGAAACACAAGGAAGCTATAGGATGGACCATAGCAGACATAAAAGGAATTAGCCCTACTGTGTGTATGCATAGAATCCTCTTAGAAGAAAAAGCAAAACCCATTAGAGAGGCTCAACGTAGGTTAAACCCGCCAATGATGGAAGTTGTGAAAAAGGAGATAATGAAATGGTTAGATGCAGGATTTATATACCCTATTTCCGATTCAAATTGGGTTAGCCCTATTCATGTAGTACCAAAAAAGAGTGGGATAACTGTAGTAGAAAATAATAAAGGTATACTTGTTCCAACTAGGGTGCAAAATGGGTGGAGAGTGTGTATTGACTACAGGAAATTAAATCAAGTGACTAGGAAAGATCACTTCCCATTACCCTTTATTGATCAAATGTTGGAAAAATTAGCAGGACAATCACACTTTTGTTTCTTAGATGGCTATTCAGGGTATACACAAATTGCCATAGCTCCTGAGGATCAGGAAAAAACCACTTTTACTTGCCCTTTTGGTACATTTGCCTTTAGGAGAATGCCTTTTGGACTTTGTAATGCCCCAGGTACTTTTCAAAGGTGCATGATGAGTATTTTTTCTGATTTTCTTGGGCATGAGATGGAAGTATTTATGGATGATTTTACAGTTTTTGGTAATTCATTTGATTTATGTCTCCAAAATCTTTCTCTCATTTTGCAACGCTGCATAGAAAGTAACCTTGTTTTAAATTATGAAAAATGCCATTTCATGGTAGAGCAAGGTGTAGTTTTAGGTCATGTGGTAAGTTCAAAAGGTTTGGAAGTTGATAAAGCAAAGACAGAGGTGATTAGTTCTATTGCATACCCAAATTGTGTTAGAGACATTAGATCATTTCTTGGGCATGCTGGTTTTTATCGACGTTTTATCAAGGATTTTTCAAAAATTGCATCACCCTTGTGTGCATTGTTAGCTAAAGACTCCATTTTTAATTTTGATGATAAGTGCAAAAAAGCTTTTGATGAATTGAAAGAGAGGTTAATTACTGCACCTGTTATTAGAGCCCCTGATTGGAGTTTACCTTTTGAAGTCATGTGTGATGCAAGTAATGGAGCAGTTGGGGCTGTTTTAGGTCAAAGAAAAGACAAAGAGCCTTATGTCATATATTATGCATCTAAGTCTTTGGATCATGCGCAGTGTAATTACACAGTAACTGAGAAGGAGATGTATGCTATTGTTTTTGCATTAGAAAAATTTCGATCATATCTTCTAGGAACCAAAGTCGTTGTTTTCTCTGATCATGCTGCACTTAAATATCTTTTGAAGAAAAGAGAGTCAAAGCCTAGGTTATTAAGATGGATGCTTTTATTACAGGAGTTTGATTTAGAAATCAGAGATAAAAAAGGTGCAGAAAACTTAGTAGCAGATCATCTTAGTCGTATATTACCTAGAGACGATTGGCCTATAATTTCAGAATTTTTTCCTGATGAACAGCTTTATTCATTGTTAAATGCTGATTTGCCTTGGTATGCTGACATTTGCAATTATTTAGTTACAAAGATTTTTCCAAATGATCTGACAAGAGCACAAAAGGATAAAATTAAGGCTGACTCTAAGTACTATGTTTGGGATGACCCTTATTTATGGAGATCATGCTCTGACCAGATTTTTCGCAGGTGTGTTCCAGAGATAGAACATCAGTCTATATTGAATTTTTGTCATTCATTAGAAAGTGGTGGACACTTTGGGCCAAAACGGACAGCACATAAGGTATTAGAATGTGGATTTTATTGGCCTACAGTATATCGAGATGCATATTTGTTTTGCAGGACATGTGAGCAGTGCCAAAGGATAGGAAATTTGTCCCGCAAACAAGAACTGCCTCAACATGGTATTCTAATTTGTGAAATTTTTGACATATGGGGTATTGATTACATGGGCCCTTTCCCTGTTTCTTTTGGTAATGTTTATATATTGCTTGCTGTTGATTATGTTTCAAAATGGATAGAGGCTGTAGCAGTAAAATTTGATGATGCGAAAACTGTGATTAAATTTCTTAAGAGTCACATTTTTAATAGATTTGGTGTACCAAAAGCTATTATAAGTGACCGAGGTACGCATTTTTGTAATAAAGATGTGGGAACTCTTTTGGAAAAATATCATGTAACCCACCGTGTTTCTACTGCCTATCATCCTCAAACTAATGGACAAGCAGAAGTGTCTAATAGGGAAATCAAATCTATTTTGGAAAAAATGGTAAATCCAAACCGAAAGGATTGGAGTACACGTTTAGATGATGCACTTTGGGCTTATAGGACCGCTTACAAAACCCCAATAGGCATGTCTCCCTACAGGTTAGTCTTTGGAAAAACTTGTCACCTTCCTGTTGAGTTAGAGCATAAATCATATTGGGCAGTGAAACAATGTAATTTAGATTATGAATTAGCTGGCAAAGAAAGGAAGCTACAGTTATCTGAACTAGAGGAATTAAGGTTGGAGGCGTATAATAATGCAAGGATTTATAAGGAGAAGACCAAAGCCTTTCACGACAAGAAGTTAGCTAGGAAAACATTTAATATTGGACAGAAAGTGCTGTTGTTTAATTCTAAGCTAAAGTTATTTCCTGGTAAACTTCAATCTAGATGGTTGGGCCCCTTTATTATTACTAATGTTTTTCCTTATGGTGCAGTGGAGATCAAAAGTTTACAGACTTCCAAGATTTTTAAGGTGAATGGACATAGACTAAAACCATTTTATGATCAGTTACAGGCCTCAGTGGTTGAAGAAATTTTGCTTAAAGAACCGTGAACGAGAAAGTACGTCGAGCCAACGACATAAACCAAAGGCGCTACTTGGGAGGCAACCCAAAAAGAATAAACAACCAGATTTGCATTCTTTCACTCTCATCACTTTATTATTATTTCCTTGATATTTTATTTCCATGTTTTTAGCAGATCATTTTAGTAAAATAAATGCTGCCCTTTCAACTGCATGATGGTGCTTTGATATAGATTTGTGCAATCACTGAATATATTAATTTCTGTTGCAATTAGGATATGGTTTCATTGCTGATTTATTGCTTATGGTCTCTGCTGAAATTAAGAGTATAAGATGCTATTGAAACAGGAACATACTATTATAAGATCTACCTTCTCACTCTACTTCATCTTAGATTTACATTGAGGACAATGTAAAGTTTAAGTGTGGGGGAGAGGAAAATTTCTGTCTGCGATAAATAGAGCAATAGATTTAATGATCATACATCATCCTTTTTGCCTGTTCTACCTGTTCACACTATTACTGTTTTAGGCCCGGGAGAAAGAGGAAAATGAAAATTTATGTCTGCAATATAAAAAAAAAAAATGCTGTTATTGGTTGGGCCTATATAGATATATTTAGGCTGCACAATGATGCTGGTTGTTTTCATGTGTTGAGCTCCTAATTTGAATAACCCTTATGCTAAAAAGTCTGTTTGTGTCATCTTTTGTAAGGTATTTCAAAAATAAGTTGACCTGCTCATAACCCTTTTTTGGATTTAACAAGTTGGTAGAAAAAAAAAGTAGCAGCAAACTTTAATCTAACAGTTTTAATTCTTTCTGAAACTAACTCAAAAAAAAAAAAAAAAAAAATTTAGGCTACATATGCTAGGAATTCTAAATCTCTAGCACACGGGCATCCGTAAATTTTAATATATGAGTGATCTCCTATAGTTCTTTTTAATGGCTCTTGATGTAAGGTACCGAGGGAGGACTTTGCTATTTTTAATCCACTTAATTAGTACTTAGACTTCCTTGGGGACTTTTGACTACTATTGGTTACTGGAGAAATATTTGATTCAAAAAAAAAAAAAAAAAAAAAAAAAACTTGAGGTACCAATGTGGGAAGCAAGGGGTGGATAAATTCCATTAAATCCTTGTACTAAATAGGATGGAGCATAAAATGCACCTGTTTGGTCGAAGCATGGCTCAAGAATAAAAAAAAAAAAAATTATAGCTAAGATATCACATACTCCTTTGAGACCAAAGTACAGTGGAAGGATGACCCATACACTTATAAATGTGTAGGAAGTTTGAGGAATCAACAAAAAGATTAAATTCAGTCCAATCAAGATGCCTTACATCTAGATGTCGAAGCATTTACAACGTCTAGATTGTTCATGTTTTAAGTTATAGCCAAGTGAGATGTGAACATTTGTGCATTTATTTCGATTTATTTTCCGCATTTGTATCATATTGATGAATCTTGCTAGTTTGCTAGAGCTAAAGAATCACTTGCATATGGAGTCACTAACACCACAAAATGTTTTCCATAACTTAATCTTTTAACTACTTAGATAAAAATGTTTTTAGTTTGCTGCTAAAATTTTCTACTAGGTTTGGTGTTTCCTTTAAGGGTAAGCAAAGATGCGATAGGAGTTCTACAAGATATCTAGTATATGTTTCATCTCAATTCTAAGTTTTATTTACTTTGATCGAGGACGACCAAAAGGCCTAAGTGTGGGGGAATTTGATCAGTGCATAATATAGCATATTTCATTTATCTAAGTGTGCTGTTTAGCTAATTTTTGTATCATTAAATATGAGTTGCATTATAATTTTGGACCTAGACTTATCATATTAAAATTTTATTAAATGGACTTAATTTGCATATATTATTACCTTATGTTCAAAAGAAATATATCTATATATTTATATATATATATATATATATATATAGATATATACACACACGCGCAAAAGCCGGTTAGAAGCCACGAGACTTCCATTTACACGGCTAATGATACTGTTTTCAATTAATTTCAGCACCTCAACCAAACAAATTCAGCAGAATCAACGGGAAGGTAGCTACAAAAACGGAGGCGGTTCATGAGCTCGAGCGGAATAACAGCAGAATCAACAGATGCACACCTCTATATAAATCCCGATAACACAACCGAAGAGGGCAGCTAACAATTTATCGGAAGAAGCCGAAATTACTCCAACTTGCGAGCAATTGAACAAAGGAATTAGGGCAAGAAGGTGTGCGAATCGAAGAAGAACATAAGCCATTGGAGACGGGCTAGGTCGAAACCAGTGGAGGAAGAATCTGAAGCTTGACTCAACGGGTCGCAACGGGGATCAAGTAAACAGATTCTGATAAAAATTGAATGAGTTCCTCTTACTCGTATATCTTCTTGTATCTAGTTTCTTGAATTCGATTAACTTTCAAGTATTCAATTTTTTTTAGTTTAGTGTCTTCATGATTTCGAGTGTTTGAGATAAATATTTCAGGTAAATGTTTAACCCACCAGTTAGATTTGGTATTTATGAATTGCTCGAAATAATTTATTTATGATTCGTATATATGGATGAAGCTGAAGATGTTTTTGCTTTGTTCGATTATGAGTCAGCTGTTGCCGTTGAATTTTAGTCCGTAATTGCTATTAGATCAACGAGATTGGCAGCAACTAATTTAGGTTTGGTCGGTCGCACGACTAACTCTAAATTAGAGTAATGCATAATCTAGGGAAGTTCTATTCTTGGTGACTTGAATAGATTTTCATAGGGTTAATTACGTTTTCCGCAGGATTATTTGATGAGAAATTAAAATCGAGCTGGTTCGGTTTTAATTAGTAAAGGAGAACAGGGAGAAGATAGATATTATATTCTCTACAATTAACTTGCCAGATTGATTTTGTGGGAAGATAACTAAACTAATAGTTGAATTTGTGTGCGCAAATCTAATTGTTGCTCATCTGTAACTATTTAGATTAGTTTATTGCATCTAGCATAGTTAAATTTAGATTTAATTATGTCCCCATTATGCCCCCCCCCCAAACGTAATCAAGTCGAGACTTTTTAGCATAAATAGAATTTAATCAATAATTCTCGACATTTACTCCTTATTTAAGTTAAGATAATTTTATAAATAATACGCACTTTCTTTTGTCTTAGTTAGTAGCAGGTTAAGACAGAGTAATCACAATGATCATGAAGCTTGATTTAAAAATATAAAAAATTAAATTCTTCCCGTGGGATCGACTCTTACTCACCCTATGCTAATTGTTTAAAATATATTTCGGTGAAAAAAGGATTTAATTTATAGTGCTTAACGACCACTATCAAAGATGTATATGTGTATTTTGATTCACCGACTATAATAGTTGAGGCCCCGAGCTCAATAAACAAAATCTTGGATGTGAATAAATCATAGAAAAATACTAATCACTTATAGTGGAACACCATGTGATTCAGGGCTAAACTGATCCGTAAGCAATAATAGTGGCTAGGAGCCTTCTATCCCAGAGACAGATCCACCGGTGAATAATAGTGGTCAAGTGTGTATTGGCCTGTATGTTTCTAATCCATTAGCTATAATAGTGGAGTTCCTGTACTCACATTGATATAATTCAAGAGATTATGATTGAATAATAATATTCATTAATGGCTTGAGACCAAAAGAGTACTATCATTATTAGGATCTATTGTTATAATATAAGTTCAGCCTTTGTGTGTGTCTCTCTTGATGAAATTGCTAAGTATGTGGATGTTGCATTGTACTTCTCTTGTTATATGTGCGGTTTTGAAGTATGTATTAGTCCCCATGTTATTATTTTGTACTGTGTATATATTATGTGTTGCATGCGGGCCTGCCTTTCAATTTAATTTAAAGGGTTACTCAGTACCATAGTACTAAAGGGTTCCATTCGTGGACCTCTGTCTACTCAATGGGTAGTATCCCTTACAAGTCCATTGTAGGTGCTTTTAAGAAGGCTTGGGTACGAGTGTAAGGATTATCCAGAAAATCCTTAGGGTATATATTCCTCCTTTTTATTTCCTTAGTAAATGATTTTACTCTTGTAACCACTAGTTGTGGGTTTTATATCTTTTGTAACGAACTTGATGTTCTACTCTGTTTTAAATTTAATTTGTATAAATTGTAGTCTATTTATTTTTAGCCTTAGCACTTGGTACCAAAATGATAGGAGGAAACCGGTCTGGAACTAAGTGTGGTTACTATGAGTGCAACATCTAAAAATATAAATAAAGGGATACCATAGATTTAAGAGTCCAAAAATATATTTAGGCCATCTATTCGTAGGAATAAGTAATACCCGTGAAAAGAATGGTCAGTATGCAACATACTTAGTAAGGTGACAATATAGTCCTGTAAGGGATATAGATAATTTCATGAATTCACAGCGAAAGATAATCATACATGAAATATACATAAAATAATGCAACGTTGTTACTTATCCATCTCTAATTATTAAATATAACATATTTCGTTGTTTTATTTACGTTGAGTTTAAAGACCTCACTAGTCTTAGTCCAATGGAATGGACAGAAGCACCTCTTAGGGACAACACATCTAAACCACTACTATTGTTTGGTGGAACATACCCAATATAAACTAAGTAGCATGCTTCTGATCACTATTCTTAAATTGGTGGAATGGTCTGAAATATCTTTCAAGGAATAACATACGTAAGTCATTATTATTGTAACACCCCCAAAATTCACTACTGAAAAATTTTGTTAATTAAAAGGAAGATTAGCGGAAGCAGATAAATAAAACGTGAACTTTGGGAGTATTACCGCGACACTTAGTACCAGACCGATTCACTCATACCGTTCCAGTACCAAGTGCTAAGGCTAAGAAAATGAAATACAATTCGAAAGACATTCAACATGCATAAATTAGAGTAAATTGCAAGAACTTCAACATATTTAAAATAGAGTAGCGCATCAAATCGTTTTGAGGAATAAAATCCACCGATGGTGGTTAAAGTACCAACATAACATCAAAACCAGGGAATTAAACGAAGAAGGAGGGAAAACCCTAACGATACCGGATAACTCCTTACTCTCTTTCCCGTAGCCCACTTGAGTAGCACTTGAAAAAAACCTGCAAGGGCACTGTCCATTGAATAGGCAGGGGCCCCATAAAGGGAATCCCTTCAGTACTACGGTACTGAGGAACCCTTTAATACCACACTTAAAGACATGCCCGCATACGGCACATAATGCAAGTCACACACATAAATAATGAGAGGTGCATACATAACAATAACACGTAACCCAAGTTATAATTCACGATCGATATCTTTGGGCCTTAAGCCATGTCATAGTGTAAGATTAGTACATTCTAGCCTTAAGCCATTATTCCATCATCATTCAATCAATATCATATTTTATATCCATGTGAGTGCGAGAACCCCACTATTATAGCCGGTGGACCGGAAAGTATACACTCAGGGCAGAACGCCTCTGACCACTATTATTGCCGGTGGACCGGAAGATAAACACACAGGGCAGAATGCACTTGACCACTATTATTTGCCGGTGGACCGGTTTGGCCCCGACTCACATGGTGTTCCACTATAAGTGATTAGTATTTTTCCATAATCTTATTCACATACATAACTGATTTTATTGAGCTCGGGACCCCCACTATTATTCCTGCTGGACCGGAATGTATATAAATTCATCATCCTGGGCACAACGCTCCTGGCCACTATTATAACCGGTGGATCGGGATATATAAAGAATCATCATCCACGACACATCGCTCCTGGCCACTATTATAACTGGTGGACCGGTACTCAATATCATAATCATCTGGGCCCGGCTCATTAATATTCCACTTTCAATAATAGTATCTTTCTTTTCTTTAATCAGCACATCAATCACATTTATGTGCCTCAAACGGGAGATCGATAACCCGGGACACAAAGGTACACCGGTCGTATTGGTGCATATCAGCTACTCAGTACCCTTGAACCACGAACCCAAGGACGCAAAGGTACCCTGGTCTTATTGGTGCATAAAGCTAACTCAGTACCCTACCGATAAGGACACCTAATCTATAAGTATGCATACCCCCTAACTAGGTCTGTAGAGCTAGAAAGAGTAAGATGTAGGGCCTGGCTGGGGCAGAAAGGCACACCAGCAAATACCAGAATAATCGTGGACTAAACCACGTCCTTAGGGTAGAGACCCCTAAGGAGTCACCATTCCCGATCTCGAGGTCTTCCACTTTAAGTAATAGTGTCTTAATTAAGGTGATCACGAAAAGCACGATAATCCGATACTTGTTCACTTTCGATCGTTTCGATATCATTAATCGTTTCTTATTCAGAGGATTATCCAGGATGTCACAGAGAAACCATCAAGGCCATACTAATCATTAGATACTCTTACTTGGCTAATCAGCATTATTTAATCATATTAATGTTCCACAATCTCAAAGACATGTTAGGTACAAATTACTCATTTTCCCTTTACTTATATAATTGTTAAGTATCCATTCCTTACTCGCCAAATTACCATATTACCCTTCAGGTTGCATAATTACCAAATTACCCCTTGTCCAATTTAGATTGCCAAATTATCTCGTACACTTTTTAGATCACCATTCACCCCTCATAATTTCTACAATTATCATATTTCCCATTTGGTTGGTTATATTACCAAATCACCCTTCTCCTTTGTTATAATTACTAAATGGCCTTGAGTTGGATAAATTACTAAATTACCCTTCTTCCTTATCATGATTGCTATTTTGCTTCTTTAGTTGGTTAAATAATTATCACTTTATCATTTAATTGACTAAGTCACCAAATTGCCCCTTTAGTTGGATAATTACTAAATTGCCCTTCTCCTTTATCATAATTACCATTTTACCCCTCTCAATTATTTTAATTGCCATTTTACCCTTTTTAATTGTCATAAATCCCAAATCACCCTTCTTCATAATTACCAATATTAATTTACGCTTCTTCATAATCATAATTATTAATTTACCCTTCTCCATATTTATAATTACTATATTACCCTTCTCCATTATTCAAATTACCATAATGCCCTTTAATTGGTTAATTTACCAAATTACCCTTATCTAATATCATACTTATCCAATTGCCCTTCTACAATCATAATTTAATTACTAAATTATCTTTTGTCTTTATCATAATTACCAAGTTACCCCTTACTACCGGGTTTACCATAATATCCTTTTATTTACAAAATTACTCTTCTACCCCTTACTTTCAAATTACCATAATATCCTTTTATTTACAGAATTACCACAATACCCTTTTTATTTATAAAATTACCATAACACTCCTTTTACTTTACAAATTACTATTCTACCCTTTCACATCCAAAATTACCATCTTCATCTTTCCTTACATAATTACCATTTTGCCCTTCTTTTCCAAAATTACCATATTACCCCTTTACTTATAAATTACCATTTCACCATTCACTTATACAATTACCATATTACCACTTACTTATGAAATTACTATTTTGTCCCTCTAATTCCAAAATTTGCCATAATGCCCATTTACTTGAAAAATTACCATAATGCCCTCCTTCATCCAAAATTACTATTTTACCCATACTTCCAAAATTACCATTCTTACCACTTACTTATAAAATTACTATATTGCCCCTTGACTCCAAAATTACCGCTTTACCCTTTTCTCCAAAAATTACCATGATACCCCTTTGCTTATAAAATTATCAATTTGCCATTTAATCATAAAATTACCCTATTATTCTTTTACCTCAAAAATTACCATAATACCCTTCTTTCTCACAACTTACAATTTTATCCATTTACTTATAAAATTATCATTCCACCCCTTTCTTTTGAAATTACCAAAATACCCTTTTTGCTTACAAAATTTCCACTCAACCCCTTTATTCACCATTTTTATGAATTTACCGACACTACATAAAATAATGATATTAATACTTCATTCTTATCATCTAAGTCCACCAACTTGTCATTATTCAACATAATACTCATTAGCAACTACATACATTAGATCACATACTTCATAAGCATAATTACTAAAATACCCTTAGACAATAATATTATTCATGCATTAGCAACATATTACATCATATACCAACATTTAGCATTTCCATCAACAATCAAACTCCTTCCTTAATTAGCATACCTACATATGGCACAAAAGTTATCATGCTTTTCCTTTTCACCCAACAATATAAGAAACCATATATATATCATGCTAAGCACACAAAATGATGAGTTCATATTTTGACACATTTTATACCCTTATAATCTTAGTTTTTGGTAGTTTATTTAGCTAATATAGGGGAATAATTATTGTTGTATGCTTAAGTGGTAAAAATTGCATAAAAACTATTATTTGAGCTAAAATGATATAATTTAAGTAAATTTAGATTATAATATTATTTATTAATATTTATTCAATTTTATTTTGCAGATATAGTTTTTAAATAAAAGAAAAAATAAGAAAAAAATAAATTTTATTTTGTTGATGGAGATTAGTCACAAGAGTTAAGCATATTGTTTGGTCCATTTGGCAAATATTTGATATCTTTCATGAGATTTTATCCACAAAAATATGAGCCTTCTTTGTTTATATATGTGAGTCATTTGTTATTTTCATCATCTTACCTCACATACATGAGTGTTTCTATACATTAATAGCCATGATTCTAAGAAAAAAAAGAGGGTATCTATAGTGAGGATGAATCTTGATGTGACTAAGGCGTGGTAGATTTTCATCCATAATATTGATCTGTTCATACCTGTCATGTTTATGTATGAACCATATGTTGAAATTGATTCTTTAAATCTCTCAATGCTGAATCTTGATTGATTGCTAATCTCGACGTTTGAAAGTAAAAGATTTTGAAAAAAAAATTGTTAAGGGTGTTAGGTATGTTTTCTATTTTATTTTTTTGTGTGTGTGATTTTGTGGGTATATCATCTGCGAAACCCTCACGATACCTTACTCATCCTCGATGGGTGACCTAGGGTTTTCAAGGGCTTATTGCACATGCTAAGTGTAATCGTGAGACCTACGAAAGTGGCTAGTTAATTTAATTTTATTTGTTTAGAGTAATAACTTGCTTGAGGACAAGGAAGAAGCTAAGTGTGGGGGTGTGATGAGTTCATATTTTGACACATTTTATACCCTTATAATCTTAGTTTTTGGTAGTTTATTTAGCTAATATAGGGGAATAATTATTGTTGTATGCTTAAGTGGTAAAAAATGCATAAAAACTATTATTTGAGCTAAAATGATATAATTTAAGTAAATTTAGAGTATAATATTATTTATTAATATTTATTCAATTTTATTTTGCAGATATTGTTTTTAAATAAAAGGAAAAAAAAGAATCGGACCTTTGGACCAACGGCCAAAGGCCGAAGGCCCAAAGGCTTGAAACAAAGAGCAAGCCAAACAGAGTGCTGCATGCACGAAAAAAAAGTCAGCCGCAGAAGGGCTGACGTGGAAAAGCAGCATCGACGCACGGTCATCAAAGGACGAAAATATAAGGGAAGTTAACGAGAGGAGGCTTGAGAGAGTCTAGAGGAGTAGGGCGACAGAGCCTTCAGGGGCTAGGCGGCAGAGCCACAGCGAGGCAGAAGAGAGATGAGTACGGGGCCTGCGATAGAGAGGAACAAGCCGTTAGGCTCTGACGCGAGCGAGGAGATAGGTGGTCTCTGCCGTTAGGCAGAGAACAGGCCGCACGTCAAGTGAAGGAGGGCAGCACGGACACCGAGCCCACAGAGAGGAGTAATGCGAGGTTCGATAGAGCCTTAAACAGGCTCGGTCAAATGGGAAAATGGCAGAAAGGAGACGGAAGAGACAGGGGCGGTCGAGAGCCTCCACAGGCTCGAGGGAGCGACAGACCCTTCCGAGGCTCTGTGAGGGACGTCGAAAGTAGGAGAGTAGGGCCTTTAGAGGCTCAGCACTACAAACAAGAAAGGACGTGCGGTAGAGCCGCAAAGGACAAGAAAAAGAGGACGGATGCACGGGCACAGAAGGAGAGGCAGCGATGCGCCATCAGCCGCCAGCGAAGGAACATAAAAAAAAAGAATTTTTGCACGGAAATTCAAGGTAAACAAGGAAGAAAATTATAGGAAAATTTATACCGGTAGAATTTATTTCAGATAAAATTAATTTTTATTTGAATAAATTCTTAATCTTTTATCCAAAATTAATTCCGATTGTTTCTTCCTCTTATTTTTAATTTATATTTTAGATATATATTTCTATGTAATTAATTCTTTAATTATGGCTGGCTGATTATTTATTGTTAGGGAATAATTTCAACCCCTAGATTAGGATTTGAATTATAATTTTTATTTTCTTTGTTTTGTGAGATTGTTTCTTGACTCTATGTTAATTGCTATTGTTTATATGTATAATTCTATCAAGTATAGTTTATTTGGTGCATGCCTTGTTCTGGTTCCTCATAAGTGATAGTATGTAGGATTATTTGCCTGCTAGGTGGCCATCTAAATATACTAGAATTTATATGTATAAATTGCAGCTAGGTTAGATAACAATTCACCTAATCGTTTTGTGATTCTAACTGAAGTGGTAAAACGTTTCGATACGTGTTGGTGAAGGATAGGAAATACAGCTAGACATACGTTTTGTACCAGTCTGGGTACTTAGATTGACAACCTTCCACTTACTCTTAATGCATTAAATCTAGTTAAATATAGGAGCTGCTTGTTGCTGCTATACTGCTAGTATTTAATAGGGTTCATATAGGCACGTGGTCATATTAATTAATTAAGGGAAGTAATATAAGGTGTATGGACCTGCGTTTGGTACGCAACTTGGTCGATCTCATTCTCACGATTAAAAGATAACTTAGAAATAAATATTATATTATGACCTAATCTAGTTGTGGATTTTTATTTCCCTAACATATTTCTCATATCTACAGTTTCCCATTATTTTCATTATTAGTTTATTTTATTTTATTTTATTCCTTTTATTATTTTATTATTTTTATAAACCCCCATTAGTATTTTATTTTCTTATTTATTTATTTTAGGTTATTTATTGTTTTTATTTTTATTTATAGTTTAAGCTAGTTAGATAGAGGTGAGCCCTCTCAATCCCCGGCCTAGAATGATACCCTATTTACCAGTGCTACAATTGACAACAAGAGGGTTTAAATTGCGTGCCGGCTACGATCACACCACAAAACATGCATAAAATCATACTAAACCCCTAATGTGCTAGCAAACGTTTTTCCATATATTTAAGGGAGGATTAGCGGTTACCTTAATCCCGCAAAATATCAAATCTTACCAAGCATAATTAGCAACTCGACACCTAAAAACAAGCATAAAACTTTATAACATTTAATTAGTAAAACACTTAACATAAAATACTATTATACCTTAAAAATTAGCTAAATAATTTCCAAAATAAAGGGGGAGCTCATGCTGCATGAACAGCGTGAGTCTCATGCAAAATCATGGGGAGAAAAGGGCTCAAAGAGGGTGAAGGGAGAAAAATAAGCCATTTTTCGGGTTGGGGTCTTTGGGCTAGAAAGGAAGGTAGTTAGGGGAGGTTCTAAGGCAAGGGAATGGTGTATAAGTGAAGAGGGAGTGTAGGTGAAGGCTAAGGGTGGTTTCACGGTGGCATAGGGCTGCGGAGACGGCAGCGGCAAGGCGGCGAAGTTGGTTGCCGAGATGGGTCGAGGTGGAGGGGTTGTGAAGGAAGGAAAAGGAGAGGGAAAAATGGAGGGGTTCAAGGGTTGTTTTTGGCCAACTGATGCATGGCGGTTGTAGAGGGGGTTACAGGGTGTCGAACAGTGGGTTGGGTGGTGGAAGAGGTGGCCAGAAGGTGGCGGAAGCGGCATTTGCAGGTGGCTCAGTGGTAAGGGAAAAAATGGGGAGAAAAAGGAAGAGGGGGAAGGGAGGAAGTGTCGAGGCTCAAAGGTGGCTTGGGGGGCCTCGTGGTGGCGCAGGATGGTAGTAGATGGTGGCAGAAGGCTGCACAGGGGCTGGGCGTGGTGGTGCAAGCGGCGGTGGGCGGCGGTGATAAAAAAACCGGGAGAAGGAAGGAGAGAAGACGGAGTTCGGGGAAGGAGAAGGGCTCAAAAATGAGGGGAATGAAGGGCTGGGGAGATGGAGAAAATGAAGAGGGAGAAGAGAGGGGGCAGCGGCTGGCCGATCGGTGCTGTAGTGGTGGCAGGCTGTCGGTTGGCAGGGGAAAGAGAGGGAAGAAGAAGGGAAGGGAGAGAGGCACGTGAGCTGTGGTCCAGGGGCCGGTTTGGCTCAAAAAAGGAAAGAAAATGACTGGGGAAGAGAGAGAGGGAGAGGGAGGTAGGTGGTGGCTGGGTTGCAGGCGGTGGCATGCTCGGCCATGGCAGAAATGATGGTCGGGCATGGGAGAAGAAGAGAGGAGAAGGAGAAGGAGAAGGTTGGCGGGCGGTTGGACCGGCGTAGGAAAAGAAGGGAGCCGACCGGTCTAGGGGGGAAAAAAGAAGGAGGTCGGGCTGGGCATGTGTCAGGCGTGGGGGAAGGAAAGGAGGGCAGGAGCGGGCTAGAGGCCCAAATCGCACGACGGGGAAGGAAGCAGGCTGGTGCGGGCGGCCCAAGGAAGAGAAAAAGGAAAAGAGAAGAAAGAAGAAAAAGGAGAAAAATGAGAAGGAAAAGAAAAAGGGAAATGAGAAAATAGGGGAAATAAATTAAATTAATTTATAAAATCATAAAATGTAATATTCTTGATAAATTATTTAATTTAATAATTTAATTCATTATAATCTAATATATTAGTTTAAAAAGGATACAGTTGGTAAAATATTAGTTTGGGAATTTATTTAAATAAAAATAATATGATACTTAGCAAAATATATATTTTTAATTTATTAAATAATCTCATCCAAATTTATATACTCTAAAATCCATAAAATAATTAAAATAAAGAATTTTGCAACCTAATTTTATTTCAAATAAAGTCATTTATTAAAATATAGGTTTTTGAAATTTTTGGGGGAGGAGGAAGGAAGAAGAAGAAAGAAAGGTAGGGCGGACTAGGCGGTTGGGAAAAAGGAAAGAATGGAAGAAAATTGGGCTGAGTGACGATCATTAAAACAGAGGGAACGTAGTGTAGTGGGTTGGCAAAGGAAGAAGGAAGGAAAAAGAAGGGTTGGGCCACGAGAAGGCAGGCCCGGGTTAGGGAAAAGGGAGGAATGTAGCGCTAGGCCACCGAAGAAGGAAGAAGAAAAAGAGAAAATTGGGTCACGGACATACCCAATCGGGAAGGAGAAGGAAAAAGAAAAGAAGATGAAAGCAAAAGAAAAGAAAAGGAAGAAAGAAAAAAGGAAAAAGGAAAAATAATGGCCTAGGTTTGGAACATTTAAAAATAATAACATTTGAATGAAAATAATGTTAAATCCCTTTTTCGGCTAAATTAGGGTTTTTGAAATATTTTTCATAAATTCTATTTTAATTAGCAAATCACTCTAATTTTATCCAATCAAATTATTCTTAAAATTACTATTAATTTAAGCCTACTTCCTCCTTCTTATTTTAAATAAAATAATTAATTTAATTAATTTCTAAAATAAATCCTTAATTAGCTAAAATTATAAAATTTTCTAATAAAAATATTAATTATTTTCTTCTTGAATAGCCCTAATTAATCTTCTTTTATTTTAATAAAAATAATTTATTTAATAAGTTTATAAATAATTCCTGAATTAGCTATAATTCTTAAAATTAGGTTTTAGGGTATTTCAATAGTAGCTCAAGAGCATTCTGCCCAAAAAAGTGCATCAACCTATTCCACAAGATTAAGAATAATAGGGGCGTAAACTTAACATAAATGATAATATGATGGATATAATTAAATAATGAATAAAACATTAGTGATTTAAAGTGGAAGAGTAAGTGATTAAGAACTAAGGTATTAGGTTTGTTCCAGTAGATAATAACTATTGCTTGGGTGTGTTGTCCCTCAGAGCTACTTCATATTGTTTCACTAATTAAAGATTAGTGGCTTATATCAAGAGGTGTTGGGTCCATTCCACTGGATGATAATAGCAGCTCAAGTGTGTTATCATTGAGAGGTTCTATTGATTATTTCACTAGTTTAAAAAGAGTGGGATCCCTAAAATCAACATAAAAAAATGAATGAAAATTTTCATTTCTAATAATGAGGTCTAGATCAGTAATTACATTGTAATATTTCATATATCTTATGTGTGCTTACTTTCCACTATGAATACATGGAATTGTATATATCCCTTAATTGACTATATAGTCACCTTGCTCAATATGCAGTGTACTGATCATCATTGGTGCTACTCATTCCCATGAGCAGATGACCCTAATGTTTGTGTGTAGACTAAAAATGACCCACTGAATGATTTTGTAGCCTATAATGCTTTATAATATGTACAGTTATGTATTGTATTAGGGCTTCTAGGCATAGAGTCAAGTTATCTGAATGATAGTTTACCCGAACACCTTTTTAATTTCATAGATCCATGGTCTCCTTTTTGTCTATATTTTTAGATATTTTATTTAGATTTAATCTTATCTCTTATTTATGTTTATGAAGCTTCTATGATTTTTTAATTATCATGATTTACATTTTAATCATTTTACCTTGTGATTAACTAAAGAATGGTGAGATAAGAAAAAAATTATGTTAATTAAGGTGGTTACACCTAGTTATTTTTCTATTATGCTTCTGATAAAAAAAAATTATTGTAAAATTTAGGATGTTACACCTTGCTCCACTATAACACCACCATACTCCCACACAACATAGACTTCACTTGTTTTGGTGATCCCTATTTTCCCACTCATTTTACCTTAACTTTTCCTTGGTTATATTCTTAAGTTCTAATTATGTTTCATTTTCATTTTCATAGAGTATTTTATAGTGATCTTATAGGAGATGGGTTAGGCTTAAGTGCTTAGAGACTCGTATTTTTTTAGGTAAGGATACATGTTGTAGTTAAGAAGTGTATCTACAAAGTGTATCTTTATGTAATATCCTATTTGGTAATGGTATATAGATAATGTTAACTATGATAATTTTATTATATGATATCTTGAAAGTGAAAAAAATGTGAAAGTATAAATTTTTGTATATTTTTGGGTGGTATGAATATAGATATGTGGCATCTATATATAAATGGGCTATGCATTTTGTATAAATTTTAGAGGTTGGAATACATTAACATCGGCATTCTTATAATCTTTGGGAAAATATGATTATTTTAGCTAATGTAAGGGCATTATGGTTATTTGCTGATAGTATGGGAAATAATAATGGCATTATAATTTTTTGAGGGTGGTATCAATTATTTCATAAGTAATAGAATTAAATGATGGCTGAATAAGACACATGTTACCTAATATGGGACTCTAAGGTTTTTATTAACAAAATGACATTTTGGTTAACAACAGTTAGAATTAGAATTATGGTGATTTAAAAAGGAGAATAGACTTTAGATAACATAAGTATAACAAAATTAGAAGTTATGCGCACCTTAAGAAATGAAGGTTTCTTTAGGCAAGTATGGACATTTTCCTTGGGAAATATCGCAATAACTATGTGGTTGTGCTTTAAGTATTTTTGTATTATGTTTTATGCATATATATATACAAGTGCCACATGATGATCTTGATATAAGATACTATGAATAAGATACTAATCACCTAAAGTTAAATATCACATGAGTCAAGATAAGGTATTGTGTGTCCATTACACTTGAAGATAATAATAACTTAGGACCATTCCACCCTGAGAGGTGCAACAATATTTTCTACAAGATTAAGAATAGTGGGGTCCTAAACTCAACGTGCATAAGAAAATAATTTTGAGATAATTAACAAATGAATAATTCTTTCATCACTAAATGTGGAAGATTAAGTGAGTTAAGATTGAGGTGTTATCTCCATTAGACTAGATGATAATCCTGGCTCACATGTGTTTTGCAATGAGAGGTTCTTTAGACCATTCTACCGATTTAAGAATAGTGGTTATTAGTGTGTTGCTTTGATATATGTTCTGTCTATTCCACTAGACAATAATAATCGCTTTAGTGTGTTATGCCTTGAGAGATTCTTCACTCTATTCCACTAGATTAACAATTGTGGGGTCCCTAAAGTCAATGTAATTAAACGTATGCTTTGTTTTTACATCCAATAATGAGTTGTAGAATCCATTTTTTCCTTGTATTTTTATTGTTGACTTTCATGTATATTTATTCTCATTTGTACCCTTACTTTGGCTCTATGGTTACCTTACTCAGTACGTAGTATATTGATCATCATTTTCATAGGTGCTTCTCATTTTCCTGAGAAGATGACCTAAATGGTTTTATGTAGGTTGATAAGGACCTTTAGATGACTTTTTTGCATATGATGCCTAATGTGTGGAAGACTAATCTTCTATATTTCACTTAGATGTAGAACTATGTGATTTAATTATCGTTTCTAGTCCATATAGCTTTTAGGACACTTATCTCCTAATGTATCCCTTTTAAATATATTTGGTATTGCACTCGAATTTAATCCCCAAACTCTTATATAATATTTATGAAAGTTATCTTATTCTCTATTTATTATGCTATAATTATTAACTATTTTACCTTATATTTGATGTAATAATGGTATAAAAAGCCAAAATTATGTCAAGTATCATAGTAATTCTCAGTTATTTTTATATTACACTTCCACTAAAAATAATTTTTTTTGGTTTTAGATATTAGGGTGTTACACCTTGTACTAGGATCTTTAGCATCCACTACACTTGGACTTTCAAATAAGGGGCATCTACACAATTTTGGTTCTATAAATCCCACCATAGTTATCACTACTACCAAAAGGCTAGAAATAGAATGTTAAACATTAACCACACTTAGACTCTTAGATCAAAGGGCACTTAGTACCATAGTAGTCTAACTAGGATTCCGCAAACACAATAAAGGTACCAAACATTCCTCAATCAAATATTATTTCCAAATTTCCAATTATTCATGGAGAATATAAATATAAAGGTGAATAACTAAGGTGAATCACACAAGCCAATGTCAATGAACAAAGTTAAAACCATAGTCTACCCATAAAAATCACCAAAATTGTTCCAAGGAACCAATCAACTATTCCCACAAACTAGATAACCAATACAAAAATAGCAACATGAAAAATATCATGTGAAATAGAAAAAAAAAGTTTTTATAAGGGTAACTAATTTATTGATTTAATACTCCATTTATATAAACCATATATTAGATAATCCAATTTAAAATTTAATTATTATATAAAATTAAAGGTAGAACTATTTGTACTGCAACTGAAGGTAGCACAGGACAATAATGCATAGGACTCTGGACTTGACAAGAGTGATGGAGCAATTCCATGTCTTACAACTGAAGATGGGTTTCTGGAACAGTTCCCTGCTGAGATGGTTGATCACCTCAAAACTCCTGCATGTCCTGCCACTTTTGATGCTGCTGAAGAAGGATTACTAGAAGGAAGTGTATCTAGAAAGAAAAAGGCACTGCAGAAATAGGTCCATTTTACTGAACCTAGGATTACTAGATTCAAAGCTAATATGGCTGGTTTTCTAGAGTGTTTGGATGGTAATCCAGGATCAACTCAACATATAGAGGGATTCGATCACAGAGGAATGGTTTCCAATTTTGATCATGCAGGTCATGATTAGTGCCTGGAATGTGAGAGGACTGAATAAGACTTCCAAGCATAAGGAAGTCAAAAGATTTTGTGCTAGACATAAAGTGGAGTTGGTAGGTTTATTGGAAACTAGAGTAAAAGAATCAAATTCAGTTGCTATCATTAATAAAGTTCTTAAGGGCTGGCATTTTCTTACTAATTATTCTCACCATCTTAATGGCAGAATATGGGTTCTTTGGAATCCTGCAGTTTGGGTGATGGAACTTTATAAACTACATGAGCAGGCTATTTTGTGTCATGTTACTAATGTTCACTTAAATTCTAGTTTTTGGGTGGCATTTTTGTATGCATTTAATTCTGGGAGGGAAAGGCAATCTTTATGGTAGTTGTTGAAGGAGAATTCACCTAGGTAGGAGCCATGGCTGCTGATGGGGGATTTCAATTTGGTTTTACAGGATTCTGAGAAGTTTCAAGGTAGATCTCTTAATGTCTCTAATGTGCAAGATTTCAAAAATTGTTGCAATGAGCTACAATTATGTGATTTACAAATTCAGGGTTGCCATTACACATGGTCCAGCCATAGACAGGGAGAAGAGGAGGTCTTGTGTAAAGTGGATAGGGCCCTAGTCAACTTACCATGGCTTACTTCCTATCCACATTCTTTAGCATAGTTCCTAAGTCCCCTTATCTCTGATCATAGTCCAGTTCATATCCATCTTAATATTTCTTGTTTGATTGGTCCATCACCTTTTAAATTTTTTGAATTTTAGATAGAATCTGAAGATTTCTTGCCTATGGTACAGAATATATGGAGGATCAAGATGGGAGGAAATTTCCTGCTAAAAATTTCCAAAAGATTGAGCTTGCTTAAGCAGGATCTGAAATCTTTCAATAGGGACAAATATGGCTCCATTTCTCACAAAGTCAAGGTTGCTAGAGAGGAAGTGGCAGCTCTGCAGACACATTGTTTATCTCATCCTAGAGAGCAGGCTAATAGACTATTATTGCAGGAGAAAGCGAAGAAATGCTTTCATTTGTTGCACTGTGAAGAGCTTTTTTATAAGCAAAAGGCTACCAATCATTGGCTTTCATGTGGTGATTCAAACCATAAGTATATTTATGCCAAGTTCAAAGAGAGACAACAAAGGAAGACATTAGCTATGCTGATTGATTCTAATAATAATGAGATCAGAGGTGCAAAACATATTCATGCAGCATTCAATTTGTACTATCAATAGCTGTTGGGCACTAAGGTTCCTATGGAGGGAGATATTGCTTTAGCAGAGTCCTGCAAGTCTGCTCCTCATTTATTTGCTGGGCTTTCTGCACTGAGCTTGAGGTAAGAAATGATGTGTATTCCATGGGGGATACAAAATCCCCAGGCATTGATGGTTTCTCTACTGGTTTCTATAAAGCTTATTGGCCTATTGTTGCTAAAGAAATTACTTGGGTTGTAAGGGATTTTTTCTCAACTGGTTTTCTCCCTAGAAGATTGAATATTACATCTCTCACTCCCATCCCTAAGCATCCAGCTGCAAATAGGGTTATTGAGTTTAGAACTATAGCATGCTATAATGTGCTGTACAAAATTATTGCTAAGGTCATGGTTCAGATATTACACCCCCTTATGCCTCAGCTTATTGATCCTTCACAAAATGCCTTCATTAAAGGCAGAAACATTGGTGAAAATATTTTACTAGCCCATGAATTAGTAAGGAGATACTCTCACAAGGGCATATCACCAAGATGCATGATCAAAGTAGATCTCAAGAAGGCTTATGACATGGTAAATTGGGATTTTCTATAGAAAATTCTAAATCTTTATGGCTTTTCTCCTCATTTTATTAAATTGATTATGGCATGTGTTACTTTTGTATCATATTCTATCTCCTTTAATGGTGTGTTAGCTACCCCTTTCAGTGGGAGAAGAGGATTAAGGCAAGGTGGTCCTCTTTCTCCCTATCTCTTTGTGATGGTTATGGATTATTTTAGTAAAACTCTAAAGATGTTATGGGCTGACCCAAGGTTTCAAGCTCACCCAAGATGTAAAAGACTCCAGCTCATAAATTTGAACTTTGCAGATGACCTTCTTTTGTTCTGTAGAGGAACTCTGCAAAGTGTGCTTTGTCTTCAGGAAGTATTGAATCATTTTGCTACAGTTTCAGGCCTTATGGTGAATCCTACCAAATGTTCAGTTTTCTTTGGAGGAGTTGCAATAGAGAACCAGTTCAGTATTCTTCATCTTCTTGGATATCCTGCACGCACTTTTCCTATCAATTATCTGGGCTTGCCTTTATCCTCTACAAGGCTAACAGCTACTCAGTTGCAGCCATTGTTGGACAAGATGTCTGCTAGGTTAAGGCATTGGAGTACATTATTTCTTTCTTATGCTGGGAGAGTTCAACTCATTAAGTCAGTGTTATACAGTATACAGCTTTACTTTAGTCAAATTATCCTCCTGCCTAAGAAAGTGCTGAACTGTTTTATTAGTCTTTGTGGAATTTTCCTTTGGTCAGGTAAAGTGCATATCAGGAAAATTTCTCTAGTAGCATGGGAATCTCTTTGTTCTCCAAAACAGGAAGGTGGACTTGGACTTTTAAATTTACAGCTGTGGAATTACTGTGCATTGGGCAAGCTGTTGTGGAACATAGCTGCAAAAAAGGATACATTGTGGGTTAAGTGGGTGCATGCAGTGTACATTAAAGAAGGTACCGTCTGGGATTGTTCACCATCATCTTATAATTCATGGCTTTTTCTCAAGATTCTATAGAGCAGATCTGTTGTGAAGGAGTTTATAATAGACTGTCTAGCAAATCAGAGGGAGTACACCATTCAATCAGCATATAAGGCCATTAGAACTCCGCAGGACAACTGTTTTTGGGCTAAATAGATTTGGAGACTAGTCTATACTTCCAAGGGTATGTTTCCTTGCCTGGCTTGCATGTAGAAATAGACTCTTGACAAAAATAGGGCTTAGGGAGATAGGCATGACTGTGGACACTCTGTGTATTTTTTGTAATCAGCAGGATGAGACTAGAGATCATCTTTTCCTCTTTTGTCCTGCTATTACAATTATTTGGAAGACTATTAGAAGGCTGGCTGGAAGAAGTGATCCTATTTTAGGATGGGATCAAGAGCTTAAGTATTTGCTTACTAGAACAAGGCAGGCACATAAGAAGAAGTATCTTTTGGGAGCTCTTTTTGTTGCTTATATAGCTGTTATTTGGTACGAAAGAAATCTTAGAATTTTTCAGAACAAAACTAGACAGCTAGGAGCTCTTTTGAGAAGTATTATTGTGCATGTTTCTAGTTTTTTAGTACCCCTCCCCTTTATGTTCAGTTTGGTCAGTGGTTAGGTTTGTTGGATGCCATTGCATATAATGCAAACTTGTAATCTTCTTTTCGATTAGTAATACAAATTCTACTTATCAAACAAAAAAAGGTAGAACTATTTTGGGGTTGGATGTCTTATTATTGTGTATATTATTATTCTTACTACTAATTTATGTTAATAATATGGAC
The DNA here is from genome assembly GCA_030549775.1 of Tamarix chinensis. NCBI lineage: Eukaryota > Viridiplantae > Streptophyta > Magnoliopsida > Caryophyllales > Tamaricaceae > Tamarix > Tamarix chinensis. Next base: position 75,546,846 of record CM060177.1, read on the forward strand.
TAGTGGATTAATATCTAAAAATTTAATAATAATAATAATAATAATAATAATCATAATGATGATGATGATGATGATACCCATATTAGTAGTAGTACTAGTAGTGCCCAAATATTTTCATCTCTATTAGTTTACTCCAAACCCAACCCTAACCAAAATATCTCCTAGCCCACCCCTAACCAATAGCCTGACAAGATAAATCCCCCCTTTATGTTTCATCTCCTCCTTTCCCCATGGAAATGACACATGCCCCAACCAAACAACTCATTTTCTATGCCTCTTGCTTCCTACCAACATAACCTACACCCTCTACCAACCTAACTCACCCACTAAACACCCTTCCTATCTACATTATTCCATCACTCCCTTATCTATGTTGGATCTTTCTTCATCTTCACTTTTTTTTTTCATCTTCTCCCTTATCCTTTACCCTACTCAACCAACCTATTTTACTTCATTTATTTTTTCCTCTTCTCATGCACTTTTCCCAACCATTTTCTTCTTTTTCTTTCTTTCTTGCCCCATTTATTTTCCTTATATGTCACCTAACACCATTTGCACCACAACACTGCCAGCTTCCCCCATCAAGTTCACCTCGCTCCGGTTATAGCATCACCTCCATACTTCAAGCATCCTAATGCAACAAACCTACAAGCCAATATTTGACCAACACCATCCTCTATTTTGTGGCCCACCAACATGCTCCTGCCTCCATCATCTAGAAACCACCACTATCTGTCACTTCCTTATCTTGCCTCTCAACCACCAACAAACCTAAACCAACACTCCTCTCCGCCCAAGCTTCTTCATATGAGCTTAACCTTCTATCCAAGCACCCTCGTTGCTTTTATCTTCCCAATCAACACAAGCACCAAGCTCCTTTGTTAACCAATACCAACATCATTGAGCTAGTATTTGAGTTACCTTCTATCCATTGTACCTTTATGGTCTCTATAATACCCCATCCCAAAATCCTTCAAATTATAATTAAAGTTATATTGATATAAAATAAATGAGTTTTGTTTTTAGAAAGGGCTTAAAATTCTAATAATTTTGTGAATTTAAAGTTCACCAATTGAATTTTACCAAGTGATTGATTGATACATTTAAAAAATGGCAGTTTTATTGCCCAATAAACTAGTTGACTAGTTTACTCAAACTGATCAACTAGTTGCCTTACAATCTCATATCTTTATTATGATTTTGATTCAAATCTCTTTTCAATGTTTATGAAAACTTTTAATTATAATATATTTATGCTAACAAGCACATTTTTGTGCTTTGGGATTATTTTTACATTATTTAGATCACTCTATGATTTTATTTAGCTAATTTCTCCAAAAAGCACTTTTTAAGGCATATTACACCTCTCTTCTCCCTCAATTTCCTCTCACCAACAAACCTCTACCATTTCTCTTCGTAGTCATACCTTACCTATAATACCCCATTTCCACAAACTCAAAAGGGCCCTCTGCTCATGGGAATGAGCAGCACCCATTAAATGGGTGGCTAATACACTACGTACTAAGCACGGTAACCATGTGTCTAAGGGCAAGCATACAATGACATATAACACAAGCATGAACATAGACAAAATACAAATAATAAAGATCAAGCTATAGTCCTGATAAAGTGATTCATTATATTTTTAATCAATACTCATTTCACACCATGCTTATTATCAATCTATGCGAGTATAGGAACCCACTATTATAGCTGATGGATCGGAAACGTATAGGATAGAATGCACCAAAATACTGTTAGATGTCGGTGGATTGGTTTCTAGGGCAAGATGCTCCTGGCTACTATTATGTTGGTGGATTGGTCTGGTCCTGACTCTCATGTTGATCCACTATAAGTACTTAGTGTCTTTTCTATGTCTTATCATAACTTAGAGTTTGGTTTTTTGAACTTGGGATCCCTCATTATTATAGCCGGTAGATTGAAAACATACAGGGTAGAATGCACTTGACCACTATTATATACTGGTGGATCGGTCTCTAGTGTACCCTGGCACCTAGCCACTATTATGCCTGTGAATTGGTTTGGGCCCGACTCAATAATCTTACGCTTTAAATGATTAGTGTCTTACTATGTCTTATTCGGTAAGTTTTCACCCTAGACATGCATGTAACAATCCATCTACTCTTATTATCCTAAGAGATCCCATCCCATACCTTGAGACTTTTGCACCTCCTAACACACCCTAATATCCTTTCCTTCTTCCACTTACACTAGAAGCCCAACTCCTAAGTGCATCGGTCAAGGCCCACCACCTTATGCCATCGAAACCTACTCACCGTCATCCTCTAGGGTTTACCCTTGAAACCCTAATTAGGTCTATGTGGCCCATCCTTCCTCTACCTCACACAACTAAAGCTCTTTTACCACCCCAAACATAACCTCACTTAGATCCAACCCCAAAACATTCCACTTGACTTCCTAATTACACATGGGACTATGAAACCCTAGTTGGCCACTCCAAACCCTAGCACCTTTCTTTCCCATATGTCTCCTCTCCAATACTCACCTATCATCCTTTCCTTCCCATGACACCCATACTCATCTTAAATATGATAAGCTTCCACTCTTATCCCATATTACACTCACCCTCAATTATTTTAACTTTCATAATTTCCTCACATTAGTCTTTTCCTCCCAAACCCTTGGTGGGTTTCCTATGCACCCTTATACTAACCTACGTACTATTTTTCACCCAAAGTCTCCAATCACCCCCAAAATTCTTCCCTTACCTTACTTACACCCCAAGATAACTTTTCTCATGTAAGGATCATTCCCATGCAAACTCCTTCCATTTTATGAAAGGTTCACCCCACTCTTTTATTTTGTTCATAATTCTCTTTTATTTTCCCCCTCATGGATCATGAGATAATTAGGTTAACCTCACATCCCTTTCGTCAACTCACTTCCCCCTTTTCCCTTTTCATCCTTTTGTCCCATGTCACATTATTAAAACCTCCTAGAATGCATATCCTAGAGGTTCATATCATATAACACCACAAGCACAACATACATAACATTATACACATGCCATAAGGAAGTCACATAAGCATACCTCAACTCCAAGCTATGCTACGAGTAAGCAATATAATAACATAAGGTACACAACATATCATAACACATGGCATACAAGGAACATAAGACACACAATAGGCTTTAACTTCATCCTTACCTAATACAAAACCGGTCTTGGCGCATGCTCCTATACCTCCTTAGGTTTTTGAATTGATTCACCTATAAGAGGAAAAAACTAAGGGTTAACTTCCCTCTTACCAAAATTACCATTATTTCGTACCTTACCTTTATCACATTTGCATAAATAGGGTTTAAAGATTATGGGGTTTAGGGTAACAATGGTGGTAACCAAGTGGCACTGGTGGTGGCGCACAACGGAATGAGAGGATGATTGAGGTGGTGGAGGATTCCCTAGGTTGAGAGGGCTAGAACGGTGTTGGTGGTGCAGTAAAAGGGGCAGCGTAGGCGGTGGTGGAGAGAGAGGAAGGGATAAGGAAAGGGAGGTAGAGAGAAAGAAAGGTAGAAGAGATTCTACTAGTGGTTTTGGGGGGTTGAGGGAGTAGTGGTTGTAGTAGAAATGGTGGTGGACGGTAACACGAAGGTCGGCGGTGGGTTAGAAGCTATTGATCAAAGAGTCAACTTTGCATGGAAAAGGCGACTCGTGCAAGAAGAATCGAGGGTGGTGAGTTGTGTAGTTCGGTGGAGGGTGGTGCAAGAAATGGTTTAGGAGATGGTTCGGGTGACAATGCAGGGAGGCGATGACGGGGTAGTCGCCTAAACAAGTGGCGATGCAATAAAGGGGGGATCTTCTTAGTAGGGAAAAAATATCAAATGGGGTAGTTAAAGGGTATTTATAGGCGATTGATGGGCAAAGTGATAGTGGGGGAAGAGGGGAAGAGAGTGGCATGCATGGTAGGTTGCGAACCGGTGATGCATGGCTAGTACAGGCCTATAAAGTTATAGGTCATGTCTGATCGGGGAAGGAGAAAGGAAGCGGGAGAGGGGAACACATGAGGAGAGACAAAAGGGGTGATTGGGTCAAGCAAGGAGAGAAATCAATGGGGAAGAAAGGGGTGGTGGTAGGCCAACATGCGATGTTGACCACATGCCTACATGAGGAATGAAAGGGGGAAGAAGAAAGGTTGGGGAAGAAGAAGGAAGGAAAAAGGACTGAGTGGAATGGCAGGCAGAGAGGAAAATGAGAGAAAGAGAAAAGGAGAGAAGACCGGGCGACTGAGTAGGGGAAAAATTTCGACATAGGCTGAGTTATACGTGGGGGAGAAGAGAAAGAGGGAAGTTTGGGCAATGTGGTAGGTAGGCCTAAATCGAAGGAGAAAGGAAAAAGAAAAGGAAAAGAGAAAGGAGAGGGAGGAAAGAAAAAAGGAAAAGAAAGGAAAAAGGAAAAGAGGGAAAAGGGAAAAAGGAAAAATAGATGGGTTCTAGTATTTAGAATATTTTTGTATTTTAGAATATTTGAAATAATAAAATTTTAATAAAATAATAAATAAATTCCCTTTTTATATTAATTTAGGATATTTTGAATGATTTTTTCTTATTCCATTTTAATTCGCAAAACACCCTAAATTTTTTTTAATTAAATTATTTATTAATTTCTTCTTGATATTGCCTTAAATACTTCCCCTTTTTTGAATAGAATAATTTATTTAATTAATTTCCCTAATAAATTGTTATGTAGTTATAATTTCTTAAATTAGAGTTTTTGAAGTATTTTACCAACCACTTGCCAAGTCCATCATTACCACTCTCTACTTTCTTGGACGAATGCTTTCCTACTTTGGTGCTAAGATTTTTTAATTTTCTTCTTACTTATTTGACCAGTTATTAGCCCTAAATTATTTTATTATTTTATATTATTATTGTATAATATTATGTTCTAATAGATGTATGTGATTAGGTGTTAATTTATTAGCTAATATTTGAGAATCTCAGAGAAGATAATTTTTGGCGCTTTTTGTGTAAGCTTGAGTTAAGGTAAATCCAATCACTCATAAGGTGGTAGAATTTAAGTGGGAGCATGCTAGGATTTTTTATACCTATTATCATGATAGGGTTTTATATTCTTCAAGTATTATGACATTATGATAAAATGATAACATTTTATATAAATGATAATCGTGATTATCGAAAGTGGGGAATATGTCTGAGTATCATGTTATGTTGTTTACCTATGCGTGCCTAGGATTTTAATTAGGTTATATTCTTATAAAATGATAATTATTATTCCATTTAATTAATCCATTATTATCATTGCATGGTAGTTAGGGTTGATATAAAAAGCATAAAAACATATACGCACCATTATAGTTAAAATATAATAATTTTTATTCACATGTTCTAGCCTTAGAGATTTTTCCCTATATGAAACATGATGATAATTACCTTATTAAATGTCATATTATATTTAAAATATATATGAACATGCTACATGGAACATGTGACACATGAAGAATGTAGGATTAGGGATTTTGAGGGTGCAACTCTATAAATGCATAAAAAGTAGAAAATACAATCAATCGCTAAATTGTTAAAATTACCTACATGCTAAAATGTTGTGAATAATTATATTTTAGCCTTTTCATGACAAATTTCTCATAAAAATAATGTTTGGTATCAAATTGGATAAAAATATTGAAAGTAGGGTTTCAAGGGCATTTTGGTCATTTTTTACTTAATACACCTAATGTGAATAATTGGACATGGGATGGCCTTAGACATTTTATAGGTTCACATTAATGTTGACTTTAACTTTGACATTGACTGATGACCATAGGGTTTATATGAATAATTGAAAATAATGGAAAATGGTAAAGTATGGAAATAGAAATGGTTGTATGGTATGAAATGTTTGTGATCGCCTCATAAAATAATAATACATAAAGTGGAAGATCTTGAGTTTAGGAATGGTTCCTCTCTAGGGTTATCTACCCTAGAGATGAGGTGTTAGTGCTTGTTTGAGTTGGTTTTTTGGTGCCTCTATGCCCAAGCAAGACCCTTATCTACTCTATAGGTGACCTACGGGCCCTATAGGGGGTATTAATACTTAAGGATTAGATGCCCGAGGTTAGAGGATATTGTGTTACTTATGTGCAGTGGTATGACCAGGTGTACTGTCGTGTCCTTGCGTTCTAGAGTACGGGTATTATGTTACCTTCACGCACCAGTATGACCGGGTGTGCCTCAGTGTCCCTAGGTTGATTGTATCCCCTCAAGTAATATAAATAATAAAGGAATACTTGTTGATGGCCTTGGTATGTATTGTTAGGTTTGGTAGTTTCTTTAGTTCTCTACCTCATTTTTGGTATGTATTGGATTGATGGTTCTATAGTGTTCTTAATGGCCTACCTCGGTTTTGGTATATATTGGATTGAGGGTTCAGAAATTACCTTAGTGCCCTACTATGTTAATTCGAATTAATTCAATTAGTCGGTTTTTTCATAGATCTTGATATGGCTATTGTGTACCTTGAAATGATGTGACTTGGTTAAGTATCGTTGATCCATAATTTATTATATATAGTTATGGCATATGCTTGTGTTTGAGCAAGTTTTGGATTATTGTGTGATCATGTGCAATGTCACGATGCTACCTCTTGTGAGGTATTGTGATTTACTTAGTACAAGGAAGTTGTATTGATACTACATTTTTAGATGACTATGTGAAGGCCATAAAGTGGCATGAAGCTTATAAGAGTGGCCAAGATAAGTGGAGCCCTTGGGAAGAGGTTCCATTCTCAAAATGGGCATACGGATCTAAGAGTTGGGACAAACCGGTGTTGTACCTACGGGTACTAGTTTTTACTGTGTTGGTTTTCCTTTGGACTCTTATATCCCTAGTTGCATTTTAATTATCATTGTTGTACGGGAAATATTTATTTGTAACCTTTATTTATGCAATCTCTCTTATTTCCACTTATTTGTTTTTGTTTTAGTTGGTTTTAGTCTTAGCACTTGTCATAAGAAAGGTGAGGGAACCAGACTTATGCTAAGTGTAGGGCTAACACCCATTATCTTTGGTAAATAATTCTTCCGCAAAATAAAATTTTAAGTACCAAAAATGGGTGTGTTTCATTACCTCCCTTACCTCATCTTGTGATCAACTTACACTTAGGGTTGCCCACACTTATTCTAAGTCAAAAATCCATCTCTCTCATTCGAGTATGTCAACTAGCATTCCCTCATATACACCTTATTTCTAAATCAATAAACTCCTTATCATCTAAATTTTATAATTCTTTCCCTTTTCCTTTGTGAAAATTTCCCTGGTGTTGGGAATTCTCCACATTAATCTCTTTTCTTTGCTACTAGGAAAATAGAGGCTTACCTCTTGTTCTCCATCCTTTGTTCAAAATTAATATCTCTTCTTTCTTATCCAAATCTTAGATTTAGCCCTACCTTATTTCTCTAAAGTAAAGTTTTGAAAAGGTTTGAAAACCTTATGTTCTGATTTTAGGTTTCAACTCTAAGAACATATTATATTTTATCATTATTCTTTTCCCTCCTCTTCTAATTAGATTTTTTAATTAAGTTTTGAAAAAGAGTTTTAATGGTTTGTTTCTAGATTCTCCTAAGAATTGAGCTCCTATTAGATAACCATCAAGTTGGGAATTCTCGCTAGAATAATTTTTTAAAGGCAAGGAATTCTTATCTTTAATATGAATAAGGTCTTTTGTTACTTATTAAGGTTCCCTATTATTGTTCATTTAATGTTGAACAAGAGTTATTGTACTCTAGGAATAAAGCATATGGTAAAGTTTTATTCTTGAAATTTATGCATTTTTAGGTCCTTGATATTATACATGATTTTGGAAGTTTTGAGTATGCTTTTGTTTAATTCCATCATTACTATGTATCATTATGATTCTATGTGTGCAAAATTTCTCTTAATGTGTTTGATGACACAAAAGCATGCAAGGATTAATATGACAAGTTGGGTAAAATTTTAGTATCTAGATTGCAAGTCTGGGTATTGTTTTACCTGAACCAGTTGAGATGTTCTTTTGACTGATGGACTAGTTGTGTGAACAAACAATAGGTTTGGGGTTTTTATTGGCTAATTAAGAGTTTAGTTGATTGATTTGATGAACAAGTCAACTAGTTCCTATGAGTAGTCAATAAGTTTGCTAAACCAATCAATTGGTTGCCTTGCATCCATAGTGGTCTGGTTTCTACTTAGACCCATCGACCGGTTAGGTTAAATCCATCAACTAGTTTCCTAAGAATAGGCAATCAGTGGTACCAACTAGTCAGATAGTTTTCTGGTATATTTTTCTTCGTAGGTTTGATACGACCAAACTTTTAACACAACCATTTTTCACTAGAAAAAAAATTAGTTGAAAATATTACGAAAGTTTAAAACACACCTTGCAAAAATGGGTTATTACCATCGTACCTGACATGAGTTAGATATATTCCGCCTACCCATATAAGATATAAGGCTAAAACCAACTAAAACATTTAAAACAACAGAGTGCGTAAATAAAAGATCACGTAAATGAATTAAAATATTGTTTGCATCAAAGGACCTTAACTATCCCCGACCAAATCATTACAAAAAACTAGTAGATAAAATACGAGGATATTATAAAATAAGATCAGGGTATAGCACCCCAAATTAAAATCTTAGTCTGCTACAAACTGCACAAAAAATCTCAGATTACCCTTGATCTAAAGCCCTAACCCAAATAAGGTAGGCCCTATATAGGCAATTCCTATAGACCTACACATGGCCCTCTACTCATGGATATGAGTAGGTGACTGAGAAAATGTATACATTAGTACACTAAGTACTAAGTAAGCCAAGTTGCTCACTCAATGTAAACATAAATATACAAATCCGTTGTACATGGATATAACATATAATATGTATCATAATAAAGGCATGTGCATATATAAAGATAAAAGTACATAAGGATATGTTATCATGCATAACTCTAAAAAAGAAAAATATATCACTCTTGGTTTCACTTTATAATCATATAGGTACTCACAAACATAATAGTAGATATCATATAGGCAACTTCTAGGGCTTATTTTCAATTACTTAATTCTTTAGGTTGAATCCTTTCCTTATTTACATATGATATGTGTCAATCATCCATTAAATATTCCATTTAATAACTAATTAGTCATTTCAACCATTAGCCAAGTGCATAAGCACGTTTTTATTCCATTTTGATCATTCATGCCATCACTTCCATCCTTATCTAATTATTAACCATTCACTTGGTCATCATTCATATTTGGTCCACCAATTACATATCATTTGTATTTTATCATCATTGAGCGACGAACTATATACTACCTCATGGTCTCATATACCATGGATTTCTATCCAAATAAGGGAAATAAAGTCTAGGCCAAAGCCAATGACTAAGTGAACATAATTCCAAGTTAAAGGTAAAAACTAAAATGGACATAAGTACATACCCAAGCTAACCACCTAGGTAATCAGACCCTTTGTTATCAATATCCCCTAGTACATCATCCTTGTCTACAGAAGGTAAGCCAGTAGGACTACTTAGGATCCCACCCAAAGGCAAAGCCAAAAATGCCTGAAGGCACAATAAACCTAATAGCTAATTGTGGATTGGGCAACCTAAACCCATACTCAACTCAATTATCTTTTTCTTTACATAATTAATTTATTATTCTTAAAGATAAGTGACTGCACAAGTCCCATACAAAACTAAGCACAGTAATTTTCCATGTTCATTCTATATCAATCTTTTTCTTTCTATTTTTCCAACCATGTGGGTTTCCATTTATACATGTAACATATTTTTCATACCCATCTTATTATTATCTGCAAGTCCATGCTGAGTTTCACTACTCTTTTCTCAATACCATCACTTATCACGAGGGGAATATCCATTTAGCCTTTACATTACTTATATATTATACCATAAATTATGATCCATTTTAATCCTTTCATTAGGCTAATAATCCATGATAAAATTTATATTTTATCCCATTAATAATCATTGAATAGTCCCAAATATAACCTCAAGGCATTATCAAATCAAAAGGAAAAAAACCATGCAAACTAGTTGATCAGTCTAACCTAACTAGTTGATTAGTTACACATACCAATAGATTTGTGTGGGTCAACTAGTCGATTGGTTTGACTCAACCAAACCATGTTTTTTTCTCAAATCGGTCAATCTATTTAGGTAAACCTATTAAATCTTCATAGACCAATCAATCAATTTTGCTAAAAGAATTGATGGGTTTAAGTAGAGAGTAATACTAAGATCTCTACACTTATACCAGTTAATGGGTTGGGTCAACTAGTTGACTATTCTAGGAACCACTCAATCAGTTTAACCAAATAAGTCGATTAGTTTTTCCTAACACAACACCAAACCATTAAATTACATGCAGATTATTACATATAAATCATCCTTAACCACATTGAAACATAAATCAACATTAACTAAGATATTTTCAACCATATTAGCTTACATTTGACAATATTTAATCATAAAAACCTATTTTTACCACTTTTCATGCTTTTTACTCAAATCACACCATCTATGTATCCTAATCACTTATATAGGCTATTTACACTCATTCCAACATGAAGGAATCATCTTAAAGGAACACATAACATATAGGAATACTCATTAATCATTTTAGAAGGAAGAATCACTTACTTGGTGCAAGTAAATTATTTTTTAAAATTAGGATTTCAACTATAAAATTCTTAATTTTTAAAACCTTGAAACCACAATCTTAAACTAAGAAATTTATACTAAAATCATATTAAATTTTCTTAACTTAAATCTGAAAGTAAGAAGAAATTACCTACGTGAGGTACAAGAGAGAAATTCTCAGCTGCACCACTTAACCTTTTTATCAATATCTAACTCTTCCTTACTTTAAAATTGAAACAAGAGAGATCTAGAGAAAGGATTAGAAGAGAGTAATAAAATTGATTGGTAAGTCTTGACTTATAGAAAGAAAAGAGTGAATACCAAACTTAGAGAATTCGGTGGCTAAAAGAAAATGTGCTTATAAGGAATGATAATGGCTATTTATAGCAAATCAATTGAAGGGAATTGAAGAGAGTTCATATGTGTCTCTATAAAATATAGGTGAATTAGGTTAGAATTAGTATACAAGAGTGAAGTGATGGAAGGTCCTCACGAAGGAATGTTCCAGCTACTCAGAGTCGTGTCTGAAATTTAAGCACTAATCTCAAAATTGTGTAAAGGAGATAGGAGGAAGAAGACAATGTTTAAATTATATCTCCCCCCCTCAATTATACTAATAGATCTCTATATCTATTTTAGGTAATATTTTGGGTTAAATACATCATGAAAATGATTAGGAATCTTTTCACAAAAAATTAGCATGGGTTGGTAAAGTTCCATTTCAGCATAAGAGATTTTTCAAAAATCAATCTCCAAACATATGACCAGTCCTACAAACCAGTTGATGTTTTTGGGCCTACTAGTTAACTATTCTTTAAATTAGTTGATTGATTCCCCTAACTAGTTGATCAATATAGTTAAGATTTACTAGAATGACAAACCAATCGATTGATTCATGGAACCAATCGATTAGTTTGCTTGAAAAACTTAATAACTTTATTTTTTCAGCATGATTTCAAATTAAAATTTATCTCAAAACAAATCATAACATTAAATAAAGATAAAAGGTCCAAAAAATAGAGGCATTCTCATTCAACAATTTTACCAAAATTTGGGGTATTATAAGTGTAACACCCCGAGTCGACACGACCACACGGGGGCTACCTTGGAGCGCTTTCGGATTGATCGGCTGGCCCCACAGATCAACACGAGTCCTTTTAGCACGCTTTGTCCTCACTCATGCACTTTCCGAGAAATTTTTGGAAAATTTCCGAAACTTCCCAGGAGGTCACCCATCCTGAAATTGCTCCACGGCCAGCACGCTTAATTGTGGAGTTCTTAGGACGGAATCACCAAAAGGATGGTATACCATGTTGATATAAGTAGCCAAATCAATCCTTATAACACTCCGCTCAATTTGGGGTATTACATTCACCCCCACTCAAAGAACACAACGTCCTCGTTGTGCCTCAACCAATGACTGTCTCAATACAGTTCATCCCAAGAATCGTCCAGCTAGGTGGCTGACTGACTCATCCAAGTTCAGCTCACGGTTGCGGTTTTGCTCTGATACCATTTGTAGCACCCCGAGTCGACACGACCACACGGGGGCTACCTTGGAGCGCTTTCGGATTGATCGGCTAGCCCCACAGATCAACACGAGTCCTTTTAGCACGCTTTGTCCTCACTCACGTACTTCCCGAGAAATTTTTGGAAAATTTTCGAAACTTCCCAGGAGGTCACCCATTCTGAAATTGCTCCACGGCTAGCACGCTTAACTGTGGAGTTCTTAGGACAGAATCACCAAAAGGATGGTATACCATGTTGATATAAGTAGTCAAATCAATCCTTATAACACTCCGCTCAATTTGGGGTATTACAATAAGACCAGTTGATCAATCTTATAGACTGGTGCATTGATCATACTATGTTTTCTAGATTTACTTGCTACTTAATCTATTAACCCTTAAATTTAATTTTTTTATGCAACTAAAATATTTTAATCATCAATACAACTACGTTAATTTGTGATTTATGATATCACTTGATAATTAAAAATTAATAGATTAAGATTTCATTCAATTCTTTTTCTCTAACTCTCAAGGTTGCTAGTTAGGACATAGTGGATGAGTTACCATATGTTTTGTATTTTCACTCAATATCTATTTTCTTCTCTACCAAGGTGTAGTTGATAGATAGTATGCACATATATTTGAGATATAGGATTATATTATCATAAGCCTAAATAGCAACCTTGTCCATTAAGCATGGTTGAGGTATCCCCGTATAACCTCTCTAGCACTTCATATTGTCCATTACTTAGGCATGTATGTATCCCAAATTTTAGCCTAAGTAGTGGAGGCATTAAAGGTGCGGTGGGTGAGGTATTCCAGCAAAAGCCTCCATTGATTTACTTCAATCATGTCTGGGAGGTATGGTATCCCATGGTGTTATAGTCCTCACAATAGGTGCACTCAATGTGTAGTGGGTGTAATGTCCCTATTGAAAAGCTCCTTCAATTTATCTTTAACCTATATGCTGCCATAACTTTTGTTCATGATGGAGAACTAGGTGTATTTAAATGGATTATCTTAATAACTAGCAATTATGTGATCACTAAAGGAAGATTTATACTATAGATTACATTGTGTGGTTATGATGTATTTACTATATTATTTGTAATACCCCATCCTAAAGACCTTTAAAATGTGTTTAAAATTATGTTGACATTGGATAAATTAGTTTTGGTTTTAGAATGGGCTTGAAATTATAATAAATTTGTGAATTCCAAGCGTATCGATTGACTAGTATACACAAAGGTTTACCATTTTATTCTTAGTGAACTAGTTGACTAGTTTGCACAAACCAATCAATTGGTTATCCTACAAATTTAGATCCTTTTCTGATTTAAATTGAAACCACTTTTCAATGATTATGAAAACTTCTGATTGTTTTTACATTATTTAGATCACTCTATGGTCTTATTTAGCTAAATTTTCCCAAAAATTAATTTTATCACATTTATCACCTTCTCTCTTCTCCCTTACTTTCCTCTCTCTTCTAGTAGTTTGGTTGCATTTTTGACTTTTTGAACCCCTTCCCTAACTTATTAAATTTCTTACATGCCTCTCTTGACTACACTCAACCTCCCTCACACCATCATGTCTTCTCTGATGCATTAGTTACCCACACTCAGCCATACCAATCTTAACTCTCTCCCTCTTGTAATTTTGACCAGCTTTCTCTTCTCTACACTCCATCTCTAATTTTTTTCACTTCTTATCTACTACGCTTTCTCTCTTCTCTACACTCCATCCCTAAGTTTCCATAGTGTTGATTGTTCTTCATTTTCCTTCTTTTTTCTTCTCTACTCAGAAAAAATAGAGTGTTACTCTTATTTTATTCCTTCATTGGTTGAGTTATTATGTCTCTTTTCTTCTTCTAATCTTAGCTTTAGTTCTCCCTTTTTTCTCTTAAGTAAGGCAGAATTAAGGCTTTAAGAAAGGTTGAAGATTGTATCTTCATTTCCTTAGAATTTTGTTTTTTGAGAAAAGGTTAAGTTGTGCTTCTTCTTTTTTATTCTTCATTTCCATGATTTTAGTGGACTTTTTAAAAAAAGGTGTTTTATTGGCTTTAACTCTTGATGCTCTTAGGAATTGAAGTCTTGGTGGACATCCATCAAGTTAGGAGTTCTTTACTAAAAGAATTGCTTTAATGTAAGGCATTCTTATCGTTAATATCAATGAGGTTTTTGTTGCTTGTTATGGTTCCATTTTGTTGGTGTGTTTTTATGTTAAGCATAGACTAATTATATTCCAAAATTTGAACATGTGGTATAATTTCTTCCTGCAATTTAACCATTGTTTAGTTTCCCTAATTTTATGCATTATTTGGTAATTTATATATGATTTTGTTTAAATGTTTACATTACCATGCATCCATGTAATTCTAAGTTCACATCATCTTTCTTTACTTGTTTTATGATATAGCACCATGCTAGGATTAATATTGTACAGTTTGTGAAATTTTGGTATGTGCATCATAAGTTTAGGTTTTGTATCACCGAAACTAGTCAATTGAATAATTGAACATATCAACTAGTAGTATGAACTTTCACATGGTTTGGAAATTTTTATTGGCTAGTTATAATATTAGTGGATTGTTTCAACGACTTACCCCTACGAATAGCATATTAGTTTGCTAATCCTGTTGGTTTGTGATCCTTTGACAAAAGTGGTTTGGTCTTTACATATACCCATCGACTAGTAAGACTAAACCCCTTAACTAGTTTCCTATGAATAATCAATTGATGATACCAACTAACCAAATGGCCTACTCATGTTATTTTTGGTTCAGGTCTAATACAACCAAATCAGTTGATAGGTCCAAGGGGCTAATCGACTGGTTTAGTTATATTAATTCATGTTCGTTGTTGGTCAATGTTCTACTTTTGGGTATTTTATGTTAATAACTCCATGTAATTATAACATTTAAATTATGATTACAACCATATTAGCCTAGAACTAATAATAACCATACTAATGATATTTGGGAATTGAATTTGTTAAGTTCAATGTCATCTCTAAACAAATAATTAGTAGCTTCTAAGCCTTATGATTTGTTTGGTGTTATTACCTAGAAACACCTAAGTAGGATAATAATAGAATTTATTTGTGTTTGGTGTTATCACTTGGAAATACCCAGTTAGGTATTTATGATATTAATCTGTAATTTATGATATCACTTGGTAATTAATAATAATTGTATAAGATTATATGCGAGTCATTCTCTTTTCTCTTAGGACAGCTAACCAAGATTTAGTGGGTGGGTCACCCTATTGTTTATATTTTCACTCAATACCTATATTCTTCTCTACTAGGATACAGGTGGTAGGGGCATACATATATCTTTGAGGTATAAGATTATACGATGGTAGACTAGTATGGTATCGATGTCTAGCTTTGGTGGATACGGTATCCTTCACACCCCTTAGAATTTTATATTGTCCATTGCTTTGGTAAGAGTGGTATCCCAACATTTAATCCCTTGTAGTAGTGGAGGCATACAATTTGTGGATGGTGAGGTATCCTAATACAAGCCCATTGATGTGCTTTGACCATGTGTGTAGGGTGTGCTATCCTAATTTTTTTTATCCCTCACAACAAATTCAATCAATGTTTGGTGGGTGTGGCATCCTTAGAGAAAATCCCATTCAATGTACCCTAATCCCATATGGTGCATATAGTATCCCATTATGTTCATGATGCCATGACTATTGTTTATTGTGGAGAACTATGTGTGGTTGAAAAAATTATCTTAATAACTATAAATTTTGTGATCAATAGAAGGACATTTATAATATTGTTTTTATTATATTGTTACGATGCATTTACTATAGTATTATTCTTCCATAATCTCTATGTAAGCATGCCTTTTTGTTTTACTACCATGAGCCTAAGTGTTAGTTTTTATCGATATGATTATCACCATGCTACTATGTGGCTTCAATGTACTCCATGAGCCTTACAGTATTTTAGGTAGTCAGTTTTACAAGTACTTTATATTACTAAAACTACACTTGTGTGGTCACTATGACAATATGCCTTCTAGTGCAAGAAGAAAAGGATAACTTGTTGGGATATGATTCTCAACTAGAGTATTTTGAGGATGACAACATGGGCTACTAGTTGACCATTTCTTGGGGTTAGAGATTTATATTTTGTGCTTAAGCTTTAGGCAAACTACCTAGATGTTTTTTTCCCATTTTGTTAGAAAGTTTTTGTTCTTTTATTTATTTATACTCTTGACTTTGATCCATGTATATGGATTTTATAAACTCTCATATTCCTGCGAATCTGTATTATTGTTCTCATCTTTGTTATCATTAGTATTACTACAATATTATTATGAACATGCATATTTTTGTTCATGGTTTCATTTTACCTTTTATCATGCATGGGTTAGGTGATGATCACATCTCTCTCATGTTTATGAGGCAGTAACATTCCCCATTTTTTTCAAATGCTTCTACATTTTTCCAAAACAAAAGGTCTTAGTTCAAAAACAAGGGGTGTCACATTACTATTCTTTCATGATCTCCATGCGACCATGCCTTTTTATATTTTACTACCACGAGC
Organism: Tamarix chinensis; assembly: GCA_030549775.1. NCBI lineage: Eukaryota > Viridiplantae > Streptophyta > Magnoliopsida > Caryophyllales > Tamaricaceae > Tamarix > Tamarix chinensis. The sequence goes on from CM060177.1 coordinate 75,563,628, forward strand.
CTTAGTGTTATCTTATGTTTGTATGCTTATCACCAAGCTACTATATGACTTCAATGTGCCACATAATCCCTTACCGTATTTTAGGTAGTTTCTTTTACCATTACTTAACCATACTAATACTACATTAGTGTGGTCACTATAATGATTTGGCTTCTGGTCTAGTGAGCATAGGATGATTTTCAAGGTTACAATTATCAACTTGAGTAAGTTGATAATAATACTATGGGCTAGTAGATGACCATTTATTGGGGATTATAGATTTACTTTCCGGTCTAGTTAAGAGTTAGGCTAACTAATTAAATGTACTTTTGCCCACTTTGTTGGGATATTTTTTGTTCATCCTCCTTATTTAAAACATTAGCTTTAATCCGTATATTTGGATTTTGTAAACTTGCATGCTCTCTTCTATTTATATTATTTCTATTCTCACCATTTTCCCTATTGGTATTGTTGTGTTGTTATTCAAGCAAGTATTTTCACAATTGTTCTATTTTGCCTTGCATCAAACATGGGTTAGGCGATGATCACACCTCTCTTATAGGTGATGTTGCAGTAACATTTCCTAATTTTTCTTATACAAACTATTCTACATTATCTTCAAAATAAAATTTTCTTATTCATAATTTAGGGGTTTTATAGCATCATTCTCCATCCTCATGCATCCTTGCTCAAGTAGAAGCAATGTACATTTGATTCACTACACTTTCCTTTTGTTTTTCTTTTCCCCTAGCCCATCGCCTTTTGAGCACCCAAACCTTTGAGCCACCAGCATCATTCTCCTTTTACCTTTACAAACACCTCAACCTTGCCATCCTCATGCATCCTTGTTCTTGAAACTACCCATCCCTTGTTTCAACAACCTCCCTTTGAGTTGGACATGAGACGTGGTTGGCCTTTATGTTTAGTGCATGATTATGGCCTCTATGGTTGGCTTTAAATTTTCTAATTTTTAGTCTTTGGTTCCCATTAATTTTTATGTAACTATTATTTCTTAGAGTGAGTGAGTGAGAGTGAGTGTGTGTATGTGTATGTGTCTTGTATGGGTTGTGTTATTGCTTTTAGTTAATCACAATCTCGCTTAAAGTGACCTTGGAAGAGGCATTTTTTGTTGTATAATTTGTTTAGCTTATATGTAAACCTAGCTACCCTATACATAGTAAACATTAGGATGTAAATATGATAGATTACTTTTATAGAATAAAAACATGCTAGGTTGATGCTATATGAAATTTTCATATGTCTCCTAGAAAATAAAACAATGTAATATTATGTTTTTGTATAAAATTTTGTGATGCATAAAATCATATATGTCTATATGTTAGGAATTAATAATTTATATACCTTGGTAATAGTTTAAAATGGGGGTGTATGTCTGGGTTGTATACAATTATGGCTAGAAATAATATGCATGTCTAGAGTAAGGATTTAATCAAAATTAATGTCTTACCTTATGCTTGGCATATTAATGAGTTTAATATATTCCTTATACATTTTAGATAGATTTGGATGTATAGCATGTTGGTTGCCAAGCATAATTAGAATTAAATTTTTATTTATGTCACATATTCTAGAGATAAAAATACAATTTTTATATACAATAATTTGTATCAAAACATATTACATAGAGTTAGTGTGAAAGTTATCATCTATTAGAACTGCATGATAAGGCTTCGTATTCTTATTATTTTATGTTCATGCTTAGGGGTAATATTATCTTTTGTCGTGATATCGAATTTTCTTATATGAAAATTTATTTTTAAATATTATATTTTATCCTTTTCATGAAAAATATCATGTAAAAGTATAAATATGGTAATAAATGGGATAAAATATGGTAATTAGGATTTGGAGGGTATTTTGGTTATTATGAAAGAAATGAGTCTCAAGGTGAATAATTAGAATAGTTGAACTACGAGTTAACCTTGGAATAACTTTAAAAATAACTAGATGAAAGGATTGAATTCAATAAAATCAGATAATTGGTTTATGTTATGGCATAATGCATAGCCCGATGTCGTGATGTCTTTGTGATATCGTGACTCTCATGGTCCTTTGATTTGATTGATTTATGCTAAATTATTTTTTGTAGACCTTAATATCCTAAGAATAATTATATTGAATTAAATAAGGCCCTAATACATTTAAAACAAAAGACTTGAGTTGGAAAGGGATCTCATGTCTCGAATCTAGCCCCCGTGTGCATAGTTGGACCTTCAAGGTAAAGGGTTTGCTTCTACTCAATAGATATTCCATAAATCCTATAGAGGGTATGTATATTTATGGACTTGGGTTTTGAGGTTTAGTATGGTTGATTGATATGTCTTGTGGCTTCCTCGGTGAACTTTGCCTTTGAATTGGGTGATTTGTTTTGGTAACACCTCCTTCACAATCACTATTTTAGATATAGGATTATATTGTACTCAAGATTTGATTATTGAGTGATCACATTAGATTATACACCCAGCATAATGCATCTGTAATATTTGGATTAGGATTGGCTTGATAAAGTTGGATCGTTAGGCAACATCATATAAATGTCATGATGTGTTCAAAAAGCATTTGTTGATATCTTGTAATTGTTGTATTTATTATGCCCTTATCAGATTTTTAATTAGATTAGTATTCTTGATTGATTTTTGGGATTCCTTTATTTTAGATAATGTTATTGCAAGTCATTATGTGCTTTTGGTATAAACTTTTATTATTGTATGTTATGTGTAACGTGGACATGCTACTTCTTTAGAAATGTTGTGATTTACTTAATACGAGAAAGTCATATTGATATTAATATTAATTTTCTTATGAGTATGTGCACAGCATGCAATGGTCAAAGGATTTTAAGGAGTGACATGAAGGCATTTCGGGAGGATAAAGGAGTGAGGTTACCTATTTGTAACTCTTATTTTATAATATTTCTATAGAAGGGATGAGTACGAGGATAAACTGGTGTTGCACCGTTATATGCTCTTTTATGATTAATTTATTTTCTTTAACTCCTATGCTTTAATGTATTTTGGATATTACTAGTGTATAGAGAATGTACTATCTGTAAACCTTTATTTATGTTTTGGGTTTTTCCATCCACTATTTGTTTTGATCTAACTTGTTTATAGCTATAACACTTGACATAAGAAATATGAGGAAACAAGACTTTTACTAAGTGTAGTGCTAATACCCACTACTTTGTAAGTATTTCTTCACAAAATTAAATTGTAAGTATTAAATTTTAGAATGTTACCGGAGAAAGACCAAAATGAAAACATCATTTTCAAGCTCAACTAATTGATTAGTAAGCCAAAACCAATTAACTAGTTAAGCCACATACCAAGTGATTAGTTTCTCTACTAAACTAGTTATATCATGTGGTTTAACAACAAATTAATCCTAAATTAATTAAACTTATAAATATTAAACTAAAATAAAAATCATTTTTATTACTCATTAATCATTTTTACAATTTCTAATTCACCAACTTGCTCCAAAATCACCAAAACACACCATAATAACCAAAATTGCCCAAACATGCTACCATACATCCAATATCTCATACATATCATCAAACCATCCGTTCACAATCTAATGCTAAAACATATACTACTATTTTGGAAATAGCATAAATATAGAAAGATACACACCAAATAGAGATTAATAAGATTATGCACAATTAAGAACTCACACACAAAACTGAACAATTTAGGAAAAAGTAGATATATTATCCGTTCTCTTATGTAATTACAATATCATTAACCCAACTAATCACTCAATTAAAAAAACTACAATTCTCTTTGAAGGAGAATTCAATAGAGAAGAATAAGAGGTTGGGACAGACAACTCATGATGGATAGGGTTTTAACATGTCTCCTTTTATAGAAGAAAAAACCTTAAAGAACAAAAAAAAAATTGAAAATAAGAAATAACACGGTCAATATTTTGGAAATATGGGACCTCGTGTTTATTTCCTTACTTTCAACCTTTACCCAAAAACTCATCAAAAGTTCTTCTAAGGAAACACAATCCATTTTTAATAACACAGTACCATGTTTCTTACATAACACACTATACTATTCTAAACTTCTCCAACAATTTCACAATTCCACACAATGTGGGCCTCATGGAATATGAATACCAATCAAATCCAAAAAAACACTCAAACTTACCGACTATTTGTGGCTTCATTAGCATATCAGTTGAATTAGCCAAAGTACTCACTCTCTCCAACACAATTTTTCCTACAATAATAGTACCCTAGATAAAGTGGTACATGATGTCAATGTGCTTCAACAATGGAAAGAATTTTAAATCTTCACTAAATAGATAGCACTATGACTATTACCACAAACAACTAGAGTAGCATGTCACACTAAACCACAATGACACAAGGCTTCCTAAAAAGCCTCTATAATAGTAATATACACTTCCTCTATAGTGGATAAGGCCATTGCATTCTACAAGGAAGACCTCTAGCTAAACACTGAACCAACAAAACAAAAAACATATATAAAGTTGGGTCTCCTTTTATCAAGGTCTCCACCATAATCAGAGTTCATATATCAACTAACAACACTAATAAATTCAGAAATATTAGGCCAAGTATGCACCATAGAGTAGATGTTACAATAAACAACATTCAAATATGAAATAGTAGCCATGAAATCCTCCTTTTCTTTAGATTTAGGAAAATCCAAAGAAGATAATCTGAAGTGAGTAACTAAAGGAGTTCTCACCATCTTAGCATCTAACATATGAAATATCTATAGTACCTCCTTCACATAGGAATCTTGTGACAACTACAAATGCTTGTACTTAATTTCTAATGATCGTTATGCCAAGGATCCACATCTCTAAGATCCTTCATCTCAAACTCACTTTTTAGCATTTCCTTCACCTTATCAATATCAGACATATCTTTTTTACAATAATAATATCATCAATATATTAAAAAATTTACAAAAAAGACAACTCTCCATCTCTTTTGAATACATCCATCCACCATACTCATTCTAGGAGACTACTTCAAAACACACAGTGACCTCTTCAATAGGCTAACATGATCACACATCCACTCAACCATAAAATTCATCAAACTATCACATGTAAATGTCCTCCTCCAACTCACCATGTAAAAATTTAATTTTAACATCCAACAACTCAAACTTAAAATCATCCATAACCACAAGTGCAAGGAAGGTATGAATACAAGTATGTCTAACCATAGGAGAAAATAACTCGTTATAGTCTACGCTTGGAATCTGACTGAAGTCACATGCAACTAAATGAGCCTTATATCTTGGTCTCTCAACCCCTAGAGCTTTCTGTTTGAACTTGTACACCCATTTGTAATTAACAATATTTTTCTTCCTCAATGCCCTTACAAGTTCCTATGTTTGATTCTTTAATAACGAATTCATCTCTATCTTCATAGTAGCACACCACTTAGTAGAAATAGTACTCTCAATAGCATTTAAGAATGATGTTGGCTCATGCACATCAAATATTGTCTATGCACTAGATAAAGTATAGCCAGCCAATTCTTCATAACCATACTTGACTAGAGGCTTGAGAATCCTCTATCCTCTACCTACTTTAAATCCTCTTTATCCTACTTAATCCGTGGATCCACCCAATTATGGAATAGTGGGTCTATTAGAAGGGTCTCTATCACCCAATTGAACCATAACCTCCATCTAGGCCAAAGCACTCTCCTACTCCAACTCCTTAGTGATATCATCACAAGACTCAGTCTTCTAGAGGAACATGGACTCATTGAAGGTAATATCTATGCTGGTCAAGAACTTAGATGTAGCTGGGTGCCATAACGTGCACCCCTTTACCAAATATGAAAAACTAAGAATGATACAATTCTTGGCTCTAGGCTTGAATTTACCATCATTTACATAATAATAAGTAGGAAAACCAATAGTATGTAAATTAGAATAATCATTTGGCTTACTATACCAAAAACTATAGTGTATTTAAATCAATGGACTTATTTGGTGATTGATTCACCAAGTATGCTACCATATGAACCTCCTCAGCCTAAAAATCTCTACCTATCCTTCCCTATGATAACATACATCGAGACTTCTCTAATAGGCTTCCATTCAACCTCTCAAAAACCCCATTATGTTATGGTCTTCCAACATTGGTTTAGTTTATCTATATCCAATCAGCTTAGTAGAAATTTATGAAACTCTGCTAAAAAAACTCAAGATCATTATCTATCCTAAAAAACTTAACCTGCTTCCCTATAAGCTTCTCAATCAAGGTAATCCAATATTTGAAAATACAAAACACATCATTCTAATGCTTTAAGCAATAAACCCATACTTTTCTAGAGAAATCATCAATGAATGTGAACAAGTACAATGAACCACCTTTGGAAATCACTTTTGCGGGAACCCACAAGTCTAAATGGATATACTCAAGTGGCCCTCTCATACTTTAATTTGTTGCAGAAAAACTAACCATCTTCTACTTATTAAATATACAATGCTCACAAAAATCTATAGTACATATACTCTATCCATCTGATAGACCCCTCTAAGAGAGCTCAGTTAGACCCTTCACACTTAAGTGTCCCAATCTCATATGCCAAAGTCTCATAATATCTAAGTATAACAAACTAGACAATGTCATAGTAGTTATCCCTACAATTGTGGAACTCATAAACTCATATAGTGTCCTGACCTAATTTTGCTTCATCGCTACTAGATCCCTTTTTGTAGCTCTTAAGGCCCCATCCTCAATGACATACCAATGCCCATTACAATCTAAGGAAATCAAAGATATGAATTTATTGGTTATATTTAGGACATGTCTTACATTGGACAATGTCCTAACCACACCATCATGCATCTTCACCTTCACCATCACAATCCTAGCAACTTTGCAAGTAGTATTATTTCCCATCATGACAAATCTAACCTAAGTCACCTTAAACATCTAAAACCAACTCTAGGTGGGGTATATATCATAAGAGAACCCATTATTCAAGATCTACCTATCACTAATTTGTTATGTCTATGAGTGGCTGAAAATACATCTCCATCACTATCATCATGGGAATCTACAACATCATCTTTTATACTGAGTGACTCACTAAATGTAGCATCTTGCTTACTCTTAGGGGAAAACTTCCTAACATGCCCCTTCTTTTGACACCCATAGCATATCACATTCTTCTACCAACTCTTTGACTTAGACTAGACTTTTTACGATCACCATACTCCCACTCTTATGGTCTCCCTTGGCTTCCAATCACTCACTATATGAGTCCCTAAAAGTAATATTTCTAGTCAATTAACTATCAATCAACTCCCATGGTAGCAGGAAGGATTTTACATCTATAAGGACTAGCTCATCCTTCCCATACAAAAGCATCTCATGAAAATGTTTAAAACTTGCAGTCACATAGCAGCATAATAGCCAAATATTCTTCATCTAGTTTAAAATCTATATTATAGAAATGCATAAAAATAGAGCCAAATTCATCCAAATAACTTTTTAAACATTGACCCTCACCTAGTTTTAGGTCATAAGGGCAACTCTTCAATAGTAGCTAATTTACTGCCAATTTTATCATGTACAATGACTCCAGCTTCAATTATAAGACAATTGTAGTTGATTCTTTTGCCACTTCTAGCATTAACTCATTTGTAAAACATAATTGTTTGTGGGAGAGAGCCTTTATATCATTTTCTTTGAATCTCTAATTCATCATTCATTATAGAGAAGGAAATAAGAAGATGTAACACCACAATTTTCACTTAATACAATTTTCATTCAAGTATAGTTTTGTGGAAGCTAAATAAGAAATCCAAGATATTATCACCACATCCAATATAGAAATGGTATTTCTGATACCCAAGCTATGTTGAACGGTGGGTGAAGATGTCAAAATTAAATAGCAATATTGCAAAACCCATTTAAAGAAAAATATTGTTCAACACAATAAAAAATAGTAAAATAAATAAATAAATAGAAAATTAGGATTATGAGAATCTAAATGACATTAGAATCTCTACACTCTCATCCCAATCCATCATATTGCAAATAACTAGTACCTACCGACAAAGATTTAGCAAAAACATAGAGATGATAATATTAGGATGAAAAGCTGACATACTAAACTAAATCTACTAAAAGTAGATAACATTCATTCATGTAAAACATACAAAGAATGCTAAAGTAGAAAATTTAAAAAAATGCTAATATATTAAATATACAATATCTAATAAATATCCATGATTCTTGCTATTTATTATTATTCACTAAAATCCTAAAATCATATAAACACTTAGAATATAAATCTGAACACTAAAATGATAGAATTCACACACATGGGATGTCCATTAAATATTTTATTCCATATTATGTAATCACACAATTCACCATAGTAAATTTTATGTAAGAGGGAGGAATATTAAAATCAAAGAACTATGATTAATACATTAATCCAAAATATTGTGACTAAAAAAGCATCTTCAATCCACTAAGGATCACTCTAATCATACATATCAATAGCCCCTATAGGAACCGTAGGTTATTTATAGAGTAGAAAGAGGAATTGTTAACACATTGTAGTGATAGCAAAACCATACAATAATAGTGAGTCCATCTAATGCAATTCTATCTCAAAGGTAATATCCACTTTACTCTTCGAAATCTCAAGCTCGATCCTACACTTAAATTATAAGTAAATTTTAGGTATATTAATGATCATAACCCCAAAATAAACCCACATACCAATTTTATAAAAGGTTACTATTTACCAAAATACTATTTATATGCATATGGATTTGTAGAAATATGGTAAGAAGCTTATATATATTATTTCAATTTACTATTCATGTCATTTAATTATTCATGTCAATTCACCATTTATATAAATTTATTATTCTAATAGTTAAGTCAATGGTCAGGGTAAATCATTGATCCTAAAATATCTAATTAAGTCTTTTAGGTGCAAAATGACAAAATTAACCCTAAAATATCATGAAATTAAATACTAACCATACTTTATTAATAATTAAAATGCTAAAACTCATAAAAGTCACTATTAAAATGTGTGAAACATTATGAAATTAAATACTAAACATACCTTGCCAATAATTACCATACTAGAACTCATAAAATTCACTAATGAAATTAGGTTGCATTTAAAAGTCCATAATTCTCCTAAACCCTATAAATAAAGAAATAGCATAACTCCTAGCATATAAATAATTCTATGAGTTTAGCGAGCCAGCATCTTGATTTCTATAAACTCTTAGTATAATTGAGTTAAGTAGTCTCCTAACTCAAAAATTTCATAAAAAAATAATCACAATATCACCACCTTCCTCCTCTTAGAAACCTTATATGCAAAATACAACATTACAATATTTAATGCTAAAAAAGTTTGTTTTAGTGAGACCATAATAAAAATATAACTGGGTGTTACTATCATACTTAACATAAGTATGGTATACTATACCATTATTACATAGAATACAAGGAAAAATAATTTCTACTTAAAACATGATAACATAGATATTGAGATAGATTCATAAACTTAAACAAGATTTTGGAGGTTACCTTGAAGTTTAATATCCAAAATACATAAGTAGGGATAATTTTGAACTATGAGTTCCAAAAGGTATCTAGACCAAAACTATAACCTAATTAACATGACTCTTCATCCCAAGACTTAAAGATAATAAGGTTGATCCTCCCAAAAAAAAGGTAGCATAGGGGAAAAAGGTCATCAAAATGGTCCTCCATGACCTGAATAAAATCACCTAGATCATTTGCTCATGAAAATGAGCATCATCAATGAAAATGAAGATTGGTACGCTACATACTAAGCAAGTTAATAATATAGCCATAATAAGGTTACACGGTATCTTCAACTTACATGAAGGAATAAACATGCATATAGATTAACATGATATGATACAAGATAAGAGTTGATTTGAGGACACATTATTATATAAAATGATAATTCATAATCTTATTTACATTAAGTTTAAAGACCTTAGTATTCAAAGCTGGTGGAACAATTCAAACTGTATCAACAATATATAAACTTAGGAAAAGACTCTTCTAGTCACTATTATTTTACTTGTGGAATAGACAGGTAAAACCCCAAAGAAAAATATTTTTAACCATTATTCTTGTATGGTGGATTAGAGAGATACAACCGATTATGATTCATGTGATCTTTCACTTTAAGTGATTAATATCTTATTCATTATTTTTAATATTAATATCATTTTGTGGGCATGCACAAAAATATGAAAATATCATAATCTAAATTAACATGATCCTTTGAAGCACATAAAATATATTTGTATGAATATCATGACATTTCCTAAGAAAAAGGTCCATATGCTCCTTAAAAAAACCTAATTTAATAAGGTAAGCATGATTCATTATATATTATTATTAACAATATACCCAAACATCAAGTTCTAAGTCTAATGCCTTATACATGTGATAAAAGTGATACCTTTAGGGTTACAGTTTACCATCCCTATGAAACCCAAATTTCACAAGTTAGGCAAAAAATTTCCTATGAGACTCAAATAACCACAAATTTTAATATATCATTATTGAAATCATACTCAAAAATTAAGGTTTGACTCTAATATGTTACAAAAGCGATAATGACCCCACTTTTAGGGTTGCTATTCCTAATTTAATCCATCTTCTCATTTTACTGAAATTAGGTCATTCATAATTACTCTAAATATTCCACATGATATACTTATCATATCTTAAACCAATTAAAAAATTGAATTACCAAAGATTATATACTTAACCTATATTGATGAAAATGCCCATAATATAGCCAAAATTCCCATATTTTCACAAAAAAAAAAGTATAATCCACAATAGGAATAGCTTTTGAACTCCAACATATCTCATCATGAAAACACTTACTCACAAGTGTGAGTCTGTGTGTGTGTGTCTGAGTCACACATCATAGCCCAACTTAGATAGTGATTCATGCCAACTGCCCAAATTATAAAACAAGCTTAACTATATGATACTCATAAATGCATGTTACCCATTTCCCACAATACCACATGAAATATCATATAGTAACATTATCATCATGAAATATATAATGATACTAAACATGAGAATTGATATAAAATTTCACATTACATACAAAGCCTTAATTATGAAATATATTATTACTAAAAACATATTCGATATCTAAGAATATATAACCTAAAACTCCTCCTCTAAAACCATTGGAAAACCACCTAAGAATAAATAATAATACACTATTAGAACTTTCAAAAAAACTAAATAAAATCTAAGGAAAATGAGGGTGAAAAATGAGCAACATCAAAGTAAATGGAAGCCATCACAAAATGGAACAATTAAGGGGAGTTGTGTGAGAGACTCACTTAGTTAGGGGTGTTGTGTGAAAGGAGGGGGGACATAAAAGACTCATGTTGGTGTGGTGGCGCAAAATGAGGTTGTTGTGAGTTGGTGGATGGTGCAATGTGAGGTTATAGTGCATTTGTGGTATTATCGTGTGATTAGTTCACATAGCTACGGATGTTGAGTATAATTTTGTCATGTGCTGTGGCTTGAGAAACATGAGTGGCTCATGTTATGGATAGTTATTAGTGTGAGGTGATAATTATTTTGTAGAGATTCACAAAAGAAAATAGTGGAATGACAACTAATGAAGGATAAAAGTGTTGAGGGAAGGAAGAGGGAGGTGTGGAGGGAGTTGTGTGGGTTATGAAAACTGAAATTAAAAAGAAGAATATAGGTATTATAGGATATAAGGGGTTGAGGAGTGTGAAACATGGAAGAACGATCGAGGTGTAAGGGTTTAATGAAGCCTAGCATTTCATGTGAGCTAGGAAGGAAAGCGACAAGGCTCCTATAGGTTGGTGGTTATGGATAAGTGTTTAAGAGTAGATGTAGGGAAAGTGTATTATAGAGATAAAAAGGGAAAAGAGAAATCCATGCAAGGGAGGGAGTTGCATGGCCAAGAAAGCAAGAAGAAGAAATGCAATTGGGGTAAGGAGAAGGAAAAAAGAATAGGACAAATAGGGAAAGAAAAGAGGAAAAGTGAAAGAAAAAAGGAAATAAAAGAGTAATTGGGGTTAGGATTAAAGTTAAGTTTAAATTTAAGATTAAGTAATTAGGGTAAAATAAATTTATCAATAATCCATGGTTAGGATTAGTTTAAAATATTAATCAATCAATATTAAGGTTAAATAAAATTTGGGGCATTACAAAAATCATCAAAATAATTTTAAGATGCAAAATAAAATAAATAAAGTAAGAATCAAGGTTAAAATGGATCACACTTTTGTGAAATAAATTCTAAAATTAAGGAAGAGGTTAAAAGAATTTAACACTAAATTGTTTAAAGAAAATAACAAAGAGCTAATATTCAGTATTTAACAAGAAAAAAATAAACAAATTGATGCAATAACAATTGAGAAGGAAAGAGGAAAAAATAGAGGCATGTTCTTGGATAAGGAGGAAGAAAATGAGTCTTAGAAAATAAATTTCACATAATTTTTAGCTAACTTGGCATATTGATAGATATTTAGGTACTTTAAAAGGTTAATATGGTAAAATATCCTTTAAAAAAGCATTGGTTTGGCAGGGATGCATTTTGGAAACCTTTGGTTAAATAATATTTTTTCCCATATTTATTTAGATATTTTAGATGAAAGGATCAAAGTTAGTATATTTCGGATAAGGTTGTTGTAGAGAAGGCTAAGTTTTGGAGTGTTATTATATTTCAGATAAGGATCATATCAAGGATGTGATCTAGGATATTATTCCTTAATGTTAAAGACTTATATTTTTTTAATATACTTGATAGTTAGGATAACTTGATAGATAGAATTATTTACCCACTATGTTGGGTTGTTATTGAGATTTTAGTTATTTAAACTATTAGTTTTGATCCATGTAGTTGGATTTTGTATCTCTCTCATTTTTATCATATTAATGTCATTAACATTATTACCAGTACTAGATTTTCAATGCATTTATTTTCATGTCTTTTTTCATTTTACCTTGAACTAAGCATGTGTTAGGTGATGATCCAACATCTTCCATGCTTGATGTGAGAGTGATATCCCTAGGAATTTTTTTTTTTTCTTAAATGATTTTATGCTATCTCCAAAAAAAATCCAAGTAGAGAAATTTGTGGGTGTTACAAGTTGGAATCAAAAACTATGGTTTTCAATCTAAATGATGGGTTGAGAAATGAATTTCTTATCTACCATAACGTTTTTCATGAGGGAGAAATGGGTGCAGCTACTTAAATATCTTAATAAGTAGAATTAAGTAGTCACATAATGGAATGGTAGTAATACAATTTACCTTATGTGAATTGCATGAGTTTATGTCTTATTATCCTACGCCATGATCTTTATGAGGATTTGAATTTTTTTTCAAACCTTAGGGAAATTTTAACAATTTCATCTAAATAATCATAAATACAAGTTATACCTTGTCTCGAATCATCATTGTAAGGCCTCCTAAAAATCTAGCACAAGTTTGTTCCTTCATTTCATGGATATCACATACTAGTGCCAACCTTTTGAATTCCCTAACATACTCTTCGACACTTAGTAATCCCTGCCTAAGAGTATTCAATTTAATGTAGTTATATTGTTCATACTCTTTATGAATAAAATTTTTCTTAGATATTTCTTAAGTTTCTCCAAAGATGTAATTTTTGATTTACCCTCTCATTCCCTAGTCCACTTTAGATTATCATACCATTTTCTAGCAAACTTGTTAAACTTATGAGTTGCTAGTTTGCACTTTTGTTCATCTCGATAATTCTTAAACTCAAAGATAGCCTACATTTCATGTAACCATTCAAAAAATGAATATACATCAAGCTTGCCATCAAAGTTTGAAAAATCGATCTTAATGTCCTTATCCTCCTTTTGATAATGGTTAGGTTGATGGCCATGGAGCATTCTATTATTTCCACTCACTATAGATTCTTCATCATGGTCTATTCAATTCAAGTGCCTTCACTTATTTGGATTATTTGAACTTATAGCACTTTGTAATTGATCTCTGTAGAATTCTTTATGTTCTTGGACATTTTGAACCAAATCTTGTTTGGCAAACCTAGACTCTAAATTTTATAGTTAAGTTTTTATTGTAGTTATTTGTCTAAGTTGAACATTAGTGGCATCTAAATTGTTTAAAAGTTTTTAAATAGCTTCAAACATGGCTAGGAAGTTTTTTTCCCCTCTATGATTCAACTATTACAAGTCTGTACACTTAGATTTCCACTAGGTTTTATTTTTGATTGATTATACTTGAAGCACTCAACTCTATATTATAAGTCTTGTTCGATTGTTGTACACAAAATTTTAAGTTATATGATTCCAATACATAATAACAAAGAAATATATAAATTATAAAGAAAAAAACTTTAAAAAATGCTAATCTTACTTAATTCTTAATGTAGAATTTAGTGAGTTTCAAAACTTTAGGTCAAAACTTCTTAAAAATATCATGCTAGTGTCGAGCATATTTAGCTTTAGACCATGCAAGATAAAAACTATATCAATTTTCACTATCCCTAAAAAACAAGGCATTCAATATTCAAACACTAAAGCAATACAACACATGAAAAAAGTTCAACAAACACATGCCCACATACTCAGCTACCCTATGATAACCTAATAGCCTCCAAAATCATGCAGGTTTATTTATTCCTAATATCTACTCATAACCACCAGAGTGATTATATATCAAAAAAGGCATGTAACTCATGAAATATTTCATGCAAAATACAAGCTCAAAATGTTTTTTTAAAAACCACATATTGCATACATAATCTACACATACCACACGCTTAGAATTTTTGCAAACACCATACAAATCCTTCATGCAAGAACATCCAAGTATTCAACAAGTATCGTACGATATTATCTTGATTACGTGCAAGGAAATTCAAGACAGGAATAACCTTCAAATAAATCAAAAATATTGCATCAAGATTCAAAAACTTAGCAAGAAGATCAAGAAGCTTACAAAAAATCCCAAGCTAGCATAGATTGATGTTGATTTATGCAATAAACTTTTCTCTTGCGTTTTTCCAACTATAGTCAAGATTTGATACCACTTTTGATGAGGAATATCATCACCAAATAATATCCTACAAATCAAAGAACTTGTCTGTAAGACTCAAGTTAGTGCAAAGTCTTAAAAAAACTTTAAAATGGTAGAAGTTGGTAGAAATATCAATAATCCTTTAGAAGGTGGAAAGATCAAATCCTAAGGTCTTAAGCCTTCTAAATAGAAATCTTCTATTTCTAAATTGAATACTCTCTTCTCTCTCCTATACATTTAGTTGAAGTAGGAGAATAGATGAAGAAGAAAACACCTCTCATATAGATCTCTCTCTCTCTCAAATCTATAAATGAACTTTTTTCATTATTGTATGTCATGTTATGTCAAAATCAATGAGAACAAGAGGTATATATATGAATGCACCCATTCGGGCCCTATCATTAATAAGCCCACTAATCCATCCTTATTAATGAAATAAACCTCTAATGCATAGTACACTATATATTTTAAAGGTTGCAATGATAATTTACATGTATTACAGAGTATACAATAAAATAACAATGCCACACAACTTAATAATATAATATATAGCTGTAGTCATATGTAATTCAACTTTGTAGTTTTGTAGCCTTGTTCTTCCTTGAACTTTTTAATCCTTGCAATCCATTGCCATTGCCTATACATCAAAGATCTTCAATTGCAAACATATATAATACCTACAAGAATTACATAACAAAACATTAGAAGAATAAGAAATTTCAAGCGCAATGGGTTCCATCTCCAAGTATGCTAATTATTCTTATTCTTCATCATCTGAAAAGAAAACTAAGGATGCACTAGAGATGCTCTTTTATCAAAAAGCCTCAAAATTGAATATCAAAATCTTAACACACTTACAAAAATAGTATATAACCAAATTAAAGAATCACCATAAAGTTACAAAAATGATGGAAAGAAAATCGAAGCAAAATCATAAATAAATAATTTGGTATGCCTGACCTATTGGTTGACCAATTGTTCAAGACTAGGAACAATTTTAGACACATGCATACATTGATCAATTGGGCTAATCCATTAGCCGATGGCCCCCAAAACTTTTTCTACCCCTTTTTTCTTTTCACCAAATCAAGAAAAAAAAAACACATCAAATCCAAATCTAGCACAAGAATCAATACATATTAAGAGTTAAAATTTATGGGATTCTAGATATGGTAGCAACATCCTTAAGCTTTTTTCTAAATGCTTCCAAATTAACTTAATTGAAAATTTTAATTTATACAAAATGAGGATGTTACAAGATAGCTTTCTCTCTATCAAGAACATAAATGACTAGTCAATTTTAAGCATAGTGAAAGACGGTTGGTATAATTTTGGGGTATCTACTCTTCGACTTATTTTTTTCTTTAATCTATAAATTTAATATGAATCAATGTTTTCAATGTGATACCATTACTATATTACTACTATTAAAGTCAAAATTAATATTTTTCTATGAGTATTATTAATATTGTTATCACTAATATTATTATAATAATTAGCATTAAGTTCTTAATTATTTTGTTAATATCAAAAATTTATTGAACTAATTTAATCTTATCTAAAGTAATCTAATGAGTTCTAAAAATAAGCTAATGAGAACAAACCTTCAGTCAAGTGTACAAGTTCATTTATAAGAAGTCATATGATCATATAATAGATTTGGTGAGGAATGAATGGGTGGTCTACCCTCATCTGTTCCAACACCTTCTAGCTCAATAGACCCTAAAGCCTCTTTTTATTAAATAATAGTTGTGGGGCATCAATTCAATAAATTTGTTTTAAATCACTACAAGAAAGTGTTTTAGTACCAATGACATTATTACTATTAAGAATTATTTTTTTATGATAGTTTTAACATTAGAGACTTATCACTAATATTATTTTTACAAGCATGAAAATTTTATTAAAGAGGATTGTCATTGGTATCAAATTTTTGCAATAAAATTATTGTTTGTGTAAAATGTCATTGGAATTAACTTTTACTAATAACATTGTTGTCTATGTATAACTAACAAGGAGAGGGGAAGCTTGTGCAATACACTTCATTATCAAGAAAGAAAAAGCTTAATACAAATAAAAAAATCATTAATATTAATATTTTTTTTCCTTAGACATGTGGGAAAAACCCCGTCTTAATAACACACACACAACATGTCATCAATACTAAGAATGAAAAATTAAGTCATTTCTATGTGGGAATATAACCTCGTTTTTTTCATTAAGTGAGCTTAATACTAATGGCAAGTAGGTCAACACTAACCATCTTGATGCCATTTATAATCTCTTCTTTAAGAAAAATTATAACCTTGCCTCACATTTCTAGGCCCTTATTTTTCTTGTCCTCTCTTCTTTGTTTATGTACCACCAAATTTACCTTGATCTATTGTCTTCCTCCTCCATCTTCTCTCATTATAGATAGTATTTAGTTTAATTATGTATTAAAATTTAATTTTTCATCAATTATTTTCATAAATACTACCTATTCTATAATCTATTAGTATGAATCAATTTATAAGGAAGTTAACTTCACTAGAGATCTACTGCTATTTACTAAAATAAAGTGATTGAGCTACCATTTCTCGTTATTATTAAGTATTTATTATTTTTATGATATTGTATTTTGTGTGATAATTGTGATATTTGTTTACTGATTTTGATGACTTATTACTTTTGTGATAATTAGTTTGTGTTTAGCATGTTAGTTATGTACTATTTTTCTATGATAACTTGAAATTTGATTTTTCATGATTGAACTTGTAGTATATGTTATTATATGTGTGCTAGTATGTCTATAAAATTTTCATTTTTTACTATTAATTTTTTTAAATAAGTGTGGAAGAAAAACCAAGAATAAAGGGTGTCACAACTACATTTAACATTACATAAGCAACTATTGCTTATACAAGTATTAAATACAAGGCTAAAAATTCAACTTATATATAACTCCATTGATTATAAGAGAACTCTAAAAGGAGATGGTATAAAGTAGATGAAGGGATAATAGTTATACAGACCAAACACATCACACAAAATACAAACAAAAAGAGATAAGATAAAAACACTATTGTATATAGTCTAAACCTATCGTAGGTAGTATAGATATTCAAAATAAAATATTAAAGTGTTCCTGATGTACAATCATCCTCATTTGATGATCATAATCTTGTCATTAATTTTCTTAATTTTGAGATCCACAAAACTCTCCTTAATTAGATAAATTAATCATCTAATAAAGTACATCCATGAAGACATGCAAGCCTTGTTATCCCCCTTTTTTTTAACATCCACAAAAAACCCCAAAATAGGCCGCCTTTAGCCACATTTTTCCCTCTAATTCCCCCCTTTTAACCCATGTTTCTTCAATATTTTGGTCCTAAAAATGACAAAAAAAATTTATCCCGTTATTCACCTATAAGAGCCAAACAAAACAGCCACAAGTCCATCTCAAATTTTATGTTAAGTCTTTTTCAACAATTGGGAAAAATAATGCAAATTTTAAGAAAGAACAAGAAAGATTAGAAGACATTTATTACTCTTTTTTGTTACTTACAAATTAAAATAGTATTTATATCTTTTCTTTTGAGTTATTTGGCTTCTATATGAGTTAGACATATGCCAAAAAATCCATCATGTTCAAAAATTTGCTCAATATCCTACCTATACCTAAAACTTATGGCTGAAATATTAGGTAGGTTTCATCCATTATTTTAGCTCAAATAACATGTATTATTTAGCCACATTTTGATCTTTAATCTTGCAATTCTCATATAAATGGCAAGAAAATAATGAAAGAGAAGCACATATTTTATTGGCTGCATTTTTCTCTCTAGTATACCGAGAGTCCTGCCCTTCAAAACTCAAGTGTAAGAGTTTGAAGTTTTAAAAAACTATTCCAAGATTTATCATAGGAATTTACTCCATAGATAGTTCTTGTAAGTATTGATTCAATGATTTACCAAGAATCAATTTTATTCTCTCAATTCTTTCCCCTATTATTCTCTTCATTTTAGTTGTTCTAAGTTATTTTAGAATATCACCTCCTTGAAAGACCCAAGTTGGATCTTATATACATCAACTTGGTATCAAAGCTTAGGTTTTAGCAATTTGGGTCTTATTTTAGTATTCCCAACATCCTTTTCTAAAAAAACACACATACAACAATTTTGAACCTAAGCCCATTTTTCCTACCTTTAACCAAAATTCCTTTCTTTCTTAACCTTCTTAACTTTCATAATATTAAATTGGAGACCTTCCTTTACCAAAAGGGTTTATATTTAAGGAGAAAAATAATTTAATAAGGGATAGAGCCATTGAGTATCTTCAAAATGATATGAGAAGAGTACCTAATATCTTAGAGACCATAATCCTCATTATGGCTCAAGACCAACAAAAAACAACACCCCCATTTCATGACCCATATGGGGATATTGAGCATGTAGGTAGTAAGGATGGGGAACATTCACCCTCAAGTGACTCTTCTATGGATCAAACGAGGAGGAATAAAAAAAGGAGAGAGTTTTCATGACGTTAGGGCTAAGATCCTAGAGTTTGAAGGCAATCACAATGGCAAAGAAGTTTTAGAGTGGGAATTGATTTGTAGTATATTGTTCGAGGCCAAGGACTATTTCAAAACCAAATCCTTTAAGGTGGTGGTTCTTAATCTCAATGTCCATGGGAGAAATTAGTTCATAAGAGAAGAAAAATAAAAAGTTGATAGTTATGTCTTAGTCAAAAATGAAGAAGTTGGTGAAGAAGAAATTCCTTCCTCCTTATTTCACTCAAGACTTGTACAAAAAAAATGTCCTCTTTGAAACAAGGGTCATTGAGTGCAAAGGATTACATTAAAGAGTTTGAAAAACACTCTATGAGGCTCATTTTGGATGAGCTACAAGAGTACACTATATCTTAATTCCTTAATGGTCTTAATGCAGGAGTAAACACTCAATAATTGGTGTTGATAATTATGGAACCAATTATTCTTCATTTAGAAAGTGTCTCCCACAAATTTGAAGACCAACAAATGGTTACATTGATCGAAACGTAACAAACTAGTAATTAAATGTCTACGTGCATATTCATGGCATGCATGTCATGCAAGGAGGGAGTAACTACGTGAATGAGGAGGATTTTGGCATGATTTTAGAGCATTATTAATTAATTTAGCTAATTTATTAATTAAGTATTAAAGTAGGAGAATAAAGTTAGCATAAAGTAGCATAGTATCTTTTAGCTTGGAATCTTTTTGGAATATGCTTTAGCTAGTGGTAGAAAGGTTAAATTATTCATAAATATCAAGCATACGGCATGAATTAGAGATTAATCCATATCTTTTATACTACTCTTCATCCATATTTTTCTTCCCTAATTACCATAAAATTCCTACTCTATTTCGTGGCTAAACCAAACCCTCGGTATACCAAAATCGAAACCCTAAAACATTCATTCAAAACCCTAACCATCCATACCAACCAAACACCACCTTGTTTCCTCTTCTTCAAACCAAACCCTAACCCTAAATGACAACTTTAACCATCATCCAAACCCTAACTCTCAAAACCTCATCATCATCATCTCATCATAATCAAATCACATTCATCATCCATTCATCACCATCGAATCATCATCACCATCAATGAATCACCATCATCATTTTTCTACCATAATTCAAACCACCATCATCTTTTTTCATCACTTTTGAACCTTTAGTCTTTAAACTCACCATCACCAAGCCTTTATCATCTCATCCAAACTCCATTTGAACTATTAGATCCACATAATTGAAGATTACATCCTCCTACACACATTAGGTCTTAAACATGACATATCGAGGAAGGTGGAGATGCACAGATTTATAACTTAGATGAGCTCTATCATCTAGCCATCAAGGTCAAAATAAAATAAAATGGAGAAGATATTTTCAGGTTATGGAGGTCCAAATAAAAGAGATGCACCTCAAGGGAGTTTCCTCAAACATTTAAAACCCCTTCCACACCTTTAACAAAAGATTTGAAGAGTAAAGGAGTGGTGGTGGAGAATCAAACCAAGAGTGTTAGGTATTTTAAATCTCAATACTTGGGACACTATCAAAATGAGTACTTAAAAATAGGGTAATAATAATGGTGAATTTGGAGGTGGCCAACCAAGAGGAGGAGAGTGAGGAAGATGAGGAAGATTCAGTCATAAATCAAGAAGAGGAGTTTGTACCACCAGATATGGGAAAATCATTGATGATTAGGATGGTGTTGCACACTAAGAAGGTCAAATGTGATGAGTCCCAAATAGAAATATTTTTCAAACCAAGTGCATTATACTTAGAAAAATATGTTCTCTTATTTTTGATGGAGGTAGTTGTGCTAATTTTGCTTCTTCCACCTTAGTTGAGAATCTCGATCTCACTATTACAACGAATTAATGATGTTAACATGGTGGAGGTGACAAAGCAAGGGAGAGTACCATTCTCCATTGGGAAGACCTAACAAGATGAGGTAGTATGTGATGTAGCTTCAATGGATGCTTGTCATTTGCTTTTGGGGATGCTATGGCAATTTGATAGAAGTGTCTTACATGATGGAAGGAAGAACACCTATTACTTGAAGTTTTCTAAGGAGAAGATTGTATTTACCCCTTATGTTTCTAGGCCTAGTCATATTGATATAAGGTGGAAAAATTCCCTATACATAGGTAATAATTATTTTGATAAGGCCATAACAAAAGTGAAATTAATCTACTTCTTCTTGTTATTGTTAGAGGAAAATGAGGGTAGGGTTTGTAATGATCCATGGGTTATGGCATTGTTAGAGGAGTTTGATGACGTATTCCCTAATGAGTTACCCCATGTATCACCCCCATTAAAGGTGTATAACATCAAATTGACTTTATACCCAGTGTTATACTCCCTAATGAGGTGGCCTATAAGTATAAACCTAAGGAAGCCTTGGAGTTACAAAGGCAAGTAGATGAATTATTATCTAAGGCTTTAATAAGGGAGTTTCTTAGACCTTGTGTTGTGCTTTCCATGCTTGTGCCAAAGAAATATGGCACCATGAGAATGTGTGTTGGTAGGAGAACTATCAACAACATTAATATCAAGTATAGGTATCCTATACCTATAATTGATGATATTCTTGATTTTTTGAATGGCACATGCCTATTTTCCAAGATTAACTTAAGGAGTGGCTAATACAAAATAAGAATAAAAGATGGTGATGAATGGAAAACTACATTCAAAACCAAGGGAGAGTTTTATAATAGGATGGTTATGCCCTTTGATTTGTCAAATGCCCCTAGTACCTTTATGAGACTTATGAATGAGGTACTGAGGTCATTCATTAGCAAGTTTATAGTAGTTTATTTTGATGACATAGTTGTATATAGCTATAGTGAGGAAGAACATGTAAAGAATCTCAAGTTTGTATTTCTCGCACTTAGAGGACACAAGTTATGTGCTAAGCTAGAAAAGTGTGGGTTATTTGTAAATGAGGTCACATTTATAGGCTTTGTGGCATTCAAAGATAGCATAGCTATGGATGAATCCAAAGTGGAAGCAATCAAGACATGGCCCATACCTACAAGCCTTATGCAAGTGAGATCTTTTCATGGCTTGGCTTCTTTTTATAGGAGGTTTATTTGGGATTTCAGCATCCTACTAGGCCAATAACCGAATGCATGAAGAAAGATGAATTCAAGTGGACCAAGGCAATCCAAGGCATCTTTGATGTAATCAAGGGAAAGCTAATAGAAGTACCCATACTAACATTACCTAACTTCAATAAATTATTTGATTTCAAGTGTGATGCTCGTGGAGTGGGTATTGGAGCTATTTTACTGCAAGAAGGGAAGTTGATCACCTTCTTTAGTGAAAAGCTCAATAGTTATACGGTGAATTATAACACATATAAAAAGGATTTCTATGCTTTAGTAAGAGCTCTTGGTCACTAGTCACACTAATTGTTTCCCTAATAGTTTGCACTATGCACAAATCATGAGTCATTAAAATATATCAATGGCTAGCTTAAGTTTAATCTGAGACATGTGATATGGGTAGAATATTACAATCTTTTTCCTTTCTATCCAAGATTAAAAGTGGCAAAACGAATGTAGTAATATATGCAATTTCTAGAAGCTATTGTATGCTCTCTTTGTTAGAAGTGAAATTATTAGGATTTGGGTACATTAGAGAACTCTGCAGGGAAGAAGAAGACTTTGGCTACTACTTCAAGGATCAAGACAAGAATAAAGGATCATCTATCATCCAAGAAGGTTTCCTCTCCATAAAAAACAAACTTTGCATTTTCAAATATTTCATCAGAGAATTACTTGTAAGGGAAGTGCGTGGAGGAGGGATAGTTGGACACTTCAACTTCGATATCAACAAGACCATGGACGTGCTTAGTGATCATTTTTATTGAACCAAGATTATGGGAGATGTATAAAGTGTAATAGCTAGGTGTGTAACTTGTCAAAAGTCTAATATTCACTTCCACTAGGGGATCTTTACTCCTTTTCCTATCCCACATCAAACTTGGGATCATGTGAGTATGGACTTCATTGTAACATTACCTAAGACACAAAGGAAAAATAATGCTATAATTGTTCTTGTAGATCAATTCGATAAGATGGCTCATTTTGTTTCCTTTCATAAAACGAGTGGCACCTCTTATATAGCAGATCTATTCTTGATGGAGATAGTTAGGCTATATGCTATTCCTAAGTCTATTATCTGATGCAGGGATACCAAGTTCCTTAGCTACTTCTAAAAGACGTTATGGAGGCTAGTTGGTACCAAATTCCTACTCACTACCTCCTACCATCCACAAACTGATGGAAAATTTGAGATCACCAGTAGGACCCTCACAATGCTCCTCATAAGTTTGGTTTGTAAATCCTTACAGGATTGGGATACCAAGCTATCACATGCCGAGTTTTCCTACAACCCATCACCAACCTATGCTATAGGGTGCTCACCCTTTAAAGTAATATATAGGGTGAACCCTACTACTCCCATCTGTCGCTTACCTCTTCTCATTAAGGCCCACGCCAACTTTAAGGCACAAGAAAGGGCTAAGGTGAAAAAAAAACTTCATGAGTATGTGAGGTCAAAAATTGAGAGGGTAAATAAAATGAACAGAAATAAAGCTAAGAGACACTGAAGATAACACTTGTATGAATGATGAGATCTAGTCTTGCTTCACCTTAGGAAGGAATGATTACCTTCTAAAAGAAAGAACAACTCATGCCTAAAAGCGATGGTCCATATAAAGTTATTGAAAAGGTTGGTGATAACACATATAAACTAGAGCTACCAGAGGAAATAGGAGAGATATATCAAACACATTTAATGTTGGAGCTCTACTTCCTTACATTCATAATGAGCCATTCAGAGACAAGGAAGCTACATTTCAAGAGGGAGAGGATGACACAGGAGCATTCTCATTTGATGATCACAATCTCGTCATTCAATTTTTTCAATTTTAAGAGCCACAAAATCTCCTTACTTGGACAAATTAATCATCAAATAAAACATACTCATGCAAGCATGCAAATTTTGTCATTCCCTTTATTTTTTACCATCCATAAAACACCCCCAAAATAGGTGATCTTTAGCTACGTTTTCCTCTAATTCCCCCCCCCCCCAACCCATTTTCTTTTAATATTTTAGCATTAAAAATTCTACAAAAATTTGGCCTATTCTGCACCCATAAGACCCACACAAAATAGCCACACGTCCCTCTCAAATTGTATGTAAATTATTTTTTAGCAATTGGGAAGAAAAATGCTATTTTTAGAGAAAAACAAGGAAGACAAGAAGACATTCCTTACCCCTTTGTGTTACTTATAAAATTAAAATGGTCTTTCTATTTCCTTTTAAGTAATGTGGATGATATATGAGTTATACATGTGCTAAGTAAGACATCATGTTCGAAAATTTACCTAATTTCCTACCCTTGACTGAAACACATGACTAGAATATTAGGTATATTTCTTCCTTTCTTTTAGTTCAAATAACATGTATTAGTTGGTTAAGTTATAACCTTTAATCCTGCACTTCTTCTATACATTTCAAGAATAGAATGAAAGAGAGACACAAAACTTATTGGTTGCATTTTTCTCTATAGTATACCGAGAGTCCTTCCCTTCAAAACTCAAGTGCAAGAGTTTGAAGTTTTGCAAAAATCTTCCAAGATTTATCCACAAAATTTTCATTGGAAGTATTAATTAAGGGGTTACCAAAAATCAATTTTATTCTCTCAATTCTTTCCCTCATTTTTCTCTTTGTTTTGGTTGTTCTAAGTTATCTTAAAACATCACCTCCTAGTATGACCCAAGTTAGATATTATATGCATTAGTTTCAAGCACAATAAACACCACCATAGATAGTCTAACAATCATGCCAAAAGGACTCCCCAAGCAAAGTCATTCACTGGTCATCATCAACCTCCTACACAAAGTCATCCGCTCTTCCTATAAAACCATGATCATCATAGTGGGACTTAATTCAAATATAGCATCAATACAAGGTATACTAAGTAAATCAAAACTACTCTAATATGTAAATAATCATGGTAAACATAAGATCATGATGTAACATTTAAATAGGGATGTCAATCGGATAGGTTTTACTTAAAATATGATGGATTTTATTTATTGAATGTGTAAATAGATATGGATATGAATATAGATGTGAGTATAAAGGAAAGAGAAAAATATGGGTCAAGTTTGTATATGGATACGAATAAATGATCATCAAATCTACACCCATCTTTATATTTGTAACCATACCTACATCCATTTACCCAATAAGAAACTATTATTTTACCCTTTATTTATATAACCTTAAATATATTTTTTAAGGTTAAAATGCAAGTTTAATTACACCCTAACAATATAAGTACTTAATTCTAATATTTGATGATTTTTATATTAAAGGTGATGGGTTTTATCCAAAAACCAATTGATATATAAACGAATATAGATATGGATATAAAGAAGAGGAATAAATATGATTCAAAGTTGGATAAAGATATAGGTAGATTTTCTTATTAGATTTGAATAATCCATTATCATCCCTATATGTGTCGTAAATAAAATATGACAATAAAGATGAAGCATATATACATTAACGAGGGTCATAGATCATAGGATATTATGATTCTCACTCAAGACACTTAAATAAGGCCTTATTTATTATTCGTTTTTCTTATTTTAGAATTTATCTTTTCTTCAAATCATGTATCTTTTTCTCCCTTTAAACTCACTCAAAAAAATTTATTGTGCTAGAGTCACCACAAATATATGTTTTAGACTTCTGCTTATTTTATAATTATAATCGTCAAACTCCAAAAAAAACCATTTCCAAAAAAAAATATGTATTTTGTGTGAAGCTATATATATAAAATATTATTTGTAAGAATGAAATATTGACATCTAATAATTTTATATTTTTCTTCTCTTGATATCATGTAAAGGGTATATATAGCTATTACAGCTATTACAAATCTTTTTATCATCTATATACCATAACAATAGAATAATAAGATATTTTTATAAAAATCCATCTTTACTTCAAACCATTGAGCTTTCTCATTTTTCTTATTTTTTATTTTTTTTAATTACATGTTTGTCAATGTGTTTGAGGCCTATTAGCAGCATATTTGCTAATATGTTTTTTTAACTATAATTATCTTAATATTTTTCTTACTTATATTACTATAGTTTTTGATATGATGAAATAATATATACATATATATATATATATATATATATATACACACACACACACACACATTAAACTCATATGTATAAGTTTAATGTGCTATATAATTGTGATTATAATCAAAATTCAAATATTTATCGACAATAAAAGCTAAATTAGTTCTATCAAAGTATTACATACACACACACACATTGTGGCAAATAAACTAGTTCAAATAATTCCTTTCCTGACAAGTAGAGAAACTATTTTATCCATTTTTGTTCCACATGGACAATAATGATAACACAAATCAGCGACATCATTTCAATCATGTACCTCTCTATTTTTTTATTATAGGAATTAACCCAGGTACCATTCGGCTAAAATGTTTCGGTTGGGCCGGTCTACGGCCTAGGACAAAGAACATGAAACGTCAGCTACACACATTTTGCTGGTTAGTTTTATAAGCTCTTCAGTCTCTTCGTCCAACTCAACCTTGTCATTCTTCATACGTTCTGTTACGACAAGAGGCATTCTGCCAGCTTTTACGTAAGTCAGAAGCAGCATCTTATATACCTCAGTAGTTACATAGCCACCTTTTCTTAGTATGACCAGCAGCTTTTCAGCACCCTGAACGTTACCTTGCTCCTCTAGGCTTTTGTACATTTCTTTGACTATCTTTGTATCTGGTTCCCAATTCTTCACACAGCCAAGGGCTTTTTCAAAACAAGCTAAAACTTGGTCCATCTGCTTCTGTTTCAAGTAACCCCACGTAAGAAGCTCCAAGGTCGTGTAACTTGGTTTAATGCCTTTCTGGACAGTCTGCTCATAAAATTTCCTGGCCATTTCCATCTTGTCTCTGTTAATATAAGCTGTAAGCAGCAGATTAGGAACCCTAGCATCACCAGTTGGAGACACTGACTCCCACTCAGAATAGAACTTCTCAGCTTCTTCCAACTGACCAAGCTTTATCAGGGACGATAGCATGCATATGTACTCAGCATCATTTAGGTTGCGGAAGAGCGACTTCATCTTATTCCATATCCTGTGAATACCCTCTTTATTGCCGACACTCGTATGCAAACTAATAAGAGATGAAAATGCAGCCCGGTTTTTACGAGACGTCCTGTTCTCCATTTCCTTCAACATAGACGTCGCTTCCTCATTCAAGCCCTTTTTTGTATAAAGGGTGGCGAGTATGCTATAAGTTACCCAATCTGGCTCGAGTTTTGCCTTTACCAACTCAAGGAATACCTTTTCTGCAGATTCAAGGTCATTCTGTGATGAACACACTGTCAACCATAGATTATAACTGACCAAATCCGGTGAAGTCTTCCTTTTCAGATCCTTTATCATCTCTGATACCTTCTCCAACTCTCCATTCTTAATGTACAAAGTTATCATGTGATTATAAGGAAGAGCACACTTCAGGAGACCAGTTTCTGACATTTTCTCCATCATAGCCTCAGCCTTTGAACATTCATTCTTCTGCACATAAGCGTGTAAGAGAGCAGTACAAGTCTCCTGTCCTCTCATTTCCTCAGGCATATCCACAAAAAACTTCTCAGCACTACTCAAGCCACGAAGTTTTGCAATTAAGTCTAAATGAACAGCGAAATCGCCAGGTAACAACTTGATATCATCTTGGGTTCTCATCCATTCACAAATCTGGGAAATCAACCAAATAAAGAGATAATAAGCACACATTTAATGCATATTAGTACTGCAACTCATGATAAAACAGGGGAAACTCATTTCACAGGAAATTCACAAGTGCACAAGGAGCCTGCAGTAGACCACTTAATTGCTATGTATTTCCACAGCTACTTATTCCTTTAGTATTGTTCGTATTAGAACTACAAACACTGGCTGCATTCGGGTTCTCATTCAATCATTCCCTTACACTGGTGTTGAGTTCAGGTTGGCTTGCTTTCATGCTGCTGGAAACAATAGTCTGCATCTGTTTTAAATAGAACTCAAATGCAAAACTATTCATAAACAGGTTTAGGCCCTCTCTGCTCTAAAATTGCTCTGTTTATTTCCAGCAAGGGCTTCCAGGCCAGCTCACAAACCTATTCGATTTGGTTCAATAAACACTCAAATCCATACACTCATTTAGTTAAATAAGCCAAGTCTAAGTCTTATTTTTAGGCTCGTTTATTAAACAAGTCAAGCTTAATATGGGATATGTTTGATTCGTTTGTTCACAAGCCAAGCTCAAATACTGGAGGGTTTGGCTTGTTAACAACCCTATTTCCAACAGCATGAAGTCCTTGACAAGAGGTGATCCTGCCCATGGATGGCTTTTGAAAGCAGATAATTAATAAACATTCTGCCATCCAGAAATTTTGCTGCAAGGAATATTTACAAGCTAAGCAGATGGACTGCCCTTGAATGAACATGGGCAGAGATTTCCATGACTTAGCAATCAAAGATCATCAAGGACTGACAAAATCAAGTCCTGAGCTCTACAAGATTAATAGGTTTGCAGAGAAATGAGAACGAGAAACAAGGAAAAGGCAAAAAAAAAATCAACTATAAATTCGAGAACATAATTAATATAAACAATTCGCTATCATTAGACATCTTCTCGGAAGAGTATACGCCTACATAATTAAAAAAATTACAAAGAATACATTTAAAGCTTATATGAAATGGTTGAAAGCTTTTGCAAGGTGGGAGAGACAAAACAAAGGTTGAGGGATTGAGAGGTGGGAAAGGTTGAAATTTTGGCCATAACGTTGTTTTATTGATTAATTTTTCCCCAAAAATGTTTTGGAAACGACTTTGGTGTTTCCATATAGGATTCTGTATGGAAATGTTTTCGAATGGAAAAACAGGGACCTGCAGAAGTTTATGTGCAACCAAACAACATTGTTTCAATCTCATAGGTGATGGATAGAAGGATTTGTGCACATCTGATATCAAATTTTGGAGGGTTAAACCAGTTCAGGGAGTCCATTCCCTTTTGCATAATCCTGCTTAGTTAATATGTTTCAAAATTACAAGGTACACTCTGGTCCATGTCCATCAAAAGCCCAGGTTTGTCAAGAATAGAATGGTTCAAATACTCATTTACATTAACATAGTGGTGACCAACTACCCTGATTTTCAAAGGGATTATCATGCATAACTTTAATACTACATTGATAGAGATTGAAGCCATTTTTGATGAAAAGTTTAACCTCTGTTAGGGATTTGTAGCATGAGATAATTCAAAATAATAATAGACATGGGTGCACACTGCATACTGAGATTTATAGAAAGTCAGAAGATATGAAGATGTAAAACAATCCATTCTATTAAGAAAAATCAAGATATGTATGCTAGCCAGCATGCATAGTAGGTGAGAAAGCAACATTTATGGAGGGCGGGACTGTCAATCGCAAAGGCCATTGTAAAGAACATAGCTATTTTCATAGCTTTTTCTGGCAATTAGAAGCATGCTTGCCTGCTTGAGCACTGAATCAATTGAAACTACTCTACAAGATACGGCAACCAAACAAGCCTAATAGGATTGCAAGTGGATAGGGATGCCGCAATAGCAATGTGGAAACAAAACTCTTAAAAATCTGACAAACTCAGACATCAGGAATCACTGAAAATATATACAGATGTATTATATTTAACTTATATATACATACACAGTTACACACACATACATATGTACACTTTTTCGTCTACAAATAAGATTCTCACATATGATCTCGTTTATAATTATTCTAAAATAGAATATATTATTTTATTTTTATTTTTTTTGGGGGGGGGGAGGTAATTTAGGGACAAGGAAAATTAAAAATATATAGAGGTTATCATTAGAATAGTCAATGATTACTACCATATTTAGAAACAAAAGCACTGACCTATTCGAAAAGCAAAGAGAGATGAATAAGTATAAAAAAACAACAAAATGAAGAAAAAATAAAGGGTGAGGGAGGGAGGGAGTCAAAATAGTAGAATAAAATGAGGAAAAAAAAGATAGAAAGGAGAGAAGATGTCAAGGGCTCACCAAGGTGGGGGAGAAGTTGGCACAACCAATGAAAAGAAGTTGGCAAAGGAGGGAAGGAGAGTAGTCCACCAATGAGCAATGCCCTCACATGGTCAACAAACTATCAATGTTGTTGCTTTCTATAGCACCACCATCACACCCACACAAGGCCCAACCGTTGTTACTCACTACTCTTCTTTTCCTCTCTTGAAAGGTTGCTCGTGCTTCTTTTTTTTTCTCTAAAATTTTGGCCAAATAGTTTGAGGGGCAATAACTAGAGCATTTTATCCCGAAAATGTTTTGAGGATGACATTGTTGCTATTAGAGAGCAATTTCTGTACAATCCAAATCCTAGTGATACTACTCTTAACAAAGCTTGCAACAAAGTTGGATACCACAAAGATGGCTAATTATTTTAATGGCATGCAAGCCTTAAGATGAGAAAAAGCATTTGGGAGCCAAGGAACCTTATGTATTAAAAGCAATTGTGCGATATACATTGCATGGAAAGAGGATAGGTTGGGGATTGGGACAAGGAAAGAAAAACAAAAAACAAAAAAAAAACAAGAATTCAACAATTCTCGAAAATTAGGGGATAGGGATGTTAGTAAAATTTGCACTTTAATTTAACATGATTATAACTTTCACTTAAAAACTAAGTAGCATAAAACTAATATAAACAACCCACTATCATACTCAAAAGTACATAACGTTTCATATGATGAAAGGAACTACACCGAAATTAAATGGAAAGGTTAACAATATAGATTCAATAAAACTAATGATAAAACTTTAATCAATGGTAAGTGATTGCACAAACATTTATTCAATATTAAAAGTAGGCATGGGGGAGAGGATTGTATCTAGGGTTGTCAACAAGCTACGTTGTGCCAAATCTTTCTTGGCTCTAGCTTGTTTGCTTACAAAATAAGCTAAGTTTGAACCTAAATTTTCAACTCATTTAAAGCTTGATCAACCCATCAACAAGCTTAAGCTAAGCTCAAGTCGACATGATTAAGAATATTAAGGTTAAACGCAAGTTAAGCTTAAATATATCAACTTCGATAAAGTTAAAATGTGGCTCAACTCTTCTTCCCTAAGTAAAATGTGCCTAGTTCGAATACATTGGCTCCTCTCACTTAAATACTGATGCATATGAGATCAACCTTATGTCTTCATAGGTTTTGGTGTTCTAAAATCTTAACACAGCCGAAAATGCAAGAGAGAAATGGCAGAGATTGGAGAGGATAAAAATTGATTCTTGATAACCCTTTGAATCAATTCTTGATAACCCTTTGAATCAATACTTGATAACCCTTTGAATCAATTCTTGATAACTCTCCTCATATCATTCTAAAGAGACTCAATGGCTCTATCCCTTCTTAAATTGTTTGTTTTTCAAGGCTCAACCCTCTTCATAAAGAAAGGTGCCCCATTGAAGGATAAGAAAGTTAAGAAGAGAATAAGAATCGATTATGAGAAGAAAACAATGGGATAGGTTTCAAGTATGGGGTCGTCAACTAGAAATTTTTTGTGTGTGTTTGGGTTAGAAAAGGTTGACGAGAAGACAAAGATAAGATCGAATTGATACAACCTAAGCTTTGGTACCAAGATGATACATATGAGATCCAACTTGAGTCATACTAGGTTTTGGTATTCTAAAACTTTAGAACAACCGAAAATGCAAGAAAGAAATGGAGGAGATTTCATAGGGCAAATTAATCATTGGTAACCCCTTGAATCAATAATTACAAGAACCACCTAAGGTATAAACTCTTAGGATAAATCTTGTAAGATTTTTGCAAGTACTTCAAACTCTTACACCTAGAGAATAAAGTAGGGCTCTCGGTTTCTTCAGAGAAAAATATGCAACCAAAAGGTGAGTTATCCTCATTTCATCCTATCCTTGACACTTATAACAGAAGGGTAGAATTAAAGGTTACAACTTAACCAACTAATACATATAATTAGAGCTTAAACAAAGAAGAAACTCTACCTAAGTTCTAGCCCATGTGTTTCAGTCGTAGGGGGTGGATACTTATATAGATCTTCGAATCTCCGCCTCTATCATCACATGTTCTAATTCACACAACAGCCATCCCTGTTCTTCCATAAATCTGCATTATTCTTTTCAAGTGTTGAAAGTGACTTGACATCCAACATGAGAGGGACTTGTGGCTGCTTTGTGTGGCTTCCAAGGGGTGTTGATAAGCTGCGATTTTTTAGGGCTGTTTAGGGTTAAAAATATTAAGGAAATATGGGTAAAAAGGTGGGGAAAAGCTTTCCCAAAAACATGGCCTTAGGTGCCTTCTTTTCAGTTGGTTTGTGGACAACACATGAAGGTTCGTAAGGTTTGTATGAGTTGCATCGCTAGGTTTTGATTAATTTGTTCAAGTAAGGAGAGTTTTGTAGCTCTCAAACTTAGGAAAATTAATAACTAGATTAAGATCATCAATTGGGGACGACACAAGGAGAACTTTAATTAATGTCATTATTATATTAGAATTCTTTAAATGACACATTATATGTTAAATTATCGTAATAACACTACATTTGCCTTGTAATAAGAAATAAGACGTGTTAGTTTTGAATCTCCCACTCACCACTTCTTTGATTGTTTTATTGTTGCGTCTGTTTGGAAATAGATCAAGGCTTGGTATTGAAAAAGGATCTACAACTACAACCCTCAATAGTATAATTCGAGCTCTTAGAAAGAAGGCAAAGAGGTTCCAGACTTCCATGTTCATTACTTTTGTCCAGTGCCTAGCCCTAGCTGCTGCTACTTACCTAGTGAGGAGATTGGAGAGTAAGGAATGAAGATGCTTTTGATTCTAAAGATCTAGATACTAATGGTTTAGTTTTACGGATTAAAAAGTGTGCATGGTGATTTATTTAGATAGATTTGAAAACCTTGGATTCTAGATCATAACTTTTGACTAGGTAGAGCAACCAGTTTGTGGTATGCCTACTTCACTTTTGATTTTCCTTAGTAGAGCTAGAGCTACCATTATGTTATGCCTACCTCATTGTTTATTCTCCTAGGTATGCCCATAGTATTTGAACAAATCACAGGTTGATTTTGAAATATATTTGCAACCATTTACTGATTAATAAGACATGTTATTTAGTGATAGATGCAAAGTTAATGAATAAAAATACTTTATTACAATTCAATAATCACTCAGTGTAAGGTACATATAATAAATGAATAATAAAAAAATTATTACAAAATAAAACATTATATAAAATGTTCCACAATGGCTACTACCAAACAAAATGTCATGGAGGATCTTCATAATCAACTTGTTGGTCTGAACTGTAATGAACATTGTAGTCATTATAAACATCTCTTATGTTAAGCATTCCAAAATCAGAAAATGATAATTGAAATTGTGGATATTGTGTTGAAGAAGAACTATCGTGATCGTCTTGTGGTAGTGCAATGCCAAGTTGAGATTGAGACAAATGCTCTAAATTTAGATGTAGATTTTGAGGTTGTGCTAATAGTATCCCAATGTTTTAATAGTTGTTATAGTTGGAGGAGGAAGACTGATAATCATAATATGGATTTTGTCCTTGATATCTCTCTATCTCTCACCAACTAGATGCGTAGCAACCATAGTCTCCATGCATGATATTGGGAGGCATTGATTCAAAAGGTTGCTAGGCACCATGATCAAAATCAAATTGATGGAATCTTTGACTAGAGTAAGCCATGTGGAGACCACTAGTACTTCTACTATCATATGATCCAATGTTGTCGAATCCACACATAGCCCCCCTTCTCTAATACCACTACCACCACCACTATCACCACTCATACTCAAATGAGTATCATGAGATGCACCAATGGATTCATTTGCAGATTGAAAGTGATCGGCAACACCATACTGGATTGGAGGATCTTCTCCAAGTTCTGGTGCTTGAAAGCTACTAATACCTCATAGAACTTAATTATCATCATCGTCCAAGCCATTCCATGAATATTTTTGTTTATTTTCATCTCTAGCATCAAGCAAAGCATCCTCTAGTTCTTCTAACCAAGAATTCAAAACATCATCTTCACAAAATATATAATCCAAATTAATAGAATTATATAATTTTTCTATCTCAACTTGGCTCTTTCTTGTAAAACCTCTTATTTATAGCCTCAAGTTTTAATGTACGTAGACAAAAAGGTTCAATTTTCTATATTTTAACCTATGTCTGAATTTGGTATGTATCAAACTAAAAGTGCTTCAATTTCTTTTACAATTTGATGAGGAGGTAGTAGCACTTAGGACTTTCATTACAATCCTCTTAAGATGTGGAGGAGAATCCCCATATATATTCCACCATTCAGCTGTAATTATATGGTTTTATAATTAGTATAAAGCTATAAGTTATATCCATCAAACATTAAGATGATTTATAACCTAAGTACCTAGATTGGTGAATGTAATGGCTCTCTATGTACTATAATGTCACTAAAATCTTCTTATTTGAGACTATATATCTCCAAGTATACATTAAAAATAATAAGTTATCATCATTATTCTATACAAGGAAATGTATTACAAGTTAAGTTTACCTTGTTGAGAGCTTGAATATGATTATCAAAACTTGGCTCAAGCCTTTGTATCACTTTTTTAATCCTTGTCATCACTTCTCGATCCTATCTAATATAATTTGCATGACTTCCATATGCAAATTGAGGGTTGACAAAATATCCTTATAAAACTCACAAGTAAATGAAATGACAATTTACTAATATATTTCACATCAACATGTACTTTGCTAAATAAAATAGAAATAAAAAAAATTACCGGCAACATGCAAATCTTAGTGAAGCTGAAAGTTTCATCTATTGTCAATGATCTTCCAATAACGTTTCCAATATCAACAATTATTTTGGATACCTAACTTTGCTCACTCCATTGCTTTATAGACAAAACCCCATGATTGGTTTCTCATCTCCATCCACTACTCTTAGAACCTTCACAAGAGGCTCTTACACGAACATCATTGGCCTTAGTCCAAAACTTTTTTCCTTCGTCTGTGAGTTGGAGAATAATGTCGCGAACTTTGGTCACATGATCATCATTCATTTGACCATATTTGGTACACTTCCACTATTCTTACTCCCACATATTTCTAAGACCATACTTATGCTTGACTAATCCATCGCAATAAAATTAGTAGAAAATCTAGTTATACCAGGTCGAAGAAGCTGGTAATCATTTGCGAATTGTAATAAGAGAGCCACCACCTTATCATATCTTATATATGAATTGGTCGATGATTTGAGCCATTTCAAGCACCTTATGAATGTGCTCTAAATTACTACTATACTTTCAAGACCTAGGAGATAATGATTGATAAAATAAACAATAACTTATATTCATTTTTTCCAAAAGAACACTGGAATTTTGCTTACCTAGGGGGTCTTGTGGGAAGTAAAAGTTCCATTTAGCATCTTACCTCCACCCAAAGAGTCAAAAACTTCCCACATCACTTCCCTCCCTCCAATCAAATACTTATATGTTGAGCTAGGAGCTGAACTGAGAGGAGGTAATAAGAAACAAACCAGCAAATAACAATATGCTTGGATTGAGAATAATAGGGGTACATCTAGGTTAAAGTTTTAGTTCAACCCTTTGGCAAATAAATTTTTGAAGTAAACCTAGGTTAAAATAGGTTTATTTCCCCTAGATTCACCTCAAATTTATTAGTGAACAAATCGGTCAATAAAATGGAATAAGGTGAATGATGTAAGGAAATTTTGTCATCCTTAACTATATTACCCTTAACTTTATATTCATTATTGATTTTACTTGATAACTTTGATAAACATGTCATCTCTTGCACTATTTAACATTATCTCAATCCAAACAAAGTTACACAAAACATTTGAAAGTCTCCAATTTCACCTAGAGGTTCACCAATTAGATGCATAATAACAAGAAAACGTAACAAATATGTTTTATTCACCCACCTTATGCCCTTATAAAACAATTAACTGCAAAAAGAGATAAGAAATTTACTCAACGAGGCAACAAAAATTTACATGGATTCAACCAGTTCGCATTTGCATAAAATCGGATCCCCGAGAGATTCTCCTCTAATTAGAGCTTAATCCATCAAGCAGCCATAGTGGAGCAAACAGGGATCCCAGAAACCGCAGGAAAAAACAAAACCTCTAAAAAGCTCGAACAATAAAGATACAAAAAAGGAATACCTCCAGGGCGTGTTTGTAGCGTTTGAGTTTGCGAAGCTCCCGAACAATTCGATTAAGCTCGTACTTGCGAATAGTATGACCTTCCTCTTTCCATTTCCTTAAAGCAACTATTGCGCTTCGTTTCGGGTAGACCAACGAGAACAGTCGCCGGCCCAAAGTGTCTCTTCCCTCTGTGGTTTTATTACTCGATGTAATTGTGTCGCGCTTACTGGCGATCGTAGCTTTCTCGGTTGCCAGTGTTGCCGCCGAGAAGGCACGCACTGCGCTTATAGCAGCGTGAATGCGGCGGGATAGCATGCTCTATATCCGGTGCGCACTGCGCAGGGCGCACGATGGCTCTGTTTTCCCTATGAGCACCAGTGTTCCACGGAAACCGGAATAGGGAGGGGACGAAACGCGAAAACGTCATTTTTTTAAAGTATAGGAAACGGAAATGGTAGGAAACGTTAAAAAAATTATATATATATTTAAAAATAGATTAAATTTATTTAAATTAAGAGAAAAAATAAAAAAATTTTAGAATTAATTCATATATTAGTTAAATTTAATTATTAATAATTTTTTTTAATAAAAAATTTGATTAAATAATATTTTTTAATAAAAATATTAATTAAATAATTTTAATATAAATTTTAATGTATAAAAGTTTTCGGGAAGTTAAACATTTTTGGGACACACACACACACACACACATATATATATATATATATATGTTTCTCTCGAAGGCTGAATATTATTCAGTGAATAGTAAATGCTGATGCCTATTGTTTGTCGGTGAGGGACAGTTCTCTCGAGGAGCCTGAATACTATTCAGTGAATAGTAAATGCTGATTCCTATTGTCAGTGAGGGGCAGTGGGCTAGGACCGTGGGGCGTCGTGCGAGGGGATGGGGCAACCGGGTGACTGGGCGAGTAGCGTCAGAGGTCAGACGATAAAAATCCTCCAAAACGACGTCGTTTTGGAGGTGTTTTTTTAAACCAGCGTCCCGCCTCGCGTTTCGTCCCCAAAAACGTCCTGGAAACGTGAAACGGACGCACTTCAGCGTCCCTGTGCTTCACTGATGAGCACTAGTGCACACAGAGGTCTCAATACAGCTTCAACCAAAACGACAAAAAACTGATAGTGTTATCCCAAATTCAAAAACCGGTTTCAAATTCATTTAAAATTTTGATATTGCTGTAGTGATTTATAATTTTATTAATAATAAGTAAGAAGAAGTAAAAATAATAATAATTATTATTATAGCGCAAAAGGGTGTTATAATTTTTATTTATAATAATATGACAATATTGATAATAATAATAATAATAATAATAATATTAATAATAACAACAACAATAACAAATAATTGCATTTCTTGTGGTAAAAAATTCTTTTTATAAATTATTATGCACATATAGATATTTTTAGATAATTAGAATTTAGTTAGAGCATATAGCATTATAACAAAAGAACTCATTTACGGTTGTGCACTTATTCTTGTCAAGTAAATTATTCCTCCTATTATGTATTTGCCTTACCCACCCCCTCCATTAGGCATTAAAATGATTAAATTATCCTTCTTATTTTTTGTTACTTAGTGTAGCAATAATTAGAGCATAGTGCACTTCAAACACCACAAAGCTCGAGCAATAATGATAGAGAGCAAGAGCAATGTGCATTGTGCGTTGTGAATAATAGAGAGATAGAATAACATCTACTATGGATGCATGGAAAGTACAATTGAGTGAATAAAACTAAACTTACATAATGTGCAACCCATATGTAGAACAAATTGATGAACGTTTATACATTACTAGTGTTGGATAACATATGGATTGCACATGGTTCTCCTAAATGATCATTTGCCTTTAACGCTTATTGTCATATGTGAGAAATGGGTTGGTTTGGGAACTGGGAAGTAACTACAAATAGGTTAGGAAGTAACTATATGAGGGTTTTTTAAGGTAGTTTTCCTTTTATATTTTAGTGTATTTGGTAGGATAAAAAGTAACTTATAAGCTCTCTTTTTGCTTATTCAAACTGTTTTTTTATATAAAAAAAATCATGTTTGGTAAGTGGTTTTTTACTAACTTATAAGATAGTTTTTAAAAATGTAATTCAAATAGATTGTAGCTTATAAGCTTTAGTACATATTTGGCAAGACTCGCTTAAAATTTAAAAGATAGTTGAAAACTTATAAGTTATAGGTTACTTGAAATAGCTTTTCAAAAACTACCTTATAAGCTAATAAAAAAGTTACTAAGCAAATAGAACTTTGTTATTAAAAAAACTATTTTTGTTGCCACATTGT
Organism: Tamarix chinensis; assembly: GCA_030549775.1. NCBI lineage: Eukaryota > Viridiplantae > Streptophyta > Magnoliopsida > Caryophyllales > Tamaricaceae > Tamarix > Tamarix chinensis. The sequence goes on from CM060177.1 coordinate 75,602,929, forward strand.
AACACCTCTATTTTTTTAAATCAATCTACTAGAAAAATAAGAAAAAATATATGTGGAAACTAAATATAATGAAGGTATTATCGCAACATTTACTGTACAAAGACACCATTACTCTTCTTATATTAGCTGCTAATGCTAGTTAAAATAAGAAAATACATCAAATTTTAATATTAACTAAAAAACATATTAATGTCTAATAAACTCAACAAAACTTACTGAATGTAAAATACAAATAAAACAGTTAATATAACTAGAATCTATGAAAGTAGTCACTAGCAATAAATATAAATATAAAAATCACCACCACTCTTAGTCTTCTCCACCATTCATGTCATCTATACCTTGATTATGTTTATAATCAATTTGTACTAGGTTATCTACTCACCATATACATCATGGATTATCATAGCCTCATTTAAGGCATGTAACAAGTTAGCTAGAGGAAAATCTAAGTAACACTTAAAGTACAATGGCATATTATATATAAGCATATATATCAATGCATATACATAAAATATCATATTGGGAAATCACATGAAAATATATATATATATTTAGGTGATCACAACATTGAATTATTTGAGTAGATAAACTAACCAAAGGGTCACTTGGCAAAATAAAGTCTAAAGAGTCTCTGCCAACCACAGGATGATTTGAAATCATCCCAATGGATATAGTGTAAAGGGGATAACAAACGTCTAAAGACCTACCACCTAGGCTATAACACTCTGAATAGATAAAATAATTAAAATAATTATATTAATTTATTAACTAATTTATCTATGTATTTTAGTTAAATTTTTACAAAAATAATTTCATCAATAAGTAAATATTAAAAAATTTCAGATAAAGGGTTAAACATTCTAATAACCCAAATTTAATCAATTTTTTAATCCTAACCCTAAATCTCTTTTCTTTTTTCTTTTATTTATTTTCCCTTATCTCTTTCTCCTCCCTTCTTTTTTTTCCTTGGGCTCCCCCCTTTTCTTTATTTCTCTCCTTTGCCGACCCATTTTCCCTTCTTTCTTGTTCTCCCACGAGGCTAGTCGGGCTTCTCCTTTCCTTCTTTCTCCTTCTTCTTCCGCTTCGACCACCACCATTTCATTCCTTCCCTCCTTCTTCCTCCTTCTCTGGCACCCTATCTTCCCATTCTTTATCCTCTACGGCATTTCCTACCAATCCTCGCCCCTACCACCATCCACCATCCACTCTCCCTATAACATATGGGGTAATGGCAGTTTTGCCATTGCCACCTTCTCCACCACAGCCACCACCAACTCCTCTACCTTGCAACACCCTGCATGACCCTAAGTAGAATCCATAACCTCGTCTTATAGCCCTACATCCTTATTTTCCCTTTGAAACCCCTACATTCACCACCCCTATTAGGCTGCCCATTCCCCTCCATTTCCTCCACAACTTTAGCACCTCCTAGCTGCTTACTACCAACCATAGCTCCCACCCACCTCTTGCACTATCACCTACAACTACCCTAGCATCACCTTTTCTCCTTGCTCTTCTTATCCTTTCCTTCTCCTCCTTACCCTTCTATGCACCACCTCTCCCTACAACCTACACTACAACCATTGCTGGCGCCTTCGAACCACCCACACCACAACACCCAACCACTAGCAAACTCCACCATCACCTCCTTCACTCAACGGCCAAACCAAAATCTCCCACCATCACCTCTAAACCTTGCCCAAACCATTCCCCCTCCCTTTGCATGCATGACTCACATTACACATGTAGCGTGAGTTGTGTTGGATTTTTAATTAAATTTTAGGTATTATTTAATGTATAAGGGTGTTTGGTAATTTTATATTTAATAAACATTTTTAATAACAATATTTATTTCATTTATCAAATATTGATATGGTATTTGTGATATTATTTTTAGATATAAAATTTTATTAATGGAGCCTAATCATTTTTAGTCTATTATTGGTAAAGTTTACTTTTGCTAGAAATCAATTAACATTTATATTCCGCTAAAATATTTAGATATCGTATATTAGCACATTAGAGTTTTGACATGTGATTTGTGTTAGACATGACTTATTACAAATATTTATGTGATTCTTAACGTTACCATGGAAAACCGAAAAAGAATGCATGTTATCTTGTATAAAATGTTATGGGCGTGTAAGAGTGATTAAAGAAAAGGATTTAATATTGGGAAGTAATGTGTATGTTAGGTGCATGTAAAAAATAATTTAGGTTAAGTATGTATAAACACTTATACAATAACGATTACTACCATGTACTCTAAGGAAAATTTGGTCATTTAGACATATCACGATATTTTACCCTGACGAGGATGTCTAATGTATTATAAATATTACTAAGAATGGATATAATGGTTTGTTGTCATAGAAACACATGTTTTAATATGAATATCAATATTATATAGACTAGGGAAAATTTGCTAATTTTACATGTATTATGGTGACTATTCTAATAAACATGCACGATAAGTATTATTTGATGCTAAGTATGAGAGTAAGGGTTTGTTGTCTTATTAACCCATATTTCAACATGATTATCATTAGTGTTGGAGTCTAAGGGTATTATGATAATTTAAGGTTCACCATGATGAATATTCCAAAAAATACGTGTAACACCCTTAAAAATCATAGTTGAAAATTTTCAATTAAACAAGCAAATACAAGTACGGGAGTGCTACTGCCATAATTAGTATAAGCTCAATTCTTTGCCAGTCTTGTACTAACCACAAGGCTAAAGAAATTTTTTACAAAGCATGAGGAAAACTTAAACACAAATTCATAGAAATCAAGTGTTCACAACACTAAAATCAGAATGCGCGATAAAAGTTGTTACACCAAAAGTGAGTTATATAGTCAAGTTCTCAAAAGGGGTAAGAGGTACTGATGAGTTCATATTTTGACACATTTTATGCCCTTATAATCTTAGTTTTTGGTAGTTTATTTGGCTAATATAGGGGAATAATTATTGTTTTATGCTTAAGTGGTAAAAATTGCATAAATTTTATTATTTGAGCTAAAATGATATAAATTAAGTAAATTTAGAATAAAATATCATTTATTAATATTTATTGAATTTTATTTTGCAGGTATTATTTTTTTACAAATAAAAGAAAATCAAAAAAATAAAAATTGACCTTTGGACCAACGGCCAAAGGTCGAAGGCCCAAAGGCCTGAAACAAAGAGCAAGCTGAACAGAGTGCTGCACGCACGAAAAAAAAAAAGTTAGCCGCAGAAGGGCTGACGTGGAAAAGTAGCATCTACGCACGGTCATCAAAGAACGTTAATAAAAAGAGAGAGGCTCGGATGCAAAAGGAGGCCAGCGAGGAGTAGGGTGACAGAGACTTCAGGGGCTAGGCAGCAGAGCCGCAGAGAGCCAAAAAGGTGGGCGGTCGAGAGCCTCAACAGGCTTGAGAGTCGTACGTTCGCTGACGAGGCCAGAAGCGAGAGCCTTCAAGGCTCGACGCTGAGGAGAAAAAAGGGAGTAGCCGCATGGAAAAAGGACGAACAGGAGCAGTCGCACGGAAATCGAGGCGTGCGCCATTAGCCACCAGCGACGAAAAGAAAAAGAGAAAGAAAATTATTGCACAGAAATCAAAGTCGAGAAGGAAGAAAAATAAGAGGAAATTTATACCGATAGAATTTATTTCAGATAAATTTAATTTTTATCTGAATAAATTCTTAATCTTTTATCCAAAATTAATTCCGGTTATTTCTTTCTCTTATTTTTAATTTATATTTTAGATATATATTTCTGTGTAATTAATTCTTTAATTATGGCTGGCTGATTATTAATTGTTAGGGAATGAATTGAAACCCTAGACTATGGTTTGACTTATAATTTTATTTTCTTTGTTTCGTGAGATTGTTTCTTGACTCTATATTAATTGCTATCGTTTATATGTATAATTCTGTCAAGTATAGTTTATTTGGTGCATGCCTTGTTCTGGTACCTCATAAGTGACAGTATGTAGGATTAATTGCTTGCTAGGTGGCCATCTAAATATACTAGAATTTATATGTATAAATTGCAGCTAGGTTAGATAGCAATTCACCTAATCGTTTTGTGATTCTAACCGAAGTGGTAAAACGTTTCGATACGTGTGGGTCAAGAAAAGGAAATACAGCTAGACATGCTTTTTGTACTAGTTTTGGGTACTTAGATTGACAGCCTTCCACTTACACTTAATGCATTAAATCTAGTTAAATATAAGAGCCGCTTGTTGCTGCTATACTACTAGTATTTAATAGGATTAATATTGGCACTTTGTCGTATTAATTTAATTAAGGGAAGTAATATAAGGTGTATAGACCTGCTTTTGGTGTGCAACTTGGTCGATCTCTTTCTCACGATTAAAAGATGACTTAGAAATAAATATTATATTACAATTTGGTGTGAAGATATAGGATAGGATATTTAGGAATTCGAATGGTTTATACATGTGTAGTCAGGGTTATGTGTGGAATAAGATACAATATAACATATAGGATAGGATTTTTATTTCCCTAACATATTTTTCATATCTGCGGTTTCCCATTATTTTTCATTATTTTCATTATTAGTTTACTTTATTCTATTTAATTTTTTTCTTGGATTTGGGCCGTCAGGCTAGCCTATCCCTCTCCTCCGCCTAGGCCACAGGCCCGTTTGCCCCACACACACCGGCGGACTAGCCCCCTCCTTTCCCTTCCTTCCCTTCTCCCCTGGACCAGGCTAGTCGCTCATTTTTTTCCCTACGCCGGCGTGCTCCCTTTTTTCTTTCTTCTCCTCTCTTCTGCCTCAACCCAGCAGCACCCCGATCGACGCCCCGACCTGTCTTCATCGCCTAGTTCTGCCACCTTGAACACCCTGCTCGTCCATTACCTACAACCTCTCATTGCCACCTTGCTACCACCACCTGTCTCCCTCTCTCTCTCTCTCTCCTGCCCTTTTATTCATTGTTTCAAAAACTGGGCAATCATGCACCCATCCCACATGGCTCCCTTTTCCTTCCCTTTGTCACCTTCTCCCTGCCACCCTAAACACTACCGCCCGATCAGCCACCTATCCCCCACCTTGCCTCTTCTTTTTCTTCTCCTCTCCACCCTTTTTCAGCCCTATATTCTTGAGCCCTTACCCCCCGATCCTCCCTTCTCTCTCATTTTCTTCCTCTCCCATTTCCACCCTATTTTTCATCGCCACCGCCCTCCGCCGCTCCAACCGCTGCACCCAGCCCCTGCACCGTCTTCTGCACCCTTCTACTACTGCCCTGCACCACCCCAACACCATCCAAGGCACCCCGCAACTCCAGCTTCCTCCTCTCTTCTTTTCCTCCCCATTTTCTCCCTTCTCGGCAGCCCACCTGCAACCCCTCCTTCTGCCGCCACCCAAACCACCAATCTCCTCCCTGCAACCTTCTCTACCACCCCCATACCTTATATTCCCAAAACCACCCCCTCCACCCCCTTCATTTTCCCTTCTCTTTTCCTTCCTTCTCAACCCCTCCATCTCGACCCACCTTGGCAACCAACTTTGCCACCTCGCCACCGCCTCTACCGCCATTGGCTGCCAGCAATCCATCCCCAGCATCCGCCTACACCCCCTCTTCACTCCTACACCATTCCCTTACCTTAAAACCTCCCCATCCATCTTCTTTCCTAGCCTAAAGACCTCAACCCAAAAATGACCACCCCTCACCTTTACCCCCTACCTTCGACCCATTTTTCCCATCCCAACCTACATGTGGCTCACGCTACTCATGCAGCATGAGTTCCAAATTATTTTGGGAATTTTTATGTTTAATTATTGAGGCATATTAATAGTTAAATAAAGTGTGTTATTAATTAAGTTTTTTTGTGTAAAGTTTTATCCTTTTTAAATTCCTACTTCTAATATAATAAATTGACATTCTTTTAGGTGTTGATTTTGCTATTTAAATCTTGAATCTTTAACCGGGATACAGTTAATATTCAATTTTTGCGGGAATTAAGGTAATTGTTAAACCCCACTTAAACACATGGATAAACGTATGTTTACACATTAGGATTTTTAATATGTTATTATGTTTGATATATGGTTGTTAGTATAATTTATATGTTTGCTTGTATTGTTTAATAAAAAGGAAAGTATGATCTTTTATGTGCTATGCGTGTAAATGTTGTCTAAGGGAAGAACTTGATTATTAATGAAAGTGTTAAAGTACTTATTCATGTCATATTATATTATTGTGACCATTTATGCATGAATATTATTATTGGGAGCCTTAAGGGCATTTTAATAATATTCCTTGTGCTAGATTATGGCCTAATATGTGTGGGTGATAATAACTATTATATTAAAATATAATGGTTGGTGGAGTTGGATATTGTTAATGGAGTATTAATATTATTATTCCATGTGGAAATGTTAATTTAATAAAAGTTCTATAATAAAGGGGATAAAGTGATAATTTTGGAGGCAAAAGGGCAATATGGTAATTTGATAAGAAAATAGAAAAATGTTAATTTTATAAGTAAATGAGTATTATGGTAATTTTGGGAGTAAAGGGTAAAGTGGTAATTTTGGGAGTAAAAAGGGCAATATGGTAATTCTATAAGCAAGTGGCAAAATGTTAATTTTATAAGTAAAGGGGTATTATGGCAATTTTGGGAGTAAAGAGTAATATGGTAATTTTGGAAAAGAAGGGCAAAATGGTAATTTTGTAAGAAAAGATAAAAATGGTAATTGTGGATGTAAAAGGGTAAAATAGTAAATTGTAAAGCAAAAATGGGTATTATGGTAATTTTATAAGTAAAAGGGTATTGTGGTAATTTTGTAAATAAAAGGATATTATGGTAATTTGGAAGTAAGGGGTAGAAGGGTAATTTTGTAAATTAAAAGGATATTTATGGCACACTTGGGAGTAAGGGGTAACTTGGTAATAATGATAACGACGAAGGATAAATTGATAATTAAATTATGATTATAATAGTGTAATTGGATAAATTGGTACTAATATTGAAAGTGAAAGATTAATGAGTCGGGCCTAGTTGACTTATGATATTGAGTACCGATCCACCGGTTACAATAGTGGCCCAGGAGCGCGTTGCCCTGGTAAGTGATTATGAGTACCGATCCACCGAATATAATAGTGGGCTAGGAGTGTGTTGCCCTGGATGATGTTGATATATATTCCGATCCACCAGCAATAATAGTGGGGGTCCCAAGCTCAATAAAAGTAGTTATGTATGTGAATAGAGTTATGGAAAAATACTAATCACTTATAGTGGAACACCATATGAGTCAGGGTCAGACCGGTCCACCGGCGAATAATAGTGGCCAAGAGCATTTTGCCCTGAAGACCGATCCACCGGCATATAATAGTGGTTAGGTGCGTTCTTCCCTATAAGTGACCGATCCACCGGCTATATTAGTGTGGTTCCCACACTCACATGGATATAAAATATGAGAGTTGATTGAATAATGATGGACTAATGGCTTAAGGCTCGAATGTATTTATTTTTCACTATGACATGGCTTAAGGCCCGAAAGTATCGATTGTTCATTACGACCTATTGATATCTAATGTGATTATTAATTATGTGAATGTTATATGTACACATCTTGTTATATATGTATATAGATTTGTATCATGTGTGACATTACATACCTGCTTTTAAGTGTGATTTTAAAGGGTTACTCAGTATCGTAGTACTGAAGGGTTCCCTTCGTGGGACCCTTGCCTATTAAATGGGCAGTGTCACTTACAGGTCTTTTTTAGGTGCTACTCAAGTGGGAAACGAGAAAGAGAGTAAGGATTATTTGGCTTTAGGATTTCATTCTTCCTCTTCTAATGTATGGTTTAAATGTAATTTTATTCTTGTAACCACCATTGGTGGAATCTATTCTTATAAAATGTTTATTTGCGCTACTCTGATTTAATAATGGTTTGAATTTCTAGCAATTGATATTTTGTTCTTTAGGCTTAGCACTTGGTACTGGAACGGTATGAGTGAACTAGATTGGTATTAAGTGTGGCGGTAATGTCCCCGAAATTCACCGTTTAGTATTTTGCTATTGCAACTTCTTTTAATAAAACAAAATTTTTCAATAGTGAATTTTGGGGGTGTTACAACCAAACCCTAGTTAGCTATCCCAAAACTCTAGCACCTCCCTTTCCTCAGACAATGTTATTCATTCATCACTTTTACTTACCATCACCTCTTCTACATGACACGTATCCAACACCACCTAAGACCCCAATACTTCCTTCCTATATTTTTTCACTTTCCAATAGAACCCAAAACTCTTCTTTATCACCAAAACCATCACTTCCCTCAAATCACATCCAACTTCACAACCTCACCATTTAACTCCCACACATGATCAAAAAAACCTTAGTTAGCTCCTCAAAACCCTAGTATTTCTCCTTTCTTTTATGTCACTCCCTCAACACCCAAATATATTTTCTCACTTGGCTTACTTTTCCTCCATGTGACACCTCTCTCATCTTTTATTCCCCATCTAACCATTTCCATTAGTGTTTCTCTCCTTACACACTTCTCTCACTTAGGGTTTCTTCCCCAAGCCCTAGTTAAATCTCCCATGCAATCTTACACCAACCTATGTACTATTTTTCACATATGGACTCCAATTTCTCTAACAAGTCTTCCCTTACTTTACTTAATCCTCAAGTCAATTTTTCCCATGTAAAAGGTATCCCTATGCAAAGGCTAACCATCCCATGTAAACCTTATACTCTCCATGCATGCTTTGGTCCATTCCCTTAATTTATTCCCCTTTTTATCCACCTATAAGTCACAAGATATTTAGGCCATCATTACCATTATCTAGTTAACTCACTTTCCTCATTTTTCTCCATTTCTCTCACAACCACATCACACCATTTAGGGATTCCTATTATGCATGTCATGAGGGGTAATATTACACAGGCACAATTTAAGTTCAAATAATAATATCACATTACACATATCATAAAACACATGTAACTTAATTTAGCTCCACGCTTATCAAGCTGTGCTACAAGAATATGATAAAATAATATATAAAGCATACACCTCAAATTAACACACATAACACATTATCACATATAAAAGGACTTAACTATGTCCTTACCTAATATGACACCAAGCTTGGAGCACGTTCCTATGACTCCTTAGGGTTTTGACTTGGTTCACCTATAAGAGAGAAACATTAAGGGTTAACTTCCCTCTTACCAAAAATTACCATCATTTCCTACCTTACCCTTATCATAGCCTACTATCAAGGTTAATAATAATAATAATAGTTATTTTATAAGTAATAGTAGGATTATTCCTCTTAAAGTAGCTAAGCATGTTACTACTAGTTAAAGTAGGTCTTAGTAGTTATATTGGTCCATGTTAAAGTATTAATAGCAATATTTATATTACTAAAGGTAATAGCTTTAATAGTAGTAGTAGTAGTAGTAGTGATAATACTAATAACAACCCAAATCTTAGTAATAATAGTAGTAGTATTAGTAATAATAAAATAGTGACAATAATAATAATAATAATAATACTAGTAGTGATAGGGATATTAGTGATTTAGGTAATATCAACAAAAATAATAAATTAGTAGTAGTAGTAGTAGTAATCATAATAATAATGATAACATAATAATAATACTTCAAATATTAGTAATAGTAATATTAGGGTTCAAATAACCATGGCAATATTAGCATCAGTAATAATAGTTCCCAAATTAATAATAATTATAATAATAAGGGTTTGACTATTATTAATAATAATATTAGTAGTAATCTTCCGAAGTTAGTGATAATAATAATAATAATAATTATTATAATTATAATTATAATTATAACATAATAATAATGATAATAATAATAATAATAGTAGTAGTAGTAGTAGTAGTAGTAGTAATAATAATATGAATAATGATATTAATACTAATAAAAGTGATAACGATTACATTAATAATAATTAAGGGTTGTGGGGGTTACGATACCACCTAGGGATGGTGGTAATCAAGCGGAACAGGCGGTGACATATGGCGGCAGCGACAACGGTGGTGGAGGAGAATGAGAAAGTGGAGAGGTGGGTTTCTAGGCTAAGATAGCAGGGAATGAAAGGGTGGTTGAGGTGGTAGTGGATGCTCTAGGTTTAAAGGGTTGGAATGGTGGCGGTGGTGTAGCAAAAGGGGTAGTGCAGGTGATGGTTGGTGTGGTGGCCAAAGGTGGTGGAGGGGGAGGAAGGGAGAAGGAGAGAGAGGTAGAGGAAACGGAAGGTAAGGGAAGGTAGAGGGGACTCTGTTGGTTGTTTTCGGGGTAGGGGGAATGGTGGTTGCGGTGGAAACAGTAGTGCACGACGACGCGAAGGGCAGCGATGGGTGATAGTTGGCTGATCGAGGGGCCAACCTTGTACGGCCAAGGCAGCTCATGTAGGAAGAATCAAGGGTGGTGAGTGGTGTGGTTCAGTGGAGGATGATGCAAGGAATGGTTTGGTAGGTGGTTCGAGACGTGGAGTTGGGCGATGATGACGGTATGGCTGTCTGAACGGGCAACAACGCAAAGAGGGAGATTTCTAAGTAGGGGAAAAGAAGGCCAATTTATGGGTATTTATGAGGTATTTAAAGGTAATTAAGGGTGGAATTGACAGAGAGGGAAGAGGATAAGAGAGGGGAATGCGTGATAAGTTGCCGACAAGTAGGGGTAGGGTGGTATAGGCCTGCAAAATTATAGGACCTATTTGGTCAAGGGAGAAGACAAGGAATGGGGAAGGGCACACGTGAGGAGAGAGGAAGGGCTGGTTGGGTCGAAAATGGAAAGGAAAACAATGGGGGAGAGAGGAGGAAGGCAGGCAAGCAATGTAGTGGTGGCCAGTTGGCGATGGCAAGCTGTACATCTACACAAGGAAGGAGTGGGGAAGATGAATGAAGAAGAAATAAGGTAGACTGGCCGGCCTAGGGGAAAGAAAAGAAAAGAAAGAAAAGGAGAGGGAGCCAAGCGGGTCATGATGGGTGGGGGAAAAAAGAAAAGGAAAGCAGGCTTGGCTGCATAGGGGAAGAAGGGAGGGGGTCTGGGCCATGAGGGCCTAGCCCAAATCGAGGGAAGAAGTGAAAAAAGAAAATGAGAAATGAGAGCAAGAAAAGAAAATATGAAAAATAAGGAAAAAAGGAAAAAGGGAAAAGAGAAAAATAGATGGGTTGGGATATTTAGAATATTTTGGTATTTTTGAATATTTAAAAATAATAATATTTAGTAAAATAATAAATAAATTCCCTTTTTAGATTAATAAGGATATTTTGAATAATTTTTCTTAATTCTATTTTAGCTAGCAAAACACCCTAATTTTTCCTAATTAAATTATTTATTATTTTCCTCTTGATTTTACCTTAAATACTTCCTCTTATCTTAAATATTTAATCAATTTCTCTAATAAATCCTTATTTGGCCATAATTTCTTAAATTAGGGTATTGGGGGTATTTCAATACGCAAAATATATATGCTATTCATGATTAAGCATGGATATGAGGGTTTTACGATATCAGCTATGCCTATTTTAATATTATTATTACTATTGTATGGTATAGGGGTATTTCGGTAGTTTAGGGTATACCATGATGATTGTTCTCATAAACATGTAAGATGTGCATTATTTGCTTATTAAGCAAGAGAATATGTGTTTGGTTATTTTAGAAGCACATGTTAGGGCTTTATGTGCGTAATGGTGTATAAGGGTAAAATGGTCATTTGACATGTCAGGCAACTTAATTACATGATTATTGATTTAATTATGGTATGTTGTCCTTTTTATGGCAAGTTGATGAAATAAAATGGAATTTGTGATGCGAATGGATGGTAAAGTGGTAGCCTTGCCTTAGGGGTATTTTGGTCATTTTGACTTAAAGTACCTAAGTGTGAATATTGGAGCTTAGTATGGCCTTAGTAGACTTCTTATATTAACATTGATAATGATCTTAATTTTGGCTAAAGCATAATGTTGGAAACAAATAAAAATAGTTAAGTATGAAGAATTGATTATATGTGATTAATGTGTGTTTTTCATGGTTACCCTCATAAAATACTAATTCTTAAATTGAAAGACTTCAAGATCAGGAATGGTGGATCTTTAGGGATCACTACCCTAAAGACGTGGTTTAACACATGATTACTTAAGGATTTTGCTGATGTGCCTTATTGCCCTAAGTAAGCCCTATATCTTACTCTATTTAACTCTACGAACCTAAGTAGAGGGTATGCATACTTATAGATTAGGTACCCTTATTATTATGGTACCGTGTACCTTTGTGTACCAATACTACCAGGGTACATTTGCATCTCTCGGTTGATAGTCGATAGATATTATGCTGCCTTTATGTACCAGTATGACCGGGGTACCTTTGTTCTTTCAGGTTCATTAATCTCCCCTCGAGTAAATAAAAATGGAAATATTTGATACTTTAATGAAAATGATTATTGGGATGATTTGGTAGTAGCCTTTGTGCCGACCTATGAGTTGGTAGTAGCATTGATGCCTACTTGTGGATTGGTAGCAACCTTTATGCCTATTTGTGATGATGTGTGTATTGGTTGTGTTGATAAGCCTACCTATAAATTGAGAAGTTTTAGGTTCATTAAGATAATTGTGCCTATTATTGAGAATGATGTGGCTTTCTAATTATACTACAAAGATCATTGCTTGGATGCTCCATGAGTATGTTTTAGTTATTTCTAGGTGAATGAGTATTGGTAGCATATGATCTTGATGCATGTGGTTATATGAATGATTCTTATATTTCAATTAATATATGCATAATTAAATGTTCATGTGATTGCTGTGATGCATCTAACATGTTCCATACAAGCCTATCATATTAGTTTTGTATAATGGATTACTCAGTACCGTTTTATTGAAGGATTCATTCCTTAGGCCCCTACTTATTCAATGGGCAGTGGCCTTTGTAGGTTATCTCGCAAGCTCTATTCAAGGTTATCCTTAGAGTAAGCAATTCTAGTAAGATCACCAACTAGTAAGAAATAGGGACTAATATACCTCTAGCTCAGTTTGCCCCTCTTGCCAAACCTTTGCACCCCCTTAGTGGGGGATACTCTTAGTAGTACTTTATCTCCAAGCTCAAAGCCACCACCATGGTGCGTTTGATCTGTGTAACTCTTCTAACAACTCTAAGCAGCTTTCATCCTATTATGGATTAGATGGACTTGAGGCTATCTCCCCAATCAAATCAGGCCCTAGCACCATAGTCTCATTGATATCACTCCAACACATAGGTGTCTGGCATTTTTATCCATATAGTGTCTCAAAGGATGCCATCCCTATACTAGCATGGCGGCTGTGTTGCATGAAAACTCCATCAAATATAGATTATCATCCCAATAGCCTTAAAAATCCATAGCACAAGTCCGCAACATTTCCTCAAGTGTCTAAATCACCTTCTCTATATGCCTATCCATAGTTGGATGAAAGGCAATCCTCATTTTCATCTTTGTTCCCAAAACCTCCTCTAGTTTCCCCTAAAAGTGGGAGAGATACCTTGAGTCCCTCTTAAAGAAAATATTTGTGGGTATACTATAATACCCCTATAATTTTCTTAGCCTAATCCCACGTCATTAGAGCATAATTTAATGGCAATTTCAATAAATCTTATGTTAGCCTTAACCTATCCTCAATACTAAAATTTTGATAAACCATAATGTGTAAACCAAAATCAAAATTCACTAAAATTTCTTCTAATCCTAATGGCCTTTAGCTAACCTAAAATAAATCTAAACTCATCCCCCAACCCTTCTCTTTTCTTTTTCTTTCTCCTTTTCTTTTCCTTTCTCCTTTTCTTTTCTGTCTTCCTTCTCTTCCTCCCATCAACCTTGAGCTACAACTTGTACCGCCCACATGCACCTTCACCTTTCTGCATCTATCACCCATCACCTTACCTCCTTTTTTCTTTTCTTCTTCTCCTTCTACATCCTTATCCCTGTCCGACTACACCCCATCGTACACTTTACACACCTATATTTCCCCTTTATGATTTTTTTTCTTCTCACACAACACCTTCATCAACCATCACCATCCTCACCCTGCAGCTACTACCCTACCCTAACCATCACCTGTAACCATCATCATCACCTTGCAGCTACACAATCACCATCATCACTATCACATGCCATCACCCCTGATATTTTTCTTCTTCCCTAACTCACACCACACACGCACACATGTACGTACACACACACACACACACCCCTCTCACACTCTCCTTATTCCTCTTTAGTTTTGCCTCACTCTGCTAATATTTGTGTCAAAGAGCCATTACCAAGCTCCCTCTTACTTCTCCTTTCCTCATCCCTCTTCTTCTTCTTCTTCTTCTTCTTCTTCTTCTTCTTCTTCTTCTTCTTCTCCTTCCTTTCCTTATTGTTGGCTTTTGCACCATCTTTTCCTCCACTATGCATCACCTCAGCCACCACTCGCCACCTTTTAGCTGGTGGACTAACCACCAAGGTCGCCCCAACCTTCCCCCTCACTGTTGCTGACCATCCCCACCAACCGCCACCTCTTTTCCCTTCTTCTTCCTCTCATGTGTAGCAGTTTTGCAAAGTGCACAGCTAGTGCAATGTTTAAAATGCCATGCTGCATAGTTATGCCACCCCTATACCGTCTGACTGTGCATAATTTTTCCTCTTGGCCTATTTTTGCACGGCCGTGCAAATTTTGCACCGCCTAGCCATACACCTTGATTTCCTTCAACCAGAAGCTACACTACTTGTTGCACAGCCATGCAACCTAATTCCTTTGGACATGCATCCCTATTTTCACCCCAAACCTCAATCAAGCACTACTAAAATTTAATTGTAGCTCTACCATACATTCCTCTATACATCCATACATCTCAAGCTCCCATTTGACTACAGTTATACCTATTTTTACCCTCTTTACCTTGATTTCTCCTTTGGTTTAACTCTTTTAAGCCTAACTATGAATTTAATTATTTTTTTAGGTGGCATTCAAGAAGCTTTAGAAGAGGAAGTCTAGAATTTGCGTGCTTAGAGCCCGGTATCCTAGTTGGTAAGGATACTATTAGATATTTAGGACTTTTGATGATATTTACTTGTATGGTTATATGTTTTTTTCATGATATTGTTGCTATATTATGTAATATATGTTGACATTGATAATTTGTAATGATATGAATGTTATGTTGAAAGAAAATAAGAATTGGTAAGCGATATCATTACGTTATGATTTGTGACGATAATATCATATTTGTGAAAATACATCTTATGGTATGAAATATGGGTTGAATGATGATAATATCACATGTGTGAAAATATATCTATGGTATAAAATATGGTTGAATGATGACAACATCACAATTGCGAAAATATATCTATACTATGAAATATGGGTTGAATGATGATAATGTCATAATTGCGAAAATATGCCTATAGTATGAAATATGGGTTGAATGAGTTGTGGTAAATGTGCTTAAGCTCTCTTATGAGGTATGATGATAAATGGGGACTTGGAGAAACAATATGTATGGAAGGTATAAGCTTTTATAAAATAAAGGTTTTAGTTGTGCTTAAAGGAAAACTTGATCATTATGGGATAATAAGAAAGTTTTGTTAATTTATGTGTTAGGAGGTTTAAATTATGATAATAATAGCTTGAGTAATTCATGGGATGATTATCATTAATTGGGGTTCTTACATGTTTAATAGTAAATTTGGGGCAAGCTATCTTGAATTGTTAATATCATTATTCCATTTTCAGGGCTTATAGGTTATCTATTGGAATTAGAAATCATAAAAATTTCAGGGGAAGTGTTAAAATAATTCTATGGAATTTGGGCTTGGATAATTTAGTGATTAATATATATATCAGGATGAGATTATTAAAGCAAATTCATGGGAATTAGGTTGTGCATTTTGGGTATGATACTAATGATAGGATTTGGGTGATGATGTAATATAATGTGAGTAGAGCAACCAACATAGGAGAATGAACACTAAAGCACATGTAATTAGGGTTTGACAAGACTTAAGGACTCAGACCTATGCAATATGTATATCTGTTTTAACTATGTCCTATGCCTGAGAATCAATCTTGAATAAAATACTAATCACTTAAGGTGAAAATCATGTGAGTTGGGCCATGGTAATTATTTTTCTAAACCTATATACATGTATCTCATTCCACTGGGGAGAATAGTGGCTTGAGAGTGTTCTACCCCAAGATGATATTTTTAATCTCCGTTCCACTAGAAAGAATAGTGGCTCAGGTATATTGTCCCTGAGAGTTTTATACCGTTTTACTAGTTTAAGAGTAGTGGGGTCCTTACTCATTGTGAAATAAAAAGTTTCTTCATAACCTATGGGAAAGATACTAATGATTTATAGTGGAAGAATACGTGTATTAGGACTAGAGTGATATAATTTTTATATATTCCTATTCCATTGGGTAGAATAGTGGCTTAGGAGCTTTCTATCCCAAGGAGATATTTTTACCTCCATTCTACTAGAAAGAATAGTGACTCGGATGTGATGTCCCCAAGAGTTTCAGACCGTTCCACCGGTTTAAGAATAGTGGGGTTCCTACACTCAATATATATAAACGAATGAAAATGGAATATACTTAATAAATGAATCTGGATCGTAATATGCCTTATGATATGTTTCATTTATTTGGTTATATTCCTTTATTATCTAATGTGGAAGCTTGTGCTATTTGTATATCTATTTTGATAGTATTGTTTCTCTTTCTCAGTACATAGTGTATTGACCGCCCGTTTTATGGGTCTTACTCATTCCCACGAGTAGAAAGCCCTAGATCTTATGTGCAGGTCTTAAAGGATTAGATAGATGACTTTGCAGCCCTATGACACCTTATGTGGGGATAAGTGACTCTATATATTTCTGGGTAGGGTGAAGAGTATATGTTATCCAAATTATGTATTTAACTAGATACCCTTATTGGACTCTTGATCTATGGTATCCTCCTTTTGCATTTTGGTATTATAAATTTAGAGTTAAACTCCAAACTCAGTATTTTACTATAAATGTGCTTTTGTTTTCTAATTTCCTTCTATTACCTTAAATGTTTAGCCTTCTGATTGATGTAAGGATGGTTGCATAAACTAGAATTATGTTGATTATGGAGGTAACCCCCACTATTTTACTTAGTTTATTCCACTATAAAATGAAACTTTTAAGTAGTAAAAATTAGGTTGTTACATATACCATGCCTGCTAATCACAAACTTCATGTGTGCATTGGCTAATTGATCCATACTCTAAGTTAACTTCATTTGTACAAATACCACCAAATTAGTTATTTTATCCATAATAACATAGATGGTTTCATATTCATTACAAGTCCTAGACAACCCAACTACAAAATCCATAGAGATTGAAGCTTGTTTCCTTCCTGGCACTTCTAGAGGTTAGACTAACCCTACAGGTTTACGGTGCTCAAACTTGACATTCTAACAGGTCAAGATCAAGATACGAACTCATTTACCTGTTGCTTCATTTGAGGCCACCAATAGACCCTCTTAAGGTCCTTGTAAAACTTATTCCCTCCTAGGTGGACAGAATAGGGGGTATGATGTCATTCTTCCAAAATTTGGCGCTTAAGGTATGAAAAACCTTATAGTACACACCAACAATCCTTGTAGTGAATGCTACCATCTTCGTGTATCCAAAATCATTTGGCTTTACCTTCCTGTATCTTCCCCCTTATCCTTTTGAGCTTAACATCTCTAGGCTATCCAGTATATACATCCACAAAAACTTTTAGGGCAATCATCAAGGCACTCATGCAAATCTCGAGATCACCCTACTAGATCAGATCTACTCCCATCTCATGAAATTCCTCTAGAAACCGGTTAGCTATCAAGTGGTAATTCATAGAGTGTGAGGTATTCCGACTTGAGGCATTTGCAACCACATTGGTTTTACCCTCATGGTAGGTTAGCTTGATGTTGCAATCTTTTATCAACTCTAGCTACCTCCTCTACCTCATATTAAACTCCTTCTACGTGAATATGTATTTAAGACTCTTATGGTCGGTGAAGAATTTGTACCTTGCCCCATATAGGTAATGCCTTTAGATATTTAGCATGAAAACAATTGTGATCAATTCCAGATCATGAATCAAGTAGTTCTATTCCTACCACTTTAGTTGGTGAGAGGCTCAAGTGACCACTTTATCATTTTGCATCAATACACACCTAAACCCATGCTTAGATTCATTACTATAGACCTCAACTCTTTCAAATGTAGTTAGTAGAATTAGAATAGGTGTTGTAGTCAAGAATTTGTTTAATCTTGGAATGACCCTTCATAGGTCTCATCCTAAACCTGGTAGTTTTCTTCAACAGGTTTGTTAGAGGATAGGCAATCCTCAAGAAATTCTAAAAGAAGCGTTGGTAGTACTTGGCCAGACCTAGGAAGTTACAAACATCTGATACATTCATAGGGGCCTTCAATTATGTGACTACCACAATCTTTGCTGGGTCCATTGTGGCTTCCTCAACTAATACTATGTGTCATAAAAAATCCACCTTAGGAAGCTAAAAATCACATTAGAATAGCCTAGCATACAAGTGGTGCTCCTGATGGACATATAAAATATGTGAAGGTGTTGTTCATGATCCTCCTTTCCTTGGGTTTACACCAAAATGTCATGGATGAATACCACTATAAATTGGCTGAGGAACAACATGAAGATTCTAGTCAACAATTCCATGAAGATAGCATGTGCATTGGTGAGCCTAAAAGGCATAATCATGAACTCATAATGCCCATACCACATTTGAAATGTCATCTTCATGATTTCAACATCTGCAATGCGTAACTAGTGGTAGCCTAATCATAGGTTGACCTTTGAGAATATAGTTGCACCTCGTAGCTAGTCAAAAAGGTCATCAATTCTCAGAAGTGGATACCAGTCCTTAACTATTAACTGATTCAGCCCTCAGTAATCAATGGAGAGATGGAGGCTCCCATCCTTCTTCTTCATGAATAGGATAGGTGCTCCCTATGGAGATACACTCAAATGGATGTATCCATGGGTCAACAACTCCTCTAGCTAAGTCTTCAGTTCCCTCAACTCCACCAGTGCCATCTTATAAAGGGCCCTTGACATAGGTTCAAACCCTGGTACTAGGTTGATGGTAAATTCAATCTCACGCGCTAGCAGTATATTTGGGATCTCCTCCAAAAACACATTAGAGATATCCTGAACCACATGAATATCACTTAGGGCCACAACATTCTTGTTCAAATCTTAGACACTACACAGATACATTAGGCACCCCTTCTATATCAATGCATGCAGTGGGATTGCAAACACCACCTTGTTAGTGAGCTTGGGCTTGCATTTCCTATACGAAAACCTAGTACCCTTTGGGCCTTACAACACTACACTTGCTATTCATAAACTATCATTATATGGTATTTCCTTAGCATATCTATCCCAAGCATGATAACAAAGTTTCATAGATCCATTTCAACTAAGTCCACTAGGAAGTCTACTACAATAGTAAACACAAATGATATTACCTTTGAGTAACATCATAGATATGGCTACAATAGTAGATGGTGATAGGTCAACCCTAGTAACAAAAGCAGTAGACACAAATGATAAAGAAGCACATGAATCGAATAGTGCATGCATTATTAGAGAAAGGATGGTAAACATACTTGTAACCACATCCAATTGTCTACCAGCCTCTACCTAGTTGATGATGTTCAAGTATCTATCTAATTAACCTCCTTGATGACCCCCTCAATGTCCTTCGGTACTTTGGCCTAACCACCTCGCTAAGGAAAAGGACAAGACCCCTACGGTCTCCCATTAACCTCTCAGTTTTGTGCACTAGTTGGAGGAGGTTTCCTCTACTGAAACTGCCAAGGCAGTGCTTGGTAGGTATGCTGCCAGTAGTCCTACTGTTGTGGCATCAAAGATCGCCTTTGCTAGAACTAGCATCCCTAAGGCTGGTGAAAGCTTCTCTAATATTAGCACTCAAAAGGCTGGTGCTCTAGCTTGCCATAGATCCTACAGTGCGATGGTCTGCCTCCACAATCTTATCCTAGATGGTTCTTACAACAAAATTGGTAAGAAAAACCCCTTAGTGACTCTTGGTTCCTAACTAGTCCCCTTTATTGATGTCTTGAGGGTATGCCACCTTGAGGTTGGATCCTACCTTTGAAACCCTGTGTCTTTGATCTCCTCTTCCCTTGAATAGACACTTTCTCCTAAACTATGGTGGTTGTGATGCATGCATGCTTGTATAGGGTGGCTAAATTAGAGAAATCTACTACCCCTATCATGTGGAGGATACTAAAATGAAGCCCTTTCTTAAACTAGTAGACCACTAGTGGCTCACTGGTTGCTATGTTTGGGGAGAATCTTAGAAGCTTGGTGAACCAAGCATAATATTGCCCCATTATCATACCACCCCAGGTGAGCTGCATGAATTTCTTAATCTTATCCTTTATGAGGCTCTCTAGGTAGAACTTGGTGCATATTGCTTTTTTGAAATCCTCCTATGATGTTGATGGAACATCTTATGTATGACACGCTACCCACCAAGCATCTACAACACCTAGAAGGAAGAATATCTCAATGTTATATTGCCATCTATTGTGCTGGGGATAATTGATTACCTCAAAAGTGCTATCTATATCTTGGATCCACCCCTCTAGGATAATGGGGTCCTCCTCATCAATATAAGTGGGATAGTGTTCAGTGAACCTATGGATCTATTCCTCCTCTATGCCCTTTTGATAATGAAGTAGAGGTAGGGTGGAGGTTAAAGTTGGGGTTGGCGTTGCACAAACTCTATGAAGGCCTCATAGGCCTCCTCTAGGCACCAAACTCATATGCTCATCTTGATTAGCTGGCTATAAAACAAGAGGTAGGTTAGGTTTAAACCTTCTAGTTCACTAAATACTATTCACACATTCCCCCCTTTGGGGGTTACCTAAGCTACCTATTACATTTCCTCACTAGTGGATCTAGGTCTATCGATAATATTGAAATTTCCAAGGTACAAAAACCATTTTAACACTCAAGGAAAACATTAGTGTAACCAAGTTTTCTGAAAACAAATCGTGGTCATCAGAACTAAAGATCTTATACCAACTTGTAATACTCCCAAAAATCACTATTAAAAAATTTCATTTGAACGTAAAATCATCCAACCATAAGAGGGGGTGTTACTATCATAATTGGTGTAAGTCTGGCCCTAATTCATCCTTATACTAACTAAAAGGTAAACAAAAATAGGTGCAACCCATGATAAATATAGCAAGGTAGCATTTCATAACATATTAAAGCTTAAGTGTTTGTTTCCAAAGAAATACTAAAATACACAAATATTATTCAGTAGAAATAAAACATTACAACTAGAATTTTAGAAAGGACAATAGTTAAGTGCACTCCCTTTGGTGCTCGGCCCTGGACAACTGCAACACTCTAACCTTATTATATCATCATAAGTAGCAAATTTATTCAAAAAATCTTCATTCACCTACATAGGCTTAGAAGGGGGCGCTACTTAAGGGAATAAGCAACACCCATAATAAGAGTGATCGATACGCTATATACTGAATAAGGTAACAATACAATCAAGTAGGTTAAAGCATTAAATGACACCACAAAAAGAAATAAAATGCACATATGTAGGTTATATTAGTTTTTTCTTTATTATATGGACTCAATAAAATAGCACAATAAATAGTTAACTCATGAATTATATCCATATGGGTTTAGGGACCCCATTATTCGCATCGGTGGACTAGTCAAAAAGGTACAACCCTAGGGCAAAATGCTCCTAGCCACTATTCTCACTAGTGGACTAGTAACAAGATACAAACCCAGGGAAGAATGTTTCTAGTCACTATTATCACCATTTACTAGTAATAATGTACAATCGTTCCCGAATCATGTGGTGTTCCACTATAAGTGCTTAGTGTCTTTCCTTAAGTTATTATTGTCTAAAGGTTTTGTTACTTGAGTTCGGGACTCCACTATTCTTACTGATGG
Source organism: Tamarix chinensis (assembly GCA_030549775.1). Classification (NCBI taxonomy): domain Eukaryota; kingdom Viridiplantae; phylum Streptophyta; class Magnoliopsida; order Caryophyllales; family Tamaricaceae; genus Tamarix; species Tamarix chinensis. The sequence goes on from CM060177.1 coordinate 75,624,961, forward strand.
ATTGATAAATAAGGTATAATCCTAGGGCAGCACATACTTGGCCACTATTCTCACCGATGGACTGATTAATAAAGTATAACCCTTTAGTAGAATTCTCCTAGCCACTATTCTCACCGGTGGACTGGTAACAAGGTACAGCTGATCCTAACTCAAGTGATCTTTCACTTTAAGTAATGAGTTTCTTATTTGTGTTTTATCTATTTCAAATACCACACATAACCATGCACAACTCTAGTATGACTCCTACCTTACTACCACCTTAGGGCCTACCTTGCCCCCTTAGAAACCATAGTTTTCTAAGCCCAATGCATCCTTAACCCCTAATGTTCCTCTGAGTCCCAATTTATCCAACAAACCCAAACCTATCATTATAAATCCTATTATCATAATTCATAGTCTATTTCTATTATTTCTCATATATGATAACAATTGCTCTTGAGGGTTACTCATCAAAACCCTAGTTTTCCCTAGTTGGCTTAGCCCATTCTCTACTACTTTTTTAGTCCTAATTTTCCATAACCAGGCACATAATACTATGATTATAATCCTATAAATTTTTGTAGACTAACTCCCCCATTCTACACATATAATAATAACATCCCAAATTGAGCCCCTCTTGAAACCTTAATTTCCTCATTGTGGTTATAACTGCACCCACTTATTATACATGACTATTTAATTTGGTGCACAATCCCCAAATAGCATGATTAACATCATAATCCAAGGTTAAAGCCCAACTTCCCCATTTCCTACATGTGATAATGACCTACCCCTAGGGTTTTGTACTACCAAACCGTAGTTCCACCTCCTTAGTAATCTCATATGCCTTAGCATCCAAGGAATCCCCTAATTGTGCCAAGGTACCCAACCATGTCATGATTAACCCCCATATCCACTCTTATAAACTAACCCCTACTATACTCACCCATGGTCATAGTTTCCTTTAGGTTTGACTTTCCCCATGCATGTTTATTAGAATAATCACCTTAGTACATGCAAAATCACTAAAATATCCCTATGCCATGTAATATTGATAACCATGCTGAAATATATGACACTAAGACAATAAACTCGTATTCTCATATCAAACACTAATTAATACTTATCATGGATGTTATTATACCACTCACCTTAGTACATGCAAAATTACTAAAATGTCCCTATGCCATGTAATATTGATAACCATGCTAAAATAGATGATACTAAGACAATAAAACCATATTCTCATATCCAACACCAATTAATACATATCATGGATGTTTATTATACTACTCATCATAGTACATGCAAAATTACCAAAATTCCCTTAGGCCATATAATATCAACATTCATTCCCAAACACGTGTTACTGATACTTGAAACTCTGAATTTCATACTTATCATAAAGTATTACTTATCATGCATGTTTATTATGATAACCAACATTATACCTTTAAGATTACCAAAATGCCCCTAGGTATTAAAATCCTATTTACGTCTTATGGCCTTAATACAATAACTTCCCACATTTTCACAAAATGAAGTACCATATAATAAAATTACATGTCAACACATGAACCAAAACAATCATACCCACACATATTCTTACATTTATTCCTTGTAAATCAAGATGCACATATAACCCTATACCATCTAATATTTCATGTAGGTATTTACTTAATTCAAAATAAAGTCACATTTTAGCAAAAATAAGGTTCTAGATAGCTATGATTTCATCCTTACCAAAGTGGCTCCATTTTCTAAACAAGAATAACCTACACCTCCTCTTCTTTTGTCATTAGAATAGCACCTAGAAGAATGGAAATATCCAAACTTAGGTAATATTTTCCTTTTTCTTCATTTTATTTAAATAATAATAATAATAATAATAATAATAAAATTAATCAAATGGAACTTAGAAGGGAGGAAGAGGAGTGATGGTGACCATAATGGGTTAGAGAAGTGAAGTGGTGGTGGGTGTGGTTATGGCAGTGGCGACAACACAAGTTTGGTGGTTGATATTATTGTGAAAAATGGTAGGGTTAGCAACATGGGGGTTGAGTGTGGTGTTGGAACAAGGTAGGTTAGTGGAGGGTGGTGGGTTATAGTGCCCTGAATAGTGGGTGATGGTGGTGCAGTTGAGAGGAAGAAGGAGAAATAGGGGAAATGGAGGGAGAGAAAGGTGTGGTTTGGGTTGGCTACACTAGTTGGGCACCTATGTAGGGTGGTTGAGGTGCGATGGTGGTGTGGAGGTGAGGAGTTGGTAAGCGTTGGTGGTGGTGCAAGGTGGTGTAGGGGGTGTGGCCTACATGTTTTAGGTTTGGGGAGAAAAAAAAAGAAGAGGAGAAGGGGAGGGAAAGGGGCTCAATAGGCATAGGGGTGTAGGGAGGGAAGTGGGAGGAAGCCTGAGGTGTGGCGTGGCCTTTTGCGGTAATTGTGGTCGTTGGAGGGCTAAGTAGGGGTGTGAAATAGGTATTGACGAGGAAGAAAGTGAGGGGTATGACATTGTTAGGGGTATTTATAGGCTAGATAGGGGGGATGAGGACAAAGGGGAAAGCAATAAGGATGGTCAATTATAGGGGGAAGAACATCATGGTGGTGGTTGAGTAGGGATAGGTGTAGGGAGGGTGGCGGGTGTAGGGGGTACAAGGGGTCTATGAAGGTGCATGCAATCATACATGCCTTGCTTGGCCGAGAAGGGAAAGAGAAAGGGGGAGGTTATCTAGGTTGCAAGGTTGTAGGGGATAAAAATGGAAGGTGGGCTGGAAAATACGAGGGAGGTAGGCGTGAGGTAGGTGATATGGAGAAAAAAGGAAAAGAAGAAAGAAGGGAGGGAGAGAAAGGGAATGAAGGAAAAAGAAAGAAGGCTTGTGTCATTCGCTCAAGAAGAAAGAAAAGGGAGAGGGAAGGGAGAGTTGGGTAGGCTAGAGGGGAAAGGAAGGAAGGAAAGTAGTGGGGAAGCTTAGGTAGGCTAGAACGTAGCCCGAGCAAGAAGGAAGAAATAAAAAAGATGAAGGAAGAAAAGGAAAATGGAGAAAAGGAGAAAAGGAGAAAAGAAAAAGGAGAAAGGAAATGGAAAGGGGAAAAAAGAGAAAGTTGTGGAATTTTTAGGTTGGGTTTTTAGGTAATTTATCTATAATTATATAAATAATTAAAATTTATTATAATTTGCCTATACTTTATTGTAGAGTAGATAAATAAAATAATGTCTCAGAATTTGGCTAAATCTTATATTATTATTGTAGTAGTAGTAGGAGTTGTTATTATTATTATTATAGACGTATATATTTTATTTTATCCATTATTTTATTATTTATTTCTTTGAAAATTTTTGGAGTATTACACATTTACTCCTTTCTTTTCCTACAAGATGGCTTGGGTGAAGACATAACCATCAAGGACTGGCATTGGGTCTATCACATTCTTTCCATGACACCAATATGATTTGGTGTCAGCATCTTCCACCATATGTCCCACATGGTGAGCCATAGTTGGGCAACTCTAGGTTAAAGATCTCTCATCATGAAGATGTTCATGATTTTGTTATCTTATTTAGAGATTTCCATATCACTCCACTTAACTTCCACAACATTCTTGACATGATGGATTTAATCATGATTAGGAAGATGGGTTATCTGATGAGTGAAGATGGGTACACCTTATTGCTTACAACTACGACTCATGCCTCAATTCTATGTAGTGGTCACATATTTGTTAAATCTAGGCAACATACTCAACCTTTTAATGGAGATGATCTTCCATCATCCTCTAATGATCCCTTCGCTCATGTTGATCTCTCTTTCACTTTTGAAAGAGCCAGTACACATCCCTCGATGATACGTACACATTATATGGAGTTATTTGGCATATATTGATCCACATTTCTATATTTTTATGATAATTTAACCATTTTCATCAAGTTTTCTTTATTGTCCTAGTTTTGTAGAAAAAAGGATAAAATCAACCTAATTTAGGAGGATAACTAAGGAAAAGAAGCACATTAAAAGAAACAAGCTTGGAGTAATGGAAACTTGGATGTACCATCATACAAGACCCTAAGAGAAAAATCATGAGAAGAAAAATAAAATCAAGAAAATCAATAGATAGGAAATGTAGGTGCCCCATATTTATGTAAATACAACTCATATTTTCTTAGTTCTCCCACCATATGATCCATTAATTACAACCATGTTCATAGTATTAGTGTAAAAATATGATTGCCCCATATTTATTAATACAAACCATATTTTTGACATAATTTGGATCCGAATCATATGACCTTCTTTCTATATATACAAGTTATATTAGGTTGAGTAGAATATCGAAGAGCACCATTTTCATAAGTTTGACATGATTTTGCATTATTTCTAAACCATTAGGATTCTTTTGTTAGATTTAGTTATATAATTGATGTTAATGAAGGATTAAACAATATACGATGTTTACGATTCCACTATCTCATAAGCTCTTTCTTTCCTTTCTTTCATTTATTCATTTTTGTACTTATTATAGTGTTTAATGCAATTCCCATTATTTGTTTATTAAATTGAATTTGTGATTTTCTGTAGTTTAATTTAATATTTGTTGTTTTCTCTCTATTTTTATTAAAGTTATGATTTTGATATCTTTAGATTTTGTGTTTTCTGGTTTTATTTATATGTTAGGCTAGATTAGTATGGGGTAAGAGGATAATTGAAGGTTATGGGATAATTAATCGTGATATGTGAATTAGACTTAATTGTTACATGTTTTTTTTGTAAATTAATTAATTAATTTTAATGATCACCGATCTAAGACTAGGAATTTATAATCTAGACTGGCCATCTGGGTAATTTTAGTGTTAATAAAATGATAATATAATTTTTAATTCCTTTCTCTATTATCATTTTTATTTATTGACCCTCTTCTTCTAATTACAAGTCACTTTTCTCTTCTTGTGCATGCCCATTAGGAATCCATGTTTGAAAACACTTGCTAGCTTAGATAGAAATTAATTTATTCAATTAGTAGATCCTAATTATTCCTCTCTAATAGCAAACCAAACTCGAAGGTGATTGGAATACGCTCATACAATTCCTTTACCTCTATGTGATAGCGCATCATCATCTGAAGAAAGCATGGAAGGCACCTTTGAAGAACCGATGGCTAATCAAACTTTGAAGGAGATTGCAACTCCTATTTTTAATCCTTATCTCCTTTTCATTAATTATATTGATGAACATGAAGCATCTAATTAGACCTAGATTAATACGTGCACTTCCTATTTTTATAGGTTTTCAAGATACTAGCACTTTTGGATCAAGCTACATTAATGATCTAAAAAAATTTATATAATATTTTTTGGTACATAACCAACTAGAGTGAGTGTAGATCAACTCAAAATAATAGGTTTTACTTTTTCTTTAACTGATGTTGCTAAGGAATGGTTATATGATTTACTTTCTAGATCTATTAATACCTGGGTTGATATGAAAAAATTATTTCTAGAAAATTATTTTCCATCATCTAGGGCTACAAATATTAAAAAAGAAATATGTTGCATCAGGCATAATGGGGGAGAGTTGATGAATGAATATTATGAAAGATTTAATGAATTGTGTGGTAGTTATCCTAACCATCAAATTACCAAAAAATTATTAATACAGTATTTTTATGAAGGACTAATATCCATGGATCTTAATATGATACATTCTACTAGTGGAGGAGCATTCTAAGATAATACTCCAACTAAGGCTAGAATGCAATACCTAAAATTTTAGCTAATCTTAATCTCGAGTAATTGATATTGTAACCTAATTCTAATCTTAAGAAATTAATATTTCTATCTTACTCTAACTCCCTAATCCTAAATCTTAGCCAAACCCTAATTCTTATTTCAAGTTACTGTATCCTTTCTAACCTAAATCTAATCTCAAATAATCATTTAACCTAATTTGTTTTAACCTAAACCTAAATCTAAACCCCCACATTTTTCATTTCCCTTTTTCTGTTTCTTCTCTTGTCTTTATTTTATTTTATTTCCTTCCCCTACTGGTCCTCTCCCCTCCTCTTATTCTTGTGTTCACACCTTCCCTACCTAGAATACCCCTCTACTCGCCATCAACTCGCTCCTCCTCAATTCTAGCGTTGGGGTTGACTTTGTTGCACAGTCACCACATCTCTTCTCCCTTTTTCCTATATGCATGTATGCATATATAAGGAACATTTAGTACCTAAATCTTCCCCTTATCCCTCCATCTTTTTTTTGTCAAAAAATTAAACCCAGACACATCCTCTCCCTACTTCTTCCTCCCTCCTCACCATTGCCAAAATTTCCCAAGATTACCCCCATCGGTAAGCTTAACTAAGGTACCAACACCACCACTAGTATCATTATCCATACCTTCACCCCTATCACCGGCCATATTTTCCATTATCTCAGCCCAAGCACCATCCAAACTCACCACAGCCTACCCCCAATCACCACCTAAACTATTTGTTGCTACCACCTTCTTTCAACTAAACCAATCAAACCAAAACCACCACCTTCGACAACAACCATCGCAACCCACCACCCCTGTTTGGCCATTCTTGATGCAGCTCACGACCCTCCTTTAGCCAAACCAACTATTACCACCTTATTAATTTCTCCCTTGACTGATCCCCTCCTTGTTGGACACAAGCTTAGCTGAGATTCCTTTAAATATTGATTTGGTTTCCCCATTCTTTCATTCTTACATTACCTTAAACCCTCCTTAACTATATCATTTAATTATCATTATGTTTTTCTAATTATTCTTAGGTGATACTTTGGAGATCCTTGAATATGTAGGATAGGATAAGTGTGCTTTGAGACAGGAGCTTTTTCCTTAAGGATACTAGTCAATGTTGTAGGGTTTTGTGTTAAATTCTTGTTTGACTATGTGTATTATCATGATATTGTTATTATATGGTTAAATGCATGATGTTGATGATATGATATGATCATATGACTTATATGATAGGAAGAGGGTATGAATAACAAAAGATGTGCTAATATGTTATTACTATGTTAGGTTATATTTTTGTGGATGAGTATAACTTGTGGAAGATTATTATGGGAAATAATTGAGGAGAATATGTGAGGAATAAGTATATTTAATATGTATGATAATAAATGAAGGATTTGGAAATAATGATTTTAAAGATATATGATATTTGTAAAATAAGGGTTTTTGACAATCTATAAGATTATTTTAAATAATATGATTTAATATAGTAATTATGGTATTTTAACCTATTAGGAGGATAAAAATATGCTTATAATATCATGTGGAGTTATTGTAATGGTTATGAATGTCATAAGTCCTCCAAAATGGAAAATGGCCTAAATTGGGAATAGTAACCTTAAAATGGTAATTGTATTATCATATGTGTATTAATTTAGAGTTAGACCACAAATTTGGATATATTGTTAATATTTGTATTTTAGGGATGTATATTGAATTTGGTGATTTTATGATCCTTATGAGAAAAGTTATGGCTTACCTAAGAAATTAGAGGTTGGGAGGTTTATGAATACTAACTTTTGACATGGGGCGATTATCACATGTGTAAGACCTTAGATTTAATCCTCTAAGTTCAATTTTATTGATAATAATAATATTTTTGGAATAGGTACTAATTTTGGTGGTTAAAAGAGTAATAGGATAAAAGTTATGCCTAAATTGTGAAATTAGAGTTTTAGGAAAATAATAACCTTAACATTGGAGAATGGTCTTATGATTTACATGATGTGCTTACCTACTTTAATGTGTTCTGTAGCTATGAATCAATTAGGAACAAGACATTAATAATTTAAATTGAAATATCACGTGAGTCAGGAAAAGTTGATATTTTTAAATTTATTCCAGTAGATGATAATAGTGGCTCAAAAGTGTTTTACCCTACGATTGTGATGTTTTTAGATCCATTCCATCGAACAATAATAATATCTCTAGTGTGTTGTCCTTGAGAGTTGATTTAGTTCGTTCCACTAGATTTAGAATAGGGGGCTCAGGCTCATCATAAATAAGAATATGAATTGAGCAGCCTAATGGATTAAACATTAATGATTTAAAGTGAAAGAGTATGTAATTTAGGACCAAGGTGGTGTTTTGAGATTCCTTTCGCTAATGATAATAATGGCTTGGGAGAGTTTTTTTCTTCTAAAAAGGTGATGTTTTCATATTTGTTCCATCGAATGATATTAGCAGCTTAGGTGTGTTGCCACTGAGAAGTGCTTTAGATGGTTCCACCAGTTTAAGAATAATAGAGTTCTTTCTTTAACTCTACAAAAATAAAAGATTGAAAATGGTTGTAGCCAATAAATAGGGCTAGATTAATATTTACCTTATGAGGAATTTAATAAATTGTATGTGTAATTATCATCAATTATGAATTAATATATTTATCTGTATTCCTAACTTGATAGTATTGTTACCTTACTCAGTACGTAGCGTACCGACCATCCTTTTTATGGGTGTTACTCATTCCCATGAGTAAATGACCTTGATGCTTTTTTGTAGATGATATTCTATCTATATTGGCTATTTCGATGAAGAGTAATATTTTTTAGATGATGTTTTACCTAAATACCTTTTAGACACTTTGATCCATGATATCCTTTAGTCTGTATTCTATTATTGTAACCCAGCGTTAATCTCCAAACTCATATTTATATTTATAAAAGCGGCTCTCATTTCTAATTATCTTGATTAACTATAAATGTTTTTAGCTTAGTGATTGATCTAAGGATGGTTTTGTAAACTAGACTTATGCCAATTACAGTAGTAACATCCAATATTTTGATTATATGCTTTTATTGTAAATCAAAATTTTTTAGTAGTAAAATTTAGGGTATTACATAGAAGGTTAATATCTAATATGGCATCTATTTACCAATATTTTGGTACTATAAATAATACATCTTCATCTCACCTTGTAAAGGAGATAAGCATAATAGAGCATAATGAAAAATTAAATACTTTGACTTCATTTTTTGGAATGGTAGTGAAAGGAGGAGTGTCGAATCAAGTATGTGGAATTTGTTTTTATGTAGGTCATGCTACTAATGTATCATCACCATCGTATGAAAATCTATAAGAATATAACTAACCCCTTAGATTCTATTCTATTCCCCAAACTAATCATATTGTGCATCCTCCTAAACCATCGGTACCATAATAATCTAGAGGAATGATATTAGAGAATATAGTTAATTCTTTAATCGTTAACACTTCAATTTCAACAAGATATAAGAAATGGGCTAAAGAACTTAGAAAGTTAGGTAAGTCACTTATTAAATTCTATAAGTAAATTTCAAGAGCAGGTTCTTGAAAGCTACTCATCTAATTAGAAAGGAATCTATGAGAAAATGTGAGTGCTATCATCACTAGGAGTGGAATAAAATTAGACAATAGAAATTTTAGAGAGAATGGCAAAGTTAGTGTGGGGGAGAATATGTTTGTAACGTTACAAAGGAAGCTCCCACCTAAGTCCAAGGATATAGGTATTTTTACCATTACTTGTAAATTTGGAAACATGAGGTATGAAAAATGCATACTAGACTTAGGAGCTTCTATAAATGTCATGCCTTTATCTATTTTTAATGTCCTAAGTCTAGCAACCCTTAAAGAGACCCATATTGTGATCGAATTAGCTAATAGATCTATCAGATATCCTGATGGGGTGGTAGAGGATGTTCTATTTCAATTAAATGAACTTTTTTTCCTACCAACTTTTTTTGTTCTAGGCATGGAAGATGAGGAATCCCCTAACCCTTCTCCTATTCTATCAGGAAGACCAATTTTGAAAACCTCTTGAACTAAAATTGATGTATGTAATGAGGTTTTTACTATGGAGTTTGATGGGGAAATAACTCATTTTAATATTGAAGACTCCATGAGATATCCTACTAATTATGAATATATTCTAAGGTGGATGTAATTGAAACTCTATCTGAACAAGTTGTTGTATTAATAAGTGATAATATGGTATAAGTTGTTCTAATAAAGCTAGTAGAAATAAATTATTATGAAGAGTTAACAATAAAATTTGAACTGGATAAGGAAATTAAAGAATGTGTTTTTACTTTTGGAGCTTATCCTACTAATATAGAAGAGCATGTTGAATTACCTATTATGAAAGATAAACCCCCTACCCTCTATAGAAAAGTCTCTAGAAGTGGAGTTGAAACCCTTACCTAATAATCGGAAATATGCTTTCTCAAGGGATAATCAAATTATTCCTATCATCATTACTAGTGAACTTAATTCTTTATAAGAAGAGAAGCTTATTAGAATTCTAAAATAATATAAAATTGCAATACTTCATTACATTATTATCTCAAAAATTTTAAGTTGTGTCAAAAATGAAAAAGTCAATGTGCATCAACTCAAAGCATTTTATGAAGAACATCAAGTTTTATATTTTTGAGTATAATCTTAATTTTGATCCTTTGGTCCCTCTCATCCTCATCCCTACTAAGCCCCCACCCATTCCTCTAGTTTATCTTTCTATGGCTTAGTTATTGAGGCCAATGCCTACTCTAAGCATGGGGGAGATGTATCCTTGTTCTTCTTGTCAATTTTTATCATTTTATTCTATTTTATTATGTTATTTTTTTACTATTTATATCTTGTGGTTTTTTTATTGTTTTAGCGAGATAATTTTATACAAAAAATTGAAGAAATGAAAAATCATAGAGGTGATGCCTTGGGAGTAAACATAAAAATCGTTCCCTAATTGATAGCCTTTAAGTGCATAAGTAGTTAGGGCTAAATTTATTTTTATAACATGCTTAGGGAAAAGAAAAACAAAAAAATTAATGTTTTATTTACATTTCATTATTGAAAGGAGATTAGGCCTATTAGAAACAGAAATTAGCCTTTGAATCTTAATAATGGATATACTTTTTTATCTAATATACTTATCACTCATGTGTGTTATTCTCTAATGGCTTGTGAAACTAGAACTTTTCATTATTGTCTTCACGGTTGCATGAAACTATTGCATATAAAAAAATGATAGAGGCACCATTTTGTTCTTGTTAACTACCTTGCTAAATATCCTACCTATTACAAATTTTCGTTTGCATGATATTTAACCTATATAGGTAGCTAATTATCTATATTATATCTCATACCTTAATCTATGGCTAGTGGAGCAAAATTTGGTAATGAGCTGTCTATGTGGTTGAAACTCTAAGCATGGGGTGTGTTAATGGTGTTTGGTGAGAAGTCAATTGAAAAAAATATTGAAAAAATATTCAAATGAAAATACTTGAGGTACCAATGTAGATAGTAAAAGGGTTCATTGTCAGTCACTAAATCCTTATGCTAGGTATGATGTAGCATCAAACATACTTACCCGATACAACATGACTCAAGTTTAAAAAATAAAAAAAATTAGCATTCAAGTATATACTATTTTTATGCATGGTGATGATTGGAGATAGAAAAATCATTAAAGAAAGAGTGAAAGTGAAAAATCATAAAGAGTTGAAATTGTGAAAGTTCTGTGCTTCACTAGTAATAGAAGTTGCACCACAATTATAGAATTTATCCTACCTTCGACCCTAACCCCGTTAAAACCAAATAAAAGACCTAATTTTTTCATTCACTAATGGGGAATAGAGAAGAGAGAAAAGCCTATAGTTGGTCATTACCAATGGTAGAAATTTTTAGAGTAAATATAGACCTGAGATAAATGATATTAGAGTGTTCCCACATGCCTAAAGTGAGAATCTATTAGAAAAATTCTCCATATTTTTTCATGTTGATGAATCAAAAATTTGGATTGGGATAGTGACTTGGTTGTGATATATGCATCCTCAAATGAGTTTACAAAATGCTTTTCTGCATGTTTACTTTTTATTATTTTGAGTCCTGATGAAACATGTGCATTATATATTTATATATATTAATTATTAATATCTCTTGTTAACTATTGGAAGGGGGGATCATATATGACTTTATGTTTGGGACTTCTCATACTTTTTATGGTTATGTTACTTGAGGGTAAGTAATGGTTCTAGCATAAGGGTATTCCATAAGTACATGTTTTATGAAATTATTTAAAATATCTTGACCCCACTTCCTATATTTGTTATAATAATTAAACTATTTTCCACGAGTTTTTTACCATTAGCCTATTTTGTAGAAAAAGATAAAATCAAGATAATTTGGGCTAATAATTAAGGAAAAGAAGCATGATACAAGAATCAAGCTTGAAGTCATGGAAAATTGGATGTACCATCATGTAAGACCCTAAAATAGAAGTCACGTGAAGAAAAATCAAGTCAAGACAATAAATATATAGGAAACATAGGTGCCTCATATTTATGTAAATATAACCTGTATCTCCTTAGTTCTCCTCCCTCATGCTCCATTAATTGCAACCACATGCATAATGTTAGTTTAATAATATGGCTACTCGTGTTTATGAATACATATCATATTTTTGACACATTCTTTATTTGATTCATATGACCTTTATTCTACATATACAACATATATTAGGCCAAATTGAATATCGAAGAGAGATGCCATTAGAAATTTGTCTTCGTTTTTCATTATTTTTAAACCATTAGGATTCTTTTGTTAGATTTAGTAAGTTAATTAATGTACTCAAGGATTGAAGATCATATGGTGTTTCTTCTAAGTTATTTCTTTCCTTTGTTTCATATTTATTATTATGCTTAATCTAATTTCTGTTATTCATTTATTCAATTGAGTTTGTGATTTTATGTAGTTTACTTTAATATTTGTTCTTTTTTTTATCTATGTTTATTAAATTTATGATTTCTATATGTTTAGATTGTACATTTTCTTCTTTTATTTATATGCTAGGCTAGATCCAAATGGGGTAGGAGGATAATTGAAGGTTATTGGATGATTAATTGTAAGGTGTGAATTTGAATTAATTATTATATGTATTTTTAGTTAGATGAATAAATTGAGTTTATTGATCAATGATCAAAGGTTAGGACTTTGTTTTCTATATTGGCCACTTGGGTAATCTGATTGTTAATCAGATGCTAGAATAGTATAGTTAATTCATAACTTCTAACATATACATTCATAAGTCAGAAATAGGTTATGGTTTTAATCTATGTTTATTAATATTTAGAATTACATAATTCAAGCATACTAAAATTATGGTTCTAGTTAGCTACTCCCTAATTGAGAATGATACCATTAATTAAATTTAAAGATATTGTCATAGGTTATTACTTGGTTAGATAGTAAATCATAAGTATACCTTAGTTTATTTGCATAAGAAAATGCTAGGAAGTGGATTCCTATGGGCTTTTATAGGTTAACATTAGAAATACTATATAACTATTTTATTTGATGATCGGTTTTTGACTCTGTGCTGAATATGTCCTCAAACCCCTATTATCCCATTATTATTCAATTATTTTCTTAATAGTAACTTTATTCTTTTTATTATTATTAGTAATTAGTTTTTACTCAATTAATAATTGGGGGATTTTATATGATAATAGAAAGTTTCAATTTTAATTATAGTCTTCATGGTATTGACTCCTACTCACTACTTACTACTTTTTGTGTGTTTAGGGTTTAATTTGGGATGTCTACGACAACACAACACCCAATCATATCCACTACACCTTCCCTGAGCAATACTTAGGATAAAGTGAAATTAGCTAGTGTCCATGATATACTACTCTAGATGTTTGTGATTATGATTGCATTTAGAGGTGTTTGGGACTTTGATACATTAAGGTGCACACTATTCGGCTACATCTTTAGCATGATTTTGTGCTACATCTAAAATATGAGTGGGGACATGTAATACTCCAAATTTTATTACCGAATTTTTTTATTTTATAGTGAAAGAATATAATCAAAATAAACTGGGTGTTACCACCATAATTGACATAAGTCTGGATTACCATCCCATCCTTATGCCAATCATAAGGAAAAATAATTTAAAATGCTCAACGGTATAAAAAGAAAACTAGAGAAGTTTCATAAATGTAAATATGAGTTTGGAGATTAAATCTGAATACAATATCTAAAATATAGGCACAAAGGATACCATGGATCTAAGGTTCCAAAAGGTTATCTAGGGAAGAGCATCATCCAGATAACATGATTCTATGTCCAAAATCCCTGGTACACAAAGTCACCCTACCTCATACAAAGCATCAAAAAATACAAAATCATTAACTATATCCTCATTGACTTGCATATAAACATCTAGGTCATCTGCTTGTGGGAATGAGTAGCACCCATAAAAAGGATGATTATTACACTACATACTGAGTAAGGTAACAATATAGTTGAAGTAGGGAAATACATAAATACATGCGTATAACATAGAAAGTAGTATAAATGCTAGGTACATAAATTAGTATAAGGTAAATACTAGTTATAGTTCATATTATTAGAATATTAAATGACCAATTCTTTTATTTACATTTATCTTAGGGACCCTACTATTCATACACAAGTGGAATGGTTTGAAGACCTCTTAGGGATAAAACACTCGAGCCACTATTATCGTTTGGTGGCTCTTGACTTACATAATCTTTCACATTAAATAAAAAATGTCTTATCCTTTATTTATTAATAAAATCATATTTTTATTCACATTGAGTATAGGACCCCATTATTCTTAATCCAATAGATCACACTAAAGCACCTTTCAAAGGCAACACACGTGAGCCCCTATTATCTTTCAATGGAGCAGACCCAAAACCTCAGTCTCACTCATGTGATATTTCACTTTAAATTCTTAGTATCTTATTCATTATTAGTTTGATAAGTACACAACAAAATTAAGGAAATCAATGGATCATCATACAAATAACAAGATCGTTCTCAAAGCTGAAGATGTTTAATTTTTTTAAACCTTTTTTGTATAGAAACCCTAAATTCATACTTTAGACATAGCTCCTTGCATATTGATCATTTACCCACCAAATTTAGTATATTTTACTTAAATATTATTATTATTAATGTATTTGAAATTCCAATCCTAACTCCTACATCTTATACATGTGATGATAACCCATCTTAAAAGTTGCTATTTCCAAAGCTCTCCAAACCCTAATTTTCACAAATAAGTCACAACTCTTTCTATAAGGCTCATATAATTAATAAAATTCAACATAAATCTTCAATATACAAAAATTAACAAAATATCCAAAATTCGTGGTCCACATCTAATGTTTTACACATATGATAACAACATTACAGTTTTAATGTTACTATTCCCAATTTAGGTCATTTTCTTATTTTGAGGAACTTATGATATTCTTAATCTTTCTAATCACTCCACTTGATCTTATTTGAATATTTTAATCCATATAACACATAAAAAAAATACTAAAATTCCCATATTAACCAAAATGCCAATATATATAACTGAAACCCTTATTTTACAAAAGTCTTATATCTTCAATGTCATTATTTCCAAATCCTACAGGCACCGTCATACATATTAAATACTTTTATTTCCTACTTACTACTCTTCAACAAGTTATACTCATAAAAAAATATAACTTAGTGTAGCGACATTATATCAGCATATCTTTCATTATTCATACTTTCTTTTTATCATAAAATCTATATTATCATAAAATATTATTTAAGAAATGAATTAAAAAATATAATAATAATAACATTATAATGCACATGTCCATTCAAGCATGTAACACAAAATCATAAGCCTCGACTAGTTTCCTTACGAAAGAACCTCTAGTCTCTAAGCACACTTATCCTATCTTGCCTCTTCTTAAACTTCCTTAATATCACCTAAGAACAATTAACAAAAAATAATTATAATTGAATGATATAATTCAGGAGGGGATAATTTAATGGAAGGGTGAAATAATGGGGGGATACCAAATTGAGGTTCGAAGGAAGTTTTAGCCATACCTTGTGCAACAAAAGGAGGCTCGGTGGTGGATAATTGTAATACCCCAAAAATTTCAAAAACCTATATTTTAATAAATAACTTTATTTGAAATAAAATTAGCTTGTAAAATTATTTATTTTAATTATTTTATGGATTTTAGAGTATGTAAATTTAGATAAAAGTATTTAATAAATTAAAAATAAATATTTTTCTATTTATCATATTATTTTATTTGAATAATTTTCCAAACTAATATTTTACCAACTTTATCCTTTTTAAACTAAAATATTAGATTAAAATAAATTAAATTATTAAATTAAATAATTTATCAAGAATATTATATTTTATGATTTTATAAATTAAATTAAATTACTTTCCCTATTTTCCCATTTCCCCTTTTTCCTTTTTTTCCTCTTTCTCCTTTTCTTTCTCTTTTTCCTTTTCCCTTGGGCTGCCTCGCCAGGCCAGCCCACCCCCGTGCATTTGGGCCAGGCCTGTCTCTCCCGTCCCCCTTCTTCTCCTCGCGCCCGCCTAGCACAGCCAGCCGCCTCCTTTCCTTTTTTTCTTGACCGGCCGGTTCGGCCTTATTTCCTTCTCCTTCGACCGACCGGCTTCTCCCTTCATCTCCTTCCTTCCTCACCACCCCCATGCCCGATCCCTACGCACGCCCGACCACCGCCTGCAACCCGGCCACCACCTACCTCCCTGCCCTCTCTCTTCCTCTCTCCCCCGTCGTTTTCTTTCCTCATTCGAACCCAACTAGCCCTGCATCCCCAGCTTGCACGCCCTATTTCTTTCCCTCTTCTCCCCTTCCTTCCCCTGCCAACCGGCAGCCCTGCCACCACTGCAGCACCGATCGGCTAGCCTTGCCCCCTCTCTTCTCCCTCTTCTTTTTCTCCATCTCCCCAGCCTTTCATTCCCCTCATTTTCGAACCATCATCCCCATCCCGAGCTCCCTCCTCTCTCCTTCCTTCTCCCTCCATTTTTTTCTCGTTTTTCTTCTCACCGCCGCCCGCCACCGCTTGAACCACCAAGCCCAAGCCCTGCTCTGCCTTCTGCCACCGTCTACTACCACCCTGCACCCCCACGCCGCCCCTCGAGCCCTACACTTCCTCCCTTCTCCTCCTTTTCCTTTTTCTTCCCAGCTTTTCCCCCTTACCGTCGAGCCACCTGCAACCGCCGCTTCCGCCGCCGTCCGGCCACCTCTGCCGCCACCCAACCCACCGTTCGACACCCTTCAACCCCCTCTACAACCGCCATGTCTTAGTTGGCCGAAACCAACCCTTGAACCCCTCCATTTTTCCCTCCACTTTTCCTTCCTTCTCAACCCTTCCACCTCGACCCACTTCGGCAGCCACCTTCGCTGCCTTGCCGCCGCCTTGAGCCGCTTCGAAACCACCCTTAGCCTCCACCTACACCCCCTCTTCACTTCTGCACCACTCACTTGCCTTAGAACCTCCCCCAACCACCTTCTTTTCTAGCCTAAATACCCTAATCCGAAAATAATGTATTTTGCTCCCTTCACTCTCTTTGAGCCTTTTCCCCCATGGGTTTTGCATGAAACTCACGCTGCCCATGCAGCGTGAGCTCCCCTTCATTTTAAAAAATTATTTGGCTAATTTTTAAGGTATAATGGTATTTTATGTTAAGTGTTTTATTAATTAAAATTTATAAAGTTTTATACTTGGATTCTTATTCTAACATAAATATGATGGATATTATTTTTAGGTGTTGAGTTGCTAATTATGCTTGGTAAGATTTGATATTTTGCGGGATTAAGGTAACCGTTAATCCTCCCTTAAATATATGGAAAAACGCATGCTAGCACATTTAGGGTTTAGTATGATTTTAAGCATGTTTTGTATGCTTAGCATGATATGTTTATGGTTTCTTATATTGTTTGTTAAAAAAGAAAAAGCATGATAACTTTTGTGCCATATGTAGGTATGTTAAATAAAGAAGGAGTTGGAATATGGATAGAAATGTTAAATACTTGTTTATGATGTACCATGTTATTAATGCATGAATAATGTTATTGTTTAAGGGTATTTTAGTAATTATGCTTATGAGGTAAATAAATCAATGTGGGTAGTTGCTAATGAGTATTATGTTGAAAAATTACAAGTTGGTGGACTTAGATGATAAAAATGAAGTATTAATATCATTATTTTATGTAGTGTTAGTAAATTCATAAAAATGGTGAATAAAGGGGTTGAGTGGAAATTTTATAAGTGGAAAGGGTATTTCGGTAATTTTTGAGATAAAAGAATAATATGGAAATTTTATGATTAAATGGTCAAATGATAATTTACAAGTAAAGGATAAAATTGTAAGTTGTGAGAAAGAAGGGTAAAATGGTAATTTTGGAAGTGGGGGTAAAATAGTAATTTTGGATGAAGGAGGGCACTATGGTAATTTTGGAGGTAAAGGGGCAAAATCGTAATTTCATAAGTAAAGGGTAATATGGTAAATTTTATAAGTGAATGGTGAAGTGGTAATTTATAAGTAAAGGGGTAATATGGTAATTTGGGAAAGAAGGGCAAAATGGTAATTATGTATGGAAAGATAAAGATGGTAATCTTGGATGTGAAAGGGTAAAATAGTAATTTGTAAAGTAAAAGATGTATGGTGGTAGTTTTCATAAATAAAAGGATATATTGGTAAAATTGGATGTAAGGGGTAAAATGGTAATTTTGTAAATAAAAGGATATTATGGTAAACTTGGGAGTAAGGGGTAACGTGGTAATTATGATAACGACCAAAGGAAATTTAGAAATTAAATTATGATTGTAGAAGGGCAATTGGATAAGTATGATGCTATAGAAGGGTAATTTGGTAAATTAACCAATTAAAGGGCATTATGGTAATTTTAAATATGGAGAAGGGTAAAATTGGTAATTGTGATTATGAAGAGGGGTAAATTAATTATGAGGAAGGTTAATTTGGAATTTATGATAATTGAAAAGGGTAAATGGCAATTAAAATAATTGAGAGGGGTAAAATGGTAATTATGATAAAGGAGAAGGGTAATTTGGTAATTTATTCAACTAAAGGGGAAATTTGGTAATTTAGCCAATTATGGAATAAAGTGATAATTATTTAACCAACTAAAGGGGAAAATAGTAATCATGATAATGAAGGAGGGTAATTTAGTAATTTATCCAACTCAAGGGCAATTTAGTAATTATAACAAAGGAGAAGGGCGATTTGGTAATATAACCAACCAAAAGGGAAATATGATTAGTGTAGTAATTATGAGGGGTGAATGGTGATTTAAAAAGTGTAGGAGACAATTTGGTAATCTAAAGTGGACAAGGGGTAATTTGGTAATTATGCAACCTTAAGGGTAATGTGGTAATTTATCAAGTAAGGAACGGATACTTAACAATTATATAAGTAAAGGGCAAATGAGTAATTTGTACCTAACACGTCTTTGAGATTGTGGAACATTAATATGATTAAATAATGCTGATTAGCCAAGTAAGAGTATTTGATAATTAGGATGGCCTTAATGGTTTCTCTGTGATATTCTGGATAATCATTTGAATAAGAAACGATTAATGATATTAGAACGATTGAAAGTGAATAAGTATTGGATTGTCGTGCTTTATGTGATCACCTTAATTAAGACACTATTACTTAAAGTGAAAGACCTCGAGATCGGGAATGGTGACTCCTTAGGGGTCGCTACCCTTGGGACGTGGTTTAGTCCACGATTATTCTGGTATTTGCTGGTGTGCCTTTGTGCCCCAGCCAGGCCCTATATCTTACTCTTCCTAGCTCTACGGACCTAGTTAGGGGGTATGCATACTTATGGATTAGGTGTCCTTTTCGGTAGGGTACTGAGTTAGCTTTATGCACCAGTACGACCAGGGTACCTTTGCGTCCTTGGGTTCATGGTTGAAGGGTACTGAGTAGCTGATATGCACCGGTACGACCGGTGTACCTTTGTGTCCCGGGTTATCGATCTCCCATTCGAGGCAAATAAATATGATTGATGTGCTGATTAAAGAAAGGAAAGATACTATTATTGAAAGTGGAATATTAATGAGCCGGGCCCAGATGATTATGATATTGAGTACCGGTCCACCGGT
This sequence comes from Tamarix chinensis, assembly GCA_030549775.1. Taxonomy (NCBI): domain Eukaryota; kingdom Viridiplantae; phylum Streptophyta; class Magnoliopsida; order Caryophyllales; family Tamaricaceae; genus Tamarix; species Tamarix chinensis. Next base: position 75,644,922 of record CM060177.1, read on the forward strand.
TATAATAGTGGCCAGGAGCGTTGTGCCCTGGATGATGAGTTATATGTATCTTATAATAGTGTCCAGGAGCGTTGTGCCCTGGATGATGATTCTTTATATATCCCGGTCCACCGGTTATAATAGTGGCCAGGAGCGTTGTGCCCTGGATGATGAGTTATCTGTATTCTGGTCCACCGGCAATAATAGTGGGGGTCCCGAGCTCAATCAAATCGCTTATGTATGTGAATAAGATTATGGAAAAATACTAATCACTGATAGTGGAACACCATGTGAGTCGGGGCCAGACTGGTCCACCGACAAATAATAGTGGTCAGGTGCGTTCTGCCCTGTGTGTTTATCTTCCAGTCCACCGGCAATAATAGTGGTCAGAGGCGTTCTGACCTGAGTGTATACTTTCCGGTCCACCGGCTATAATAGTGGGGTTCTCGCACTCACATGGATATAAAATATGATATTGATTGAATAATGATGGAATAATGGCTTAAGGCCAGAATGTACTGATCTTACACTATGACATGGCTTAAGGCCCAAAGATATCGATCGTGAATTATAACTTGTGTTACGTGTTATTGTTACGTATGCACCTCTCATTATTTATGTGCGTGACTTGCATTATGTGTCGTATGCGGGCCTATCTTTAAGTGTGGTATTAAAGGGTTACTCAGTACCGTAGTACTGAAGGGATTCCCTTTATGGGGCCCCTGCCTATTCAATGGGCAGTGCCCTTGCAGGTATTTTCAGGTGCTACTCAAGTGGGTTACGGGAAGGAGAGTAAGGAATTTTCCGGTATCATGGCTTTTTCTCTTTCTCATTTAAATTATTGGTTTTAAATGTTAACGTTGTTAAAGTAACCACCGTTGGTGGATTTTATTCCTGAAAACGATTTGATGCGCTACTCTAATTTAAATATGTTGAAGTTCTTGCAATTTACTCTGATTTATGCATGTTGAATGCCTTTCGAATTGTATTTCATTTTCTTAGCCTTAGCACTTGGTACTGGAACGGTATGAGTGAACCGGTCTGGTACTAAGTGTGGCGGTAATACTCCCAAAGTTCACATTTTATTTATCTGCTTCCGCTATTATCTTTTAATAAAACGAAATTTTTCAGTAGTGAATTTTGGGGGTGTTACAATAATGAAAGGTGGGGATGGACTTTGATGGTTGCTGCCAATGGGGGGTGTAGGTTTTGGTGGTTTTTGATGGGAGACAGGGTAAGGTTTTGGTAGAAATTTCCAAAAGGTAGGGGTGCTGTTGTGATTTTTTTTGTCAAAGGTAGAGGGGTGATTTTTATGAAAATGGTTGATGGCGGTGACTGTGTTTCAATCAGTTGGACCAAACGTGATGCTTATGTTTTGATGGTTTTGGTTAGTGCTTAGAGGAAAGGTTGTGGTGATTTTGGCTAATGGATGGGGTAAGGGAAAGGCAAATGCCATTGAAGGTGGTGTTGGTACCTTGGTTCGGCTCGACAGTTATGGGCTTTTAGGGCTATTTTGGCAACGACAAGGAGAGGGAAAGAAGGAGGGAAGACGATTGTGTTGGGGTGAATTTTTTTGATAGAAACATAGGGAGAATGATGGTGGTTTGGTACATTAAATGCGGTATATACATATACATACATGCATGCAAAAGGGAGGAGGAGAGAGGGTGAGGTGATCTCATCAACACAACCCATCACATAGTAAAAGAGAGAGTTGAAGGATGATGGTGAGGGAACGGTGTGTAGGTCATGGAAGGGGAGCGTAGAAGGTGATGTTATGTACGTAAGGAAAAAGAAGAAGGGAAAGATAAAAATAGGTGAGAGGAAAGTGTAAGGAATGAGAAGAAAAAGAAAAAGGAGAACAAGCTTAGGTTTAGATTTAGGTTTAGTTTATGATAATTTATTTTAGGGTATTAGAATAATTAAATTAAATGATTATTTAGGATTATATTTAGGTTAGGAAATATATTAATAACCTAGAATAATTATTAGGGTTAGGCTAAATTTTAGGATTAGAGAGTTAAGGTAAGATAAAAATATTAATTTTCCAATATTAGAATTAGATAAATATATTAATCACTTTGGATTAGGGTTAACTAAAATTCGAGGCAATATATCACTACTCCCATAAAAGAGACTTTGTCCCTGAAGTTAAGAAGTTGAGTTTGGGTAATAAGAGAATAAGGATGTAAGGAAAGTGATCTTAGGGGTTAACTTTATAAGAGTTGACACTATACTATTGGGGACTACTCTTTTAAAAGAGAGAGAATCCCAAAACCTGACACACTTGAGTTGAAGATCTCAAGATGCAACTCATGCATGTCCTTATTGGTCTCCTAGGTCCCTCTTCTACTCCATGATAGATTAAAAGTATCTTTAAAAGTTTCAAGAATGTTAATGGCCTCTCTTCGTAGGCTAAAGAATCGTTGAGATTGATGTCATTTGGTCTGATCATATCAGACGGATCTGCCACATACTTTCTCATCTAAGAGTTGTGGAAGATGTTATAAACTTAGGCCAACTCTTGTGGAAGCACTAGGTAGTATGCAACTAATGTATCTAGGGCTCAGCTTACCCTTCCAATCTAATCTCTACAGCCCTTTGATGGGTGAAAACATCAATAGCACTCTATCCCTCAACTCAAATCAATGGATTTGGCGTATCTAATATGCGTAAATCTTATAGCGACTCTAAGTTTCTCTCATCCTATCTTAGTTCAATTAAACCCACTAAGTTTCTCCTCAATTATTTGTGGTCTATATGCTATAGTCTTATTGATGTCGCTCTAACATAAGGGTATATGATACTTACTTCCATATAGTTCCTCAAAGGGTTCCATTCCTATGCTAGCATGATAACTATTATCATAAGAGAACTCAAAAAAATGTGGACGATCCCAACTATCTTGGAAGTCTAACACACAAGCACATAATATATCCTCAAGTGTCTGAATCATTCACTCAGCTTGCCCATCTATAGTAGGGTGAAAGATGGTACTCATCCTCAATCTTGTGCTTATAGCCTCCTATAAATTTCCTTAGAAGTGTGAAAGGAATTTTAAATCTCAATAAGAGACTATGTATATAAATGTATCATGCCTATTCACCACAACCCTTATATATGCCCTGACTAATTGATCCATACTCCAAGTTGATTTCATTGGAACAAACAGAGCTAACTTAATCAACTTGTTAATGATATCCCAAATTGTCTTGCACCCATTGTAAGCCCTTGGTATCCCTATCATAAAATCCATTGAGATGGAATTCCACATCCACCCAAAATATCTTAAGTCTAAAACAACCCTATAGGCCTCTAGTGCTCGATCTTAACCTTCTAGTAGGTTAGACATCTCAACACAAACTCGACCACTTTTCATTTTATAAAAACACACTAGTAGATCCTCTTAAGGTCCTTGTAAAAGTTATCCCCTCTGAGTGGAAGGAATATAGAGTATAGTGACCCACCCCTAAAATCTATCGCTTTAGATCAACGCAACTATAAGATAAACGCCATTGACCCTTTTACCTAGTGCTACCATCCTCGTGAATCTAGAATCCCTCACCTCAACTGTCCTATATCTTTTACTAAATCCTCTTAACATCCCCAGGCTCTTCCACTCATATTTCATCGAAAACCGCTAGCATAATCATCAATGTGCTTATTCGGACCTCTAAGACACCATGATGGACCATCTTTATCCCCATCTCACCAAGCTCCTCCAGAAATTGATTAGACATAACAATATAACTTAAAGGTGTAATGTCTTACTACTCAAGGTATTTTCAATGACGTTGGTCTTACCCTCAAGGTAGGTCAACTCAATATCATAGTCCTTCATTAACTCTAGCCACCTCCTCTACCTCATATTCAACTCCTTTTGAGTAAATATGTACTCAAGGCTCTTAAGGTTAGTGTAGAATCAACATTGAGTCCTATATCATACATTATGTAGTTCTACTCATGTTAGTTTTGCTAATTGGAAGTGTTAGCTATAACTTAACATGCTTCATCAATGTACAACCCAGTATATGCTTCGATGCATCAATATAGATCTCAAACCCTTCTAAATCTAATGGTAATGTCAAAACTGATGTTGTAGTCAAATGCCTCTTCAACTCTTGAAATGCTCCCTTGTATGTATGATCCCACTAAAATCTACTTATCTTCTATAGAAGGTTCATCAAGGGATGATATACCTTCAATAAGTCCTAAACAAAACATTTGTAATACCTAGCCAAACCTAGGAAGCTATGAACCTTAAGGATGCTAGTGGGTGCCTTCCACTTGGTAACTACAAAGATCTTCATAGGGGTCCATGGTGATTACGTCTGCTGACACCACATGCCCTAGAAATGATGCCCCTCCCGAAACCCAAACTTACACTTAGAGAGTTTGGCATGCAACTTATGCTCTCTAAGGAGTGACAAAATCATATGCATTTTCTACTTTTTCTCCTCTCTACTATGATATTATACCAAGATGTCATCTATGAAAACCACCAAAACATGATAGAGGAATGACCAAAACATCCTCATGATCAAATCCATAAAAATGGTGGGCACATTGATGAGCTAAAAATGCATCATCATAAACTTTTAGTGCCCATATCATGTCCTAAAGCTAGTCTTCATGATTTCTTCCTTATTAATGTGTTGTTGATGATATCCTTACCTCAATTTGATCTTCAAGAACAATAAAGCACCTCAAAGATGGTTAAATAAGTTGTGAATCCTTGAAAACGGATAACATTTCTTCATCATCAATTGGTTAAATCTTGATAGTTGCTGCATAGATGAAGGATCTCATTCTTCTTTTTCACAAACAAAACTAGTGCTCCCATGGAGACACACTTAGATGTACCATGGGCCACTAGATCCTCTAACTTGGCCTTCAACACCCTCAACTCTATCAGTTCTATTTGATAGGGCACCTTTAAAATTGACTTGACCACCAATACCAACTTAAAAGTGAAGTTAATCTCACATACGAGCGACATGCCTGAGATCTTTTCTACAAACAAATAAGGAATCTCTTGAGCAGTTGTGATACCCTCTAATGCTATCACATCCATACAAATACATAGGGAAACCTCTCTGCACCAATAAATACAATGTATGGATAGATATGACCTTCGTCATAGGCCTAAGCTTGCATCTCCTCTAAGAGACCCTAGCACCCTAAGGTCCCCGCAACATGACTTGTTCCTCGGTGCAGTCTACCACTGCCCGATATCTCTCTAGCATATCCAAACTTATGATAACATCAAAGTTCCTAAGTTCAAACTCAATTAAATCCACTAGGAATTCTACCTCACTATCTCTAAAGCCATGTCTGAGTAGAGCCTAGTGCAATCTAATCTATCATTAGAAGGTAAAATCACTGAAATAAATATGCTAACCTAATAGTGATAAAGTTTCTTTAGCAATAAATGTAGTGACACAACAGACAGATATGCCCCCAAGTCAAACAATAGATAAGCTAGTAGTGAGAGGATAAATAATGTACAAATGACCATATCTAACTATCAATCAAATTTTTTTTGACTAATGACATTCAAGCTACTACCTAAGTATCCTCCCTGGTATCCTCCACAATACTTTCTAGAACCCTAAGTGTATTGTCCTTCCTTATATGGGAAATGGTAGAGCCCCTATTGTCTCCTTTGAACCTCCCTAGGATATCCAATGGTTTGGGTAGGTTCTTTCTATTGGTATTGCGGCTGGTAGGGCCTTTGTTAATAGGCCTAATGCTATGGTACCATTAGACCCTGTTGGTGAAGCTGTCAATCACAGAACCAGTTACCAAACTAACCACATACCCTACACTGAACTAATTCTCACCAAAAATCTTGCCGTAGATGGTCTTAAATATAAAAATGATATAAGAAGTGCCTTGGCTATATCGAAAATCTACTTCAACAACCTGTCCGACCCTTGTGTCAAAGCTAGCCACCTTTCGGTTTATCCTAAATCAGCTTCTAGGTCCCTCAAGTTTTGTGTCCTTAGAACTGGATCTTACCTTAAGAACCCTATGTATTTAGCTTCCGCTTGCCTATAATAGAAGCTTGCTTCTGTACCATTATAGTAGTGATATATGCTCGCTCACACAATGTAACTAGGTCTTGTAAAGCCACAACACCCATCATCTTGCAAATGTTGAATTGGAACCGCAGCTTGAACTAGTAAATAGTAGTAGACTCACCAGCTATGATGCCCGACACAAACATTAATAGCTCTGTGAATTGGGCATGGTACTAACTCACTATCATGACTCCCTAAGTATGCTTCATAAACTCCTTCAACTTATCCTTCTTATGACTTTTAGGGCTTAACTTAGTGCAATCATCATCTTAAAGTCCTCTTAGAACATTGGCAGTCTTCCCTCTGCTTGATGACTTACCTAATAGGTGTTGGCTACTCCTTGGAGAAAGAAGGCTGATATGCCTGCCTTTCGGGCAGATGGGTAATCAATTACTTTAAATGTCTTATCCATGTCCTAAATCAATTATTCTAGGATTACCAACTCCTTTTCACCGCTATAGATCAGCGGGTGATGTCCCATAACCCTCCAAAGCTAGTCCCCTCAAAAGTAATGTAGAGGTGGTAGTAGTGGCAGAGGCTAAGGTTGTAATGGACACTTGATGCACTCAATGAATGTCTTGAAAGTCTTCTCTACATGATAAACATAAATATTAAGAGTTATGGAAAACTAGATGTAAAATAGACAACATGGTAGGAGAAAATATTCCTAGATTGCTAACACATGGTACATATAATCGCATATAGGTTTTTGAAGAATCATATTTTTGAAATGTGAAATAGACCGATAAACTTAGATAAGGGATTGTTTGAAAACCAAAATTTGAAAATAAAATATAGTAATCAAAACCAAATCTCTCATAGCCACTTGTAACACACCAAATATTACTACTAAAAAAATTTATTTTATAGTAGAAACACATAATAAAAATAAACCTGGTGTTACCATCGTAATTGACAGAAGTATGGCTTACCATCACATCCTTATGTCAATCACAAGGCAAAACAATTTAAAATGATTAACAGGATAAAAAAGAAAAGTAGAGAAGTTTCATGAATGTAAATAGGAGTTTAGAGGTCTCCAAATATAATATATAAAATATAGATAAAAGGGATACTATGGATCTAAAAGTTCAAAAGGGTCTCCAGGTAAAACCATTATTCAGATAACATGACTCTACGCCCAAAAGCTCTAATACATAAAGTCATTCTGCCCCATATAAAGAATCAAGAGGAGAAAAATCATCGATTGGGTTTTCATCAACCTAGACATAAAAATTCGGGTTATTTGCTTATGGGAATGAGAAACACCTATAAAAAGGATGATCAATACTGTACATACTGAGTAAGTTAATAATATAGTCAAAATAAGGAAACACATAATTACTTGTATTCATTGTAGAAAGTAGTATACATGCTAGGTATAGAAATCAATATAAGATAAATATTATTTTAGGTTCATATTATTAACATATAATATGATCTATTATTTTATTTACATCAAGTTTAGCGACTCACTATTCTTAAACTAGTGGAATGGTCTAAAGTACCTCTCAGGGACAACACACCTAAGCTACTATTATCGTTTGATGGAATGGATCCAACACCTATATGGAATAAAAATGCTCCTAAGATACTATTTTTAAATCAGTGGAATGGTCTAAAGCACCTTCTAGGGATAGCATAATTGAGCCGTGATTATCATCTGGTGTAATGAACCTAAAAACTAGTCCTGACTCACATAATCTTCCACTTTAAATAATGAATATATTATCCTTTAATTATTAACTTATATCATATTCTTATTCACATTGATTATAAGGTGTAATATCCTGAGTCGATACGATAATGTGAGGGCTACCTTTGAGCACTTTTAGATAGATCGGTTTCCCCCATAGACTAACATGAGTCCTTTTAGTGAGCTTTGTCCTCATTTAGGTGCTTCCTAAAAAAATTTAGAAAATTTTTGAAACCTCAAAACTTCCAAGGAGGATCTCCCATCCTAAAATTTTCTATATAGTCATCATACTTAATTGTGGAGTTATTAGGATGGAATCACCAAAAGGAGGGTATACCATGTTGATATAAATAGCCATGTGAATCCTTGTAACACTCTCCTTAAATTGGAATGTTACATTCACCCCTATTTAAAGAACACAAAATCCTTATTACAACTCAACCACTAACTATCTCGATACAATTTATCTCAAGAAGCAACTTACTAGTTGACTGATTTCCTCATCCATGAGCAACTCATGGTCACATCTTTGCACTGATACCATTTGTAATACCCCGAGTCAATACAATAACATAGGAGTTACCTTAAAGTACTTTTGGATTGATCAGCTGGCCCTACAAATCAACATGAGCCCTTTCAACATGCTTTGTCCTCACTCACACACTTCCTTATAAATTTTTAGAAAATTTATGAAAGCTCAAAACTTCTCAAGAGGATCACCCATCTAAAAAATTACTCCATGACCAGCACGCTTAACTGTAGAGTTCTTAAGATGGAATCACTAAAAGTATGGTATACCATGTTGATATAAGTAGCCATATAAATCTTTATAACACTCTCCTCAAATTGAGATATTACATAGGGCCCCACAATTCTTAATCCAATGGAATAAACTAAAGCACATTTAAAGGACAACATACTTGAGCCACTATTATCATCTAATGGAGTGGACCCAACACATAGTCTTGACTCATGTAATCTTTCACTTTAAATAATTAATTGATTATCCTTTAGTTCTTTTCTCAAATTATATTCTTATTCAAATTAATTATAGGGTCCCACTATTCTCAATCCAGTGGAAAAGAATGAGACACCTCTCAAGGGTAACACAATTGGGACACTATTATCGTCTAATGGAATGTACCCAATACCTCAGCCCTACACACATGATCTTTCATTTAAATAGTTCATATATTATTCATAATTTGTTTAATAATTGAAGAATATATTTAAAGTGAGCAAGGTATCATCATACAAAAAACAAGATTGTTCTTAAAGGTTAAGATGCTTATTTTTGTTTTCTAAAAACCCTAAATTCACACTTTAAGCATAAATCATCCTATATTGATCATTTTCCCAAAAAAAATAGTATATATTACTCAATTATTATTATTATTGACATACCCAAAATTAAATTTCTAAATCCCATGTCTTACACGTGTAATAATAACCCTATCTCAATAGTTACTATTCCTAAAGCTCCCAAAACCCTAATTTCACAAGTAGCTCATAACTCTTCCCATAGGGCTTATATAATTAAAAAAATCAATATTAATACCTAAAATAACAATATTAATAATATATCCAAAGTTCTTGGTCTAACTCTAACGTTTTACATATGTGGTAATAACATTATCATTTTAAGGTTACTATTCCTAATTTAGGTTATTTTCTCATTTTAAGGGACTTATGGCCTTGATAATCTCTCTAATCACTCTAGATGATCTTATTAGAATATTTTCATTGATCTAACATGTCATAATACTATAATTCTCATATTAACCCATATTGACCAAAATGCCCTTATAGATAGTTGAAAGCCCTTAATTACAAAAGTATTATATCCTCAAAGTCATTATTTCCATATCCTTCATTTTCCACCATTCATCTTAAATACGCTTATTTCTAACTTATCATATTTTATTAGGCCCATAGTACTCTTCCACAAGTTATACTTATCCATAAAAAATACAATCAAGTGTAAGAATGTCATATTAGCACATCTTTCGTTATTCATACTCTCTTTCTATTGTAAAATTTGTATTATCATAGCATATAAATTATGAAATGAATTTAAAAAATATAAAAATAATAACATGATAAGATATATGGGCATTCAAGAATTTAACACAAAACCCTAAACATTGACTGGTATCCTTATAAATAGACTCTGGTCTCTAAGCGCACTTATCTTATCCTACCTCTTCTAAAACCTTTAAAATATCATCTAAGAATCATAAAAAAATATAATTAGAATTAAATGATATTATTAAGTAGGGATTAAAGTAATGAAAGGGTGAAAGAATAGGGAAAAACCAAACTAAGGTTTGAAAAGTCTTGGCTAAACTTTGTGCTATAAAGGGTGGTTCATTGGTGGTTGCCAAAAGATGGGGATGGGCTTTGGTGGTGGATACCAAAAGGAGGGTGTATAATTCAATGCTTTTTCCTAAAAGAGGGGGTAATTTTTGGGTAGAGATGGGCAAAAGAAAGGGGTGTTTTGGTGTTTTTTTTGCAGAAGATGGAGGGTCTATTTTGGTGAAAATTGTTGAAGGTGGTGGGTGGGCTCCAATGAGCTTGACCAAAGGTGGTGGGTAGGTTTTGGTTGTTTTGGCTAGTTCTTGGTTGCAAGTTTTAGTGATTTTAGCCCATTTATGTGTTGAGAAATGGCCAAGGCTAGTGATGGTGGTGTTAGTGCCTCAATTATGCTCCTCAATTGTGGGTTTTTGGGGTTATTTTGGCAACAGCAAGAAGAGTGAAAGAGTGATGGTGGAAGCTTATTTTGGGGTGCAAATTTGTACATAAACATAGGGGGAAGGTGGATGGATTGGTGTAGTAAATGGGATATGTGTGTGTGTGTGTATATATATATATCTAATGATATGCACGTACGAGGGGAAAAGAAGAGGGGGTGAGGTGATCTTGTCAATGCAAGGCATCACATAGAAAAAGAGGGAATTGATGGGTGATGGTGAGGGTAGTGTGTGTAGGTCATCAAAGGGGAGCATGGAAGGAAATGTTGTGCATACAAGGGGAAAGAACAAGGTAAAAAGAAAAACAGGCTAAGAGAAAAATTTATGGAAACAAAAGAAAAAGGAGAAAATGACAAAAACAGAAAATTTATAGGTTTAGATTTAAGATTAGTTTAAGATAGTGTAGGTTAGGGTATTAGGATATAAAAATTAAATTATTATTAAGGATTAGGTTTAGGTTAGAAAATATATTAATAACCTAGAATAAAATTGAGGATTAGGGAGTTAAGGTAAGAAAAAAATATTAATTTTATATGATTAGAGTTATTTTAAGCCATTAATTAGTCGAGATTAGGGTTAGTTTAAATTTGGGGTATTATAGGATAGGCCAAGGTGATAGGGTTTCTTGTAAGGCACGTTGACCAATCTTTATAAATGTTGCTCAAGGTTTAACTTTCTACCTTTATCATCGATCAATCCCTATTTGAGGCAACTTAAATTGCTTTATATGTCATTGAAAATATTAACTTACAAGACATAGAGATTGAGGATGTCGAAATCCTATCTACACCTTATGTAAATCCCCATTCCAAAATCCTTCAAATTGTATTTAAAATTATGATGATATAAAATAAATGAGTTTTGGTTTTGAAATGGGATCAAAATTCTAATACAAATATGAATTTTAATCATACCAGTCAATTAGTTTGCATAACCAATTAACTAGTACACTAGAGAAGTTTATATTTTTGTTCTAGACAAACTAATTGACTGGTTTGCCCAAATCAATTGACTTGTTTGCATGTGATTTCAAATCCATTTTTGATTTAGATTTGACTTCTGTCGAATGATTATGAAAACTTCTAATTTGATTTCAATTACTCTAATAAGCATATTTTAGTGTTCTGCTATTAATTTCATATTAATTAAACCATCACATGATTTTAATTAGCATAAGTTTCCCTAAAAGCCACTTTTGGAGGCAAGCCTCCCTTCTTTGTTCCCCCTCACCTCTCCTTCTCTCTTTTGGTAGCTAGGGTAATTTTTATTAACTTTGGAGACTCTCCCTTGACTTATCAACCCACTTGCATTCCCATCTCTAACTACTCTCAACCCCTCACCACCCTATTAATTCATCTTTCACTTCCTTTCTTGCCCACACTTAACCTCACCTATCTCATCCCTCTTATCCTTGGGGATGTCGAGTATCTTGCTCCCATACCTCTCATTTTGCTGATCTATCTTCATGCCACACTTATGTTATTGCTCTCTTCTCCCTTCTATAGAGAGAAAATAGAGATCTTCTTTGGTTTTCTCCTTTGAATTGTGCAAGCACGTGTTCCTCTCTCTTCTTCCAATCTTGGATTTAGTTCTCTCTTGCTTTTCTTAAGCAAGGATAAATTAAGTTTGAGAAAAGTTAGAGAATTTAGCTTCCATTTTATCACCCTATTTAAAATTTAAAGGTAATGTTTTGTGCCTCTCTTCTTCTTATGATTTTCTTGATTTTAATAAAGTTTTAGAAGAGGATTTTTAATGGTTTTTTCTTTGATTCTTGTAGGAGTCAAAGTTTTTCTAGATAGGCCATCTATTATGAGTTTTGTACTAGAGGAATTGCTTTAAGGTAAGGCATTCATATATTTAACAAAATTAGGTATTGTTGTGTATTAGGGTTCCATATGTTAGGGTTTATTTAGGTATGAAGTAATTGTGTTCTTTGTTATGGGCATGTGGCTTAACTCTTCTCAAGAAATTGTTGTTGAGATTCCCTAATTTTAAAGCATAAAATGGGTGGTTTAAGCATGACTTGGTTAAATGTGTATATTACCATGTGATTTTATGTGTTTAACATATATTTTTATGTCTGTTTTGACATAGAAGTATGCTAGGATTAATATGGTAAAGTGTAGTAAAATTTGGTGAGTGTTTTATAATTTTAGGTTGTGTTTTACCCAAACTAGTTGATCAGTACCTCGAACTAGTCAACTGGTTTTGCAAGCGGTCAAATGATTTGGAGTTTTAAATTGGTTGTTCTTGAGAAAAATCAATTGATGTAGTAAACTAGTCAATTGGTTTTGATGAACAACTAATTGGTTGATCAAACCCATCGATTGGTGTCCTTAACAGCTAATGTGTTTTTTTTTTTGCTTAGACCCACTGACCAATTGGACCAAACCAGTCGACTAGTTACTATAACTAGTTAATCGATTAATTTAACCTATCAATTAGTTTCTCTACAGGCTAAAATGTGTTGATCTCTACTTAGAACCATCGATTGGTTAGACCAAACCAGTTGATTGGTTCTCATGAACTAGTCAACTAGTGAGGCCAACCCACCGACTAGTGCTTTGGTTTTTGTTTTAGTTCATGTTTGGTATAACCAAATTAGTTGATTGGTTTAGTTAGAAGCTGCCTATTTTGTTATGATTTGTTGTGTTTTTATTGGGCCTTTTGTGTTTATTCTTCCATGTATTTACAACATTTTAATTCTGATTTCAATCATGATTAACCTAATTTAATATGAACAAATATGATGGCATTTTAAACTTGCTTTTGGTTGATTTTAGTGCCATCCTTAAACACCCAATTGGTATGTGAGTTTGGTGTTATCTCTAAACACCTAATTGGTGGCTTTTATGCATTATGTTGAGTTTGGTGTTATCTTTAAACACCTAATTGGTGGCTTTAATGTCTTGTGATATTTTTGGTGTTATCACTTGGAAACACCCGGTTGATTAAATATGGGATTTTAATTGTATTTTGAGTTATTACTTGGAAATACCTAATTTTTTAATGTGTGAAATTCTTGTGATTTGTGATATCATATATACATAAATTAATGGTTTAAAAAATTGTTTGAGATGTTTTCTTCGGCTCTCTAGGTAGCTACGGAGATATAGTGGGTGGGTCAACCTTGGTTTTTATCTTTCACTCAATAACTATTTCCTTCTCTATTGAGTTGTGGTCGGTAGTAGGTATATGCATATCTTTAAAGCATATGATTATACTATGGCAAGCTAACATGGCATCGTTATCTAGTATGGGTGGGTGAGGTATCCTAGTTCAAGCCCCCTAGAACTTCGTATTGTCCATTGCTTAGACAAGTGTGGTATCCCACCTTTTTTAGCCCTTGCGACGGGGACATTTAAGGTATGGTGGGTGAGCTATCCTAATACAAAACCCCTTAATCTACTTCAACCACTTGTGGTGGGTGTGGTATCTTAATTTTTGTGGTAGGTGCACTTGATGTGTGTTGGTGTGGTATCCTTAAAGAAAGCCTCTTTGATTTATCCTAACCTTGTGTTATGGGTATGGTATCCCATTGTGATTATCTTGTGTTGCATTAACTTATGTTCTTGATGGTGAATTAGGTTTGGTGGAATGAACTATCTTACTAACCAAAACTTGTATGGTCACTAAAAGAGGAATTCTAATATGGTTTACATTTTACGTATCTTATGTAATACCATATTTCTATACTTCCTCAAATTCCATGCAAGCATGATATATTGTACTTTAGTTGTATCATGATAATATCAACATGTTATTATATGACTTGAATGTGTTTCATGAGCCTTCTATATTTTAGGTAGTATGCTTTACCAATACTTCACTGTACTTATACTTTACTTGTGTGGTCACCATGATGATCCGAATTTTGGTCTAGGGAGTAGAGGATGATTTACAAGGTTATGACTCTCAATTAGAGTATGTTGAAGGTGATGAAGTTGACCATTGCTTCAGGTCTGGGGTTTATGATTGTGCCTAAGAGTTAGGCTAACTAGTTATTAGTATTTTGCCCACTACATTGGGATGTTTTTGTATTTTTTTTATTTAAACTCTTGGCTCAGATTCCTGTATTTCAGTTTGTAAACTTTCAAGTTCATCCTATCTATGATATGGTTTTAGTCTTTATTTATTTTTATTGTCACATTATTATTATGATCATACATTCTTTTGTTACTCGTTCCGTTTTACATTGCATTAGGCATGGGTTAGGTAATAATTAGCAGTAACATTCCCCATTTTTTTAATAGCTTCTTGGTTATTTTAAAAATAGAGTTTCTGGTTTAAAATTTTGAGGTGTTACACCTTAAGTCACTACCTTCATTGCACCTTCCCACTTACCCACCTCTAATCCTCTTTGATATGTGGACCACAACTTATACTAGGACTTGTACAATACTTATGATTGTAGTTTGATGTCTTCATTTATACACACTCTTTTATACAATATAAATTATATGTTGCTTTTTTATCATCCCACTTGTGTATCATTTTGGATTTTATACTCTTACTCTTGTTAAGTACCTCTTATATTAAGAAAAAATATAGAGGATCTTCACTTACGTAGATACAGATTGTTTCTGGGGGAGAATTTCCCATATTTTATTAATAAACAATTCTTCATTTTCATATCATATGCACCTATTTAGGGGTAGATTTCCCTTGCTATTTGGATATTGTTGTCTCCTTTGATTACAAATTACAATTTTGCTATCCCTTTTCCCTTCACCTTTTGTTGATGATAAAAAGGGAGAGAGAATCCATAGTTTAACTATGAATTGTGCATTTAGTAAATGAAAAGGAATATCATAAATGTAATAAACCATTTTTTATAAACATTAATTATAAATAGGTAATTATTTGTAATTACTTATTAATATGTGTATCATTATGACATATTAGATATACATTTAATAAGGTTAAAATTTGATAGAATTTAGGTTATTCAATTTAATCCTAGTAAAGATCCTAACCGATTGGTAGCAACTCTAACCCTATTAATATGATATTTTTACCCTAGTTCATCTTCCTAAATTTTATCCCCTACTCTATACTAGATTTTTTGCCTTACCATACTCCCTCAACCATTCCTTAATCTTCTCTAGATCATTTCCCCCTTGCATGGCTACCTCACCCTTTGTTCCCATGTATGTTTCCCTCTCCCATGTTCTTCTCAACTTTCCCCTCTATGGCACCATCCATTTAATCCATTCCTCCTTTCAAGTTTGTATCATGTAGCAACACATAACATCTAAAGCCTTAGTATGTGTTCTTCTTAATTTCTCCCGAGCACCCTTAAGCAAGGAAAAATCCCTTTACTTCTCCATAATTCTCTATGTTTTCCACCTTCCTCTTAATTATTCTTTTCTAAAACACACCACAAGTACTCTGTCTCCCTTAGAAACTTCTACGACCACCAATACCATCCACATGCAATGCCCACAACCAAAATTCCATCCCTTTTGGATTTAACCAGTCTCACCAAAGCAACCCCCAACAAACGATCATCACCATCAGACCGCCTACTTCTCCTTCAGCTATTTTTACCTAACACTACCTCCTTATTGCACCCAAATCCACATTAAATCCATGCTTAGCTTAGGATAAAAGCACAAAACAACCCCTTAATAATGGCCAAAGGTGCCTTTGCTTACCCACCTACTTTGACACCTTCCCCATTGCCTCCATTATTTTGTGAGTTATGTTTTTGATACTTGGAGCCTTGTTTGGCTATTTTGTTATTTTTCATATGTTCTTAATTAACTTCGGGATATTTTTGTGTTAAATTTAATGCTAATATATGTGTTTTAGGGTGTTAATTTCTTAGGTTATCCTTAAGAGTCTTAGAGAAGATGGTCTTTTTTTCTTTTTCTTTTTTGTAAGATTGGATTTACGTAAATCCAATCTCTCATAAGAAGGTAGAAATTATGTGCAAGCATGATAGGATTATTTATATTCATAACCTTGCATGGTTCTTTTATATTTTTCAAGTATTATAACATGCAAGATAAGATGATAAAATGGTAAATAAATGGTGCATACCATTATTGTCAAGTTAATTTAGATGCACGTGGAATATGTTAAATGATTTACAAATGCAAGTATATGGTTATGTTAGTGTTTCTAACTCTATAAAATTATGATGTAAATGATATGATAAATATCCCATAATTATCATTGCTTGGTAGCTAGGGTAGTTATAAATAGTATAGAAACATACATGTATGATTAGAGTTAGAATAAAATAGTTATTATATGTGTGATGTAAGGTTAGAAATGTCTCCCAACATGCACCATGATGTTAATTACCCTATAAAATACAGTATCATACTAAAAAAATGTATTGATATATTAAATGGAATATAAGACACGTTAGAAATGTATGAATAGGGTTTGTATGCACAAATTACTAAATGCATAAAAAGTAAAATATATAGTCAATTGCTAAATCTTAACGATTACCTATGTGCTAAAATATTGTAAATTACTATCTTTGAGCCTTTTCTTAACAAATTTTCAAAATAAAAAATATATGTTACAATACTTGGATAATAGGGGTAAAATTCGAGGGAATTTTTGTCATTTTCGACCAAATGCACCTAATAAGAATAATTAGACATGGGATGACCCTAAACTTATAATAGGTTGATCTTATTGGTGATACTGACATAAGTCAATGACCTTCTAGACTATTCTATTAATTGGAAATAAAAATAAAATGGTTAAGTATGGAAATGAAAACTATTATACAATGTGTGTTATCTATGATCGCATCATAAATCGTTAATATTTAAGTGGAAGACCTTGAGTTTGGAAATAGTTTCTCTCTAAGATTAGTTCTTCCATAGAGAAGGTATGGCCTTCATTTTGTTTTGGATTACTTATATTTTATTTTGCCCTAATAAGGCCATAGTATACTCTAAGGTGACCTACAGGCCCTATAGGGGTATTGATTCTTAGAGGTTAGATGCCCAAGCTTGGAGGATAATGTGTTGCCTTTGTGTACCAGTGTCCCTTGGTTCTATATTAAATACTTGTATTTTATTAACAAACTAATATGACTAGGTGTACTTTTAGTATCCCCAAGTTGATTATATTCCCTCGAGTAAGATAAAGAATAAATATGTATTTTTTTGATGTCCTTGGTATAGATAAGATTGATGGTTCAGTAGCCTCCTAAGCGTAGTATCTTGATTTTTGGAATTAATTTAAGTGGTGAATTGTGGTTATGGGATAATCTTGTTTTTTATACATTAAAATGATGTGAATTGGTTAAGTAAAATTCACTAGTAAGCATGAAACTTGTTGGGGGGTGTAGGGTGTGTGTATTATTCTTTGATTATTGTATAATGTATGGCATGTGTTTTGTGCTTTGAGCATGTTTTTAAATTATTATGTGATTATGAGGAATATAGGTAAACTAGCTCTTTTGAGGTATTGTGATTTATTAACTATGCGGAATTCACACTAATACTACATTTGTCAATGACTATGAGAACGTCATGGAGTGGGTGAAGACGTATAAATGTGGTAAGGATAAGTGGAGCCTTTGGGAAGAGTTTGAGTATCATGTTGGGATTATAGGTTTAAGAGTTAGGAAAAACAGTATTGTACTTTTGGTTATCATTTTTTTTTGTAATCGGTTTTCCTTGGGGCTCATATGTCCCTTGTTACATTTTTACTTTTTTTTCTATGGAGAATATTAATATTCAACCTTTCTCTATGTTATTATCTCTTTATTTCCACTATATGTTTTTAGATCTAAATTATTGTGTTGACCCTTAGCACTTGGCATAAGAAAGGTGAGGGAACCATTTTTATGCTAAGTGTGGCGGTAACTCCCATTATTTTGTAATTAATGCTTCTACAAAACAAAATTATTAAGTGGTAAAATTGGTCTATTATAATAAAACTCTTGCCTACGTCATATCCACTATCATATTACTTTTGAACTTTCACACTTTTTGTTTGTCATCATCAAAAAGTGGGTGTTGGTGACCTTATTTGCCAATGTTTTTATCCTTATTTTGATTATAACAAATGGGTTTTGAGAACAAATGTGTTTACTTAAGTGTGCATGACATTGTTAACAAAGAGATTAAAACACATGTACTCAATTCATTTCTCAAATTGTATATTTACAAGTTCAATCACGTTTTAAGGAATAAGAAGGGACTATATCAAGACAACCCATTCTTATGACTTTAGGGTGTAAATTTCATGTAATAGGTTATCTTCAAAACTGGGATGAGTAAAATGCTTTTGATTATAATCTCTTAGGAAGTGTTAGAATCTTCCTCAAAATCATTTTGATAAATAAAAATCTATGTTGATTTTCATCTTAAATTCTTTTAAAAGTGTTTTTCTTATCATAATTAGTTCCAATTGTAACCAATCATTAGGTATTGAGAAAGATTGATGGTTTGGCTTAAACCCATGGCATTCAATGTATTAAAACTCAAAAAATTAACTACCATAGAAAACCAAATGAATAGTTTAGAAATCAATTAACTAGTTTCACTAACAAGTTCATGGGTTTTTCTCCTTTAGAAACCCCTTCATTTATGTTTAAACAAATAGACTAGTTTCATTAAACTGATCGAATTGTTATGAAAATTGATTAATTTTTTTACCTAACATGTCCGTGGGTTTTGATTTGGAAAAATACCCATTCATTTCTATTTAAACACACTGATTAGTTTCACCAAACAAATCATTCGGTTTGGAAAACTGATGGACTTGTTTAACTAACTAGTCTATGGGTTTTTCCACAACAAAAATCTATTCCTCCTTATTTAAACACACAGTTTTTTCACCAAACTAATTGAGTTGTTTGAATATAAGTCCATGAGTTTTTTCTCCTATAAAAACCCTTTCATCTATGTTTAAACACATTGACTGGTTTCATAAACCAGATTGATTTATTTTAGTAAACCAATCAACTTTTTTGACTAACTAAGATAAGGGTTAAGGTGAAGCAAAAAATGGTTTTTCTTAAGGAGTAAACTGATTAATTGGTATGAGGAAACTAATCTACTCGTGTAAAGGACACATTAACTTGTTTACTAAACTATGGTGCTATCTAAATATGTTCATAGGAAAAACTATGAATAATATAAAACTAATTGACTAGTTTATGTAACTATAGCCTCTACATCTAAGGTTTAAACAAATTTATCCAACTGGCTTGAAATATAGATTGAACAACCATATAACCAATTGACTTGAAATTGTTTATTATTGAGAAATCTACCTATTTCTTGGGTAATGGATACTTACTATATTTTACTCTTACAACTACATAATAATGTATAAGTATACATAACATTTATATGGCAGCATAAAGATAGCTTTTGAGCTATCATTAATTTCACAAATCAATTATTATATCTACTAATAATTAATTCTCAACTAATCCTTTTCACATTCTTCTAAATTTGAGATATTTTCCAAAGTGTGTGTGCTCATTCTACTCAGCTAGAACTTATGCATTGATTGTAATATTTATTTCTTTCTACTTAAATTACTCTCACAAATTTCTCCTTCATTTTCATATTGTTGGGGGAATAATGTGGAATGAATGGATTCAAAAAAATTGGAATTAATAAGATGATGAAAAATTGGTGTTTCAATCATAAAACAAAACATACTAATAAACTCCTATTTTAATAGGGCATATTTCACATCCTTAAGGACTAACTCATCATTTGCGTACAATACAGTATCCCAAAATACTTAAAGGAGCAAAGAAAGAACACATTAGAATAATGTAAAAATCTTCATCATATAATAAGAGTTCTATGTTATACTAATCCATCATAATAGAATCAAATTCATTAGTATGAGATATCAAGGCTTGACTCTCACCTTATGTTAGGTCATGAAGCCGACTTTTTAATAGTAGCCAATTTGCTACTAACTTTGTCATGAACAATGACTTAAGCTTCAACTATAAGGAAGCTGTCCTTGATTCCTTTGCCACTTTTCATAATACCTTACTCGATAAGCACAATTGTATGGTAGATTTACATTTGCTTATTCAAATCTCTCATTCATCATTGAATATGGCTTATACAAATGACTGAAAAATGCCTTTTCAATCCATTCAGAATCACGATCACCATTATATTCAATTTCTATAATCTAAAATTGATTGATTGATTAAAATTCTCAATTTTAAATATTGTACCCATCTTGATTACCAAATATCTTAAGAAAACCATAGCTCTAATACCAAATTTTACAAAATAATGTGGATTGAATGAATCCAAAAACATTAATGTAGATAAGATGATGAACAATTGATGGTTCAATCATAATAAAGAATAACCAAGGGAAAATAGAGATATTTATTCATGCTCTTTTATAATTACAGGATGATTAAACTAATTAATCAATTAGTTTCACAGATTTATAATTTTCTAATAATGGATAACTCTATGGAAATAAAGAAGAAGTTGGGTCATACGACTTAACGACTAATTTTTTCTTATATCCTTTGTATAGTAGGAAAAAAATCCTATGGGGTAAAAGGTGTTTCATAAATAAGGTAAAAACATGGTATTTGTTTTAATGATAGGGCCCTTCGAGTTTATTTTCTTACTCATGCCTTTTGTCCAAAACTCACATCAACTTATTCTATGAATAATCATGACCAGTGTAAATAAATAGGGGACCCTAATGTTTATTCTAGACATCATGAATCTACACTGAACTTCTCAAATACCTAGAAGAACCAATATAATGTTATATTGTGCATCAGATGCCTAGTCAAGGCTCAAACATATTTATATCATTTGTGAGATACTTTGTAATCAACTAAAACTCTCCTCAAAATTCATTATATTAGGGTTATGTGTTGTCTAACATCTTTAAGAAAGGTTATTCAATTATTAGATCCATAAACCTAGGGAGAGTAAGTAGGTCAAATAATAAATTAGCTCCTAGAATTAATTGAGATAGTAGGGTAAAAAAATAATGTAAAGAGTGATCATGAATAACACACTCGATCTTAAAAATCAAATAGGCAAACCCTTTTTGTGGTGGATGTAGAGAGTAATTTTCTCTTAAGTTACTATAAATTGTGTGTAGTTTTTTTTTCCATTTACATTCCTTTAACATTTTTGGTTAAGTATTGAACCATAATTATGATGGATTTTGCTTTTCATTGTAAATATGTGACTCTATAGGGTCTAGACTTAACCATCCCTAACAAGTTTCCTTATTTAATGTGGGTAATAATTTCTTTTGTTAGAGGAAGGGTATATATATAGTAAATAACATTTTTTTTACTTTTAATATTCATAAGGTTAAAGAAATTTTTCTTTAACTTACCCTATTGCATGATGGATGTTGCATTACAAAAATATCTACATGATTTTAATGTGTAAAATTTAGGATATGCATGTATATATGTCCTAAATGTGTGCAAGGTAGTGACTTAATGATGTCTCATAAAGCCTTGAAATGTCCTTACAATTTTGAACTTGTGATTTTTGTTACCTAACGTATAAAAGAGGAATAAAAGTTTCTAAACACTAAACTCAAAACATGTTAACCTCTGTGACCTTATCTAGGTTGAGGGATCAATTAGTACATAACCAACCCTATATGGTAGTGATAGTTGTGAAGAGAAATGGATTTTCTAGGATAGAGAACTTTATAGGGTGGTGCTTGTAATAATTTTGAAGGAGTTTTTTGTCCCCTTTCAAAATAATTTGTGCTAGAAAAACCTAGAATTTATAGTAATAATATCAATATCTCCAATTCCAATGTCATTTAGAAACCATTGGTGATTGCATGAGACCCATGTACACACTTGTGATAAATGGTGTTGTTGGGAAAAGATTATGCTGCTAATGACACTTTTGGAAATAGCTGATAGTTTGTAATGACTAGGGATTCATTTTTGTGTCCTAATTGTTTACATGAGCCAAATACCATATGCACTTAAGGAATCTAATCATTTTGAAAAAAAGATAGAGAAAGAAAATAAGAATGAACAAGAAAAAGAAGAGATCGCTCACTCTATAGGATTACAAGCTCTTTCATTATTATCCTTCTATCCATAGTAGACCAAAATATTTTGGGCTTCGTAAGTTTCTCTCTCCTCTCCTAAAGATGAATTAATTCATTTATCTAATTTTGTTTCAAATCTAGGGTTTAATTTATATGCTTGTTTAAGGGTTCTTGATTTCAATTGAAGTATTTTCCCTCATATTTGAGCCCAATAGTATTTGCTTTTTTACTGATTTTTGTGTTTTTAGTGAATGTTTTGGTCCTATATATGAGCTATTTCAACCAAGATATGGTCATGATTGATGTTTTAAGTCCAATATCATTTTGATTGGAACTCAATTCTTCACATTGTTTTGGAATATTTTTAAGTTCCTTCATAATTCTTTGAGGTAGTTAGCTTTTTGTTATTTAATTAGATCCAAGTTTAAGCTCCTTCATTTTATTTTGGTTTATTGTTCAAGATTCCTTTGTTAGTATATGCATAAAATTCTTTTATTTGTTGTTATGCTTGAATCTAGTTTATATTTTATCAATTCCTTTACTCTTGATATGAATCTAGTGATTGAGATATGTTCATTCTTTGGGTTGATCTTAGATCTAACATTTGTTTAACTTTATTTGTAGCAATGTAGTACATTGGTATAGTTTTCCCTATAATAGCTATTGAGGGTTTAAAACACACACACTCCTTTGATTTCGCGATATTCATTCTTGATCCCCTATTTTTCATAGATTATTATGTAATTTTAGATGATGGTTTTAATCAAAAACAATTATTAAATGCTACTCTTGATAATGGTTTTGAGATAACCATTATTTATGATTAGATAACTTGTGCTTAGATGGAAGTTCAAACCCATTATCAGTGCCTAATTTTAACGATCATCTTAATCCATTTTTATATTAGTACTATTATCTTGTCACCATACCAACTTTACCTTCATTTACTTATACGTGTTATTTTTATTTTCATCATTTACATGTCTAGTGTGTACATAGGATAAGATTTGTTACTATTATTATATATATTTTTATTTCAACCTCATAGTATATCCTATTCTATTAATATAGTACAACTTAATTGTAATCCCCTAAAATTTTAAAAGCCTATAATTTAATAAATAAATTTTATTTGGGATAAACTAACCTTTATATCTATTTAATTTAATTATTTTATAGATTATTGAGTATATAAAATTGGGTATAAATATTTAATAAATTGAAAGAAATATTTTATTATTTTACCACACTCTTATTATTTAAATAAATTTTCAAACCCCTATTTTATTAAAATTATCCTTTTTAACCCTCATATTTTAATTATATTAAATTAAATTATTAAATCAATTTATTACCCAAAAATATTATATTATATTATTTTTTTTAAATTAAATTATTTTATTTAATTCCATTTCCCCTTTTCTCCTCCTTTTTCTCCTTTATCTCTTTTCTTTCATCTCTTTTTTTTATCTTTCTTTCCTTGGACCGCCAACTGGCCCGACCTACCCTTCCCCTCCTGTGCATTGGGCCACAGGCCCAATCTTTTCCCCTCTTATTATCCTGCGTCGTTAGCCCAAGCTGCCACCCCTCCTTCCTTTTTTTTCCTTTCTTCCTTGATTGGGCCGGACCACAGCCTATCCCCTACTCCGGCTTGCACGCACGCACCCAGCCTCCCTAACTCTTCTTCTTTCTTTCTTTATTTCTTCTTCCTTCTTTCCTCGACAATAATCCCGACCATCCTCCACCATCTCCGCCACCCAACCTGCTTCCCCCTCTCGTTGTTTTCTTGCCATACCGACCCCAACATCTCTCCCTCTCCCTCTCCCTACCATTGCCATACCTTTCTTCTCCTCCCTCTCCTTGCAACCCCCATTCCCCTACCACCCTACCACCACCCCTCGAGTTTCCCTATTCCCTCCTCTATCTTCCTCTTATTTTTCTTCTTCCCTCCCTACTCCATTCTGCATTTTCCCGAGCCTCTCCATGCCTTCCCCGACCCTCTTTCTTTCCTTTCTTCTCCTCCAACCTCTCACCCTATTTTTGCTTCTCCGCCCAGCTTCGCCGCTTCCGCCACCTCAACAACCACTTGCGCCACCCCTTCCACCCCTACCTTGCCCCCTATCTATCACAACACCCATAGAGCCACCCCACAGCCTCCTCCCTCCTCCCCTCTTCTTTTTATCTTCTTCTTCTCCCTTCTTAGTAGCCACCTTGCACTGCCCTTTCGCATCCCCATTCAGTCGCCTATGCCACCACCTAAGCCACTAAATTAATCCCTACAACCCCCTCTACCACCCCAATCCTCCTTTGGCCGAAACCATCACCCAAAAGCCTTCATTTTCCCTCTCATTTTTGGTTCCTCATCAGCCCCCATCTTGACCCCCCTCAGTAGCCTCCTTTTGCGGCTTTGCTGCCGCCGCCTCAACCATCCTTGGTCGCTAACAACCCATCCCCGACCACCACCTACACCCCCTCTCCATCTTTACACCCTAAATCCTTTTCCAACCACCTTCTCTCCTAGCCCTAAACCACTAACCCAAAAATAGCCCATTTCTCCACTTTTCACCACCTTTGAGTCCCCTCCTCCTTATTTCCTTCCATGCAGCTCATTCTGCATGTGTAGGATGAGTTTTTGTCTTTCTTGATTAATTTGGGTAATAATTTTAAGGTATAATTATATTTTAATTCAAGTATTTGATTAATTAAGCATTATAAAGTTTTATACTTTGATTTTTATTATTTCTAATGTAATAAGTCTTGATATTATTTTTAGGTATTAGTATTGATAATAAAATCTTGAACCTTTAACCGGAATACTGGTAAGGGTCATCTTTGTAGGAATCAAGGTAACCGTTAAATCCCACTTAAACGCATGGATTAACGTATGTTAGCACATTAGAATTTTTAGTATGTTATTATGCTTTATATATGTTGTTTAAAATCATGTGTGTAGTTTCTTGTGATGTTGGATGAAAGGAAGCATGTTAGGTTATATGTATGAATGGAAATATTATTTAAGGTAAGAGTTTGGTCGTTAATGAAAATGTTAAGTATCATCCATGTTGTATTATGCTATTGTGATCTTTAATGCATGGTTAATATTTTGTGAGCCTTAAGGGTATTTTAGTAATGTATCTTGTACAAGAATACGACCTAATATATATATGTGTGGGTGCTAATAATATTATAAAAATTATAAGAGTTATGGATGAGGTGTTAATATTTATATTGTATATAATAATAATAATTTGATATAAGTGGTGTACTACGGGCAAAATGGTAACTTTTAATTAAAAAGGGTATTATGGTAATTTTGGAGGTAAGGGCAAAGTGGTAAGTTGTAAGTAAAAAGGGGTAAATTAGTAATTATGTAATTAAGGGGTAATATGGTAATTTTAGAAGTGAATGGGTAAAATGGTAATTTGTGATTAAAGGGTAATATGGTAATTTTGTAATTAAAGGGTAAAATAGTAATTTGTGATTAAAGGGTAAAATAGTAAGTTGATAATTAAAGGGCAAAATGGTAATTTAAAAGTAAAAGGACAAAATGGTAATTTGTGGACAAAAGGGGTAAAAGTGGAGATTGGAAAGGAGTAACTTGGTAATTATAATGATTGTGAAGGGTAAAATGATAATTTAATAAAAGAGAAGGGAAAAATAATAATTTACTAATGGAGAAGGGTAAAATGGTAAATATGATAAATATGAGGGGTGATTTGGTAATTTAACCGACTAAAGGGGTAATTTAATAATTAGGATAATGAATAGGGGTAATTTGGTAATTTAACCAACTAAAGGGAAATTTATTAATTATAATAAAGGAAATGGGCAAATTGGTAATCTAACCAACTAAATAGGAAATATATGAAGTGTAACAATTACGAAGGGTGATTAGTGACCTAATAAATGTGAAAGATAACTTAATAACCCAAAACGAGTAAGGGTGTAGCTAAGGCCGAATGTGTGCTATGTGTCCTATATGCCTTGGATGCCCTATATAATTTATATGTCGTGTTCTATATGCTATTATCTTAAATGTTTCATGTGTGGTGTGGCTTGGAACCGAGATGTGTTCATGTGCCTTCTTTTGGTATATGATAATTTGGATATGCTATAAGTTATGATGTGATATGATGTGGCCCTTTAGGACATGCATGCCAAGATAATTGATGTGGTGATGTGGGATGGAGGCATGAAAAAGATAAAAGGGAAAATAGGATAACCAAGGGGAAGTAAGTTGGCTAATGAAGAAGTGGGAGAATCGAGGGTTTGCATGGGATGGATAGAATTCGCATAGGAGTAAACTTTACGTATGAAAAGTTGCCTCGAGGCGTGAGGAAGATAATAGAAGTGTCGTTTGAGTGTTTGGGGGCTTCGAGCGAAAAATAGTACGTGGGACAGTATAAGGGTGCGTAGGAGACTAATCTAGGGTTAGGAGGAAACCCTAATGTGAGAAGGTGGAAAAAGAAAAAGAAAATAATAAAAATAAACGAGAATGAGTGGGGTAGAAAGTGAGGTTGGATCTAAGGGTCGTGACGTGTAGGGTGTTGAAATAGTTTGGGATGTCTAAGGCAGAGAAGGATGGGCCACCTAGGCCTAGATTAGGGTTTTTCGAGAAAACCAAGTTAGGAGGTGTAGAAGTCTCAAGATATGTGACAGGCCCTCCTAGGAGGATGAGTGTGGATATAGTTAGCCATGCATGTCAAGGGTGAAATACTTTCGAATAAGATACGATAAGACACTAATCACTTAAAGAGGAAGATGTTGAGCCAGACCCAAACCAGTCTACCGGAGAATAATAGTGGCCAGGGCCGGGGTGCCCTACATGACCGGTTCAGAGACGAATAATAGTGGCTAGGTACATTTTGCCCTGCATGACCGTTCCACCTGCTATAATAGTGGGCGATTATGTGCTCAACAAATCAAATGTAAAAATGATAAGACACGAGGAAGACATTAATTACTTATAATGGAACACCTTATGAATCGGGGCCAGGCTAGTCCACTGGCGAATAATAGTGGCCAGGAGCGTTTTGCCCTGCATGACCAGTCCACCGGCAAATAATAGTGTCTAGGAGCATTTTTCCATACATGACTGTTCCACCGAATATAATAGTGGGGTTTCCTCACTCACATGGACATCTATAATCCGAGATGATTGATTAATGATGGACTAATGGCCTTAAGGCCCTAAAAAGTATCAATTGTTCACTATGGCCTATTAATATTTGGTTGATTTGTTAAGTATGCAAATGTACGAAAGTGAATGTTACGTATGCACCATTGATATTAGATTGACTTGTTGAATATGTGAATGTATGGATTTGAATATGATGTTTACACCTATCGTGATGTGTGAATATAGTAGTGTATCATGTGTTACATTGCGAACCTATTTTTAAGTGTGTTTTTAAAGGGTTACTCATTACCATAGTACTAAAAGGTTCCATTTGTGGGGCCCCTACCTATTCTATGGGTAGTGTCCCTTGCAGGTTATTTTTAGGTGCTATTCAAATGGGCCTCAGGAAATAGAATAAGGAACTATCCGGATCTGTTAGGGTTTTACTCTGTCTTCTTTAATTCATAGTTTCAATGTATTCGTTGTTCTGTAACCACCACCGGTGGATTATAATCTTATAAAATGTTTACTTGCGCTACTCTGATTTAATTATTAGTTAAGTTTCTCATAAATTTTTATTTTTCTCCTTTAGCCTTAGCACTTGGTACTAGAACAGTATGAATAAACCGTTCTGGTATTAAGTATGGCGGTAATATCCCCAAAATTCACGGTTGCTGTTTTACTTCAGCTAATTTTCTTTTAATCAAATGAAAATTTTTAGTAGTGAAGTTTGGGGGTGTTACACCAATACCTACGGTTGGTTCTTAACCTAGTGTTATTTAATTTTTTATCCTAAGTGCATACATTCAAAGCCACACCACAGCATCTAACTTGTTTAGTGACATGCCTTTTTGATTTATTCTTTTTAGCCTTAGATATTATCCATTTATTGTATGACATTGGAGTCACTATATAATTTTTGAGTTTATGCCTTAGTGCTATAATTGTGACCAATGGGTTCTATCCATTAGTGGTAGTTTTGGATGTTTAGGTTTGTACCTTAGGGTTCTTGTCCATATAATTATAGTTTATTTGAATTATTTTATTATGCCCTTAGCCTATGTGTCTATTATGGTAGATGAGATGTTCTTACATGATTGAATGCATGTTAAAGAAGCCCATAGGCTTTTTCTAAACCTACTTCATGCTTGGTTAATCCTTTATGATTACTTATATTTACCTTGTATACCCTCAAGGGTATAATATATTGCATATTACTTTTTACATTAGGTTATTATCTCTAAAGTTACCAATATGGTTATCTTCTCATGATTCGTGACATACATAGGATTTCACTAGAGAAGACATTTGAAAATTCTAAAACCATAAGAATTCATTTAATCATTGGCTCTCTAGCCTTGATGTCCTGAATAATGCACATGAAGAGTAGGCAACTCTTTTATAGATGTGAACTAAGCATTATAATGGATAAGATCCTCACTAAGGGCATAGGCTTTTATATCTAGTAAGAAATCTTAGGACCCTTTAGCCCCTTAAAAATGACGTGCTCTAATGCATAATCAATTATAACTCAATAACATGTACTTCCCTCATATCACATCAAATATATTCAAATTTAGCTCTAAGAGATCTATCAAAATCTCCAAACCACTAGTGACTACCAAACTCATAAATAATGTAGTACAAAGAAGTCAATCACTAGATAGGATCACAATAGAATTCACTACATTAGAAGATGAACATACACCTACCTTAGTTAAAAAAGTGGTAGAAAAAAAAATGAGTGTGACAAACAACTTTAAAACATTATCCATGTTGGTAGAGACGAGATAACGAATATAACTGTAAAGATTTTTTTCAGCCTATTATCCTCTAACTAGTTCAAGATGCTAACTACTAAAGGTTTTTACCACACTACCAAATCCTTGGCTATAATGGAAAGTACCAGGCTTCAAAGTCCTCAATTAGGTAGTCTGATTAGCCTCAATGCCAATCAATTGTACCCTTAGAACTTACTATGGTTTTATCATTGTACCTTGTCATTGAGTTTGTTCAAATTAGAAACTAGCCCTATAGAGAAGCACTCAAACTCCGTGTTCCTAAGCCTCCCAAAAATATAACACATGGCTTATGATCTAAAACAATCCACCATAGGATGATCTCTATCACATAATATAAAAACAAATTGTCTCTTTGTTTATGATTAACTAAGCTACCCTTCATGCCAATATGTACACTCAGTCTAATTTCTAGATGCTAGTGAGAATTTATTCTCTTATCCATGGTGTCAACCACTCTTGAATATATATGCTTGGCTCCAAAATTTCCACCACATTTCTGAATAATAAGGATACCTCCAATGCATGATTATACATTGCATGCAAGTGTGGAACATGTGTCCCCATCAAAATCTCTTGAATGTTAAGACTTAACTCTAGCTAAAATTTGTGAACCTTCACACTCTCATTTACATTAAAATCTAGAGAAAGCCAGCCTAAGTTGAGATAATGAATGTAATACTCCTCAATCAGTTAGGTACCTTTGCCCAATGCCATAAGCTCATTATACTTTTCCATTCCTATATGAGTATGGTAAAAAAAAATCTTGGAGTTACTCCACAATTGGATCCTATTATCCCACAAATGTCTCCCAAAGATCCTACATTTTTTCCTCCTTTAACTTATCTCTATCAAGCAAGAAATAATCTCATTGTTTGGCCTTTTTTGCCATAATCTTCCATCACCTTCCCCACTTTTGCTGCAACGCACTCCACCATCGACCATATTTTCTTAGCTTTGATAACTCCCATTTTTCCTTCACCTTGACATTCAAAAATTCCTCTTGAAACCATCCCAACACCAATGCACAACCTCAGTAAACACACCACAACTTCCTCTCCCAAACTCACTGAATAAACCCTTTACTTTTGTCTAAACACATTGAGCACCACCCAAAATCTTAAGCCAAAACTACCATAACTCCCTACATTATTGCACCCACTTCGACTACACCTCCACTCCTTGCTACTTACTCCACCATTGAAGCCTACAACCACACTAAAATCACCCCAAAACCTTTGGCTATTTACGTCGATCCTTCTTCCCTTGCTTTACCTTTCATAATTATTATACCCTTCACTACACAGAAAATTTCTTTTATTTGTGCCCCTATCAATGCATACCTCCACCATTTCTCCTTTCTATCTTCTTAAAAAATTCAACCATATGAATCCTCCCTTTGTTCATGGGTCCTCATTTCTTTACTACTTTGCTTCAATTGGTTAGTTATCCTTTAGTTGTTATTGTTATGTTATATTTTCTTGTTAATCCTTTAGGATATTTAAGGCAATGGTTATATATTTTTTATCTAAGCTTAGATTTTGGTAAATCCAATCACTTAGAAGATGATAGAATTTATGTATAATCATGATTGGATTGTTTAGATTTATAATTACTCTAGGTTTTACATTCTTCAAGTATTATGACATGCATGATAAAATGATAACATATTAACTGAATGATACACACCATTGTTGTAAGATATTTAAGGAGATGTTTATATATTTTTTTATGTAAGCTTAGATTTTGGTAATTCCAATCACTTAGAAGATGATAGAATTTATGTATAATCATGATTGGATTGTTTAGATTTAGAATAATCTAGGGTTTTGCATTATCCAAGTATTATGACATGCATGATAAAATGATAACATATTAACTAAATGATACACATGATTGTTGTAAGATAAAATATATACATGGGTAATATGATATATAATATATGCACACATGTTTAGGGTTTTGGTAGGGTTTTCATCCATGTTAAGTTATGATTGGAATTTCATTCTAAATACCTCATTATTGCTAATCCATGGTAGTTGGAGTTACTATGATTTGCATGGAAGCATATATGCATAATGAGGGTTAGCAGATGATGATTTCCCTTCACACCACCACTAGATATCAAGGACCTCTTTTACATTAGAAAAACCACCCCCATAACTTGCAATATCCCATTTTTGAAAACCCTAATTATAAAATAGTAATTATGTGCAATTAATTATAATAATTATTATATGATGTTTTGCATTAAGCATATTATGAATATGTGTATTGTTATGGTATATTAGGTATAAATTCAATTAGGTTAAAATTTGATAGGATGTGGGTTATTAACTTTTAATCCTATTTTGGATGACAATTGATATAAATTTTATTAGGTAACCCTACTCCCGATAACTAGATGTTTTCACACTATTTAATCTTCACAAATTGTTTCCCCTACCCTATACTTGATTCTAACCATACCCCTACTTTCTCTAATCAATGAGACCCTTTATACCATAGCTCTGCACCATGCCTCTATGTCCTCCTTGTTTCCTGCACTTTATTTTTCTTGATATGACCCTTCATGATGCAGGAGTAGAGTCACAGAACATAACATCGAGGAAGACGGTTACACTACTCAGAGTGGGTGCATGAATATGGGGTATGCATGGCTTCATGCAACATTTGTTAGCTAGCGTAACATTTATTTTAAGTACTAGTTATTGTTATTTACATTTAGTCAACGTTTGTTAGCTAGCATAATGTTTATTTTTAAGTACTAGTTATTGTTATTTACTTTTAGTCAACGTTTGTTAGCTAGCGTAACATTTATTTTAAGTACTAGTTGTTGTTATTTACTTTTAGTCAGTTAGTAACTAAATATTAACTAGCTAGTCTTAAGGGAATTAATGCTTTTGGGAGGGAATATGCTTGTAATATTTTGAGAAGATGCTCGGTTCCTTGGCTATATAAACCATAGGAAACTAAGTAGAAACACACAACTTGAATAAGAAGAACAACCTTAAGCATTGCTTAAAACCCAAATTCTGTGTGGATTCGTCTTGAAACAAAATTGAAGCTGTATGAATGGTTTTTTTCTCAAAACTTTAATCTTTATTTTTTTTTTGGTTTAACGATTCATTTATCCTTATATTTCTACTTTATCTTTTCCCACCTCCTCCCACCAAAAATCCTCCTCCAAATCATATCTCCATCCTGTCACAGCACCACCGCCACCCTCTATCTTTTCCCTAGCTCTAAACCACCATCCATTGAGCCCTAAACTAGTTACACCACCCAATACCACTAACCTAAACAACTCCCATCATCACCGAGCCTAACCCTAAACCACTCCAGCAACCTCGACGTCTCCCAGCCAGCAACAACTAATCAGCTCACTCCCTTCCCCACCAGTAGCACCTCCTCGCAACGTCTTCCACCACTATCCATCTAGCAGAGTCATCACCATCCTCAAACCTTACAACCATCCAGTCCATCGCTTTGTCCCCTCCACTGAAGCCTCCTTGTTCTTCTCACTATAGCCTCTCACCACCATCCATGCCTTAACTCAAAACCGACTCAACCATCACCTCCCTTTCGTGAGTATCCAAAAATCCGAGACTTTCCCCCTCCCGAACTACCTTGTGTTCCATCTTCATCAACCCCTTTGAATCCCCATCATCAACCTCCATACTCCATCCTCATCGAATACTCCCTATAAACTCCATCCAAGTCCAAAACTCTAACTGTACACGCATCACTTCACACTATACCTCCATTATGCCTCCCTATCCTCTATGTTTCCATCCGTATGCTTTACTCTATTATGCACTTCATGTAACCCTCTATTCAAACCCTCTATCCTTACCATTTTGTGTAATTTATCAACCCTTATATAGCCTAAATTCTATTCTCCTTCCTCCAAACTCCCTCAAGAAAGAGGAAGCCTTATAGTTTCCCATTATCATTACTATATGTCTACCATTTTTTTCCTTGTAAAGTGTACCACCATTGCTCCCTTTCCCTTAAATCCATCCCTATCCACCAATCCTTTACCCCCTACACCAGTCTATCCTATTGACACTACCCCAAATCCCTTACCCAAACTTACTGATACCTCATCACTACCTTCGGCTAAAAGCACTAGCCCCTCCCCTTTGCTTCAACCACTTCCACTGAACATCCCCTCTTTGTTAAATACTCCACCACTAAACTCTTTCCTAAGATTCATACAAATACATTGAAAGCACCTTATCATTCTACAACCAACCTCACAAAAACCACCACCCATCTTTCATCTAAAATCACTAAATCATTCCCCCTTGGCTTTAACCATTTATGTTGATACTCCTTCCCTCGTTGCACCATTATCTATCAAAGTTACCCCTCCTACACCAATCATTCATACATTTTCTATCCCCTAGAAAAGAAAAAATTCACCACTGCTCCTTCCCCTCCTCTTGATAACTTCCAATATTTTCCTCCTCCCTTTATTCATGAGTTTCTTAGTTTCCTTGATTCTTTTCTTTGGCCGGTTAGTTATCCTTGAATTTTTTAGTAGCTTTTAGTTCATTTTGTGTTATATCAAATTCTAATACATGTGTTCTTTGGTGTTAATTTCTTAGGTAATTTTTTAGGATCTTGGGGGAGATGGTTTCTTACTTTTTATATAAAATTGGATTTAGGTAAATTCAATTACACATAAGACACATGGATTTAGGTAAACTTAATTACACATAAGATGGTAGTATTTATGTGCAAGCATGATATGATTGTTTA
This sequence comes from Tamarix chinensis, assembly GCA_030549775.1. NCBI lineage: Eukaryota > Viridiplantae > Streptophyta > Magnoliopsida > Caryophyllales > Tamaricaceae > Tamarix > Tamarix chinensis. The sequence goes on from CM060177.1 coordinate 75,679,136, forward strand.
AACCTAGAATCACACTAGGGTTTTATATTTTTCAAGTTTTAAAATATGCATGATAAAATGATAAAAAGTTAAACAAATGATAAACATAATTATTGTTAGTTAATTTATATGTATGAGCAATATGTTATATAATATACATATACATGTCTTGGGTTTTTTTAAGGGTTTCATTCATATGAAGTTATGGTTTAAATGCCATGATAAAGATCTCATGATTACTAATGAATGGTATTTTGTGTTACTATGATATGTATGGAAGAAAATATGCATGGTTAGGGTTAGCTTATGATGATCTCTATTTGAATGACCTAAGGTTAGATATATTTCCTTATATGTACCAAGAAGATAATTTACCTATTTAAATATTGTATTATGCTTTAAATATGTATGCACATGCCGCATGAAATATGTGTTATAAGAGAGTTTCATTATTAGAGTTTTATGGGTGCAACTTACTAAATGTATAAAAAGTCAAAAACATAGTCTATCGCTATATTGCAAGGATTACCTACATGATAAAATAATGTGAATAATTTCGTTTTAGCCTTTTAATGGAAACATTCTCATAATAACACTGTTTGGTATAAATAGGAATAAAATAACAAAATTAGCGTTTTAAGGGTATTTTAGTCAATTTTAACCTAAAGTATCTGTTATGAATAGTTAGATATTAGGATGGCCTTATAATTTGATAGGATGGCCTTAATTTTTTCTTAGCTTGACATATATAGATGGCTCTAGGGTTTTCCACTAAAAATATTAATACTTAAATTGAAAGACCTTAAGTTCATAATGCTTGCTATCTAGGAATAGCTAACCTAGAGATGATATGTTCACCTTTGTTTATTTTAGTTCGTTGGTGTGACATTGTACCCTAATAAGGACCTATTATATTCCATAGTTAACCTATAAGACGAATAGAGGATATCAATACTTATGGAATAGGTGATTGAGGTTGGAGGACACTATGTTACCTTCGTGATCTGGTATGACCAAGAGTATCGTTATGTCCTTATGTTCGAGAATACGGGATTGTGTTGCCTTAAGGTTCCAATATGTCTAAGTACACCTTAATGTGCCTAGGGTTATTGAATCTCCCTCAAGTATTAAAAATGGAGTATATTATCATTAAATTATATATATATACTATTTTACTTTTGTTATGGTTTGTTTTAGCCATAGCACTTAGAATCAGAAATGTGAGGGAATGGGAATTATTCTATGTGTGGTAGTTAAATATATTATTCTGCTAATTAATACATCTAATAATAAAATTTAAAAAAAGGGGTTGTTGCAAACCACTCTATTATTCTCCCTCATCATCACTGACCACCACCACCTCAATCTTTTCTTCTACCCTACTTTTATCGTGCTTGATTTTTATTTCCATTTAGCTGTGAGCTTCATGTACTCCCTATTCATGCACAAAGGCACAGACCATGCAGGGTCTCATGCATCGTCATGCCCAACCATCTCTCCTATTCACTTTATGCATGACCATTCAAACCTCATACAATTAGCTCTTGATCATTTTAAGCTCTCAACATGTGCATATGTTACATGCTACTCACCCATGCCACTCCTTTACCTTATCCATGCCACCCCTATATCACACCCATGATCTACTTTAGTACCACTATAACACCACCTTAACACTACCACTACCTCCACCACGCTTCCATGCAACCTTTGTTTTCCACTTAATTTTGTTATTTTCATTTTCACCCTTCTTTACCTTAACTTTTTGCTAGATTATTCTTAAGTTTTAAATATGGAAAATCATTGTTTTCATATTTAATCATCTAATGACCTTGAAGGAGCCGTTTAAGGTATCGTGCTTAGAGCCCATTTCCATTGTTGGTAATTGTACTAATTGTAGTCTAGGGTTTTTGTGCTAAGCGTCATGTTTGACTATATGTATTATCATGTTACTTATTATGTGGACAAATGCATATTTTTAATGTTATAATATGATAATATGATGTTGTATGTTGAGAAATGTGTGGGTTGAGAAGCATATGATATCATTACGATAATAATTTATGTGTGAAAATCCTAAGTAGATCAATATAGCATATGGTGGTACTATGGCCTTAATTGAGTATAATTAGTGAGAAAAGATTATTGAAGGTTTATGGAGATAAATGGACGATTTGTAAATCATGCTATTGAAACATATATAATTTTTTGAATGAGGGTTTTTGGTTACCATTAAGGGCATTTTTGTCAATATGGTTTGAATATGAAAATTTATTTATTTTGATGTGTTATATAACTAAAATATGCTAAGGGGATCTTATGAAATGATTATCATATTCACAAATTGCCTATGTTTGATAAAATAATGAATGAGTATTATTGAACATCACCAACCCATCTATATTAGTGATGAGGATCCACTCATCCTAGAAGGATTGATTTGGGATATGGATAGGATATATAAGACTTTTGATTTTCCATTTACTTTGAAGGATAGAATTGAAACCTTATTTATGCAAGGACTTTTCAACACCTTGTCGGTAGTTTTTCATGTGTAAGGAGGCCTCTCGATGCCCTAGAAAGACTTTAAGATGTTGATCCACACAAAATTTTATCTTGAGAGTCTTAAGAAGGAAAAGATGGAGGAGTTCATGTAGTTGATGTAGTGAGGCATGATGATGAGGTAGTATTACACTTGGTTCATGGAGTAGCGCGCTAATGTTCGCACTACATATTGAGGATAGTGAGGTGACAACTACTCATTAGTTTAAGTAGGGGCTTAACTTTAGCATTAAGAGGATGATGGGTGCACTTGCTTTCCAAAACTTGGCCATCTTGTACAAGTAAGATTGTGTTACTGCTACCTTTGTATAGGAGTAAGTATCCATTTTGGGCGAGAGAAATGTAAGGCATAGGGTTCTAGAAGTATGATCTATTTCTAGGGAGACAGACTTTTAGGGTTCCAATAATAGGGTCAAACCCAGTCTCTTAGTGGTCAACTTCAACATCAAGGGTAAAAGAGTGGTCAAAGTAGAGATATAAGATAACCAAGGCATTTCATGTGTCATTTCTCAAGTGTAGATAATCTAAGGAGATACAATCAATGTACTCCTTCTTACTATAGACATATGGTAAGTTACTTCATCAGTCATTTGAGTTCCAAGGTCAATATAGTACATTCCAACTATTGGAATTACTAGTACCTCAACAGTAGGCCTACCAGTAATGACCCTGTTAGCCACATTAGCAACAGAAGACATCTACACTAACCAGTGGGAAAACAAGGGAAGCAAAGGGGCCTCACTCATTTCCTTAGGGAGGCAGACATAACGAATGAGAACGAGGTATCATGGAGGTTATTAGAGAGGAAAGTCAAGAGAGCACCTAAATATAACCTGCTAGGTAAAGGCTACTCGACTAGTTGATGTTTTCACATGTACATTCTCCATCTTCTTGTTAATAGCTTATATATTTTTTTATTCGGGAGCATATCCATCATTTGTGTCTACTACTTTCATTTCTAGAGGTTCTTTATCCCCATCTTCTACCATATCTATTTTTATGATATTGCCTTCTAGGGATAGATTAGATTGAACTAGTCTCTACTAAAGTATTGCCTTGGAGATTGGTGGGTATACTTCCTAGTGGACTTGGTTGAGTTGGAACTTTGAGTGTTTTATGTTATCCTTAAGGTGGATATGTAGGGGAGATACCAAGTTGTGATAGATTGCGCATACGAGGGAGTCATGTTATGGGGTCCTTAGGGTGCTAAGGTTTCCTAGAGGAGTTGTAGGCCTAATCCTAAACAAAGGTTGTATCTATCTACATATTGTATTAGTTGGTGCAGAGGGGTTATCCTATGTTTTTGTGTGGATTTTAGAAGTTAAATAAGGGCACATCAACATTAGTGGACATTTAAGTTACTTAGGATTTTCCTGATATATTTTTAGGGGAGATCCTAGGTATAACATCTGTACATTATTCACAAATGAGTTAGTACTTAAGGTGGAGATAGTTTTAAAGGTGGCTTATCAGATGGTTCTAGTAGAGTTGTGGGAGTTGAAGACTTATCTTGAGGAGTTAGTGGAGCATGGGTACATCCTCATGAGTGTATGTTCGTAGGGAGAACAGTTTCTCCTTATGAAGAAGAAGGATGTGAGCCTTCGTCCCTACATAGATTATTAGGGTTTGAACCATTTGATGGTGAATAACCTCTACCTTCTTTAAGGGATAGATGACATATTTGATTTGCTATATGGTTCTTCAATATTCTTAAACGTAGACTTAAGGTTAAGGCATCGTCGACTATACATTATCACGACAAACATCATGAAGATGACCTTTAGGATATGGTATAGGAACTATGAATTTATAGTGATGCCTTTTGGCCTTGCCAATGATCTAGCTATATTAATGGATTTGATGACAAGAATTTTTTGGCCATTCATTGATCACTTTGTGGTAATGTTGATAGATGATATTTGGTATACACTTGAAGTGGAGATGAACATGAGAAGCATCTTCATATGATATTATCACTCCTTAGATAGAATAAGTAGTATGTTAAACTCTATAACTATAGTTTTGACTTTGTGAGGTTGAATATTTAGGTCAAGTTTTGTTAGTAGGAAGTGTCATCATAGATTCAACAAAGATTTTGGCATTGATAAGTGGAAGGCACCCACCAACATCCGCGAGGATAGTAGTTTCCTAGGTTTGGTCAAGTACTGTAGTTGCTTTTTTTTAACTTCTCAAAGGTAACTCATCACTTAACAACCTTTCTAAAGAAGACAACCAGATTTTAGTGGGATGATGCATAAGATATAGCATTTTAGGAGTTGAAGCAGCATTTGATAACATCATTATTTTTAACTTTGTTATTGAGGTTAGATGGATATGAGGTCTACAAGTATGTGTTAAAGCATGAACTAGGTTGTGCATTGATGCAACATGGTAAGGTAATAGCTTGTGCTTCTCATTATTTAAAACAATATAAGTAGAAATACAATATGTATGACCTAGAGTTGGCAACATTTATCTTCACATTGAAGTTTTAGAGGCATTATCTACATGGGACTTAGTATAGATTCTTCACTGACCATATAAGCCTTAAGTATATATTCACTCGGAAGGAGTTTTATATGAGGCTAAGGATATGGATAGAGTTGGTGAATGAATATGATATCAAATTAATTTACCACAAGGGCAAGGCTAACGTCTTTGTTACTACCTTGAGTTGTAAGACATCACAATGTTTGAGAACTTGTGTGGTGGCTAGTTAGTTGTTGGAAGATTCATTGAGATGGGGATAGAGATTATCGAGCACGGTGACCTAGAGGTCCAAATGAGTTCCATGAAAATTATTCCAATGCTTTTTAATGAGATTTAAGTGGGAAAGTGTTGGGATGTTAAGATTGAAAGGATTTAGGAGAAGATTAGGATGGCCATGCTTAAGGGTTCCAAATTCACGAACATGGTATCATTTTCTATAAAGTTCATTGGTGTGTACCTTAGAGTTATGATGATCTAAAATGATATATATTATAGGAGGGTCACTATACTCTATATTTTGTCCACCTAGTATGGAAAATTTGTATAAACACCTAAAGAGAATCTATTAGTGGCCTCACATAAAGCAAGAGGTAACAAAGTTCGTGATATGGTGTATGAATTTTTAGAAGGTCAAGAACATGCATTAGAGTCCTATAGGGTTAGTGAAGCCTTTAAATGCTCTAACGTGGAAGTTGGACTCCATCTCAATGGATTTTGTGAGTGGGCTAACTAGGACTCACAATGGGTGTGACATGATCTTATTTATCATCGACAGGTTGACTAAATCAGTAGTATTTGTGCTGATGAAGTTAATTTAGAGTATAATGCTTATATGAGGTTTACAGTGAGTAGCCATGGTACACATATCAAAGCCATCCCTAATTGGGATTTGAGATTTCTTTTGCAGTTCTAGAAAACTTGGTTAATGGCTTAAATAACTAATTGGTTATTTATTGAAATGTTAGTTATACATTAACCTATATGAATAAGGAAATGGTATAATTTAAAGGATTATGCAATTTGTATAAATCCTAGTGGTTGGATTAATTTTCTAGTATATGAATAAGTACCTACATGATTATAATGTGAAGCCAAGCATGATATAGTCTGCATTATTTGAGTTATGCATGATAGTATGTTCTATTGTATTCCCACCGTTATTTATATGGCATTAGCATGACACATGTTAATTATAATATTTATGTAACATAGATTTTGCATTGCATAATTGTGTTTCCACTGAGGGAGTAACTTGGCTTACTTGGTACATTGCGTACTTATGTGCCCGTTTACTCAGTCACATTCTTATTTCCACGAACAAAGGGTCATGTATAGGTTTTTGGGGAAGACCAATAATGGGCCTACCTCAATTAGGTTCAGGCTTCAGAGCATTGACATACAAAGGTTTATTTGATCTCCATCGTAGACCATGGTTTTTTTTTAATATAATTAGACCCTAATTTCATTTTAATATAGCCCCGTAGTGTTAACAAATTGTATTCCTATAATAATTGGGTCAGGAGCATATGAGGTCCTTGATGTAAATAATCTTTTAAATTTATATATCTTAATTTTTCACACTGTATTATTTTAAGATGCATTGGTTGGTTTTAGCCTTGTATATAATATAGGGTAGGCAATGAATGTCTATCCTATATCAGGTATGGTAGTAACACCCCATTTTTCCTAGGTGTATTCTCAATGATAGGCATGAATTATGTCAATCATATAGACTTTATATGAAGATTTAATGTGATTACATCATAATTTTTTTAAGATTTAAGTTAGTCCAATTGTTCTATTTTATTCATCTTGATCATATTTTGTAGTTATTTCAAGAATATGAGATCAAAAGGAGCTAAAACACAATAGCTAGAGTAAAATAGAAGCAAACGCGAGTGCTCAAAGTATGAAAAGCAATAGAGACTTGAAAATATAAACATGATTTGATATGAATTTGGAAATGTGTTGAACATAAAAGTCGTATATATTTTTGTTAGCTTTCCAACGCATCAAAAATTATCTCAAGCCAAAGTCACATGAAGAAGTTATGGATGGAATACAAAAAATGGATAGAGTTGAAGAATCGAAATGACACTGTCATGTTGGTTTACACAACCGTATTGATGGATAGTTACATCTATATAAACATATTTTTTGTTCATTTTGGAAGAGGGAAGGATGGGATTAAATAAGGGAAACTTGGAGAGCTCAAAATAGAGATCTAGGGTTACTTTTTTGGCATCACTGAAACCAATCCCACCTCTAATTCATCCATAAACTTCCATGTCTTGATCTCATTTTTGCCAGGAATAATAAATTTCTCATCTTGAATAAAGTGGTTATTGTATTTTTCCTTTGGATTTTTTTTTCAATTGATTTAATTCTCTATGTTTAAGATGTTGAGCTTAATGAAAGCCATGATTGGCTAATTGATCTATACCAAGGTGAAGGGAAATCTCTTGATCTAGATGTGTTGAGAATTTGAACCCTGCCTAATCTAATTCCTTATCATATGTGTTGAGCTAATTATTTAATTGGAATAATAGATACATTTGATCACTTTTCTATTATTATTTAGAGAAACTTGGTGAGATTTGAGAGATGATTTAGAGTGGGCTCCATTAGCATGACTAGAAATCAAAACACAAAGTCAAGGGATATTGGTTGGCTTCTACAACTAAAAAAAGGGAATATGATGCATAATAATGTGTTACCTATTTTTACATTCATGCTAGAGATATATGAGTATTATTAGACAATAGGGTGTAGTGGCTCGAGAGATCATTGTAATACATAATTTGGTTGGTATTCATGATAAAGTGTATTGATTTGGGATTCAGGGTAAATATTCAATCACAATGGGGTTAAAGGGATTGACCAAAACCTTAGCATATAGCTAGATTTATTTTACACATTTTATTTTCATTTAGAATTAGACATCATCTACTCCTATCATTAGTCTAGATATAGGAGATCTTTTCATTATCCCATTGCTCACTTCCTAGTCTCTATGGGATCAACCTTGCATGCTACTTTAACATCGTGCATTTGCGATTATAATTCATCACTTAGCTTTGAAATTATTTTGAATGAAATTTTTTCATAGTAAAAAATGGGAGCATTATAGGTTGGTATTAGAGAATTTTTACAAAAGTGCATTACTTTTGAAAATAATTTAGCTGATACCTTGTGTTTTTATCAAAGATTTTCTTAAAATCATGTCATTTCAATGATTTTTAATCTAATACCATAGGATGGTATTTGTTAACAATTTCCCTTTGATCTTTCCAATAAGATTAATTATTTCTAAAGGCATAATGTTTGTGAGTGAGAGTGAGGTTGGGAATGTGCCATATATAGTCTGTGAGAATTGTCATGTGAGTCTTAGTACTCAATGAGTTGAATTTAATCCCTAATTAGTTCTAATATTTAAGATATGATGGTTATTAATCACCACTACTAGTTCAATGATGTTTTCATGGAGATTGTCAGAGCATACATGGAGGGCTAGATTTGAGAACCACAACCACTACTGGTGCTAGTAGTGACACCTATTCAGGAAGATTAGCTTAGGAGAATTGGGTATCATCACCCACCAATCTTTGAGGGCCAAGAGGACTCTAACATCATGGAAAGATAGGTTTGGGATACTTCTGGTTGCCCTAGAGGGTTGAGGGTTAACATGGTGGTATACTACTTGAGAGGAAGGGCAAACACATGGTGGAAGAGCATCCAGAGTAGGGGCATATAAACTACAAGATGGGGACTATTCTTGGAGGCACTACAAGCCCTTTTCTACCTGACTCACCTCTTCATGAAGAAGAATGATGAACTCATGGCTCTTTGGTAAAGGTCATGTCCATTGAGGATTACTACACTAGATTTATGGACTTAGTCTAATTCTCCCTAAATGTGGAGGCTAACTAGGTGATGTAAGTTCACTGTGTTATTAATTGACTGGGGATTAGGTATTAGGAGGTTTATGTGGAGGTTACTCAGCTAGACATGGTATGGATGTATGAGCAAGAAACAAAGGCATATTGAGTCATCCGGGACTAAAGTGCTTAGTTGGTAAGTAAGATAAAGTTTTAGGGTCGACAACATCCCAATGATAGAAAGAAAGCCTTTCTAAGAGGTAGCTTACCACCTATATGGCTAGAGCATGGGGTCAGTACTTAGAGTTGGAGGTTTGCTTGGGGTCATACCACAGAGAGGCACTATCACTACAAGCGATGAGTAAGATATCATCCAAGGGTAGATTGTAGGTGCAATAAGGTGATGTGACATGGATTTGGCATAGTGGGGGCACAGAGTGTATAAGTGTCGAGTTGATAGTGGTAGGATCCATAGGAGCTAGTTAAGAGCTCAGAGTACCAAATTGATCCAGAAGATAAAGCTGCAAACTCAGAGAGTTTTTTCATTGCCATTTAGTGTCACTAATTGAGCTAGCCAGCTTAGAGGTCTGAGGCCTTACCCCTTTTAGCAATGGCAATGATTAGCTAGTACCGGTCAATTTTTATTAGCCCAACACCTGCATGTGATGAGTCAAGCAAAAAAAGAACATCAGGCTAAGGTGATGACCAATATTCTTACTATCTCTACCTTTTTTGCTTACGTATTATTTTACACTAGTGCACAACACTCTTTTACCTCATCTACATTCATCGCTAGAGCTATCTTATCTCCATTCAGTAGTATTTCTAATTTTGTCTTGTTTTGTTTGGGGGATAGGATTGCATGCTCTAGGGTCTATCAAGGAGTTATTTTGGTAGTTGGGGGAATAGAATTTCCATTAGATTTTATACTTCTTAAGTTGCATGATTTTAATGTGATAATTAGGATGGGTATGCTAAGGACGTACCTAGCATTGACTGATAGTGTGTAAGAATGCATGGTCTTCTTGGTCATAAGGGTATTAGGGTTTCATATAGTAATTGTGGACCTAATCCCTCTATAAGGATTGTGTTGGAAAACCTTGTTCGTAAAGCATATCTACTCTACCTATGTAGTATTAGAGACATCAAAACAACTTAGATGCCTTTGGAGAATATAATAGTGATCCATGAGTATCCTGATGTACTCCTTAAGGAGATCCAAAGAATGCCACTATTTTAAAAAGTCGAGTTCACTATGGATTTGTTACTGGGGATAAAGCTAGTATCTAAGTCCCCATACCATATGACACATCTAGAGATGAAAGAACTCAAGGCTCAATAGGAAGAGCTTTTGGAGAAGAGTTATATACAACCAAGCATATTACTATAGGGAACACCAGTTCTATTTATAAAGAAGAAAAATTGGAGGTTGAGGTTGTGCATTAACTATAGAGGTTTGAACCAAGTGACAATGAAAAACTATTATCTGTTTCCAAGGATTGATTACTTATTCAATCAACTCAATGGAGCTAAGGTTCTCTCCAAGATTGATCTTCAATCAAACTGCCATCAAATGAGGATAGCAAAATAAGACATCCTTAAGACTACTTTTCAAAAAAGGTATATCCATTATGATTTGATAGTAATGCCCTTTGAACTCATTAATGCGCTAACATCTTTCGTATCCTTCATGAACCAGATCTTCCACCCATTCTTAGACTAGTTCATAATAGTGTTAATAAACACCATCCTCATTTACTCCAGTAACTAGGAGATGCATGAGCAACATTTGAGGTAGACCTTGGCATTGCTTAGGTCACACTAGATGTATGACAAACTCTCAATGTGTGAGTTCTAGTTAGAGTAAGTGGATTTCCTTGGACATTTGATCTCTAAGGATGGATTGGTAGAGGACCCTACTAAGATTCAAGTTTCTATCAAGGAGGTGCACATTTTTTTTTTGAGTTAGTAGGCTACAACCATCGGTTCTTGGTATATTTTTTGAAGATAGCATGTCCATTGAACAAACTATTGAAGAAGGCTACACATTTCTAATGAGATGGGATCTATAGTGAAGCTTTTAAGGAGTTAACGAGGAGCTTTACTTTATTCCCAATGCTCACATTGCTGAGTGTGTCTAATGGTTTTGAGTTGTATAGTGATGCATCTAAACGTAGTCTGATGCAACATGGAAGGGCATTTGCTTATGCTTCTTGACAACTAAAGCCACATGAATAGAACTACCGACATATGACTTATAGCTTGTTGCTGTAGTGTTCACTCTTAAGGTCTGGAGGAGTTATTTCTATGGAGTTTAGTGTATGTTTTACACTAATCATAAGACCCTCATCTATATATTCACCTAGTGGGAGTTGAATCTCTGAAAACACTAATGGTTGAAATTGGTTAAGGATTATAATGTGGAATTAACCTACCATGAGGGTAAGGCTAATGTTTTGGTAGATGTACTTAGCAAAAAGATATCATAGTCCTTGAACACGATTATGTTGTTAGATCATGTGTTTTAAGAAATAAAGAAGTTGGAGATCGAGTAGATCACCATTAGTAGTCTAGAGGCAAGAATGAGTGCACTCACTATTACACCTTCAATCTTCAAGGACGTTTGAGCTAATCAAAGTTGGTGATGTCAAGCTTGAGAGAGTCCAAACAAGTATTCGTGAAGGAAGAGCTGAAGGATTCCAGATCCACGAGGATGGAAGTATCAAATACCATGGTAGATGGTGTGTACCATAGGGGTATGTTGAGTTTAAAAGGAGGATCTTTAAGGAAGGATACTATGCTCCTTATTCTATCCACCCTTCAGGGGATAAGTTGTATAAGGATATAAGGAAGGTTTATTAGTGGCCTTGTGTGAAGTAGAAAGTGGTAGAGTTTGTTACTCAATGTTTGACCTATCAAAAGGTTAAGATCAAGCATAAGAGACCGACAGGGTTAGTGTAACCACTTGAAGTTTGCAAGTGGAAGTGAGACACCATATCTATGAACCATGTGGTGGGTCTTTCAAGGACCTGTAGTGGATTTTATTCCATCTGGTTCATGGTGGATTATATGGCTAAGTTAATCATGTTCATACTGTTAAAGGCAACATAGAATATAGAGTAGCTAGCCAATGCTTATTGAAAGCACATGGTGACACCACATGGAGTTCCTAAGGACATTATGTTAGATGGGGACTCTAGGTTCTTGTCACATCTTTAGTAAGAGTTGCAAGCCACATTTGGTGCTCAAATGAAGATGATTACAACTTTCTACCTAGCTATGGATGGTAAGATAGATAGGACCATTAAGGCTCTAGAATACATATGTCAGGCAAGTGTGCTAGACATTAGGGGTAATGGGGAAGATCCACTAGACTTGACTAAATTCTCCTACAATGATAGCTACCACTCCATGTTAAGATGGTGCCTTTTGAATCCATATACGAGATAAAGTGTTGTAGTCCCTTGTGTTGTAACAACATCAGCGAGACACTCATGTTGGGATCCGAGATGATCGAGGAGATGACTAGGCACATCCGGAGCTATACAGATCTAGAAAGATGGAGTGATGGTTATAAGGTGGGTGACAAGGTCCTTTTGTGGGTCTATCCAACCAAATAAGTCATAAGGTTTGGTAGGAAGGGTAAGATTAATCCAAGGCACTTTGGATTGTACAAAATTTTGGACCATTTTTGTGAAGTTTCTTATCACTTAGTTCTACTAGTGGAGTTATTGCATGTCCACAACTTATTTCTCATATAGTAGTTAAGGAAGTATGTAGCGGATCCTTTGCAAGTTATCTAACTAGAGTCACTAGAGCTAGATTAGTCTTAAATGTATGAAAAGTGACCAATAAGCATTCTAGATATAAAGATGAGACAGATGCGTATGAAGACTATTTTGTTATTAAAGGTTTTATAGTCATGAAAAGGTATAAAGGAGGATACCTAGGAGGTCATGAAGGAAATTTAAACCAAGTACGTAGGGCTATTTTCATAGCTTGTTACCTTAGTGTAAATATTTTCCTTTATAGGGCTAATAACCCTTTTTCCTCAAATGTGTATGTGATGTGTGGTTTACCTCATATTTAATGATGTGAGAGGATTTCTATATGCTTTAGAGATGCAATCACTTTAAGGGGATATTTTTGTTATACCGCATAATTTTTTTTGAAGCAAAGTTTGATTTGAAATAAGGTTGTAAAATAAATTTTAATGATTTTTTAAGTGAACCAATGGATTAGTTCCATCAATCGATCAGCTAGATTGTTGTATTAGCAAAATGGGTTTTCTTGACTAAACTAATCGACTGGTTAGGGAACCGATCAAATTTTTTGTAGAATAGTTGATTGGTAGGCCCAAATTGATCAAATATTTTATCGAGCTAGGCATATTTTGAAACTAAATTTTTTTTGGAAAATTCCTTACACTGAAATAGAACCTTACCAAACAATGCCATATTGTCCTTAAGAGTTTCTTAACCTTTTTCATGATGTATTTAGCCCAAAGTATTACCTCAGATTGATTTGGAGGTCGATTGGGACAATTAAGGGGGAGAGATGACCTCAGCCTTATCTTCTTCCATCTCTCTCCTTTGCACATTTATGAGATTAATGCTAGAATCTCAAGCACAAATATGGGCAGTTGGAAGATTCCTTCCATGTTAATCTTCTATTACCTCTCTTATGAATTTGAATTAGCCTACATATTCCAGATACTTCATTTGAGGTTTAGATAATAAGTCACCATATCTTGAATGAAATCTATTTATTTAGCTAAAATTCAAACTGTAATTTCTAGCATTTTTAAATTAATCCTAAACCCTCTATAAATGATGTTGATTGGTTAGCTATAAATAACCTTAATCATCTTTTTTGTGCACCTTTTTTTTAGCCATTTAATCCTTTTCTTTTTGTATGCCCCTTTCACTCTTTTTTTTCTTACACTTTAACCCTTGTAATTAATTTCTTACACTCTTCTAATACTATCTCTAACTTTCTCTTGTTTTAATTATTAAGTATGGAAGAATTCATTTTGTGAAAAAGGATTAAGTGGTTCAGCTAAGCATTCCTTATTTTTATCATGAGTGTGGTATGCCCTTCTTTCCATTTTATTTCAATTTTGAAATTAATAAGGTCTTGTATGAAATTCTAAGTTAATATTTGTTGTTTTAAGGTTTCAAATTTGAGGTTATCATAGATTAAAATTTCTAGTTTCGGGGAATTTTTTCTTACATTAAATAAGTAATTCTTGCTTCTAATATGGATTTGAGTATTCTTGCATTATATGAGTTCCTTTAAGTTAATCTTGTATGTTAGCATGAATGTATGTACCTTATAGGATTGATTTGGATGGGTAGAGTGTATATTTTGAGTAAAAAGTATGAAACTTGAGAAAAATGGGATGTGATGATTAGATGTTAAGTTATGCAAGTTAATTTGGTTCAAAATGTGTTATACTATGTTAATACATATTCCATTGTGGTTAAATATGATTTATAAGTATGAATCTACATCAAAATAAAGCTTTGATGCTATTGTTGGGAAAATCGATCAACTTGTTAGGTTAAATTGAACATACGGTGCCTAGAACAGTGGACTAGTTGACTCAACCTATCAACTGGTAAGCTTGTAGAGGCCTTGGTCTTGATCTCTATTTAAACCTATGAATTGTTTTGACAAAATAGATTCATTGGTCTTTTAAAAATAGACTAGTTTTTCCAAGCTGATCGACTAGTTTGAAGAAAATTTGGGTCTGGTTGAGTCAAATTGATTGACCGATTAACCCAAACCAATCAACTGGTTAGTGCTACTTATTAACCAGATGGCCTAGATTGATTGACAGGTTTGACTAGTTTATGTGATTAGTTTCCTTTCAGTTTTGCTATGATTTAAGAATATGTTTGGGACTATCCTTGATTATTAATAGGATAAAATACAAATCTTATCATGGATTAATGGCCTAATCAAAAGGTTAAATGGATCATAATATATAACCTACTCTATGATCTCTATAAAGGCTAAATGGGTATTCCACTTATGAAATGTGATGGTTTTGAGAATCAAGCAATAAAGCACCATATGTGCTTGTGTAGAATATTATCATGGGAATTAATAATATTGGCTAAGGATAAATGGAAACTCCATATGGTTGAAAAAATGGAAAAGGATTAAAATGGAATAAACATGGAAATTATTTGCTTGTTCTTATATGGGCATTATGTGATAATTTATCCTCATAAATAATATACTAATCACATAAAGGAAAAGAAAATTGTGTTGTGTATGGGTATGGGTTACTCAATCCTTGATTAGCTATCGGGGGTTAGTCTGCCTTTGGATGTCTATTGGTGCCCTCTGGCTTTGCCTTAAGATGGAATACTTAGAGGTTCTGGTGCCTTACCTACTCTAGACATTGATGATGTACTGGGCGATCAATACTAAAGGGTTCAGTTACTTAGTTGGTTCACTTTGTCCTTGAATTATATCCATATTAGTTAGCATCGACCAAGTCTTGTGTCCTATCTAGTGATTGTCTTCAACCTAGACTTATGTTTGCTTTGGTGATTAGCTTAGGCCTAGACTTTATGTCCCTTTTTTGGATAAGCTTCTATGGAATGTTAGACCATGGGGTGGTGCATAGTCCATTACTCGATGATAAAATATGGATGATAAAGACCTAGATAATGAATAATTGGATGAGCTTGGAAAATGGTTGGATGAAATAGGATAAAAGCTTGTTTGTACACTTTGTTAATGGCTTAAATGACTAATAGGTTATAAATTGAAATTTTGGCTGGATTTTGACCTATTTCAATATATGAATAAGGAAATGATATAATCTAAAGGATTAAGCAATTATCAATAAACCCTAGTGTTTCCTTGGATTAATTTGTTGTACATGTGTGAGTACCTAGGTGATAATAATGTGAAACTAATCATGATATATTCTACATTGTTTGAGTTATACATAATAATATGTTCTAGTGTACTCTTACCTTTATATATATAACATTAGCGTGACACATCTTAATTATAATATCTATGTATGGAGGATTTTTCTTTGCATACTTATATATCTATTGAGGGAGTAACTTGGCCTACTCAATATTTAGTATGCTGATATGTCTGTTTTCTTGGTCACCTACTCATTCCAACAAGTAGGGGGCCATTTGCAAGTTTTTAGGAATAACAAGTAGTGGGCTTACCTCAATTTGGTTTGGACTTGAAAGCATGAGCATTCAAAGGTTTTGTAAGGTCTATAGAGGATAGTGGTTTTGGTTGTGGGGTCACACCCTAATTTCATTTTAATTTAGCACTTATTATTAACTATTTGTATTCCTATAATGATTTGGTCAGGGACTGATGAGGTCCTTGATGGAAATAATCTTTTGAATGCCATGTATGTTAATTTCATGCACTCTATTGTTTTTAAATGTTATGTTTGGTTTTAACATTATATCTGGTATGGGGTACGCGATGGACATATATTTTGTGTCATGTACGGTGGTAACACTCCATTTTTCTTAGGTGTATTCTTAGCTTCTGCACTATTTTAAACCAAGTTTTTTAGTAGTGGAAAATGGTGGTATTAAAGAAGAATCAATCACCTTTTTGAGATTAGATATTTAATAGTATATCTTTCTTTGTGTATTTGATAATAGGTACCTTTGAGTGAGGTCTTTTAAATAGTTTTAGAGTTTCTTTATTATTCAAGAATGCTATAATTGAGCCTTATATTCATACCCACCTTCAAATCCCAAGTTTAAATCCTTCAAACTAATCATATATTTATATTATCATATACATCCAAATTATAAGAACAAGGGTTAATTGAGACCGTAGCCCTAATATTTTAGGAAGATGAGTTGCAACTCAAAATACTAGTATATTATCAAGGGTTGTTAATTGTAGTCTAAATACTTGTCTCAGAGATAAAAATCTAAAACACACTTATCTTTCTCTTTAATTTTAGGTGTTTTTTCTATAGTGATCAAAGAATATGACACATATCACATAAATAGGTTAATATAACTAATGGAATCAATGTTGAGTAATCTCACGAGATTCAACTCTTATCAATTTAGTAATAGTAAGTAACCTCTTAAGTTTTACCCCTAATCAAGTAACAAGTCATATTATCCATAGCCTTTAAGGCTAATCACGTTCTATGAATATTATTATACATATTTTAGTCAATATCGCACCCCCATAGGGCTATGCCAATAAGCTTCGTTAGGTAAATTATATGGATATTAATCCAACTATCATGTTGTATAAGCCATTTTGGTGTACATTATTCAATCATAATGGTTAAAGCCATGTATATCAAACCATCATACATATATCATTTATTCATGTATGATAGGATCACAAACCCAACCAATTGAATGGTATGGTGTACCATTTGAATGATTTTAAGATCATTTATCATCTTTTTTTTTATCCAAGATAATCAAATGAATAAGTGGTCAAACTAGCACACCAATGTGGCAAATTATTTGACCTCTTAATCTTTTCAATCCACACATTATTCATATGTTTTTAAGGAGGTACTAAATTAACCATAAATCCCCTTCAATTGACCAATATGGTCATTTAATAATCGGTATATATAAACAACTTGAAAAAAATGTAGTGCAAATGCAGAAAATGCGATAGGGTACATCACCCCAATACATAGTTCAAGTAGGCTCTAATACTTCATGTACGCAAGATGTAAGAATAGTTAGAAAGGAAAAAATGTAAGTATTTTTATTAACTTTATTTATCTAATATCTAAAATAGAAATAACAATCCTTATCTAACATTATAAAACTAATTTTAATCTAAATATCTTAAGAATCTTATTTCATAGTAAGTTTATAATATTGAACTCAAACAACACATAAAAAAGGGTAAATAAATCATGGCTCTCACTCATATTCAATGTATGTAAATTATGACTCTTGAGTATAACACATATCACCCACATTAGGTTATTTTATCCACATATAAAATCATAAATCATTATAGATACCATTTAAAACTAATAAGAAGTTAGGTTTGTATCACTGATAAATAATGATTGCGTAAAAAGGAAGTATATAATATACATAATACTCATATCAAGAACATCACACATCAAATAAATAATATAATCATATCCTTCATTTATTATTCTTTATTATTATGTGGTCACATAACACATTCACTATTCTTCTTATTTTATTGCGAAATATATTTATTAAGAATCTTGATGTTAAGTGACAATTAGAACAGAGTGGAATACATGCAAAGGGGAAAATCAATCAAAAAATAAATCTACAAAGAGGATAATTCTAACACCCTCATCTTGAGAACCAAAAAAATTCCTTATTTTGGAAAGAATATGTAGAAGTTGTACACCAAAAATGGGAATAAACTACCACATCCAAAATAAGGAAGGTATAACCATTACCTAAATCATATCAGCTTCAAAGATAAAAGCACTCATATGCCCTATGGAGTCTAGTGTTATTAGTACTTGATTCGATATTGATATAAATTCACTTAGCAATGAATTAGAGTGTAGAAAAACTCTTTAAATGAGATATGTTAAAATATACTAGGAGAGGTGTTAAATGTTAAGGTTTATACTACAATCATTAAAGCAATTAGTAGGAAATAATGGAGGAAAATAAATGTAGTTTCCTATGAAAACTCTAATTTTTCTCTCCCATATAGAACTTCATAGAAATAATCACTTGCAAAATTAAGCTAATTGCGCCCTTACGTATGCCAAGTTTATTGATATGCCACACATGTTGTCACTACTTAGCAAAATATAACTCTTCTGAGCATATAAAACATAATTTATGAGATAACATGACTACACCTATCACACAAACATCTATATACACTTTTAAGAAGAAATTTTATAATAACTTGCAATATCCTAAGGAAGTACACATGATATTTATTAAAAACATCTAAAAGATGAATAATCAAAAAAATATGATAAAATAAGACCATATATTCATTATTTAATGGTGAAAAAACCATTCATATACCAATATTTTTAGCAAAGCTTAACATAAAACATAGAGCATGCTCTTATTCCTAGCCAACATGGCTAGGTAATTTCAAATCGGCCATTACAATAAGCCATTCTTTCATTATTCATTAAAACATTCTGCATACCTTGATCATATACTAGTGAGACCTATAGATTGCAAGCAAGTATACGGAAAATTTCTTTTGAAATGTTTTTAAGCATGAACTCTATAATTGATAGCCTATAAAAAAACTTATTACTTTAGCATAGTAGAAATTCATCTTTATTGATTTACTCATCTAAACCAACACATAGGAATTAGAGTTAGTAGTAAAAGAACCAATGAGATCTTGAGCCTTATAGACTGTCCATCACTTCTATAGCCTTACTGATTCTTTATTGTGTGTATTTCCCTTGAAGTGTGAAACTATAACATGTATGAATTCTCTTCAAGTTTACATATGATCTATGCATATATTAAGATGATTAAGGCATATCTGCTTTTCTTTTCATAGCTACATTAGCTAAATAAACTAACAAATGGAATTTAATCCCTTTACTTAACCTCTTTGAGCCTTGGGCCTAATCATTCAATTAAAAACCTATATTACTGGCCTTATTTCCAAGTTATTATCTTGTTTTTATCCAAAATCTGATGAGCTATAACTATTTAACGCATTTGAGTGTAGGAAATCTAGGCATAAGCATGGTAGGGTAACAAAGAAGAATTTGGTAGATTCTTGTGGTTAGAAAATGACCAGAAATGTAGTCCCCTTCCTTTTTTTTCTTCCTCTATTTTTCATTTAAAAAGAAAAAATAATAAGAAAGGAGGATTTAGAAAGAATAGTGAAGAAGAAAAAGAGAGAGAGAGGAAAAGAAGAAGAAGAAGAAGAAGAAGAAGAAGTAAAGAATAAAAGAGTTGACATTGAGTTCTTGGCAATTTAATTATATGGTTCAAGTAAGAAGGGATGGATTGTTGACAAAGGTCTTGGTTAGCTTAGTTTAGGGTATGGTGACATATTGTTAATCCCAGATTCTAAGATATTTTTCTTCTTACTATTGCACCATTTATTTTTGGGCCTTTAGCTACAATCCTAGCCCCATCACACCTTTTACCCTAACCTTATCACGCATTTAATAAGACCTTTTTATTTTCTTGTTGCATATAATTTTTGTGTGGTAGAGAATTAGAGTATATGCATGCTAATGGTTGATTATGATTAGTAGTGAGAATTTTGAGAGAAACCTATACACATAAGCATAGAGAGTTTATATTTACCTAAAGTAAGGAAGTCTACTTCTCTATTAATCCTTGTCTCTTAAGGATGGGAATCTTCGTGGTCCTAAACAATCTTAGAGTGTCATACTAATACTGATTTGGAAGTCAGTAATTGAGAAGGGTTCACAACATTATATTCATTTTCTTACTATTCACGCTAGCACTATAGTTTGATCTAGCTTTGCTTGTATTGACCATGAAGTACATTATATCATCTAATGCTTTAATCCCATCCCCTTTTATCTTTCTTTTCACTTTTATCATTTGGTGTTTTGATTAAGGACAAGCAAAGAGTAAGCATGGGGGAGTTGATAAACTAAATTTTCCTTTAGTTTTATCCTAATTTTCCTACATTTTTGTTGTCTTTTTTGGCCTCTTATTTATGTTATTGTTTTCTTAATTGTAGATTTCATGCAATTTTTGCACAAACACAATGATTCAATGAAATAATGCATGGAGTCAAGAGAATAATCAAATATGGAGGGCCTTGAGTGAAGAAAATCAACCTTACAAATCTTTAGAGAAGTGAAGAGGGTTAAAGAACCAAAACGAAGAGTAAATGAAGAAAGAGGAAGAAGTTTTGGGTGTTGTACTACTAGCCGGTGCAATCTTGCACACTCGTGCAAGTTTAAATTCCTTAAATACTGAGAGAATAAAAGTTACATGATGAGGTGATGCAAATTTGCACAGTTGTGCACCTATAAAACAAAGCCCCACATAACAAATTTCTCGCACAACCTAACATGCCCTTACACACCCATGCACATCTATTCTACCAAGAGTTGAAAAAATGCATGGCCAGCCGATGCAGCCTTGCACACCCATGCATCAGATGGTTAATAGCATTTCTCGTGATTTATTTCACACAATCTCCCACACTTTTATGTGTAGATATAGAGGGATTATAAAATGGAGAGGCATGATAGATTTATTAAGGAGATAAAGTTGATTTCATTGTATTATTCTCAAGAAAAAAACAATTTATTATAATATACATTTGATTTATAAGTAATTTATGTTCATCAACCCTACTTTTTTTATTAAAGTCATGAGTGAGTAGTTCTCTTTCTCTAGGGTTGAATTGGGCTCTAATTGTTATAAATAAGATTAGTTAAACTACATGTTTTATGTATGGTTCATATTAGATGTTTTGATCATACTATAGATTGTTGATTCTTAGGGAATGTTTAAATAAGTGGTGTTTAAAGGGTTTAATCTAATTTATTAGTCACGAAAGTAGCTAATGAATTAGTTTAGATAATTTCCTTTAACTTGAAGAGGCTAGATTTAAAATTGACTAATTTTTCATAGCAATCTTGAACTATACTATGACACATTAATAATTAGATTTTTTATATCGAAATAAGATCAAAATTCAATCCTAGGTTTACATCTATAGTCTCATCATCTATAATTGATTAGTTAGTTTACTATTTACCTCAATTTTCCTTTCTATACAAAATCTAGATGGTGAAACTAATGAAATTCGGTAAGAAATTACAAAGTCCCTATAGATCTAACCTATAGATCTGACCTTGAGCTATAATACAGCTCTATACTTGTGAAATAGCATCTATTAAGTTTTGGCGCCATTTTTGGGGGCCTCGATGAATAATGATTCCTTTATTATTATTATTATTATTATTATTATTATTATTATTATTATTATTATTATTATTATTATTATTATTATTATTACTATCATTATTATTGATATTGTCATCCGAATGATTATGGTTGTGTTAGTGTTTTATTATTATCGGTAATATTACTATCACTAATGCTACTATGATTTCAATTATTATTATCACCATTATTATCATTATAGCTATTATTATTCTTATTATGAGTACTATTATTATTAGTAGTATTCTTATTATTGTTAGTATTATTGGTAATTATTATTAATAATATTGAAACACTCTCCTTAAAACTCTGAATTTTGCTAAAACCTACTTTAATTAGTGATAACCCGTTTAAGCTATCGTAAGAATAGTAATAACCCTACCCTTTATTTATAAACCCCTACTATTAATATTAGCCTTAGTATTAGGCCATGATAGGGGTAAGATAGGAATTTTGATAATTCCGGTAGAGGGAGATTAACCCTAAGTATTTCCCTCTTATAGGTGAACCGGGTCAAACCCCAGGAGGTGTAGGAGCGTGCTCCAAGCCCGGCGCCGATTTAGGTAAGGACGTAACTAAGGCCGCCTATGTGTATTACATGTTTTATTTGCCTTGGATGCCTCGTACGGTTTATATGCTGTATTATGTGTATGTTATCTGTTCTACTGTGTAGCGCAACATGGAACCGAGGTACGTTCCCGTGCTCTTGTCTATATGTACTAATATGGTATGGTACAAAGATGAGGTAGTGTGATGTGACATGCATGCTAGGTGTTTTGATGAGGAGTTGTGGAGTGGGGGCTTGAAAGAGAAAAATAAGCAACTAAGATAACCAAAGGGAAGTACGCTGGTTAACATAGGTATGGACGACCTAAGGAATTCATAATTGTGAGATGATGAGGAAAAAGGGGGGATTGAGTAAAATGGAAGAGTGGGAGAAACTAAGGTTGCATGGGAAAACTAGGGTTTGCATGGGAATGATAGAGTTGGCATGGTGGAAATGATAGGGTTTGCATGGAGAGATTAAGGTCCGCATGGGGGCGAACCTTACGTATGAAAAGTTACTTTGGGACATGGGGAGACTAATGAAAGGTCTGTTTGGGAGACTAGAGACTCGAGGTGAAAATAGTACGTAGGGTCATATAAGGGTACCTAGGGTTTGGGAAAGAAACCCTAATTTGAGAGAGTGGAAAAAGAAAAAAAAAAGGAAAATGGTAAGAATAAATGAGGAGGAGTGAGGTATGAGGGAGAGTTGAGTCTAAGGGTCATGATCTGGTTTCCAATGCGAGAAATATGTTAAGTCTGATAAATCGCAAAGGGTATTTAGTGGCCTAAGATGAGTGTGGGAGATATCTCGGTAACCTGAACCGAGTAAGGATATAGCTAAGGCTGAATGTGTGACATGTATCCTATGGGCTATGGATGTTCTATATGATTTACGTGTTGTGTTTTGAAACGTCATTATCTTATCTGTTCCATGTGTAACGTGGCTTGAAATCAGGACGTGTGCTTGCGCCCTCCTTTGTATGTGATAGTACGCATATACCTTCAGTTTTGATGTGATGTGTTGAGATCTCTGGCCATACATGAAAAAAGATATGCCCTCGAATAAGATACATTAAGACACTAACGACTTACAGAGAAAGATGTTGAGCCGAACCCAGACCGGTCCACCGGCTATAATAGTGGCAGGGTATCTTACCCTCGCGACCGTTCCACCGGCTACAATAGTGGTAGGGCATGTGCCCTCGCGACCGTTCCACCGGCTATAATAGTGGGGGATTTTGTGCTCAACAAATCAAGCGTAAAAGTGATAAGTCATGGAAAGATACTAATTTTTACAGTGGAATACCTTGTGAGTCGGGGCCAGACCGGTCCACCGGCAAATAATAGTGGCAGGGTATATTACCCTCGCGACCGTTCCACCGGCTATAATAGTGGCAGGGCATAGCCCTCGCGACCGTTCCACCGGCTATAATAGTGGGGCTCCCGCACTCGCATAGATTAATAAATATTGTGTATGAAATGGACATATTATTATTAACGAGGATAAGGAATAAGTCACCGAAAAGTACTCAGGCCTCATCTTGTGTGTTATTGCATGTTACTTATATGATTGTGTTATGTAGACTATGTGGTATGATCGTATGCTGGCCCTAGCACCTACGCCCTTACTCAGTACTGGACTCGTACTGATACTACACTGGTTGAATGGGTCCTGTGATGATCCACCAATGGTGGGGAGCAGACCTTTGATGCAGGTTTTGATCGGTTGCTAAATTGGGGTGGAAGGTTGACTTGAGTGAGTAAGTGGTCCGGATATTTACCCTTCGGAATTTGTTTTGTGTAATTGTATTTGTCTTGGAAGTCACAAGTGTTGTACTTAAATTTTCAAGGGTCTTATCATACTTGTTATTCCGTTATTTTAAGCACTCTGATATATGGACCTTTTAAATTGTATTTTGGAATGTAACTTTTGACCTTCGCACTCTGATTCTGTAAAACTTATGCCTTATGAATGCTTTGTTCTAATTCTATTCTTTGTAGCCTTAGCACTTAGTATCGGGTCGGTAGGTATGAATCGATATGGTACTAAGTGTGGCGGTAATACCCCGGATTTACAATTTTATATGCTTGCTTCCGCTAAACTTCTTTTAAATTTAACGAAATTTTTCAGTAGTAAATTTGGGGGTGTTACATTATGTAAGATGGGTTGTGGTATTACCTTTACTATAACTAGGAGGTGTGGTATCCGTTACCAAAAAGAGATTTTACCACACTAATTGGTAATGAAGACCCTAATTAGTTACCTTCTTCAGCCACACCCCGCCTTAGTCAACATGTTTGCACCTCGGGAAGAGAAACCTGATGTCAATGGTAAAGCACCCGCTTCTCCCTTACTTCCTCTTCCTCTACCCCTATCCTTTGGCATGGATCCAAGTCCTTCCTCTTGTTATGGCACATCTTATGATGACCAGTTTCAATGTATCGATGTATGCTTCAATATTCTAGGGGCCCAAATTTCTAGTCTTAGAGTCACTCTTATACACCAAATGAACTCCATAATACAACGAATGTATTAATGGCATCTTGTACATGGATTATATCCCTCACAACTTTTATAGTGAGTGTACTGCTCTCCCTTTCACATTTTACCCACATATTTAGGATAATGTATTGTCCAAGCATGGGATTATTCTTGTTAGCATATAGCTTGCCATTTTCATTACTTTTCTTTCCTTTCTTATTTTCTTGGTGTGTGTATGTTTTTTCCTTCTTTTTCTTGCTTTCTTTTTTTTGTTTTATTTCTCTATCTGTTTGGTGTTCCTTTTTTTAAAAAAAATTGGGAAATGATAATTTGTGATGGAAATTTGATAGAACTTTCTACATAGCTTGATCATACACTAGTGAAGCCTATAGATTGTGAGCAAGTATAATAACAAATATTTTGAAATTTTTCAAGTGTGAACTCTCTAATTGATAAAATCTCAAAAAACTTATTACTTTAGCACTTTATAGGTTCATATTCATTGAGTTACCCATATATATAGAGATATAAGATTTAGAGTTAGTAAAAAAAGAACGAATGAGATTTTAAACCTTATATATTGTCTAACACTTTTATGGTCTTATTGATTCTTTATTGTGTGTATTCTCCTTTGATGTGTGAAACTAGAACTTTCATAAATTCTATTCAAGGTCACATAAATTCTAACACTTTTAAGATTATCAAGGAACATTTTATTTTCTTTTCTTAGCTACATTAGCGAAAAAACCTACCAAATGGCATTTAATCCCTTTACTTAGGCTCTTTGAGGAATGATCCTAATTACTAAATAAAAAACCTACACTATTGGCCTTATTTTTGAGTTATTACCTAGTCCTTGTCCAAAAATTAAGGAGCGATAACTTTTTAATGTATTTGAATGCTGGAAGCTAGGTATAAGCATGGGAGGGTAACAATGAAGAAGTTGGTAGATTTTCGTGATTAGAAAATGACCAAAAATGTAACCCTATTCCTTTATCTTCCTATCCTTTTCATTGAAAAAATAAAAAAGCAAAATAGGAGGATTTAGAAAGAAAAGTAAGTACGAGAAAGAGAGAAAGAGAGAGAGAGAAAAAGAAAGAAAAGAGTAAAAGAGTTAACATTGAGTTATGGGCAATTTTAATTATATGATTCAAGTAGAAGGGATGGATTGATGACAAAGGTATTGGTTGGTGTATTTTGGGGACGGTGACATATTTCTAATCTTAGATTCTAAGAAATTTTTCTTCTTACTATCACTCCATTTGCTTTTGGGCCTTTAGCTATGATCTTAGACTTATCCTACCTTTTACCCTAGCCATATGATACCTTTAATAAGATCTTATGATTTTTGTCCTCTATAGATACTTTTATTGGTAGATATTGAGAGTACATGCAAGCCTCTACTCGATCACAATCAGATGAGAAAATTTTGAGAGAAACCTATACACATAAGCATAGAGAGTTTATACATACCTAAAGTAAAGAACTCTACTTCTTTATTAATCCTTTTCATGTAAGGATGAGAATCTAAATGATCCTAAAACTCCTTAGAGTATCATACTAATACTGATTTGGGATTTAGGATGTGAGTAGTGTTCACAACATTATCTTCATTTTCTTACTATTAACACTTGTAATATAGGTCGATCTAGCTTTGTCAGCTTGCCTATGTAGTTCATTATATCATCGGAGGCTTTGATCCCCTTCCCTTCTATCTTTCTTTCACTTTTTTTGTTTGGTGTTTTTCTTGAGGACAAGTAAATGGTAAGCATATGGGAGTTGATAAACTAAATTTTTTCTATATTTTTATCCTGCTTTCCCAACATTTTTTTATTATTTATATTATTACTTTCTTGATAGTGGATTTTAATTTTTTTTTTGTACAAACACAATGATTCAATGGAATTATATCTAGAGTTGAGAGAATAATAAATTATGGAGGGCCTTGAATGAATAAAATCAACCTTACATATCTTTGGAGAAGTGAAGAGGGTGAAAGAGCTAAAGAGAGAAGATTTGAGTGTTGCATGGCCTGCTAGTGCAACCTTGTACACTTGTGTAAGTCTAAATTACTTAAATGATGAGAGAAAGAACGTTTCATGGTCAGGTAGTGTAGCTTTTATACACCCATGCAACCATAGAACAAAGCTCCACACAACAATTTTCTTGCACGATCTAATATGTCCTTGCACATCCATTCTGCCGAGAGTCAAAAATCTGCATAACCTTGTAGTAGAAGGTTAATAGCATTTGCATGATTTCTTTCACAAGATCTCCCACTCTTTTATGCATGGATATAGAGGGAGTATAAAAGGGAAAGGTAAGATAGATATAATGGGGAGAGAAGGCTTATTTCTTTGTATTATTCTCAAGAAAAAGCAATCAATTGTAATCTAAATTTTATTTATATATAATTTGTGTTCTTCAATCAATATTTCAAAAGGCGTATTTCAACTTTGCGGATCATAAATTTTATCTTTAGAATATGGTTTGGTCTTTTCATTTTATCTTTTTTTATTTATTAATTCTGTAATATATATATATCAATTACATTCATTATTTACATTTTATTCAAGTCATAAGTGATTAATTCTCTTTCTCTAGGATTGAGTTAGGCTCTATTTGGTATGAATAAGATGAGTTAAATTACATGTCATTTGTATGGTTCATATTTGCTATTTTGTATGTAAGAAATTAATGGTATATGCAGAGTTTGAAAGAATATGATTATATATATATATATATATATATATATATATATATATATATATATATATGTATGTATGTATGTATGTATGTATGTATGTATGTATAAAGATGTTAATTATGACTGAAAGGTTGAATTCAATATTGGAAAATTAATATATGAACGGGAATCAAATTAATCATGAGTGTAGACAATTGATTGTTAGGGAATTTTTAAATTAGTGGTGTTTAATAGGTTTAATCTAATTTAGTAGTCTCAAAAGTAGTCAATAGATTTGATAAGACATGTTACTAGACCTTGAAAGTGGCTAATGAGTTAGAGTTGAATGATTGTTCATAGAAATCTTAAGCTATACTACAACATATTAATAATTCACCTTTTTTACACTTAAAACAAGACTAAAATTCTATCCTAGGTTTACATCTATAGTCTCATAATCTATAATTTATTAGTTAGTTTACTATTTATCTCCATTTTAGATAGCTAAAATAATGAAATTTGGTAATTAATTTTGAAGTCCCTATAGATATGACCATGACATGCTATAACTGAGCCATGTACTTGAGAATAACATCTATCAACCCTTTTGTTGCAAACATTACATAAAGACCATATAAAAGTTTGTAGAGCTATGTGCCTAATATAGAATAAAATTGATACAAAAGTTTGTAGAATTTTGTGTCTAAATTTCCATGAAGACATTATAAACATTAATATAATCATATTTTTAACATCATTTAAAGATGATATAAAAGTCCATAGAATAACGAGTTACATGTCACATGAAAAGGATATAAACTAAAATGAGTATTTTACACGCTATGGTAATATGGGTTTTTCATTTACTCTAAACCTTCACATAAATTTTCTTGGCTTACATTAGGCCTCATGGTTCTTAAAACACACAGCATGTGCATATAGAACTCAAAAAATTTACTTTAGTGCTTCTAGATTACATTAATAACACCTACATGTTTATAGACTACAATGAACATATATGATAATTACCTAGTAACTCTAATGGACCATTTTTGTGCCAATCAGGCATAAAAGTTAGTTCATCTCACTTTAAAATCCAAAAGTAAGGTGTATACTATTTCTCAAAATATATATATTATTCATTAAGAAAATGATAAAAAGTAAAATTCTAGGTAAAAAGACCATGAGAAAAATCAAATTCAAGATCAATGGTAAAATTATGGTTAATGGTTAAGGTTTGACTTTTAGTATTTACATATTCAACGTTATAATATTTTAAGTGTATATTGGTCTATTTATGCCCTATCAGGCTTAATTCATACAAAACTCTCATAAATATGGCTAATTATTGATTAATGCTATTAGACATGATTAATTAATCAGTATACTAAATTTGCAGATTAGGGGTTAACTAGTAAAAAAACTATGGTATGTAATGTGCTTTGTTCAACAACATTTAATAAGATAATCATAATAATAGAGCACGACACAATCATGCAAGTAAACATGGTCAATCCAAGTAATAAGGTGATGAGAGGATGTCAATCCCATAGTAATGAAGATGAATGAAATATGCTCACCAGTGTCAAGTATCCTATGATGGTGATCTGGGTAGTAGTGTAATACCCCAAAAATTCTAATTTAGGAATCTTAGCAAAATAATGATTTATTAGAGAAATTTAAGAAAATAGGTTACTTTATTAGATAAAGAGGAAATCAATTGAGGAAAATAAAGATAAAGAGATAAATAAATTATTTATAAAATTTTGGACATTTTACTAATCCAAAAGAAAGTGGAGGAAATTTTCCCAAAATAGCCAAAATTAATCTAAAAAGGGAATTAAAGAAAATAAATATATATATAAATATAAATGTATAATAACCCAAAAATACCCCAATTTCCCAATAAGTTATTTTATTTATTTTCCATTCTATTTCTTTTCTTATTTTCCCTTTTCTTCCCTTTTCTCCCTCCTCCTCTTTTTTTTTCTTTCTTTCTTCCCCCCCCCCCCCCGCTGGGCCAGCCCACCGGCCCAGATCCTCCTCTTCTCCCCTGTCTCGCGTACAGGCTGCCCAGCCTCTTCCCCTGCCTTTTTCCCTTCCCACGGCCCAGCGCCGTTCGACGCCTCCCCGTGCATCCAAACCCAGCGTTTCGGCCCTCCTTCCGCTGAGACGCTGCGTTCCGATCTCTGAAGGTAGCCGTTCCCAAACAGGCAACGCGACGCAGCGTTCTGTCCCCCATACCGTTAAAATGACGCGTTTCATTTTAAAACTTTATAAACGCTGCCGAACCGGTCGGTTCCCCCTTCTTTTCTTTTTCCCCTGGACCGCCGGTCCTCCTCCTTTCCCCTTCCTTCTTCTTCCATCGTGCAGCCACTGACCTGCACCCCTGCGCATGCCAGCCACCTCTGCACCACCGGTTGTCCTTCCCTGCCCCTCTCCCTGTCGTTTTCTTTCTCTTTTCGACCCCGACCAAGTCCCTCTCTCCCCTTCCCGCGTGCCCATCTCTTTCCCTTTTCCTCTCCCCTTCCCCGACCTAACCTGCCATGGCAGGACCTGCACCGCCTGCCACTGGCCGGCTAGCCTAGCGCCTGCACCCCCTTGTCTTCTTCCCCCTAGCCTTGCCCGACCATCTGCTTATAAACACCCCCATTTATCACCTGGATTCGGGATTTGGAACCCCGAAACCCTAGATTACTCCCTCTCGCCGCCACCCCATCAGACACGTCGACCGCCGCCTTCCCCCAACGCCACCGGTCTAGCTCCACCCAGAACCCCACCTTGCACCACCCTCCACCTAACCAAGCCCTCCTCAGCCCTCGATTTGCCCTGCACGTGCCGCCTTGGCAGTGCGAAATAGCCACCCCGAGCACCCTCCTTCCAACCATCGCCGCCCCTTACGCCGCCCGAAGCCGCCATCTCCGCCGCGATCCACCCTCCTTCCACCTCCCAAAGTAACCAGCAGGTCCTCCCCTACCTGCCCATACCCTCCTTATCCCCTGCTTCCTTCTCCACCAACCTCCACCATCTTCCACCACCTTCTTCCTCCTCCGGCCGCCGCGCCAACCACCACGCTCCGCCACCCCTTGCCACGCCGCCACCCTCATTCCACTCCCCTTCACCTGCTGATTCTTCCCCCACCTCAAACTTCTCCTTTCCTCCTCCCATCTAACCTCCACCTTAATATTTCCCTCTCTTCTCCTTCTCCACCGCCGCCGCCACGCGCCGCCGCCGGACCACCACCGTCCTCAGGTGGTCTTCCACTCATCTGAACCCTAAAACCTTTCTTTATGCCACCTATAGTAATTTTTAACTAATATTAGTATTATTATACTTATTATCATTATTATTATTATTATTATTATTATTATTATTATTATTATTATTATTATCATTATCATTATTAATTAATACCATTTCTATTATTATCCTTTATTATCCTTAATGTTATCATACTATCACCCCTTCCAACCCTAACCCTATTATACTTAACTTAGAGTTAATGTCATTATCTTTATTATTAACATTACTATTATTTTTGTTATTATTATTATTATTACTATTGTTGTCATTACTATTATTATTGTCGTTATTAATTTCTCTATCATAAATGTGCTATTTTCTTACAAGGCCATCATCCCTCCAAAACCCTAGCTTTCATCATACTTAACCATTAGTGTTGGTATTATTATTATTATTACTATCATTATGGTTATTACCACTATTAGTGTTATTACTACTTAATCCAACCTTATGTGAGTATTGTACTTATGTTAATATTGTTTTACTATACCTAACACCTTTATCATTATTGTCATTACTAGTATTACTATTACCATTATTCTATTTCTATTAGGGTGACAAAATATGGGAGCCCTTATACTATTTATTCAAAATATGACTTTTATCATTACTACCTCTAGGAGTGTTTTAACTTATTGATATTACAACCATTGTATTAGTATTTTAACACTAACACCATTACTAGACTTAATCTTAAAAACGCTAGGGTTCTATTACTTGAAACATAAGTGTCACTATTATTATTATTATTATTATTATTATTATTATTATTATTATTATTATTATTATTATTATTATCACTATTTTACTATGACTAGCGAACACTAGCATTATAAGAATGGAACTAACGGGTCTAATAATATAAGTGTAATGATAAGTATTAAAAGTAAAGATATATCGATTAGTGATACTTAGCATATTAATTTTAGAGTAAAAATCCTAGTTTTGTATAACACCCCTATTAAGGATAAGAACCCTAATCCTAAAATAGAATGAGGGTTGATAGTATTTATAAGGGAAACTAATACTTAGCATTTTTCCCTTTTCATAGGTGACCCCGATCCAAGCCCTAAGGAGTTATAGGAGCGTGCTCCAAGCCCGGCGTCGCCTTAGGTAAGGACGAAGCTATGGCCTTATGCTATGTGTGATGTAATGTTTTGATGAATGATGAGTATGCCGTGATGATGTGTATTATGCATGTGTTAGAATAATCTGTTTTGTGTAGCGCAGCGTGGATAACGAGGTATGATGTGTGTGCCTTATATTATACGAGTATGACATGTTCTATGTTGATATTTGATGTTGATGATGTGACATGATATGGCCCTCTAGGACATGCATGCTAGGGTTTTTGATAGTAGGAAATGATAATAAAAGAACTACGGAAAAGTGACGTTTGGGAATTTTGCATGGGGGACTAGACCTTGCATGGGCATGATCCTTATGTGTGAAAAGTTGATTTAGGTTGTAAGTAAGATCTTGAGAGAGTCTTGGAATGATTGGAGACTTAGTATGAAAAATAGTACATAAGTTGGTGCATAAGAGACCTTATTAGGGTTTTGGGTGTAAGTGGGTGTTGGGGAGTCTGCATGGAGTGTTTAAATTATGCATGGGAATGAATCTTACGTGAGGAAAGTTGATTTAGGAAGTGAATAAAATAACATCAAGGTTATGGACCCATTGAAGACTTGGGTGCAAAATTTTACATGGGTCGGTGTAAGAGAGTCTAAGGGTTCCAATTAGGGTTTTTGGAAGGAAATGAGCAATTTGAAGGGTACAAGGGTAAAAATGATCAAGGAGGGATGGAGTATGGGGTTGAGAGGGAGAACTCACTTATATAAAGGATGAGCTGGGGTTTCTAAATGAGAGAAGAGATTTTGGGGTGAAAGAGGGAGGTTACTTGTTGAAGAAGTAAAGTGCTAGAGTTTGGTGCGGCCAACTAGGGTTGGCGTGGTCAAATAGGGTTTTGGGTGGCCAACTAGGGTTTTTTCGGTCACACGTGAACTTGGGAGATAAAGTAATACATTTGGGGAATTTCCTAATAAAAAAATGAGGTGCGAGATAGAGAACAAAGTAACGTTTTGGTAAGTAAGAAAGAGTCGGGCCACATAGGTTCGATTAGGGTCTCCGAGGAGGAACCCTAGAGGGATGAGGACATGCGGAGTCGATATCATATGTGTTGGGATGGCCTATATTCTTGGAGATTGTGCCTTACTATATGCCACTATGCCTAAGTCTACGGGGGATGGATGTCGGGTGTGAGAAGAGGTACGAGTCTCAAAATATGGGACGGTCCCTCTAGAGGGGAAAGAAGTAGAGTATCAACCGCATGCATGTCAAGGGTGTGATATGATTCAATAAGACACGGATAAGACACTAATAACGTAAAGCGAAAGACTGTTGAAACGAACCCAGTCCGGTCCACCGGCTAGAATAGTGGTCAGAGGCGTTCTGCCCTGTGTGTTTCATTTCGGTCCACCAGCTATAATAGTGGTCAGAGGCGTTCTGCCCTGTGTGTTTCGTTCCGGTCCACTGGCTATAATAGTGGTCAGAGGCGTTCTGCCCTGTGCATTTCGTTCCGGTCCACCGGCTATAATAGTGGTCAGAGGCGTTATGCCCTGTGCGTTTTATTCCGGTCCACCGGCTATAATAGTGGGGGCCTCGGCTCGATAGACCCAAAGTAAATAAGTTAAACCACGGAAAAAATACTAAGTACTTACAGTGAAACACCATGTGAGGCGGGGCCAGTCCGGTCCACCGGTAAGAATAGTGGTCAGAGGCGTCCTACCCTGTGTTTTTATTTCCGGTCCACCGGCTATAATAGTGGGGCTCTCGTGCTCACATGGATTATTGAAGAATGTGTGAAATGGACTTATTATCATTAATGAGAATAAAGAATAAGTCACCAGAAAAGTATTCGGACCTTATCTTGCGGGTTATCGCATGTTGTCTATATGATTGTGCTATGTGTGATATGTGGTATGGTTGTATGCTTGGCCTTAGCGCACCAGCTCCCTTACTCAGTATTGGACCCGTACTGATACTACCTTGATTGAATGGGTCCTGTGATGATCCACCAATGGTGGGGAGCAGACCTCCTATGCAGGTTTGATCGGTTACAAATTGTGGGGTGGAAGGCTTGGCTTGAGTGATTAGGAGATCAGGATATTGGTCCCTTGTGATCTGTTTTATTTAGCTATATTTTGTACTACGCTTCTTGTTTTGAAACCGTACTCTTAACTTGTATTCCTAAACGATATTCTAACTGTTGTTGACTCGTGTTTTCGTGAATGACCTATGTTAACTACGTACCTATGTTTTGATGATTCTTACTTAATGATTGTTTAGTTTAGCCTTAGCACTTAGTATCGGAACGGTAGGAGTGAACCAGTCTAGTACTAAGTGTGGCGGTAATACCCCCAAGTTTACGGTTTTTAATTCTTTATCTTCCGCTAAACCTCTGGATTTAAACGAAATTTTTCAGTAGTAAATTTGGGGGTGTTACAAGTAGCTCCTGTAATCTTGGTAGGGTTTAGATATAATTTACATGTTGGGATTCCACCGTTCCTACACATGTCTAGAAAGAAACTGAGTAAATTTATTAATTCTATTAGATGTTATAAGAGTGTAAAGTTCTATCAGTTCATAGGATAAGAGTTCTCTTTTTGATATCTCAAAATGTTGAAAAATTGTTAAGAAACCCACCCTATGACTCCCTAATGTGGAAAAATATCATAAAGATAATGATACTCGCAAGGTCTTTTAATTAGCTCAAATCCACTCATATCACTTCCCCCAAAATTAAGATGTTGCTAATCCTGAGCAACATTATTATAGTATAAGAGGAGACTCCTATGTAAAATAAGGAATCAATTCTTAGCCTTTAGTCATGATGAGATTCTAGTTTCAGCTAAAAAAATTACTTGTATGTGTGCGAGATGTATAAAATAGCTCAGTAAAGTATTGTGTGTGGAAGGAATTTTGATGGATTTCACCTCAAAGCTTCTTACTAGACCAATATGGGTCATCAAGTCACTTGTGAACTCAACATCTTTTTCTATTAGTTGTCCTACTTATAACCCTTAAGTGATTTATTTTTTTGTAGCTGAATGAGATGGTGTTTCCTTATATTAACAACGACTTTTTTATGTGAGCATACATTTGGGTTGTAGAAAGGTACCCCTAGTTACTCCACCCTGACACCGATTCCTAAAATGTTCGAGCAAGCTTGTTACCCTAGTAAATGGTTTGATACAAGTGCATAAATGGTTCTCATGTAAGTGCCTTGGTTACTAGGTGTTTTGGTTATTGAAGCTCCCCTCTCAGGTGTTAATATGCTAGGATAGGCTCTTAATTATTTGTTAGGGTAAATTCCCCAAAACTTATTCAATTGCATCTTTATTAGGGTGGTCATGGCAGGCCTCCTAATACTTTATCTTGAGGATGACATAGTTAACATGTCTTTCTCCTAAGTGTAAGGACTAATAGGAGCTTCTTTTGAAGATATTCCTCATTTCCTTGTGCTCGATGTGTTTCCTTGTTGATGGTTTTAATGAGCCCCACTTATGCAAGGCAAAAAAAGGGATATGGCTAAGAGGTCAATACGCCTTATAAGGCCTCACATTAGTTCAATTATTTCACAAATAGGGTATTCGAGTTAATAGTTCTATCAATATTAATGTGTGCATAGATATTATTATAAGAATATTTACTAATTTCAGATGAGGTTTGATAAGGTAAGTAGTAGGGATACCTTAGTTGTTAAGATTTCGTATAACAGTCATCATGGAAAAAAAAACTAAAAGATCTATGCAAATAAAAAGCATGAAAAGTCTACTACATTAATTAGTATAAGAAATCAAAGATAAAATTGAAACATACTAAGATATTAACTAGGACAAAAATGGATAGTGTTCTCACTATCAAGGTGGGAGGGTAGGGAGAAAAAAATATAGGATGGCCATGTGGCTAGATTTAATGTAAGTAAATAAAAAAAAAGAAGGAAAATACTCATAAAATAAGAAGCTAATTTTTTTTTCTGGAAACATGTTAGATGGATTTTGATGGTGACAACTTAATTGGTAGGGTTGTGGGTGGTGTAACAGTGATTATCATGTTGTCAAAGTCTTCCCTATTAGAACTGTCTGGGTCTTCTTCCTATATTGGAACATCAGCCTAGGTACCTATCGCTACTTTATCTTCTAATTTGGGGACATATGTTGATGGAAACCTGTTAGGGTTTCACAAAAGGATTGAAGAAAATAATCGAGCGCGGGGTTCGATTCGCCGGAATCAACCTAAGGAAAACTCCCAAAGGAAGATCCAAGAATTCAGAGGCACAGTTTCACAACGGCAACTGAATTTGATAGACAGAAACAATCAAGAATTGATCGAAGGTAGAGAACAGAAACAAAAGAAGGTGCGAGTGAGAGGTTCGCCGAGAGAGAGAGAGAAAGCGAGAGAAGGCTCGAAAGAATTCAAGAAATAAGTCGTATATTAGCCAAAAACTGTATCTACCATCGTATATGCCCCTATTTATATGAGGCGTACAGACCGTATAAAATACAAAATACAATCAGCCTAAAACCTCACGATATAGCCCACATACATAATAGGAAAATGGGTCGGTAAAATTGGGTCGGCGCTGGACACTCGACCAGCCCAAAATAATACAACAAATTCTCCCCCAAATTACAAGATAATATTTAGACATCAATTCCCATCAGCTAATATTAATTCTAGCTAATCATGTCTATTAAGGGTCGATTAACCCACAATCCAACTAATCCATTATTATGGACCAAGTGGCGGATTATACAACCAACCTAATTTTCATTAGCCAATTTCTACCAGCGAATGCATCACATGGGATTACATAAAAATAATAAAATACATTTATGCAACATTTTAACAGCTGCATCCATAATCCATGTGCTGCATCAATATTTCCTATTTATTCACAAAAATAAGACAAACAATTATAAGTATAAAATAATTTACAACAAATATCAAAATTAATTAAATATAAATTTTTAAGACTCATATCATTCCCCTCTTCTTGAAAAGGTTTCGCCTCTGAAACCTGATTAAGTCCCAGAAATGGACTAAGATCAGCCACATTAAAAGAATTACTAGCATTCCCAAATTTAGCAGGTAAATCAATCTTATAAGCATTGTCATTAATTTTCTCTAACACAGTAAATGGTCCATCTCCTCTAGAATCTAATTTTGACTTTCCAAGATTTGGAAACCTCTCCTTCCTAAGATATACCCAAACTAAGTCCCCAGGTTTAAAAACCATTTTTCTCCTCCTTTTATTAGCATTTTCAACCATTTGCTGCACCTTTTTATTGATTTGTTGACTTACAGACTCATGTAACTTCTTTATATTATTAGTTCTAGATTCAGCATCAAAATTTTGCAAATCAGCATGAGGTAGAGGACTCAGGTCTAAAGGAGTCAAAGGATTAAAACCATATACAATTTCAAATGGAGTCTTATTAGTTGTAGAATGTAAAGTCCTATTATAAGTAAACTCTACCTGAGGTAAAACATACTCCCACTGTCTAAGATTCTTTCCAAGGACAACCCTAAACATATTACCTTATGTTCTATTTACTACCTCAGTTTGTCCATCAGTTTGAGGGTGACAAGTTGTGGAAAATAATAATTTAGTTCCTAATTTTCCCCACAAAACCTTCCAAAAATGACTCAGAAATTTAACATCCCTATCTGAAACTATAGTCTTAGGTATACCATGTAATTTAACTATATTAGAAAAAAATAGTTCATCCATAGCCACAGCATCATTTGTTTTATTACAAGGTATAAAATGAGCCATCTTACTAAACTTTTCTATTACAATCATTATTGAATCCTTAGCCCTATTAGTTCTAGGTAAGCCTAAAATAAAATCCAAAGAAACATCAACCCAAGGGTGGTTAGATACAGGCAAGGGAGTATATAAACCAAATGGTTTTGAAGTAGTTTTAGCCTGTCTACAAGCAACACAATTGACACAATATTTTAACACATCTTTCTTCATGTGAGGCCAATAAAAATGATCAGTCAATATGTTTAAAGTTTTTTGAAATCCTAAATATGCCATTAACCCACCATTATGAGCTTCTTGAACTAATAATCCTCTGTAAGAACATTTAGGAATACATAACCTATTTTCCCTAAACAAATAACCTTCAGTGATAAAATATTTTCCCTGCGTAGAGACTTCACACTTTTTATAAATTTCCTTAAAATCAAGATCTTCCAAGTATAACATTTTAATACTAGAAAAACCTAATAAAGTAGTATCTGCAGCATTTAATAAAGCATATCTCCTAGACAGAGCATCAGCAACTACATTATCACTTCCTTTCTTATACTTAATCATGTAAGGAAAACTTTCAATAAAATCAATCCATCTACCCTATCTCCTATTTAACTTTGATTGAATTTTTAAATACTTAATAGCCTCTTGATCAGTATTAATCACAAACTCTCTATGCCACAAGTAATGTTGCCAAACTTCTAAAGCCCTCACAAAAGCAAACAATTCCTTTTCATAAATAGAATAATTCATAATACTACCACTCAATTTCTCACTAAAATAAGCTATTGGTTTGCCCTCTTGAGAAAGTATAGCCCCTATTCCTAACCTTGAAGAATCACAATCTAATTCAAACATCCTTTCAAAGTCAGGAAGGCTTAACACAGGTGCTTGGGTTAATTTAGTTTTAAGTGTCTCAAAAGATTTTTGTTGTTCTAAACCCCACCTAAATCCATTATCCTTCTTTGTTATGGCAGTCAAGGGAGCAGCTATAGTACTAAAATTCCTAAAAAATCTCCTATAGAAAGAACACAATCAATGAAAACTTCTTACTTCAGTCACACTCTTTGGCACAGACCATTCTTGGATAGGTATAATCTTATCTTTATCCACAGATATACCATCTTTTCCTACCACAAATTCTAAGAAAACCACATTTCCTAGACAAAATCTAGACTAGTTAAATTAGCATAAAGCTGGTATGTCTTAAACACATCCAAAATAATCCTTAAGTGTTTCAAGTGTTCCTCTAAAGACTTACTATATATAAGTATATCATCAAAATAAACAACCACAAATTTTCCAATAAAATCCCTCAAAACATAGTTCATAAGCCTCATAAAAGTACTAGGTGCATTAGATAACCCAAAAGGCATCACTAACCATTCATACAATCCAAAATTAGTTTTAAAAGCTATCTTCCACTTATTTCTTAGTTTCATCCTAATATAATGATACCCACTTTTTAAATCTATTTTTGAAAAAATAACAGCACCATGTAATAGATCCAACATCTCATCAAGTCTAGGTATGGGATATCTATACTTTATAGTTATCTTATTCACTGCTCTGCTATCCACACAATCCTCCAACTAACATCCTTTTTTGGTACTAATAACACTGGAACTGCACAAGGACTCATAGATTCCTTAATATACCCCTTACTTAGCAATTCAGAAACCTGGCTTTACAATTCCTTAACTTCTTCAGGATTAGCCTTATAAGTAGGTATGTTTGGTATAACAGCTCGTGGAACAAAATCTATTTGATGCTCTATTCCCCTTAATGGAGGTAATCCAATAGGAATGTCCTTAGAAAACAATTCACTATATTCTTCCAATAGTTGTTTTACTGTACTAGGTACTTCTTCACTTATTCCTAACTGACACTCATAACACTCCTTATAAACCATCAAATATACATTGGCATGTCTCTTCATAGCCTTTCCTACATCCTTACGCTTAGCATAAAACCCAGATGTTCCCTTAATTTCCTTGGAACTAATCTCAGTCTTCAAACTTGGTTTAGATAATCCCTTATAATCAAACTTAATTTTAATTTGATCTTCAAAAATCTCTTTTGGAGTCATAGGTGCTAAAACAATCTTCCTATCATCCTTCTGTAATGTATATCTATTCTTATAACCATCATGTATTAACTTTCTATCATATTGCCAAGATCTGTCTAATAACAGGTGAACAACATGCATAGGAACTATATCACATAAAATAGAATCTTCATATTTTCCTATTTTTAAGTTTACTAAAAATTGTTGGCTAACTTTGACATCTCCTAACTCATTAAGCCATTGCAATCTATATGGTTTTGGATGTTTAGTAGTTGTTAAACCTAACTTAGACAATAACAACGTACTAGTAGCATTAATACAACTACCACTGTCTATAGCCATGTTAAAGCACTTATCATCAATTAAACATCTAGTATGAAATATATTTTCTCTCTGTATAGCATTGGAATCAGGTAGTTTGTTACTGTTTAAAGCCCTGCGTACTACAAAAAGATCTCTACTCACTAGCAGTTCTATTTCTTCTTCTGAATCACTATCATCTTCTCTGACTAAACTAATCTCTACATCTTCCTCTTCAGATTCAGATTTTGTGTGTCCAGATTCTCTAATTAAAATTTTTCTCTTGTTTGGACACTCAGAAGCTATATGTCCCAATCCTCCACATCTAAAACATTTAATAGTCCTAGTTCTATTTGATCCATTTACAGGGTTGGTTATCACATTCTTACCCTTTTCAAATTTATTTCCTATCTTAGCTTCATTAGTCCTTCCTCTAGATTCAACTTTATTAGTATTCTTCCAATTTCCAGAAGTATTTCCCCCAAAATTTCTCCTTACTGTACTCTTAAACCCAATCCCAGGGGGTTTATATTATCTAGACTTCTTTAATTGAATCTCTATCTTAGCAGCTATGTTTACCATTTCACCTAAAGTTCCACAAGGATATAATTCTACTTTATAAGCTATCTCAAAGTTTAGTCCACTCAAAAACCTAGCCATGGTAGCATCATCATCCTCAATAATTCCTGTCTTAATGATCAAGACCTCTAATTCCTTATAGTAATCATCCACTGTTCTCATTCCTTGACTGATTGTTTGTAATCTCTTATGTAACTCCCTATAATAGTAACTTGGTACAAACCTTTTTCTCATTAAAATTTTAAACTCTTCCCAAGTATGTATAGGTCGCTCCCCACACCTACGTCTAGTTAACACGATATTATGATACCAAGAGGAAGCATACTCAGTAAATTCTACTACAGCTACCTTAATTTTCTTCTCATCTGAATAATTATGACATTCAAACACTAGCTCTATCTTCCTTTCTCATTTAAAATAATAATCACGGTCATTTCTGCCATTGAACCCAAGTATACTAAGCTTAAGATTATTTAGATTCCTATCAATGAACTCTAATTCCCTTTCTTGTCTATTGTTCTGCCTAGGTCTCCTATCACTATTGTTGGATACTTGATCTTCCAACTCTTCTAGGTTAGCTATGGGTGGAATTCTGATCCTAGGTTCCATAGGAGCCCTTCCTAATACCCCTGCTTGGTTAGTCTCAACTCTATTATGTTTAAGCTCATTAATTGTTATTTCTTGTTCTCCTATTCTTTGTTCTAAATTAGCGGATAATACAGCAAATCGAGCAGTCATTTGTTCTTGAAAAGTCCTAAGAGTTTCTAATATATCATTACTGAAAACAGATTGATTAATAGATTGTCCATTGTTAGAAATTATGAGATTCCTTTAATCTAATCAATTAACACAGTCATAGCTAATCAAACAGGATCAATTTATTTAATAAATTCAGACAGACACAAACACACAAACTAATTATAAAAAATATTACAGTATCAATGAATATCAGATATGTCAATAATACAGCTTACTCAGAATTTTCTAGGTATATATTAGTTCGAAAATGATAGATAGGTGAGAAAGAACGATATTACCACGAGCCCTTAAACAAATAATCCACTTAATTAGGGACCCCTCTTCTTGGAGGTCTTACTTCTTTCCCGAAACCAAAGGGTTCGCCGGTTATTTAACCTATATACTTATCAAGCGAAAAAAAATAATATTTCGAAAGAAATTGGTAATTAATTATCGTAGATAGTAGTATATAGCAAAAATACGATTCGAGGTTATCAAGAGAAAATACGTCTTGAAATTATTCAAGATCCAAATTCTTGACCGAACCCTAGGTCGATTAGGGTTTTCTTTCAGGAACTTTGAAACAACAGACAAAACACTCCAATCGCCAGTTTAAGAACGATGGAAATCGTCAAATCCTTCGCCGTTTGCAAACCCTAAAATTTTGCACTTCAGAAGTAGGTTAGCGAAAACAACAAATAATGAACCAGAAATGAAAAAGAACTTAGCAGTAACAATTAAACCATGAGCACTCGAATAATCGAGGCTCTGATACCAAATGATGGAAACCTGTTAGGGTTTCACAAAAGGATCGAAGAAAATAATCGAGTGCGGGGTTCGATTCGCCGGAATCATCCTAAGGAAAACTCCCAAAGGAAGATCCAAGAATT
Organism: Tamarix chinensis; assembly: GCA_030549775.1. Classification (NCBI taxonomy): domain Eukaryota; kingdom Viridiplantae; phylum Streptophyta; class Magnoliopsida; order Caryophyllales; family Tamaricaceae; genus Tamarix; species Tamarix chinensis. The sequence goes on from CM060177.1 coordinate 75,721,380, forward strand.
CAGAGGCACAGTTTCACAACGGCAACTGAATTTGAGAGATAGAAACAATCAAGAATTGATCGAAGGTACAGAATAGAAACAAAAGAAGGTGCAAGTGAGAGGTTCGTCGAGAGAGAGAAAGCAAGAGAAGGCTCGAGAGAATTCAAGAAATAAGTCGTATATCAGCCAAAAACTATATCTACCATCGTATATGCCCCTATTTATATGAGGCATACATACCGTATAAAATACACAATACAATCAGCCTAAAACCTCACGATACAGCCCACATACATAATAGGAAAATGGGTCGGTAAAATTGGGTCGTCGCTGGACACTCGACCAGCCCAAAATAATACAACAAATTCTCCCCCAATTTACAAGATAATATTTAGACATCAATTCCCATCAACTAATATTAATTCTAGCTAATCATGGCTATTAAGGGTCGATTAACCCACAATCCAACTAATCCATTATTATGGACCGTGTGGCAGATTATACAACCAACCTAATTTTCATTAGCCAATTTCTACCGGCGAATGCATCACATGGGATTACATAAAAATAATAAAATACATTTATGCAACATTTTAGTAGCTGCATCCATAATCCATGTGTTGCATCAATATTTCCTATTTATTCACAAAAATAAGACAAACAATTATAAGTATAAAATGATTTACAACAATTATCAAAATTAATTAAATACAAATTTTTAAGATTCATATCATATGTCACTCTACTACATTTTGCACTTGCAAACTTGCTTGATTTCCTTTCCTCCAACTACTCTTGTGGGCACCCCAATCTTGCCTCCGCTAAAGGAGTAATTGATACTCTCATCCCTAGCTTAAATTTCCTAGTTCCCTAATTAATTGAAATAATAAATTCTACTACGATTAAAAACTTTGTGATGATTGTGATTATCTCCTCCAATCCCCTTAATAGAATATCCATATTGTCCTTCAGTGTCTACATCTTTGCCTCCAACCCTACCTTATGTTGCACTGGATGTGGTGGTGGTGACTTAGACTTAGGGTTCAGTAATGATGTGTCAATGAAGTAGTTCATAACAATCTGGTTGATGGAGTAGGGCCTGGTGACCTTTTCTTTGTTAGGTTCTAGAGGTACCTCTATCCTAGCATAGAGGCTAGCAACTAAAGTAGGGTAGAAGATTGAAACCCATGGCTTTGTGGCCACCAAATCCAATTGATCTTGTATAATCCTCCCAACATTAATAGTGCATTTTTAAGGACTCAATATAGTAATAAATATAGTCAAAAGAAATTGAATGATCATGCATGGTGGGAAACAAACGACTTCGAATAAAATGGTACCAAACCTTCGCTTGAGGGAGGAGCAGTTGGTGGTCCCAATGGCGAGTACCATTTGTGGTAACTCTCTATTGTGTGATCAACTTTGTTACTGTGGTAAGATTGTTGGCTAAAACTTCATTGGTGGGGTTTTTGATTATTTTGGAATATTTATTAATTCCAAAAGAGGGCAAGCTATAAAAGCTATTGATGGTAGTAGACAAGTAAGAAACTAGCTTCCTATAGATGTAAATAGTCTTCATCTATTGCTTTGTGTTAAGCTTATTGTAGAATTCCAATACTCTGAGTGGGGAAAATTTAGGGGGTTCAAATAGAGAGTGGTGCATTTATGGTGGTTGATAGGGTCGACAAGGTAATAGGGTAGGTCAAGTAAGGTGAAAACCCTCTCAAAATAGAAATCGTTGTTGGTCTAGTTGTTAAAGCATTCCTCAACAGTTTTGAATTGAAAGATTGTAAGGAAGTTGGCTGAGTGCTTCAAGAACTTGGCTAGTGGAGCATAAGAGTAAGTTTCCTCCTCGTCCTTGGCGAAGGAGATCTCATTTTAGGAGATTGACGATGCTAGGTATTTTTTGGAGGTTGCTGGCTTTTGTATTTTTGAGGAGATTTAGCTATTACTTAGGCTACTAAACGAGTTGTATGTCACGTCATTGTGCGATTAGAGGCAGATAATGAGGATGAAATAGGCATGGTCATGCATAGTGGTGTATTTTCTTGTGAAGTGGTGGTAACAACAAAGTGCTCCTCCTTTAATAAAAGACTCTAGAAAACTTTCTTCAACATTTGGAGCAAGAAAGGCTAGGGTGAGTTGTTGAAAATGGGAATATGAGGGATGATTTATAAAGATAAACATGGGGATGGGTAAGATTTGATAAAAAAACAAAGCTGGATAGGTGTGATGTACTTGGGGGAGAGTGAAGGGACCATACATGCACATTGAGTAGCTACTTGACACCTAATACACTAAATCATCCTACAAAATTGGAAACATCAACATCCTCTATATTTATGATGTGTCGGGAATGCCTCTCTACCTCTCCTTTCACCTACTCGTTAACTTGATAATTATAGCACTGAGAGGGTACAAAAATTACAGTTATCCATTTTTGAGAAAATGACCAAAAAATCAAAGCAAAGTATACAGAATATGAGTTAAGATAAAAAAAGAATTATATGTTTCCTCATATAAGTGCGTGGTTTTATATCCTCAGCTGGATAACCATGTACGACCATATGAGGTTCATAGGGAGAGTGTCTGAACTTCCCTATTAAGATTCTCAACCTAATTTGCTTTTAACCAGTGGTCATTAACCTTGAATGTTCCTGTTGTTTTTTGTTCTTTGAGTTCCACTACCTTATAAGGATAAACATGGACAATTTTGTAAGGTCTTGACCATATTGATTTTCAATTCCTAGGAAATAGCTTTAGCTTGATTTATAGAGAAACACAAACTGCCCAAGATACAACTTTTTTGGCTTCATGTGCTTGTGATAAAATTTCTTTGTCATTTCCTTGTATAACCAAGCATTTTTGTATGAAGTATTTTTTAGCTCTTTGAGTACATTCAACTGTAATTTTAGAGCTTCACCTGTGGTGGTTAAATCTAAGTCAATAAATTTGAGAGTCTAATATGATTTGTGATCTAACATAATTGGTAGGTGATAAGCTTTTCCAAACATAATGCTCTTGCATGAAATTCCTAAGGGCATTTTAAATACTATCTTATATGCCTAGAATCTGTCATTTAGTCAGGCTAACCATTCCTTTTTGCTAGGGTAATTCTCTTAATTTACTTGTTAGATAGCTCAGCTTGACCATTAGATGATAGGTTGCAACTACCCTATGATGAATTCCATATTTTTGTAGAAGCTATTGAAATAGCTTATTGAAAAATTTGTACAACCATCAATGATGATAGCTTTAGGAGTCCCAAATTGCATAATAATGTTTTGTTGTAGGAAGTAGATCACAACCCTGACATCATTACTTGATAGTGTAGTAAATCCTATCTATTTGGAGACATAATCCACCACTACAAGAATGTACTCATTTATAAAGGAGGATGGAAATGGGCACATGAAATCAATGCCTCATAGATTAAACAATTCCACCTCTAACATTCCTATTTGACACATCTCGTTCCTTACATGAGATTTTTCGAGTACTTTAACATTGATTATAGTTCTAGACCTCTTCCTTAACATCTATGAATATGGTGGTCTAATAAAATCTACTTTGTAGGCCCTTAGTTATAGTCCTTATTCCTCCAAAATTTCCTCTATAGGCTGTATGGTGACAAGCGGCCAAGATTCCTTTAGCCTCCTCTTCACCTACACACATTCTCATTACTCCATCATATTGGAGGAATAGGAATGGTTCAACCTAGTAGTATTACATGAGTTCATGGAAGAATTTTTCAATGGTTGGCAAGATTTTTTTAGGGGGTGGTATTCTACATGCCAGGTAGTTGGCGATATCAACATACCAAGGTGGTTAACCTTGGCTTACTTTCAAGATTTGTTCGTTAAGGAATTTCACTTTAATCTAGACTTATTTTTTATCCTTGGTGCACCCTTCTAGTTTGGAGAGATGATCTACAATTTGATTTTCCTTCCCCCAATGGTCCTTGATCTTGATGTTAAGAAGTAAGATCCACCTTAGCAATCTAGGTTTGGCATCCTTTTTATCAAGTAAAAATCAAATAGTAGCATGATTAGTAAATATAACCACTTTACTTCCGAGGAGATAAGATCAAAACTTATCAAATGCAAACAATACTACCAATAATTCCTTTTCTATAATAGTGTAATTCAATTGTGCCTCATTGAGTGTTTTATTAGTGTAGTAGATGTTATGGAAGAACTTGTTCTTCCATTGTCCTAGGACTGCTCCTATAGCGCAATCATTCACATCACACATTGCTTCAAAAGGTAGAGTCCAATCACGTCCTACAATATTGGGGCTTTAGTGAGTGCTGACTTTATTCACTAAAAGGCTACCTTACAACATTAATTAAATTCAAATTCTCTATCCTATTCCAAGAACTAACATATGGGTTTAGTACTTTTGAAGATGTATTTAATGAATCTTCAATAGAATCTAGCATGTCCTAGGAAACTTCTTACACCCTTTCTAGTGGTGGGATGAGGTAATTCTTTAATAACCTCCACCTTTGCCCTATCAATGTCCACTTTTTATAGTGATACGTTATGACCTAACACAACACCTTCCTGGACCGTGAAGTGATATTTTTTCCAATTAAGAGCCAAGTTTGTCTCTTCATATCTTACCAACACTCTTTCTAACTTTGTCAAGCAATCATCAAAAATATCTCAAATACTAGAAAAATCATCCATAAAGATCTTTACTATGGCTTCTACAATGTTAGTGAAGATAGGCATCATGCACCGCTAAAAAGTTGCAGGTGCATTACTTATGACAAAAGGCATTCATCAAAAGGTGAATGTGCCATAGGAGCATCGACTGTGGTCTTATTTTGATTATCTATTGCAATAGCTATTTGATTGTAACCTAGGTATCTATCTAGAAAACAATAAAAGGCTCTTCCTTCTAATTTTTCAAGCACTTGGCTAATAAAAGGGAGGAAAAAATGTTCTTATAGTGTGGCTTTGTTTAATTTCTTTTAATCCATACAAATGTGCCACCTTGTGACTATACAGGTTATGATTAACTAACTTTAAAAATTTTGAATGACAGTCATACCTTCTTTTCTTAGGACATATTGAACAACATTTACCTAATTGCTGTAACAAATTGGATAGATGATACTTGCAGCGAGCCATTAAATGATTTCCTTCTTTACTACTTCCTTCGTCACTAGGTTGAGCCATCTCTATTGTTTGACTAATAAGCTTGATGGATCCTTTAGCAGAACTTTGTGCATGCATATTGTTGGACCAATTCTATGAATGTCTACCATGGTCCATCCTACTGCCTTCTTGTATATTTGGAGCAGCCTAACAAGTTAGTCTTGTTGAGATTTAGGTAAGGTAGGTGATATAATGATAGGTAGGGTATTTTTCTTACCTAAATAAGGATACTTCAAGTGAGATGGTAGTGGCTTTAGTTCCAGCATAAGAGGCTGCACAATTAATGGTATGGTTGGTTATATCTCTTAACTATTTAGTCTAAAAGCTTCTCGAGGTGTTTAGTAATTTATCTAGTTGCACCATTCCATATCTCCTTTATCCTTCTCATTAGAATGATTGGTAGGGTAGATGCTGGTTAGATTCTCTACATTAAACAACCTAGATTCCTCATGAAGCATTATTACATCAAACTCATCATAAATAGTCAAATTAATAATATCAACTCATAGATATTCATCTAGATCCTCTTTTGGTAGTTTCATAGAATTGAAAACATTGAACATGAACTACTCCTCATTAACTCTCATCATTAATTCTTCCTTTTGCATGTCTATCAGGGTCGTAAAAATGGTAAACAAAGGTCTACCTAGAATGATAGGGACTTCCTTATCTACCTCATGGTCAAGTATTATAAAGTCTACTGGGAAGATGAACATGTCTACCTTTACTAACACAACTTTAATCTTTCCCTCAGGGTGGACATATGATTGGTAGTGAGCTGTAGGGTGATAGTGATAAGCCTTTCTTCTCCAATATCTAGTTTCCTAAAAATGGATATATGAATTGGATTGATACTAGCACTGACATCACAAAGGGCCTTATCATAATACTTGACATCTATGGAACAAGAAATGGTGAAATAGCTAGGGTCCTGTCATTTTCTAAGTAGTTTTTGTTGAAAAATCAAACCACACCCCTCGATCATCACTATTGTTTCATATTCACAAAGTTTTTTTTTCATTGCCTTATTGGTAGGGAGGTGAAATTTCTGTACCTAATATGAGGTAATAGCTTTACACTGCTCCTTTCTTTCTCTTCTTGGGTTCTTAATATCACGAGGCAGAGTGCCATTGGGTCTTCTACTCAGACCTATAGCTAGCTACCCCATTTATGTTTCTAAGGTTCTTAGAGAGGTTGTGTTGCTCTGGATTGTAGCATTCATTTTCACTATGTATTCTTTTAGGATATTTTCTAAAGGGTTAGATTTGTTGTGGTGGGTAGGGGTTGGTGAGTTTGCAATTGTTGAAGGTGCTAGGGTTAAAGTTGGTAGTAGCATTGTTGGTTGTATTAGTTTGTTGGGTTTTACACACTGTTTTGGTTGGACTATGAAAATTTATGATGTTATCTCTAGGTTGGGTAGTAATTATTACCATAAGCCTATTGAGAGTTCCTGGCATGGTTTCTTATATAGTTAATCAACACTAGATTAGCTAGACACTACTAAAACAAATGACCTTCTCCATAGTATACACATGATACAACAATTGTTGAAGTTGTGAAATGTTCTTCTCTTTTTTGTACTTGCAAGTTAGTGGGAGAAGTATTTTTCCAAAGATTAGCCACATACGATACCTTAGCTCATAGGGCTGTGATGGCATCAACTTTGAATACTTTCGTTGCTCTCACATTATGAATTCTCTTGCCCCTACCCCAATACTGGTTGTTTCATGCAATGGTCTTGATAATCTCATAGGCTTGGTCATAAGTTTTACTTAGGAAGTCATTATCGGCTAAGGTATCCGCTAAGTTTCATGTCTAAAGGTTTAGTCTGTGGTAAATGTTTCTATTTTCAACCAGTGAGGGATTTTTGTGGTTTGAAAATTTCTTTAAAAATTCGTTAAATCTCGCCCATCAATCATTGAGTTTCTCATCTTCTTCTTGCAAAAATTTAGTAATGTTATATCTAAGTTTGGCATTTTTGTTAGGAGGGAAATATCGTATGAGAAAATTTTGAACTAAATCATCTCAAGAGGTGATTGAACAAGTTGGTAGAGAAGTTATCCACTCCTTAGCACAATCTCTCCGGAAAATAATGGAATAACTTAAGTCATATAGAGGTTTTAGGAACTCCATTACTTTTAAAGGCGTCATTAATTTCCATGAATGATCTTATGGTCTGTAGTATGTGGAAAAAATTAGATTTAAGCTCAAAATGAGGGGCTTGAATTTTTTGATGGGAAAGAGTAGGGTTAGGGTTGTCTTAAACTAGCATAGCATAATCCGAATAGCTCAATTACAATCATCTACAATGGGTGGAGCATGCATTCCTATTATATTTATGTTAATTTTAGGAGGTAAGATCATACGTAATCCTTCCTTCTAGTTTGGCTATGGAATAGGCAACTCAATGTTACCACTATCAAGCTTTTGTGAGCCCTAGTGACTCATGTTGTTAGAACTTTCTAATGTTGGTCCTTCTTCTTACTCTTGTTGATGGTGTAGGGCTACCCAAGTTTTACGTAGAGTGCATATCATGTGTATCAGTCTACCGATTATAATAGTTACCAGGAACACTTTGCTTGGAAGATATATATGTACCGGTCCATTTGTTATGATAGTGGCCAGGAACGCTTTGTCCTCAAAGATATATGTGTACCGATCCACCGGTTAAACTCAAAGTTAGTACATTTTTCATACACACACACACACATTTTGTCTTTGTAAACCATTCGATGATCGACTCTTTATACGAGTTTTCAGCAAATTACATGGCTGATGACTTTTTAAGCAAATTTTAACACACATGGGCAGCTTGAGACGGTTACCAAGCATGCCATATTCTCAGAGTGCACCTCATCTCCCACAAGCGGAATCGATTATAAGTTAAAGCGACAGTTCTAATGCAAGGCAGTAAGATGAAGCTCTACTTATGGAATCAGAACACAATAATAAACTCGTTCAACCGGTTCAGATCAAATAATAAACAATATCTGAACAGCATTGATGCGTGGAGTAATAACCAACCAGATTCCAGATATTTGCTTGAAACAAGTTGCATCTGCTCTTGATTTCTTATATATCTAAAAAAGAATACACACAGCTGCCGCTTTTGGCCGTTAACGAGAACCACTGCATTGCATTTGCATAACCTAATGTTTCTTATTCAAATAAAAGAGCTTCGCTACCTGTAACTTATCCTACGAACAATGTGACAAATCTAACAACCAATTATACAGATTGCAATCCAGATACAAGTTTTAACTCACCTAAAAGTTGTAGTTACCATGCGCAAAAAATATGCATCCATTGAAGCAAATGACATCGGATATTATGAGAGATGGATATTTTGCAGTTCAATCTGCATCCTTCGTAGTTTCTTCTCCATAGTTGTAAGATCCTCTTGCATCTCGAGTAGTTTATCCAATCTTCTTTGTGCTGCCTCTTGGTAAGGCTCGCCAACGAGTTGTACGAAGTTCTCCAGCCTTGTTATCGACTCTGAGAAGTCATTCTGCATAGCTTCCTCAACATCACGTTTCAACAAATTTGCAATCTTCTTCACTTTATCCACCATTTTCTGTCTACGGGATGGGAAGTTCGAAATAGCAAACAAGCTTGCCCAAAGAAAAAAAAGTTAAAATCAGGCACGGCATGTTAATACCCTCCAACTTTAAATGCAGTAGGTTCTAAGTGAACTGGGCAGGCTGATTGCAAAGACTGGACTGCTGTAGGCAACTTAAATTTACTTAAGGAAACATACACAGCAAAGGCCCCAACGTATCTGGGCATAAGGTCAGTCAGAAAGAGAAAAAAGAAAGGACAAAAAGACAAAACATCAAAATAAAGGATGATCAGCACATTCGATCACGATCACATCACTAACTACTTTGGAAAATTACCAGCAGGCTCTAGAGCTACAGAAAGAAACGGTGTTGTTGAGCTTTTGACAGGAGGAGTTCCAGAGGCGATTTCTGCATACTTCGAAGAAGGTGCAACACTCGGCCATTCAAGATATCAAGTTCAGGAAACATGTCTTCATGGATAGTGTATCCATACAATTACTGTGGACCAAAAAGTACACGGGGCTAGATCTCTAACATTACTATTATTGATGAAGGAAAGAGAGGGGGTATGTGCTATGCAGTCAACTTCGCGAAAAAGTGTCTGGTTTCCTGCGTTCGCTTTTTCAGTACAAGCAAAAAACAAGGGAATCAATTTCATGTCAGATTCTAGTTAGGAGTAAAGACCCACAAAATTTTCTTTCCCTCGTCAAGAAAAATATCATAAATATTTTACGCCTGAATGTTGTGCTCCAACCCCCTCCCCCCAAGGCACACACATAGAGAAGGTGCATCTCACTCGTTATGTCAGAAGTTGGAATGAGAAAAGATATAATTGCAATCCCACTCAAAAACAAAGTGCATAAGAATGAACATAAAATAGAAGGGTAATTAATGTGTGCAAGCCCTCGCAGACACCCAAGCACATGCAAACACACAGATAGGGTCCAAATGAAGGAGACTACACACCCGCCAAGAGAACATAGGGCAAGAGCGAGGAGGTCTTCCAATGTGGTTGGTAGCACAGATGTCAGAAGAGAAGCAGATAGTCCTGCAGCACCCAGGCCTCCAAATGCTCCTAGGAACTATCATAGTAATAAAAAGACCAGCCTCAGACCATCAGATTCTCAATTAAGTACACAGGTTATAATAATCTGCAAATATGCAAACTGATGAGTATAGATTTCATGGGAAAAGACAGAAAAATATAAGCCATTCCAAAAATGTAGCGTGCAAATGAATATGCCCTCTTCAAAAATAAAGTCTGAAAAATGGATAATACATTTCTCACCCAGCAAGAATAATATTGAAGCGATGAACTCACCACTTCACGACTTTCTTGCTCAAACAGTTTAGAAGCAAAGGCAGCATCATATCTCTGTATGGAGTTCAAGCTCCCCCCACCAACTCCCCCAATCAGTTTTATAGACTCTACCCGCAGCTGATTTCTTGCATCAACAAGACGAGGCCATTGTCTCTCAAGAGATTCCTTGAACTGCCTACCATGACGAGCATTGTTCTCTTCTAGCCAACTGGTATATTCCACAAGGAGTCTCTACATTCGCAAAACCATATTCATGCAAAATATAAAAAATAAATAAAAGAAAAAAGACAATAAAGAAGGGTTGGTCTTTGCTCCACTATGTCTGGCTTTTGATTCAGTATTATACAGAAAGCAAAGCCCGATCAGATAGATGGGAAGTCAACACTTTGCTGGTGCCTGTTACACCCGACATGGCAAAATTAAGCCATAATAAATTACAGCCCAATTTTAAAGTGAAAATAAAGTTACAAAAATTTGGAAGTGGCATAAAATACTGTTCAAATTTTCGGGCTGAGATAAATATCAACTTTTGATTCTTGATGTATCAAGTCACTATAATAAAAGTCTCACTTTACCTCATTTATATTGTATTTATCTAGTGATGTTAGTTGTGAATAAGCAGTTTTCGAGAGGGAGGGAGAGGAAGAGGGAGAGGGGGGATTGTACTGCTGTTTATTTCATAAGGTACCGCCATTTATATACAGAAGTATTGAATTGTTGAAATAAGGATTTCATTTTTTGATAAACATAGCTTGAACAGTGAATGATGTGGAGCCCAAGCTTCAGTGAAACTAATACCAAAATATCAACATACTTTCTTTTGCTAATGTTACTAGGGTAAGAAAAATTCACTCAGATGTAGCTTGCTCTACAATATCTTCGAATTTGCATTTATTTAACACTAATTTGTTGCCCTTTCCTAACAATTTTGTGCCAATTAAAACAGAAGACATATAGAAAACACTTGAGAGCAATGAACATACCTGTGCATCTAATAAAGCAGGGACAATTATGTCATTCTGGAGTTGTGCAGTGGCTGGCACTAAAACAGATTTTTCACTTTTGAAGGCAAAGGAAGCAGCAAGATCAAGATTTGAAAGCTGCAGGGTGGATTCTACAAGCTTCAAAACCCTCACTTCTGTACTGTCAATCTGTGATTTTCATCTATCTCAGACTCTCACTAAACTCTAAGCTATTCTACATATATTGCATGGCAGTAGTGCATGAGTAAGTGCAGTACTTTGTAGAATGGAGGAGAACCAGCTAGTGTGAGGGACAAGAGAGTTCACCCAGGCTCTACTTACCATAGATGAAATCTGTCTCATCCTGGAATTTCTATCACTTTCCATCCTCATTGCATAAGTTTTGACACTGCTAATTAAATCCTTCACTGCATCTAAGTCCTGCTTAGCATACCGACAATCTTGGGTCAGAAGAGTCTGACATGCTGAAAGTAAACGCTCTGCAATGTTGAGTGGTGTTTCAAGCTTCATTCTTATTCTCTCCAATCCAGCATATGTTGAGCCATCCAAGAAGCTGTACAGAAATTTCTCAAACTTGAAGAAGCTATATGAGTCAGTCATTGGCACATCAATATGGTCTCTATCAACCTGTGAAAGGAGAAGTTTTGCTTCTAGAGCAGATCTTGCAGACACAGGAAACAACGGCACGTCTTCAATATTCAGCAATGTTTGAACATTACTTTTGACAAATGTGATAGCTTCCTCAAGCTGAATCAAAAAATTCATGCATAAAGGTTAAAATTCATGTGACATTTCAAAAAATAAGTAGTTCAATATATCTAAACAAGAAGATGAAATCATAAAAGCCAAACAAATAAAAAAAATAAGAACATACATAATGGAATCTTCCAAAACAAATAGCAAAGAGTAATATTGCAGAATATATAGGTGAACCTCACTGGCATTCTGGTAAAGGTCAGATTTGTTCAACAGAAAAACAACTTTCTTCTTCCACTGCTGTGTGTAACGAAGAAATGCAACCTGAAAAGTACATATTGTAAGAACAATCAGCACAATTTCCAACATTATCTGTCAAAGAGATGCTTCAATTGATGCATCAAGAATAAGTAAACCCTCTACCATACAGACTATGTCAAAATACATGGCTGAATACACATAATGTAAAGTCTAACTTACAACAAGAGCCTCACACTAAATAACATCTATGCAAAGTGAATGTCATGCCGCTGGTCTGGTAAAAGTATGTTACTAGTTCTGTTCACATCAAACGAAATTGCAAAAATGTTACAATCATGATCACCAATGACTTATAACCATTGATCATTATTTGATCCACTACACAGTCCTCGTCACAAACCATGTTAGACTAAAGCAGCAGCTACAGTAAGGGAGTCGCACATTTTGCTGGATCATCAGATTGATCTTCTCAGCTCTTCATGACATATCAGGTAATTAACCATAAACAATTCCCAGATCGAATGGATTGATCTTATCAACTTTGAGCTTTATATCTCCCATAAAACTATTTGCAAAAGGAAGTGGTGTAGTGTTAATATTTGTTGGAGAAATGCACTCACAAAGCCCTTTAATTATTAGTTTTTGATAGTATCTACCACTGCAAAAATACCCCCTTTATGATACTCTGCATAGCCTGAGTTGAATTATCTTCCTAAACTTTATTACCAAGCTATAAAGGCCTTTGACGGAGAATAATGACTTAATATGCAAGGGAAGTAATGTTATTGGTATGGATGTCTTTAAAAGCAAGAAATAGAAGCATCAAAGGACCACCACAACTTAAGGCAATAACATTCGCATGGAATATTTGATCAGAATTGAATATTTAAGTTGACACATATATTATAGATTAATTAGGAATCTGATAGGCCTCTTATAAAATTCACATATGTTAGAAGGGGCAAAAGGGGGAAATCAGGGGAGTACCTAAGCCAGGAATGAGGGTAACAGCAGAGGATTATTTGTGTCGGGGGGGGGGGTAATAACAGAATTCAGGAGATTTTTGACAGTATATGCTGAGTCATAGGCTGAGTCAGGAGTTAGTTATTTTTCCTTGTCTATTTTCTGGTATTTAAAAGGGGAGATAGGAGAAGGGGAGGGGGATATCAAATACAGAGGCAATTGTGAGAGGAGGCTTCCAGGTCCTCAAATTCCTGGCTCTATTATTCAGTTCTGGATCAATTATAATTCCTTTTCTCTTCCTCAAATTTCTCTGAGTCTATTGATAATTATCTTGCTTCTCTGATTTGTTGTGGCTAACAATATTGGTATCAGAGCAGCGATCACTTGAGGGTTAATTATGGCACAAAAGAAGGTCGAGGTTCTGGAGGAAAAGCTGGGGATGATTCAGCAAGAGTGGCAGAAGGAGATGGATGCTATGAGGGGGGAGACAAGAAGGTACCTGCTTTGGAGGGAAGGTTGAGCGCAATGGAGAGAAATGTAGAGGCTATTTTGGGGGAATCGGAGTCCATGACCAGTCAGAGTGGAACTGATTCAGAAACACGAGCTACGGGAAAGGAGAAAGAGGTGACTCATAGTGTTTCTGCTACTGAGTCTTCTGAAGTCAAGCTACAAGAGGTAGCTACTGGGAAGTTGCGATGGGATTATCGACCGGCGCGCCAACTGGAGTTTCCATTCTTCAGTGGTGGAGATCCAGACGGGTAGTTATTCAGGACGGAGCGGTATTTCCAAGTCAATCAGATGCAGGAGGCAGAAATGCTTGAGGCAATTGTTGTGGCTATGGAGGGGAAGGCCTTGGCGTGGTTTCAGTATGCAGAGGAAGGTAGGAAGTTCACCAACTAGAAGGAATTTAAGGAGGCGTTCCTGAATCGTTTTTGTAGCCTACAGGAGGGGGCATTATGTGAGAAGTTTCTGGCTATTAGGCAAACGTCAACGGTGGAGGAGTTTGTGGAATCATTCAAGCTCCTGGCAGCACCATTACAGGGGAGACTATCGAATGAGGTCCTTGAGAGCACATTTCTGAATGGGCTCAAACCAGCCATACGGGCTGAGGTGAGCATGATGAGGCCCTATAGCCTATCTGAGGTTAGCACAGATGGTGGAAGACAAAATTCGGGTGGTAAACTAGGGTCGGGTTGAAACAGGAGGAAATGGACTCCAGGCGATGACTGGTGGGTATGCGAACCTGCACCCTAACCCCAAAACGTTTCCACTAGGCTCCACCACACAGATCGAGTCGCAGAGTTTCAGCCACCCCACCCCGATCATGAATTCAGCCAAAGGATAGGCCACATACCCTGGATCGAGCTCGGAGGAGGGGTCACAGATGGGGCGCGCAACAGGACACCGCCGAATCTTAGACTCAGAGCTTCACAGAAGAAGGGAGAAGGCACTTTTCTACAAAGGGAGATGGGGTTCGGCTCGGTTCGTTAAAAGCTCGGTTTGGCTCGTTCGTTTAATTAAACGAGCCTCAAAATGAGGCTCGGGCTCGGCTCGTTTAATAAACGAGCCGAGCTTAAACAGGAAAAAGCTCGGCTCTGTTCATTTTTTGGCTTTGGCTCGTGAGCTCGGCTCGTTAAAAGCTCGGTTCGGCTCGTTCGTTTGGTTAAACGAGCCGAGCCCAAACAACATTTTAGGCTCGTTTAGTTAAATGAGCCGAACCCAAACCTAGGGGTATTCGGCTCGGCTCGGCTCGGCTCATTTACAGCCCTACCCGGGGATGTACACAAGACAGCTTTTAGGACACATGAAGGGCATTACGAATTTTTAGTAATGCCATTTGGGTTGACAAATGCCCCAACTTTTCAATCCCTAATGAACAAAGTGTTTAAGTCGTACCTCCGGATATTTGTTTTAGTATTCTTTGATGACATTCTAGTTTACAGCCGTTCTTTGAAATAACATGTGACACATTTGGAGTTGGTTTTTGGCGTGTTGTGCAAGCACTGCTTGTACATCAATAAAAAGAAGTGTACCTTCGGGCAGCGAAAGTTGGAATACTTGGGGCATATTGTTTCCGGTGAAGGAGCAGAGACTGACCCATCTCAGCTTCGAGCAATGATAGAGTGGTATGTTCCTAGAAATCTAAGGGAATTGTGGGGTTTTTTGGGGTTGACAGGGTATTACCGCAAGTTCATACGACGTTCTGGCCATATTGCAGCTCCATTGACTGGTCAACTAAAGAAAGACTGTTTTGGGTGGAACTAAGAGGCGCAGGAGGCATTTGATGCATTAAAGGCAGCCATGGTAAAAGCCCCAGTATTAGGGCTGCCTGACTTTTCACAGCCATTTTTTGTAGAAATGGATGCTTCAGGGTTTGGCATAGGTGTTGTCCTGATGCAAAATCAGCGACCTATTGCTTTTATTAGTCAAGCCTTGGGCCCTAGGGAGAAGTCAAAATCAGTGTATGAGAGAGAATTGATGGCCATGATTCTGGCAATCCAAAAATGGCGACATTACCTTCTTGGGCAACAATTCACTGTACGAACAGACCAGAAAAGTTTGAAGTTCTTGTTGGAGCAACGAATAGTGCAAGAGGGACACCAAAAATGGGTGGCAAAGCTGGCAAACTACCACTTCAATATTGAATATAAACCAGGACCTAAGAATAAGACGGTGGATGCGTTGTCTAGACGGGATGAGCAAACTCTTTTGGCAGTCATTTCACTATACTTCATCGAACTGGGAGGACTTGAGAGGAGAAATTGAGGCAGACCCTGTGCTGGGGGCTGTCAAGAGAGACTTGGAGAGGGGAGTAAAGGATGTGAAAGGTTTTAACATGAGGCAAGGGAATCTTTTCTACAAGGGCAGGCTGGTATTTACCGAGAATTCCCAGTTTATTCCCCATCTGTTAAATGAATTTCATGGGAGCAAAATTGGGGGTCATTCTAGAGAACTTAAAACTTATCACCGGCTGGCTGGGGAGGTGTATTGGAGGGGAATGAGGAAGAGAATCCAGCAGATCATGTCGGAATGTTCAGTTTGTTAGCAGAATAAAAATCAAACGGTTACACCAGCGGGGTTACTCCAGCCCCTACCAATTCCAAAGCAAGTGTGGGAGGACATTTCACTAGACTTCATCGAAGGGCTGCCAAAGATAAATGGGGTCAGTTGCATATTGGTGGTGGTAGACAAATTGACCAAATATGCCCATTTTCTTCCTCTGAGACATTCGTTTACAGCGGTTGATGTAGCTAGTCTGTGAAGGAAGTGGTTTGATTGCATGGCATGCCGCAGACTATAGTATCCGTCCGGGACAAGGTGTTCACTTGTCTTTTCTGGAGGGAGTTGTTCAAGCTGCAAGGAACAACATTGAAGCACAATTCAGCTTATCACCCGCAAACCGATGGTCAAACGGAGGTATTTAATCGGAGTATAGAGACTTATTTGCGATGCTTTGTGGGGGACAAACCAAGGCAATGGGTGAAATGGTTACCATAAGCTGAGTATTGGTACAACACGTCGTATCATACAGCTACAAAAACAACCCCATTCAAGGTATTGTACAACAGAGATCCACCTCCCTTACTGCGCTATACGCAAGGACTCACACCTATGGCTACCATTGATGAGGTGCTACAGCAAAGAGATGCAGTTCTGGAAGAGTTGAAACAGCACCTAACAAGGGAACAACAACGGATGAAGTCCATAGCTAATCGCAAAAGGCGTGAGCTGGTCTTGGAGGTTGGATCATGAGTGTATGTCAAGCTTAAACCCTATAAACAGCGATCCTTGGCTATGAGATTAAATGAGAAGTTGGCGCCACGTCATTTTGGTCCTTATCAGGTCATGGCACGTGTGGGTGAGGTGGCGTACAAGTTAGCACTACCAGAATCAACCCCGATGCACCTAGTATTCCATATATCCATGCTCAAACCGGCATTTGGGGCTGGCAACCATGCTCAGCCTTTCCCAGTAGCACTCACTGAAGAGTTAGAGTGGAAGGTGGAGCCAGAAGCAGTAACAGGTCTACGCTAAAATGCTAAAGGAGTGCTGGCGGTGTTAATCAAGTGGCAAGGGTTACTAGAATTTGAGGCTTCCTGGGAAGAATTCGACATGATTAATTTGCAGTTCCCTTCTTTTCACCTCGAGAACAAGGTGAAAGACCGGGCGGGGGGTATTGATAGGCCTCTTATAAAATTCACATATGTTAGAAGGGGCAAAAGGGGGAAATCAGGGGAGTACCTAAGCCAGGAATGAGGGTAACAACAGAGGATTATTTGTGTTGGGGGGGGGGGGTAACAGAATTTAGGGGATTTTCGATAGTATATGCTGAGTCATAGGTTGAGTCAGGAGTTAGTTATTTTTCCTTGTCTATTTTCTAGTATTTAAAAGGGGAGATAGGAGAAGGGGAGGGGGATATCGAATAGAGAGGCAATTGTGAGAGGAGGCTTCCAGGTCCTCGAATTCCTAGCTCTATTATTCAGTTCTGGATCAATATATAATTCCTTTTCTCTTCCTTGAATTTCTCTAAGTCGATTGATAATTATCTCTTGCTTCTCTGATTTGCTGTGGCTAATAGAATCTCCCTTTGACAAAATTGGAAACTAAATATTTTAATTGAATAATTAATTACCATACATATCAAAGATAATTCACGGAATATTCTCATTAGCATTGCATTTAATTTGACTATATCCAATAGCCAAACTAAGGAATAAGACCTTATGGCAGCCCTAGGAAATTAACCTGTAAATATGAATATAAATCTTAAATAATGATTAAATAAGGGAATTAACCTTAAATTAATTGTCGGGTATTTTGCACTTCTCACCCAACCTCTATCTCTTAGCTGAACCTCATCCCTTCATTCACACTTTTGCTCCATATTCTATACTCTTTACGCATGTTGAACTAAGCTTGGTGCTTACAAGGGAGAATCATCCACCATTCCAACTCAATCAAACATCAAGATGACCTTATCACAATAATATCAGTCACAATGAATTAAACTCCATATGAATTAGTCTACCTATAAGGATGACACAAAACAGACCTCTGAAGCTTGGGTTGTTGCTACTTGCTACAGAAATAAGACAACAAATCAAGTTGTTTTGTGTTGTCCTCACCCTTGAACAACTAGAACCACCAACAGGCTGCCTCGATGACTACTATTAGCTAAAAACCCCATCACTAGATCCCCCACCAAGAGGGCTTACGGCCACTTTTCAGATGCATATCCCCTCCTAGATAAGTACCCACAAGTTACCATCCCCCAATGTTCTCCCTTACCTTGAACCACTAGAATCACTGTCTTCAACTAATTATCCTAGCCAAGAGTATCAAGCATTCACCTCACAACATTCATTTGTTTGCATAAAGTCAGCATCATCCCTTCCTACCCAAGCAATAAAATTGCGGTTGCACTGTCGCCGTATCAGAGTGTCGCGAACGATATTTTATATTTCGTGGTTGTCGCAGCGTGATTTTTTTTCAATAAATATTAGCAAATATTGGTATATATCGGTAAAATATCAGTTGATATCCGATACATCGCCAATAAATGTGTGAAATTATAAATCTGTCACGTATAGCTAATTTTTCGTATCAGCTGACCCAAAATATGATATATATTAGCCGATATTATGTATCGAGGCCGATATTTAATTGTATGCTCCCACCCTCAGGGGAGCTCACAAGCATAAAATTAAATATCGATCCCAATAAGCAATATCGGTTTATATATTTTAGTTTTACGATCGTCTGATACACGATGATGTTAGAATTTCCCTTATTTATCACCTACATATTAGTTATCAACCGATATTTTACCAATATTTGCTGATGTTTGCCAATATTTATTAGTATTTGTTGTGAAAAAAAATTAAAAAAACATGATGCGACAACTGTGACATATAAAAAATCGTTCACAATATCCTAATATCGTAACACCGCAATTGCAATCGCGACCGCACCTACAATTTTATTGCTTGCTTACAGGATAGCTAAACCCATCAAAGATGCTAACAGGAGATGAAGCAAACCCCTTGAGAAATCCAAGTAATAGAGGGGTCCAAAACAAGCAAAAAGGCAAACAATAGCTAAGCTAAAACCTAGGTTGCATGGAAACAATAATGGAAATGATGAAACATAAGCTCTAGAAATGAGGTTTCACTAAGATCTTGGATACGGGAATGCTAAAAAAAGTATCATAAATTAATAATTTTACTTTAATTAAGTTTACATAAATTTATTATAGATACTTTTTAGTCTAATATTGATCCATAAATCAATCCAACAATATAATATTACTCAGCAAAGTTCAATTTCATCCCCTCACTAAAAGTTAAAAAGGAAAAAAAAAGAATCGTCAATCTCGAATTCTAGTGTACTACTAGTAACAAAAAATGTTAAGTGCGGTGTAACCCATGTGAGCTTTCACCTTGAGAAACTTTTGTTTTCCCAACTAAATCTAGATTTCCAAATCTTTACTTACTTTTAATTGAACATATTTGTCTCACATATTTCAAACACAATATGCCCTTTGCTCTCTTTTTCTCCACACATGGATTGAGGTAAGCACAGATCCACCAGATCTTATGCTCCTCCTCCACTTTCTATCTTCTCACTCAACCTCTTTCTCATTTCACATGTTGATCTTGTTGCCTAGAGATGAATGCACATAATAAAATTGTGGTCATTATCGCAGTGTCTATAATAAAAAATCTATTGTCTAAGAAAACAATAAAAAGCCTATAAAACTTGGTTTTGTAAATGTCGGTCCATATCGAAGGAAATGGGTGAATATTGGTGCACAGTAGTCACATCATCTTCCTCCATTGCATATTGGTTCCCCCACAATTTTATGAGCCACTATAGCCTATGGGTCTCTTCGACAGGAGATATGTGGTCTTAGGTCTAGGGTTTTGTAATTTTGTTTTGACCTATACATGTTACCATGTAAGACATAGAATTGATCTTAGAGAACCATAGTTGAGTTCTCAGGGAGCACAATTCTTAGTGAGACAAAAGGAGAAAAGCCCACCCCAATTTTTATGAGTGGTGAGTTCAAGACTTAACAAAGAGCATCGGGAGGTAAAAGTTGCGTGGAAGGGCATTATATATTATCTTTGGCAGGTCTCACCCTAGCTTGGAGCTTAAGGACAAACTCATTTACCGAGGAGGGTAATGTTATAGGAACCCTCATAGGAAAGCGTCATTAGACCACCACCAGCTTAATAACATTTATAAGGGATGCTTATAAAGAATTGAATAATTAAAAAGGGAAATTTATTGGGAATAGAATAATATATATAGATGACCAACTAAGAATAAATGCCAATACTAAAATTTGGAAACCAAGGAAATTTGATTTAATCAGGTTGCTAAATCAAAAGATAAGCCTTGACGGCAACCCTTCATATGCATTTAAACCCTATAAATAGAGACCTAGCATTCGAACAATAAATTAAGTTGGGAAATTAATATTAAAATAGTTCTTAGCTATTTCACAATGTGCATGTTCTCTCACTCTATCTCTTAGCCTAACCTCATCCCCTCTTTTGATACTTTCACACCTATTTGAATACTCTTTCATTGTGCGTAACATCAAACCAAGCACGGTGCTTACAAGAGGGAATCATCAAACCCTCAAATTCAGCATCACGACATTGAAAGCTGGTGGCAACAATTACTTCCCATCATTTTTATTTGATATCATCCATGTTTTCAACAAAACTTCTCTTTAAATATTATGTTCTCTAGAAATTATAATATGACTCGTCAAATTCCATTAGCCATATTCTCAAATAAAAAAGAAATGCTACAATAAGGATTAGAACTCATGCCCACCTCCTTATCCTCCCCCGTAACTACTAGTACAATTATCAACATGTGATAACCAAATACTCTACCTCCATCATACAAATTGGAAGACTTAACCTACCCCAAGAGCCTTTTGTATTTACTAGACTTATATCACTAGTTAATGATCTAATAATACCCTACTCAATACCTTAGTAATAACTATCCTTATTACACCAATTCATACTAATGCAGATGCATCCTCATTCAACATTAATAGCCCCCATAAATTGAGCATAAACCCTAATGAAAACCTTAACCCTTAAATCACTCAATTCTTCTTCTTGTTTTGATTTAGATCTTGTATGCCTTGTGTTAATTGTATATTTTTGGCATTATGTGCTTCCAACCTATATTAGTTCCTTTGGAGAGACCATCCAATAGATATTGCTCCTAGAAGAAACCCTCCTAAGGATATTGGATTGGATTTTGATACTCCTCGGAGATATACTTCTTGGATTTAGTTACTTTTTCACTCAAGTAAATTAAAAGGAAATTGTTGTTGAGTGATCATTCCTTGAGGATAAATGATATAGCAATGGACATCGCTGGAAATCCTTTGTCGTTAAGGCAAGTATCGATTGGTTTGATTGTTTATCAGCATGTTAGAGTTGGGTTTGTGAATTTACTAGTTTGATCCAACTTATGCATGTTTGTTTTGTGTGGACACTGCTATGATCTTTTGGGACAACATGATGGTAAGCAACTAACTTTGAGCAAGCACCAAATCCTGACTGATGACGTACTTTGAAGTGTCGCTTACTTGTTGGGTGAATTTTTTATTTTTTCTTTCTGGTGGTGGGAGGGGGTGAGTCAAGAGCCGTTCGCCTCTCGTATCTCCACTATAATCTTACATGGGCTAGTTCTTAACCACTATCTGGTTATTGTATTTATTTGGGTTTCAAACCAATTATCGTACTTTGCTCTTATTTTGGTAGTGTTCGCCTGATAAGGGTTCTAACAATAACATTTTGACTTTGTTAGCCATGCATCTAGCTTGGTAGTGATATATGCAGCAGTGTACCCCTAGGTTCAGTTGGAGATTCCACAACCAAGACAAACAACTATTTGATCAACACAATAACCTGCTTTAACACAGTAATTAGGTTTTAAAAACCTGGGTGTTAGAACAGCTACCTTGTCTTAAATGCGATTGTCACAGAAAAAGAAAAAAGATCAACTAAAAGCAACTTGCTTTAGATTCTGCACCTAAAGGGACCATGGAATTTTTCATATTACAATTTTGCTTTCTCTGCCTCGAACAGCATGTAGTGTACATGAGAAAAATTGAGAAATTATACTAATCTCACAATAAGAGATGCCTGTGATCCAAGATTAGCATTCAAATATGCTAAATTTATAATTCCATTTTAAGTGTTAGATATATGACCATTGCCATGCTTCAGAATGCACCCTACAATTTATATCAGAATCATAAATGATAGGAAAAATGCAGGAGATATAGTCTATGACAAAAAGAACGATCTTATCATGTGGTCAAGAGGAAATAAACAGCTAATATTTAAAAAGGCAAAACGTTCTGTCCATGGCAATCATTTTTCTCTACATTGGAAGCAGAGAACTTTAAGATTAAGCAGACTTCTCTAACAATGACACCTGATAAATTCAATTTATATGTCCCACCTCACTTTCAGTTAATGGTCGATCAGCAGAGATGACAAAAAGAAGCAAATCTGCACGAGGCACAAATTCCTCTGTCAGTTGCTGTTGCCTTTGTAGAATCACATTAGTTCCAGGTGTATCAACAATAACCATCTGTTTCAAGAAGTTCAAAGGAAAATACTGTGACCTTAAAAACTTATCACCAAAATAGCTTCTCAGGAAACTGAAACATAAGCAGAGCAAGTACAGAAAAAGACAGGCAACACCAATCTTGGTGCAAATATAACCATCATAAGCAAAGATGAACATGGTTTGAACATGCTCAAGTGGTCAGTGAGAACATGGTTTACAACATGCTCAAGGCAGCAATAATATTACTTTCCTCACACTAGTACATCTCAATGGCTCACAAAAAGCAGGATCCCAAGCATTACAAAATAAAATACAACTGAAATAAAGAAAAGAAATTAAATTCACTCATCTTCTTAGTAAGATAGCATGAAAAAATAAACAGAAAAAAAAAGAAAACGAAGAAATTATGTCTACTCACTTCCTTTAGAATTTCAGCAGGCAGGTAGCAAATATATTGGCCATCTGGATGCCTTTCACAATGTTGATATTCATTAGACTCAATCTCTGAATAGCGCAAGAATGTAATCTCATTGGTTGTGGGAACAACCCCCTCCTTCAAGAACCTTCCTCCAAGAAGTGCATTGATGACAGTGGATTTTCCAGAGTTGAATTCTCCCTGGTTTTATCAATGACCATTAATCAATATATAACAAGATATAACAAGAAACAACATTTTCAGAAATTAGAACATGGTATGATAATTTACTGCACAAATATGCACATATAGTCCGAGTACAGGCTAAAATAGCTTCTGGTTATAGTAGTGAGACAACCAGGGCTGCACCATATTTCAAAGCAGCAGACAGATTTACAGACTTGTTTCCACCACTTTTAAACAACTTTTTGTTAGTCGGCAGGTTAAAAAGAACAGGGGGACAACAACCCTTTATTTGATTTAAGGAATATGCATCCTCTTTCATGCATTTAGCTGAGCGCCCTAGCTGGTAAAGCAAGGTCATGTCTTTTTAATAGTTCAGTAACAAAATTATCCTTTCCGCAGAAATGATAATAATAATAGAAATGAAAAACATTACTAAAGCAACAATCAGACCCTCCCACACTAGAAAGATAGTTCAACCCCAACTCCTCAACCAAAAATAGAATGCCCAAAGCAACATTATCAGTCAATAATACAAGCTCCATTTTCCCCCAACTACCAATCAGCACAAAAATAAATCCTCAACTTCTAGCATCAACCGCTACCTTTCACTTGCTTTACAGAAACTACAATGCTTGTGCCAGCCCAGTAATGCTCCTTGCTGCTACTTCGTACAGACTACTCCACTGCACCAACCAGTTTACCTCCAACTTTTAAAGCAAATAATGAACACCCAATTTCTTGTCATCTCAAAACCAGAGCAGCAAGTCAAAAGAACATTTTGATTGAAGGAAAACCCTCTAAATCCCATGAATTTCAAAACCTTTGTTCCATATAAATATATATCTAACTTAGGGAAGTACAATAAAAGTTTGAATCTGAAAATGCCATACTACTTCAATCAAACTCTTTTATCATACTTTCAAAAAGAAGGGATAGATAGCGCATGAGTCATCTTGCATGCATAAACCACAAAAAAATGAAATAGCAGAGAGGAAAATGACCATGTTCTTGGGAAAAACAGAGCCATTCTTTGGAAGAAGCTATTTTTACATCTACTTATCTAATAAACCAATTATCTTCTAAAATTTTAGATCTAGATGTCCTATTGAATTCCTCTCCACCTTTTATCCTAATCTAAAGACCACAAACAATCTTGTCTTGCATGTTTTGCTGTGCACCATTAGTGCAGGTTCATGGCCAAACCGTCAAATTGGATCCTAGGGTTATCAAATGTGTCTTTATGAAGTGTATCACCCTCCATTAATTCACTTTTAATGAGAATCAATCCCATTTCAGTAACCCTCATCTTCAGGGGGTGAATTCTACCAAGGAAGATGAGGAAGACATATTCCTTGATTTGCCTACCTTACCAAAAATTAAACATTATACTCAGGTAAATGAGGTAAATATATAAAAACAAAAGAACCTGTACAAATACACAGGGCATACCCTGGTGACCAGAGGCTAACATACCTAGCCCTGGAGATCAGAAACCAAAATTACAAGGTACATAGCACTCCTTGGGGTGTCTACAGTTACATCATTTCTGAACTTGTACAATGATATTCCTGTGATCAACAACTTTGTTCTCAAAAATTAGAGCATTTCTGCTCCTCCATATGAAATAGACCAGTGCAGCCACAGTGAGGGCTCGAGCCCTCCAAATCTTGTGGTGTCTATGGCAGTTCCTGTGGAGGGTTCTCATTGCACTTGACAGAGTTGTGGACCCTCTGGATATACCCAGCCAACTTCTTAGAGGGTACCAAATCTTCTTGATTTCATAGCAGTCAAAAAACAAGTGATCATGTGATTCCCTTACCTGCAGGCAGAATGGACATTCTTTAGGCCCCTCCCAAACCTTAAGCCTGTCTCTAGTAAAGAGCCTGTGCTGGAGGGCTAGCCAGAGAAGGAAAGAATGCCTTTTTGTTCTGTTCATTAACCAAACTGCCTTGTGGGGTTTCCATTTCAGAGCTTTCTCTCGAAAAAACTTGTAGGCTAGCTGAGTAGAGAAGCCTTTATCAGTCACCCAAGATTTCAGCAGAATTTTAGCTTGATCATAATCCCCCTGTTCCTGAATCAGAGAGGAGAGTAAGTTGCTGATAGTTCTCAAAAAGTGGGAGGTGTCATACTTAGGGGTGAAATTCTCCAAGCCCTGTGAGTGCAGATAGTGGGTATGAATCCACTTTGTCCAGAGTGATTCCTTTTCCTCTTGTAAGGCCCAGATATATTTGCTGAGAAAAGCCAAGTTCCAAGCATGGAGGTTTTTGATACCAAGTCCTCCTTTTTTTGGGAGGCAAAGCTTAGTCCATGCCACAGGAGGAGGTCTACCCTGCCACAGAAAATTCCTGCAGAGGGATAAAAATCTCTGGAGCACCACTTTAGGGATAGCAAATATAGACAGCCAGAACCCCATAAGCCCTTGAGCTATGGAGTTGATGATTTCCAGCCTGCCTGCAAAGGATAGTGAGCTAGCCCTCCACATTTTCAATTGATCACACAGAGAGTTAATGAGTTGCTCATAATCCATTGTTCTTAATTTGCAGGGGTTCAGGGGCACAC
Organism: Tamarix chinensis; assembly: GCA_030549775.1. Taxonomy (NCBI): domain Eukaryota; kingdom Viridiplantae; phylum Streptophyta; class Magnoliopsida; order Caryophyllales; family Tamaricaceae; genus Tamarix; species Tamarix chinensis. The sequence continues at coordinate 75,747,083 of CM060177.1, forward strand.
CCAGATATCTGAAAGGAAAAGTTCCTTTAGGCATGCCTGTCAAGGAGAGGAGCTCAGCTTGAATATGGGGATTGACCCCAGCCATAAACAGATGGGACTTCAGAGGGTTGGGAAGGTTTCTGTCTTGGTTGCAGAGATCCAAGGGCCATAATACAGGGGGAGTGGTCAGATAAGCTACAAGGAGCCAGGAAGTGAGCTTGCACCTTAAGACCAGAGGCAAACCCATCCGAGTTCATAAGAGCTCGATCCAGCTTGCATTTGACATTATGCCCAACAAAGGTGTGATAGCAGCCAGTGGATGGGATGTCAGAAAGTTGGGAAACCAAGCAACAAGTTTTGAAATCTGCTGTTTCATAGTCTGTAACAGGTCTAATGCCACACCTGTCAGAGGCATTGAGAGGACAATTGAAGTCCCCTGCAACAATCCAGGCCCCTTTTATGATTCTGGACCTCATCATGAGGGATTCCCAGACTTTTTCTGTCTTTTATACTATACAAACCATACACCACAGTCAAAGTAAAGGATGTTCCAGTTTTGATGTCAACAACATCCCCAGTCAGTAATTGAGGAGAGACCTCTACCAGCTGGAATCTGATTAGATCAGGGTTCCACAGCAAGAGTATTCTACCATTTGGATGGTTCAGAAAGTTATCATGATGCTGCCACCTTCTGAAGTGGTTCTCTTTCATTAGTTGCACTTTTTTACTGTCTAACTTTGTTTCAAGCAGGCCTATAATCGAACAAGAATTTTCCTTACATGTTTTTTCCAGGGTTTTTTGTTTCAGGGAAGAACCCCCTTCCCTTATATTCCAAACAAGCATTTTCATGAAACCTTTGCAGGTTTAGTGGGTCTCCTCAAGGGTCCCCTTCTGTACTGCTTTATGGCTGGGCTTTTTTTCTTCCTCTTAGCAGCTTTGGATACTACCTGCTGCCAACCACTAACTTCCACTGGACCTTGAACCCCAGGTGTTTCAGAAGTACCAGCCAGACTACCACAGTTTTGCTTGGGGGGGGGCCTTAGGATCAGAGCTAGATTCCAGGTTTAGTTGTGGTCCCTTACCTTTCCTCTGCCTCAAATCATCCAAATGGGGTTCTGGAGCCACCTTCCTAGGGGAGGGCAAATCAGGGATCTCCTCTGTCACCCCAGGGCAGTGTTGTTTCACAGCAAGACCATCCTTAATGTGATCAGAAGCTCTATCAGACCTGCTGGGGGGGTACAGAGATAACAATGTTCTCCTTAGGATCCTTCCTGGCTGGCAGAGGATCCTCAGGGGCCTGAGTGGGCTGGAAGCTAGAGGAAACATGGTTCACAATGTTCTCCCTTGTCCTATCCTTGTTCAGCAGGCATTTACTCTCCAGATGACCCAGAGTTCCACAACAGCCACAAACCAGGGGAAGGTCTTCATATTCTATACATTGGAGGAACTCATCCTCTTCTGTTCTGACTTTGATCTCAGAAGGTAGCTTCCCTTTGACATCAATATCAACCAGGACTCGCCCATATTCAATTTTGGATTTTTGCTGTGTGAAGTCATCAATCAGTATTGGCTTGCCTATAAAGGAGGCAATTTCACTGATTGCTCCACAATTCCACATCTCCATGGGGAGATTCACAAGTCTGACCCAGACAGGAACCCTAGTGATCTCTTCCTTGCCAAAGGAAAATAACCTGGGTATTTCCTTGAGTACAAAGACCTTGCCTCTGATGATATAAGGTCCCCCTTCCAAAGCTTTATTCCTGTCAAACTGGTCTTTAAACCTCAGTATCACCCATCCAGAGCTATGCCTTATGTATTTAAAGGGCAGTTTGATCACATGCTTAGCAATACCCAAGTGGTATCTGTCAGGTTTGACCCCAACAAAGCACCCCAGCAAACATGCCCCCCAAGACTCATCCACAGGATGAATGTTTTTCTTGGACACACACACAGCATCTCCCTTAGGGGGAACAAATTCACATTTCTTACTAGCAATGCTAGGAAAAAGCTCAGCAAAAGATTTCTGACCGGGGGGGGGGGGGCACCTGGTGATGTGCAGCTCGATCACAGTTCAGCTCAATGTCCTCACACAAGGCATCATCCAGCTGGCCAACCACATTGGCAGGAGAAGAGCCTTCCACCTCGTTTACTTCAGCATCTGAATCAGAAAGGAGGCCAGGCATTGAAGACAAGGGGTCTTGACCAGCCAACTTCACTGTTGGTTCATGCGAGTGCACTGCAGCCTGAGTCAAAGGGGGTTTCTCACCCCTTAAATTCAATTGCTCCTTAGCACTTGCTCTGCAAGCATCTACTTGGCAGCTCAAATCAGTCTGTTTTTGCAGCATGGGTGCAGGAACCACCTCCAAATTCGAGTCTGGGACAGTGGTCAGAGCCTCTTCCACTCGATTCTTCAGGGCATAAGCACTTTCCTTAGAAGTCAAACCAGGGGAATCATCTGAAGAGTACTTACTAGGGGAAGCTGAGCTCGAAGCTTCAGAAGATGGTTCAGTAGGGCGTGCACCCTTCTTTGGACTAGGAAGATCACAAACAGGAGTTTTTCCTGTTACTCGACCTCGAGGGATCCTCCTTTTGTTCCCCATAACTCAAGAAACATCAAGACAGAAGACAGAGTGAGCAGGAAGGAGGGAGGGAAGAAGAAGGACTAAGAGTAGAGCTGAAGCTCAAAGCTTGACAGAACAATGGTGTCACTGCTTGTGCTCCATCGCCATGGAGGGGGTCGGGCACAAGGAGAGGGACAAGCCAAATAAACTTATTAAGCCTAATGAGCCCACTCTATAAACTCTACACAGTTTCCTTATCTTCACATGATTAGAGATTGTTCCCAATAGTGGAAGGATGCATTTCGTTACTGGTAATGGAAGGTTTGACAAGGTGCTCAAGAGGAGAAATGGTTAATTTCAAAGCTATGCAAATTCAAGATCCCAACTCAGATTCTTTGAAAGAGAAACAATTTGTAATCATTCATTATGAGATGTTGCTAAATTTCGAATTGATAATGATGAGGATCTTCCAATTGGCCAATGGAAAAGGAACTAGAGAATAAAATAACAACCATCGTACTGTGTTACACAATATATTATCATTTCAGAATTTTTCTAGGGATCATAAAGCATTACTTGGAAACATGAACACAATCACCATCCCTACTACCTTTTTCCAAATCTTTGTCTAGTGAGAAGTGGAAGAAACAAGCTACCAATATGGAAATGGATGCACTGGAAAAGAACATAACTGGGCACTTGGTGAAATTACCTGGTTGTAAATGGGTATATAATGTCAAGCATAGGACTAAGGATTAGTTAATAGATACAAAGGTCACTTAGCAACTAAAGGATACACTAAAACTTATGGAGTGATTCTTTAGAGAATTTTGGTCATGTAGTAAAAGATGAATTGTTAAGGTTCTGTTATCTCCAGCTACAAATTTTAGTTGGGCTTTGAAATGCCATGATTTAAGAAAGCTTTCCTACCTGAGGAACTGAAAAAAAGAGGTTAGCATGAAAGGTCTGCCTGGATATGAAACAAACTTAGCTTCCGGTACTCTATATGAATCGATGAAAGCATTTTGCAGCCAAAAGCAATCACCAGGGGCATGATTTGAAAGACTTACATGTCATATTGGCTATGGGATATAAAAGGATCCAAGGAGATCCCATATTGTTCATTAAACATTTAGTGAGTTATTGTTCATGTTGACACAAAACTGAGAAGCAAAACTTGAATCAATGTTTGGCTAAGATGCTTCATATGAAAATTTTGGTATGGCTGTTGGAATGAAGTGGCACTAAACACAAAATCTTCATTTCTCAATGAAAGCATACCATAGATCTCTTAAACGAAAAAGGTCAAATAGCAAGCATGCAAACGGTCAAGCACACCCATGGATCTAAATGTTATGACAAGAAAAAGAAGGGAATGCTGCTTTAAATAGAGAGATGTACAAGCACTTACAAGGATGGCCTGTTTATTTGCCCCAGAAGCAGCCAAAATTAACATACACAATGATGGTCATTTGTTAGTTCACACATCGTCCGAGGAACCTTCAATTACCAGGTACTCATAGAATACTAAAATTTCTTAAAGTTGCTTCAAAGACATGGGCTAACAGCATGCAAAGTATACAGAGATGTAGATTATATAGGATCCTTGTTCAAAGAAAATCAATTTGAGATATTGAACCCTCTTAGTGGAAACCTAGTGAGTTGGAGAAGCAAGAAAAAGGATGTAGAAGCTTGATTGACGGGTAAAGCAGAGTAGGATGGTCCTATAAGGCTTTATCGTGATAATATCAGTATGTTCGATCTAATCTTATTGAGCAAAGAATTTAATGTGCTACAATAATCATAATAATAATAATAATAACTAACACTATTGTTATTATTTTCTCCAACCAAATAGGCCTAAAAATAAGATGAGGACAACAGAAATTGATAAAAATTAGAGATTGGAAATCGAAACAATTTGCATGCCTTATGTGTCAACCCATGGTCAATTGACTGATATTCTTACTAACGGTTTTAATAGCTCCAGTTTTGAAGCACCAATATGCAAGCTGGGAGTGGGTAATATATATTCAATAGCTTGAAAGAGAAATCACACCTTTTAATTTATTACATTGACAGGTAATTTATATAACTTTTTTGGATTATTTAAAACTACTTGAGAAGAATGTAAATTTCTATCAACGACACACCTATGATAAACTTACACTGGCAACCCAAATATGGGACCAAATCCCTCAAAAATAACTATACATAAATGTGAATAAATAGCAATGACAACATCTTCTTGGCAAGAATGTGATAGACCTGCGGTGCGATACGCATATATAAGGAGCAACATGCCATGAAGGAGGCCAGAACTGTTGGGCAGGGGGCGTAGTCTATGGTTGATGGTTTACAAATGATTATTTTGATGTTTAGTTTTCCTTTTCATTTATGTGAATATAGTCTGTATGAGTCTGTTAGTATCTTGCTGGGGTCAGAATGAGTCTTTTAGGGAATTTGTTTATTTTGCTGAGTCAGCCCGATTCTGTTATGATAAGGGGGTATTTAAGAAGAGAATCGGGCACTGTGGGGAGGGGAGAACTGGTAGAAGAAGGTGCAAGGTCCTCGAAACCTTGCTGAAGAGTTGTCCATTGTAAAACTTCCTTGAATATCAATTCAAAGCCCTAATTCCTCTTCATTTTCTATGTGTTATCTTCCTCGTAAGTGGAATTGTATCAAGGTGGAATCAGAGCAGTTCCATCCTGAGGAGCGATGACTAAGAAGGGAGGAGCATGGGAGGAGAGATTGGGACTCATACAAGAGGAATTGAAACGAGGAAGGAGTGAATATCAAAGGATACTAGTATTAGAGGATCGACCAAGTTTGATTGAGAAGTTGATGATGGAGATGGTCAGTGAGATGACCAAATTGAACCAACGAAATGATGTCAGCTCCTCTAGCCGCGATCTGGGAAAGTTGAAGGTCAGGGATGTACCGACCGCGGACCCACCACTTCCACCACCACCAAGCGATGCCACTCCGAAGACAGAACCCATAATGGAATGCCAGCGTTTCCAAAAATTGAAACTCCTTGTTTTTGAAGGGAGAGATCCAGATGGGTGGATCTTTAGAGCAGAAAGGTATTTTGGGATTAATCACATGTCTAAGTGGGAGAAGCTAGAGGCGGTTGCAGTAGCTATGGAAGGAAGAGCTCTAGCCTGGTTCCAATACGCAGAGGACTGTAAGAGATTTGGAAAATGGAAGGAGGTCAAGGAGGCTGGTTCCAATATTCAAGGAGGCTTGTTTGGAAAAGATCATAATCGCAGTAACTTAACTGATGAAACCAATGAAGATAATGATAGTGCAAAGTTTTGACAATACTTTTTGATGGATAATTGCTATTCTTTCGCTACATAACTCACCCATAATTGGGTAGGAGGTTGGTGAAGCAGAAAGCAGAGGCGGCCCTTGCCCTCACTAATATATGTAACCAACTCCAGCCAGGCTATGTATATTAAAACTAACCACCCTAATGGTTTATGTTATCAAACAATTTTTATGAGCTTTTTAAGCCCTTTTAACTGCCTTTGAAAAGGTTTAGCTAATATATTTCACTACAAGAAAGTCATCCCTTACTATATTCCCTTACAGGAATAGTCGGGACAACCAGGAACAACAAGAGCTACAAGGCTACAAGGAAGGTCAATCCCTTACTCCATTCTCCTCCTTGCAGGAGGGAATGCGGAGCCAGTTCACTGCATTAAATCAGTACTGCAGAGCTACAAGGTAAGGTGAGCCCATACTCCATTCCTTGATGCAAGGAATGCGGGTTCCAACAGCTACAGATTGGGTCACTCCCTCAATACCTCATGTCCATCACCGCCTCACGCTTTTTTGGAGCTTCCGGTGGTACTGGTAGGAGTCTATTCACTCACTCCTACTATTAAACCCCGAGTCCTGCAATCACCCGAGCACAAGACTTCTGCAGTCTATTCAATGTATCCGAAAGTACTCGTCCTCGGAGTCAGTCTATTCAATGCATCCGAAAGTACTCGTCCTCACCCGAGAACGAGCACTCCCTCGAGTGTCAAAAGGTTTCACTTCAATCGAAATTGTATAAGTGATGGTCGAGATCACTTTCAGGTAGATGGTAAAGGTATGGTGGTAAAAGACGTAACAAAAGTTACGGGAAAAGCCCCTATCTACAGTTCTGAGAGCAACAAAGACGGATGTTTATAAATTAATCGACAACACCTCCTTGCTCAGCACAACTGAAAGCCACAAGACGGTTGTCACTGTTGCAGAAAGGATGTTAAGGTGTACCTTAGGAATAAGACAATGCAAGTGCACAAGAGATAGGGTGATTCAAACACATCCCTTCCTAATCACACTTTCTTTTCCCAATTTCCCACCTTGTCTTCCGTTTCGGGAGCCTAAAAACTCCCATGCCATACTTAATCGATGTTGGTTCCATACCTCCTACAAAACTACCCAAAGGGTGAGGAATTAAGAGCAAGAAAGATCAAGGACAAGCTATAAGAGCTACACTGTTAACTACTTAAAGTTTAAAACAACTTTTCACGGTCAACACGATACTGTTAGTAAAGTGGTCTTAAAATTTCCTTGAGGCATAGCAAAAAAAAACCAAAAACAACATTGGCTAGGACATAAGCACTCGTACTCACCCGAGTACAAGCACTTCCTTGTTCTGGCTTGTGAGGAAGACTCTTTAAACAGCACTTCAGGGCTGGCTTGGCTGGCTAAGACGTAAGCACTCGTACTCACCCGAGCACAAGTACTTCCTTAGCTGGCTTGGCTGGCTAGTCAGAATGTTTTGTTTAAATAGCTTCTCAGGACTTACACATCAGCAAAAGAGGACCTTTGACTTAGCTGTTGCAGCATCTAAGTTAACTTATCTTTGTTTCATTTTTCGCTGAACAAAATTTCAGAAAGCACCCTAGTAAAGAAAGGAAGGGTTAATAGAAATTAACAGCTAATACCATTTTATACATTCTTGGAACCAGAAAATGATGAAGTTCAACACACAATTACCACTATGACCAGCAAAAATGGTGCATCGAGTTGAGAAATAGCATCGTTAAGAAGTGAAACTTCCTCCATCTGCATGTAAAAATAGCCTCCGATTGAGAAACATGCCATCATAAGGCATTAAAAATGACATATTCATCTAAAGCTCTCAAACACCAAACATGAACATTAAATGATACCAATGGAGCAGCCTTCTGAATAACATTAATTGCTTCAAGTAGAATACGTCTTTCCGTTTTAATGAACTGGACTTCTCTGTCATTTGTCATCACAAAGTCTGCAATCCCGTTTTGCTCAACAGAACCATCAGCTGTATTTAAGATTTTAAGCTCACTGAAGCTTCTGAATTCACTAACACCTTTCTTATCTGTTATGGAGGTACCATATAACAAACTACTAAGAATATCTGTAGTAAATGATCTGAACCCCGCCAATGTAACTGCCAAACCACTTGCCCCAGATCTGAGTAACATTGATACTCCATCTAATGATACAGGATCTTCCGTTAGACTAATTGCAACAAAAATCGGTATCTTGATATTCTGAAAGATAGACAGAATGGGAATACTATTCTGTTCCTCCACATTAGTGGTGCAAATAAGTAAGTCAGCACCTTCAGAATTAGATGCACTTAATGCAGCTTCTAAAGATTGTATCATTCTTCCTACAACAGGGAGAACAACTGACTCAGACCTGGACTCCATCATCGTGTTCCTAGCCACAATAGCAGGAAGACCTGTAAAGAAAGGTGCGGAGGAAATTATTAACAAAACCAATAGACAACATAACAAGAGCACTACTGTCTTGAAATTGAGTTAAAATTTCAATATTTTGGGACATAATAAGTTTAACACATTGAAAAATTATTACTCCGTCCCTGACTAAAATTTGGTCCATGCCCACACATGTACTCTCAAGGCTCCATTCAGTTCCCAGAAAGTCTGGGAAAACAAAATGACGAAAACAAATTGAACAAATATTGTTTACCTTTGCTGCAATATTATAACTTGAAAATTGAAAAATAAGTCTCGCTCTCAACCCCTACTTTCTTCAGTCACTTTTCCTCTCTGTCTTTTTCTCAATCCATTTTTCTCCAGCACACAACAAGCCCCGCACTTGGCCTAGTTGAAGTAAGCTTGGACCTATAGGTGACAAACGGGTTATATGGATCGGGTTTGCTTTGAGTCAATTTGGGTCGGGTTAAAATTGGGTTTCTACACAATCAGATTTGGTGAGAGTCTAATTCAGGTAATGGTGATTTGGATCAAGTTTGTATTTGTCAAGTCATTTTGAATTAGGATAATATCGGATAGGGTGATTCGGGTTTGATTTGGGTACAAACTCTGGGTAATATCAGGTTGGAATCGGGTGAATTCGGATCCACAAACTCCGGATTGTATCCGATTTGGGTCAAGTTAATTTAATTTAGAATTTATATTAATATTAATTGCTATTAGAGCTGGCAAAAGTTGACCCGACCTGTCCGACCCGACCTGCACAAAATCCACCCAACATAACCCGCTAAATTCATCAACCCGACCCGACCCCAACCCAACCTGAAATTAACCCGACCTGACACTAACCCGAATATAAGTGACCCGACCCAACCCAAACCCGACTCAACTACAACCCGTAACCCGACATCAACCCGACCTGCTACCGACCCAACTCAACAAAACCAAATTTGATATTAATCAATAATAATAATTAAAAAAACACATGCCTTATTATTTATTTAAAGCTTTTAAAAATATATTATTATTTCAATTTTATTTATTTTTATTTTTACTTTTATTGTGAAATTATTTATTCACCAATGATATTCTAATTTACTTATTTTTTGCGTAAAAATACAATATTATAAAGCCATAATAATAAACAAATAACAATTAATAGCACATTATTAACCACATACATACATGAAGTTAAACTTAATGCTTGCTTACAAGGTTAATGATTTAGATTAATGTTGGTGGTCAATGTTCGATTTGACCTAAATCTAAAGTGATCCAATCTAGAATTAGCTTCGCTCGAACCCAACCCGACCCTTCAAAACCTAAAAAGATTTGATTCACCAAGTTAATCCAAACCTGATACGTCAAATTAACTCAAACACGAAATTACCCGAATACGAACTTACTTGGCCCAATCTTGACCCGATAGAGATGTAAACGGGACAGGTTCGGGATAGGTACTCCTATACCCATATCCATACCCGTACTAGAATTCATACCTGTATCAAATAGGTATCCACTTACATACCCGTTAAATATCTATTACCCAATAAATAGTCCGTTTACCCATTAACGGATATTATTCAAAGGATAAACCCATTTAGAGTTAAACCAAATGACAAGTTTAACCTAAATTTATACTATAAATTAGGTAATTATATATTGGGTAAACGGGTATAGATATGGATACGGGTATGAGTATGGGTACGAATATGGATATCCCATGCCCATATCCAACAGATATTTTTTTCCATCCTCCATATTTGTTTAAGTATCCGACAAATAAAACCCAGCGTGTTTCAGATAAAATCCGTCCCGTTTATATCCATAGATCCAACCTGAAAAGCTAATCCAAAATAATCTAAAACCAACCCAACTCGAACCCGAACTATCTCAACCCAAATCCAACCTGACCCGACCTAACCCAGTCCGGAAAATTAACCCAATACAATCTAGATCTACGACCACCCAAACCCAAACCCGACTTGACCCAAACAATTAGACTACCCGAAATAACTCTACCCAACCCACAACCGACCAGCAAAGAAAATGACTTGCAAACAACCTGAGCGACTGAGCCGATGACAGCCCGAACCGTTATAACCCGACCCACCCAACCCGATTGCCACCTATAATTGTTATTAATTTAATACAATTAATAATTAAATTTTGTGATTTATTATTATTGTTATGATTATCATAATAATTTTTATCCTAACATATATAATGCTATAACAAATTATTACCATAAAATAAATAATAAATTATTATCATTATAAGTATTATTCTTATCGTTATTGTTATAAATACAATTATAAATATTAATATATACATAAGTATAATGATTGATATTATAATTACAATTATCATGTTAATTATAACAATTATTGATATTATTATTATTACCATCTTTAAAAATATAATAATCACTATTATTAGTAGAAATATAAATATAAATTTTACTATTATATTATAATAATATATATTATAATTATTATATTTACAATTGCAATTTTTATGTTTATAATAATTATAATTGTAATAATAATAAAAATTTTATGATCTGATCTGATTGATGTTAATATGATATTAAAATAAAGTGAGGAGAATGTAGTCTTCCTAGTTTTGTTTCATTTGTTATTATATGGGTTACATTATTTTATCCACATAAAACTTTATCAATAAGATAGTTTATTGGTGTTTATGTATCAATTTATATCATTCTGAATCAAATTTGAATTTAGTTTAGATTAAATTAGAAATTATGTCCAAATATGGGTCGACTTTGAATCGAGTCATTATCGGATTTCTGTCCGGATATAGGTTGGTTCTTTTCAAGTTGAATTATTTCGGATTGCGTCATACTTGTCATTATCAAGTTAGCTTAATTAGGGTCAAATTCGGATTAATTCGGGTTATTTCAAGTTTTCAGATTGAGATCACATTCAAATTGTTAGGTCCAAATCAATTATTTTGGTTTGGTCGGGTCAGCTTTGCTAGGTCTACTTGGACCTAGGGCTCTCAAGAATTCAAAGCCCATAAATTTCAAGTATGTGTGTGTCTATATATCGAGAAAACATCAAAGGATAGACCGAACAAACGATATCAAAGGAGAAAGATGACCAAACCACAAATGCAAAATGAAATAAGGATGATTAATTCTTAATCACTACAATCTTTCTCTCAAACTGTTTATAAGAGTCATTTCTCTATATTTTTCACTTTCTTGGAAACAAAGAAAAAATATGGGTTGTATCCATCAACACATGAAGAAAAATACATGTTTCTATCCATCAACATGTGCAAGCTATATTAATCGACACACCTACTCATGTTAGCTACAGAACCATCAACTCTTCTATTATTCGATCAATTCAACAATCGGCATGCCAAGCCCGATGAGTCAACGTTGGGCATGCAAAACAACTAGCCTAAAACATCATTCTCTACCATGTTCAAGTAAACATAGCATCCATGCGATTAAAATATTATTTTGGTCCCTCTAAAATACTAAAAATTTTCTATTTTGGTACCTTAATTAAAAAAAAAAAAGTTTAAGTTGGTCCTTCCAAACATAGTAGATTAGTCCCTACCCTACCCTACCCTCCCCTATTAGCAACAACAAGTAAACCCATGTTTCCACTATACTATTCAACAATTTAGAACCTTATTACTTATTGAAATTCCTTTTATATTATTTTAATTATCTAACTAATTTTCAAATTAAAATAGAATAAAACCCAACTAAACTTTTTCCAAATTCTTGCTTAACCTTCAATCTCCTTCCTATGCTCCTCTATCTTTCATCATCCTCCTCCTTCCTATGACTTCCTTCTCTTTGATCCGGAAATTCTGAACATATTTTAATTTAGCTAGATTTGAATAATATCATTCACCAAGAACTATCAGCACCTTCCGCATCAATCGCTCAGCTGTGATGCACGGAAACGGCACCTAAGTGCCGTTTCCCGTCCCGGAAATGTCCCCCGTCCCGGAAACTTCTTCGGATTAAAATTTATATTAAAATTATTTAATTAATATTTTTATTAAAAATATATTATTTAATTAATTTTTATTAACAAATAATTATTAATAATTAAAATTAACTAATATAAAAATTAATTTTAATTTTTTTTAATTTTTCTCTCTAAATTTTAATAAATTTAATCTATTTTTTTTAAAATATATATATATAATTTTTTTTAAAGTTTCCTACCGTCCCCGTTGCCTAAATTTTTAAGAAATGGCGTTTTCGCGTTTCGTCCCGTCCCCGTTTCCTTGTCCCCATCCCCGTTCCCGTGCATCACTGTCGCTCAGTGCTTGCATTAGCCCATTTTCTGAAGCATGTTTCTCAGGCACAGTAGCATCAACGGTAGGATGAAGTTGGTTTACAACAACAATTTTTAGGCTCTTTTCTTGTAGAACTCTTTCAGCTACTGAGGAAATCAAATTTTCCTAATTGCTTTCTGGCATTTCCTGGCTTCAAATTGCTATTGTTTTTAACCATAATCAGTCCTGCTCATGAAACACCTATGGGATCCAAGTCTGATTCAGCCCTGGCATATCTCAAATATTATCAACCAGTGCAGACACCTGCTGTCCCAATCATCCAATTTCATCATTGAATATGTCGTGTAAAGCCAATTTAGCAGCATTAATTCATTAGCAAGTATTGCAATTTCTTCTATAATCGATTTGTTTTTGATAGGTGACTCCTTATCCCATTTATGATGTAGTACAAAGAGATGATATGTTTTTATAAATGAAAAAGCTTCCTTGTTTCCTTCTGTTTAAAAGAAGTAGAAGAGAAGGTTCAAGCCTCTATGGATAAGGATGAGAGGATGAAATTTTTCTGCATCTGGATGTTGAAGTAAGCTAAATCAATTGTTCTCATGAATTTTCAGCTTTTCGTAATTCACTAGCAAAGAAGCAAGAACACCGATGATGAAGAAAGAAGTGAGCCAAAGATGACAGATGATTAATGTTTAGTTAGGTTTTGTTTTAATTTTATAAAATTTATTAGATTATTAGAACAATAATATTAGAATTTAAATGGCTGATTAAAGTCTAAAATGCTGACTGGGAAAGGGAGAAAATGGGATTAGCAACAATTATAGGTTAGCATAAGAGAGTAGGGACTAATTTAGTGATAAATTCAATTGAGCATTTTTTTTATTCAAAGACCAAAATATAAAAAGTAATATTCTAGATAGACCAAAATAGTAGTTAACTCACATCCATACCAAAACATCAACGTAGCACACATCCCACAAATCTCCAATTTAATAAATATTTGAACTACTCAACAAAAGTAGAATAAGATCATCAAAAACCCCAAAACCTCCCTGACTGGTCTTATGGCACATGAACTCCAATAAAGCTTGAGTAATGCTCAGACTTAAGACACAAACAATGGCCTTGTAGCATATCTGTAGCACTCATCTATTTCAACACCAGCTTACCAAAAACATTAGTAGTTTGAATGCAATGTGATGCAGGTGCATCCACACCATCCTAATTTTCACTAGAAAAAGTTATGATGAATTTAGATTTTACCCTAAGCTCATGTGAAGAGGCCAAATTTCCTTTAATTTTGACCAAAGGCTATTATGATCACATGTTAGTTTTTAATTCTCCAAAGTTTGAAGGCCATAAATATCCTCCTTACATGGAAGAATAAAACTAGCTAAAGGAGAGTAATGCACTCAGCCACTGAAGCCACCACCTTTGTCAACTTTTAGATGGATCACACTTAGATGAAATACAGCCACCAATCAACACCCCAGTTTAGAAATTCAGAGAAAACCAGCAGCTGCCTTTATTTAGCCCTGTCAACAACATAAAGGCATGCAAAGCAGGGACAAGAAGCACTTTCAGCTCTGGAGTTTTTGCTTCTGATGAGAAGGTTCTTCAGCACTCTTTGCAGGCTTAAAATCAGTCACAAATCATTATTACCCATCCCTTGCATGACCAGTTGGATATTAGGCTATTTTAACCATTCCAGGGTTAGTTGTTTTTGTCTTATTTGATAGTATTATATAAAGGAATTGATGGCTGATTGTAATTGCTTGTAAACCTCCCAAAGTCATATTTAAGTATTGGGATGGCGTATTTTATTCGATATTTTTGAGTTTCAGTCTTTACGGCATCATTTGGGCTGATTCTTTTCAGTTTACTTTAAACTAGCTAGTTAGGTTGTATTGGAAAACTAGCTAGTTACATATGTAACTAAATCCCTAGAAGGTTAGAATGGTCATTTTGTAACCAAAGGATCCTAACACACCTCTTAAGTGTTAATTCCTAAATGAATCAGACCATCTAACCCTTTTGCTGAATATTGATTTGAATACTGTCTCTACACACATTCAGGGTTTGAGTGAAGAAGTTTACCTTACAACCCTCAAAATCTCGCATTCTATTCTTTATTTCTAGTGTTAAAACCTTGGGTAGTAATTGTGAGTGTTTGATCTCAAGGGGTACTTATAGATTAAATACTATCCTATTTTCCTCCCTTTCCTTCCTTACCGTGGTAGCTGATAACAAATCCACCATCTTCCATAAAGCTTGACTCAACTTGTTCTGAATATGCATCACAATGGTAGCTAATATCATTACACCTCCTACAACAATGGAAAGATTAATTATTTATGATTAATAAGGATTTTATTAATACCAAAATTAAGCATTAATTCATCAAACATCATTTCCCCTGTGTATATTCCAAGTTGGTCTTTGCTACACAACTGTTACTTCACTACTAAGCCTAATATATATTTCTTTTACTAGTTTCTCCATTAAAATTTTAGGCAATATTACTTTGTGCTGAAAGATGGGCTGACCGCCTAGCGTCCACAACCCACACACCATGCTAGAAACTACAACTCTAATATACCCTGTATACCTATCCAATCACATGTCACGTGTAATACCCCAAATTAAGCGGAATGTTATAAAAATTGATTTAGCTACTTATATTAACATGGTATACCATACTTTTGGTGATTTCATTCTAAGAACTCCATAGTTAAGTGTGCTGACCGTGGAACAATTTTTAAGATGGATGACCCTCCTGGGAAGTTTTAGAAATTTTCTGAAAATTTCTAAAGGGAAGCACTTGAGCGAGGATAAAGCGCGCTGAAAGGGCTCGTGTTGATCTGTGGGGCTAGCCGATCAATCAGAAAGCGCTCAAACATAGCCTCCACATGGTCGTATCGACTCGGGGTGTTACAAATGGTATCAGAGCGAAACCGCGACCGTGAGCTAAACTTGGATGAACCAATCAGCCATATAACAGGACAATTCTTGAAATAATCTGTATTAAGACAGTTAATAGTTGAGGCCCAACGAAGACGTTGCGTTCTTTGAACGGGGGTGAATGTAATACCCCAAATTGAGCGGAGTGTCATAAGGATTGATTTAGCTACTTATATCAACATGGTATACCATCCTTTTGGCAATTCCATCCTAAGAACTCCATAGTTAAGCGTGCTGGTTGTGGAGCAATTTTTAGGATGGGTGATTCTCCTGGGAAGTTTCAGAAATTTTCTAAGAATTTCTAGAGAAGCGCGTGAGTGAGGACAAAGCACTCTAAAATGACTCTTGTTGATCTGTGGCGCCAGCCGATCAATTAGAAAGCACTCCAAGGTAGCCCCCACATGGTCATATCGACTCAGAGTGTTACAAATAATATCAGAGCAAAACCGCGACTATGAGCTGAACTTGGATGAGCCAATTAGCCACCTAACAGGACGATTCTTGAGATAAACTGTATTAAAACAGTTAATGGTTAAGGCACAACGAGGACATTGCATTCTTTGAGTGGGGATAAATGTAATACTCCAAATTGAGCGGAGTGTTATAAGGATTGATTTGGTTACGTGTATCAACATGATATACCATCCTTTTGGTGATTCCATCCTAAGAACTCCATAGTTAAGCGTGTTGGTTGTGGAGCAATTTTTAAGATGAGTGACTCTCCTGGAAAGTTTTAGAAATTTTCTAAAAATTTCTAGGGAAGCACATAAATGAGGATAAAGCGCACCGAAAGGACTCAGGTTGATTTGTGGAGCTAACCGATCAATCTGAAAGCGCTCCAAGGTAACCCCCACGTTTTCGTATCGACTCGGGGTGTTACATTATGTGTGTCAACCATCTCATACATTAAGTACCTGAACTTTCAACCAATTTACCATCCTCCAACATTCCTTTGCAAAGCTAAAACTGAATGGCAATTGGCTCAACCTAACTCCCACAAATCCCACACAAACATCCTAAGATGCCAACTTCACCCTTACAAGGACCCCATGCTAGCACATCAACCACATGATAAGCTTAAGTCGAGGCAATCCATCATGATTCCTAACAAAAGAAGCCCATCGTTGTGACATGGCTTGAGGTCTACTTGTGACACAAACGAAGCTTCATTAATAGGATGAGACAATTATGTAAAGATGATTATCAATCAAAATTAATTTACTGTTTAATTATAAAATAAATCCCAGCCATCTATTGAGATAGTTACCAATTACTTGATAGACGAACTGAATTAATAGTTTCAGCTATACATTCTGTCCTCTCCCTACATATCATGTTCATAAAAAATGTGTCCAGACATATTATGAGGTATTAAAGGAAAGGGGTCAAGGTGGAAAAAACTAAGTCTTACACTCAAACAATAAAATCATTGTAGTGGTAGTAACAGCAGTGTATTTACACTCAAACTAAGTCTTGGTTATCGCCACATTATTTTTTTGTTCACAATATTAGAACAGTAAATATCATTTATTCTTGATAAATATCAATAAATATTAGTAAAAATAAAATAGTGAATGACATGAGTCTTTCCATAAGGTTCTCAAGATACTCTCCATTCCGGCTCCACACTAGGTCAGTCAAGTATACTGTACAGATCAGTTGGCTAACTTTTACCACACTATATCTTTCCCTTCTCCTTTCTCCCCCATTCTACCTCTATATATATGGGTCATGCACTCATTTTAGGGATCCGAAATCATTAATACACATTCTCACTTTCGAGTTTTCCCCTTGGCAACCTCTAATCACTTGACACCCCCTTTAATTACCTAAAAATTCCTCAATTCTCAAATCACCAAAAAAATTGTCACTCATCCAACCTTCTGATAGATTTGATCCTAGCATCAGTGACCTCTCTAGAGAGGAGAATCTAATCATTATCTATCAAATTGAAGCTATAAATGCTGAACTCCAAGCATACATTCAAGAAATGGTATCGAATATGCTGACCCCAATAACACACACCCTCAGTCGACTGCCGTACAACCTAGATTAACTTTCAAACTGCAAAAAACCGACCTCTCAACTCCAAAATTGTTAAAGAATATATCAGGAAAAAGTTCGTATGAGCAGTTACAAAAATTAAGAAAAACACGAATGTGTTTTGGGAAATACGGGACCTCCGTGTTTTTCTTTGAACTCTCTACCAATTTCTAGATTTTGAAAAATGAGATTTTTGTCCTCTAGCGGAAAACACGCCCTATGTTTAGGAAACACCGGGGTACTGTGTTCTTTGTTCCTTTGTCATTTCTCTATGAAGTTTCAACACAAGCTTCCATCTAATGTCTATTCTTCATTTCTGGTCTTTTCTTCCATTGATTCAATATCTCTTGATGTCTTCTTTGCTTCATTTCCTCTTTCCTTTGATTTCTCCTTTGAATTTCTTCATTTTTCTCTTTTCTTGCAAAATCTATTCAAAAGAGAAAATTTCAAGAAAAGATTAAATCTTATAAAAATAATAAGGAATAAATGACATTTTTACTCAGGAAAATAACATATAAATCCCATATGTCAGTAATAAGCCCTAATAGTATACCCCACAAGAGACTCTGGTAGAGGCTCTAGAACTTCTAGAGAACAAAGGACCAGGCTACATAGTATTGTCATCCGAGAAGAGGATGCTGAGTCGATGAAAGACACACAACCAAAGAGGACTAAGATTGATACACAACACTATCTTTAAGTCCTCCTAGGCAAGAGAGGAGACAAAGGCATCTAACTCCAAGAAGAGGGTACGATGGCTGCCAGACTAATAAAGATGACTAAGAATATCATGTGTATGATGGCCACCGAACTAATTGTGGCAAGGAGGACTCTATCAAGATCAAAAGATACAAAAAGCTTTAGAGCCTAAAGGAAAGAGAGGTGACACAGATGGTTACAATTGGTAAACACCCTTCACAAAGAGCATATCTAGAGAGCCTGCGCAAAGAATAAGAACTCCAATATTAAAATCTTTAGATGGTTTTACAAACCCGAACACCATTTGAAGGTGTTCAGAAATATGATGTTATTAGCTAGAGCACGAGAAAATACCCCATGTAAGGCATTTCCAAGTACACAAAAGGGATCAAATTTTAGATGGCTTGGAAAGCTCAATGTCAAGTCAATAAGCTCCTTTTTCCAACTCGCAATAGATTTTATGGAGTAATTTGAGGCTTGTCAATGGCTAAAGAAAGGCTCTTCCTGATGGGAATTTCCCTAGGCCGGCAGAATCTGCTGGGTCTTTTCAAAATAGATTCGATAAGGAGATATGATAGATTCACGACAACAGCATCAATAGGTTTTCCTTACTCAAGGGTTTGGCCAACAAAAATAAGGTTGAAAATTTGTATCTAGTCAAGCACAAATCTTATGCTTCTTTCAAAAAGGACGTATAGGAAAAAATAGACGCCAGGAAAATGACTAAGGCAATAAGGCATTAAGGCCAACGGAAAAGAAAATAGACATATCCTCAGTGCCAAGGCAGGGACATGAGAAAACTATATGTAAGCGACAACGAAATCGTGAAGAGATGAGGCCAAATAGACTCAAATAGGCAGATTTGATAAACACATACCACTAGTGGCTAGCCTCTCACATATATATCATAAAGAACACGGGCACACTAACAGTGGCATGTCATTAAAAGAAGTTGTAGAAGACTTGGTGTGTAAGGGTTATTTGAAAAAACATTTCCTAACAAAATTAACAAGATAAGAAACGCCATCAGCCCAACAACTTCCCCTGCCCTCACAAAGCACATCACCTAAAATGATTATACACACTATTGCAGGGGAAAATGCCTAGTAGAAGCTAGCACTATTGCTATTAAAACATATATTAGGAAAGATGATTCCCAAAAAACTAATAAAAGAGCAAAAGCAAGTGAACGAGATATCAATTTTACAACAAAGGAAGAGGAATCGGGTAGAATGAAATATCTCAACAACCCTTTGGTTATTGAAGTACAAAGAGCAAATTGTGTGATGGTTATTGAAGTACAAAAAAAAAATTGTGTGATGGAGAGGTTTTTCATAGATATAGATAGTTTCATGGATATCATTTCAAAGAATCTTCCAAGCAATTGGAGCTGCCCAAAGGATGTTTGGAAATAAGACTTCTCCCTTAAAAGAATTCACCAAAGACATAATAGAATCAAAAAGATTTGTTGATCTAACATTAAATGAGCTACCAACTTTAAAAAGCATTAAGATAGATTTCATTATAGTGGCTTGCTCTTCGACATAAAACATGATATTAGGACGAACATCCTTAAACAAACTCTAAGATAGCATTTTATAGTGGGGTTTTTAATGAGATTCATGTTAATGGAGGACGGGGAGAAGTCGGGCAATAGGAGATTGGCACAACAATGTTATGTGATAGAAATAAGGGGCATTTTGGAGCAATTAAATGGTGAAAAGCCAAAGAAAGATTTTGTGTATTAACTTTCAAAGATTGAGATTTTTGAATGCTTAATATGTGATTTTTCTTATTGATTTTATATAAATATGTATGTTAATGTTGCAATGTGAAGAAGTCATTGGCAATAGTAATTAATGTTGCAATGTGAAGAAGTCGTTGGCAATAGTAAGCCCTCTCACAAAGAGGCAAAGGCAAAAGTTGTGAAAGTTGTAGGCCCTCTCACAAAGAGGCAGTAGCGAAAGTTGTAAAAGTTATAAGCCCTCTCACAAAGTGGCAATTATTAAATTTGTAAAACCTATAAGTGCTCTCACAAAGAGCCAACTGTCAAAGTTGGCAAAGGTTTAAGCCCTCTCGCAAAGAGGCAATCTGTAAGCCCTCTCTGACGCTATAAAGCATGGAAGACAGACATATATAGTGAGATGAAAGTATCCCAAAAAAACATTCACTCATTAGTCGTGAGGCTCAATGCATAAGCCCTCTAAGAGGTTGTCCAACAATGAAGGTGGGCACATTGGGTGAATTGGACTAAGCCTTAGGCTCAATGCATAAACCCTCTTAGTGGTTGTCGAACAATGAAGGCGGTCAAACTTGGTGAATTGCAATAAGCCTAAAACTCAATACATAAGCCCTCAAAGGGGCCAAAATAGAAGACGGGCACACCTAAACAGACTTGCTTTCACTCATTAAACCTAGACTCTCAAGGTGCATCTTTGGTTGAGGTATCGAGGCCACTAAGTCCCTAAGACATACCTAGCAAATTTTCACCAAAGCTAAGCCTTCAACTCCCATGGTGTGTTCTTCAACGAAGGTGATGAGGCCACTGAGCCAATACTTAGGGGTCTAGTTGGTCCATTAGGTATAATCAACCCATGGCGACTGGATAAGACCCTACTTTAGTTCGCCATCACCAAAGTATAATAAAGATTCAAAGTGTGCCATATGGATATTCATTCTCCTTATCATAGATATTACAACAAATTGGTCATCTTATCTCAAGTACTTCAGCCTCTATGTTCTTATTTCTAGTCTTCTGGTTTTCTTATTATCAACTATATTTTCGAAGGATTATAAATGAAGAAAGACATGCGAAAAGGGGGAAAATCATTCTATATATGGAGGAGATATGTATGTATTACATCGATAAAAAAACCTATAAAGGAAGGAGCTTCTTAAGAATCATCATCCTCTTCATTATCACCCCCAACCTCCTCAGACACTTCAGGAACAAACAATGCCCTCCAAATCTTCACCAATATATGAATGCCATTGGGTTTTCATAGTTGATCACGCTTGGCTATGATTTTAAACCAGACATAAGCTATAGAGGTACCATATTCATACCACTAAGACTAAAGCTGCTTCTTATAATGGGCAAATTCTTCACTCACTAGATGTTTATTTATAACTCCACTAACATACCTCAGTTTGGCATTGGCTATTGCTTTATCTATGCGTTTTTCCATGTCCTTTTTCCAAGCCACAAATGCTTGTTTGGCCTCGACTAGCTCTTTGATTTTACATGTCCCCAACAAATCCTACTAAAAGAGAAGTCTTATTAACCAAGCATCCTTCTGGCAACTCCAATTACCTATAAAATTATTCGAAAATGACATCCATGGAACTACTTGTATCTACAAGAACCTTTTTAATCACACAATGTGACATTTATAATTCAATAATCAAAGGGTCATTGAGATATTCCATTATACTTGGTCCCTCATCCTTTGCTGTAAAATTGATTTCCCATTCGCTTATTTTGACTCTTTTATTAGTTTCATGGGAATCAGCTCTTCTAATATATAATTTAATAGCATCATTATTAGCTTTTGCTAAGGCATTAATTTTAGATGTTGTGCTTTGTGAGGATAGATGAAATTGTTGGGCTTAGGGTGTTTCTTTTATGGTCAATGTTGTATTTGAATATTTTTTCAAATAACCTTTACATACCAATCCATCTACAACATCTTTTAATGACCAACAATCCTCAGTGGTGTGCCCGTATCCTTTATGATAAGCACACCACTTATTATTATTTCTACTCTTCACATTAGCTTTCATAGGAAAAGGTCTTACTAAAATCTGTCTTCTGTTCTCCACATGATACATATATGAGACGCTAGCCACTAATGGTGTGTATTTATCAAATCTACCCGTTCAAGTCTATCAAGGTGTTAGTTGCCAAGCTAGCCTCATATCTTCATGATTTTGTTATGTCATATGGAGAATTTTGTCATGCCTCTACCTCAGCATCAAGGATTTGTCTATTTTCTTTCTCATCGGCCAGAATGCCTTAGCCATTCCTTGCCATCTATTCTTTCCTATAGGTCCTTTCTTGAAGAAGTATAAGATTTGTGCTTGGTCAGATACAAATTCTTAACTATATCTTTGTCAACCAAACCCTTGAGTAAGCCTCTTGTTGGTAATTAGTTCTCCTCCTCCTTGACTCTTTTATGTCATTCTACTACCGCCTATCTCTCTAGTTTGAACAAATTGTTATCTAGAGGGCAGTCTTGCAACCCTTCTATGGATAGAAATTTGATTCTTTGCCAAATGGATAGCATTCTGACAATCACTTGTAACCTTAGGAGTAGCTTAATTACTTAATCTAACCGTAACTTATGCACTAACACTCCAAGTTATGCTGCTTCTAGGAACTCATCAATCAAGGTTGTAGACAAAGTTGTTAGTTGTCACCTCTTACAAAACAAAATTCCAATTGTCAACCCACTAAGACAAAACTTGTATCTACTTGTTGATATTGAGATTATCCAAAAGATAAAGTTCACAAAACAATGGACTTCCTATGAATTAAAAAAATAAAAAATAAAAAATTCAATCAACTATAGGAATGAAGTTGACAAAATTATAAGCCACATAGATTATTGATAAGGCTTTTTTTTGTTCTCTATAGCCATTTAAGAATTGCAATACCTAACTGAAAACATCTAAAAGAGAAAATGCTAACATTTAAATTGATCTCCGGGGATATATTCATTAACTTGGGGCATTGCTGTAAGTACAACTAATTTTCCCACATTAATTGTTTCCAACATATAAATACTCCCTCGGTTTCACAATATAGGTCACGTTGGCTTTTTTAATATGTTTTAAAATATAAGTCACACTACGGAAACTCGTAGAACTTTAATTGTTATATTTCGTATTATACCATTTTATCCTCTCTTGTATTAAGTTTCCAAAGTACATTTATGTGAGGCTATTAGGCATTTTATTTCCTCAATATTATCATTTCTTAATTTGTATGCCAAAGCCATACCAAATATGAACAAATTATGAAACAGAAGCAGTGCTTTATAAAATGTACCTGTGACTCAAGTAATATGTTCCCGTATTTTTAATATTCTAAGGCTATTGTTAAACTTCCCGAATTAAATTCAAGATTTACTTTTGTTATCATTTGTTCCCACTGTTAACTCTTTAAGATACAATTCAAGAGGTTGATAAGTTCATCTTATACAACTGAGTACTCAAAACCCACTCACCACTAAGCCTAAAAATAAGTGAAACCTTCTATGGGAGGTAAGTTTTTTTTCTTTTCTTTTCTTTTTTTTTTGATTATTTTTCAATAGCTCAGAGTTACCCCGCTAATCTGTAAGCCCTTGTGAAAGGCACACAAAATAAGCTAAAACCAACAAACTCAGTTGGGTTAGACAGGAGGGGCATGGCCCCCAACAAAATTACTTGCATCTAGTGGAAATCAGATTTAGGATCTTGAAGTCATTAAGCTCTAAGTACCAAGCCTTTTACCACTAGGCAAATCCAATGAGATTGATAGGTCAATAATAATTCAATAAATATTTGGTTTATTTGGAAAGTTTTCAATTGGGATATCTTAGAAATGTTTGGATTCCAAAGGCCATATTACATTGGCTTATACTCCTTTAAAAGCAAACCCCTTTAGAACTCCCTTTGCCTTAAAATTTATATACTCCTTGTCAAAAACGCAATCCCTATGGCATATTTTTTTTTTAATCTCCAAAGTTTGCCCTTATAAGGGCTTGTTTCCTCCCCTCAATTTCATATCAGATCTCATCATATTAGCAAAATTTTGATAATAATAATAATAATAATATCAAATTAATAATATTAATTATAAAAATGATAACAATTATAATAATAGCAATAACAAAAAAAATAGTAATTAGGGCAATAATAATTGCAAAATAATAATAATATTATATTAAACTTTTACAAATCAGGTCTGATTTGATGAAGCATATAGACCCTAACTGCTTCATCTAATCGTTATAAAATTATACCACCAGAAATTGACAAGTGCTTGCCGATGGGATTAAAATCAGTTTACTTTTATCCCGGAAAAGCTTGGACTGTCCTGTCTTACTGCCTCTTCATGTCCGATTATCCACTCTCTCCCTACCAACCTCTCGTGAAGAAAGACGATAGTATTGATAAACTAGGACGGCATACACTGAACCCATGGTTAGCGCCTCGTCACTTAATCCTAGTAAAAGATAAAGAAAACTAAAAACAAGCAAATGGTATCATCAATAGTTACAGCGCAACGTACTCCATCCAGATTTCTTTGCCACTTCTGTGAAGGGAAGAAGAGAGTATCGCTAAAGTGATTCTGAAACAAAGTCACGTTGGACAGGGGGAAATTAGTTAATATGAATTAGAGGCGCACCTTCATCTGACACCACAACACCACTCGCATTAACAGCAGCAGCAATATCAACACGCTCAGCAATTAACAGATAAGCCCGGTCTCTGATAACCGATTTCAGCAAACAAGCAGCCTTATACAATTTCCCACCACCGCCTTCGCCGCCGTTGATCACCACAATTCCAACCCACCTAGAAACGGCACTATCCACAACATCTAAAACAGACTCATCAGTCAAAACCTCATCAGCACTCAACTGGATCACGATGCTCGGTACTTTTATCTCTGGCCGTTTGTACCCATTAGGAAAAAGGGTTCTGGGCTCTGGTACTGGAGGCGGCTGAGGAGGGTACCTATAATTGGAATTGTCTGATTGGAATGAGCCATTTTGAGCTGATATTAGGTTGGAACGCTGAGGTTGAGAAGGTGGGTGTTTGACATTTCGGGAGCGGCAGGTGTACGCGGAGATGGTTGATTTGAATAAGAGAAAGGTTGGAAAGTGAATTGAATGATGTAAGAGAGAGAGTGTAGGTGCCATTGGAGGACCAACGTAACGGGAAAAACATACGGTGCGAAAAGGGGCGGACTGTGGAAGGAGAGGTGAAAACACTTGACAGGAGATACTTATCTGCAATGTTTGTCGCTGAGCGTATGTGTTTCTGGAATTCCTCAAGTCGTATCAATGAACCAGGGTAGAAACTAACACTCTTCGAATCTGGACGATCGCAACCAGCCTTTTTTCTTTTCATTTTAAGATAGAGCTATTTCGAAAATAAAGGAATCACTATATGAAAATATAGGAGACAAAATACCCAACACACCCCGTCATTTTAGGTCCATACAAACAAGGCATTGTTGACCTAGTTAGAGTGCCTCCTTGACCAAACACAACATTCCTCTCCATTTATCATTAGACACGTACAAAAGTCAATAAATATCATATTTGTTTGGTTTAATCTTATAATTATATACATATTATCAAAAGGGATGAGGTCCTAAGACTTGTAAGTTATTGGAGCTTGAACTTCACTACATGAGCTACTTGTAAACCCATAGCTGACAACGTTAGGTCATCAAGCTTCTAACGCAACTTGGATAAGGTAATGTGAGATGCTAGCACACCTAGGGCAAGCAAAATTTAGACCATAGAATTTTTATCTGTAGGGTTTCAATTTTATATGAACTCAGGCATGAATTTCAATTGATCAATTAGTAAATTGAATAATTTGAACAAGAAGAAAAGAGAATAGTGTAGATTGCATAAGTGTGGCATAAAGTTCTCAAGTCTATTGCAGAACTGAACATTTATGTGTATGTGAAATTAATTAACAATTAGCCTATAATTTACTCCTTCCTTGATGTAAATTATGTGTTTTTTTGTGCATGTACATAAATTATATTTATGTTCTATTATCTTCTCACTTTAATTGAATCCACGATTTAGGTTTTGATGAGTGCTTATTAATAGTTTTATCTCTTTTTCTCTCATTCATTATTCTCCTTTCTTGTTAGTTTTACAAGGTTAGTTAACATATATTGGTTCCATAACCAACCACTAGTATCAACTATATATTGCTTTACAAATTGTTTTACTTGGTTAGTCATTTTTTTCGTAGACTAACAATTAATTATTTTTTCCTTTTTCTTTTTTGTAGTTAGCTTTCAATTTTTTTCTTTGTTGTTTTCATGGTCTTTTTATCAAAATAAGGTATTGAATGTCATTTTATCTTAAAGTTATTATTGAAGTAATTTCTTATTGAAATTTAAATGAGCTAGAGATAAGAGAAGATACCAAATAGGATTGAGTTTCTTGGAGTTACCGCTTCAATACAACATAAAAATAAAACCTAACAAGCTCAAAACTAACACTAAGAGGTTTTGAGAATGTTATAAAAAAAATATTAGAGGACTATGTTGCAACAAAAAAATGTATATAATGAGCACTTGAACAAACTTTAAAACAAGTCTAAGAAGAGGTTTAACAACATGCTAATCATAATGCCAACATTCGTGGATTACACAATTTTTCCATCATTTATGGTCAATCTAATGATTCCATTATCATTGAATCACGAGGTTCAATCATCATCTGTTGCTCACAGGGCTATTACGGGTAGTTTTAGGTCATATCTTAGACTAATTATCATAGAGGGTTGATCATCATTTAGTGGTAAGGGCCAGGGTAGGGGTGAGGGATCTCACCCATCTACACCAGCTAGAGGTGGTCGGGGAACTAGACCAGTTAGAGGTAGATAAGGATATGCCGGAGGGCATTGAGTGTAATGAGCTAGGCCGGAGCTAATCAACAAGTTGATGTAGTGGCTGGTATGTTCTTACTTTCATCTTTTCCAGCTTATGTACTATTTGATAAGGGTGCTTCACATTCTTTTTTTCCTACTATTTCCATTACACAAGTTGGATTGATGCATACTAGTGTTATTGATGCATCTGTCATGTTGCCTACAGGAGACTCTATTGCATGTTCTTACTTATTTTGTGATGTGGCCTTAGTTATAGGTGGTGTAGAGTTTTCCATGGACCTTATAGGGATTGATCTTTGGGACTTCAATTGTATTTTGGGTATGGACATGATGGGGATATATCAAGTAGTATTGGATTACACATAATAGCGTGTTATGTTTAGGATTTCTTTGGGTGCTAGGGTCTCTTATCAGTGATGCAATCTTAGGCCCCATGGTGAAGGTGGTATCAGCCCTTACACTTGATTTATTGGTTCAAAAGGGATATTTAATGTTCTTATGTAGTGTTTGAGATTTGAACACTGATGTTCCCATCTTGGTGGACATTCCCATTGCTCATAAGTTTCTAGTTATATTTCCAGAGGAGTTACAAGGGTTGTCATCAGTTAAATAGGTGGATTTTATGATAAACTTGATACCAGGTGCATAACTAGTTTCTAGAGCACCTTACTATATGGAATCTACTGAGATGAGAGTGTTGAAGGCTTAGCTAGAGGAGCTCTAGTCACATGGTTACATGCTTAAGTGTATCACCTTAGGGAGCCCTAGTCCTCTTCATGAGGAAGAATGATGATAGCTTGAGACTTTACATTGACTATAGAGGGCTCAATCAGTTGATAGTGAAGAACCGTTACCGTAGCCATGCATTGATGATTTTTTTGACTGGCTTAAAGGGTTTGGAGTTTTCTCGAAGATTGACTTCAGATCGGAATACTACCAATTGAGAGTAGAAAAGATAAATATTTTGAAGACCACTTTTCAAATGCAGTATGGTCATTTTAAGTTCACAGTAATGCCTTTTGGGCTCACCAATGCACCTACTGTATTCATGGATCTCATGAGCAAGATCTTCTGGCAGTAGCTAGATTAGTTTGTGGTGGTATTTATTGATGATATCCTAATTTTCTCTAGGAGTAGGGAGGAGCATGAGCAACGCTTAAGGATCAATTTAGCACTTCTTAGGGAGCATCAGTTGTATGCTAAGCTCTCTAAGTGTGAGTTTTGGCTAGCTGAGGTTGCAGTTTTTGGGCACATTATATTATCTAGTGGTGTTGCTATGGATTTGGTGAAGATCATAGTAGTGGTAGATTAGAGCGCACCTACTAGTGTACTAGAGGTTTGTAGTTTCTTTGTAGGGTGCTACCATAGATGTATTCGGGACTTCTCACAGGTTGCTTGTCCATTAACAAACCTATTGAAGAGGACTACATAGTTTCACTAGGACAACAACTATAAGTAGGCATTTCAAGAGTTGAAGCATCTTCTTAATACAATACGGATGCTAACATTGCTAGAGGGGACTAATGGCTTTGATGTATATAGTGATGCTTTGAAGCACAACTTGAGTTGCGTTCTAATGCTACATGGTTAAGTGGTTGCTTATGCTTCTTGACGGTTATGGTTTCATGAGTAGAACTACCCCACTAGTGATTTGGAGTTAGCTATAGTGGTCTTTGCTTTGAAGATTAGGAGACACTATCTTTATGGCACCTAGTGTAGGCTCTACACCGACCATCAGAGTTTGAAGTATATCTGCACACAGTCAGAGATGAATATACATCAAAGGAGATGGATAGAGTTGGTGAAGGACTGTGATCTTGAGTTGACCTACCATGAAGGGAAGGACAATGTTGTTACTAATGCTTTGAGTAGAAAGAATTTTCATTCCCTAAGTCTGATGATCATAGCGTTCAGATTTCATAATGAGCTTTAGGATATGGGTATTGAGTTGATCTCTAGGGGTAGCCTTGAGGCTACTATGAGTGCACTCACCATATTGCCTTCAATTTTTGATGAGATTCTAGCTGGACAGGTTGGAGATGCCTAACTTGAGGGTATCTGGAGTTGGATTGGTGGGGGTATAGTTGAGGGGTTTTAGATCCATCATGATGGCAGCGTTAGATTCAGAGGTCGATGGTGTGTACTGCCCAACTGTAGTGATCTAAAGACCTAGATACTTGAGGAGGACCATTATACACCTTATTCTATCTATCCTAAAGAAGAAAAGTTGTATAAGGACTTCAAGATGATGTATTGGTATCCGAATATGAGGAGAGAGGTAGACAAGTTTTTTTCAAGGTGTTTGATCTGTCAGAAGGTCAAGGCTGAGCATAAGAGGCCGACGAGACTTTTGCATCCATTAGAGATACCTCAGTGGAAGTAGGACTCTATTTCCATGGACTTTATTAGTGGGTTGCCTAGAACAAGGAGTGGCTTTGACATGATTTGGGTAGTGGTTGATCGACTGACCTAGTCAGCAGTCTTTATTCCGATGAGATCGACATGGATTATGTGTAATACCCCATTTTTCAAAAACCCTGATAGTTATAACAAGTAATTATATGTATTAGTTATAATAATTATTGTAGGGTGTTTGTACTAAAACTATTATTAATATGTGTAATATTATTACGATTTATTAGTTATAAAATTTAATTAGGCTAAAATATGTCAGTGCGCGCGTATTAAAATTTAAACCTAGATTTGGGTCATAACGGGTATCCATTTCGTTAAATAAACCTATTCTAGTAACTGGATAATTTTTAACTAGATAGTTTCCCCCTTTTATACCTAAATAAATTAACCCTATCCTATTCTATTTTCTTATCTCACCTTATCCTCCCTCTATAAAGTATGCCCCTACCCCATCAATTCCTAGCTCCTATGATTGTGGGTTGGTTCTGAAAATTTTACCCGATCTCAGCCTCTCTACTCTTCCTATCTCTATGTGTGGGTGCGCGCGCGTGTGTGTGTGTGTTTGTGTGTGTGTGTACGTATACCTCATTTAATGCACTAAAAAATACCTCTTTAGTTCTCTAATTTTCTATCAAAAATATCACCCCAAACACACTCCTTCTTTCCCCTCCTTACCGTCACCAAAACCGCCTAAAAACACCCAAAAAAAACTCACCTTCAGCTACCATTGCCGCACCACATCCACCACCACCGAAAAAACCTTCCATTCCCTCACCCTTAGCTGCAGAAAAAATCACCAAAACACCCCTAACTGCTACAAAACCACCCATTTCTACCCCCAAGTTGTAGCAAAATCTACTGAAGAACACCCCCTCTAACCATCAGCAAAAACCACTAAAACACTCCCCCTACAATTTAGAAAAATCCTCCAAAACAACTCTAGCATCGGAAAAAATTGTGGAAGCCTACACCCCCTTCCTAAAACCCTCACCATTCCCTACCCCCTTTTGGCCCTCTTTGCCATTGCTCATTCCCTAGCAACTGCAGTTTGTGCCATTGGTAGCCTTCTTGGCCATTGATCGTCCTTTGAACCCCAATTTGGTTTTTCCCCATTCTTTTCTCTTTAGTTACCTTAAACCTTCATTAATTATATTATTAATTCTAATTATGTTTTTTAATTATTCTTATGTGATATTCTAGAATGTTCAAAAGAAGTCGATTACAATAAGCATGCTTAGAGACCGGAGCCTTTATTTGTAAGGATACTAGTCAATGTTTTGGGTTTTGTGTTAAATGCTTGTATGATTATGTGTGTTATCATGTTATTGTTATTACACTATTAAAATGCATGCTTTATGGTATGATATATTAATATGAATTATATGATAGGAAGGAATTGAGAATAACAAAAGATATGCTGATACGATAGTGTTATGCTAGGATATATTTTTGTGGATATGAATATATTTTGGGAGAGTAGTATGGGCATAATGAATTATTAAAATTGGGAAATAATTATATTTAAGATGTATGTTGATAAAAGGAGGATTTGGAAATAATTATATTGATGGCATGAGATTTTCGCAAAATAAGGGTTATTGGCTACTTTTAAGGGCATTTTTGTCAATATGGGTTAATACAGGAATTTTTGTATTTTAATGTGCTAGATGGATTAAAATATGCTAATAATATCATGTAAAGTGTTTTGGAGTGGTTATGAAGGTCATAATTGTTTCTCAATATCAGAGCTAAGGACTTGGTAAACTAAATTATACTAAGAGTAGATAGGGTTTTATGTGTTAGAATACTTAAATATGTTGTTGTTTTTAATGGCATTTTTGCCATATTTTGGGCAATTCAGCCTTTAAGCATGATGCTAGGTTTTGGTGGTTTTTATTAATTTTTTATGATTCCAATGGTTTACTTAGGTATTTTAGATGTAATTTCATATATTTAAAGTCTTGATTTGGTTTATTATAATTGAAGTTATGATTAAATTAAGTTTTAAGCATTAATAAAGGGTATTTTGGGCATTTAACATCTAGGCTATGAGATTAGCTATTCTTTTTGATATAATATGTCCATAATGTTTTTAATGAATAGTATGAAAAGTTTGAGGAGGTAGATCCTAATATAATAAAAGTTATGTCATTTTTGGTGTTTTGAGGAATTGAGGGTATTTTGGTCTCTTTACTTGAAAATCTGATTTTTATTTAATATTTTGTGTTCTAACATACTAATCATTGATTAAATGTGCTTAGTATTTAATTTCACAACTTTAGGAGTTAGTTTACTGTTTTATTCATAATTATTATATTAAAGGCATTTTAGTCATTTTTGCACCTAAAGGAATTAATTAGATATTTTAGAGTCAATGGTTGACCTCGACCATTGATGTGGCTCTTGAAATATTAAATTTATGGGAATATTAAATCCCAATAAGAGTAAAAAAAAATTATTTTTAAATTTAAACTTATTGGCATATTTCTACGAAATATTCGGTATATAAATAGTATTTGATGAATAGTAATCTTTTTTTAAAATTGGTGTGTGGGCTTATTTTGGCACGGTAATCATTAATATATCTAAAATTTTCTAAAAAAACAAATAAGTGTAAGAATGAATTTAGAATTTTGACAAGTAGCCTTAGGATGGCCTTCAAGGTAGGGTTTTCAATAGGTGCACTTCTTGTTTATATACGTGATTCTGCTACACCATTAGTGTGCGGTGAAACTTTTTTCTACTCTATAGGTAAATACAAGTCCTATAGGGGGTATCAATACTTAATGATATAGTGTTCATTAGTGGCTTTGTGATGTTTCCTTAGCCTTAGTGCTTTAGATTAATGTTATAGCCATTAGTGCTTCGACTTTAGTATTATTTTCTTTCAAATAAAATGTGACTTGGCAAATTATGTGATAACCCAATATGGATCAAAATAATCAGTGGACCTTCCATTTCCGAGGATTAAATCATTTCAGTGTTCAAATTCATGTTCTAAGCGTTTATGTGACATTAAGGTTTGTGATGAATAGTAATGAACATTTGTAAAAAGTGATGAATAGTAAAGAATAGTACTAAAATAGTGAAGAATAGTATGAATAGTGAAGAATAGTAGATTCTCATTAAGTATTCCATATTTTATATATTGGCATGTTTTCTTGTATTCTTTCACTTTAACATATTCTATATGTCCTACGTGCATGTTATCCACTTTTACTAGATTTAGTTTACTCAGTATATTCATCATATTAATTATATTCTTGATGCTTTCTTTTTTAGACATTTCAGTGGAGACCGACATTGGTGTAGACGTCGTTGATTTCACAAAGTTTGCGTGAGAAATTGGGATTAGAATAGAGTTATCCAGTACAAATTTTCTATTTTATTTTTGTTGTCCCAATATAGGCATTCTTCTCCTTTGTTTAGATATCTCTCTCTATATCTCTTTTCTCAAAGGTTCTACTCCTTTTTGGATATCTATTAAAATTTTGTATATTTTTCTTCTTCTTTTTTATCACTCACTCACTCACTCTCTCTCTCCCTCCCCCTCCCTCTTTATGTGTGTCTGTGAAATACCCCGAAAATTTCTAATTTTAAAGATTATATTTAAATAAGATTTTATTTGAAAATTTAATTTAGTAAATTATTTTTACTAAAATAAAAGGATATTTAGTAGGGCAAATTAATAAGAGATTTTATAAATATGTTAAGTAAAGGAAATTTTGGTATAATATCTAATTAAGGATTTTGATTTGGAAAATTATTTAAATAAATTATTTTATTTAAATTAAGAAAGATAAAATAGTTTCAAATTTATTTTAATTTTATAATTAATTAAATTAAATAAAATTTGAGGGATTTATTAGTTTAAAATGAAAATTTTGGAAAAATACTTTAAAAATACTATTTAGCCTAAAAAGGGATTTAAAATTTATTTTATTTAAATATTATTAATTTTAAATATCCTAAATATTCAGATTTATTCAATTGGACCCAACCTAATTATTTCTCTTTTCCTTTTTCCCTTTTTCCTTTTCTTTTCTTTTCCTTTTTCTTTCCTTTTCTTTCTTTTTCTTCTTCTTCGCCGAATTGGGCCTGTTGCACCGGCCCAATTCCTTTTTCCTTCCTTTTCCTTCAGCGCGGCCCGGCCCGCGCGTCGTCGCCGTCCAACCCCCTCCTTCGCTGCGCCGCGTTTTACTCCCTTCTCACATTAAAATGCGGCGTTTTGATCATCACGTTTTTACCGTTGCGCGACAGCTTCGGAACGCCGTTCATTATCCCTTTTTACATCGTAACGCGTCGTTCTATTTAACCCTTCCCCCACCTCGCGCCGAACCGCCCGGTCTCCCTCCCTTTTTCTTTCTTTTCTCTCTCGCGAACCGCCCGGTCCAGCCTCCCCCATCTTCTTCTTCCTCCTCCCGCCCGACGCCATAACCGTCCACCTTCCTTCCTTCCCCGAAAATGGCGCTGCCGGCCACACGTGGCGTGACCGGCCTTTCTCCCGCTCATTCTCTCCCTCTCGACGCAAAGTTTGATTTTAAACGCTCCAATCTCCATTTTATTCTCCACGATTGCTCCATTCCTCTCGCGAAGGGTCGAGCAAAATTTGAAAATTTTGCCGCCCGATCGACACCATAACCATCACGTTTCTCACCAGCTTTGACCCCCTGATAACTCCCCCAACTCGGACCTAACCTCCAACATTATAAATACCTCTCTTATGGCCTGGGTTTGGGATTTTTTTTCCCGAAACCCTAAGCATCGCCTGTGCGCCACCGCCTCTTTAGACGACTCTTCCTCCATCTTTGGCTAACTTCAACGCCTTCGCTTCATCCCAATATCTTCCCTGCAACATCCTCTAATTAACTAGATCATCCACGACCTTCGATTCACCTTGTACAAGCCTCCATAATCGTGTAAAGTTGGCTAGTTATCTCGCCAGAAAATTCCACCCTGAGACCTTGAAACGCCAGCCACCACCACATCCGCCGCTTTTACCACCTTCCAAGCCAACCAATAACTCCTTCTAAGGCTCCTCCACCGACCCATAAAATTATTTTATTTTTCTCTTCCCCTCTCACCCCTTTTTCTTCATTTTTTACCCCTCTTAGATTCATTTTCCGGCCACCTCTGGGAACCACCGCCGGTTCCACCTACATCCTCCAACTCAAGGTGAAACCCTAGACATTTTAAACAATTGGTTTTGAATTATTGATAATTATTCTATTTTTAGCCTCAATTTTAGTGTTAATTCAACTTTAATTATTATTATTATAATTATTATTATTATTGATATCGACTGTATTCTAATTTATAAATTTTGTTGACAGGTCTGGGAGTATTATTGAGTAAGATATATTATTCATCTCGGCCTTTACTTATTTAACTAAATTTTTACATGTTTAATGTTAATAATAATAATAATATTATTATTATTATTATTAGTGTAATTGTTTAGTTAATATTGTAATTATTTCAAGAGGATTATAAACCTAAAATTTTAACTAAGTCTCGCAAATTTGCTTTTTACAACTATTATTAACATTTTTAACATTATTTCTAATTATATTACTATTATTATCTTTATTAACTTTATATTATAAATATATATAATGTTAATATTATTATTAAAATTTCTAATGGTAATATTATTATTAAACTAGGGTGGTTCAAAATCCACCTTTTAATTTTAAGAATTTTGGTGTTAATAATATTAATATCCTACTAATAAAAGTATCATTAATAATATTATACCTTATTATTATTATTATTATTATTATTATTATTATTATTATTATTATCATTATTATAATATCATTATATTTTGGTGAAGGGTAGAAACCCTTAGATCACCACCCTCTTCTAATGAAAATAATAATTTATTTGTATTTTTAAGTATTAGTTCCTATAGTTAATTAGTGAATAGTAAAATGCCATCCTAAAACCAAACCTCAAAATAAGTTAAAATTATATAAGAAGGTCTAACCATAGTATGTTTTGATATAATAGGCGAACCCAATCAAATCCCTCAAGTGGAATAGGAGCGTGCACCAAGACCGGCGATGTTTTAGGTAAGGGTCTACTAAGGTCATTTATGTGTTTGCATGCACTATGTGTTTGATATGCCATGTATTTTATGTTCGTTATTACTAATTATTGCGCATGTGGCATGATTGTGGAATGGAAGTATGTTGTTGCGAATATATTGTGGCATGAGAATTATGCATATGTTTATGTCATTAATGTATGATATGACTTGAGACATGTGTTAGGGTTTTGCATAAAATGGCGTGGTGCTAGGGTTTGCATGGAATGATAGGGAGTTAGGGTTTGCATGGGATGGCAAGGAGTTGGGGTTTGCATGAAATGGTATGATGTTAGGGTTTTCATGAAATGGCATGATGTTAGGGTTGCATGAAATGACATGGTGTTGGGTTGCATGAATTGGTATGATGTTAGGGTTTGCATAAGTTAACCTGAGGTTGGGACCTTCATGGTAGCATGTCTAAGTGGAGTTAGGGTTTGCATATGAATCAGGGTTTTCATGGAAGGGTGGTATATGTGAAGTTAGGGTTTGCATATGTGTGGTACGTGGAGTTAGGGTTTGCATGGAGTTAGGGTTTGCATGGAATGTAGTACGTGGAGATTGGGTTTGCATGGGAGCTAGGGTTTGCATGGAAGCGTGGGTCATGTGTAGTTAAGGTTTGCATGGGAGTTAGGTTTTTCATGGATTTAGTCACGCATGTCTGGGCAAATGTTTGTGAATGTCACATGTTTTTGAATAAAATACTTAAGACATTAATCTTTTAAAGTGGAAGATTATTGAGCCGGGTCCAGACCGATCCACCAGTCAGGAATAGTGGTTAGGGTTTTACCCTATATGTGACCGATCCACTGGTAATAATAGTGGTTAGGACATGAGGTCCTATGTGTGACCGGCCCACCGACAATAATAGTGGGGTGACTTGAGCTCAATAAATACAAACCAGAATTGTTAAAGCTCTTAAAAGACATAAATTACTTACAGCGAAACACCATGCGAGGAGGAACCAGACCGATCCACCGGTCAGGAATAGTGGTTAGGGTTTTACCCTATGTGTGTCCAGCCCACCGGTTATAATAGTGGGGTGTTCCTGTTTTTGCATGGATTTGATGCGGACAGGAACCAAGCCGATCCACCGGTTAGGAATAGTGGTTAGGGTTTTTACCCTATGTATGACCGGCCCACCGGTTACAATAGTGGGGTGTTCCTGTTTTCGCATGGATTGATATAAAAGGCATGGTGTATAATGAATCTTGATAAAAGAAAGATTAAATGATTAATCTGGATCTTTTTGGGCCTTATGTGTGGACTTGCTGATATTAAGTTATGGATTTCACTTTATGTTTCTATGTATCATATGTGTGGGCTGTAATTGTATGTGATCATTATCCTACATGAATTAATGTGTTATATGCCGGCCTTAGTATTCGGTTACCTTACTCGGTACGTAGGGTACTGATCACCCGTTTCATGGGTGCTGCTTATTCCCACGAGCAGAAGGCCCGTCTAATTTGTTGCAGGTAGGAGATACTTACTTTGATGCTATCGATGTCTATGGGACATCAGGAGGGGCAGAGTGATAGCTGGGCTGGATCAATCTTTAGAGTGACGTGGCCGTTGTCCTTTTAAATTTATGATTCAAGTTATCTTTTATTATGTTTGAATTGTCGAAACAATTTTACTAAGGTTGTTTAGTTCTATCTGGAAAAACAATAGGCGGTATTTTGAATTATGTAAGACTTACGCATATTCTGATTTCTGTTTTCATAAATTTGAACTTGTATGGTATTACTGATAATGTTTTCTTAGCCTTAGCACTTGGTACCGGAACGGTAGAAGTAAACTGGTCTGGTACTAAGTGTGGCGGTAATATCCCCAGAATTTACGGTTTTAATTTATGAGTATTGCTTTAAAAAAATGTGTAAATTTTGGGGTGGACGGTGACGATGCGCGGACCGGGCCGCGCTGAAGGAAAAGGAAGGAAAAAGGAATTGGGCCGGCGTAACAGGCCCAATTCGGCGAAGAAGAAGAAAAAGAAAGAAAAGGAAAGAAAAAGGAAAAGAAAAGAAAAGGAAAAAGGGAAAAAGGAAAAGAGAAATAATTAGGTTGGGTCCAATTGAATAAATCTGAATATTTAGGATATTTAAAATTAATAATATTTAAATAAAATAAATTTTAAATCCCTTTTTAGGCTAAATAGTATTTTTAAAGTATTTTTCCAAAATTTTCATTTTAAACTAATAAATCCCTCAAATTTAATTTAATTTAATTAATTATAAAATTAAAATAAATTTGAAACTATTTTATCTTTCTTAATTTGAATAAAATAATTTATTTAAATAATTTCCCAAATTAAAATCCTTAGTTAGATATTATACCAAAATTTCCTTTACTTAACATATTTATAAAATCTCTTATTAGTTTGCCCTACTAAATTTCCTTTTATTTTAGTAAAAATAATTTACTAAATTAAATTTTCAAATAAAATCTTTAAAATTAGAAATTTTCGGGGTATTTCATCACTACCCCCTTAAAAATAGACTTCACCCCCGAAGTCTCCTGCAACTACTAGGGTTAGGGAGGCTCTAATTGATTAAGGGGACCATACTAATGCTAATACCTATATACACTACCCCCTTAGGGGTAAACTTATTAAAGAAAACTTAAATCGACTAAATAGGTATCCGTAAGAGGATTAGATACGTTCCCGAAAAGACATCTAGTTGGTGGTCCGCGTCATTCTGGTTTATCACATGTAGGTCCCTACCCGAGTGGCTCCCTTTCGGAGAGAACATCTGGATCCTTGGGGTCTCTCCCTATCATCTCGAGTTGCCTCTTCAACTGGAACAAGTGCATGTTGTTGGAGCTTCCGGTGCTTAAATTCTTGAGAGAGAAAAGGTCTTTGACATTCGAAAGTTCTGCGGCCCCAACTGCCACATTTTAGACAGGTCACGACTCCGCCTCTACAATTTGTGCCCGGGTGACTATGGCCGCATCTTCTATATGCAAGTAGAGGTGGCAAACGGGTCATTTGGGTCGGGTTAGGGTCGAGTTGATATGAGTCGGGTCAACTTTTATTTACTATATAATCGAGTCGGGTTCGGGTTCGGGTCTAATTCGGTTTGGGTGTGGTTCGGGTTATGTTGCTTTGGGTCGGGTTCGGGTTCGATTCGGGTTAATTGACGGGTCGGGTGTGATTTGGGTCGGGTCAATGCTTGGTTCTTCGGATTTCTCGGGTTCGGGTCTATTTCGGGTTTGACTTGGGTCTATAGAATTTGGGTTAGGTTTGGGTTTGGGTTCGGGTTCGGGTCACTTTATGGGTCGGATGTGAATTAGATCAATTAAGTGTCAGATCTATCGAGTTTTTCAAATTTGGGTCTATTTCGGGTCTATAGATTTTAGGTCAAATCAAAAAACTCAAATTAGGTATTATTTATAACAGTATGAATCATGATCGATAACGAGTTTGAATATAAAAATTAAAACTTGTATGAAATAAAATAAAATTATTTTTAATTTTTATAAAATTAACTTTAAGTATTTTTAGAATACTAATAAAATCTTTGAACACACCACCATCACAATTTAAAATAAGAGAGTTTTTTCCTAGCCATAATAGTACGGCCTTATCCTATTACTATTAGTTTGGTTTTAGCTTCTTTTGCTGTGGTTTTTTAATTTCTCAGTGTGACATTGTCACTTTTTTTCATTTTCAACAATAGATTTTAATATACAATAAATAAATATGTGATAAATAAAAATCACAATCATCAATAACTTTGTAAAAAATGAAATATCAATGTTGTCTTATGATTATAAACCCTACCCTACTTCCAATGAATTTGTCTCAATGCCTAACTTAGTAAAACAATACTCCGTCATAGCACACTAAATTCTATATTGTATGTCTGATGTCTTAAGACAATTATCTATATTATAAATATGTCGATAGATATTTATAATGGTTACAACATAGCTAATAAGTGACAATATATCGCCTTTTACATCTTAAATTACAATTATAATTTTCATGATTTCCTATATTACTTTTCCTGCATTGTTCATGTTCAATTTGCATCAACAATTCAGCATGCATATCATCCATCTCCTTCGTTCTTATAATTGCTAACATGGTGGATCATGCACTTCCTTTGTTAATTATTCTAGAAGCAAGTGCATGGTATCCTCAATAATATTCTTTGGTCATTGAATCGATGTAGAGTCATTTGATCTCCTCCTATTTCAATTCCTTCAAATAACCCATATTAGTGTACACGTCATTTCTAACGTCTCATCATCTAAGTGTTAGATTATGAAATAGACTCAATCAAATTTATTGTCTTTTTATATTATACAACTTTGCTATGGATTATCATCATCCAAATAAAACACTTGGGTAATTGGGAAATCATTAATCTCATGCACCAAAGTCTAAGTTACTTGTTCACATATCTCACACATTGGTCCATTCGTACCTTTCTCAACCAACCTATTTTTAGTTAATAGCTACTCCTTATAAGCCTTTGATTATTTGAAGTATTAATCTTAATCTGATATTCTTAGTGAGGATTGTGAGGTGTTATATTTGTTGTCATTGCAAACTTGATGATGATGACTCATCCTTGA
Organism: Tamarix chinensis; assembly: GCA_030549775.1. NCBI lineage: Eukaryota > Viridiplantae > Streptophyta > Magnoliopsida > Caryophyllales > Tamaricaceae > Tamarix > Tamarix chinensis. Next base: position 75,787,066 of record CM060177.1, read on the forward strand.
CTCCCTTCAGATCTTTTAGCTCAATATCATGCCTAGCTAATATTATCCCTAGTTGGTTGTAAAGTTAATAAAGCTTTAAAATATCTAATAACGTTATAGGTTGTAAAGTATAAAGAAGTAAATGTTAAACATGCTGTGAATAAATTACATATATAATTTAGTCTCAAAATTTAATTAGGGTTAGAAATACAAATAACTTTTATCTTTAAATTAAATGATTATTATAATTAATAATAACATTATATATCTAATTATTACATTTAAATACTATGAGAAAATAAACTCAAAATTTTACAATGATTAAATTTTATTTAAAAGTTTCATTTTTAACTCATTTTATTTTTTATACATTAAATACTAAATATTTTTTTAACACTTTGTCCCCTATTAAATGTTTTACTTAATTCTTATTTGTCTAACCCCCTTAATTTTTTATACATTAAATACTAAATATTTTTTTAACACTTTCTAATTTTCTAGTTACTTTATATTTTTTTTAATATTTCACCTAAATCTTATTATTTTAGAGGGTTTAATTTTAAAAGTATTATTAGTTTTCGTATTATTTCAACGGTTTAAGTATAAATTTAATTAGGTTAAAATTTTGATAGAGATTAGGTTATTTAAATTAATCATAGTTTTAACTATAAATCATATTTTAAATTATTTTATTATTAATCTTTTGATCTCTAACCTAAAATTTATTTTCTAAAAATTATTCTTGATTATTTTTACCTTTTTATTTTATTTATATCTATCTTAGATCGGTTTACTTTGATCGAAATTATTTTATTAATAGTCGTGACTTATAACCAAAAATAAATTCCAAAAAATTATTTCCAATTATTTTTATCTTCTTTGCTTATTTAAATATATCTCCAATCGAGTTATTTTTCTATCTGATATTTTAATTTATCCGAACTAAATTTAAAATAAGATATATAATTATATATCATATTATATATGTATAATATATATATATATATATATATATATATATATATATATATTCTTCTCTCCCTCTGCCCTTTGCTATCCGGCTAACCCATTCCCGTTGATTGTATATTCCTCTCTCGCGCCCCTTTTATCACCCCCTCTCTATCATCGCATCACTACCATTAGAAATTTTCTGTCTGTTATTATTAAGTTGTCTAACATGTATGAATGTACATATGGAGTGTGGTTTAAAGATGGTAACTTCATTATTGATAACAAAATTATCAAGGTAGAATATAACATGTCATTGAAAATTTTTGGGAAGATATCATATAATTATAGTTGAAATATTCTTCTTTAGCCCATTGTTTGTTGTAACTAACTGTAATACCCCGTTTTTAGGAAACCCTAATTAAAATTTATAATTACATGTGATTAGTTAAAATTATTAACTTAAGAGGTTTAGTATTAAACGTATTATTATTATTATTATTATTATTATTATTATTATTATTATTATTATTATTATTATTATTATTATTATTATTATTATTATTATTATTTCGACGACTTAGAGATAAAAATAATTAAGCTAAAAAGTTGATAAAAACATATTCTTTATTTTAATCCTAGTTTTACCCGTAAATCTTATTTTAAATTATTTTATTAATAATCTTTTGATCCGTAACCAAAAATAATTTCCTAAAAATTATTCTCGATTATTTTACTCTTTCCGACTATTTTACTTACCTAAATTCTAATAATTTTTTCTGAACTATTTTTTTATATCTAATATTTTAATCTACCTAAATTAAAATTAAAACTAGATAAATAAACTCTACTCTAAGGTCTAAGCTTTATCCGAACATTTCTTCGGAAGATTTTCCTATCTTCATCCGTACATTTATATACAGATACTCACGCCATACTTACACACTCTTAGTCTCTTACACACTCTGCATAAGTGCATATTATACACATATACACACGCACATGGCACATCACAATCACTAAACAACCCCCCTTTCATTTCATTTCACAGATTCACAGACACACGCACGCCTACAACTTCTGCCCGTCGCAGCTCCCTCTCTGCTCCCCTCCATTTTCGATCACCAAACAGCACCCCCATCGCATGACCCTACATGCACCGTCGTCCTGCGTCCAGCCCCTACACCTCCATTTTTGTCGCCCAGCGTCCTCCATCCCAACGCCACCATCTCAGCCGAGCCCCCTGCACCGTGCACCAGCCCATCGCCCAAACCAGCCAGCAGCCGTCCACCATCACCCTTGACCTGGCAGCCCGAAATTCCATCCCCGAGCTAAATCTCGACCAGCTTCCTCCCTCGGTTTTTCTTCATCCAGCATCCCCTAGCCTAGCCGTGTTTCCCTTTGCTCCGCCATCGCCCAGCCTTCCCCCGCAGCAACAACCACCTTCGAACCATCTACCCCTTCCCTCCCTCTCTGTTTTGTTCGAAAATTTTCCAGCCCAGCCACAACCTCTCACAACAGCCTCCCAACAGCCCGTCACCCTCGACCCAGCCCTACCAGCCTCCAGCCGCCCTGCACCGCCGACCAACCACCACCTCTACCGCCCTTTCCTTTCACCTGCCTCGCAGCCTTGCCCGACCCTCTCGCCCAGTCAGCCGTGCCCCTTCCCCTCGTGCGTGAGTTGCGTAGTGTTGTAATAAAATTTTGGGTACCAATATTAATTGTAAGGATATTTTAGTAATTTTAGAAAAATAAATATTTTTATACTATAATTATTATTTTATCTGATAGATATTAATTTTGTATTTGTGGTATTATTTTTAGGTACGAAAGTTTAATTTGCAGGACCTAATAAATTTTGGTGGATACTGCTAATTTTACGTTTTTGCTGGAATTCAAGTAACCGTTATACTCTACTAAAATGATAAAAATTACGTGATAATACATTAGGGTTTTGGTGTATGAAATATGTTTAGCATGATTTATTTCAATATAATTATGTGGCAATTATTATTATCATGAAAACGGATAAAAATGAGCATGTTATCTGATATAAAATATTTCGGGTATAAAAGTATGACTTAAAAATAACTCTAATGATAGGAGAATGTTTGGTATGATAATTATGTATATAATTATTAGCTTAGCATGTTTACAATATGCTTATTGAATGAGATCTTATTTGCGGAAAAATCATATCAAAAACTTGGTAAAAATGAAGATGTTGTTTTTCATATAAGTAAACCTTACATTATGAATTAAAATAAGAAAGATGTGATGGCTTAATTATGTATAATTCAATATTGATGTGCAAAATGGATTAGCAAATGGCTCTGTGGTTACAAAAGCTACCATGATAGTGAGATGATCATAATCTTGGAATTCATAAAAATTATAAAAATACCAAGTATATCTTTTTGCCTAATGTTTGCAATATATGTAAAATCGTATGAATTTTACATTGTAGAGTTTTAATGTTTTATATGATTTATTAATTTTTTCCTTAGGTTTATGGATGGAAAATAGACCTAGTACCATTAATTCACCAAGTTAAATACTTCCATATTTATCTACTATAACTAGTATCCCTATTATTACTCAACCATCTACAAGGATTACATGTTAGCCTGTTAAATGAGTGTATGATGAAATGCTGAATTTGATTGTCAGGTCTTCATGAATCATTAATACAATGAGTGTATTATTATTATGGTCCAAAGTGTAGAGTTTAAGTTGTAGGAAATTATCAAACAAAGTGAAGCAAAAATATAAATTTATGCTTATATATGTTTGCATTTATTTACATGGTTTCAAAAATTAATAAGAGTATGGAGTTAAAAATATCATATATGAATAAGAATAATCAATTATCGGTTCAAGTCTGCTTCGGGTCAGTTCGGGTTCGGGTTAGAGTTCGAGTTAGTTCGGGTTAAAGTTAAAGTTCTGGTCGGTTCGGGTTCGGATTAGAGTTCGGGTCGGTTTGGGTTCGGGTTGGGTCGGGTTTGAGGTGTGCTCAGTTCGGGTTATCATTGATTTTGGTCACTTCGGTTCGGGTCAATTTAGGTTCAGGTCTTTATCGGGTTAACTAAATTCGGGTCGGGTCCAAATTGAATCGGGTTGTTTCGGGCTTTCGGGTTATGAACGGGTTTTATTTTTCGGGTTACTATCGGGTTTCAAGTCGGGTTATTCAGGTTGGGTCGATCGGGTTGGGTCAACTTTGCCAGGTCTATATGCAAGTCCCTTCGAAGATCTCTGGCCTCTACTGTGATCTCGCGACGAATATATCTTATAACCTTCCTTTCGCAGCTGGTTTCTACTCTTCGAACTCTGGTTTCCATGTTTCCGCTTCCTGAGAATGGCATCTTACTCCTGGATCAAGGTGGTGGCGATGCGGGCGCGTTCGTACAACATTGTTAAATCAGTGAAGAGCACTGCACCTAGCAGTCGGCGCATAATTACACTCGATCCCTGCTTGAACAGGAACACCACTGTTAACTCGTTGGCGACGATTTCAGGAAAAATCCGAATAACTCAATGACACGATCATGATACTACCGAACCGTCATCGATCCTCGCATAAGTTGCATGAACTCCTAAAGTTTGTCCCTCTTCAGATTCACAGGATAGAATCTAGAACGAAGAATGGTCTTGAATGCATCCCATGTAGCATGGGATCTATTGGGTACGATGCTCCACCCACCAGACGTCCGCTACGCACTTGAAGAAAAATGTTGCAATACTTGGTTGTTGAGCTGGTGAACGATTTACCACTTTAAAAGTGCGCTCCATGTCTCGGATCCACTCTTCGGGGATTATCGAGTCCTTCTCACCGGAGTAGGTAGGAGAGTGATGTGGCCGTTGTCCTTTTAAATTTATGATTCAAGTTATCTTTTATTATGTTTGAATTGTCGAAATTTTTTTACTAAGGTTGTTTAGTTCTATCTGAAAAAACAATAGCCGGTATTTCGAATTATGTAAGACTTACGCATATTCTGATTTCTGTTTTCATAAATTTGAACTTGTATGGTATTACTGATAATGTTTTCTTAGCCTTAGCACTTGGTACCGGAACGGTAGAAGTAAACTGGTCTGGTACTAAGTGTGGCGGTAACATCCCCAGAATTTACAATTTTAATTTATGAGTATTGCTTTAAAAAAAATGTGTAAATTTTGGGGTGTTACAGTGTGTGTGTGTGTCTCTCATATATATATACAGGGATAAGTAGGAGTAGGAACATGTGAGACCAAGAGAAAGAGAGAGAGATTAATAAACCGATAGATTTTATTCATCAGAAATGGATATACAATATTGTAAGTCAACTTACAACTTTTTGTGAGAGAAAATGAGAGAAATTTTTTAAACAAATCCAAAATCAATGCCCAACTCTAGAGGCTAAGTCCTCTATTTATATGAGTTGAGGATCCCTTCATCATACAAACATGATGATTACATATTTTGAAAAGTATGTGTCTAATTTAATGATTACATCTTTTGAAAACTAATGCACCGAAAGTATATTTTTTTGTCTTTGAAAGTCAAATGATTCTTTGTCCTTTTTTCCTTTTGCTTTCGGCTACTATAGTGATTGTTATTTTTCCTTTTCTTAACATATGTGTCCTTGTCGGGCCGCCTTTTGTTTTATTTTCTTGTTTTATCCTATTTTGATGTTGATTGATGCATCTTTGTGGGCCACCTTCTACCTAGTATTGAGGTATGATACTTTTATAGAGAGATTAAGGAATACCAGGCAATATTTTGAAACAATCATCTTCATTCTCATCACCGTAGTCGATGAAGATAGTGATTGGGTTTTGTTTTGTAGAAGGGTTTGGCCAAGGATAGTAAGATATTCTTTCTTCGTTTTGCTATAACAAGTTGTGCTACTGTGATTAATTTTGGGGCTAAGAATTGATGTGAGGGGCTCAAAGGAATTTAGGAGATTGGTTTTTTAGCTTTCTGGGGTTTTACCCCTTTTTGGATAAATTGTTTTGAGTTTTTTTAAAGGCTTGAAACTTGTTTCACTATTTAATTTTAAATCAATGAAAAAGTGTTGGGATACCGTCAATATCATGTTGTTCAACTATCGAATACCCAAGGATAGAAGAAAAATATGCAGAAATGAAAGATAGGCAGTAACTGTCTATCTTTTGGAGAGGGATAAAAAAGGGGTTTTGCAGGTATTTAATGCTTCAGATACCAGGGGTTGTAGGATGGTAGATGAAATGCCCCGAAAATTCCTAATTTTAAATGGTATATTTAAATGAAGTTTTATTATAATAGTTAATTAAGTATATTATTTTATTTAAAATAAAAGAAAATTAATTAGGGCAAATCAAGATAAATTTATAAGTATTTTAATTAGGAGGAATTTGGGTATTTTAACTAACTAAAGATTTTAATTTGGGAATTAATTAAATAAATTATATTATTTAAAATAAGAAGGAGAAAATAGTTTGAAATTAATAATAATTTTATAAATAATTTAATTGAAGAAAATTAGGGTGTTTTACTAAGTAAAATGAAAATTATGAAAAATCTTTTAAAAATCCTAATTTAGCTTAAAAAGGAATTTAAAGATTATTTTATTTTAATAATATTATTTTAAATATCCTAAACATTCAGATTAATTTAATTGGCCCTAACCTATTTTTTTTTTCTTTTTCCCCTTTTCCCTTTTCTTTCTTCCTTTTTCTTTTTCTTTCCTTCCTCCCCTTCCCGATTTGGGCCTGACACAGCCCAATTACCTTCTTTCGTTTTCTTTCCCTACTATGGCCCACCTCTGTGATTTTTTTGTTCTTCCTTCGGCAGCCAGAGCACTGCGTTTCGTCCCATTTCGCGCTAAAATGCGTCGTTTCATTTAATCCCTACCTCCCTCGCGCCGACCGCCCGGTTCTCTCCTTTTTCTTTTCTTTCCCCAGCCGACTGGTCCATCTCCTATTCTTCTTCCTTCTTCCTCGTTTTGAAATGCCCCAAAAATTTCTAATTTTAAATATTATATTTAAATGAGGTTTTATTATAAAATTTAATTAAGTATATTAATTTATTTAAAATAAAAGGAAATTACTTAGGGCAAATCAAGAACAAATTTATAAGTATTTTAATTAGGAGGAATTTGGGTATTTTAACTAATTAAATATTTTAATTTGGGAATTAACTAAATAAATTATTTTTATTTAAAATAAGAAGGAGAAAATAGTTCCAAATTAATATTAAGTTTATAAATAATTTAATGGAAGAAAATTAGGGTGTTTTGCTAATTAAAAAGGAATTTATAGAAAATCTTTTAAAAATCCTAATTTAGCCTAAAAAGGGATTTAAATATAATTATTTTTAAATATCCTAAATATTCATATTAATTTAATTGGCCCTAACCTAATTATTTTTCTCCTTTCCTTTCCCCTTTCCCCTTTTTCTTTTTCTTTCTTCCTTTTTCCTTTCCTTTTTTCTTTCTTTTTCTTCTTTTTCTTTTTTCTCTTCTTTTCCCCGACTGGGCCAGGCACGAGCCAATTCTTCTTTTTCTTTTCTTCTTTTCCTACGGCCTAGCCCGCACGACCGACGTCCTTTACCACCCTCGTTGCGCGCGCATTTTTTGTGTTTCCTAACTAACACGCCGTGTTTCATTTAATTAACCCCCCTCATCGCGCCCGACCGCCCGGTCTCCCCTTTTTCTTTCCTTTCTCCGACCAACTGGTCCCCCTCCTCTTCTTCTTCCTTCTTCCTCCTTTCTCCTCCGTCGACGCCGCTGCAGCTCCCGACCCCATCAATGGCGTCTCTGGCTACGGTGATTAATACCGGTCGTTTCTTGCCTCATTATCTTCCTCTTAACTCAAGGAATAAATTGGAGTAAATCTTGTTCGTTATCTCTCGCCCGTTTCTTCTCCCCAGCCTCGTGAAATTTTGAGGAAAACCAAACAATGGCCGACCAATTACTACCACCGGCTGCCCAAATTCTCGCACCCCATAACTTCCTATCGACCCCCAAAACCCTATTAAACCATCTAACCTCTATAAATAGCTTAGTTGTGGACGTTTTTGGAGTTTCTTCTTCCTCGAAACCCTAAGTGCAGGCTGCCATCACCCTGACTTCAGACGTATTTTCCGCCGCCGTTAGCCAACCTCAACGCCACCTCCACATCCCAAATTCTTCCCTACAATTCCCTCTAGTTAACCAAACCATTTTCAACCTTTGATTCTTCTTGTACGGGCCTCCATAATCGTGCAGAGTTGGTTGCTCGTTTCGCTAGAATTTTACCCTGAAACCTTAAACCGCCGCCGCCGCCGTGGACCACTGCCGGTGCCACCTATCCCCACCAGCTTAAGGTCGAACCCTATACCCTCTCAACCATTTTCCATATTATTATAAGCCTTGATTTAATTTATTTCAATTATTTGCATATAAATACCATCATTATTATTCTTAATATTTATATTCTTAATATGTTTTATTATTATTAGTAGTAGTATTATTGTTTTTATTATTGTTTATGTTGAGGGTTGAAGCCCTATTGTATTTTAATTCGACTTTATTATTATTCCCTTATTATTTCTATTTCTACTATTATTAATTGTAATATGTTATAAGTATAATAATTATCATTATTTTATATTTTGAATTTCTATTATTCTTATTCCATTATTATTAATACAAATATTTTAACATTAGTGTTGTTAATAATGTTATTATTGTTATTACTATTGTTATCATCATCATCATCATCATCATCATCATCATCATCATCATCATCATCATCATCATCATCATCATTCATCATCATCATCATTATTATTATTATTATTATTATTATTATTATAATTATTATTTATATTCTCATTGATATTAGTTTTATTATCTTTGATATTAATATATTAGTAGCATTATTATTATTAGGGTAAAGTCTTTAACCCTATATTATCTCTGTTATTTTTATTTAGCAAAGTTAGAATTTTGTTAAGGTTATTTTATTAGTATGTTATTATTTGGTCAAAGCCCTAAGGAGGCGTAGGAGCGTGCTCCAAGACCGGTGACATTTTAGGTAAGGGTTTACTAAGGCCATTGTATGCTTATATGCATTATGTGCTTCATATGCTATATATTCTATGTTTATGATTATTAATTATGTCGTATATGGTATGACGCGAAGTTGAAGTATGTTTTTGTGTGGTATGTGTATTATTTATGTATGATGATATGTGTTGTGATCCTGTAAGACATGCATGTGAGGATGTTGGTATGGTTTGTACGGGGGAAAGGATGAAAAATGAGGATGGGGAAAGAAGTTGACCAAGAGATGTGAGTAGACCTAAGTATTTTAATGATTTATGAGAGGAAGAATAAAATGGGAAATGTAGGGTTTTGTGGGAGAGAATATAATTTATGATGTTATTTGGGAGAATGTAATTTATGATATAATATGGGAGAGCCTAAGTTATGATTTGATTGGGAGAATCTAATTTATGATTGTTTGGGGAAATCCAATTAATCCAAATTATGGTTTTGCTTGGGAGATTCTAATTTATGATTTTATGTGGGAGAATCTAACTTATAGTCTTGTATGGGGGAATCTAAATTGTGGTTATGAAAGGGGAGAATCTAATCAATTGTATTATGTGGACAAATCTTAGGTTTTGCTATGGATTGAATTTAGGGTTTTATATGGCAGAATCGTGGGTGGGATGGTGGTACTAATGGTTATATGATGGTATTAGGGTTTACATGGCGGTATTAGGTTTTTGTATGATGTTACTAAGGTTTGTATGGTGGTAATTATGATTATATGGTGGTATTAGGGTTTGTATGGTGGTATTTATGGTTTGTATGGTGGTATTTATGGTTGTATGGTGGTATTAGGGTTTACATGGTGGCATTGATGGTTGTATGGTGGTATTAGGGTTTGCATGGTTAAATTTAGGGTTTCACGTAGAATTTTAGGGTTTGCATGAAAAAGGTTCGAAGGTTTGCATGGGGATATTAATGTCTGTATGGGTATGAAATTTATGTGTGGAAAGTTAATTTGGGATGTAAGAAAGGTAATGTATGTGTTATTTGGGTGTTGAACTATTTTGGACGAAAAATAGTACGTGGAGCATTATGAGGGTACAGAAGAGACTGAATTAGGGTTTGGAGTAATGAACCCTGGGTTGTTGTGATTAACTAAGATTGGAGTGCTAATGGTGATTTTGTAATACCCCAAAATTTTCGAAAACCTATATTTTAATAAATTACTTTTATTTGGAATAAAATTGCTTTAAGATTTTTATTTTAGTTATTTTATAGATTTTAGAGTATGTAAATTTGGATAAAAGTATTTAATAAATTAAAAATAAATATTTTGCTATTTATCATATTATTTCATTTAAATAAATTTTCAAACTAGTAGTTTACTATAATTATCCTTTTTAAGCCCATATATTTAATTATATTAAATTAAATTATTAAATAAACTTATTATCAAAAATATTACATCCTGTTATTTTATAAATTTAATTATTCTCAATTTTTCCATTTTTCCCCAATTTCCTTTTCCTACCTTTTCTTTTCTTTCTCCTTCCCTCTATTTTCTTTTTCCCTCTTCCTAGCTTAAGGCCGCCAAACCCCTCGGCCTGCTTCCCCCCTCCTTGCGCACTGGGCCACAGGCCCGATCTTTCTCCCCTGCCCCTCGCGCGCCCGCCCAGCCGCAGCCTTCTTTTTCCCCTGGACCGGCCGACTCATCTTTTTTTCTTTCTTTTCCTGTGCCGGTCCAGCCACCCGTCCCTTTCTTCTTCTCCTTTCTTCCTCCTCCCACGCCCGACTCTCCTTTCTGCCATTGTCGAGCACCGACCGCCACCCTGCACCTGCCACCACCACCTGCTCCCTCTCCCTCTCTCTTCCCCAGTCGTTTTCCTTCCCTTTTCGAGCCAAACCAGCCCTGGACCACAGCCTCGCATGCTCTCTCCCTTTCCTTCTTCGTCCCTCTTTCTCCCCTGCCACCCGACCACCACCTGCCACCTGCAGCACCGATCGCCGGCCATCCCTGCCCCTCTCTTCTCCCTCCTATTTTTCTCTATCCCACCAGCCCTTCATTACCACATTTTCGAACCATCATCCCCATCTCGAGCTCCCTCCTCTCTCCTTCCTTCTCCCTCCATTTTTTTCCCGTTTTTCTTCTCACCGCCGCCCGCCGCCGCTTGAACCACCAAGCCTAGCCCTGCGCCGCCTTCTGCCACCGTCTACTACCACCCTGCACCCCCACGCCGCCCCTCGAGCCCTACACTTCCTCCCTTCTCCTCCTTTTCCTTTTTCTTCCCAGCTTTTCCCCCTTACCGTCGAGCCACCTACAACCGCCGCTTCCGCCGCCGTCCGGCCACCTCTACCGCCACCCAACCCATCGTTCGACACCCTGCAACCCCCTCTACAACCGCCATCCATTATTTGGCCGAAAACAGCCCTTGAACCCCTCCATTTTTCCCTCTCCTTTTCCTTCCTTCACAACCCCTTTCCCTCGACCCTCCTCGGCAGCCAACTTCGCCGCCTTGCCGCCGCCGTCTCCGCCGCCTTGCTCTCCGCCGCCCTATGCCGCCGTGAAACCACCCTTTGCCTCCACCTACACCCCCTCTTCACTTCTGTACCATTCCCTTGCCTTAGAACCTCCCCCAACCACCTTCTTTTCTAACCTAAATACCCTAACCCGAAAATAATAGATTTTGCTTCCTTCACCCCCCTTTGAACCCTTCCACCCCTTATTTTTGCATGAGACTCACGCTGCTCATGCAGCGTGAGCTCCCCCTTGATTTTGGAAATCATTTAGCTAATTTTTAAGGTATAATAGTATTTTATGTTAAGTGTTTTACTAATTAAATTTTATAAAGTTTTATCCTTTTTAACTTCTTATTTCTAACAATAATGATTGATATTATTTTTAGGTGTTGAGTTGCTAATTATGCTTGGTAAGATTTGGTATTTTGCGAGATTAAGGTAACCGTTAATCCTCCCTTAAATATATGGAAAAACGCATGCTAGCACATTTAGGGTTTAGTATGATTTTATGCATGTTTTGTATGCTTAGCATGATATGTTTATGGTTTCTTATATTGTTTGTTAAAAAGAAAAAGCATGATAACTTTTGTGCCATATGTAGGTATGTTAAATAAAGAAGGCGTTGGAATATGGATAGAAATGTTAAATACTTGTTTATGATGTACCATGTTGTTAATGCATGAATGATGTTATTGTTTAAGGGTATTTTAGTAATTATGCTTATGAGGTATATAAATCAATGTGTGTAGTTGCTAATGAGTATTATGTTGAAAAATGACAAGTTGGTGGACTTAGATGATAAAAATGAAGTATTAATATCATTATTTTATGTAGTGTTAGTAAATTCATAAAAATGGTGAATAAAGGGGTTGAGTGGAAATTTTATAAGTGAAAAAGGTATTTCGGTAATTTTTGAGATAAAAGATTAATATGGAAATTTTATGATTAAATGGTTAAATGATAATTTACAAGTAAAGGATAAAATTGTAAGTTGTGAGAAAGAAGGGTAAAATGGTAATTTTGGAAGTAAGGGTAAAATAGTAATTTTGGATGAAGGAAGGCACTATGGTAATTTTGGAGGTAAAGGGGCAAAATCGTAATTTCATAAGTAAAGGGTAATATGGTAAAATTTATAAGTGAATGGTGAAGTGGTAATTTATAAGTAAAGGGGTAATGTGGTAATTTGGGAAAGAAGGGAAAAATGGTAATTATGTAAGGAAAGATAAAGATGGTAATCTTGGATGTGAAGGGGTAAAATAGTAATTTGTAAAGTAAAAGATGTAAGGTGGTAATTTTCATAAATAAAAGGATATTATGGTAAAATTGGATGTAAGGGGTAAAATGGTAATTTTGTAAATAAAAGGATATTATGGTAAACTTGGGAGTAAGGGGTAACGTGGTAATTATGATAATGACCAAAGGTAATTAGAAATTAAATTATGATTGTAGAAGGGCAATTGGATAAGTATGATGCTATAGAAGGGTAATTTGGTAAATTAACCAATTAAAGGGCATTATGGTAATTTTAAATATGGAGAAGGGTAAAATTGGTAACTGTAATTATGAAGAGGGGTAAATTAATTATGAGGAAGGTTAATTTGGAATTTATAATGATTAAAAAGGGTAAATGGCAATTAAATTGAGAGGGGTAAACTGGTAATTATGATAAAGGAGAAGGGCAATTTGGTAACTTATCCAACTGAAGGGGCAATTCGGTAATTTAGCCGATTAAAGGGTAAAGTGATAATTATTTAACCAACTAAAGGGGCAAAATAGTAATCATGATAATGAAGGAGGGTAATTTAGTAATTTATCCAACTCAAGGGCAATTTAGTAATTATAACAAAGGAGAAGGGCGATTTGGTAATATAACCAACCAAAAGGGAAATATGATAAGTTTAGTAATTATGAGGGGTGAATGGTGATCAAAAAAGTGTAGGAGACAATTTGGTAATCTAAAGTGGACAAGGGGTAATTTGGTAATTATGCAACCTTAAGGGTAATGTGGTAATTTATCAAGTAAGGAATGAATACTTAACAATTATATAGGTAAAGGGCAAATGAGTAGTTTGTACCTAACACGTCTTTGAGATTGTGGAACATTAATATGATTAAATAATGCTGATTAGCCAAGTAAGAGTATTTGATAATTAGGATGGCCTGAATGGTTTCTCTGTGATATTTTGGATAATCATCTGAATAAGAAATGATTAATGATATCAGAACAATTGAAAGTGAATAAGTATCGGATTATCGTGCTTTTCGTGATCACCTTAATTAAGACACTATTACTTAAAGTGAAAGACCTCGAGATCGGGATTGGTGACTCCTTAGGGGTCGCTACCCTAAGGACGTGGTTTAGTCCACGATTATTCTGGTATTTGCTGGTGTGCCTTTGTGCCCCAGCCAGGCCCTATATCTTACTCTTCCTAGCTCTACGGACCTAGTTAGGGGGTATGCATACTTATGGATTAGGTGTCCTTGTCGGTAGGGTACTGAGTTAGCTTTATGCACCAGTACGACCATGGTACCTTTGCGTCCTTGGGTTCATGGTTAAAGGGTACTGAGTAGCTGATATGCCCCGGTACGACCGGTGTACCTTTGTGTCCCGGGTTATCGATCTCCCATTCGAGGCAAATAAATATGATTGATGTGCTGATTAAAGAAAGGAAAGATACTATTATTGAAAGTGAAATATTAATGAGCCGGGCCCAGATGATTATGATATTGAGTACCAGTCCACCGGTTATAATAGTGGCCAGGAGCGTTGTGCCTTGGATGATGAGTTATATGTATCCCGGTCCACCGGTTATAATAGTGGCCAAGAGCGTTGTGCCCTGGATGATGATTCTTTATATATCCCGGTCCACCGGTTATAATAGTGGCCAGGAGCGTTGTGCCCTGGATGATGAGTTATCTGTATTCTGGTCCACCGGCAATAATAGTGGGGGTCCCGAGCTCATTAAAATCGGTTATGTATGTGAATAAGATTATGGAAAAATACTAATCACTTATAGTGGAACACCATGTGAGTTGGGGCCAGATCGGTCCACCAGCAAATAATAGTGGTCAGGTGCGTTCTGCCCTGTGTGTTTATCTTCCGGTCCACCGGCAATAATAGTGGTTAGAGGCGTTCTGCCCTGAGTGCATACTTTCCGGTCCACCGGCTATAATAGTGGTCAGAGGCGTTCTGCCCTGAGTGCATACTTTCCGGTCCACCGGCTATAATAGTGGGGTTCTCGCACTCACATGGATATAAAATATGATATTGATGGAATGATGATGGAATAATGGCTTAAGGCCCAAAGTATCGATCGTGACTTATAAAGTATTATGTTTGTCATTGTTATGTATGCATCTCTCATTATTTATATGTGTGTGGCTTGCATTGTGTGCCGTATGCGGGCCTGTCTTTAAGTGTGGTATTAAAGGGTTACTCAGTACCGTAGTACTGAAGGGATTTCCTTTATGGGGCCCCTGCCTATTCAATGGGCAGTGCCCTTGCAGGTATTTTCAGGTGCTACTCAAGTGGGTTACGGGAAGGAGAGTGAGGAATTTTCCGGTATCATCGCTTTTTCTCTTTCTCATCTAAATTCTTGGTTTTAAATGTTAACGTTGTTAAAGTAACCACCATTGGTGGATTTTATTCCTGAAAACGATTTGATGCGCTACTCTAATTTAAATATGTTGAAGTTCTTGCAATTTACTCTGATTTATGCATGTTGAATGTCTTTCGAATTGTATTTCATTTTCTTAGCCTTAGCACTTGGTACTGGAACGGTATGAGTGAACCGGTCTGGTACTAAGTGTGGCGGTAATACTCCCAAAGTTCACATTTTATTTATCTGCTTCCGCTATTATCTTTTAAATAAAACGAAATTTTTCAGTAGTGAATTTTGGGGGTGTTATAGATTTGGTGTGGTTAATTAAGGTTTGGAATGGGTGATTATGATGGTTATGGTAAATAGGATTTGGAGTGGTTAACTATGGTTTGTTGTGGTTGACCAGGGTTTGGTGTGGCTGCTTAGGGTTTTTGTGTTATCAGGTGTATGTGGTGATTAAAGTGTAATTGTGATTTGTGATGTGTGTTGGTTCATGCATGTCTGGGTCAAAACTTGTGAATAAGATACTTAAGATACTAATTACTTAAAGTGAAAGATATTGAGATGGGACCAGCCGATCCACCGGTCAGGAATAGTGGTTAGGACGCAAGGTCCTATGTGCGACCGATCCACCAGTTATAATAGTGGTTAGGACATAATGTCCTATTGTGACCGGCCCACCGGTTATAATAATGGGGGATCCCGATCTCAATGAAAACAAACCAGAGTTTTGCTAAGGCAAATAAAAGACACTAATTACTTATAGTGGAACACCATGCGAGGGGGAACTGAACCGATCCACCGGTTAGGAATAGTGGTTAGGGTTTCTACCCTATATGTGAGCGATCCACCGGTAATAATAGTGGTTAGGGCATGATGCTCTATTGTGACCGATCCATCAGTAATAATAGTGGTTAGGGCATGATGCTCTATTGTGACCGGCCCATCGGTTATAATAGTGGGGTGTTCCTATGCTCGCATGGATTGATAAAATGTATGGTGTGAATCAGATTCTGATAATAGATTAATTAAATAATTCATCTCGACTATGATTGGGCCTTTATGTATGTACCTGCATGACTGGTCGATATTTTAATATGATGATGGTCTTTATGATCTTTTATTCTTATGCATGATTTTATGTGCTTATGTGTTGGCCTTAGTGTTCGGTTACCTTACTCAGTACGTAGCGTACTGATCACCCTTTTCATGGGTGCTGCTCATTCCCACGAGTAGCATGCCCTTGTGACTTATGCAGGTTGGCGAGACATCAGTCGGGGCTGAGTGTTGAGCATGTTTGGCTTGAGTTCGAGAGTGTTGTGGCCGTATTCATTCTTTACGCGATTTCATTCCTTTTGTTATTTCTTTGGTATAGTATTTACCATTTTCTGATTCATTACTCAATCGAGTATTTTAATGAACCTTTTATCGGCTGTACGTTTAATTCTCTTTTGGAAATGAATTACACTTCTTGATGCGTACTCTGATTTTTTTTTTTTACAACCGTTTAATGATTATTTGAAGCTTAGCTTGTATTCATTTTGTAATTGATTGTTAATCTTTTCTTTAGTCTTAGCACTTGGTAATGGAACGGTCGGAGAGAACCGATCTGGTACTAAGTGTGGCAGTAACATTTTCAGAATTCACAGGTTTTCAATGTTTCTAATTTAATTGCTTCCGCTTTAAAAAAATATAGTGAATTTTGGGGTGTTACACCTTTCTCCTTCGTCGATGCGACTGCAACTCCCGACCCATCAATGGCGTCTCTGGCTACAGAGACTTTGACCGACCATTTCTCGTCTCTTTGTATTCTCCTTGACTCGAGGAATAAATTGGCGTAACTCGCGTCAATTATCTCTTGCCCGTTTCTTCTCCCCAACCTCGCGAAACTTCGATGCAACTCAAACGATGGCCGACCAATTACTGCCACTGTCCACCCAAATTCTCATACCTAATACCTCCCTGCCGACCTCCAAAACCCTATTATCCCATCTACCATCTATAAATAGTCTAACTGTAGGAGTTTTGGAATTTTTTTTCTTACCCGAAACCCTAAGTGAAGGCTGCCATCACCTTGACTTCAGATGCAGCTTCCGCCGCCGATAGGCAACCTCAGCGCCACCACAGCATTCCAATTTCTTCCCTGAAATTTTCTCTAATTAGCTAAACCATTTTCAACCTTCGATTCTTCTTACACGGACCTCCATAGTCGTGCCAAGTTTGCTGCTTATCTCGGCATAATTTTCACCCCGAAACCCTTAAGCCGTCGTCCGCCACCGTTTCCGCCACTTCTACTGCCCTCTGAACACCCAAAAACTCCCTCTAATCCTCCTCCACCGAACCATAACCTTATTTTAATATTTCCCCTGCTCCTTCTCTCTTTTTCTTCATATTTTTCCCTCTTAGATCATTTTTCCAACCACTGCCGTGAACTACTGTCGGTGCCTCCCATTCCTGCTGACTCAAGGTGAAACCCTGGACCTCCTTAGTCATTATTTACTATTTATTATAAATTATTCTATTTTTATTTTATTTATTAGTAACTATTTGAATATAATAATTATTTCCTTGCTATTAATATTATTATTATTTGATATAAAATTTATGCTGAATTGTACTTGCAGGGTGGAGAGTGGTAATAAAATAATTTTATTGTTAGTTTCGAATTTTAAGTTATTAATTGAATTATTATATGATTATTATCATTCTTCTTCTTCTTATTATTATTAATATTATAATTATTAGAATAATTATTATTAGCATTTTATTAATTATTCTGGAAAATCTTAGGCCCTAATTTTGTATTAACATTCGCACTTATGTATTTTAGTATTATTATTTCTATTGTTCTTATTACCATTAATAATAATATTATCATTATCTTTATTATTTCAATATTATTATATATGTTATTAATTTTATTATTAACATTAATAAATAGTAGGTCATTAGTTATAAGTAGGGTCGAACCCCACTTTAAATTTAAAGCTTATATTATTATTATTATTATTATTATTATTATTATTATTATTATTATTTTATTTATAATATTTAGTTGTTATTATTATTATTATTATTATTTTATCTTTACTAATATTATTTTGGTGAAGGGTAGAAACCCTTATATCACCTTTTTATTTTGAATTGCATTAGTTTTATTATTAAAATTCTACTAGTATTTTGTAGAGTCAATTCTAGTAAAATAATTTTTAATTAAAAATAATTTCTTGGGATAAGTTAGAAATAATAGCATTCTTAAGAGAAAACCTAATCCTAGTATTTTCCCCATAGTAAGTGAGCCCAACCAAAGCCCTCAAGTGATATAGGAGTGTGCTCCAAGACCTGTGACGTTTTAGGTAAGGGGTGCTAAGGCCATACTTGTATTATGTGATTTTATGCTATGCACGCCATATGATGTTAATTATAGTGTATTTCGTGTGAATATTGTATAATTGTTATTAATACAACATGATTATGGGATTGAAGTATGTCGGTGTGGATAAATGGTGGCATGAGAATCATGTGTACATTTATGTTATTATTGTTTTATAATGTGGCCTTAAGACATGCATGATGGGGTTGTAAAATAATGATGGAGCGGTAAGATAATTATGGGGGTTGTAAGATAATGATGGGGTCGTAAAATAATGATGGAGTTATAAAATATTGATGGGGAGTTGCATGTGTTAGAGTTTTGCATGGGTTAGGGTTTGTATGGAAATATGTTTTATGTGGAGTTAGGGTTTGCATGGGAGTTAGGGTTTGCATGGAAATATGTTTTACGTGGAATTAGGGTTCGCATGGGAGTATGGTTTGCGTGGGGATTAGGGTTTGATTGGAAGTGTAATTTACGTGGAGCTAGGGTTGTATAGTGTTGGTCATGAATATCTAGGGTTTTATCTAGGATGGAAGTTGTTGAATAAGATACTTAAGATACTAATCACTTAAAGTGAAAGATCATTGAGACGGGACCAACCGATCCACCGGTTCGGAATAGTGGTTAGGGTGTTTATCCTATGCGTGACCGATCCACCGGCTATAATAATGGTTAGGGCATGATGTCCTATGCGTAACCGATCCACCGGTTATAATAGTGGGGGTTCCCGAGCTCAATAAGAATAAACCATAGTTTACAAGGTACCTAAAAGATACTAATTACTTACAGTGGAACATCATGCGAGCCGGGGCCAACCGATCCATCAATTAGGAATAGTGGTTAGGACGCGTAGGATAATATGCTTCCTTTTTTCAATTTTCATGTTAACAACAATAAACACATAATTAAATGCAATGAATGATCATTAATATAATTTACATGTCAAAACTCCTTTGTATTATCATATATTATCCAAACATTTTAGGGGAGTATAAAAGTTGCCTAATTTCTAGCAAAAGCATAATTATGGATAACCTCCTAAAAATAATTAGGCTCTACCAATAACCTTTTATACTTGAAAATAATATCACAAATATTATATTAATATTTGATCAATAAAATAATCATTTTTATTAGTTATATTTATTAAATACTAAATTGCTAAACTAACCTTCCATATTAACAATTACAAAAATAATTTAAAAATAAAACATAACTCATGCTTCATGTATAGCGTGAGCCATGCATGAAGGAGGGCTTAGGGTTGGGTGGTTGATTTTTGGACATGGTGGTTTAGTGGTGTTGGTTTGGTCAGTCAATGTAGAGGATGTAGTGGGAGGTAAAGGTGGTAGGGGTTATAGTGGGCCAATGTAGGAGGGACAAGGGGATGTGATGAGTGGGGGTGTAAGGTTGTAGGAGATAGTGGTGACATAGAGGAGTGAAAATGAGAAAGATAAAAGGATAGGAAGAAGAGGAAAGATTTAGCATTGAGGGAGGCTATGAGGTGATGGTGTAGAAGTTGGTGGTGTGGCGGTCTTGAGCAAGCTCAGCCAAGAGGAGTTGTGGTTGAATGGAAGGTGCTAGAGGTGGTAGTAAGGAGGTGTGATGTAGGAATAGAATTCAAGGATAGAGGTGGGTAGGTGGTGGTGAGGTTGTGTCTAGAGATCGATTGTGTAGGGAGGTGGTTGGGGTGGAGGAGATAGGGTATTATTATAGAAGAGGAATCCTAATCTAGTAGTAGAGATTGGTAGAAATTACCATAGGGGAAGGGAGGGATAAAATAGTGTGTAAGAGAGAAAAAAGATGGGAATAAGAGAAGAATAAGGTGGACGACAATGGAAGCTGGGAAGGTCACTACTATAGAAACGAGAGATAATAATGATTCATTAATAACAGTGTTTTTGAAACCATTGCTAAAAGCATAAAAATTAATGCGGGGGATCTTTGAAGAAGTTTTGATAATAGTTATAGGTTAAAACTGTTATTAAAACCTCCATCCAAAAAGTTACACATGTTATTTTTCATAGCAATACTTGTAAAAACCATTATTAAAATTTGTTGTAATAATGTTTCTTATGAGAACCGTTATTAACAAGACCTCTGAAGGAAAATTTCACACTGTAATTTTAATAACTTTTCTTGTAAGAATCATTATTAAAACTCCAATCATCAGCCTCTTATTTGATTCCATTCTTGTTTTTGTGCCAAAAATTTCATACTCTCTCCTTATTTGGCACCTTCCCTCTCTTACTCATTCTCTTACAAACCCTTACACCACCACACTGTGCACCACCACTACTCCTCTCAACTCTGGGCAACCACCACTCATTCTCTTGAGCACCTCTCAGCTCTATTAAACCACTCATTCTTTCATACCCCCACACCACTTCTATTCTCACTGTTACATGTTTTGTCATTCTTGAGCACCTCTCAAGCATTTGGTCCTTCTTATTCCTCCATGCTCATAGGTGGTCATCACCCTTCCTCTTGCTGTCCACCACTCCTCTTGCAGTTGCCACTCCTCTTACATATGGTTTTGTACTTCCCTAGATTATTATTTTATTATATACATACATACATACATATATATGTTGATGAAGGTTACAGTGCTTGTTATTGAAAATATGTAGTTTGTTGTTAAAAATGTTGTTATTTGTTGTTGAATGTGTTGGTGAAAAATATGGTTGTTTGTTGTTCAATTTTTCAATGTTATTAATGTGAATGTGTTGACTGACCTTACATATATATATATTTAATGTTATAGTGCTTAATTACAAATGAAATAAAATACTTTAAAATATTAGTAATGTCACTTGTAAAAACTACACACACACACACACATATTTTTATTAATTAGTATAAGACATTAGGTTGTTAGGAAATTCCATATAATTAAATGAAAATATATTTTACATATGTGCACCATAAAATAAAATTTTTTAATTAGAGTTGCATATTAATAATTTTTATTTGATAAGGATTAAATAGACGTAGAATATAACAAAGAAATAAAAGTGAATAATTAAATTAGCTAAAATATTTGTGCATAATAATAATAACAATAATAATATAAGATTTATTAGGGTTTAATTATAGTTATCTAGGTTTGGGATTAGGGCTTATTAGGTTTAAGGTTAGTTTTTATTATAATTTATTAGGGGCAGGGTCAATGTTAGGGTTAGATTTAGCGTCTATTATACTAAATATGATAATTAATATGTAATCTTATAACAAACTATTATTATAACACCCCCAAATTTACTACTGAAAAATTTCGTTTAAGACAAATGTTTAAGCGGAAGCGAAAGAATTAAAACCATAAACTAAACAATCATTAAGTAAGAGTCATCAAAACATAGGTCCATAGTTAACATAGACCATTCACGAAAACCACGAGTCAACAACCGTTAAAATATCGTTTAGGAATACAACTTAGAGTACGATTTCAAAACAAGAAGCGTAGTACAAAATATAGCCAATAAAACAGATCCCAAGGGACCAATATCCGGATCGCCTACTCACTCAAGCCAAGCCTTCCACCCCACAATTTGTAACCGATCAAACCTACATAGGAGGTCTGCTCCCCACCATTGGTGGATCATCACAGGACCCATTCAATCAAGGTAGTATCAGTACGGGTCCAATACTGAGTAAGGGCGCTGG
Organism: Tamarix chinensis; assembly: GCA_030549775.1. Classification (NCBI taxonomy): domain Eukaryota; kingdom Viridiplantae; phylum Streptophyta; class Magnoliopsida; order Caryophyllales; family Tamaricaceae; genus Tamarix; species Tamarix chinensis. The sequence continues at coordinate 75,809,148 of CM060177.1, forward strand.
TGCGCTAAGGCCAAGCATACAATCATACAACATAACATACGTAGCACAATCATATAGACAACATGCGATAACCAGCAAGATAAGGCCTGAATACTTTCCGGTGACTTATTCTTTATCCTCGTTAATAATATGTCTATTTCACACATATTCTTTAATAATCCATGTGAGTGCGGGAACCCCACTATTATAGCCGGTGGACCGGAAAGTATACACTCAGGGCAGAACGCTCCTGACCACTATTATTTGCCGGTGGACCGGTCTCTAGGGCAGAATGCTCCTGGCCACTATTATTTGCCGGTGGACCGGTCTGGCCCCGACTCACATGATGTTTCACTGTAAGTACTTAGTGTATTTTCCATGACTTATTCTTTATTCTCATTAATAGCACGTTCAATCCACACATATTCTTTAATAGTCCATGTGAGTGCGGGAACCCCACTATTATAGCCGGTGGACCGGAAAGTATACACTCAGGGCAGAACGCTCCTGACCACTATTATTTGCCGGTGGACCGGTCTCCAGGGCAAAATGCTTCTGGCCACTATTATTTGTCGGTGGACCGGTCTGGCCCCGACTCACATGATGTTCCACTGTAAGTACTTAGTGTATTTCCCATGGTTTAACTTACTTACTTTGGTTTGTCGAGCACGAAATCCCCCACTATTATAGCCGGTGGACTGGAAAGTATACACTCAGGGTAGAACGCTCCTGACCACTATTATTTGTCGGTGGACCGGTCTCCAGGGCACCCCGGCTCCTGGCCACTATTATTTGCCGGTGGACCGGTCTGGACTCGGCTCAACAATCTTTCACTTTACATGATTAGTGTCTTATCCGTGTTTTATTAGATATCATTCCACCCTTGACATGCATGTCATCGATGTTCTACTACCGCTCTCTCAAGAGGGCCCGTCCCATATTTTGAGACTCGTACCTCTTCTCACACCCGACATCCATTCCCCGTAGACTTAGGCATGGTGGCATATAGTAAGGCACAATCTCCAAGGATATAGGCCATCCCATTACATATGATGTCGACTCCGCATGTCCTCCTCCCTCTAGGGTTCCTCCTCGGAGACCCTAATCGGACCTATGTGGCCCAACTCTTTCTTACTTACCCAAACGTTACTTTATTCTCTATCTCGCACCTCATTATTTTATTAGAAAATTCCCCAAATGTGTTACTTTATCTCCCAAGTTCACGTGTGATCGATAAAACCCTAGTTGGCCATTCAAAACCCTATCTGACCACGCCAACCCTAGTTGGCCACACCAAATCCTAGCACTTTACTTCTTCAACAAGTAACCTCCCTCTTTCACCCAAAATCTCTTCTCTCATTTAGAAACCCCCGCTCATCTTTTATATAAGTGAGTTCTCACTCTCAACCCCATACTCCACCATGTAATCATTAATACCACCATACAAACATTAATGCCACCACACAAACCATAACACCACCATGCAAACCCTAATACCACCATAAGCCATTAATACCACCATGCAATCATTAATACCACCATACGAACATTTATACCACCATACAAACCCTAATACCACCATAAGCCATTAAAACCACTATGCAATCATTAATACCCCCATACGAACATTTATACCACCATACAAACCTTAATACCACCATACAACATTAATACTTCCATAAAATCATAATTACCACCATACAACATTAATACTTCCATAAAATCATAAATACCACCATACAACCCGAATACCACCATGCGAACCATTAGTACCGCCCTAGAACCTTAATACCATCATACAACATTAATACCTCCATAAAATCATAAATACCACCATACAAACCGAGTACCACCATGCAAACTTTAAGACTCCCATGCATGGTTCCCAACTCTCATTTATTTCGGACATTCCTCCCACTTAGATATTCTCTCATAGATCATGAGGTACTTAGGTCAACCTCATATCCCCCTTAGTGGTCTCACTTCTCATTTATTTCCGGTCATCCTTATATTCCCAACTCATATTACCATTTATCCTAACATGCATGTCCTAGAGGGCCATAACATAATACATCATAAACATCATACATATAAATGTCATGCTCATGTCACGGAAGCACATACAACATACCTCAATCTCCAAGCTGCGCTACACATAAGACAAGTTATCCACAAATCATATAATACATGGCATAGCATGGCATACACAACATTCAACACATCCATGTCACACATAGCACAAGGCCATTAGCTTCGTCCTTATCTAAGGCGACGCCGGGCTTGGAGCACGCTCCTCTAACTTCTTAGGGCTTTGGTCGGGGTTACCTATAAAAGGGGAAAATGCTAAGTATTAGTTTCCCTTATAACTACTATCAATCCTCATTCTAGTTTAAGGTTAGGGTTTTTATTACTAAAAAGGGTTTTATACAAAAACTAGGGTTTTTACCTTAGAATTAGTATACTAAATATTTGTAGTCAAAATATAGTTATTTATGATACTTATTGTTACACTTATTTTATTAAGCCCATTAGTTCCATTCTTATAATACTAGTGTTCACTAGTCATAGTAAAATAGTGATAATAATAATAATAATAATAATAATAATAATAATAATAATAATAATAATAATAATAAGACTACTAATAGTGATACTTATGTTTCAAGTAATAGAACTCTAGCGTTTTTTAGATTAAGTCCAACAATGGTGTTAGGTTTGAAATAATAATATTATAAGGTCAAAATATTACAAGTAAACTATTCTTAAGGGTGATAATGATAATAGTAATAATACTAATAATAATGATAATAATAATAATACTCCTAGTAGTAATGGTTATAACAATAATACAACCAAGTAAGGTTAAGTAGTAATAATAATAACCATAGTAAGGATAATAGAGATAATAATAATAAAAATGTTAATACTAATAATTATAAGAATAGGACCAAAGTTAAGTATAATACAAGTTAGGGTTTAAAAGGGATGTTAGTATTAGTAAGAAAATAATACATTAATAATAGAGACAATAATAATGGTAATAATGACAATAATAATAATAATCATAATAATAATAATAGTAATAATAAAAGTAATAACAATAATGATAATAATAATAATAATAATAATAAGTATATTAGTATCAATATTAGTAGAAAATAGTAGCAATTATATAAAAGGGGTATTAGGGTTCGGATGAGTGGAGAACCACCTAGGGTCGGTGGTGGTCCGGCGGCGGCGCGTGGCGGCGGCGGCGGCGGCGGTGGAGGAGGAAGGGAATGGAAAAGATCAAGGTGGGGGCTGGATGGCAGGAGGAAAAGAGAAGTTTGAGGTGGGGGGGAGAAGCAGCAGGTGAAGGGGAGTGGAGTGAGGGTGGTGGCGTGGCAAGGGGCGGCGGCGACGGCGGCGGCCGAGGGTGGTGGAGAGAGGTGGAAGATGAGGGAGGAAGGAGGAGAGGGAGGCAGGGGAAGTTGAAGGAAGGGAAAGGTAGAGGGAGGTCTGCTAGGAATTTTGGAGGGTGGAAGAGGCTCTGGTGGCGGCTGGGCTGGCGGTGGGAGGCGGCGCAAGGGCGGCGAAGGCTGGAAGAGGTGGTTTCGGGCAGTGGACTTTGCACGGCTAGGGCGGCATGTGCAGGGCAAGGAGGAGGGTGGTGGTGGCTTGGTTTTGTCGAGGGAGGTGCAAGGATGATAACGGTGGGAAGCGGTGGTTTCGGCGGTGGCTGGAGGCGGCAGGAATGGCGTATGTTCTGGCGGCGGCGGAACAGAGTTTCGGCAAGGTCCAAAGGGAGGGACTTGCTGTGACCGTTCGGGAGGGGGTATTTATAGGCCAAGGGGGGAGGAAAACGACGAAGGGAGAAGGAGGCGTGCGAGGCAGGTGTGCAGGTGGCCAGCCGGTGGCAGGCGGTGCAGGTCCTGCCATGGCAGGTTGGGTCGGGGAAGGGGAGAGGAAAAGGGAAGGAGATGGCATGCGGAAAAGGGAGAGAGGGACTTGGTTGGGGTCGAAAAGAGAAAGAAAATGACGGGAGAGAGGCAGGGAAGTACGGTTGACGCTGGTGGCTGCCGGAAAAATCGAGTTGCAGGTCGATTTGTAGGTCGGGGTGTAGGTCGAGGAAGAAGACAGGCAGGGTGGACCAGTCGGTCCAGGGGAAAGAAAGAAAAGAAGGAGGGGGCGGTTCGGCCGGCTGGGCAACGGGCGACGAAGGCTGGCAGGCCTAGTACGCGAGACGGGGCAGGCCAGGGAGGAAGGGAGATTTGGGCCGACGGGCTGGCCCAAACCGGGGGGTGAGAAGAAAAAGAAATAAAGAAGGAAGAAGGAAAAAAAGAAAAGAAAGGATAAAAAGGAAAAAGGAAAAATGGAAAATGATAAAGTGGTTGGGTTGGGGGTATTTGGTCTTTATTTATTTATATAATTAATTTAGATATTTAATTTTAATAATAATTATTTTAATTATAATAATTAAATCCATTTTTAAATTAGTTAGGCTATTTTGGATAAATTGTCCTTAACTTCCATTTTAATTCGTAAAATGTCCAAAATTTTCTAAATAACTTATTTATTATTTTCTCCTTATTTTCCTCAATTAATTTCCTCTTTATTTAATAAAGTAACCTATTTTCTTAATTTTCTCTAATAAATCATTATTTTGCCATAATTCCTAAGTTAGGATTTTTGGGGTATTTCAATTATATCCATTATTCTCAAATAAATGTTAATAATATCATATTATGGTACTTAATCTATATATATTATCTTATTAATATCTATCGATTATACTATGTTGAGCTTGAATGATTAGATGATAGTTTGACTGAACATTTTTGTTAAATATATAATTCAAGATTATGTCCTTATTTTAAACATGTCGAGTATAATAAGAGGAAGTTGATTCAACTTAACTCATTGACAAATCTAGTGGAAATAAATGAAAGGATGACATTATAAAATCTTAAACATATAATAATAGAAGAATATATAATATTTTAGTAATTTATCTTGTCTTGATATTAAATGACACATTTATTGCAATAGAGAATTGAAGAAAAATCAATTTAAGATTATAAGTTTTATAATGATAATGAGTATCTTATGTGAGTATGTTGTTAGCTTTACATAGTTGGTTAAGATATGGTAGAATATATTTATGATCTATCTAGCTAGCTGAAGAATTTACATATTTTGTAATTTAGATCCTTTTAAGAGCAACCTTTATTATAAGATTTAATGGTTTTTCTCATTTGTAGGTAGTGAGATTCCACACATTGCTATAACATACCCTCCACCATATCTATGCATGATGCCTAATGCTAATCTAGGGACTTAGGTTATATGGTTATATAACAATCTAGGTCACTTGTTTATGAGCAACGCATCATATGACCCATTCCATTTCAGATCGTATCACCTACTATTGATCCTACCTCAGAAAGAGCCATGGTCAATGGCTACATCTACTTTTTTGTATTGGTTTATCTTCCATACTAATGCACCACACCTGAGATTTATTAAGGGTGGGGTGTTTGCTAAGGATTATGATTAGATATCTAGAGAGTTGATGGCCATTGATGATGAGTGGATATTTCGTCATAGCTTTCCCCCGAGTATCCACCCTGGTTGCCTAAAGTATCTATGACTAGACTCTATATTGATGATGTGAGGGAACAGATGACATATCAAGATGAGTGGAATCTAAGAGTGATATTTATTCATCGAGCTCGACAAAGCTACCGATATATTTAGTATGATGATTATGAATTTTCTTAGTTAGGTGTTTGGGCTTTATCAACCTTTTTATTTATATAATATTGCTATTGCTTTAATCCCATAGCATGTATATCTTTTGTAATTTAAACCATTTTATAAATTTTCTCTCTATGTGTGTGTGTGAACTCTTTCTAAGTATGAGCGGCTTGTGCATTGATATATATATTGAATAGCATGATATATTTGAGATTAATTCTTTCTATGTATGAGTGGTTTGTTAATTATTTTTTATAATTGAATTGATTTATAATAATTACTTTTGCGTGGGATACATCTAGATTGAAAAACTATGGATCAAAAATGGTTATCTATAGATCGTTTGTCTAGAGAATATAACATAGGAGTGGATTCTTTCATCAAGTTTGCAATTGAACATGCTTGGGACTCTAGTATAATAATCTATGATTTTTTTACCTTAATATTGATGATTTAAGAGATCATTTGTTTATGTATGAAATTAATACAAGTTACGCTAGTTAGATATGGTATGGTGAGACAGAGTCTAAATATGATAATAAGGAAATTAGAAGGGAAAGTAGTGGATCATCATTTGAGAACTATGAAAGAGATTCATTATAGGATATGACTCAAAAGGTTGAGGAAAGTGTTTGGGATTGCCCAAATATGTTCAAGAAATTATTAAATGACTCAAAGAAACCTTTATAAGGTGATTATAAGACGTTTACTCGATTATCTGCTATTTTAAGGTTTTAAAACTTACCAAAATATAATGGATGAGTGATAATAGCATCACAAAATTATTGACACTTGTAATTGATATGCTTCCTAATGATAACGTTCTACCTTATTATTCCTATGAAGTGAAAATATCATTTCCTCTATGGGTATGAGTTATGAGAAGATATATGCATGCCATAGTGATTGTATATAATTTCGTAATGAGAATATGTCTTTGGATAGTTATCTTAATCCTGAATGCAAAGTAATACGATACAAGAAGAACAAGGTGCCAATAAAGTGTTAAGGTATATTCTTATAATAGTAAGATTCAAGCGAATGTTTAATGATGTTCAATATGATAAGAACTTAAGATGGATGGTATTTTTGTCATATAAAATCTACCTCTGTGGCTTTACATTAAATGCAAGTATATGATACTATCTCTACTCATTTTGGGACCAAACCAGCTAGGAAATGATAATAATGTTTATTTGGCACCTTTGATTAATGATTTAAAGTTATTATGGGACATGATAATTAAATTATTTGATGCATATAGTGAATAAAATTTACTTTGAGAGCAATATTATTTTGTACTATAAATGATTTTCCGTTGTATGGCAACTTGTTAGGTTATAATGTGAAAGGCCATTATGCATACCCGATATGTGAGAAGAATACTTCATTTTTTCAACTAACACATGGCTAAAAGACTATTTTTTCTAGAGCATCATAAGTTTTTACTGAAGAATCATCATTATCGTAGGTAAAGAAAAGCTTTCAATAGCTTCTAGGAAGAAGGGAAAGCATCAATATGATTAATCGGTTGAATAGTGTATTTGAAGATGAAACATTTGAGTGTCAAGTTTGAAAAGAAGAATAAAGATAAACCTCCATCAGTAGGGTCTAAGAAGATTTCTATATTCTTCAAGCTTCCTTATTGGGAAACTCTGTACATGAGACATGCCCTTAATGTGGTGCATATCGAGAAAAATATATGTGACAATCTTATTGGTACATTACTTAATGTTCCATGAAAGACTAAAGATGGAATCAATGTTCGAATGGATTTGGAATAAATAGGTATTAACTAGGAATCGGCACCATGAGAAAATGGAAGAAGAACATATTTACCATCAACATGTTATACCCCTTCTAGAAAAGAGAAAATTTCATTTTACGAATTCTTTAAAAAGGTAAAGGTTCTAGAAGGGTTTTACTCAAATGTCTGAAGGCTCATGTAGATGAAAGAGTTGAAACTAATTAATATGAATTCTCATTATTGTCATACTTTGATGCAACACTTGTTATCGATAGCGATAAGTGGAATTTTTCCTAAGCGTGTTTGAATTACTATCATGAGGCTTTGTTGTTTCTTTAACGTCATCTTCTCCAAAGTCGTATATCCTGATAGTTTAGATATCTCTCAAAGAGGGATTGTGATTACTTTGTGGCAGCTTGAAATATACTTTCCACCCTCATTCTTTGACATTATGGTATATCTAACTATTCATTTATTTTATAAGGTAAAAATACCAGGACCTATTCATGGGCACTAGATGTACCCCTTTGAGTTTTTTATGAAGTTGATGAAAGGTTATATGAATAATTGATACTAACTAGCATATGCATTGTTAAGAGTTACCTTGTAGAGGGTAATTGAATTTCGTACAAAGTAATTGTTAAATTCTAAAGCTCTTGGTATTCCTAAGTCTTGACATGCAATAAAATTTGAAGGACAGGGTATTAGGGGGAAATAGTTTGTACGTGTAGACCCTAAGATGTTCTATAAAGAACATATATATGTATTACACAATAGTTATGATATTCAATCATATATTGAAGAACATATGCTTTCTTTAAGGATTGAAAATCCATAAAAGACTAATAAATGGATAATTGATAAACATAATATTTCCTTTATTAGGTGGCTAAGAGATCACATCATTCCATTCATCGAACATTCTCCAACTTTATGAAGTTTTCTCATATACCAATTATGCAATCAACAGTTACACTTTTTATATAAAACAACAAGATGAGAAGAGTACAATGCAAAACAGTGGGGTGCCTTTAGTAGCTGAGGTAATGCATGTTACTAGTGTGAAGGACAAGAATCCAAACTATCTAGATATGAATTATTATGGTGTGACTGAACATATATGGGAGTTAGATTACACTATATTTAAAGTTCCTATATTCAGCTATAGATGGGTTGATAATAGCCATGGGGTTAGATAAAAAGATGGATTCACATTAGTAGATCTCAATAGAGTAAGGCATAAATAAGACCCATTCATCTTCGCATAATAAGCAAAAAAATTATTCCTTGTCACTAATCCTACTAATAATAGATGGTTTCTAGTACTATCTATGAAGAAAAGAAATACCAATGAATGTGATGATGAAAATGATGCTAATTGGGATAAAGAGTGTGTCTCAACTATGGAAGTAGCTCAATCATTTAACAATAATAACAATAACAATAATGAGGAGGAAATATATGTAAGGGATGATCATTGTGAAGTAATATATGTATCATATCCTGAAACCAATCTAAAAACAAGGGAAAAAGAAGAAGGAAAAGAAGGCGATAAGGGTCACTTATCATTTTTGTATGTCAAATGTTATTAATTTCATTATATTAACATCGGTATACATATATATGTCTTATTTTGTAGATAATATTTAATTGCCTAGATATGAGGATGAAATGGCTTCTTAGACATTGTGGTGAGAATATAAGAACATTTAGGGCATACTTGGCAAATATAAAAATGTATAGAAAGAGGGATGACTCTCTACACCAAAACCCACTCAAATGTTATGGTTTCATTGATCAAGAAAGTTTGAACCAATTTATTGCATATTGTTTTTGGAGGATTTTGAGGTATTTATTAGGCAACAATTAAAATTTTTGATTAATAATATTTCATTTATATTTAAATAACCATGTGATTATATTTTGGCTTGTAACATGTGATTAAGAAAGTTAGCATACTTTTTACTTCTTACATCATTAGATTATTTATGCATATATTCTACTTTAATTATTTTAGGTATATATAGTTACGATATTATGTATCCAACTCTATTTATTAGGGTACTATAGATAGCCTATCAAAGGAGAGGTGGGAATGGTATCCTAGACCCAAAAAATCTTGAATATGAGCTTATAATGGTAAGTAGGAAGATAAATATTTTTTATTTTATTTTAATTTGAGTTAATATATAATAGCTAGAGAGCTAACTAAATTCATTTGATAGTGTCCACAACAGTAGAACAACGATGATTTTGGATACTATGTTTGTAGAGTAATGGATCTAATTGAAATACCTCAAAAGCCTAATTTAGAAAATTATGATAAAATAGGGATGTATTAGGAAAATAAATTAAATAAATTATTTTATTAAAATAAGGGGAGTATTTAAGGAAAAATCAAGATGAAAAATAATAAAGAATTAAATTATGGAAGATTAGGGTATTTTGTTAATTAAAATAAAATTTTGAAAAAATTACCCAAAATATCCTAAATTAGTATAAAAAGGAATTTAATTATAATTTTACTAAATTTTATTATTTTTAAATATTCAAAAATACCAAAATATCCTAAATACCCCAACTAACCTATTTTTCCTTTTTCTTTCCTCTTTTCCTCCTTTCTCCTTTTATTTTTTCCTTCCTCCTCGATTTAAGCTTGCACCCTAACTCCTCTCACCCCTCTTCTTTCCTCGCATAGCCCAGCCCACCAACCCTCTTTTTTCCTTTCCACCACCCACCTAGTCTCCCCTTCCTTTTCTTCTTTTCTTTTCCCCCAGATTGGCCAACAAACCCACCTCTCCTTCTTCCTCTCTTCTCCCTCCCATGCCTTGTAGGTCGAAACTTGCAACCTTGTACCCCCAACTAGCACAACCATCATACCATTGGCCTGCCTCTCTCCCTTATCTCCCCGCCCTTTTCCTTTCCTTTTTTGACCCCAACCATCCCTATACCTCCTCCAACACATGCCACCTCCCTTTCCTTTTCTCCTCCCCGACAAAACTTACAACCACCACTTTGTAGGCTCATACCAGCATGCCATCGCCAGCCAGTGAGCACTACCACACCTACCCCTTGTCCTCTTCCCTCTTTGTCTTATCCTTCCCCCAATGGCCTATAAAGACCCCCTAACTATTCCCATTCGGCCTTTTTTCCCTAACCAAAAACCTCAGCCTTTCTTGTGCCACCGCTACTTCAAACACTATCCCTGCCACCATTGCCCAATTTTACTACCCGAAACACCTCCCAAATTGTTCCCCTCCATTATCCTCCACCAAACCATACCACTCACCACCCCTATATACCCCCTACATGAGCCTCCTCCACCGTGTAAAGTTGGCTTCTCGATCCGCCACTTTTCACCTATCGTTGTCCATCTCGCCGTCGTGTGCCACCTTCTTCGCTACAATCACCACCTCTCCTACCACCCAAACCACTCATCAAAGCCTTCCCTACCTCCCCTACCTTCCTTTCTCCTGCCTCCCTCTATTTCACCCTTCCTCTTTCTCCAACACCTTCGCTCACCACAACAACTACCACTTGTGCCGCCACCTGTGCTATACCACCACCACCATTCCAACCCTCTCAACCTAGATAATCCACCACCATCATAACCACCATCTCAGTCTCACTCTTCTAGCCTAAAAGGCCACCTCTCCAACCCCCCACTTCCTCCTCCACCGCTACAGCCTTACACCACCACCTAGCTACCACCAACCCTAGGTTGTGCCCTAACCTTCACAGGCCTTAAATATAATTAATTTAATTATTATATTTGTTATTATTATTATTATTATTATTATTACAATCATTATTGTTGTTTTTATCATTATTATCATTATCGTCATTATTTTAGTATTATTATTATTATTATTATTATTATTATTATTATTATTAGCACTATTATCATTATTATTTTTATTATTTTAATATTAAATTTATTATCTTTAATATTTTCAATATTGCTAATAACACCTTAACATGGACCAACATAACTACCTAACCCTATTTTGACTAATAATTATATGATTAACCATTTTAAGAATAATACCCTTATTTTTACTTATAAAGCTACTATTATTATTATTTACCCTAATACTAGGTTATGATAAAGATAAAGTAGAAAATAATAATAAATTTGGTAAGAGGAAAGTTAACCCTAGTATTTTCCTCTTATAGATGAACTAAGTACAAACCCTAAGGAAGAGTAAGAGCATGATCCAAGCCTGGTGTCATGTTAGGTAAGGATATGGTTAAGGCCTAATATGTGTGAAAAATGTGTGTTCCTTATATATTGTGGAGTGTGATCTTGTAGCGCAGCTTGCTAATCATGGAGCTCAAGTAAGCTACTTGTATTTTATGGCATGTGTAATGTGATATTGTTACTTGTGCTTAAATGTGCTTATGTGATATTGTCCCTCATGACATGCATGATAAGAAGCCATAAATAGTGTGAAGTGGTTGTGGGAGAAATGGAATAGATTGAGGAAAGTGAGTTATCTAGAGAATGGTAAGGATAGCATAAATATCTCATAACCTATGGGTGGACAAAAGAAAGAATAATGGGAAAAAAGTAAGGGAATGGAACAAAACATGCATGGGGAGTCTAGAATTTGCATGGGATGGTTAACATTTGCATAGGGATGATCTTTATGTGGAAAAAACTAACTTGAGGGTTAAGTAAGGTAAGGGAAGAATTGTTAGGGTTATTGAAGACCATATATGAAAAATAGTACACGAGTTAGTGTAAGGATGCATGGGAGACTTGACTAGGGTTTTAGAAGGAAACCCTAAGTGCGATAAGTGTGCTAGGAAGGAAAAACTAACAAAAATATTTAGAATGGAGAATAAAGAATGACAGGGGTGTCACATGGAGGAAAGGTGAGCTGAGTGAGAAAAAGGTATTCAAGTTTGAGGGGGTGACATAAAAAAAAGGAGAAGTATTAGGGTTTTAAGGAATGAATTAGGGTTTTTTGTGATCACATGTGGGAGTCGGATGGTGAGGTTGTGATGTCAAGTGTGGTTCGAGGGAAGTGATGGTTTTTGTAACAAGGAGGAGTATGGATTGTGTACGATAAAAGGAACTAAGGCCACATAGGCTAGATTTAGTTTTCAAAGGAAAACCCCATAGAGAAAAGAGAAGTCAAAATAGAGATTGGGGAGTGATGCCTTGAACCACGTGAAGAAGAGTTTTGGGTTCCCATGGTGAGTGGAAAATATGGGAAGGAAGCCTTGAGGCTATAGGGTGTTTTGGATATGTGTCATGTGGAAGAGAGGATGGTAAATGAGAGTGATGAAGGGATAACATTATATGAGGAAAGAGAAGTGCTATAGTTTTAGAATGGCCAACTAGGGTTTCATAGCCATATGTGTAAAATGGGAAGTAAAGTGGGGTGTTTGGGGATGAATCAAGTGAGGTGATGAATTAGGGGCAAAGGAGTATGAGTTGTGTGGGATAGAGGAAGGTTGGGCCATATAGGCCAAATTAAAGTTTTCTAAAGGAAAATCCAAGATAGTGATAGTGAGTTGACTCAGAAATATGGAGAGTTGGCCTCAAAGTTTGGTATTCATGGTAATGAGGAAAGAGTGGGAAGGAATGTCTAGATTTACTAGAGGGTGTAGAAGTCCCAAGATATAGGATAGGATTTTCGAGAAGCTGAGAATAAAAAGGGTGAGCATGGGAAGCCTAGTGGGTCATGTATATCTAGTCGAGATTGTGTGTGTGGAATAAGATATGAATAAAACACTAAACACTTAAAGTGAAAGATTATCGAGATAAGGCCCAGTGAGGACATATTTTTCCGATCCACCAACTATAACAGTGGTCAAGTGCATTTTGTCCTATGGAGTGATATCTGGTTCACCAACTATAATAGCGATCAAGTGTGTTATGCCCTGTGAATTGTTTTCTATCCACCAGCTATAATAGTGGGGGATTCCGGGCTCAATAAACCAAAATTTTCATGTAATAAGACATAGAAAGATACTAATTACTTATAATGGAACACCACATGAGTCGGGACTAGTGAGGTTGAATTTTTGGTCCACCAGCTATAATAGTGGTCAGGTGTATTTTGTCCTATGGAGTGATTTCAGTCCACCGGCTATAATTGTGATCAATTGCATTTTGTCCTATGGAGTGTTTCCAGTTCATGGGCTATAATAGTGGAGTTCCTATACTCAAGCGCAATTAATATGAGAAATATGTAAGACAGAAATATAAGACATGAAAAGATACTAATTACTTATAGTGGAACACCACGTGAGTCGGGGTCGGTGAGGTTAATATTTCGATCCATCAGCTATATTAGTGGTCAGGTGTGATTTGCCCTATGGAGTGATTTCAGTCAACCGTCTCTAACAGTGGTCAGGTGTGTTCTGCCCCATGGAGTATTCCAGGCTACCAACTATAATTGTAATCCCCTAAAATTTTAAAAGCTTATAATTTAATAAATAACTTTTATTTGGGATAAATTAGCCTTTAAATCTATTTAATTTAATTATTTTATGGATTTTTTAGTATATAAAATTTGATATAAATATTTAATCAATGAAAATAAATATTTTATTATTTTATCACACTCTTATTATTTAAATAATTTTTCAAACCATTATTTTACTAAAATTATCCTTATTAAATCATATATTTTAATTATATTAAATTAAATTATTAAATAAATTTATTACCCAAAAATATTATATTTGATTATTTTATAAATTAAATTATTTTATTTAATACCATTTTCCTTTTCTTTTTCTTTTTTTCCTTTTTCCTTCTCTTTTTCCTTCTTTTTCTCTTTTCTTTCTTTTTCTTTTTTTCCTTGGGCCGCCGGCTGGCTTGCGCTTTCCCCTGCGCTGGGCTGCAAGCCCACTCTTCTCCCCCTCCTCCCCTCCTTTCCTTTTCTTTCCCTTGGTCCGGCTCCCCTTTTCTTTTCTTCCTTCTCCCACACGAGTCGACTGGCCTCCTCTCTTCCTTTTCTTTCCTTTCTCCCCCAACCAGGTCGGCCCGCTTCGCTTTTTTCCTTCGGCTACCCGTCGCACCAGCCCCCCTCCCCTTCTTTTTATTTCTTTCTTCTTCCTCTTTCCCTAGTAAGAATCCAGGCCATCCATCGCCATCTCTGCCACCCAACCTACAACCCCCTCTCCCTTATTGACCTCCTTAACTCTATCTCTCTCTCCTGCCATTTCTCTGCCCCATCGCGGTCCCACCATCTCTCCCTTCCCTATTCCATGGCATCGCCATTCCCCTCTCTTCTCCTCCCCCTCCTATCTATAGCCATTCCCCTACCACCTTACCGCCACGCTATACCCTCCTCTCTCTTCCTTTTCTTTTTGTTATTCCTTCCCTACCTCATTCTGCATTGTCCTGAGCCTCTTCATGCCTTCCCCAACCTCTTTTTCTTCCTTTCTTCTCCTCCCCTCTCTCACCTTATTTTTGCTTCGCCGCCCAGCTCCGCCACTACCGCCGCCTCAACAGCCACCTGCACCACCCCTACCACCCCCTACCACCCTCTACCTCGCCCCCAAATGACCATAGCATCCCTCGAGCCACCCCACAGCCTCCTTCTTCCTCCTCTCTTCTTTTTCTCTTCTTTCCATCCCTTCTCGGCAACCATCCTATATCGCCGCCATCCCGCTGCTTTTGTCGCTGCCTGAGCCACCACATTAATCCTTGCAACCCCCTCTACCACCCCTAATCCTCCTTTGGCCGAAACCACCACCTAAAAGCCTTCATTTTCCCTCTCCCTTTTCCTTCCTTCTCAACCCCCTGTCTCGACTCTCCTCGGCAGCACCACTATGCAGCCTTGTTGCCGCCGCCTCCGCCTCCCTTAGCCACCATCAACCCATCCCTAACTACCACCTACACCCCCTCTACCTCTCTACATCCTTCCCTCACCTTAAATCCTCCCCCATATGCCTTTTTTCATAGCCTAAAAACCCTAACCTGAAAATATCCATTTTCTTCCTATTACCCACCTTCGAGCCCCTCCTCCCCATTTCTTTACATGCAGCTCATGCTGCATGAGCAGCATAAGTTTCTGCATTTCTTGATTTAGTTTTTTTAATAATTTTAAGGTATAATAATATTTTAAGTTAATTATTTTATTAATTAAGTGTTATAAAGTCTTGCACTTGGTTTTCCCTTATTTCTAATATAATCAATCATGATATTATTTTTAGCTATTGGTTTTGATAATCAAAGCTTGAACCTTAAACCGGAATACCGGTAAGGTTTGTTTTTGTGGGAATCAAGGTAACCATTAAATCCCACTTAAACGCATGGATTAACGTATGTTAACACATTAGAATTTTTAATATATTATTATGCTTGGTATATGTTGTTTAATATGATATATGTGGTTTCATGTGTTGATTGATGAAAAGGAAGCATGATAGATTATGTGCAATGTATGGAGATATTGTTTAAGGTATGAGTTGGTTATTAATTATGCTATTGTGATCTTAATGCATGGTTAATATTTTATGAGCCTTAGGGGTATTTTAGTAATGTATCTTCTACAAGAATATGGCCTAGTATGTATATATAGGTGCTAATAAGTATTATATTAAATATGAGGGTTGTGGATGATGTATTAATATTAATATTTTATGTAGTACTGATAATTTAATGTGAGTGGTGTACTAAGGAGAAAAATGGTAGTTTTAATTAAAAAGGGGTAAAATGGTAATTTTAGAGGAAAGGGTAAAATAGTAAATTGTAAGTAAAAGGATAAATTGGCAATTTTTGAGGTAAGGGCAAAGTGGTAATTTTGTAATTAAAGGATAAATTGGTAATTTTGGAGGTAAGGAATAAAATGGTAATTTTGTAAATAAAGGGTAAAATAGTAATTAAAGGGTAAATCAAAAATTTTGTAATTAAAGGGTAAAATGGTAATTTCATAATTAAAGGTCAAAATGGGAGTTTTGTAATTAAAGGCAAAATGATAATTTCGTAATTAAATGGGCAAAATGGTAATTTTGTGAATAAAGGGTGTTATGGTAAATTTTGGAAGTTAAGGGGTACAATGGTAAATTTAAAAGTAACGGATAAAATGGTAATTTTTATAAATAAAAGGGGTAAAGTGGAAATCGGAATGGAGTAACTTGGGCCATTATAATGATTGAGAAACGTAAAATGATAATTTAATAAAATAGAAGGGTAAAATGATAATTTAATAATAGAGAAGGATAAAATGGTAAATATGATAAATGTGAAGGGCAATTTGGTAATTTAACCAACTAAAGGGGTAATTTGATAATTAAGATAATGAATACGGGCAATTTGGTAATTTGACCAATTAAAGGACAATTTATTAATTATAATAAAGGAAATGGGCAAATTGGCAATCTAACAAACCAAATGGGAAATATATTAAGTGTAGCAATTACGAAGGGTGATTAGTTGCCTAATAAGTGTGGGAGATAGCTCGGTAACCTAAACCAAAAAAGGGTGTAGCTAAGGCCGAATGCTTGCTATGTGTCTTACATGCCTTGGACGTCTTATATAATTATATGTTGTGTTCTATATGTTATTATCTTAATTATTTCATTTGTAGCGTGGCTTGGAACCAAGATGTGTTCATCTGCCCTCTTTTGGTATGTGCTAATATGGATATGCTGTAAATTATGATGTGATGTGATATGGCTCTTTAGGAAATGCATGCTAGGATAATTAATGTGGTGATGTGGATGGAGGCATGAAAAAGAGAAATGGGAGAGAAAGATAACCAAGGGGAAGTAAGTTGGCTAACGTAGGTAAGGATGACCTAAATAATCTATGATCCATGAGTAGATGAGAAAAAGGGGACTTATATAAAATGAAAGAGCGGGTGAATCGAGGGTTTGCATGGGATGGTTAGAGTCCACATGGGGGCAAACTTTACGTATTGGAAAATTGCCTCAGGGCGCGAGGAAGGTAATAGAAGTGTCGTTTGGGTGTCTAGGGGCTTTGGGCGGAAAATAGTACGTTGGAAAGTATAAGGATACATAGGAGACCAGGCCAGGGTTTGGAGGAAACCCTAAAGTGAGAAGGTGTAAAAAGAAAAAGCAAATAATAAGAATATATGAGAATGAGTGGGGTAGAAATTGAGGGTTGGATCTAAGGGTCGTGACGTGTAGGGTGTTGAAATAGTTTTGGATGTGTAAGACAGAGAAGGATGGGCCACATAGTCCCAAATTAGGATTTTTGGAGAAAATCCTAAAGTAAGGCGGTGAGTGGGCTTGACCCACACACTTAGGAGTCAGGCTCCCAGCGTGAGAAAGTGGATTAAGGGAAGGGTGTTGGGATGAGTTAGGAGGTGCAGAAGTCTCAAGATATGAGACAGGCCCTCCTAGGAGGATAAGTGCGGATATAGTTAGTCATGCATGTCAAAGGTGAAATACTTTTGATTAAGATACATTTAAGACACTAATCACTTAAAGAGGAAGATGTTGACCCGGACCCAGACCAGTCCACCGGTGAATAATAGTGGCTAGGGGCGGGGTGCCCTACATGACCGGTCCACCGGCAAATAATAGTGGCTATGAGCATTTTTTTTCCTGCATGACCATTCCACCAGCTATAATAGTGGGGGATTCCATACTCAACAAACCAAATGTAAAAATTATAAGACATGGGGAAAACACTAATTACTTATAGTGGAATACCTTCTGAGTGGGGGCTAAACCAGTCCACCGGCAAATAACAGTGGTCAGGAGCATTCTGCCCTACATGATCGGTCTACCAGCGAATAATAGTGGCCAGGAGCATTTTTCCCTACATGACCATTCCACCGGCTATAATAGTGGGGTTCCAGCACTCACATGGACATTTATAATCCAAGATGATTGATTAATGATGGACTAATGGCCTTAAGGCCCTAAAAGTATCGAGTGTTCATTATGGCCTATTAATATCTGGTTGACTTGTTATGTATGGGAATGTACGAAAGTGAATGTTACGTATACACCATTGATATCAGATTGACTTGATGAATATGTGAATGTATGGATCTGAATATCATGTTTACACCTATCGTGATGTATGAATATAGTAGTGTATCATGTGTGACATTGCGAACCTACTTTTAAGTGTGTTTTTAAAGGGTTACTCAGTACCGTAGTACTGAAGGGTTCCATTCGTGGGGCCCCTGCCTATTCAATAGGCAGTGTCCTCAGGTCATTTTAGGTGCTATTCAAGTGGGCCTCAGGAAAGAGTGTAAGGAACTATCCAGAGCTGTTAAGGTTTTACTTTGTCTCCTTTAAATTCTTAATTTCAATGTGTTCATTCTTTTGTAACCACCACTTGATGGATTATATTTACTTGCGCTACTCTGATTTAATTATTAGTTGAGTTTCTCGTAAATTTGTATTTTTCTCCTTTAGCCTTAGCACTTGGTATTAGAACGGTATGAATGAACCAGCCTGGTATTAAGTGTGGCAGTAATATCCCCAAAATTCATGGTTTTTATTCTGCTTCCACTAATTTTCTTTTAATTAAACAAAATTTTTCAATAGTAAATTTTGGGGGTGTTACAATAATAATGAGGTTCTCATACTCACACGAAATTAATATGAGAAATACGCGAGACAAGATATCAGCGTGATGATATGAATCTCAATTATGCTTTGTATGCCTTAATTTTCTATTTTCTTGCATAACCTTACCCATATGGTTACCTTGCTCAGTACATAGTATACTGACCACCCGTTTCATGGGTGCTACTCATTCCTACAAGTAGAGGAGCCTTCTGAATTTGCACAGGTAGAAGGTACTATCTTTGATGCTTGTGATACTTATGAAGCATCGGGTGGGGCTAAGAATTAGCTTTTAGACTTGGCATGGACTCCTAAGAGAGATGTAGGCTGAACTCTATTTTTATCCCTATTTACTTATTGTTCGTTTTTATTTTGGTTTCATTTTATTGTACTATACATTTTATCCCTTTTGGAAACTTTAACTATGTACCCTATTTGGGTTGTAATAACCTTTTATCCTGCACACTGAATTTCTTGTTATAAATATTTTAGTTTTCTATGAATTTATGTTTTAAGCGTGTCTAATGTTCTAAGAAAATTTTTCCTTACCCTTGTGGTTGGTATGAGACTAGCCAGGGGCCAAGCTTATACTAATCATGACGGTAGAACCCTCCGTACTTATATTTGTTTGATTAAACAAAATGTTTTCACTGTGATTTTTGGGGGTGTTACACTAATACTCCAAAACTGATTGGTCAACATAGATCCTAACCATTTATGTTTATTTTTTTTATTTTTTTTATTAATGAATCATGACACATATATTTGGTACTTGACTTAAGTGCTAACTAAATAATCGAAACTCGTGAATTTGTAGTTTTTCAGCAGTGGTTATGCACGAGGCCAGAAATATAATGATAATAAAATTGATGAAGTTAGAGACCAATAAGCCAAGCATGTGCGCTCATACATTCAATACTAGGGATCTACTTTCTACAAGCATGTTTAGGTTTGTATTTCGTTTACGTCTTTTGGTCATCTAGGTTATGATCTATGGACTTTTGACTTTGGAGTATAGAGCTACCAAGTTGTGGTACGCCTGCTATTGTTGATTCCTGGGCATACCCAATGTACTAAGACATACCAATTACAGATTGATTAAAAATATGCAGTATAATTTTGGAGGAAGACATGCATGTATATATGAATTGATAATCTTTTACATTGCAGATTTGATAAATATTTGAACATACAGCTGTATATGTGGGCTGAAACAAAACAAAAAAGATATATTAAAAAATAGACAAGTTTTAATAATTGTTCTTACTTAAAGTTGTTATTATAAAGATGTTTTAATAATTGTTTTAAGTGAGAACCATTATTAAAACCATTTTTAATAATGGTAATCAATAAAACCTTTATGAAAAGTTCCATATAATGTTCATTTGATTAGAATTAGGGTTTACAAAATTTGTAATCAATGATAAAAATCCTAAACCAAGTGTGTTTTAACAACGATTTTAACTAAAAATTAATATTAAAATATCCATTTAATGCTTATTTAATACATATTAGGGTTTATCAAATGCGTAATCAATGATTAAAACCCTAATTTATTGACATTTTAACAATGATTTTGGGATAAACCATTATTAAAACATTATTTTCAACAATAGTCCTGATATACAAATTGTTACTCAAAACCCTTTTTAATAATAGTGTTTAAATAAAAGTTGCTATTAAAAATAAAGTTTGCCCCAATATTAATGGTTTTTTGTATATTTTTTTATAGGAGTTATCAAAAGTTTGCCCCAACAATAATGGGCAATTCAATAATGGTTCAAAACCATTATTAAAATCATAAAATAACTATTATTAAAACTTTTTTATGGGCTAGTGTATGGTGGTGGTGTAGTGGTGTGTTGGCTTCGGTGGTGCGGAGGAAAAAGAAAGCTAGAGGCAAGGGAGAAAAGGAGAATAAATGAACAAGGACAAGTGAAGAAGAGGCAAGGCACGAGGGAGAAAGAATAAGAGAAGAAGAAGAAGAAGAAGAAGAAGAAGAAGAAGAAGAAGAAGAAGAAGAAGAAGTGGTGGGAGACAAGGCTTAGTCTTACGAATGGATTAGGTGGAAATTGTAAGCGGAAAGGAGAAAAGCATATGGAGAGATGTTGGGAGGTAGTTTGTAGGGTCAATGAGGTTGGTAGGTGGTGTGTAGCATGGTTGGTGTAGGTTGGAGGAGGGTTATAGGAGCCAAAAATAGAAGGGGAAATGGGCACATGAGGGAGAAAGGCAAGGTTGCTTGGCTAGGAAAGGAAAGGGGGAAAATTGAGGTGTTAGGGTGCATGGAAGAGGCACGCTCCTGTGTATAGAGGAGGTGGAGGAGGTTATGGGGTGTTTGGTGTAGAATTGTAACACCCCCAAAATTCACTACTGAAAATTTTCATTTTTTTAAAAGAAATAGCGCAAACAAATTATTAAACGGTGAATTTCGATGATATTACCGCTATACTTAGTACCAAACTGAGTCACTCATACCTTTCTAGTACCAAGTGCTAAGGCTAAAAGTATAAAACAAAACTTACAAACCATATTTAAATCAGAGTAGCGTGACAACCGTTTACAAGAATACAGTCCACCAGTGGTGGTTACAAAAACAAGGAATACATTAAAACCAGAAAGTAAAGGCAAAGGGAGAACCCTAAGAGTCCAGATAATCCTTACGCTCTTTCCCGTTTCCCACTTGAGTAGCACTTGAAATTGGACCTACAAGGGACACTATCCATTGAATAGGCATGGGCCACACGAATGGAACCCTTCAGTACTATGGTACTGAGTAACCCTTTAAAGTCACACTTAAAGGCAGACCCACAATGTAACACATGAAACAAAGCTACATATATATATATATATATATATATATATATATATATATATATAAATATGTGTATATATAGCATTCACATAATTAGCATTCAGATCAGATATCAATAGGTCATTGAGAACAACCGATACTTCGGGCCTTAAGCCATGTCATAGTGCAAAATCAATACATTCGAGTCTTAAGCCATTAGTCCATCGTTATTTAATCAATCTCATGTTTTATATCCATGTGAATGTGGAAACCCCACTATTCTAGCTGGTGGATCGGTCACTTATAGGGTAGAACGCACCTAACCACTATTATATGCCGGTGGATAAGTCTCTAGGGCAAAACGCTCCTGGCCACTATTATTCGTCGGTGGACCGATCTGGCCATGACTTACTTAGTGTTCCACTATAAGTGATTAGTATTTTTCCATAACTTTATTCATATACATAACTAGTTTTATTGAGCTCGGGACCCCCACTATTATTGTTGGTGGATCGGAATACATCAACATCTTCCAGGGCAACATGCTCCTGGGCCATTATTATGTCCGGTGGACCGGTACTCATAATCACTTGCCAGGGAAACAAGCTCCTGGGAAACTATTATATCTACTGGATCGGTACTCATAATCACTTGCCAGGGCAACACGCTCCTGGGCCACTATTATAACAAGTGGATCAATACTCAATATCATAAGTCAACTGAACCCGGCTAGTTAATCTTTCATTTCATGATTAGTATTTTTCCTTTCCTTAAGTAACATTTCCACACATGGCATATAAACTAATATACTCTTTTTTTTTTATCAATCAATACAAGAAAATATATATATATATATATATATATATATATATATATATATATATGTTAAACCACAAATATCAAGTATAATAACATACTAAAAATCCTAATGTACTAACATACGTTTATCCATTGGTTTAAGTGGGGTTTAACGATTACCTTAGATCCCAAAAAAATTGAACCTTACCGGTATCCTGGTTAAAGATTCAAACTTTAAATTGAAAAATCAACACCTAAAAATAATATCAATAATTATTATATTAGAAATAAGAAAATCAAAGCATAAGACCTTATAAAATTTACTTAATGAAATAATTAACTTAAATATTATTTTACCTTAAAATTTTTAATAAAAATGGTCCAATAATTGCATCAACTCATCCTGCTTATGTAGCATGAGTTACATGCAAAAATAAAAAGGGGAAGGCTCGAAGGGGGGGTGAAGGAAGGTAAAATGGCTATTTTTAGGTTGGGGTCTTTAGGCTAGAACAGAGGGAAGGTAGGGGAGGATTTAGGGCAAGGGAATGGTGAATGAGTGAAGAGGGGGTGTAGGTGGTTATCGGGGATGGGTTCACGGCAGCCAAGGGCGGTGGAGGCATTGGGAGAAGAAGAAAACAAGAAAGGGAGAAGGAGGTGCAGGCTAGCGCACGGGGAAAAAGAAACGTTGGTGGGCCCACTCTAGGGGAGAAGGGAAGGAGGAGAGGAGGAGGGCTGGGTCGGCTGGTGCATGTGGGAGAATGGGCCATCGGCCCAGGCGCAAGGAGGGGAGGCAGGCCTGGCAGCCAGAGCCAGGAAAAGAAAAAAAAAAGGAAGGAGGAAAGGAGAAATGGAGAAGGAAAAGAAGAGGAAAGAGAAGGAAAAACGGAAAATAGGGGAAAATAATTTAATTTAATTCAGAAAATAGTTAAATATAATATTTTTGATAAAATATTTAATTTAATAATTTAATTCAATATAAATTAATATGTTGGTTCAAGAAGGATAATTTTAGTAAAATATTAGTTTGAAAAATTTTTTAAATAAAAATAATATGATAAAATAATAAAATATTTATTTTTAATTTATTAAATACTCCTATCCGCATTTATATACTCGAAAATCCATATAATAATTAAACTAAATAATTTTAACAGCTAATTTATTTCAAATAAAACTATTTATTAAATTATAAGTTTTCTAAAATTTTGGGGGATTACATCACTACCCCCTTAAAGAAAAACTTCATCCCCAAAGTTTACGCCTTAGTACTAAGGTTACAAAGAGGGATGTACCTTACTTGGGGTAACTACCCCCTTTAACAAAAAACTTACTTAACTATAGAAAACAACTACACACATATCTAGCAATAAAAGCATCTATGCGAGACTCGACGGTAAGCTCGAAGAAGTTGTATCCCGATCGATTGCTTGCTCATCTACTTCAGTTAACGAGGTTGAACATGTAACACCCCCAAATTTACTACTAAAAAATTTCGTTTAAATCTAGAGGTTTAGCAGAAGCGAAAGAATTAAAACCGTAAACTTGGGGGTATTACCGCCACGCTTAGTACCAGACCGGTTCACTCCTACCGTTCCGATACTAAGTGCTAAGGCTAAACTAAACAATCATTAAGTAAGAATCATCAAAACATAGGTACGTAGTTAACATAGGTCATTCACGAAAAAACGAGTCAAAAACAGTTAGAATATCGTTTAGGAATACAACTTAAGAGTACAGTTTCAAAACAAGGAGCGTAGAACAAAATATAGCTAAATAAAACAGATCCCAAGGGACCAATATTCGAATCGCCTACTCACTCAAGCCAAGCCTTCCACCCCACAATTTGTAACCGATCAAACCTGCATAGGAGGTCTGCTCCCCCCCATTGGTGGATCATCACAGGACCCATTCAATCAAGGTAGTATCAGTACGGGTCCAATACTGAGTAAGGGCGCTGGTGCGCTAAGGCCAAGCATACAATCATACCACATAGCACAATCATATAGACAACATGCGATAACCCGCAAGATAAGGTCTGAATACTTCTCTGGTGACTTATTCTTTATTCTCATTAATGATAATAAGTCCATTTCACACATTCTTCAATAATCCATGTGAGCATGGGAGCCCCACTATTATAGCCAGTGGACCGGAAATAAAAACACCGGGCAGGACGCCTCTGACCACTAATCTTACCGGTGGACCGGACTGGCCCCGCCTCATATGGTGTTTCACTGTAAGTACTTAGTATTTTTCCCATGGTTTAACTTATTTACTTTGGGTCTATCGAGCTGAGGCCCCACTATTATAGCCAGTGGACCAAAAATAAACACACAGGGCAGAATGCCTCTGACCACTATTATAGCCGGTGGACTGGGACAAAACGCACAGGGCAGAACGCCTCTGACCACTATTATAGCCGGTGGACCAGAACGAAACGCACAGGGCAGAATGCCTCTGACCACTATTATAGCCGGTGGACCGGAACGAAACGCACAGGACAGAATGCCTCTGACCACTATTATAGCCGGTGGACCGGAACGAAACGCACAGGGCAGAACTCCTCTGACCACTATTATAGCTGGTGGACCAGAACGAAACGCACGGGGCAGAACGCCTCTGACCACTATTATAGCCGGTGGACTGGAACGAAACACACAGGGCAAAACGCCTCTGACCACTATTATAGCTGGTAGACCGGAACGAAACGCACAGGGCAGAATGCCTCTGACCACTATTATAGTCGGTGGACCGGAACGAAAAGCATAGGGCGGAACGCCTCTGACCACTATTATAGCCGGTGGACTGGACTGGGCTCGGCTCAACAGTCTTTCGCTTTACGTTGTTAGTGTCTTATCCGTATCTTATTGAATCACACAACACCCCTTGACATGCATGCGATTGCTACTCTACTTCTTTCCCCTCCAGAGGGGTCGTCTCATGTTTTGAGACTCGTACCTCTTCTCACCCGACATCCATCCCCCATAGACTTAGGCAAAGTGGCATATAGTAAGGCACAATCTCCAAGAATATAGGTCATCCCAACACATATGATATCGGCTCCGCATGTCCTCATCCCTCTTGGGTTCCTCCTCGGAGACCCTCATCGGACCTATGCGGCCCAACTCCTTTTTACTTACCCAAACATTACTTTGTTCTCTATCTCGCACCTCATTTATTTATTAGGAAATTCCCCAAATGTATTACTTTATCTCCCAAGTTCACGTGTGACCGACAAAACCCTAGTGGGCCACTCAAAACCCTAATTGACCACGCCAACCCTAGTTGGCCGCACCAAACTCTAGCACTTTACTTCTTTAACAAGTAACCCCCCTCTTTCACCCCAAAATCTCTTCTCTCATTTAGAAACCATCGCCCATCCTTTATATAAGTGAGTTCTCACTCTCAACCCCATACTTCATTCCTCTTTGATCATTTTTACCCTTGTACCCTTCAAATTGCTCATTTCCTTCCAAAAACCCTAATTGGAACCCTTAGACTCTCTTACACCGACCCACATAAAATTTTGCACCCAAGTCTCCAATGGGTCCATAACCTTGACATTATTTTATTCACTTCCTAAATCAACTTTCCTCATGTAAGATTCATTCCCATGCATAATTTAAACACTCCATGCAGACTCCCCAACACCCACTTACACCCAAAACCCTAATAAGGTCTCTTATGCACCAACTTACGTACCATTTTTCATACTAAGTCTACAATCATTCCAAGACTCTCCCAAGCTCTCAACCCAAATCAACTTTTCACACGTAAGGATCATGCCCATGCAAGGTCTAGTCCCCCATGCAAACTTCCCAAACGTCACTTTTCTGTAGTTCTTTTGTTATCATTTCCTACTATCAAAACCCTAACATGCATGTCCTGGAGGGCCATATCATGTCACATCATCAACATCAAATATCAACATAGAACATGTTATACTCGTATAGTATAAGGCACACACATCACACCTCGTTATCCACGCTGCGCTACACAAAACAGATTATTCTAACACATGTATAATACACATCCGCACGACATACTCATCATTCATCAACACATTACATCACACATAGCATAAGGCCATAGCTTCGTCCTTACCTAAGGCGACACCGGGCTTGGAGCACGCTCCTATAACTCCTTAGGGCTCGAATTGGGGTCACCTATGAAAAGGGGAAAATGCTAAGTATTAGTTTCCCTTATAAATACTATAAACCCTCATTCTAGTTTAGGATTAGGGTTCTTATCCTTAATAGGGGTGTTATACAAAACTAGGGTTTTTACTCTAAAATTAATATGCTAAGTATCACTAATCGATATATCTTTACTTTTAATACTTATCTTTACACTTATATTATTAGACTCGTTAGTTCCATTCTTATAATACTAGTGTTCGCTAGTCATAGTAAAATAGTGATGATAATAATAATAATAATAAGACTACTAATAGTGACACTTATGTTTCAAGTAATAGAATCCTAGTGTTTTTAAGATTAAGTCTAGTAATGGTGTTAGTGTTAAAATACTAATACAATGGTTGTAATATCAATAAGTTAAAACACTCCTAGAGTTAGTAATGATAAAAGCCATATTTTGAATAAATAGTATAAGGGCTCCCATATTTTGTGACCCTAATAGAAATAGAATAATGGTAATAGTAATACTAGTAATGACAATAATGATAAAGGTGTTAGGCATAGTAAAACAATATTAACATAAGTACAATACTCACATAAGGTTGGATTAAGTAGTAATAACACTAATAGTGGTAATAACCATAATGATAGTAATAATAATAATAATACAAACACTAATGGTTAAGTATGATGAAAGCTAGGGTTTTGGAGGGATGATGGCCTTGTAAGAAAATAGCACATTTATGATAGAGAAATTAATAATGACAATAATAATAGTAATGACAATAATAATAGTAATGACAATAATAGTAATAATAATAATAATAATAACAAAAATAATAGTAATGTTAATAATAAAGATAATGACATCAACTCTAAGTTAAGTATAATAGGGGTTAGGGTTGGAAGGGGAGATAGTATGATAACATTAAGGATAATAAAGGATAATAATAGAAATGGTATTAATTAATAATGATAATGATAATAATAATAATAATAATAATGATGATGATGATGATGATGATGATGACGATAAGTATAATAATACTAATATTAGTTAAAAATTACTATAGGTGGCAAAAAGAAAGGTTTTAGGGTTCAGGTGAGTGGAAGACCACCTGAGGACGGTGGTGGTCCGGCGGCGGTGCGTGGCGGCGACGGCGGCGGTGGTGGAGGAGGAGAAGAGAGGGAAAGATTAAGGTGGAGATTAGATGGGAGGAGGAAAGGAGAAGTTTGAGGTGGGAGAAGAATCAGCAGGTGAAGAGGAGTGGAATGAGGGTGGCGGCGTGGCAAGGGGTGGCTGCGCGCGGTGGTTGGCGCGACAGCCGGAGGAGGCAGAAGGTGGTGGAAGATGGTGGAGGTTGGTGGAGAAGGAAGCAGAGGATAAGGAGGGTATGGGCAGGTAGGGGAGGACCTGCTGGTTACTTTGGGAGGTGGAAGGAGGGTGGATCGCGGCGGAGATGGCGGCTTCGGGCGGCGTAAGGGGCGGCGATGGCTGGAAGGAGGGTGCTCGGGGTGGCTATTTCGCACTTCCAGGGCGGCACGTGCAGGGAAAATTGAGGGCTGAGGAGGGCTTGGTTAGGTGGAGGGTGGTGCAAGGTGGGGTTCTGGGTGGCGCTAGACCGACGGTGTTTGGGGAAGGTGGCGGTCGACGCGTCTGATGGGGCGGCAGTGAGAGGGAGTAATCTAGGGTTTCGGGGTTTCAAATCCCGAATCCAGGTGATAAATGGGGGTATTTATAGGTAGGGTGGTCGGGCAAAGCTAGGGGGAAGAAGACAAGGGGGTGCAGGGGCCAGGATGGCCGGCCGGTGGCGGGCAGTGTAGGTCCTGCCATGGCAGGTTAGGTCGGGGAAGGGGAGAGGAAAAGGGAAAGAGATGGGCACGTGGGAAGGGGAGAGAGGGACTTGGTCGGGGTCGAAAAGAGAAAGAAAACGACAGGGAGAGGGGCAGGGAAGGACAGCCGGCGGTGCAGAGGTGGCCGGCGTGCGCAGGGGTGCAGGTCAGCGGCTGCGCGGGGGAAGAAGAAGGAAGGGGAAAGGAGGAGGACCGGCGGTCCAGGGGAAAAAGAAAAGAAGGGGGAACCGGTCGGTTCGGCGGCGTTTATAAAGTTTTAAAATGAAACGCGGCATTTTAACTGTATGGGGGACAAAGCGCTGCGTCGCGTTGCCTGTTTGGCAACGGCTACATTAAGAGATCGGAACGCAACGTCTCAGCAGAAGGAGGGCCGAAATGCTGCGTTTGGATGCACGGGGAGGCGTCGAACGACGCCGAGCCGCGGGAAGGGAAAAAGGCAGGGGAAGAGGCTGGGCGGCCTGTACGCGAGACGGGGGAGAAGAGGAGGATCTGGGCCGATGGGCTGGCCCAGCCAGGGGGAAGAAGGAAAGAAAAAAAAAAGAGGAGGAGGGAGAAAAGGGAAGAAAAGGGAAAATAAGAAAAGAAATAGAATGGAAAATAAATAAAATAACTTATGGGGAAATTGGGGTATTTTTGGGTTATTATACATTTATATTTTTATACATATTTATTTTCTTTAAAAATTATTATAATAATAATTTAATTCCCCTTTTAGATTAATTTTGGCTATTTTGGGAAAATTTCCTCCACTTTCGTTTGGATTAGTAAAATGTCCAAAATTTTCTAAATAATTTATTTATCACTTTCTCTTTATTTTCCTCAATTGATTTCCTCTTTATCTAATAAAGTAACCTATTTTCTTAATTTTTTCAAATAAATCATTATTTTGCCAAGATTCCTAAATTAGAATTTTTGGGGTATTACAGAACAAGTTGCTCCAAGCACTTGATTCGGCCAAACTGATAGTTGTTGTGTTCTTTGGATTCCTTTGCGAGGTATACTGTAGCACTCGTAGCTCCTGTGACCATGTTGTCCACAGTCATGGCATTGAACCAACTTTCCCATGCAATCCTTACCTGGATGATCTTTTTTGCAACGTCGACAATGGTAATGTCGGACCGGTATCTTGTTAGCCTTTGATTTGGGAGCACTTTTATTCTTCTTACGTTGAACTTTAGTTTGAAGTTGAGGCTAGACCCGCAAAACCTTGCTACCAGGGCGATGACTCTTTTCCCCAAACTCGGTCTCTTTGCTCTTCCTCTTGCCTAGGATGGAGGCTTGTTCTTGGACCAAGGCCTCGGCGTTACATGCTTGCTCATACACCGTACTCAACCATGGAAGATGTTGGCGCCCATCATGCTTCGGATGTTGAAGTGAAGTCCTTGATTGAATTGAAAGACCATTGTTGCCTTGCTAGCTACTATTTCAGGGGCGAACCTCAGCAACTCCGTGAATCATGCGTAGTACTCTTGGACTGATAGGCTTCCTTGTGTCAGCTCAATGAATTCCTTGAGTTTGACCCTCTTGAGACTTTCCATGTAGAAACGTGTGCAGATGACGGTCTTGAAGTATTCCTAAGATAATGGTCTTCCTCCTTGGGTTCGAAGGTCTTCCCACCACATGTCGGCTGGTCCTCGAAGAAGGTATGCCGTGATGTTCGTCCTTCACTCTTCAAGGCAATTGAGTGCCTCGAAAGTCCTATTGAAATCCCGTATCCAACGTTTTAGGACCATGGGATCTTCTTTCTCGTCATAAGTTGGGGTCAATGACACGAAATCCTATTGAGCCGATCCTCTTCAATACCCATCGGAGGCAACGATTCGGTTGGGGTACTAGAGATCACTGTACTAATCCCATGAGCGCTTCAAATGCCCTCTCTAGATTGTCGACCCATTCGTCTCAGTCCATGTCGAGTTAGCTGCAAAACCGAAGTGCGTTAGGGAGGGTGCTGGTTTCCAATCTAGGTGACCTAAGTCGAGGTTACTTAATCTACCCATACACAACTCTCAGGACTAATCCGGTTTTTTAAAACAAATGAGAGATAGGTTGGGAAATCCTTTTAAGAATAATTAAAAATTAAAATTTTTTCGTGAAATACTTTGATACTAGCTTGTTGTATCAACTCAAATAATTTAATAACCGAGAAAGGTTTTATGAAAATACCTGATACTAACTTGTGGTACCAGCTTAAAATGATTGAAATTATAGGAGTGATTGAAACCGGGTCAGATACCAACTTGTGGTATCAGCTTAAAAAGAATAAAAAAATAGAAGAGCAATCAAAACACGCTTCAGAATCAAATATAAATTTTAAAAACTAAATTTATTTTTGAAAACGAGAGTGGTCAAAGGGACCAACTGCTCTAATACCACCTTGTGGTATCAGCTTAAAAAGATTAAAATCAAGAGCGTGGTCGAAACAAGCTCTGATACCACTTTATAACACCCCCAAAATTCACTACTGAAAAATTTCATTTTCTTAAAAGAAATAGCGGAAGAAAAATATAAAACGGTGAATTTCGGGGATATTACCGCCACACTTAGTACCAGACCGGTTCACTCATACTGTTCCAGTACCAAATGCTAAGGCTAAAAGTGTAAAACAAAACTTACAAACCATATTTAAATCAAAGTAGCGTGACAACCGTTTATAAGAATACAGTCCACCAGTGGTGGTTACAAAAACAAGAATACATTAAAACTAGAAAGTAAAGGGAAAGGGAGAACCCTAAGAGTCCGGATAATCCTTACGCTCTTTCCCGTTGCCCACTTGAGAAGCACCTAAAATTGGACCTACAAGGGACACTGCCCATTGAAAAGGCAGGGGCCCCACGATTGGAACCCTTCAGTACTATAGTACTGAGTAACCCTTTAAAGTCACATTTAAAGGCAGGCCCATAATGTAACACATGAAACAAAGCTACATACATATATAACAAGATGTGTATATATAACATTCACATAGTTAGCATTCACATCGGATACCAATAGGTCATTGAGAACAATCGATACTTCAGGCCTTAAGCCATGTCATAGTACAAAATCAATACATTCGAGCCTTAAGCCATTAGTCCATCATTATTCAATCAATCTCATATTTTATATTCATGTGAGTGCGAGAACCCCACTATTATAGCCGGTGGATCGGTCACTTATAGGGAAGAAAGCACCTAACCACTATTATATGCCGGTGGATCGGTCTCCAGGGAAAAACGCTTCTGGCCACTATTATTCGCCGGTGGACCGGTATGGCCCTGACTCACATGGTGTTCCACTATAAGTGATTAGTATTTTTCTATAACTTTATTCACATACCTAACTGGTTTTATTAAGCTCGGGACCCCCACTATTATTACCGGTGGATCGGAATACATATCAACATCTTCCAGGGCAACACGCTTCTGGGCCACTATTATGTCCAGTGGATCGATACTCATAATCACTTGCCAGGGCAACACCCTCCTGGGCCACTATTATATTCGGTGGATCGGTACTCATAATCACTTGCCAGGGCAACACGCTCCTAGGCCACTATTATAACCGATGGATTGGTACTCAATATCATAAGTCAATTGGGTCCGGCTCATTAATCTTTCACTTTCATGATTAGTATTTTTCCTTTCCTTAAGTAACATTTCCACACACGGCATATAAACTAACATACTCTTCTTCTTTTTTTATCAATCAATACAAGCAAATATATATATTATGTTAAACCACAAATATCAAATATAATAACATACTAAAAATCCTAATGTGCTAACATACGTTTATCCATGTGTTTAAGTGAGGTTTAACGATTACCTTAGATCCCGTAAAAATTGAACCTTACCAGTATCCCAATTAAAGATTCAAACTTTAAATAGCAAAATCAACACCTAAAAATAATATCAATAATTATTATATTAGAAATGAGAAAATCAAAGTATAAGACCTTAAAAATTTACTAATGAAATAATTAACTTAAATATTATTTTAACTTAAAATTTTTAATAAAAATGGTCCAAAAATTGCAGCAACTCATCCTGCTTATGCAGCATGAGCTGCATGCAAATATAAAAAGGGGAAGGCTCGAAGGGGGGGTGAAGGAAGGTAAAATGGCTATTTTCAGGTTGGGGTCTTTAGGCTAGAAAAGAGGGTAGGTGGGGGAGGATTTAGGGCAAGGGAATGATGCAGGAGTGAAGAGGGGGTGTAGGTTGTTGTCGGGGATGGGTTCACGGTGGCCAATGGCGGTGGAGGCGTTGGGAGAAGAAGAAAAAAAGAAAGGGAGAAGGAGGTGCAGGCCGGTGCATGGGAAAAAAGAAACGTTGCCCGGCCTGGTCCATCGGAGAAGGGAAGGAGGAGAGGAGGAGGGCTGGGTCGGCTAGTGCATGTGGGAGAATGGGCCATCGGCCTAGGCGCAAGGAGGGGAGGCAGGCCTGGCAGCCTGAGCCAGGAAAAGAAAAAAAAAAGAAAAAGAAAGGAAGGAGGAAAAGGAGAAAAGGAGAAGGAAAAGAAGAGGAAAGAGAAGGAAAAACGAAAAATAGGGGAAAATAATTTAATTTAATTTAGAAAATAATAAAATATAATATTTTTGATAAATTATTGAATTCAATATAAATTAATATATTGGTTCAAAAAGGCTAATTTTAGTAAAATATTAGTTCAAAAAATTATTTAAATAAAAATAATATGATAAAATAATAAAATATTTATTTTTAATTTATTAAATACTCCTATCCACATTTATATACTCAAAAACCCGTATAATAATTAAACTAAATAGTTTTAAAAGCTAATTTATTTTAAATAAAACTATTTATTAAATTATAAGTTTTCTAAAATTTTGGGGGATTACAAGAATGGGAGAGGAAGAAGAAGAAAAGAAAAGGCGCGTTGGGTTATTAGGGCTCAGGGATGGAAGAAAAGAAAAGGAATGGATTGGGTCTGGTAGTGTAGGCTAGGGAAGAGAAAGAGAAGAAAAGAAAAAAGATATGGCGAGTGGGTTAGGTTAGCCGAGAAAGAAGATGAAAGGAAAAAGGGAGGTTAGGTTGGCACTGGAAGAAAGAAAAGAAAGGGGAGAAGAGTGGGCTGGCCCAAGGAAGAAAAATAAAATGGAGAAGAAAAAGGAAAAAGAAGAAAAAAAAAAAGAAAATAGATTTAAGGTTAGAATAAAAAATAGGTTAACTTTTGTTTTTAGGATAATATTAATTTATTCAAATTTAGGATATCCAAATAATATAAAAGTGGGTAAAATTATATGTTTACGGTTACTTTAAATAAAAAGGGTAAGATAAAATAATTATAATAATGTATGAAATAATTTATCTAGATTTACGAGTTATAGGTTAATAAAGCCAATTAAATTAATATTTAGAGGTTAAATATTTTAGAAAAAAAGGGCTAAACATTGTAAATTAATGTTATAAAAATTCATGGTATTATAATAACCTTATAGAACAACACACTAATAACTTAAAGTCAAAAATAATTGAGTTATGAATAGTTATAGATTACCCAATCTCAATTAGCTACTAAGATTTAGTTTTTCTTTGGGATTTTATTGGTATCTTTGATGAGATCCTAGCTTATCTAGGTGCCTTACCATCTCTAAACACTAATGATGGACTAGAGGTATCGATAATAAAAGGACTGGTCACCTAGGTGGTTTCTTGGCTTCTATCAAACTTTATGTCCATTAGTGGTTACTTGGCTTCAACAAGACCTTATGTCCATTGGTGCTTACTTTGCTTTGAATGGACTTTATGTCCATTGCTGTTTACTTGGCATCAGCTGAACTTTATGTCCTCTAGTTTGGATAGGCTTCCATGGTATGTGAGACCATGGAGTGGTAATCAATCCATAGCTCAATAAGGAAAAGCGAATAATAACTGATAAATAATTAATTTAATGGATCATGTAAACTCTAAAAATGATCTTAATGGAATACTTCTATAAATGGACAATAGAAAAGTCTATACAGATGTTGAATAACTTGTTGTTATTCACCCGTTGTTATACATGATATCAATGTTGTATTGGTAAGTATAAGGAGTCATGAGTTGTCTAAGTCTTTACATGACATGAAATTTTGATGCATTATATGACCATGGTAAAACACATATATCTAATTGTATGGCATGAACATGATAGATTTTTAACATGATTTCCCTTTTATGTCTTGGCCTTACATGCTTGTGACTCACCTTTAGGAGGTAGAGGTAACTTGGATTATTAACTACATAGCATAATGATGTGTCTAATTATTCAGTCACCTACTTCATCCTACGAGTAGAAAACCATGTACAAGTTTTTTAGGATGGTTGGTGGTGACCAATATTGTGTCGGACTTGGGGCTTAAAAGCGTGGACATATAAAGACCTTTTGTAGGTTCGTAATGGACTAGGGTTTTGGGGCTTTGCCCTATTATCATTTTATCTCTGTTACATTTATGTACTATTGGTTCATTCCCTCCTATGTATTTGAATATTTTGAGGACCCATTGAAGTTTTATTTTGTAAACGTTTTCTCGTAGTATCTATATATCCTACTTTTACGCACTTTCTTATCAGATTTAGATTGATTGATTTTCTGAGCCTTGTATCTAACATGGGTCTGGCAATAAGCGTCTATCATAAGTTAAATATGGCTTTAACACCCCATTTTTTCTAGATATTTTGTATTTTGCAATGTTTTAAAACCAAAATTTTTGAGTAGTTAAAAATGAGAGGTGTTATAATTTATCTCTATTACCCCTATTTTAACCCATTGAACATTTTGGTGATTATGTGTGTTTTAGTGAGCATAGATTCTTAGTTTGTATTTTATTTTATCTTAGTTGTATGATTTGAAAATAAAGGTAAGCTCTTTCAATTCTCTAACTAAAATGATTCCCTTATTCTCTAATACTATAATTATATATAGGGTTTGAATTACATTTTGTATACAACCACACCACATAAAATTAGTGTAGTGCTTAGTTGATGCAATTTTACATTGTCTCTATGGGTTAAGCCATCAACTAGTTTTTCCTAGCCATTTAATTGGTTGAAATTATTTTTTGTACATTCTTTTCTAAAATAAGACATCAATTGGGATTTCCCAACCAATCAACTAGTAAAACCTAATTTCTTATACATATATTACCGCCACACTTAGTAACAAACCGGATTACTCATACTGTTCTAGTACCAAGTGCTAAAGCTAAAGAACAAAATATCAATTGCTAGGAATTCAAACCATTTTTTATTAGAGTAGTGCAAGTAAACATTTTATAAGAATATATTCCACCAATGGTGGTTACAAGAACAAGGAATACATTTAAACCAGAAAATAAAGGCAAAGGGAGAACCCTAAGAGTCCGGATAATCCTTACACTCTTTCCCATTGCCCGCTTGAATAGCACCTGAAAAGACCTGCAAGGGACACTGCCCATTGAATAGGCAGGGGCCCCACGAATGGAACCCTTCGGTACTACGGTACTGAGTAACCCTTTAAAACACACTTAAACGTAGGCCCGCAATGTAACACATGATACAAAGCTACATACATATATAACAAGATGTGTATATATAACATTCACATAATTAACATTCACATTAGATATCAATAGGTCGTAATGCATGATTGATACTTTCAGCCTTAAGCCATATCATAGTGGAAAATCAATACTTTCAGGCCTTAAGCCATTAATCCATCATTATTCAATCAACTCTCATATTTTATATCCATGTGAGTGCGGGAACCCCACTATTATAGCCGGTGGATCGATCACTTATAGGGCGGAATAGACCTAACCACTATTATATGCCGGTGGATTGGTCTCCAGGGCAAAACGCTCCTAGCCACTATTATGCTAGTGGATCGGTCTAGCCCTGACTATCATGGTGTTCCACTATAATTACTTTGTGTCTTCCCCATATATTATTATTATTATGTTTGGTTTATTGAGCTCACGATCCCCCACTATTATAGTCGGTGGATCGGTCACTTATAAGACATAACGCACCTAACCACTATTATATGTCGGTGGATCAGTCTCCAGGACACCTCGGTACCTGGCCACTATTATGCTGGTGGATCGGTCTGGGCCCGACTCAATAATATTCCACTTTAAATGATTAGTGTCTTATTCGTATCTTATTCAAAAGTATTTCACCCTTGACATGCATGCCATCGACTTCTACTTCTATCCTCCTTAGAGGGTTCATCCCATATCTTGAGACATTTGTGCCTCTTATCAAACCCCGACATCCATTCTCCTTTACATCTACCCATAATGAAAACCCAACTCCTAAGGGTTTGGGTCGAGGCCCATCACCTTACGACATTCAAATTCTTTCACTACTGGTTTCTTGGGTTTCCCCTTGAAACCCTAATCGGACCCATATGGCCCAACCTATCTTTTATTGTCCAACACCTCATCTAATTTAGTTCAACCCAAATCCCATCACTCTACTCACCAATCGTACATGTGACTGTAAAACCCTAGTTGGCCACTCAAACCCTAACACCTTTTTTACGTAAGGATTATCCCATGCAAACCCTAGAAACCTCCCATGCAAGAGTTGCATCACTCATTCGTTTTGATCATAATCTCCTTCTATTTTTCCCTCATGGATCATGAGATATTAAGGTTAATATCGTGTCCCCTTAGTTAACTCACTTCCCATTTATTCCTTTTTATCCTTTCACCCCATATCATATTATTAAACACCCTAGCATGCATGTCCTAGAGGGTCACATCAGATTTCATCATACACATAACATATATAATCATCATCTACATGCCATAAGGAAGTCACACAAGCACGCATCACTCGAAGTTGTACTAAAAATGATTAATCATTAAGCATAAAGTACACAATACGGCATAATGCATGGCACATGAGACATATAATACACACATTGTTGTTCTTAGCTACATCCCTACTCGGCTTGGGTTACCTAGTCATCTCCCACACTTATTAGGTCACCAATCACCCTTCATAATTGTTATACTTATCATAATTCCCAATTGGTTGGTTAGATTACCAAATTGCCCTTCTACTTTGTTATAATTACTAAATTACCCTTACGTTGGATAAATTACCAAATTACCCTTCTTCATTATCATGATTACCAATTTTCTCCTTTAGTTGGTTAAATAATTACCAATTTACCCTTTATTTGGTTAAATTATCAAATTGCCCTTCTTCATTATCATAACTACCATTTTACCCCTCTCAATTATTATAATTGCCATTTTACCCTCTTCAATTATTATAAATCCCAAATTACCCTTCTTCATAATTACAATTATTAATTTACCCTTCTTCATAATTATTGTAACACCCCCAAATTTCACTCCTGAAAAAAAATTTTTGAAAGAATAAAGCGGAAGCTAGGAGCGAATTTGGGAAATGTTACCGCCACATCTAACACAAGATAAATGTCAACCATCTATCTCATGTTAGATGCAAGGCTAAAACCTGTCAAACAATTAAATCTGAATTTTAAAGCATAACAGCGTTACGAGAAATTAAAAGTCAATTACAAAATCCTTAAAGACTTAAATACAATGCTTGCAACTTCCAAAGGAGAATACAATTAAACAAACAAATCCCGAAGGATAATTATCCGGATCGCCTACTCACTCGAGTCAAGCCTTCCACCCCAAAACAATATCCGATCTTAAACCTGCACAAGAGGTCTGCTCCCCACCATCAGTGGATCATCACAGGACCCATTCAACCAAGGTAGTATCAGTACGGGTCCAATACTGAGTAAATCCCACTACCCTACCTTATGGAAGAGACGTAAACTATAACATCAAGTGCACATTAAATTATGATACAATACGTTGATATAATATTACGCATACTCAAACCCACATCACAAGTCCGACCATACACATATAATAACATGCGAAACATATGTAATATCTTAAACCGATAAGAGATTCAGATAAACCAACCAAGCATTTATGGACAATGCCGAACCAAACCAATTGGGCATTTATCAAGCGGGCATTTATGGGTAATGTTAAACCAACCAATTGGGCATTTAGCCCCACGGACATTACTTAGGGACATGTCCGGCCCCGAGCATTACTTAGGGACATGCTCAGCCCCGGTCGAGTAGACTCATTCTTTAAATCTCTGTTAAATATAGTCGATTCACATCATAGTCTTTATCAATTCATGTGAGTGCGGGAACCCCACTATTATAGCCGGTGGAACGGTCATGAGGGTCATGCACTGCCACTATTTTAGCCGGTGGACCGGTCATGAGGGTAACATACCCTGCCACTATTATTCGCCGGTGGACCGGTCTGGCCCCGACTCACATGATGTTTCACTGTAATTACTTCGTATCTTTCCAATGTCTTATCGTTATTACGTTCAGTTTGTTGAGCACGGAATCCCCCACTATTATAGCCGGTGGACCGGTCATGAGGGTAACATACCCTGCCACTATTATTGCCGGTGGACCGGTCATGTAGGGCACCCGGCCCTAGCCACTATTATTCGCCGGTGGACCGGTCTGGGTCCGGCTCAACATCTTTCTCTTTAAGTGATTAGTGTCTTAACATATCTTATTTGAAATAATTTTACCCTTGACATGCATGGCTAACTATATCCACATCCTCCCAAGAGGGCCCGTCCCATATCTTGGGACTCTTGCGCCCCTTATCACACCTCGATATCCATTTCCCTTTACACTTACACATAATGAAATCCAACTCTTAAGGGTGTGGGTTGAAGCCCAACACCTTGTGACACCACACTCTACCCACTATTCCTCTCTAGGGTTTCCCTTGAAACCCTAATTGGACCTATGTGGCCCAATTTCCTCTTGCCTTACTACCATTAATTCATTTATCGTCAAACACCTCATCTCTTTTAAGTTAAATCCCAAATCAATCACTACTTTCTCCCAAAACCCTAATCGGGTCCCTTATACCCCTCACACCAACCTACGTATTATTTTTCATCCCAAGTCTCCAAACACTCCACAACTCTCCCCTTAGCTTATTTACACTTTAATACAACTTTTCTCACGTAACGATCATCCTCATGCAAGTTTATCCAACCCATGCAAACTCTCGAAGTTCCCATGCAAACCCTAGAATTTTCCATGCATAGCTCTCATCCCTTATTCAATTTGGTCAACCTCATACCCCTCTTTAGCAACTCACTTCCCATTTATTTCTTTTTATCCTTTCATATCCATGTCATAATAATAATCACCCTAGCATGCATGTCCTAGAGGGTTGCATCATGCCACAACACACCATAATCACCACATATGGATATCACATTCATATAATAAGAAAAACACATACCACACACCTTAACTCCAAGCTGCGCTACGCATAAAACACGTTGAGGACAATCAAGTGATACACAACAGGACATGATATATATGTACGAAGTATCCAAGGCATACAAGTCACATAACACGTAGGGACATTAGCCACATCCTTACGAAACACCCATAAGTGGAGGTAAGTAGAAACTTACCTGGATCCGAAGCTAGCTAAGCGAGATAAGAGGGAGAGAGAGATCACTAGCTCGAGGATCCACAATAAAGCTTTCCTAGATCGCCGATAGAAATCGGAACTAGGTTAGAAACTATCTTATCCATAAACAATTCACATATTATAATTAAATAAACACAAATGATCTTTCTTGGAAAACGTGTACCAAAACTTAGGACTCAAGAGCATAGCTCTATTAAGATTAAGATTAAAATATAAATCAAATGATTTAAAATCGAAGGACAGAAATCGATTTGATAAAAGACACACAGCACAATCAATTTTATAAAACCATCCCCGAAGATTAGGGTTTTAAATGCCTAAACTACAAATCGACCAAATCACTTCGATTACCTCAAATTGATAGTTTTAAAACACAATTACACTAATTTTAGATAAATCTAAATAATCAATTTCAACAAAACAATATTCCGATTAACCAATTCAAGACGATCCGTTTTCAAAATTAGGGTTTTAAAGCCTACGACACAACTTGGGTAATTTGAATCAATTAATTCCAATTAAAGGCATTAGAATACAATTAGGATCATTCCAACTATTTCTATAAATTTAATTTTAGAAAAACAAATATATAAATGATCAATTTCATGAGTTCACTTGAAATCTAGGGTTTTGGGCCCGAAAATGCAATTCGGTTGAATTCTATTAATTTAATCAAATTGAATGTTTAGAAATGCAATTAGACATATTTTATAACATATCATATAATCAATTGCTCAAAACCAATAAAAGAAATACCCAATTCAGTACAATTAGGGTTTTTGAACCCGGAACGCAAATCCGATCAATTCTTGCTAAAATATATAAATTGACGGTTCGAAAATGTAATTAAATATATCCTAATATAAATTGTATAGTCAATTGAATAAAACGACCCGGTTACATAATCCAATTTAGACCCGCAAGAGTTTTGACCTAAAAATCCAATTCCGATTAATTACGCACAATTTTCCCAAATCAACACTTCCGATATGAAATTAAATACATTTCAAATGGTATTGTAAAATCAATTGAGCGAACCGACTCAATTACGCAACCCAATTTCATTACACAAGAATTTTGACCTAGAAATCAAATTCCGATTGATTCCGCATAAATTTCTCAAATTGACGGTTCCGACATGAAATTAAACACATTTAAAAACATATTGTATAATCAATTTATCCAAAATCGCCAAATTGGACGGATCCGAAAAATTTGGGCATAACCCGGCCTAAAATTCAATTTCCCAAAATTTCAACACAAACCATACAATTAATATATCCAAATAAATCTTACAGCACATATATACATAATACAACAATCAATTTAGCTTTTCATAAGCTAAATCACATTCAATTAATCAAATCCGTATTAGGGTTTTTCAGAAAATTATACCAAACGAAAATCAACGAATCGGGACAAGGAAAGGCCGAAGGAGCTTCGTCGGAGCCGAGGGTTGCTCGCCGGTGGTCAGCGAGGCTCGCCGGTGACCGGGCGGTGGCGCGAGTTGCGTGGCTCGTCGCTACTCCTGCGCGCTTCGGTGGGCTGCTGCGCTGCTTCGCCGGTGGCAGTCGCTCGTGGTGGTGTGTGGCAGCAGGTTGGAGGCCAGGGGTCGACGAAGGAGGAGCTGGGAGGAGGAGCTGGGGAGAGGTGGCGGCTGGCTAGGGTTTGGGAGTAGAGGGCTGCGAACAGGGAGTCGGGGCAGCAGAGGGAAGAGAAGAGAAGAGAAGAGAAGAGAAAAAGGAAAAGGGAGAGGGGGGTCGGCCGGGGCGCGGGCTTCCCCTTTTTTTTTTTTAAATACACATAAAATACAATACTAAAAATATCAAAATATTATTGAAAGATTTTATCTAAAATTTATTTAACGAACATTTATTTCGAACGGATCCGAAAGCTTAAAATTAATAATAAAAAAACTATATAAAGAATTTCGGAACATCTTCGGACGAATTTACCAACGAACATAAAAATTTATATAATTTATGGAAATATATTATAAGACCTCGAAAAATTATTTAAAAACATATAATAAAATATTTAAGTTAAATTTGAATAAACCGAGACACATTTAGATAATTTCCAAAATCGGTTTCCGGAAAGAAATTCATAAATAATTTCCGAAAAACCTTTTTAATTTAAAACTTTCCGAAAATATTAAAGATTACTGAAACGAATAAATTTAAAGTCGGAAATATTTTCCTACGGATAATATTATTAAAATAAATTTAACTATTTAAATAGAAATTCCATAATTTAAATGATACATTTCGTCAACAAAATATAACTTCAAAATAACGTCATAATCATATGACAAAGTTATAATCGAAAATAAATCTAAAATATTAAAAATAAAATACGAGAAAGAACGGGAATATATATTTTTAACCGAAGATCGAAATCATAAGAATATAATAAAATCATTGTCGTGAACGAATTTATCTAGAATGGTTCGCAACGACAATGATTAATTACATTCAATTATGAATTCGAAATCATCGATAAATCCGTAAAACGATTCGAAATTAAAATAATTAATTATTTACATCAAATTACGCTAATAAAATCATTAAACTTAATAAATCTGGATTTTAAAAATACGGGGTATTACAATTATAATTACCAATTTACCCTTCTCCATATTTATAATTATTAATTTACCCTTTTCCATTTTTATAATTACTATATTGCCCTTCTCCATTATTAAAATTACCATAATGCCCTTTAATTGGTTAATTTACCAAATTACCCTTCTCTATTATTATAATTATCCAATTACCCTTTTATAATCATAATTTAATTATCAATTTATCCTTCATCGTTATCATTATTACCAGGTTACCCCTTGCACCCAAGTTTTCCATAAATATCCTTTTAATTTTATAAATTTACCCTTCTACCCCTTACTTCCAAATTACCATAATATCCTTTTATTTACAAAATTACTCCAATACCCTTTTACTTATAAAATTACCATAATACCCCTTTTACTTTATAAATTACTATTTTATCCTTTCACATCCAAAGTTACCATTTTGATCTTTTGTTACAAAATTACCATTTGGCCCTTCTTTTCTAAAATTACCATAATACCCTTTACTCCCAAAATTACCATAATACCCCTTTTACTCATAAAATTACCATTTTCCCCTTTACTTCCAAAATTACCATAATACCCCTTATAAAATAACATGGATAAGTACTTAACAATTTCATTAATAGCCACACTCTTTCCTTAAGCAACATTTCCACACATGGCATATAAACTAGCATACTTTCCCCCCTTTTTTTTTAATCAATACATCAAATATATATATTATATTAAACCACAAATATCAAGCACAATAACACGCTAAAAATCCTAAAGTGCTAACATAAGTTTATCCATACATTTAAGTGAGGCTTAATGATTACCTTAATTTCCGCAAAAATCGAATCTTATCGGCATCCCGGTTAAATATTCAAGCTTTGATTAGCAAGACCAATACCTAAAAATAATATCAATACTTATTAT
The DNA here is from genome assembly GCA_030549775.1 of Tamarix chinensis. Taxonomy (NCBI): domain Eukaryota; kingdom Viridiplantae; phylum Streptophyta; class Magnoliopsida; order Caryophyllales; family Tamaricaceae; genus Tamarix; species Tamarix chinensis. Next base: position 75,852,720 of record CM060177.1, read on the forward strand.
ATTAGAAATAAAAAAATCAAAGCATAAGAATTTATAAATTTTAATCAATGAAATAATTAATTTAAATATTATCATACCTTAAAATTATTAATAAAAATGGCCAATAAATGCAGCATGAGCTGCATGCAAAAATAAAAAGGGGGAGCCCGAAGGGGGTGAAGGAAAGGTAAAATGGCCATTTTCGGGTTGGTGGTTTGGGGCTAGGAAAGAAGATAGATGGTGGAGGTTTGGAGACAAGGGAAGGGTGCAGGAGTGAAGAGGGGGTGTGGGTGGTTGTCAGGTATGGGTTAACGGTGGCCAAGGGCAGCGGCGACAGCGGTAGTGAGGCCACGAACGTGGCTACCGAGGTGGGTTGAGGTGGAGGGGTTGAGAAGGAAGGAGAAGAGAAGGAAAAATGAAGGGGTTTGGGGCCTTGTTTCGGCCAAACAGTGTATGAGGGGTGTAGAGGAGGTTGTAGGGAGTTGAATGGTGGGTTGGGTGGCGGTTGAACGGTGGGGTTGCAGGTGGGCTGCCGAGAAGGAGGAAAATGGAGAAAAAAATTGGTGGGGAGGAAGAAGGGTTGCGGGATGGCTTGAGAGGGTGTATTATGGTGGTGCATGGCGGTAGTAAAAGGTAGTATGAGGCACTAAAGGCGGTGGGTGTGGTGGAGAAAGTGGCGGAGGGCGGTGGTGCACAAAACAGGGGAAAGAGGGATAGAAAGAAAATGATAGGAAGAGGAGATCGGGGGGAATAAGGGGCTCGAAAATATGGGGCATGAAAGGCTGGTAAGGGTGAGAAAAAGAAGAGGGAGGATAGGGGTGCAGCTGGCCGGCCGGTGGCAGCGTGTAGGGTGGCAAGGAGAGGGAAGGAAAGATGGGGAAAGGGGAGGCCATGAGTTATGGGGAAGCATGGCCTGTTGGGTCTAAAATTATGAAAAAAAGGACTGGGAGAGAGGGAGGGTTGCAGTGGTGGCAGAAGGTGGCAGCGGGGAGGTGGTTGGCGTGCCCGAGGCGGTAGTCTAGCAACGGGGACAAGTCGGGGAGCTAGGTCGAGGCTTGGAAGAAGAAGAAAAAGAAGAAAGGAAGGAAGGGGAAGGTGGAGGCCGGCGATGGGGAAAAAATGACTAGGCCGGCTCGGGTAGGAGGAGAAAAGAAAAGAAGAGGAGGGTAGGGGCTGCTGCACCGGGGAAGGAAAAGGAGGGAGGGGAGTGGGCCAGAGGCCCAAGCGCAGGGGGAGGAGGAAGCAAGCCGGGTGCGGGTGGCCTAAAGGAGGAGAAAAAAAAGAAAAGGAAGGAAAGGAGGAAAAAGGAGAAAAAGGAAAAGGAAAAATGGGAGAATTTATAATATAATAAGATGTAATATTTTTGATAATAAATTAATTAAATATATGGGCTTAAAAAGGATAATTTTAGTAAAATATTGGTTCAAAAATGATACTTTTAGTAAAATATTAGTTTGGAGAATTATTTACTTAAAAAAATATGATAAAATAATAAAAGATTTATTTTTTTTAATTTATTAAATACTCCTATCCAAATTTTATATCCAAAAATCCATAAAATAATTAAACTAAATAATTTTAAAAGCTAATTTATTTCAAATAAAACTATTTATTAAATTATAGGTTTTCTAAAATTTTAGGGGATTACACTTACCATATGTTGTGTTTTTGTTTAACTTTCACTAGATATTTTATATGGGGAAAAAACTATTCAAATGATTCTTGTCAACTATTCAATAGAATATACTTTTCAATTATAATATTTTACAAGGATAAAATTTGGGAGATTATGAACATTTCCACTAATTAACTAATTTTACTATACGAGTTAACTAGTTGGTGCTAATTTTGAGGAAAAACAACAACTACTCATTAGCTCACCACTGTTAATGCATTACATATATCGATGTCTAAAAGCATTGGTGACTTGTTTAAATACATACAACACCCCACCTCTGAACACATTTATTGTACACAATTCTTGTACTATTTCTTACCCTCAATCTCTTAAGCATAAATTCAACAACTTTTTTTTAGTAAAGTTTCATAACGAAATAAATTATAATCATTGTTCTTGCATTCAAGATAGATTCTCGGTCACTTGTAATTCTCATCTACTCTAGCTAATTTACTGTAATCATAAGCAATAAATGGTAAGCACCATGCTTCTCTAAAAAAAACAATTATCAATATTATGTGTGTCTAGCATATATAGAGAGATTCTTACCGAATATAATAGAAGATAACTAAGTTGTAACACCCCCAAATTTACTACTGAAAAATTTCATTTAATTTAAAGAGGTTTAGCGCAAGCAAACAGATAAAACTGTGAATTCGGGGGTATTACCGCCACACTTAGTACCAGATTGATTTACTTCTACCGACCCGATACTAAGTGCTAAGGCTAAATAGAATAATACAAAAAAGCGAGTCATTAGTAAAGCATAAGTTCGAAGGAATCAGAGTGCGAAAGTCAAAAGTTACAATCCGATGTACAGTTTAAAATACCAAATGTCAGAGGACACAAAATAACGAAATAAAACAAAGCACGATGATACAGAGAAACAAGGCGGGGGATGCTCTTCGGCCATGTCACTCTCGGCCCCCAAGTTAGATCCAGACTCAACTCTCAGCCCTGAAAGTGTCACAGACATCGTCCCCTACCTGCAAAACTCAGACAGGTCTTTTGCTCGTGGGAATGAGCAGCACCCATGAAACGGGTGATCAGTACGCTACGTACTGAGTAAGGGAACAGACGCACTAAGGCCCACATGCACAGAAATACATGAACAAGCAGACATACCATGTGAATAATAAATAATAACACAGATGAACAATGCTGTTTACAAATCAGATAACTTTCTCATAAGATCTCAGACAATTATAACGATTCACATCATAGTCTTTATCAATTCATGTGAGTGAGGGAGCCCCACTATTATAGCTGGTGGAACGGTCGCGAGGGCCATGCCCTGCCACTATTATAGCCGGTGGAATGGTCGCGAGGGTAATATACCCTGCCACTATTATTTGCCGATGGACCGGTCTGGCCCCGACTCACAAGGTATTCCACTGTAATTATTAGTATCTTTCCATGTCTTATCACTTTTACATTTGGTTTATTGAGCACGAAATCCCCCACTATTATAGCCGGTGGAACGGTCGCGAGGGCACATGCCCTGCCACTATTATAGCTGGTGGAACAGCCGCGAGGGTAAGATACCCTGCCACTATTATAGCCGGTGGACCAATCTGGGTTCGGTTCAACATCTTTCTCTGTAAGTAATTAGTGTTTTAACGTGTCTTATTCGAAAGAATATCACCCATGTCATGCATGGCTAGAGGGCCTCAACACATCACATCAAAACCGA